>OY720425.1:41616043-44116043 GCA_963082815.1 Melanotus villosus
AGTTGGAATAATGGGATTTTTTAAAATTCTTAAACGTATAATTTAAGTCTCACGTCTACAATGAGTGCTAATTGTTAAGCCAAGATGACTTGTGATTTATTGTTTGTTATTACATTTTTAACTTGAAAGATGTCACACTTACGTTCTTAGTTGCCCTTTCACTCACTAGAGAACTTTTAGTTGTAGTTTAATATGCGAAAAGTTTGTAAGTTTAAAGTTGTATTTGAAGAAATGATAAGAAAACAATTCAGAAAGAAAATCACCAATAATCGTAGGAAAATGTTCTACAAAAAAGATGCAAACGAACAGATAACCTGATATACATTAATTTGGTATTAGCTTAGGGGAATTTTGATTTTAAAGACTTCTTTTTCAGTAACGATAAAGAAGAAAACTAGGAAAGAGTAAATGAAGAAGAGGCAGAGATTACAGAGGGAGAGAAAGAAAGAAAGCAAAAGAGTGAAACAAAGAAACAGGCGAGATATAGTTATTCTAAAGTTGACAATACAGCTGGTGATAATGATAACTACATTCATGCCACAGTTCGGAAAGTATGGATTGGGCGAAAGTAATAACCGGAGCAAACGCCTCATTCAAGTTCCACTCGACAACAAACTAACTATCGTAAACACCGTTTCCAAACATCACCTTAGAAGGCTATCTACCTGGGTTTCGCCAACGGGATAATATAAAAATTAAATAGATTTCGTTCTAATAAGAAGTCGTGGGCGACTAGGTTTATGTGGCAGCGACCATAAACTGCTGAAAACTGAGATGACTCTAAAACTTCGTGTAGCTAGAAACGAACATTACCTTCACGAACAATTCGTAAGAATGATATAACAGCTTTCCAGCTTCAAGAAATAATCTTCAAAACACTAATGAGTCCTGGAACAGACTAAAGAAATGGATAAGTAAAACAGTAGAGAGAAACAACTGCATTAATAACACCATAACGAAAAAGCATTAGATATCTAATGAAAAAAAAAAAGATAGACAAGAACATCTAATAACAACCAAATACGTGAGTGAGCTGTACCAAAAAGCTAAATATTTATTAAGTTATAAGTAATCCACAATGAAAATGGAAAAAATTGCACAGATGTGAAGGAAATCGCTGAGATATGGAAAATCCACTGCTCTAAGCACTATCAAAACGATACACACGTAAACCTTCCAGACCCGTGGGTCCTGACAGAACAGAAATAACCAACTATTCTTAGATCTGATGTGGAGCATGCCATCAAAAATCTCAAATGCAGGAAAGCAGTAGGTTCAGATGGTATAACTGCTAAAGTCATTAAGGCTATGGGCGATACGGGGTTCGACATTATCCATAAAATATACAGTGCAGTCTAGGAAACTGGAATATGGCCAAAAGAATGGTGTAAGACGAAGACGATATTTATTCCACTCTTCAAGAAGGGCTCCTCTAGTAACTGCAGCAACTACAGAACAGTCGCCTTGGTTAATCACGTAAGTAAAAGTTCTACTATTTATAGTAAATAACAGATTGAAAGCTTTTTGCTTCTAGAAATATCTGAAGAAGAAACTGGGTTAATACCTTGAAAATGCACTAGGAAGTAGATAATGAATGTTAGACAACTCATCGAAAAGACCTATGAATTCAGCAGTCTTCTTTATTTCCTAGCGATTCTGGATCTTTGTGTGACTAACACTGATCAATAATCCGAAAACAGGTCTAGATTTTCTTCTACTACGAATTTTCCCCTAGGTAATCCCTTTATGACCTAAAAATCTATAGCGTCAGGAAGCTTATTACTGTTACTGGGCCAATAAGTAGGCTTTGCAGTAGCCAGTACATTGAGGTTGTTTTTATAAACATATTTTGCAAGCTTGCGGCTTTGGATAATACCTAACATGCTTGGCGTTATAATCAGCTCCCACAAGGAATCTGTTTCCGAGAGTTCTAGTTCTAACAGTTTGTATAGGCGTCTTGTTTGATTAAGTGCGTTGGGGGGCAGTAGACTTCGGAGATAATTATTGGCTTCAACAACAATATTACTTGCCTGTATACAATCTTTTTGAAATTTGGGATCTTCGAAATATGCTATGGTGTTCTTAATAATAATGATAATGAGAACAGACATTATGATAACAACCGAAATTAAAGAATTAAGAAAATACAAGACGAATACAGAAATGAGATAAAGGAACGAAGAGAGGAGATTGCAAAAATTAAATAATATAATAAAAACTTGAAAGGAGCGATTAAAGTCTGATAGAAAGAGTAAATGGAATGGAAAGTGGGAAAAAAAGAAATAATATGGTTTTGCAAGGTATGAAGAAAAATGTTGATAACAAATAAGCATTAAAACCCCTGGATACTTTCTTCTTATGCAGGTTTTTCGACGTCTATTGCCTTCCGGCTCCCAATAATTTCTTCCATCTCGCTCTATCTCTTCACTCTTCTTCCTCCATATCCTTCTTTTACATTATTTCTTCTATTCCTTTTCTCCAGCCTTTTCTCGACCATCCCTGTTTCCTGCGCTCTAGGGGGGGCCACACCATTGCTTTCTTTGGAATGCGTGTTTCATCCCTCCTCTGAACCTGTCCATACCACTTCAATTGCGTTTTTGTCACATCTTCCACTATATCCTCGTCTACCCCCATTATGTTCTTAATTATTGTTTCGTTTGGAACTCTGTCTAATTTAGAAATCCTAGCTGAGCGTCTTCAGTAATCCACTTTCAATACTCTTAAATCGTTTTTCGTTTTTTAAGTTAATTGCCATGGTTTTCGCTCCATATGTTGTTACACTTTTCATTATACTGCTAATATTTGTTTTTCCTTTCTTTATTTATATTGCTGTCCCATAATACCGAATTTATTACAATAACGACCTTTTCATTTTTAATTCTATTCTTAACTCTACTGCCGGCCAATCCATTTTTATTTATGTGGACCCCCAGGTATATTTAATGATCTCAACCTTTTATTTTTACCCATTTTCAATTTCCAAATCTTTAGTTTTTTGTTCCATCAACAAATATTCCGTTTTATTCATGTTCATCTCCAGTCCTCACCTTTCGTACTCTTCTGCTAATTCCCTTACCATGTCGTTTTAGTCCTGTGCTATAAGGACTACATATTCGCTACACCTTGCGGACTATCAAGTCCTCATAGCACAGGATCAAGACCCTTGGATACTGAAGTACGATTAAAATCCTCATAAGGGATATATTAAACGTTACTCAAATGGGAAAACATTAAGGTAAACTTTGGAAAAACATTACTTTCACCAAGAAAAGAGATTTAGGTTCGTTCTTCTTTCAAATATTTGGTGACGGAATTCAGATTAGCCAGAAGGGAAACATTTGAGAATCTTTCTGAATGCAAAATTAAAAAAAAATGCACGACTAAATAATAAATACAGATACATGTTTAGCAAAATATGACGACTAAAACCAAGGATAATCCATTGACCGTTATGGTTGTTAAATTCATGACGGCCCTTAACGCTCCATGTTGCCGTAGCCCAGTCAGATTAGCCAAAATAATGGCAAATAGCAGAAAAAATTTACGTAGTTTTGAAAATTGGTACAGTTGTTCTTGAGGTCTCCTGACGAATATACCAAAAGTCCCCGAGGGTGGGAGGTGAGCCAGGGTAGGGGAGGTGAGCCAGGGTAGGGGAGCTGTTTAGAGGCCGCTTTCTTCAGTTCTTCGCTAATAGCTCGAAGACCGTGAAGGTTAGCGTTACGATCACTCTATACGAAAATGAAGAAGATAAAATTTCCTATCAAAAAGGTGCCGTAAGCTCAATACCTTAGCAGTAGATTTGGGGTGAATGTAAATAAAAGTTGTAAAATTTCGATTTTGCTAATTTTATTTACCAAAAAAAATGGATTTATTAATTTTTATCTGGTGACTGTGGGAATGTAACTGAATTTTTTTGTTATCAAGCATATAAAAAAAGTAGAATTTTTTTGATATTTAATTAAAATTTTTCAAAATTATTCTGCTGTTAGAAGTGCCCACTCAAAATGCTATGACAGTCATAATTATAATTAAGTCAAATGTCATCTTCTTCATCTTCTTCGTCGTCTTCGTCATCTTCTAACAAATCTGCGGGCGCACAGTTGGTACACGCTCCCTGGCAGCCGCAAACTAGGCTGCATTTAATGCCGGCTTTTCGGCACCCGCACTTACCCGAACATCTTCTCGTTCTCCAGTCACTCTTGTACCTGGTGGTAGACTCTGAAGACGCGATGTTTCGCTGAGCCTTTAGTAGGGGGGAGGAAAGAAAGATCAGGTTTCAGCTTGGTGCTGGACTTTAAAAAAGTTGAGTAGCGATGGCGGTTAAGAACAGTCTGAGTGGAGGGAGCGTGGTACACAGCCACATGAAGATCCTTTCCCCTGCTCAACGGTTTCTGTTTGAACAGAGTATACAGCTGTAGGCGACAATGGCGATACGCATTTCTATACCTGGTACTTGATACCTGGACCACTATAACTCTGTGTTTGGAAGTTGTTGATCACATGACAGCCCTGTTACCACTTGGGTTGGGCATTTGGCAGGGGAGAAGGGTTGTAAACCAGCCACTACAACCCACCTTAGGTAAACCTCTTCATGTTGAAATTCAACCTGTATAAAAATTTGGCAACGTCTCAGAAATACTACCCCTTGACTGGCTAAAAATGCCGTCATTCTCCTCCTCACTCACCCATAGCAGCTACCTGTCAGACACAAAGTTGTAGCGGTCCAGCATATATATAAGTTTTTCTCAAGAAACGTCTAATCGACGGTCGTCGTGATACACCGTGTATGCATTTAGCGTGGTACATCCATGAAGAGATAATAATTATAATGTCCATAAACTTTGAAAGTGCTTTATTCATCAGATGTATAAATGTTTTTATTTTTAGGTTCCGTTTTAGTAACCTCAAAGGTTTACTTTTGACTTTGACCTGTACTGAACTTAATTCATTTAAAAGTTATTAAAATATGTATAAGGGGGTGAATACATTAGTTTAATTAAAAGATAGTTAAAAAAAATTACTCTTAGTGAATGGATGTTATGTAAACTGCACATATAGAGGGTTAACCTGAATTCGATTCTTAAACTTTCAGAGTGTATAATAGAAGGCTTCAAGGGAAGTACATTTTGTTTAAAAAAACCCGAAATGAAAGATGTTTTAGAAAGAGCTTGCTTCTTAGCTAGTGAGTTTTATTTACTGATAAAATGTTATAAATATTTATGGAAGCACGTAAATTCAAAGAGTTAACATAAGATTTACAACAGTTATTGAAATATTAAGTTTCTACGTAGAAGAATAACAATGAATAATAATTATAAACTATTGATTTTCAAATACCAACATGTTCAGAACTTATTTGTGCTCTCATTATATATTTTTTGTATTGAATTAATGTAACCATAAATACCTTATATCGCATTCTGTAACAAACTGATTGAATATCCTACACATTCTGCGCATTGGAGCATTTCTAAAATAATTTGTTCTGGTTATTGATATGTAAAACGTATTAATAATTCTAATTTCCTTGTTAATTATAATAAAATAAGCACATAAAATCTGTCAAACGACTGATATTGATGTTTATGATTTTGTTGTAGGTACTTACCACATCGATATTAAATGATTATTATTGATAGAATTTATCAGTAGTTTGGTTTGGATATTTGGGACATTTTTCATCTAAATAAAGTACGAAGTTTGGCAGAAAAATAATGAGACTGATTTTCTTTGAACCATAAATTTTATTCTTTTTATAAGTCAAGGTGATCCCCTTCAAAGTAGTTCCCTTGGATACTACACACCGATGGAGGCCCTTTTTCCATTATTCACAGCAGTCCTGGAAGGCTTCTGCTGGAATGTCGTTCAATTCGTCGGTTATGCTCTTCTGGATATTACAAAAAGAAGTTACAGGGACTAAGATCCGGCGAATAGGGGACTGGGGAACCATACGAATGCTTTTTTCTGCCAAAAATTCGTTGATGGAGACTGCCGTCTGATATGGAGCGTTGTCGTGGTGCAGCAAGTGCGTGTAATGCCTAGTCGCATACGCGTCACCCTCTTTCTGAGCCTTTCAAAGACTTTCCGATAAAAAGTTTGATTGACAGTTTATCCTGGCGGCACAAATTCCATGTGGATGGTCCCCTGACTATAAAAAAAACAAATGTGCATCAATTTGATTTTAAATTTGCTCATTCTCGCTTTCTTGGGACGGAGAGAATTTGCAGTGTGCCACTCTCGACTTTGACGTTTTGTCTCGGGGTGGTACTTAAAAATCCATGATTTGATCATGCGACTGAAGAAGGCGGTAAAAAACATCAAGATACACATGCCTCCGATTGGCCTTCTGCTCAGCGGCGAGGTTCTTTGGAACCATCTTGGCTCACACTTTTCTCATACCCAAATCCTATGTTAAAATTTGATGGACGATAAACCGGTTCAAATTTAACTCTCTACTGATTATTCTCAATGTCAATCGACGGTCTGACATTACAAGAGTCCTCACTCTTTCCACACGTTGTTCGTTTTTGACGTTGAAGGTTCGTCTTCCACTTCTTCTCGGTCCTCTAAAAAGGCATTTGGAACATTTCATAAGCCACAGTAGCGTATTCGTCAAGCTTTACACAAAATTTGATAGCACAACGTTGCTCAAACTTTTGCCAGTCCATTTTTGTAACCCACCTCACATACACAACTTCACTTCAGACGCACTCAACAATCGCGTAGTAACTGTAACAAGTTTAAACTTGTACTGAGTCTACGGCAGGGGCTATTCTAACCGTCTAACAGCGTTCTCGGTTCGCGCACAGTGTTGCCAGTCTCATTATTTTTCTGCCAAACCTCGTATATACATATGTGGGCATATTCAGAATAAATAGTGTGGTTATTATAATTACAAAGTTTACAAAGCACAAAAATACAAATCCTCAAAACTTTATTTCCCTAAAAAGGCGATTTAAAGTGATAAATTATTTAATTGTAATATTTTTTCTATAGGTTTGCAATTCTTATTTTATTTTGCTTACCTGAATTAAATTTTAATTTCTTTAGCTGCTAAATTTTAATAACTACTTCGTTAAAAAGTTTTGATGTGAAACTAGCTTCGTAAATACAATTATGATACACCCAAATTAAAATATTTCTGAAATATTTGGATTAATTCTACGTTTAAATTAAACACAGACAGATTTACAAAGCTATTTTAATTAATGCCACGGATTCTTCAGACAATAAAACAAACGTAGCAACTTAAAAAAATTACTAATTCATTTTAGTACTAATCTGTGTGAACATATCTTTGAAAAAACGTCTTTTTTAACAAATGCAGGTCAATATTACAGAAAGTAGGGCTTAAAAAATGTAACAACGCTTGCAGTGAACTTGTTCTAAATAGCTTTAATAAATGTAAATACTTCAAATACTTTAAATAAAATGTAAAAACTTCGACCTGGATTTTCATAATTTTTGTTATATCTCAGATTTCCATTCAAATATGTTTAACTTGAACTTACTTTTGAGCAATTATTAATTAATAAATCAATAACCAAATAATTACCAAACTAAAATTATGTTTTTTAGAATATTTTGTTTTTCTTAAATTACACTTGGAGCATTTCATCTAAAGTCGTTTAAATAAAATTAAGTAAAATTAATTTTGTAATGACTACCTATAATTTTTATAAAAGCTACGCCAATTAAAGCAAATAGGTCAATTATCCCTAAATCGTTCAAGAACACGAGTATAAAAATCTTCTTTTCAGGTCGGTTTATTGAATTGTTTAGCATGGAAAGTGAAAAGTGTGCTGCTAAAGTTTATGATAAAGAATACTTGCCAAAGCATATTAATAAGGATGGGGCAAAATGGCTTATGCTGCCTTCTAAAATTTTCCTTGATGGCATGAGTATGTGGCCTGAACGTCAAAATTATGTGACGGTGATACTAAACCTTTTATATATTTTATGTTGCCTGTTTGTTGCATTTGGAAATATTTTATTTGCGATTCGAAAAGATACAGACTTGGGCTCGACTACTTTTGCACTTTCATTGTTTATGCTTAATTTGGAGGTAAATATATTAAAAGTTTTTGATGAAATACATAATGAACATTTTTATAATTGCCTGGTGTTTAGTAAATTTAGGACTAAGGTTTTGAAAAATTTAGGTATCGTATAGATAAACAAATTTGGTAGTTGCAATTCAGGATTCACTTATTTAGCTTATAATCCTTGTAGTAACTGAACTGAAATGGCACATAAACGACAGTCTTGCTTTTTAGTAATTGTTTTATCATTACTTTCATGATTTTTTCAAATTCTTGTGTATCCAAACCAGCTATTGAGCAGCATATAGAAATATATTAATTACTCGTTATTTAATCGAAACTTTTATAAATTTTTATACTAAACTACTGAAAATAAGTTGTTAAACCTGTATGTTATTTTTAGCCACCTTCGAGGATAATACTAACATATTTCTACAGGAATAAACTATCAACAATATTATACAAAATTTATTACAAATTTTGGCCTTCTCGGACTATGGGAAACACCATCCATAAAGAAATAGCAAAAGGAAGTTGGTTCGTGTTTATTTATTCTGCTGGATATACGTTTATTTCAGCTTTATGTGCTGTGCAGTTTATGATTTTTTGCTACGCGAAAAGGGAGCTCCCTCTAAAAACTTCATATCCGTTTGCTTACCAAAAAGGTCCATATTTTGAATTTATATACATTGTGGAAGGTTGTGTTATAATGGGTGCTGCATTTAGTGTATGCGGGAACGATTTATTTTTTATGAGCATGATATATAATTGCGTAGCACAATTGAAACTGCAACGAGCTTTCTTGAAGAAACATTTTGAAGATGCTATTAAAATTGATGTTACAGAAGCAAAGAGAGTTTTATCACTGTGCATTCGTCGTCACAATGAAGTAATTTTGTAAGTATTCCTTAGCGTTTATGAATTACATTTCGATGTAGCAGCATGTAGCATGGAGGGTTAAGGCATTCTAAGTCGCTTTCATGCCTTATATTTCGAATTATATTAGAAAAATTTAGTTTGGGTGGTTTAAGTGATCAAAAAGGAAACTCATGAAGCTTCTAACTGCATTTTGGGAAAGTTAATTACTATAGTAATTATAAGGGTTGTTAAAATTTAAACTAGGCCAAGTATTAAATTCTGCAAATTTTCAAAATGTATTTATTCGAAGTTCTAAATATGTCAAAAATTTTCCCAAGCACTCTTCCCTTTGTCTATATAGCAGTGAAGCTATCGTCAAAAAGTATTAATATCAAACCCTTCTGCGCTTCGGAAGGCGAATTTAACGGAAGGTGTCAGTCGTTATACTAATACATTTGGCAATCAGGCAATCATTAATCCTCAAACATTGCGGGTAGATTTTTTCTTCTTCTACGATGTGTAAGGTGAGCTTCTTCACATCTTTAGAATTGGAATTGGATGAAACCTGCTGCAGCTAAACCTGTTGGGGATTAATAGACCATATACTGGCATGAAGGGTGGTACATACATATGCACATCATTGATGGATGAGACGTTGGTTGTTTGAGCAGCAAAAGTCTGTCGTCGGCAGGAAGAAGTTCTTCTTTCACTTCTGTGGAGCTCCGCCATAGTGGACTATTGAGGATTTCCGAAAAATGCAGAATCTTCTTCTCAACCCTAGATAGGCGGAGGAAAAATTTAAAAGCACAGTCAGGAAGTGTACACAGCGGGCCTAGAATTCTGCAGCTAAATGGACTGAGGGAAACAGACTGGCGGCCAGCTTGTAAAAAACCTTTAAAGTAGGTACCATTTCCGCGAAGGAAGAATTCAGAGCTCTTGGGATTTCTTTATATTACAGTGAAAGGAATTATTCTTTCAAGTGGAGCTACAAGATTTGAGGATTATTTTAGATTCCAAAGTTACCCCAACCTAACATATAAGGAAAGCCAGAAGAAAATCTAAAAGTACTCTAGCAACAGTTTATAGAAAATTATGGGATTTAACATCAAGCATGGGGTATTGATTGTACACTAGGGTGGCCAGTCAGTCATAACATAGATATATGTACGGCTCTGATATGGTCGTCTAAGGTTAAGGGTAGATTGCTAAATTAAGACTAATAAGTAAAATCCAAACAGAGGCAACAAAAACAATACCCACCATAATAATGAAGGCTCTTCTGGGTCAATTGCCTCTCCCTTTAGTGATTAGGACTATCTAATTTGCACAGATGTCTTCCTCTACAGATCGATCGAACGCTAAAAAGCATACAAGTTTTATTTGTAGCACAGACGTCCTATATTAAGATATGTGGAAGCATGGATCAAAATTCGAGATTTGTGCCGGAGCAGGGCTGTATGGTGAAAACTTAAAAGAGAAGTTTGCTTTAGGAGAATATAGCTCCACATTTCAAACGGAGATATACGGAAGTCATATTATAAAGTATGCATAAAAATAAGCATATCTGTAGTTTTTCTGACAGCTAGGGGACTTTAAAAGTCCTTTTTAGCCCAAGAGCCAAATCCGCACAGGAACTAAACGATCTGGGAAAATAGAATAAAGTAAAACTGCTTTGGTTTCAAGGTCTTTGTGAAATATATAAGATAACTAAATGCAGATTACCATGCAAGGAATGGATCGGATGACAATTATTACGGACTAGGTGCAGCCGTGAAGACCCTTTCTTTTAAGGACTGTTCATAATATTTTTTACAGCACTATTGGCCGTCTTTCTAGATGCCATTTTACTCGGTCACGCCAAGTTTCGCCGTCTTCTCTTTTATTTCTTCTAGTCATGCCGTGCTGCACCTGTGCATCTACGGTTGTTCTGATCTTCCTCTTTTCTTTCTTCTTGGTGCTTGCCAGTTCAATAATCTTACCGGAGATATTCATCCCCCGCACGTGCCCGTACCACACAAGTCTTTTCTTTTCAATTCGTCTTAAGTAGTCAATTTCCACTACTTCCCGTTTAGTCGAAATTCACGTTTCTGCTCCGTACAGTAAAATAAAGTATGACCAAAATTTCTGTTAATCAAGTATGGCTGTGGAAGTGCAAACCAACGCCTTTAAAATTGGCTTACATTATATTTACTTCAAAATTGTTGACAGCTGTCACATTAAGTAAATATATGTAAGCCAATTTTAAAGGCGTTGGTTTGCACTTCCACGGCCATACTTGATGAACAGAAATTTTGATCATACTTTACTTATAATAATGGAGTCTAATATTCTGACTTTAGTCTTATTATTTCTTTCGGCCATAGAAGCGAATTCAGTTTTTGTATTAATTAAATATAGTGGACTAATAGGGCAGGACATAACCACGGCAAAGCATTCATAAATTGATTTTGTATGATAAAAACGGCAGAACTACTGTTTATGAGTAAGAAGCAACTTAGGATTGTTATGAGTTTCCTAAATGGACATGTAACTATTAAGAAACACTTGTGGCAACTCAAAAAATAATAATTACAGACTTTGCAATTAGGAACCAGAAATTGCTATACATTCTGTATAGTTATCATGCGTTGTAAATAAACTTAACGCATATTCGGGAAATTTAGTATAGAACTAAAATATACTCAGTGACATAAATATTGCAACACCTAGAAGGGGTGGGAATTTTTTGACCAAATTTGGCAGGTACATTGAACTAGTCCAAGGTTATAGTTGATCAAAATTTGAAAGCCGACCATCAAGTAGTTGTGGCATTTTTAATTTTTTTGTCACTTTTTACAGGTGGCGATAAACAAGCACCACACAAGCACTTATCGAATAATTTTTTGAATTCTTTCCACTTTTTCGGTTCCTATTCTTTATTTGAAAGTGTTTCACGTATCTGATTATACCTAGAGTAAGGAGACGTCAAGTTTGCCAGCAGTTGAGCGAATTCGACAGAGGGCGAATTGTTGGTTTACGGGAAGCAGGTTTTTCGTTCAGAGAAATCGCCAACCGTTTAGGTCGACATCAATCGACAATAATGCGAGCTTATCAAGCGTGGTCTGAAAATAGCGTTAAACTTCGGAGAAGAGGCACTGGGACCCAAAGAAGAACCAATGAACGTCAAGATCGCCGCTTAAGACTAATGGCATTGAGAGACCGATTTTCTACAACCAGATCAATAGCTGATCAATGATTAGGTGAAGAAGGTCGTCCTATAGGTTTGCGAACAGTTTATCGCCGGATAAGGACCTTTGGCTTGCTGTCTTACCGTCCACATCTTGTGCTACCCCTCACTACTCTACATCGCCAGCAACATTTGGACTGGTGTACGGAAAGACTTCAATGGAGCCTTGAGTGGCATCGAGTTGTCTTTAGTGACGAATCGAGATTTTGTCTGGTAATGCATGATGGTCGGATGAGGGTTAGACGAAGACGTGGAGAAAGGCAGAATTCTGATTTTTCGGTTGAGAGGCATGTCCACCGGACTGTGGGGTTAATGGTATGGGGTACTATTGCTTACGGCAGTAGGTCACCCTTACTGTTCATTCCGGGCAGTATGACCGCCCGGCGCTACATCCACGAAGTGGTAGAACCAAATGTTCTTCCATACCTCCGGAGGCTGGAAGACCCGCTTTTTCAACAAGATAATGCACGACCCCATGTAGCAAGGGCTTCCCTTAACTTCTTTGAAGAGGCCAATGTCAATCTTTTCCCTTGGCCGCCGAGATCTCCTGATCTGTCGCCCATTGAGCAAGTGTGGGACACGATGGACAGAAGATTGAGAAATCTACCGAACCCACCGTTGACATTGGAAGCTCTACGGCATCAAGTACAGGTTGCTTGGGATGCCGTACCCCAAGAAGACATTTATGACTTGCTGGAATCGATGCCAAGGCGGGTAAATGAGTGTGTTAGAAACAGGGGCGGACCAATACATTATTAAAAAAAATCCAAAAAGATACCGTGTTTTCTTTGCCAAATTTTAATCAATTATAACCTTAGACTAGTCCAATGTTCCTGTCGAATTTGGTCAAAAAATTCCCACCCCTTCTAGGTGTTGCAATTTTTATGTCACTGAGTATATTTTAAATGATATTCTATAAGAGACTTGTGCCCTTTGGTATGGAAAACCACATCGCATATAGGTTTTGGAGAATAATAAAGGTAAGCAGAATAAGCTCTTTAGGTTACACTGCTCCCTTGGAGGAAAAAATCGAGAGTGAAAGCTACATATGATAGATACTACTGCTAATGCTAATGGTGTTATGTTAATAAAGACAATATACAGTGGTTTTGTATAAATTTAGTACCTACATCATCAGAAGAACTGAACGTAAAAATATTTACGAAAATACATTATAATGGTATCAAAGGGATAATTAAACACAGAAACATTTGAAATAAAAGACTAGAAGAAAGGAGTGGAGAGACCATGTACAAAACAAGATTAGAAAGATAAAGTATGTATATTAGAGTGGCGCGAAAAATAATGTAATTTGAACTTTTTTCGAAAATCACTTAGCTTGGGTGCGGGAAAGTTGTTACTCTATATCAGTGATAAGCCGTCAAAATCTGAATAATTTCGGTCAACATCTTCAGGTGCCACAATGGCTTTGAAGATTTGTAAATTTAAGGAAAAATACCAGGGCGTTAAAACTTTTTCATTATTTTAATCTGAAGACACTTTTACTTTACATGAATGTACTTACATATGTGTATCACTATTAATCAAAATAAATAACATTTTACTCACTAATCAATCATCTAAGAGTCTCCAAAAAAAATGAAAATGCACAAATAAACCATGTTATAAATGAAACTACTCTACTGCAGATTATACTCGAATTTCGTGTTGAACTTATGAATAATCGATCGTGATTTTAGTCTTGATCGAATGTAACCATCTTTTTGACAAAAATTAACAGCTGCAGATCCTTCGGTTACCAGCCGAGCACACCGTTCTACTGGTTGAGTATGACAGAGAAATTTTGGAAATGTTAGTATTTCGTTATCATCGATACACCTCTTGATTTCATCTCGACTAATAATTGAACGTGTTAAGGGAGGTTCAACATTTTGGTAACTATCGTGGCTTATCAGGTCGTAATATTTTTGGGCTTTAAAATTCAGTTTTGGAACTCTAAAATGCCGAACGACTTTACTTGTTCTCTGTTGGTCTTTTCATTTCAGCACACGACGAAGGCCCAGCTGTCTAACATTAGAATCTTTGTCAGTAAGCATAGCTAACAGTATATTTTCAGGGTGGGCAAAGAATGCGTTTCTTTGAATTACAGGATCTATAATTTGTTTGATGTTTGGAGAAAGAGATCTGCTGTATTGAATCATTTTCCACAAATGTCGTGGGCCGTTCCAACAAGCTGATTTTGTCTTGATATCAAACCAAATGGATACACATACTTTAGTCACGTATATAGTTAAAGTATATGTACCCATTTGGTTTGATATCCAAACAAAGTAAGCGTGTTGGAACGCCCCACGACATTTGTGGAAAATGATTCCATACAGCAGATATCTTCCTTCAAACGTCAAAGAAATTATAGATCCTGTAATTCAAAGAAACGCATTCTTTGCCCACTGTTAGGTACTGGTTAGCTATGCTTCCTGACAAAGATGCTAATGTTAGACAGCTGGGCCTTCGTCGTGTGCTGAAATGCAAAGACCAACAAAGAACAAGTATAGTCGTTCGGCATTTTAGAGTTCCAAAACTGAATTTTAAAGACCAAAAATATTACGACCTGATAAGCCACGATAGTTACCAAAATGTTGAACCTCTCTTCACACGTTCAATTAGTCGAGATGAAATAAAGAGATGTATCGATGATGACGAAACACTAACATTTCCAAAATTTCTGTCATACTCAACCAGTAGAACGGTGTGTTCGGCTTGTAACCAAAGCATCTGCAGCTGTTAATGCTAGTCAAAGAGATGGTTACATTTATGAAGACTAAAATCACGATGGATTATTCATAAGTTCAACACGAAATCCGAGTATAATCTTAAGTAAAGTAGTTTCATTTATAACATGGTTTATTTATGTATTTTCATTTTTTTTTGTAGACTCTTAGATGATTGATTAGTGAGCAAAATGTTATTTATTATGGTTAATAGTGGTACACATATGTAAGTACATTCATGTAAAGTAAAAGTGTCTTCAGATTTGAATAAAGAAAAAGTTTTAACACCCAAGTATTTTTCCTTAAATTTACAAATTTTGAAAGTCATTGTGGCACCTGAAGATGTTATTCAAATAAAAAAAAATTTGTTGGCAAATTACTGATGTAGACCAACAACTTTTCCGCACCCAAGCTGACTGATATGGGAAAAAAATTTTTTTCACTCCACCCTAATGTATATGCTGTACTTTCAACATCTTGAAACAATTAATAAAGAGGAATGGTAGAAAGAAATAAATTTTAGACTCAACTCCTAAATTAAAAATATTAAAAATAAGAACCAGTGAGCAATAATAAAGGGACGACGAAGACAATGGAATTTATGACCTACTTTTAGAATTACTTTTTTGGCCGAAGCAGTACCTATGTTATTAGTTCATAATGCTTCTATAGTCCCATCTCTGTACAGTTTATAGTGATATAGGCTAACTATTGTTTTAAAGATGTTGGTATATTAACCACACTCCACTGTTTAATTTGCAGTTTGAAGCATGAAGATCAAGCGTAAATAAACGAACATGATTCAGGAATAGAGGATTTATCGATCGACTCTAAAGCCGTTCCGAAGTATCGATATATCTGTAAACCTCGTTGCCGCAGTGGTAAGAGCGCTGGACTCCTAGTTAGGAGTATTGGGTTCGAATCTCAAGCAGAGATAAGGATTTTTACTTGAGTGAGTGAAGCCATTTAATCACCTGGTTACAATTAACGATTCTATCTGCGGAGTGGTTGACTTCAGATATAGGGAGAACAATAATAGCTGACCGTGCCGCCTCTTTGAAAAATGAACATAGTAAAAATGTGCCGCTTCGTATGTATGTAAGAATGGACTGCACCTAACCTAAGAAACCAACAGAAACGTTAAACCTATTCATATAGGAAAAAATAGGCGCACTTAACCTGTACTAAACACGAAAATATCAATGCTAGTCTTGAAAAAGACTGATGTAGAAGATTCTGAAGCCTTTTACGCGAGGAAAGGCGAAAAATTAAACTTATAAGGCAAACGTCAAAATGCGAAGCTAATATCACACTGAACCGCAAGACGGGCATAAGCATAGTAGAAGTAAAGATTGGCAATACCTGCCTTGGAAAGTAGTTTTTTTCGGTCAACCTTTTCTGCTCCCACTGTAGTAACAAGACACATACACTATACACTTAATACACGCTCACAAACTCTGCAGAAGGCAATGGGAAACCACTGCAGAGAACACATTTCCCTAGTATAAGGGGGATATAACAAAGTTCACAATGCCAAGCCGTTTAAAAATGTGGCTTTGACACCCTCGTCAACGTACTTAACAGGACATGACGCAGAAGAACAAGATTACACTTACTCGAAAATTTATAGTTTCCATTGATACTTATAATGCTCTAAAACCACAAAAAAGTAGGACAATTGCAGTAGTTCACCTAGAGAAACAAGACCAATAAAATGTGTTTTCATGTTATTTTCTCTGATTTAATCCAAACAAGTTTTGTGTTTTTTTCTGATTGTCACACGTTACATTTAATTTTCATTCTTCGATGGGTAAGGCTAGTCTTCTCTCATGTACGTGAGTAAGTAAAACCAACAAAACCTGCATGTGAGTTACTAATAGGTCATTGGTTTAGGTTTCGAAAGAACATTATGGCGAAAAAAAGAGAAGAATATGACAAAGAAGTCGAAGAAGAGTAGAAAGAGTGAATAAAAAGGAGACCTTGTTTTTGTTTCTTGTTTTAACGGGATAGTTACGGAAGTTTTAAAGGGCTGTTTTGTATTCTGTCATCAAGACTCAGCTATTTTGTAACTCTGGTGTTGAGTGTTCGACTTGTTTCCTGATAATACCTTTCTCGTATGTAGAGAATGGGGAAGAGTACTTTGAAAAACCGTGACATCTATCTTGAAGTATTTATTTACATTGGTATTTCAAACTAACTCAGTGTGTCATGTTCCAGTTTTGAGTAGTCGTAATAATTTTAAAAAATCAAGAACTTTGGCAAACAAAAGTGTTACGGTACTGATTAGTTTCTTTTAGGCAATAATTATTTGATTTGCGAATGTAAACGTCAATTCTTGGAATATTTCGATTGTTTCTGCATTAAGTTGGGGCGGGTTGCAATAACTTTTCGTTTGTTGTTTTCTTGAAAAAATTGGTGTTTTTGCTGCGCATTCAAAAACTTTTATAAAATACCACAAAAAGCTAATACCTATTTAAAGGCCCCGTTTTTGTATTCCTTTTAGAAAGGTGATTTGAGAATTTTCAGTTTGTTAGGCAATTTTCAAAGCATTTTAATGTTCCTTTTCGAGTATATTTAAAAATGTAACGTCTTTGATTCCTTAAAAATATAGAAAATATTAGGCATTACTTTACCATAAGTAAGGCCTAATATTAACTTTCTTAAAAAAACATCAGAAGACCAGCAAGGAAAAGAGATACCAATGATAGAAAACATAAGAAGGGAAGAAGTAGAAGAAGCAATAAGCAAAATAAAAATAGGAAAAGCCGGGGGTGAAGATAAAATAGATCCAGAGATGATAAAATACCTAGGAAAAGAAGGAGTAGACTGGCTCTGGAAAATATGTAAGACAGCTTGGGAAACAATGATAATTCCATCGGATTGGTGGTACCGATACATAAAAAAGGAGAACAAGTAAAGTGCGATAACTACAGAGCCATATGCCTAGC
Source organism: Melanotus villosus (assembly GCA_963082815.1). Classification (NCBI taxonomy): domain Eukaryota; kingdom Metazoa; phylum Arthropoda; class Insecta; order Coleoptera; family Elateridae; genus Melanotus; species Melanotus villosus. The sequence continues at coordinate 41,633,850 of OY720425.1, forward strand.
ACCTACCTGCTTCAAAGTATACACTAAAATAATAGAAAAAATTGGCGAAGAATCTTCGCTGGACTTTCCATACTTACACAATTGAAAAATGCATAACAAATATATCATAAGCGTGAGGATAAGCAAGGTCTCTGTCACCCATGAACGATTTCAGAGTTCCACATCAAAACTATTAAAACGTAGCATTAAATTATGCTTGTATTTTAATGACAAAAAAAAAATAAAACAGTCTGTGCTAGAGGGCTTACTTTATTTTAGGTGTTTATGCCTAAAGTCAAGTAAATACATAATTAAAGACTTTGCAACGAAAAAGTCCCGACAAGTTATTTAATAATAATCCTATATAATATGTAATAATGCTTTTATAATAAATAATTTGTATTTTCAATATAAATGAGCAGAGTAAGATAATATTTTTTTGAAAAAGTGGGTAATATAAACAAAAAAATATATATTGTAGTCACGCAGATTCGAACCTCCAACCTTTCAAGCGTATACGGGTGGAAGCTTGGTCTCTTACCGCTGGACCAACACCGACTTTCGTTAAAACGGTGACTCCTGCCGTGATATTTATCTTCTGTCTTTGGAATGTGCCGTTTCCGAGAATTTTTTTTTTGAAATTTTGAAAAATTTTTTCAGCTAATTATAATCAGTAGAGGTAGGGGTACAATTTGGCGTTAAATTTATACCAAGATGTTGATGTGTTTTTGCGAAAAAAAATGTTAAAGTCCAAAACTTCAAATGGTCATAAAAGGCGTTAGGGAAAAATTTTGGGGATGCGATCAACGCTATTTGAAAGGCATCTTGATTTACTATCGACCCAGAACATTTAAAAAAAATAGTGTGTGTCGTTTCCGAGAAAAGTTTTTTTGAAAATTTGAAAAATTCCAAAACTGTCCGGACTTTTTATTTTTGAAATTTTCAATTTTTTTTCAGCTAGTTCTAATCAGCCGAGCTAGATGTACAATTTGGCCTTAGATTTATAAAAATATGTTGATGCGTTTTTGGAAAAATCGTCCTTAAAGTTGCGCTTTTCAAAAATTCGCCGCGGGCGAAATTTTTGACATAGAAACTTCGGGAAAAAATTATTCGATTTCTTTTCAAATTCTGTATTGATTGCCTAAGTAAAATTTTGAAATTTTTTTCAAGGAAAAATCTGCGCCCAAAAAAACATGGCTAACTTCCGTTTCCGGTTCCGGATTTTTTTGAAAAGCTTATTTTATAGATGTACTGTAATTATAGGCCCGCATACCAAATTTGATGAAAATCGGCCCAGTAGTTTTCGAGATATGACGATAACGCACGCACGCACCCACCCACAGACATTTAAAAAAAAAACACATATTTAGGATGCCTGGACCCCTAAAAATGATTTTGAATTTTTGCACGATTCCAATACTTTCCTATACATGCGTTGCAAGTATGGAAAGTAACTCTAAAACGTGTTTTTTTCGAATTTTTACGATTTTGAATTGGCGCACGATTCCAATACTTTCCTATACATGCGTTGCAAGTATGGAAAGTAAAAAGAATAAGACAAACAGTAGGAAAAGAGATCGAAGAAGAGCAAGCCGCATTTATGCCAGGAAAACAAACAAATGCAATATATTTAGAATAAGGGACATAATAGACCGAAGCCTAGAGACAGGAGATGAACTTATACTGGCATTTATTGATCTCAGAGCAACTTTCGACTCAATAGAGAGGGAAGTAATATGGAATAGTTTAGAAGACATGAACATCCTGAAACGCCTCATACATATCATACGCAGTACATATGAAAGGGCAAAAGGAAAAGTACAGATAGCAGGGAGAAGAGCGGAGGCTTTTAAATGGAAGAAAGGAATTAAACAGGGGGACAGTCAGTGGTTGGAAGTAATGCATTACATGTAATGCATTACTGTAATTAAATTACTTTTTTCGGTAATGGGTAATTTAATGCATTACTTTTTTCTCTAAGTAATTAGTAATGGGAATGCATTACTTTTTTGGCAGTAATGTAATGAAAAAATGCATTACTGTTGCCATTACATACTTTTGTATTTAACAGAAGACTGAAGAAATAGCCATGAGATCAAACATTTTTAAAGAAACAATTTTCGGAAAGTTCCTTCCTACAAGTCTATTTATTTATACATTGCTGTTGACACATGGAGTTCACTCGAACAATCGGGAACCGCTGACGAAGCGTTGATGTCATTTTTCATTACGTTATTGTTATATTTTATTTTATCTTCAGTTTAATTCAGGTTCTAATTCAGTACAAGCATTTTATCACTCTTCAGGTGATGTGGCTACAATAGTATAATACCACAGCGTTATATGGCGACAAAGTAATGCCTAAAGTAATGCATTACTTTTTTCGGTAATTAATAATGGTAATGAATTACTTTCTACAGAAAGTAATTAGCAATGATAATGCATTACTTTTTTGACTGAGTAATTAGTAATTGTAATGCATTCCTTTTTAAAAGTAATGTTCTAATCACTGGGGACAGTCTTAGCCCCCTGCTATTCATACTAGTCACGAACAAACTGCTCAGAAACACCAGAGAAAGAACGAAAAGAATACAAATAGTAATAGGATATCAAAATCTAGAACCAGTTAAAATTGACACGTTAATATATGCGGATGACATAGTACTGGTAGCAGACTCCAAGATGAAGATGCAAAGCTTAATAGACATATGGACGGAAGAGATAGAGGAACTAAAAATGGAAATAAACATAGAAAAGACCAAATTAATGGTCATAAATGAGAAGGAACCGGATATAACACAAATAAAATGTAACAACATTAACATAGAGACAGCAACAACATTTAATTATTTGGGAAGCATCATAACAAATGATGGAAATATAGACACAGAATTAGCAAGTAGAATGAGCAGATCAAATAAATTATACTATGCTCTAAAATCAATACTTGGGAAAAAATAAATAAATAAGGAAACAAAATCAAAAATATACAACACCATTATATTGCCGACACTAACATACGCAAGTGAGAATTGGACAATACAGAAAAAACACATAGGAAAGCTGCATGCAATAGAGATGAAGCACTTAAGAAAAATAGCAGGGAAGACCAAATGGGATGGAGTGGAAAACAAAAAGATAAGAGACTCGATTGAACAAGAACCTATAACAAACAAAATAAAGAAAAGACAACTAAAGTGGTACGGCCACACGGTAAGGATGGATAACAACCAAATAGTGAAGAAGATATGGGGGGCAAGAAATCACAGGAAGAAAAGAAGAGGAAGACCCAGGAAGAACTGGATAGCTCAAATAGAAGAGATGGGAAAAGAAAGGGGAAAAAGCATGGAAGAAATGAAGCAACTAGCACAATCCAGGAAGGAATGGAAAAAATGGGTAAAGGAGACCAAAGAAAACTAACCCAAATCCGACACCCGAGAGGGTAACATGGAAGCGGAGAAAGAAGAAGGAAAAAAAAACATAATTAACAAGAAAATCGTTGAAATAGTTCTTCTTCAATAAATGTACCTATTCTAATGAAGGGAACGGCACCTGTTTTTATTCAATATAATTTTTTTCTCAGAGTTTATTTTATTTAAGCTTGTCCCTATCGTTCTGAGTTTTGTTCTCAGTAAAAATTATTTTAAAAACGGCGGTATTTCCAGGGTCTGCAATGAAATCGATGGAATATTCAGTTTTGTTGTTCTAATGCAATATTTAATCAGCATGGGAAACGTATGCCTCTCAAGTTTTACTGCGGTATGTTACGACGTTAAATATATGTATACAGAACTGGCCAGAATTCCTTAAATGAGTTTTATATTTTTAGACTGTTATGCCCGAGCAGATTGGAACCGCCGTTTCCATTGTTATGGGACATATGTGTCAAATGTTTATTCTGTGTTATATGGGAAACGAACTGAGCATTGAAGTAAGAACTTAATTATAATTATTGGGAAAATATATTTATTGCTTTTTCGATAAATTAATTTTCTGCTCCAGTATTAATGTGTGATTCTGTCATTATACAGTGTGCCTCCAGATGGAGTACCTTACTTTTGTAATTCTTCTTATTTTTGAATTTTCGACGAAAGTCATTCACTTTTTAAAAGATTGCTTGTCCTGAAATGTCATTCATGAATGAAAATCATAGGTTATACAGATCGTTCAGAAAATTGAAAATAGTGAAGTGATCTCAAGCAAACTAGCCTGATTTTTAGCTTTTGGAAAAATCTTCTTTTAACAAGGTTGTTCCAAATAAAGACAAAATCTCAAATACAAAATTAAATTAAAAAAATTGTTACTAAAATTTAATTAATTCGTTAAATTAAATAACAAAGCAAACATACAGCACGTAATCCTCTTACCACTGAGCGTGTACAGACTCCAATAGTTCTTCATTTATAGTAGCAACAGTTTCTAAAAGTTGTTTAAATTATTTGCAAAAACCTTTTTGCTTTTACAAAAGGGGACAAACCAAACGATCGTCTAAGAGTGGCACCAAAGCGGAAATCCATTTATCCCGAAAACTATCATTAAACCAATTGATGACTGTAATTCTGAAATATGTGCAGCGTCTCTCTTGCTGAACAATCAATTTTCATCAAAATACTAGATTCTATTTCTCCAATTAGGACAAAACGAAATTATTCAAAATTTAAACTCCCAAAAATAAGGGCCAATTATTTTATAGAGTGTTATGCCACACCAAACATTTACTTTTTAAATAGTTATCCAAATTTTAAAATTCAGGTTTTCTTAAGTACAGTACAATATTGTGAGTTATAAAAGTTGTCTCATTGCCAAATAAAATGTTTCGGTGAAAATAATCCATCTTCAAATGTTTTCTCTTCCAGTTATAATTATATGTATAATGTATATAAAAGGATACTAAACGCCTAGAAGGCCTATGGCTTGGTTTATCACTTTCTTCCATTCTTTTCTATTTCTGGCGCTATATTTCCATCTTCTAATATTCAGAGCAGTGTAAGTCATTCTATAATTCCTTCTTCCACTGGCTTCTCGGTCGGGCCGACCACCAACTTTCTTTCTTGCACGTTTTCGTATTAAGGTTGGTTTGTTTGCTCTAGTTGGTCTGCCGAGTAAGTCTCGCTATTCACCATTAATTTGTTATACCTTAGATGCCTTAGATAGGCTTGGTACTCACTGTCTCTTGCCTCTTTTAAATGCTCCACAACAATTTTCCTTTCTTGCTGCACTTTTTTTGTGTAGTCCTAAGTTATGAACATTTTTGTTCCTTTTAGATTTTTGTCGATCTCAGTAATTTCATTTTCTTATTCCACGAATTTAGTTCTATCAGGACTGGTCTTATTTTGTGTTTCTCTCTCGTACGTCCACTCTTCTTAATACCTGTATTTCCGTTTCTATATTTATTTGTATGTCTATGTCATTTAACATAGCTCTCTCTAACCTTTCCTCTCAGACTTAGTTCTACTTCATTATTCATTTTGTTTAGGCCCTGACTAACTATTTTGTTATTTCTTGATTCTTTTCCATTAATTCTATCCTTGTTTCCAGATCTGCTATATCTATATTTGTTTCCATTCTTTCGCATCTCCTATGAATATCTTCCAATTTCCTCATAATGACTTCAAATGCTATACCAATTTTTGTGTTTTATATGATTATTTTGTTGATTTTATTTGATTTAATTTGTTTTATTACGCTCGCTCCATGTGTAACTCAATTTTAAGTATCTCGCAGTTCTCAAGCCGCCGCGTGCACCGGATTACTTTGTGGGATCGAGCCCCGGCTGATTTTCCTAAGGCGTAAGTTTTAAGTCGAGTTTTATTTCCCTATTATTGTAGTTTGGCCTTTAATTTTACTATTAATCTGAGACAAACACTTTCACGTCAACTTTAATGCTGCTATTACACTATTAACACCAGTTTATCACTACGAAATTCAATTTGTTTCACCGCAGGCAGACGAGTCCATCTTCTCTGACTTTTTTAACTCTAAGAAGATTATCAATATTTTCGATCAACAGTGACATGCCACTTATACGGTCACAACGTCGCGTCGTACCAAAACCCCCATTTATAATTATAATAATAATTATAAATAATTATGAGCCTACTACGTCCCGCTGTTGGGTATAGGCCTCCCTCTCTTCTTTCCATTTTTCTTTATTCTTTGTCTTCTCCCACCAGAGTTTACTTTTGGTCGGCCTTTCTTCCTGTCTCTTCGCCTTGATATCCATTACATTGTCCATTTTGTCCATTTTTCGTCTGTCATCCTTCCAATATAACTGGTTCAGTTCCATTTTAGCTTTTTGCACCTCCCAAGTACGTCCTCAGCTCGTGTTTTGTTTTGAATATCTTTTAAACTTCCTTTATCACTTAATCTAAGGTTTAACATTGATCGTTCCATTTTCGACCGTGTTGTTTTTATCTTGTTCTGTAGTTTTTGAGTTAAACTCCTTGTTTGAGACCCATTTGTCAGAGTTGGAATGATGGATCTGTTGAATACTTTGATATTGTTTTTAAGTATGTTTTTTAAGAACCAATATCTCTTCAGGCCAAGATCAGTTCTTCTTTGAATTTCTTCTTCAATTTTGTTTAATGAAATTAACTTTCTCACTTTCAGTACCTAGTTCTTCAAGCATTTGTTTATGGATGTTCTGCTTTCTGCTATTGGTATTTTTTTTCCATTTATTGCCACTCCTTGTTTCTCTTAGTTCAAATACGTGAATACTTGTTCTAGTACAAGTAAATAGATTAGTCTCCTTGTCGTACACCCCTTTCTAGATGGAACTATGCACCTTCCCTCTCTAACCTGATATTTACCTTGCCTTCACTTGATAAGAGTTCCATACCATCGAACGTAATCAACAAAAGTCGAGGTGTACACTGTGTACAGGTTTATTGTATTCCTTGCATTTCCCGATTATTTGGTTTACTGCCCGTAGGCGATCTATCATGGTGTAGACATTTCTAAAGCCTGCTTGTTCCGGCAGTTGGTTTTCATTTAAGGTTTTTATAATGCTTTCCTTGATGATAGTTGCAAGTAGTTTATATACATATAGTTCCTTATTTCATCCCCGTTTCTTGTATATTAAAACTGTAGTAGCTTTCCTCCAATAATTTGTCATCTCCTCTTGCATTAATATTTTATTAAATAATAGTTTTATTATTTCAATTGCTTCTGTAGGTAATGTTTTTACCTCGTTTTTATTCCATCTGATCCTGGTGCTTTGTCTTTACCTAGTTTGGCAATTTCTTGCCGTATTTCCAAGGTCTCTATTTGTTTCCACTGTTATTTTGTCTCCTTTACCGTACCTTGTTATTGGTTCATCTTTGAGTTTCTTTTGTTGTCACTTTTAAATAATTCCTTATAATATCCTGTTGCGACTTGCATTATTTTTGTTCCAGATTTTGGTATGTTTCCAGATTCAATTAATTGATCCAATGTTTTCCATTCTTTAATTGTTTATTTAGTTATTTAATTATAATACAATGACATAAAAACAAAATATTTTAATAAGTTTTACAGACCTAGGCATTTTTGCACAAAAATTATTTATGTTAAATTTTTAAATTGAATCCCGTATTTAAGATTTTCTCTTTATTCAGAACACCTTTATTGAATAAGATTTTTCTAGAAAAGTAGAAAGCAAAGTTTGCTGAGACTACTTTATTTGTTTTACAATTTTCTGAGCGACCTGTATATCATATAATTCTCATTTATGACATTTCAGGGCAAGTAAAATTATTTAAAATGGATAATGTTTTTAAAATATCAAAAATAAAAAAATTGATAAGAATAAGGTACCTACCTACGCTCCATGATGGGACACACTGTACATTAAGAAAATCCCTAACCTGAACTTTTGGTAATTCTTTTGGTTGATTTTATTGTGAAATTCCATTTAGAAATTTCAAGAAACTAGAGCGTTTAATTGTCAATTTAACTTGAAACTGGAAGCATTAATTACAGAAAAGTTTACTTCCTATCATTTTCTCAATAGTGATCTATTTCAGAGTACAAAACTATCGAACACCATTTTTCACTGTGGATGGCATTTGTCTAATTCTAACAAAGATTTGCAAAAGTCACTAATAATGATGATGATCAGATCTCAAAAACCTTTAAAAATTTCTATTGGGGGATTTGGTGCTTTGAATCTATCGAGTTTTTTGAAAGTAAATGTTCTTAGACTTTAAAGATTCATTAATATTAATATTTTAATATTTCAGTTACTTCAGTTTGCATTCTCTGTTTTTACGTTTTTAAATACTCTATTGGAAAAGCAAAGCATAATGAAATCTACATAACTGCTGAGAAATATTTTCAGGAAGAAAAAATGTGGTGGAAGGAACTGTCGATACACTTAATGATTAGTTAAGTAACGTAATATAATTTGTATTAGATTTGAGCAAATTTTGTAAACTAAAGATGTGTTTACGAAAACGAAAAATATCAGTTATTATTCGATATATTTAAGTTTATGGCATTTGATTAATGTTATTTCTTAGTATGACAATAGAAATAACATTGCTTCTTAATGTTTCTATTTAAGTATGCTATGTGTAATTAGTTATTTAGGTACGTTTTTTACACTGTTTATTGGACAATTTACGTAAGAACGAATCTCATGTGTTGTTAAGTATATTATTAGCCATATATTTATGTTACTTTCAATAAATTAATATTTATTATTGCAATTCCTGAAGTTTGAAAATAATTGTTTGAAATAGAATTATCTAATATAAGCTTGAAGAGTTTCAATACCTGTCGTGATCCCTAATATAGAGGGTTTTATTATTTTCAAATATTAAATTACTATACAGGATGCCCCACACGTGACTGCCCAGGGCTATAAATTTGTTATTTTTTAAACATAACTAGAATAAACTATATACAGGCCACAGGGTGATTCACGAATAATGTAGCCCCTTGAAACTGTTAATATGCAACTCAAGTTATATATTCCCAAAGCAACTAAGAAAAGTTTTGCCAAGTTTATAATGGTGGCTCTTTCGAAAACGACATTTAATCTGAATAGTTCCATAAAAAGTCTTGCTAAGTGCGAAATGCGTGCGGTTATACGTGTTTTAATCGAATCATCACAGGGGGTCTCACATTTCACTCCTGAGAATAAACAACAATCAATCGAGTGGCATTCAAGCAGACACTATCTAGCCGAAAATTTATGGTTACCGTTTTCTGGGACAAGAAGACTTCGGCGTTTCAGATGTGATTTTCACCTGTTGGGTGGCAAGCGGTAGAGCTTATTCTCTTCTGGCTGGCGAAAGAACGGTCAGACAAGGTGGTCACTTTTGGTGGTAACTCCGCCCTTGAGTGCTACTAAGTATATTCAGTGGCGTACGCACAAGCAGTACAATTTTTACTTAAATAATATATAAACCTGTATTTATATAAAATCCAACAAGTATTTAAGAAAACCAACTTATATATACCACATACTACGAAATAAAAGAAAAATTTGATTTTATAAATTTTTATTTCAAAACGTTAAGGAAGAATTTACCCAGTTAGAAATATTTATCTATAAATTACTATAACTTAACTAGGTATAAAATAAATTACTTATCTAACTTAACTATAAAATAAATTACTATGTAACAAAGATGAGCCTTGTAAGAAATTAATAGCTGATTTTAAGAGTATTAATGGTTTTAAAACTAACTTAAGTAAAATTTAAAAATAGTACGCCACTGTACTTCTGTACAACGTGCTTTTAAGCGGATTATCGTCTCTCTCAATAGTTAAGACAGCCCACTTAGCCTAATGCGCATCTAAGCCTTTCGCCAGCTAGAAGGGGCATAAGCTCTATGAAAACGGCGATCAGTTAAAATTCGCTGTGAATAAGTGGTTACAGGAACAGGTGAGAGAGTTTTACGACATTGGAGTATAGAAACTAAGTCTCACGCCACGAAAAACGTTTACCCTTGGGTGGGGACTACGTATGTATGTAGAAAAATAAATTAATGTTCATAATGTATGAAAATATATATATATTGTTAACTGGTTAAATAATTTTGTTTAAAAGCAAAACGGGTATTAGATACTGTATGAACCTCGTACCTAATTATAATAAATCATTCAGCCAAGATTAATAAATCTGTAGAAAATTAAACATTTTAGGACAAAACGGCATTTGGTTTAATAATGTATTTTATACCAAAGAATTGCGCTCTGCTGATAATTCTCCCAATTCCGAAACGACCTATAGGTACCTATACCCTACCCTGTATACATATTGGGTGCTGTATTTTCTCGAAAGTTGGGTACCTATATTGATTTTTTAATTAAAGAGCTACACCAAAGGTTCAATTAGCAAAGTTTCCAAAATTAGAAGGACAATTTGATAATGCCATTAGATTTAGAATACACCTTGTACATATTCTACTAAACAAACAATTTACAAATCATTTGCAATAAGAATATGAATATTTCAATTATTATATCGGACCGGGTAAAAATTGAGCAGCTGGATGCTACTAAAAACACAGTAATTATTTTCAGATATATCTCAATACGATTTTTGTTTCTTTATTTATCTGCCGTTGCCTGTTCCAAGCCAGGATAAAAAAGAAAGAGTGGGAGGAGTAACACCTCGTTAAAAAAACTGGGTTCAGCTGGAGCGGCTGATAGCACCATGTAAGGGCCCCTGCCAGGGTTACAGGCGAAACCAGGTCATTGTCTCAAAAGAAGGAAGAAAATAAATAGTAAGGTTTCGATTGTTAGAAAGGCAAAAGATCCAAACGGATACCGGGGTAGTACTCAGCTGTCACAACTGAAGAGGACGTTAGTAGTGTGGTTTGGAATTTTCTGTACAGAACTCAATAAAGGCGCACATAGTCTTATTTTAGTGAGGTAGATTGCCAACTCGCAGGGTTAGTACGGCTATTCATTAGCCAAAATCCTTAATTTAAATTATACAAATCCATTTGAATTGATGAACTGCCGAATTTTAAAACGTATATGCCCCAAGTAGGAAGGGCTGGTAGCCCAGAATCCCCCACCGCATCGCCGGTCAGCCTCTTGGATTCTAGGGAGGCACAAATTCTATACAGGGTGAGTCATAATGGTTGGAACAAATTTTACCAGTATGTAGGAGAGACTTTTTTAAGTAAAAAAGTTCCTATAAACCTATGTCCTAATCTGCACAGTTGAGGAACTATAAGAGGTCAAAGTTTTTCTTTTTTTAAATTAAATTCAAAAGGTAATATCAAGTAGTTTGCGATCGTTCATTATTTTGCTAACAGTTGACGAAATTTTTATTTCAGTTTTATGACAGTTCGTATTATTTAAGTAATAATTATTATTTAAGCCAATGAAATTCGTAACAATGGTCAAGTAGCTAGAGTGTACGATTCCTTTATTCGTAGAGCTTGTGCTTGTGTTAGAGCTCAAGGAGCACAGTTTGAACAGTTTTTGTAATACTGTGATTTAATTAAATATTTTTTGTATAGTTTATCCAATATTTTAACAGTTGTCACAGTTGCCGTTATTATTAAATATTTGTGTTTATTACACAACTTGGACTTCTTGTAGCTTCACAACTATGTAGTTTAGGACAAAGGTTTATAGGAACTTTTTTACTTAAAAACGTCTCTCCTACATATTGATAAAATTTGTTCCGCCTATTATGACTCACCCTGTATAAAATAACAAATAACAGGAGAGAGAGAGAGAGAGAGAGAGAGAGAGAGAGAGAGAGAGAGAGAGAGAGAGAGAGAGAGAGAGAGAGAGAGAGAGAGAGAGAGAGAGAGAGAGAGAGAGAGAGAGAGAGAGAGAGAGATATAGAGAGAGAGAGAGAGAGAGAGAGAGAGAGAGAGTTAGAGAGAGAGAGAGAGAGAGAGAGAGAGAGAGAGAGAGAGAGAGAGAGAGAGAGAGAGATTTATTGGATGAGATTAGGCTTGCGGTTGCCAACGATTTCAACGAGCGTCGACTACTAATCGGCATTGACAATACTCGACCAGAATGTTTCCGAACCCAAGGAAAATTATCATCGGCCTGGACCTGGAATCGTACGAAGTTTATAAGGCTAATCTTAACTCTTAACGCTAGCGAGTACAGCTAGGTATGATTTAGAAATTTATTCAAAATCTGACAAATTTTAATTTAATTTCGAAGGTAATCTGTCATTTCATGATAAATAAATTAGCAGCCTACAACTGCATAAGTACGAAGTCTCAAAACTACAATAAGAATAGTGTACGCCGTTACGTCAAACTAGTTTATTTAGCTTGGGTAGAGACGTTTCAATTGAAATTCCAATAACTTAAACAATTTGTATAGGTATTCCCGAAATGTGTGAATATAAAAATGAACATAAAGATATAGGTTTGCGTTAATAATACGTTTTTGTTAAGTGTAATTAATTTAAATAATGAATGAGAAGGATATGAAAAACTGACAGCCCTGGTGTCAGTTAAAGTCATAAAAACTTAAAAATGTGTTTAAGTTAACATATTAGCCGCTTAGTAAAAATTAATTATAAATATATTCACTGTAAAGTATAAAATATTCTTATATTAGTAATTTCGAAGGTAATCTGTCATTTCATGATAAATAAATTAGCAGCCTACAACTGCATAAGTACGAAGTCTCAAAACTACAATAAGAATAGTGTACGCCGTTACGTCAAACTAGTTTATTTAGCTTGGGTAGAGACGTTTCAAGTAGGTAACTAAAACAATTTGTATAGGTATTCCTGAAATGTGTGAATATAAAAATGAACATAAAGATATAGGTTTGCGTTAATAATATGTTTTTGTTAAGTGTAATAAATTTAAATAATGAATGAGAAGGATATGAAAAACTGACATGACAGCCCTGGTGTCAGTTAAAGTCATAAAAATTTAAAAATTGTGTGTTTCAGTTAAAATATTAGCCGCTTAGTAAAAATTAATTATAACTATATTCACTGTCAAATATAAAATATTCTTATATTAGTAATATTGGATATACAGTGTGTCCCAGGATAGATGTTACAATAGGTTGTGATGGACAAAAAATTTTTGAATTTTATTTTAAGATTGTGGAATTAAGCCCTGCTTAGTTTGAAGAGAATTTTAAGAATATTTTCAGTTTTTGAAAAACAAGTCGGCCTTGACATTGAAGCGAAAACTATTTTCTTTTAAGGTAAAATACCCTTTTTGTTCATGATACGGCAAAATTTTACTAAGAAAAGTTGTTCATAATAAGAAATTATGGCCCTATGCAAAATTTCAGGAAGATCTACCTACTTTGATTAAACCGTCACATTTTAGATTAAACAAAATAAATTGTATTTATTCAAAATTTTCTTTATCGAACATTGAACGAAACAAATAGCATTTACAAGAAATTTAACTTACGAAACATAATAATAACACTGATCGAAAATAAATTATTTATCCATATAACTGCCAGGAGGCCATGAAAAAACTATCGTTGACTAATCTTCCTGAAATTTTGCATAGGGCCATAATTTCTTATTCTGAACAACTTTTCTTAGTAAACTTTTGCCGTATCATGAACAAAAAGGGACTTTACCTGAAAAGAAAATAGTTTTCACTTCAATGTCAAGGCCGACTTGTTTTTCAAAAACTGAAAATATTCTTAAAATTCTCTTCAAAGGCAGGCAGGGCTTAATTCCACAATCTTAAAATAAAATTCAAAAATTTTTTGTCCATCACACCTATTGTAACATCTATCCTGGGACACGCTGTATGTAGCACTGGAGCAGTTTTGGAAAATACTGAAATCGCTTGAAGCATGCTTTATTTTAAATATTAAGTTATATGTAATGCTGGAATAAATATACATTTTAATAATGACTAATAGTATTTTATGTATCTAGGACGAAAAGTAAGTCTTTAAGGTATGAGTAAGTTGTTTACGGCCGAGGCGGGTAGCCGAGGCCGTAATTACTTGCGAGTAGCTTAAAGACACTTTTCGTCTGAGGTACATACATAATTTTATGTCATCCTGGTTTCTAAAGTTGTTAAATTATTAAAAGAAATCTCCAGCAATTTGTAGCAGTATTAGTTTTAAGTAAGTAATTTAAGACGCAACTGTTCGGATCTCCTAGCAACGAGCACTTATAGAACAAAAAGTGAGACTTTAAAGTCCTAGGACTTTAAAATGACACTTTAAAGTTCTAGGACTTTAAAGTTTCACTTTTTGTTCTATAAATCGTTCGAAAAACGTTGCTTTAGAAACCAGTATGACATAAAAGAATAAATAATACAGAGTGGCGTAATTTGTGCACCACTTAAATTTTGCAACACAGATTATATGTACATACAATATGCTACAGGGCAATTTATAGACGATGACGCCCCTTACAACTGTTAATACGCAACCCAACTTACTGCTATATATTTCCATATTATTAAAAAATTAAAGTTTAAATTTATTTGCTGGACTTTTTGTTTTTTTTTGTCTGACATGATGACAAATATTGTTTTCAAAATGTATGTATGTAGGTACCTAACGATGAAATTGTAGATTCAAAGTTAATTTAGCAGTACATTTGTACTATCGGCGTGACCCTTACAGAAGAGCCCAACTGATAAAAATTTTAAACTACCCGAAAATCCATGCTTAGTTAATTCAGTGTTAATCTCTTCGTTAACTGTTCAACGTTTCTGAATTATTATAAATTCATTAATTATAAATAAATTTTATTACAAGTTACTTTGACCTTTGACGTGTAATGTTTTAAATTAAAAAAGGGTTGAGGACATCTGTGAAGCAGCATTGCAGCATGATGTATTGCGTACACGAATTCGATCAGAACATTCAGAACCGCCATCATTCGTGAATCACGAATTTGTCGTGGGAAATCTAAGCTTGCGGGTGGCAAATATCTAAGCGTGTGACGACTATGGCAGTCATTAGCAGTATCCGACTAGTATTTCGCCAAGCCAAAGGAGCTGAAAGGGACTTTCATAAAAATAGCCACGGGACTTACTGTTTTATCTTATATTTGAAAAAAAAAGAAGAATTCGAGATTTTTCTGCATTAAAACTCTCACGTGACCTAGGCCGCAATCAAACACAAGTTTTTTGGTTTACAAGGCAACCTTATTATTTCTCTTCAACACCTAGGTCGCCATGTCGTATTATTTGAATAGTTTTTTTCTTTCTTTCTTTCTTTTTGTGTGTGTCTTTTATGCGTGTACAGCCAAGTAGGCATTACTTCAAGTCAGACGGCTGTGTCATGTGTGTTATTACGTGTGTAGTGGTCTTGTTACTCTATCTCATATACCAGACTTCCGAGTAGAGCACAGTTAATTATACAATAAATATTAAATTAAGCTACATTTAGTGCCGCCCGCACAAAATTATAACTACATAATTTTTTTAAAATAAAATATTAATGTCAATTAAGTACCTATTATTCGGCAACAAAGTATGACCTACATAACTATTTTCCCTTTTCTTATTTTGTAAGATTTTCTTTCGTTCGTGGTTCTGACAGCATTTGCTATGCTTTATTTCCATTGTGCCAGCGCATAAATCTCCATCTTTAAGCGATGCCTGGTCAATATTTAGTCCATTTGTTGTCTTAATTTTCGTTCAAAAGTACATTCTTCCGGATAATAGTGTCGGTCTATTCCTCATATATTCTTTTGTGTGCTACTACTTTTCCATGTCTTAATAATATTTTTATATTGTTGTGAGTCCATTCCTTTCTACGCACTCTGTATATGAATTTTTGTAAGATCGTATTTCGAATGAGTGTGCGCATTAGCTTCGGTGTGTCAGGCTGATTGCGTCGCAGGTTGAACGAGTTCTCTTTGGCCGTTGAAAGTTCTTTTGAGCGGACACATTTTCGGGCTCCGTCTAAATTTCATTTATTTTCGATCCATTTATTTTAAATGTTGGATTGATTGATTGGTACTTCACATCAATGTATTCCTAGTTTAATCTGACTTTAAATTTCGCACATTTTTGACTGTGGTAAGTTAAACTTTTCTCTAATCTCCATTTTCTTATTGAATTGGAATTTTCAGCGCCCAGTTTGGGTTATTTTATATCCGTTTTCCTGTGTGGATATATTATATATTTTGATGGTTCCTGGTTGGAGTTCGTAAAATTTGCGGTTTTAGCAAACTTTGAAACACGTGGGAAGACGCCATTGCGTGTCGCCGTTCACCAGGTGGTGCCATCCATTTTATTAAGATTTCTACAAATTCATCGCTGTCTATCAACACCTGCCTTTTCAACGAATTTAAAGAGGTAAGTGTTTAAATTCTATTTTGTGTAATTTTGTAATTTTTGGATATCGATAAATTTTAGTATTTTTTTCTAACACTAATATCTTATACTGTTTCTATGGTGCATAAGAGCTCACTTGTTATGTTATGTTCCTTTAAAATACGCTTTCTCTATAAAATACGTCGTCAATAACAACGTATTTTATAGGCCTTTAAATACGTCGTTGCCTAGCAATCTGCGCATTTTGTGCATTATGACGCGTCTCAAATAATAATTTATTAAAATTTCTAATAATATATTTGTGAAAAAAAATGTCTGATATTAGTGTTAGAAAAAATCTTGAAGACAACTCGTGTTTTATAGTTTAAAAATGTCGGTCTATCAAATCCTCGGCTCACTTCGTTCGCTCGGATTTGAACTACGACCTTGATTTTTAAACCTTCTATAAAACACTTGTTGTCTTAATAGCTATTGATATGTGTTTGTCACATGTTATTTTTTCTGTTTAGTAATTAATTTTCATATGTAAAATTTTGTAAAATGTGATTCATTCATGAATTAGGTTTTGCGTATTAACCTTTTATTCTTTTAATTTTTCTATAAATTGTCATTTCCCTAATTTATGAAAGAATTACTATAATCTTTAATATTTAAAATTTTCGCTTGACTTTCCATCTAGTTATTTCTAGATGTATTTATTTTAAATTTCATATTAAATTTATATCTTTTATATATAAGTATATTTAAATTTGTGTGTATCTTATCATATCAAGTCTTTAACAATTACTCTAGTCAATATGTGATTTTTTTATTAATTAGTTTGAACCTTGGCCTTTTGCGCCGTTCTTTGAGTCCGATAAAATAAAGCGTTACAATTATTCATGGCTTTTTATTATCTATTTGATAAGTTTTTCGTAACACTTATATGCAATATTAATTCAGCGGGCCTTGATCTGTATGTTGTCTGCGAAAGCGATTCACTACTGTTGTTTATTGCAAATCAGGTTCGGCAGATTAATACTACGAGTATACCTTTTCTAATATGTAGCTTTTAAGATTTAGTTTTCGGGATTTACGGATGACTATCCAAATTTACGTGCAACCATAAACGCTGCTGGGCGGTTTAGTAATATAGTCGGACCTGAAAAAATAAAAACTAGTGGACGACCAACCTCCTAGATCGAGATGTAATAAGGGTGTGGGCACTAATTATTGAGACAAAACTGAACAAGTTCTAAATTTATTAAGAAACAACATAAAGTTAAATATTATATACCAGGTTTTACCTTATTCAAAGTAGAACCTTGTCAGCCCCACAGTAGGCTGCAATTCTAATTTTTGTTTTGATCCTTCTCATTAAAGCTTGAATACTCTGATTTTTAAATTGGCGGAGCTTTACCTTTATTCTTCCTTCAATTCGGCTGTAGTTTTTGCCTCCCAACCATCAGAGTATACATTCCGTTTAAGATTACGCCAAAAACTTTCTATTGGCCGCAGTTGGGGTACGTTTGGCACGTTTCTTTCTTTCGAAATATACGGAATTTCAAATTTCTCGAATTGCGATATCGTTGGCCTGCCATAATGCGCGGTGGCCACGTCCGGCCAGAAGATGTAATGGTCATCTGGGTATTTTTTTTTTTGATAAAGGGCACTAGCCGTTTCTTTATACATTCATTTGAATAGGTTTCTGCATTGATAGAATTTCCTGACTCAGTAATAAAGGCTGATGTTTTTCGTCTTGGAGAAATTGCCACCCACACAAGAACTTTTCTTTGAAATTTCTTGTGTCTCTAAAACATTATTTTTGGAGGTACCTCATCGTTGTTTCGGGCGTAGTAGTATTTGTTGTTGGCAGTTTCACTCCCATCTAAGATAAAATAACTTTCGTCGTCAATGATAACATCGTTGTCGTTGGTCGGTTGAAATTCATTGTAAAATTCGCCAATAATCCTTCGGCGTTCATCCACTTTCACTTCTTCCATTTCGGAAACTAACTATTTGACATTAATAAAATTTATATCATAAAACAATTGAATATCGGTCAACATGTCAACGTGATTTCCAGCACAAAGCCTACTCCGTTTAAATGAAAATCACTGTTGACCATTTGTCTCATTAATTAGTGCCCACACCCTTAATTGTTGAAGATAGAAATCAGGGTTTGAGCAAAGAGCATTGTCAGATAGTTAATGGCGAACAATTTGAACATCTTCTGTAATAAAGTAATGTTAAACATTGTTTGTATTTGTTTTTAATAGTCATGTGTTTAATTTTTGTGATAAAAGTACGTACGTTAAATACTGGTACGAATAACATTCAACTTGATTTTTCTAGAAATTTCGCTTATGCAACCGTATGATATTTTTAGATGGTCATAAAGAGAAAAAAAAATGCTATAAAATTTTGACCTAAAAAATATAGGTTGCCATTTAAAAAAAGTATCGATGACGTCATAGCGCAAAGGTATGACCTTGAAAAAAATATTTAAAACCATCAGTTTGTGTAAAACAATTTGTTATAAAACTTTTGTCTAAAACTTTTTTTTCTAAAACTAATAATAAAGGCTCCAGCATCGAGGTTCCTTACTTTTTATTCACCTTGTATATAAGTTTTGCTCAAGAAACGTCTAATCGACGGTCGTCGTGATACACCCTGTATGCATTTAACGTGGTACATCCATGAAGAGATAATAATTATAATGTCCATAAACTTTGAAAGTGCTTTATTCATCAGATGTATAAATGTTTTTATTTTTAGGTTCCGTTTTAGTAACCTCAAAGGTTTACTTTTGACTTTGACCTGTACTGAACTTAATTCATTTAAAAGTTATTAAAATATGTATAAGGAGGTGAATACATTAGTTTAATTAAAAGATAGTTAAAAAAAATTACTCTTAGTGAATGGATGTTATGTAAACTGCACATATAGAGGGTTAACCTGAATTCGATTCTTAAACTTTCAGGGTGTATAATAGAAGGCTTCAAGGGAAGTACATTTTGTTTAAAAAAACCCAAAATGAAAGATGTTTTAGAAAGAGCTTGCTTCTTAGCTAGTGAGTTTTATTTACTGATAAAATGTTATAAATATTTATGGAAGCACGTAAATTCAAAGAGTTAACATAAGATTTACAACAGTTATTGAAATATTAAGTTTCTACGTAGCAGAATAACAATGAATAATAATTATAAACTATTGATTTTCAAATACCAACGTTATGTTCAGAACTTATTTGTGCTCTCATTATATATTATTTGTATTGAATTAATGTAACCGTAAATACCTTATATCGCATTCTGTAACAAACTGATTGAATATCCTACGCATTCTGAGCATTGCAGCATTTATAAAATAATTTGTTCTGGTTATTGATATGTAAAGCGTATTAATAATTCTAATTTCCTTGTTAATTATAATAAAATAAGCACATAAAATCTGTCAAACGACTGATATTGATGTTTATGATTTTGTTGTACTACATCGATATTAAATGATTATTATTGACGGAATTTATCAGTAGTTTGGTTTGGATATTTGGGACATTTTTCATCTAAATAAAGTACGAAGTTTGGCAGAAAAATAATGGGACTGATTTTCTTTGCACCATAAATTTTATTTTTTTTATAAATCAAGGTGATCCCCTTCAAAGTTCCCTTGGATACTACACACCGATGAAGGCCCTTTTTCCATTGTTCACAGCAGTCTTGGAAGGCTTCTGCTGGAATGTCGTTCAATTCGTCGGCTACGCTCTTCTGGCTATTACAAAAAGAAGTTACAGGGACTAAGATCCGGCGAATAGGGGACTGGGGAACCACACGAATGCTTTTTTCTGCCAAAAATTCGTTGATGGAGACTGCCGTGTGATATGGAGCGTTGTCGTGGTGCAGCAAGTGCGTGTAATGCCTAGTCGCATACGTGTCACCCTCTTTCTGAGCCTTTCAAGGACTTTCCGATAAAAAGTTTGATTGACAGTTTATCCTGGCGGCACAAATTCCATGTGGACGGTCCCCTGACTAAAAAAAAACAAATGTGCATCAATTTTATTTTAAATTTTCCCATTCTCGCTTTCTTGGGACGGATAGAATTTCCAGTGTGCCACTCTCGACTTTGACGTTTTGTCTCGGGGTGGTACTTAAAAATCCATGATTTGATCATGCGACTGAGGAATTCTGGCTCCCTCTTAAGGCGGTACAAAACATCAAGATACACATGCCTCCGATTGGCCTTCTGCTCAGGTTGAAGGTTCGTCTTCCACTTCTTCTCGGTCCTCTAAAAAGGCATTTGGAACATTTCATAAGCCACAGTAGCGTATTCGTCAAACTTTACACAAAATTTGATAGCACAACGTTGCTCAAACTTTTGCCAGTCCATTTTTGTAACGCACCTCACATACACAACTTCACTTCAGACGCTCTCAACAATAGCGTAGCAACTGTTTAAAGTTTAAACTTGTACCACAGAGCAGATATTAATAAGAGATACAGGCTTATGGGCCTTGTCGTCGGGCTTGTCCGTCCCTTGTCAGTTGGGTTGCATAGACACTATTTTGCTATTATTCCGAAGAAAGTGATAAAAGTGAATTTTATACTTGGAAGTTTGTCTTTAGTAGACGCCTTGAGGCACTGACTCTAACGCTGTTGCCAGAGTTATAAGAGAGAAAAATTTAGAAGCCTTTTTAAATTTAGTGTGCAGATGCCTTTCAAATTAAAAATATTTACGGCCCACATGTAAATCACTTGCTTAATAATTTTATGGACTATTAAATGCCCTATAACAAACCGTTAACAAAATTCACAATTCAAAATTCAAGAAATAAACATTCAACAAAAAAATTATATTTTAAATACCATGAGATCGAAAAAAAGATGATTCTGAGCAGGCCTTGACTAGTACAACACGATTGGCAAGACTGATTTCAAAATGTGGCAGCAGGTTAGAGGTTAATAAATGTCAAATAAATTAAAACACAAAACAGTATTTATTTAGGGAACAAACTGAAAACTAAGATGAATACATGTTAGAGTAGGTGTTCAAAATGTGATCCTTCACTAGTATTACAACGATAAACTTAAATAATTCTTGAAACAAGATTGCAAAACTGACTTACATTTGAAATGTCACTGTCACATTATAATTCATAGGCATTCTAGAACCAGTGTAGCCAATCGTGTTGTACTAGTCAAGGCCTGCTCAGAATCATTTTTTTTTGACCTCATGGTACTTACAGAATAGGTACAACGTTACAGAATGCACTATTTTGTGACCTAAAAAATTATATAATACCAGCAGAATAAAGTAATTCAGTTTTCATTATCATTTATTTAATTTAATTTTATTTTCTCATTTTTTATGGTTTTATCAAATTTGACAAACATCATATATGCCGCAAATGACAACACATTTTTAATTGCACTTATTGTAGTTTAAACTCGTAATATAACTTATTTACGTCCTTGATACCTACACAAATAGTTAACGGATTCGTATATTATACTTAATTTAATTATAATTTATATTAATAATAAATGTAATCCTTTCGTACATCAGTTTAATAACAAAATTACATTTACACAGAAAATCTGCTATTCTAGTAAGAAAAATTATTATTCTTAAATTATTATTAAAGTCATAAAACTACAATGCTACATTTAATAAGAAATTTAGAAGCAACGAATAACTAAATACTGACATGACGGGTAAACTACAGAAATATAAATGATGAATTTCAGCATAAGTAATAAGTATATCCTCCCTTACAACCGTAAAAAGTAATTTTGCAAAAGTTAACGTGAAAAGTTTGTTGCGGCGGTAAATTATAATACATTCTAAGCTTGACAAGTATTTATATTTTCAAAAATAAACGTGCGAATTTCTAATAATGTATCTAATCTTTAAGAATTACTTAGATGAGATGTTATTATAAATACTGCATAACTGAACAAGGAATATTTAAGTGTGTTCAGATAGTAAGGGAGCCAGTCACTAATTCTTATTTTTAAGAGATACATTTACTAAAACAAAAATATTGTATTTCCGAAAAATTGTCAATCGCATTATAACGGGAGAAAGGTGGCAACGAGTTTTCTCGAAGTATTGTTTCAAAAGATACTAATTTAGCGCTGCCGTAGGTTTTGGGATGGATTTTTTTTTCTAAAATTTAAATTCTCTGACGACGATGAAAACATTCTTTCAAAATATCCCCGTATATTTATAACATTTTGAGTTTTATAATGTGATGGGACCGCGTCACAAAAGGTCTATTTGTAGGAAACTCTAAAAAAAATGTTCTTCACTGAAGTGCACCGAACAAACACGTTTTTTGCATAATTGTTTGGGGGATAGCTGTGAGTTTCCACAGTTTTCAGTTTCACAGTTTTTACAAATTGTTTAAATAACCAAAATATACGCAGTATGTTGATGCTATTATTAAATAAATAAAGGTCGCTATACGAAAAACACCAAAAATTAAACCACGCATCTATTAACGCCTCACCTTGCTGCCAGCACTACTGATTGAACGAATAAAAACTAAATATTTATTATAGTAAGAGCTGCAACAACAACCTGGTTTTAATAGTAAAAGTAATGGCCTTAATTATCAAAATTACCTATATGAAAGTAATTTGGCGGACAAAAGCTTTAAAAAACAATTTAAATCTGTCCTGTTATTGCTGTAATATTTTGGCTATTTTAGATGTTGCTAATTTTTATTACGTGATCCTAATTTAGAATTTTAAGATTAACTATTCTTCCCTAAAACAGCTGCCGATTTATAACGTTTTTGTGACTGTTTTATTTAATCCCAATTACCGTGAAATCATTCTAGCGCTCTGTAACGAAATATGAACAAACACCATAACAGAACCTTTCATAAATTTCCTTTTGTAACATAATAATAACCGTAGGGCTAGGATTTTAATGACGTTAAAAATCAGCGAAAATGCAAAATAAAAGATGCAATTATGACTTAAAAATCTCGCAAAAATGACATAAAAATTTAAAAAGATGACATATAAATTTTATTATTAACTGAATAAGACTGCAAAATTATTGTTGGTTCATTCCCACCCACTGCAGGCCAGTCTTAGAAAACAGATATGCTGACTCACTGACTGCATTCCAAAGAAATTTAATCCCTTAATGGGCATTCTTTTGTGGATGCCTTAAGCTCGTTCCCAGAAAACATTAACTTTGCATTTACATTTAGCTAACAATAGAGGTTTTAGGCTTCATTTCTAAACAGGTAAAAATACCGGAACTACCGAGAAAAGAAAAATATTGCATTTTGTTCTTGACTGCATGAAAAATAAAACTTTAACAAAAGTTTATAAGCTCGCCAAGTAAAATATCGCAAAATATCAAAAAAATTAACGCTATTCCTCAAAAATGCAAAAAATTCAAAGAAAAACACACAAAAACCCCAAAAAATGCTGGAAATGCCATAAAAATTAGCAAAAAATGCCCCATTCCTCAAAAATGGCAAAAAATGCAAAAAAATGCACCAACAAGTTGCTCTCATGTGATTCAATGTATCCTGAAACACGTTTATATATAACTGAGCAATGTCTCAGACTTTCAGAAAAAAAGATGCAAAATCATCAAAATCCTAGCCCTAAATAAGCTTAGCATTGTGTTTAGTTAAGAAACTGAAAGACCACTAAGACCAACCGACCAACATTCCTCATTGTGGAAGTTATATAGCACCATCCGGTTCTTGCTACCTGTACAAAATTATTATTTGTACTACTAGCACAGAGCAGATATTAATTCTGCTCTGTGCTACTAGTAAATACGTTTTCTACACAATTTAAAAAAAAAGTTACTTTCTAAAATAAAACGTTCCATCGAAAAATAACGATTTTAAATTTTCACATTATTTTTCAGATAAGAATTTGAGAAATTATTTTCTGTTTTTATTTTCTAAATTTTAATAAGTACGTAGTCGTTGCATAGACTAAAAAAGATATTATTTTAATCTTTATTACGAACCAAGGAAAAATAAAAATCTTCTTTTTTTAAATTGTTACATTATATTACGTAACTGTTTTTGGACTTAAAAGCAAGAAATGTACTGCGCGTTTCAGCTTCACATATTAACCAACTTTAGAGGTGGTTTCTTTAAAATTCTGACCATTTTACCAAAACATTGCGGGTATAATTTCTTCTAAATAGCTTTAATAAATGTAAATAGTTTAAATAAAATGTAAAAACTTCGACCTGGATTTTCATAATTTTTGTTATATCCCAGACTTCCATTCAAATATGTTTAACTTGAACTTACTTTTGAGCAATTATTAATTATTAAATCAATAACTAAATAATTACCAAACTAAAATTATGTTTCTTAGAATATTTTGTTTTTCTTAAATTACACTTGGAGCATTTCATCTAAAGTCGTTTAAATAAAATTAAGTAAAATTAATTTTGTAATGACTATCTACCTATAATTTTTATAAAAGCTACGTCAATTAAAGCAAATAGGTGAATTATCCCTAAATCGTTCAAGAACACGAGTATAAAAATCTTCTTTACAGGTCGTTTATTGAATTGTTTAGCATGGAAAGTGAAAAGTGTGCTGCTAAAGTTTATGATAAAGAATACTTGCCAAAGCATATTAATAAGGACGGGGCAAAATGGCTTATGCTGCCTTCTAAAATTTTCCTTGATGGCATGAGTATGTGGCCTGAACGTCAAAATTATGTGACGGTGATACTAAACCTTTTATATATTTTATGTTGCTTGTTTGTTGCATTTGGAAATATTTTATTTGCAATTCGAAAAGATACAGACTTGGGCTCGACTACTTTTGCACTTTCATTGTTTATGCTTAATTTGGAGGTAAGTATATTAAAAGTTTTTGATGAAATACACAATGAACATTTTTATAATTGTCTGGTGTTTAGTAAATTTAGGATTACGGTTTTGAAAAATTTAGGTATCGTATAGATAAACAAATTTGGTAGTTGCAATTCAGGATTCACTTATTTAGCTTATAATCCTTGTAGTAACTGAACTGAAATGGCACATAAACGACAGTCTTGCTTTTTAGTAATTGTTTTATCATTACTTTCATGATTTTTTCAAATTCTTGTGTATTCAAACCAGCTATTGAGCAGCATATAGAAATCTATTAAATATTCGTTATTTAACGACACTTTTATAAATGTTTATACTAAACTACTGAAAATAAGTTGTTAAACCTGTATGTTATTTTTAGCCACCTTCGAGGATAATACTAATATATTTCTACAGGAATAAACTATCAACAATATTATACAAAATTTATTATAAATTTTGGCCTTCTCGGACTATGGGAAACACCATCCATAAAGAAATAGCAAAAGGAAGTTGGTTCGTGTTTATTTATTCTGCTGGATATACGTTTATTTCAGCTTTAGGTTCTGTAGAGTTTATGATTTTTTACTACGCGAAAAGGGAGCTCCCTCTTAAAACTTCATATCCGTTTGCTTACCAAAAAGGTCCATATTTTGAATTTATATACATTGTGGAAGGTTGTGTTATAATGGGTTCTGTATTTAGTGTATGCGGGAACGATTTATTTTTTATGAGCATGCTATATAATTGCGTAGCACAATTGAAACTGCAACGAGCTTTCTTGAAGAAACATTTTGAAGGTGCTATTAAAATTGATGTTACAAAAGCAAAGAGAGTTTTATCACTGTGCATTCGTCGTCACAATGAATTAATTTTGTAAGTATCCTTAGCGTTTATGAATTACATTTCGATGTAGCAGTAGTACTAACACTCTGCAAGGGAGCATGACCGGTAACATGGAGGGTTAAGGCATTCTAAGTCGCTTTCATGCCTTATATTTCGAATTATATTAGAAAAATTTAGTTTGGGTGGTTTAAGTGATCAAAAAGGAAACTCATGAAGCTTCTAACTGCATTTTTGGAAAGTTAATTACTATAGTAATTATAAGGGCTGTTAAAATTTAAGCTAGGCCAAGTATTAAATTCTGCAAATTTTCAAAATATATTTGTTCGAAGTTCTAAATACGTCAAAAAATTTTCCAAGCACTCTTCGTTTTATCTACATAGCAGTGAAGTTATCGTCAAAAAGTATTAATATCAAACCCTTCTGTGCTTCGGAAGGCGAATTTAATCGAAGGTGTCAGTCGTTATACTAAAACATTTGGCAATCAGGCAATCATTAATCCTCAAACATTGCGGGTAGATTTTTTCTTCTTCTACGATGTGTAAGGTGAGCTTCAACATATCTCTAGAATTGGAATTGGATGAAACCTGCTGCAGCTAAACCTGTTGGTAATTAATAGACCATATACTGGCATGAAGGGTGGTACATACATATGCACATCATTGATGCACGAGACGTTGGTTGTTTGAGCAGCAAAAGTCTGTCGTCGGCTGGAAGAAGTTCTTCTTTCACTTCTGTGGAGCCCCGCCATGGTGGACTATTGAGGATTTTCGAAAAATGCAGAATCTTCTTCTCAACCCTAGATAGGCGACGGAAAAATTTAAAAGCACAGTCAGGAAGTGTACATAGCGGGCCTAGAATTCTGCAGCTAAATGGGCTGACGGAAAAAGCCTGGCGGCCAGCTTGTAAAAATCCTCTAAAGTAGGTACCATTTGCGCGAAGGAAGAATTCAGAGCTCTTGGGATTTCTTTATATTACAGTGAAAGAAATTATTCTTTCACGTGGAGCGACAAGATTTGAGGATTATTTTAGATTCCAAAGTTACCCGAACCTAACATATAAGGAAAGCCAGAAGAAAATCTAAAAGTACTCTAGGAACAGTTTATAGAAAAATTATGAGATTTAACATCAAGCATGGTATATTGATTGTACACTAGGGTGGCCAGTCAGTCATAACATAGATATATGTACGGCTCTGATATGGTCGTCTAAGGTTAAGGATAGATTGCTAAATTAAGACTAATAAGTAAGATCAAAACAGAGGCAACAAAAACAATACCCACCATAATAATGAAGGCTCTTCTGGGTCAATTGCCTCTCCCTTTAGTGATTAGGACTATCTAATTTGCACAGCTGTCTTCCTCTACAGATCTATCGAACGATAAAAAGCATACAAGTGTGATTTGTAGCACAGACGTCCTATATTAAGATATGTGGAAGAACCATCTGACTTAAAATACTATACCAATTACACTTTTCAACATAACAATCCAAGATCCTAAAAAGTGGGAAGAACTTCTGGTACACGCATGGATCAAAATTCGAGATCTGTGCCGAAGCAGGGCTGTATGGTGAAAACTAAAAAGAGAAGTTTGCTTAAGGAGAATATAGCTCCACATTCCAAACGGAGATATACGGACGTCATATTATAACGTGTGCATAAAAATAAGCATATCTGTAGTTTTTCTGACAGCCAGGGGACTTTAAAAGTTCTTTTGAGTCCAAAAGCCAAATCCACACAGGAACTAAACGATCTGGCAAAATAGAATAAAGTAAAACTGCTTTGGTTTCCAGGTCTAAGGTCTAAGATAACTAAATGCAGATTACCATGCAAGGAAGGGATCGGATGACAATCATTACGGACTAGGACTCGGTCACGCCAAGTTTCGTCGTCTTTTCTTTTATTTCTTCTAGTCATGTCGTGCTGCACCTGTGCATCTACGGTTGTTCTGATCTTCCTCTTTTCTTTCTTCTTGGTGCTTGCCAGTTCAATAATCTTACCGGCCATATTCATCCTCCGCACGTGCCCGTACCACACAAGTCTTTTCTTTTCAATTCGTCTTCGTATTTCTTTATGTCTTACATATTCAGTTCTGGATACATTATCGTCTTAAGTGGTCAATTTCCACTACTTCCCGTTTAGTCGCAATTCACGTTTCAGCTCCGTACAGTAAAATACTTATAATAATGGAGTCTAATATTCTGACTTGACTTTAGTCTTATTATTTCTTTCGGCCATAGAAGCGAATTCAGTTTTTGTATTAATTAAATATAGTGGACTAATAGGCCAGGACATAACTACGGCAAAGCATTCATAAATTGATTTTGTATGACAAAAACGGCAGAACTACTGTTTATGAGTAAGAAGCAGATTGTTATGAGTTTCCTAAAAGGACATGTAACTATTAAGAAACACTTGTGGCAACTCAAAAAATAATAATTACAGACTTTACAATTAGGAACCAGAAATTGCTATAAATTCTGTATAGCAATCACCACATCACATATAGGTTTTGGAAAGTAATAAAGGTAAGCAGAATAAGCTCTTTAGGTTACACTACTCCCTTGGAGGAAAAAATCGAGAGTGAAAGCTACAGATGATCGATACTACTGCTAATGCTAATGGTGTTATGTTAATAAAGACAATATACAGTGGTTTTGTATAAATTTAGTACCTACATCATCAGAAGAACTGAACGTGAAAATATTTACGAAAATACATTATAATGGTATCAAAGGGACAATTAAACACAGAAACATTTGAAATACAAGACTAGAAGAAAGGAGTGTTAAATTAAAAATATTAAAAATAAGAACCAGTAAGCAATAATAAAGGGAAGACGAAGACAATGGAATTTATGACCTACTTTTAGAATTATTTTTTTGGCCGAAGCATTATGTTATTAGTTCATAATGCTTCTATAGTCCCATCTCTGTACAGTTTATAGTGATATAGGTCAACTATTGTTTTAAAGATATTGGTATATTAACGACACTCCATTGTTTAATTTGCAGTTTGAAGCATGAAGATCAAGAGTAAATAAACGAACATGATTCAGGAATAGAGAGTTTTATCACTGTGCATTCGTCGTCACAATGAATTAATTTTGTAAGTATCCTTAGCGTTTATGAATTACATTTCGATGTAGCAGTAGTACTAACACTCTGCAAGGGAGCATGACCGGTAACATGGAGGGTTAAGGCATTCTAAGTCGCTTTCATGCCTTATATTTCGAATTATATTAGAAAAATTTAGTTTGGGTGGTTTAAGTGATCAAAAAGGAAACTCATGAAGCTTCTAACTGCATTTTTGGAAAGTTAATTACTATAGTAATTATAAGGGCTGTTAAAATTTAAGCTAGGCCAAGTATTAAATTCTGCAAATTTTCAAAATATATTTGTTCGAAGTTCTAAATACGTCAAAAAATTTTCCAAGCACTCTTCGTTTTATCTACATAGCAGTGAAGTTATCGTCAAAAAGTATTAATATCAAACCCTTCTGTGCTTCGGAAGGCGAATTTAATCGAAGGTGTCAGTCGTTATACTAAAACATTTGGCAATCAGGCAATCATTAATCCTCAAACATTGCGGGTAGATTTTTTCTTCTTCTACGATGTGTAAGGTGAGCTTCAACATATCTCTAGAATTGGAATTGGATGAAACCTGCTGCAGCTAAACCTGTTGGTAATTAATAGACCATATACTGGCATGAAGGGTGGTACATACATATGCACATCATTGATGCACGAGACGTTGGTTGTTTGAGCAGCAAAAGTCTGTCGTCGGCTGGAAGAAGTTCTTCTTTCACTTCTGTGGAGCCCCGCCATGGTGGACTATTGAGGATTTTCGAAAAATGCAGAATCTTCTTCTCAACCCTAGATAGGCGACGGAAAAATTTAAAAGCACAGTCAGGAAGTGTACATAGCGGGCCTAGAATTCTGCAGCTAAATGGGCTGACGGAAAAAGCCTGGCGGCCAGCTTGTAAAAATCCTCTAAAGTAGGTACCATTTGCGCGAAGGAAGAATTCAGAGCTCTTGGGATTTCTTTATATTACAGTGAAAGAAATTATTCTTTCACGTGGAGCGACAAGATTTGAGGATTATTTTAGATTCCAAAGTTACCCGAACCTAACATATAAGGAAAGCCAGAAGAAAATCTAAAAGTACTCTAGGAACAGTTTATAGAAAAATTATGAGATTTAACATCAAGCATGGTATATTGATTGTACACTAGGGTGGCCAGTCAGTCATAACATAGATATATGTACGGCTCTGATATGGTCGTCTAAGGTTAAGGATAGATTGCTAAATTAAGACTAATAAGTAAGATCAAAACAGAGGCAACAAAAACAATACCCACCATAATAATGAAGGCTCTTCTGGGTCAATTGCCTCTCCCTTTAGTGATTAGGACTATCTAATTTGCACAGCTGTCTTCCTCTACAGATCTATCGAACGATAAAAAGCATACAAGTGTGATTTGTAGCACAGACGTCCTATATTAAGATATGTGGAAGAACCATCTGACTTAAAATACTATACCAATTACACTTTTCAACATAACAATCCAAGATCCTAAAAAGTGGGAAGAACTTCTGGTACACGCATGGATCAAAATTCGAGATCTGTGCCGGAGCAGGGCTGTATGGTGAAAACTAAAAAGAGAAGTTTGCTTAAGGAGAATATAGCTCCACATTCCAAACGGAGATATACGGACGTCATATTATAACGTGTGCATAAAAATAAGCATATCTGTAGTTTTTCTGACAGCCAGGGGACTTTAAAAGTTCTTTTGAGTCCAAAAGCCAAATCCACACAGGAACTAAACGATCTGGCAAAATAGAATAAAGTAAAACTGCTTTGGTTTCCAGGTCTAAGGTCTAAGATAACTAAATGCAGATTACCATGCAAGGAAGGGATCGGATGACAATCATTACGGACTAGGACTCGGTCACGCCAAGTTTCGTCGTCTTTTCTTTTATTTCTTCTAGTCATGTCGTGCTGCACCTGTGCATCTACGGTTGTTCTGATCTTCCTCTTTTCTTTCTTCTTGGTGCTTGCCAGTTCAATAATCTTACCGGCCATATTCATCCTCCGCACGTGCCCGTACCACACAAGTCTTTTCTTTTCAATTCGTCTTCGTATTTCTTTATGTCTTACATATTCAGTTCTGGATACATTATCGTCTTAAGTGGTCAATTTCCACTACTTCCCGTTTAGTCGCAATTCACGTTTCAGCTCCGTACAGTAAAATACTTATAATAATGGAGTCTAATATTCTGACTTGACTTTAGTCTTATTATTTCTTTCGGCCATAGAAGCGAATTCAGTTTTTGTATTAATTAAATATAGTGGACTAATAGGCCAGGACATAACTACGGCAAAGCATTCATAAATTGATTTTGTATGACAAAAACGGCAGAACTACTGTTTATGAGTAAGAAGCAGATTGTTATGAGTTTCCTAAAAGGACATGTAACTATTAAGAAACACTTGTGGCAACTCAAAAAATAATAATTACAGACTTTACAATTAGGAACCAGAAATTGCTATAAATTCTGTATAGCAATCACCACATCACATATAGGTTTTGGAAAGTAATAAAGGTAAGCAGAATAAGCTCTTTAGGTTACACTACTCCCTTGGAGGAAAAAATCGAGAGTGAAAGCTACAGATGATCGATACTACTGCTAATGCTAATGGTGTTATGTTAATAAAGACAATATACAGTGGTTTTGTATAAATTTAGTACCTACATCATCAGAAGAACTGAACGTGAAAATATTTACGAAAATACATTATAATGGTATCAAAGGGACAATTAAACACAGAAACATTTGAAATACAAGACTAGAAGAAAGGAGTGGAGAGACCATGTACAAAACAAGATTAGAAAGATAAAGTATGTATATGCTGTACTTTCAACATCTTGAAACAATTAATAAAGAGGAATGGTAGAAAGAAATAAATTTTAGACTCAACTTCTAAATTAAAAATATTAAAAATAAGAACCAGTAAGCAATAATAAAGGGAAGACGAAGACAATGGAATTTATGACCTACTTTTAGAATTATTTTTTTGGCCGAAGCATTATGTTATTAGTTCATAATGCTTCTATAGTCCCATCTCTGTACAGTTTATAGTGATATAGGTCAACTATTGTTTTAAAGATATTGGTATATTAACGACACTCCATTGTTTAATTTGCAGTTTGAAGCATGAAGATCAAGAGTAAATAAACGAACATGATTCAGGAATAGAGGATTTATCGATCGACTCTACAGGCGTTCCGAAGTATCGATATATCTGTAAAGCTCGTTGCCGCAGTAGTAAGAGCGCTGGACTCCTAGTTAGGAGTTTTGGGTTCGAATCTCAAGCAGAGATAAGGATTTTTACTTGAGCGAGTGAAGCCATTTAATCACCTGATTACAATTAACGATTCTATCTGCGGAGTGGTTGACTTCAGATACAGGGAGGAGAATAATAGCTGATCGTGCCGCCTCTTTGAAAAATGAACATAGTAAAAATGTGCCGCTTCGTACGTATGTAAGAATGGACTGCACCTAACCTAAGAAACCAACAGAAACGTTAAACCTAGTCATATAGGAAAAAATAGCGCACTTAACATGTACTAAACACGAAAATATCAATGGTAGTCTAGAAAAAGACTGATGTAGAAGATTATGAAGGCTTTTACGCGAGGAAAGGCGAAAAATTAAACTTACAAGGCAAACGTCAAAATGCGAAGCTAATATCACACTGAACCGCAAGACGGGCATAAGCATAGTGGAAGTAAAGATTGGCAATACCTGCCTTAGAAAGTAGGTTTTTTCGGTCAACCTTTTCTGCTCTCACTGTAGTAACAAGACACATACACTATACACTTAATACAAGCTCACAAACTCTGCAGAAGGCAATGGGAAACCACTGCAGAGAACACATTTCCCTAGTATAAGGGGGATATAACAAAGTTCACAATGCCAAGTCGTTTAAAAATGTGGCTTTAACACCCTCGTCAACGTATTTAACAGGACATGACGCAGAAGAAGAAGATTACACTTACTCGAAAATTTATAGTTTCCATTGATCCTTATAATGCTCTAAAACCACAAAAAAGTATGAAAATTGCAGTAGTTCACCTAGAGAAACAAGGCCAATAAAATGTGCTTTCATGTTATTTTCTCTGATTTGTGTTTTTTGAACGAATCCGTTAAACCAATATTTTTGATTGTCACACGTTACATTTAATTTACATGAGTAAGTAAAACCAACAAAACCTGCATGTGAGTTACTAATAGGTCATTGGTTTAGGTTTCGAAAGAACATTATGGCGAAAAAAAGAGAAGAATATGACAAAGAAGTCGAAGAAGAGTAGGGAGAGTGAATAAAAAGGAGACCTTGTCTTTGTTTCTTGTTTTAAAGGGATAGTTAGATAGTTACGGAAGTTTTAAAGGGCTGTTTTGTATTCTGTCATCAAGACTCAGCTATTTTGTAACTCTGATGGCAGGGCCGAGCCGTGCCGGGGGTGCAAGGGGTGCACAGCACCCGGGCGGCGTCCTACTAGGGGCGACAAAATGAAAAATGAAAGAAATTTAAAATATGCTTGCGGCATTAAAAAATGTAACTTTTTTTATCAAGTTAGTCTTGTATCTGACTTTTTTTTCGTATAAAGGTAACTTGATACAGAAAAATTGTTGAATTTTTTAAGAGCTATAGGGGCGGCAAATTATATCTTGCACCCGGGCGGCAGATACTCTTGGCTCGGCCCTGTCTGATGGTGTCGAGTGTTCGACTTGTTTCCTAATAATACCTTTGTTATGTAGAGAATGGGGAAGAGTACTTTGAAAAACCGTGACATCTATCTTGAAGTATTTATTTACATTATTATTTCAAACTAACTCAGTGTGTCATGTTCCAGTTTTGAGTAGTCGTAATAATTTTTAAAAATCAAGAACTTTGGCAAACAAAAGTGTTACGGTACTGACTAGTTTCTTTTAGGCAATAATTATTTGATTTGCGAATGAAAACGTCAATTCTTGGAATATTTCGATTGTTTCTGTATTAAGTTGGGGCGGGCTGCAATAACTTTTCGTTTGTTGTTTTCTAGAAAAAATTGGTGTTTTTGCTACGCATTCAAAAGCTTTTATAAAATACCACAAAAAGCTAATACCTATTTAAAGGCTCCGTTTTTGTATTCCTTTTAGAACGGTGATTTGAGAATTTTCAGTTTGCTAGGCAATTTTCAAAGCATTTTAATATTCCTTTTCGGGTATATTTAAAAATGTAACGTCTTTGATTCCTTAAAAATATAGAAAATATTAGGCCTTACTTTACCATAAGTAAGGCCTAATATTAACTTTCTTAAAAAACATAATTAACAAGAAAATCGTTGAAATAGTTCTTCTTCAATAAATGTACCTATTCTAATGAAGGGAACGCACCTGTTTTTATTCAATATAATTTTTTTCTTAGAGTTTATTTTATTTAAGCTTGTCCCTATAGTTCTGAGTTTTGTTCTCAGTAAAAATTCTTTTAAAATTGGCGAAATTTCCAGGGTTTGCAATGAAATCGATGGAATATTCAGTTTTGTTGTTCTAATGCAATATTTAATCAGCATGGGAAACGTATGCCTCTCAAGTTTTACTGCGGTATGTTACGACGTTAAATATATACAGAACTGGCTAGAATTCTTTAAACGAGTTTTATATTTTTAGACTGCTATGCCCGAGCAGTTTCTAACCGCCATTTTCCTTGTTATGGGACATATGTGTCAAATGTTTATTCTGTGTTATATGGGAAACGAACTGAGCATTGAAGTAAGAACTTAATTTTAATTCTTGCACAAATATATTTATTGCATTTCCGATAAATTAATTTTCTGCTCCAGTATTAATGTGTGATTCTGTTATTATACAATGTGCCCCCAGATGGAGTACACTACTCTTGTAAATCTTCTTATTTTTGAATTTTCGAAAAAAGTCATTCACTTTTTAAAAGCTAGCCTACCCTGAAATGCCATAAATGAGGATCATAGGTTAGACAGGTCGTTCAGAAAATTGAAAATAGTGAAGTGATCTCAAGCAAACCAGCCTGATTTTTACCTTTTGGAAAAATCTTCTTCTAACAAGGTTGTTTCAAATAAAGAGAAAATCTCAAATACAAAATTAAACTAAAAAATTCAAAAAAATTGTTACTGAAATTTAATTAACTCATTAAATTAAATAAAAAAAGCAAATAAGAGCATGCAATTCTCTTATCACTGGGCACCTTTCTATTCGTCTTATTAATTTTTCGTATACAGACTCTAATAGTTCTTCATTTATAGTAGCAACAACTTCTACAAGTTGTTTAAATTGTTTGCATAAACTTTTTGCTTTTGCAAAAGGAGACAAATCAAACGCTCGTCTAAGAGCGGTACCAATGCTTAACTCCAGTTATCCGGAAAACTATTATTGAACCAATAATTGCTAACTGCAATTCTGAAATATGTGCAGCGCCTCTCTTGTTGAACAATGAATTTTCATCAAAATACTAGATTCTATTCCTCCAATTAGGACAAAACGAAATTATTCAAAATTTAAACTCCCAAAAATAAGGTCCAATTATTTTATAGAGTGTTATGCCACGCCAAACATTTGCTTTTTAAATAGTTATCCAAATTTTAAAATTCAGGTTTTCTTAAGTAGTACAGTACGTACAATATTGTGAGTTATAAAAGTTGACTCATCGCCAAATAAAATGTTTCGGTGAAAATAATCCATCTTCAAATGTTTTCTCTTCCAGTTATAATTATATGTATATAAAAGGATACTAAACGCCTAGAAGGCCTATGGCTTGGTTTATCACTTTCTTCCATTCTTTTCTATTTCTGGCTCTTTTCATCTTCTAATATTCAGAGCAGTGTAAGTCCTTCCTTCTTCCACTGGCTTCTCGGTCGGGCCGACCACCAACTTTCTTTCTTGCACGTTTTCGTATTAAGGTTGGTTTGTTTGCTCTAGTTGGTCTGCCGAATAAGTCTCGCCATTCACTATTAATTTGTTATACCTTAGATAGACTCAGTATCCACTGTCTGTCGCCTTTTTTAAATGCTTCACAACAATTTTCCTTTCTTGCTGCACTTTTTTTGTGCAGTCCTCAGTTATGAACATTTTTGTTCCCTTTAGTTTTTTTTGTCGATCTCAGTAATTCCATTTTCTTATTCCACGAATTTAGTTCTATCAGGACTGGTCTTATTTTGTGTTTCTCTCGTACGTCCACTCTTCTTAATACCTGTATTTCCGTTTCTATATTTATTTGTATGTCTATGTCATTTAACATAGCTCTAACCTTTCCTATCAGTCTTAGTACTACTTCATTATTCATTTTGTTTAGGCCCTGGCTAACTATTTTGTTATTTCTTGATTCTTTTCCATTAATTCTATCCTTGCTTCCAGATCTGCTATATCTATTTTTGTTTCCATTCTTTCGCATCTCCTATGAATATCTTCTAATTTCTTCATAATCTCTACAAATGCTATATCCATTTTTGTGTTTTATATGATTATTTTGTTGATTTTATTTGATTTAATTTGTTTTATTACGCTCGCCCAACGTGTAACTCAATTTTAAGCATTTCGCAGTCCTCGCGCCGCCGAGTGCACCGGATTACTTTGTGGGATCGAGCCACGGCTGATTTTCCTAACGCGTAAGTTTTAAGTCGAGTTTTATTTCCCTATTATTGTAGTTTGGCCTTTAATTTTACTATTAATCTGAGACAAACACTTTCACGTCAACTTTAATACTGCTATTACATCACTATTAACAGTTTATCACTACGAAATTCAATTTGTTTCGCCGCAGGCAGACGAGTCCATCTTCTCTGACTTTTTTAACTCTAAGAAGATTATCAAAATTTAATTTTAGATCAACAGTGCCATGCCACTTATACGGCCACAACGTCGCGTTGTACCAAAACCCCCATTTATAATTATAATAATAATAATTATTATTATTATTATGAGCCTACTATGTCCCGCTGTTAGGTATAGGCCTCCCTCTCTTCTTTCCATTTTTCTTTATTCTTTGTCTTCTCCCACCAGAGTTTACTTTTGGTCGGTCTTTCTTCCTGTCTCTTCGCCTTGATATCCATTACGTTGTCCATTTTGTCCATTTTTCGTCTGTCATCCTTCCAATATAACCGGTCCAGGTCCATTTTAGCTTTTTGCACTTCACAAGTACGTCCTCAGCTCGTGTTTTGTTTTGAATGTCTTTTAAACTTTCTTTATCACTTAATCTAAGGTTTAACATTGATCGTTCCATTTTCGATCGTGTTGTTTTTATCTTGTTCTGTAGTTTTTAAGTTAAACTCCATGCTTGAGACCCATTTGTCAGAGTTGGAATGATGCATCTGTTGAATACTTTGATATTGTTTTTAAGTATGTTTTTTAAGAACCAATACCTATCTCTTCAGGCCAAGATCAGTTCTTCTTTGAATTTCTTCTTCAATTTTGTTTAATGAAATTAACTTTCTCACTTTCAGTACCTAGTTCTTCAAGCATTTGTTTATGGATGTTCTGCTTTCTGCTATTGGTAATTTTTTTCCATTTATTGCCACTCCTTGTTTCTCTTAGTTCAAATACGTGAATACTTGTTCTAGTACAAGTAAATAGATTAGTCTCCTTGTCGTACACCCCTTTCTAGATGGAACTATGCACCTTCCCTCTCTAACCTGATATTTACCTTGCCTTCACTTGATAAGGGTTCCATACCATCGAACGTAATCAACAAAAGTCGAGGTGTACACTGTGTACAGGTTTATTGTATTCCTTGCATTTCCCGATTATTTGGTTTACTGCCCGTAGGCGATCTATCATGGTGTAGACATTTCTAAAGCCTGCTTGTTCCGGCAGTTGGTTTTCATTTAAGGTTTTTATAATGCTTTCCTTGATGATTGTTGCAAGTAGTTTATATACATATAGTTCCTTATTTCATCCCCGTTTCTTGTATATTAAAACTGTAGTAGCTTTCCTCCAATAATTTGTCATCTCCTCTTGTATTAATATTTTATTAAATAATAGTTTTATTATTTCAATTGCTTCTGTAGGTAATGTTTTTACCTCGTTTTTATTCCATCTGATCCTGGTGCTTTGTCTTTACCTAGTTTGGCAATTTCTTGCCGTATTTCCAAGGTCTCTATTTGTTTCCACTGTTATTTTGTCTCCTTTACCGTACCTTGTTATTGGTTCATCTTTGAGTTTCTTTTGTTGTCACTTTTAAATAATTCTTTATAATATCCTGTTGCGACTTGCATTATTTTTGTTCCGGATTTTGGTATGTTTCCAGATTCAATTAATTGATCCAATGTTTTCCATTCTTTAATTGTTTATTTAGTTATTTAATTATAATACAATGACATAATAACAAATTATTTTAATAAGTTTTACAGACCTAGGCATTTTTGCACAAAAATTATTTATGTTAAATTTTTAAATTGAATCCCGTATTTAAGATTTTCTCTTTATTCAGAACACCTTTATTGAATAAGATTTTTCTAGAAAAGTAGAAAGCAAAGTTTGCTGAGACTACTTTACTTTATTTGTTTTACAATTTTCTGAGCGACCTGTATATCATATAATTCTCATTTATGACATTTCAGGGCAAGTAAAATTATTTAAAATAGCTAATGTTTTTAAAATATCAAAAATAAAAAAATTGATAAGAATAAGGTACCTACCTACGCTCCATGATGGGACACACTGTACCTTAAGAAAATCCCTAACCTGAACTTTTGGTAATTCTTTTGGTTGATTTTATTGTGAAATTCCATTTAGAAATTTCAAGCAACTAGAGCGTTTAATTGTCAATTTAACTTGAAACTGGAAGCATTAATTACAGAAAAGTTTACTTCCTATCATTTTCTCAATAGTGATTTATTTCAGAGTACAAAACTATCGAACACCATTTTTCACTGTGGATGGCATTTGTCTAATTCTAACAAAGATTTGCAAAAGTCACTAATAATGATGATGATCAGATCTCAAAAACCTTTAAAAATTTCTATTGGGGGATTTGGTGCTTTGAATCTATCGAGTTTTTTGAAAGTAAATGTTCTTAGACTTTAAAGATTCATTAATATTAATATTTTAATATTTCAGTTACTTCAGTTTGCGTTCTCTGTTTTTACGTTTTTAAATACTCTATTGGAAAAGCAAAGCATAATGAAATCTACATAATTGCTGAGAAATATTTTCAGGAAGAAAAAATGTGGTGGAAGGAACTGTCGATACATTTAACGATTAGTTAAGTAACGTAATATAATTTGTATCAGATTTGAGCAAATTTTGTAAACTAAAGATGTGTTTACAAAAACGAAAAATATCAGTTATTATTCGACATGTTTTAGTTTTACAGTTACCTACGTCAAAATACTTTTGCAGTTATAATCACGGTTTAAGTTTATGGCATTTGATTAATGTTATTGCTTAGTATGACAATAGAAATAACATTGCTTCTTAATGTTTCTATTTAAGTATGCTATGTGTAATTAGTTATTTAGATACGTTTTTTACACTTTTTATTGGACAATTTACGTAAGAACGAATCTCATGTGTTGTTAAGTATACTATTAGCCATATATTAATGTTACTTTCAATAAATTAATATTTATTATTGCAATTCCTGAAGTTTGAAAATAATTGTTTGAAATAGAATTATCTAATATAAGCTTGAAGAGTTTCAATACCTGTCGTGATCCCTAATATAGAGGGTGTTATTATTTTCAAATATTAAATTACTATACAGGATGCCCCACACGTGACTGCCCAGGGCTATAAATTTGTTATTTTTTAAACATAACTAGAATAAACTATTTACAGGCCCTAGGGTGATTCACGAATAATGTAGCCCCTTGAAACTGTTAATATGCAACTCAACTTATATTTATTCCCAAAGCAACTAAGAAAAGTTTTGCCAAGTTTATAATGGTGGCTCTTTCGAAAACGACATTTAATCCGAATAGCTCCATAAAAAGTCCTGCTAAGTGCGAAATGCGCGCGGTTATACGTGTTTTAATCGAATCATCGCAGGAGATTAAACGTGGGTCTCACATTTCACTCTTGAAAATAAACAACAATCAATCAGACACTATCTAGCCGAAAATTTATGGTTACCGTTTTCTGGGACAAGAAGACTTCGGCGTTTGTGATGTGATTTTCACCTGTTGGGTGGTAAGCGGTAGAGCTTATTCTCTTCTGGCTGGCGAAAGAACGGTCAGACAAGGTGGTCACTTTTGCTGGTAACTCCGCCCTTGAGTGCTACTACGTATATTCAGTGGCGTACGCACAAGCTGTACAATTTTTACTTAAATAATATATGTATAAACCTGTATTTATATAAAATCCAACAAGTATTTAAGAAAACCAACTTATATACCACATACTACGAAATAAAAGAAAAATTTGATTTTATAAATTTTTATTTCAAAACGTTAAGGAAGAATTTACCCAGTTAGAAATATTTATCTATAAATTACTATAACTTAACTAGGTATAAAATAAATTACTTATCTAACTTAACTATAAAACAAATTACTATGTAACAAAGATGAGCCTTGTAAGAAATTAATAACTGATTTTAAGAGTATTAATGGTTTTAAAACTAACTTAAGTAAAATTTAAAAATAGTACGCCACTGTACTTCTGTACAACGTGCTTTTAAGCGGATTATCGTCTCTCTCGATAGTTAAGGCAGCCCACTTAGCCCAATGCGCATCTAAGCCTTTCGCCACCCAGAAGGGCATAAGCTCTATGAAAACGGCGATCAGTTAAAATTCGCTGTGAATAAGTGGTTACATGAACAGGCGAGAGAGTTTTACGACATTGGAATATAGAAACTAAGTCTCACGCCACAAAAAACGTTTACCCTTGTGTGGGGACTACATATGTATGTAGAAAAATAAATTAATGTTCATAATGTATAAAAATAAATATATATTGTTAACTGGTTAAATAATTTTGTTTAAAAGCAAAACGGGTATTAGATATGAACCTCGCACCTAATTATAATAAATCATTCAGCCAAGTTTAATAAATCTGTAGAAAATTAAACATTTTAGGACAAAACGGTATTTGCTTTAATAAAGAATTGCGCTCTGTTGATAATTCTCCCAATTCCGAAACGCCCTATACCTATACACTACCCTGTATACATATTGGTTGCGCATTTTCTCGAAAGTTGGGTACCTATATTGATTTTTTAATTAAAGAGCTACACCAAAGATTCAATTAGCAAAGTTTCCAAAATTAGAAGGACAATTTGATAATGTCATTAGATTTAGAATACACCTTGTACATATTCTACTAAACAAACAATTTACAAATCATTTGCAATAAGAATATGAATATTTCAATTATTATATCGGACCGGGTAAAAATTGAGCAGCTGGATGCTACTAAAAACACAGTAATTATTTTCAGATATATCTCAATACGATTTTTGTTTCTTTATTTATCCGCCGTTGCCTGTTCCAAGCCAGGATAAAAAAGAAGGAGTGGGAGGAGTAACACCTCGTTAAAAAACTGGGTTCAGCTGGCGCGGCTGATAGCACCATGTAAGGGCCCCTGCCCAGGGTTACAGGTGAAACCAGGTCATTGTCTCAAAAGAAGGAAGAAAATAAATAGTAAGGTTTCGATTGTTAGAAAGGCAAAAGATCCAAACGGATACCGGGGTAGTACTCAGCTGTCACAACTGAAGAGGACGATAGTAGTGTGGTTTGGAATTTTTTGTACAGAACTCAATAAAGGCGCACATAGTCTTATTTTAGTGAGGTAGATTACCACTAAATTGCCAACTCGCAGGGTTAGTACGGCTATTCATTAGCCAAAATTCTTAATTTAAATTATACAAATCCATTTGAATTGAGGAACTGCCGAATTTTAAAACGTATATGCCCCAAGTAGGAAGGGCTGGTAGCCCAGAATCCCCCACCGCATCGCCGGTCAGCCTCTTGGATTCTAGGGAGGCACAAATTCTATATAGGGTGAGTCATAATGGGTGGAACAAATTTTACCAGTATGTAGGAGAGACTTTTTTAAGTAAAAAAGTTCCAATAAACCTATGTCCTAATCTGCACAGTTGAGGAACTACAAGAGGTCAAAGTTTTTCTTTTTTAAAATTAAATTCAAAAGGTAATATCAAGTAGTTTGCGATCGTTCATTATTTTGCTAACAGTTGATGAAATTTTTATTTCAGTTTGATGACAGTTCGTATTATTTAAGTAATAATTATTATTTAAGCCAATGAAATTCGCAGCAATGGTCAAGTAGCTAGAGTGTACGGTTCCCTTAGTCGTAGAGCTCGTGCATGTATTAGAGCTCAAGCAGCACAGTTTGAACAGTTTTTGTAATACTGTGATTTAATTAAATAGTTTTTGTACAGTTTATCCAATTTTTTAACAGTTGTCACAGTTGCCGTTATTATTAAATATTTGTGTTTATTACACAACTTTGACTTCTTGTAGCTTCACAACTATGTAGTTTAGGACAAAGATTTATAGGAACTTTTTTACTTAAAAACGTGTCTCCTACATACTGGTAAAATTTGT
Organism: Melanotus villosus; assembly: GCA_963082815.1. Taxonomy (NCBI): domain Eukaryota; kingdom Metazoa; phylum Arthropoda; class Insecta; order Coleoptera; family Elateridae; genus Melanotus; species Melanotus villosus. The sequence continues at coordinate 41,676,284 of OY720425.1, forward strand.
TCCGCCTATTATGACTTACCCTGTATAAAATAACAGGACGATCAATACCCCCCGTTTAAATAAGACGAAACTCCTAATAGGAACATACAACACTAAATCCTTGTCAAGTGTAGAAAGAATATATGAATTAGAGGAAGAAATAAACCACAAAATTGGCACGTAGTAAGAATATCAGGAGAGAGAGAGAGAGAGAGGGGGGGGAGAGACAGAGGGAGAGAGAGACAGAGAGAGAAATTTATTCTAAATCTGACAAATTTTAATTTAATTTCGAAGGTAATCTGTCATTTCATGATAAATAAATTAGTAGCCTACAACTGCAGAAGTACGAAGTCTCAAAAATACAATAAGAATAGTGTACGCCGCTACGTCAAACTAGTTTATTTAGCTTGGGTAGAGACGTTTCAATTGAAATTCCAATAACTTAAACAATTTGTATAGGTATTCCCGAAATGTGTGAATATAAAAATGAACATAAAGATATAGGTTTGCGTTAATAATACGTTTTTGTTAAGTGTAATTAATTTAAATAATGAATGAGAAGGATATGAAAAACTGACAGCCCTGGTGTCAGTTAAGCTTTGGTTTCCTAGGAAGCGGTGCCGTTATTTAACGGCCGTAAAAATACGGTGGGTGACGTCAGAAAAACGGTGAAAAAATACGGCCGTCGCGAATTATTCCGAACTGTTATGTCTATTTTAACTGGACTATATACACAAGACACACCGCCAAAAAACGTTGCTGAACTGATTCGTACCGTACTGGCCCACCGCTTCAGATGAGACGGCACCGCTCTATTACGTTGGGTGTGCGCTACCGCTCTTTTGGAAAACACTTCGCTTAAAAAACACGACACCGTTTTTCGTGACGTCACCCACCGTACTTTTACGGCCGTTAAATGACGGCACCGCTTCCTAGGAAACCAAAGCTTTAAAGTCATAAAAATTTAAAAATTGTGTGTTTAAGTTAACATATTAGCCGCTTAGTAAAAATTAATTATAAATATATTCACTGTCGAGTATAAAATATTCTTATATTAGTAATATTGGATATATGCAGCACTGCAGCAGTTTTGGAAAATACTGGAATCGTTTGAAGCATGCTTTATTTTAAATATTAAGTTATGTGTAATGCGGGAATAAATATACACTTTAATTAGAAAATATACGTGCAGTTACACACGTAAATGTTATTACCCTTAATAAATGCCTTGGAAATACAAGGCTGACGTTATGAATATTTTAAATGCATACCTAACACAATTTCTACTTAAAGTAACTTAAAACCAAGGCCCGCTGAATTAATATTACATATAAGGCCACTTTATTTAGCCAAGACGCAATTTGAAAGGACGATGGCGCCATTTGAGGTGAACTATACATTTCTTCCTTAAAAAATGTATAGTTCATCGCAAATGGCGCCATCGTCCTTTGTAATTGCGTCTTGGCTAAATAAAGTGGGTAGGCCTTATATGTAATATTAATTCAGAGGGCCTTGCTTAAAACAATGTGATTTTAACTAAAACAAGAGATTCCGTACAACTTATAATTATGAATTCAGATTTTAAGATTTGCCTGGAATTTTTCGCATTTAAAGACTCTGCTGTTCCTTAAAAGCCCTGTAAACGAATTTTTGTAATGACTAATAGTATTTTATGTATCTAGGACGAAAAGTAAGTCTTTAAGGTATGAGTAAGTTGTTTACGGCCGAGGCGGGTAGCCGAGGCCGTAATTACTTGCGAGTACCTTAAAGACACTTTTCGTCTGAGGTACATACATAATTTTATGCACGATCGCATTATAATGTGTCAATTATGTCTGAATTTGTTTGACATAAACGTCTATTTATAACCCGTGGGTGTCTTTATAGGCCGCCGGTCTATAATAAAACGTCAAAAATTGATAAACATTTTAACAGTCTTATAAAGATTTTTTTTAAATTAAAATCGAATGTATGCTCTTTATTAGAACTCTATTTAGGGTAATTTGTATTAACAACACAGTTAACACAATTATTTATGTGAATATTCCTAGGCGTAAATGCTTCAACCATTTGACAGTAGTCAGTAAAAAATTAAAATAATTGAGCAACTAACTACTCGATGTGGGTAGAAAATTAATTTATTTTTTATTTCAGTTTTAAAATCTTCGATCATGCATAAAATTATGTATGTACCACTGGCGTAACTTGCTTTTATGGCCTTCGACGTGTCTTTAGCCCTCGACTAGCGTCTCGGGCTCAAAATCACGTCTCAAGCCATAAAAGCATCTTTACGCCCTTGGTACATAAATAACTATTATGTCATACTGGTTTCTAAAGTTGTTAAATTATTAAAAGAAATCTCCAGCAATTTGTAGCAGTCTTAGTTTTATTTTGTCACAAATGTATAGTTCACCTCAAATGGCGCCTGCGTCCTTGCTAATTGCGTCTTGATTAAATGAAGTGGACACGTGGACAGGCCTTATATGCAAAATTAATTCAGCGGGCCTTGATCTGTATGTTGTCTGCGAAAGCGATTGACTACTGTTGTTTATTGTAAATCAGGTTCGGCAGATTAATAATACGAGTATACCTTTTCTAATACGTAGCTTTTAAGATTTAGTTTTCGGGATTTACGGATGACTATCAAAATTAACGTGCAACCATAAACGCTGCTGGGCGGTTTAGTAATATAGTCGGCCCTGAAAGAATAAAAACTAGTAGACGACCAACCTCCCAGATCGAGATGTAATAATTGCTGGAGATAGAAAACAGCGTTTAAGGTTGCCATTTACATGCAGTGACATTTGACGTATCTAAAGTTGCATAACTACTTAAATAAGCACGGATTTGTGAATGACTCAAAACTGTAGAGTCGGGTAATAACTGACAAGTTGGGATGATTAAATTGTTTCTAGGAATAATACGAAATAGTTTGCATTCGAATTCTGTTTCATATTTTAAATATTTTCTATTATCTAACGCACTCTGTTAGTTAAGTTGCCTACACGCTACATTATGAGTAGTGAGTTACAACGATATTTCTAAAATCTTATTTCCATTATTTTCGAATTAATTTGCATTTTGGAAAAATGTTTGTGTGCCCTTTGAAAAGGAGATGTTTTTATCTATCTACTGACGTGGAGATTTTTTCGATATCTCCATTTTTACAAATACTATTTAAATTTTTTAAAGTAAAATAGAGTTTTACGTTTTTTATTACTAAACGTTATTTTTTCTTAATTTGACAAAACCGAGGTGTCTATAGACAGACAAAAGATAAATGATTAGAAGCAAAAATCGCCCGCCACCCCTACTTTAAAATTGTTTCTCAAAAAATGGAGCAAAGTTCAAGGTGTAAACTCCGCCGTTAAGCAATGAACCTAGAAAATCAATACTTAGATTTTCTAGAAAGTTTATCGTCCAACAGTACTTTCCAAAGCCGTGGAAGAAAGACGTGCACGTCTTCTGCATCCCTAAAGTCTGGTTAGATAAATGAATGAAGGAAATTCACCTTTTTATTGAGCTTCTTTATATCCAGTAACAGTCGTGTTGTCCAAGATTGTTTATTGGTCACCATATTTCACCAAGCTGCAACAGCTGAAAAGCACAAGAACAACGTCTTGGGTGTATTTGTAGGAGAGCTAATGGATGATTAGTTACTGTATGAATATTTCCAAAACTATGGGGCCAGAGTTAACAAAACAAAAGTACTCTTGTTGTTTCCGACCCCGACGCTATTAGGGTATTCGAGGGCTGGATATCTTTAATGGCAAGATGTAAACGTTTTATAGCGCAGAGACAGCCACTGTCTATCAATGCCTGGTTATTGAAGCTATGAGCACGTGAAAACCAACCAAGAGTTAGAGGCCCCAAGAAGAAGAAGGTTAGGCCCTAGGAATTGTGAAGTTTTCTTCTTCTGACTTATATTATGGATTATTTCTTATTCCATACGTTTTTAAATTTAAAATGGTATTTTAGTTTAAAAAATTTGCATTCAAATGTGTGAAGAATGTGTTTATTGCATGTATCATGTTGAAAAGCCTACATTGGGAATAAACAGTTTTGACATATTTGTTTCAGGAGGTTTTCAAACCTATAATTTTCCGTTCAATAATTATCATTTTCATTTATGTATTTCCACAACGAATTTTAATTATTTTTTGTGCAGCCGGACGCGAAGTGGTCATTTCGCGTACCCAATACAGGACGCGAAATCCGATTTCGCGGCCTTGCCCTTAGTAACGGCCGCGAAAAATTTTAACGGCCGTTACTAAGGGTAACGGCCGTTAAACTAAACGTCACTTATTTGACACATGAGAGTTGACATATGAAAATGTCAGTTTTATTATGTATTGTTTACGGCTGCACAAAAAATGTTGTGTATACTTCGGCCGCGAAATTCTTTAGCGCCCTCGAGATTGTCTTGCCTCGGCCGCAAGCGGCCTCGGCGACAATTTTTCTCTCGGTACGCTAAAATGTAATTTCGCGGCCTTAGTATACAAATAACTATCTTTGTCATATTATTAGCGTCCGTCAATAATGACTTATAACTACAAACGCGTAAAATACACACAATTTTATTAAAATTCAGTTATGCAGACGTAAATATATTTTTACAGATAACATTTTACGGCCAGTATTAACCTCAAAAGTTTTGTTAGGACATAATCAGCTAATGTCAAATTCCTGTAGGTAATTTTAAACTGAAACATTGTTATTAAAAAAAAAATTCAAAGTAAAATTCTTTGCATAATTACGTCATTTGTTCAAGAAAGTGTGTATAAATATGGCTTTCTGCAATATTGTGTACAGTTAGAACATAGTCAAAACGTTAGAACAATGCACGCCGTATTAGTGTACCTATTTTTGGTGTATTTTTTCGGTGGTTCTAATGGTTCTAATAGTTCTACCTATAACGAAACTGTCGCTTATTATGAAAATTTAATCGAAACCGAAACCTTTAAAGCTTACCATTATGATTTGCCCACGAGTGCGAATGCTTTCCGGCCTAAGAATTCCACTGTTGAAGGTACGTAATTTTATTTATTCATTAATAATCCTGTGGAAATTGTTCTTATTATTATTCTGTTAAGAATTCCGGGTACCAAAATTAAAATTTTTCCTTTAGCGTTTCTTGAGTTATGCAATGAAACTTATGGAACGCATTTTTAAGAGTTTATTTTTTGTGTACTCTTTGAGTAGTAAAATTAAAAATTTTATTCCACTTGTTCTTTGTATTCAAAACCGCAAGGGAGTTTTATTTATATTTCTAATGTTTATTATGTTTACACGAGCAAATACTGTTATTGAACACTATCAAGATATTGACTATTACGGGCATTAACCATTAAACTTAACTTATTTTACCTAACATAATTCGCTACTCAGTTGTTATCAATTGAAACATCCGACTCCGACTGGGATTCGAACATATGTACTCTTAGTTACAAAGCAAACGTCTAATCCAATAGATCACCGAAATACCACAACATGATATGCATGAATAACAATCTTTTACGTATTTTTTAAACTACATAAACGTAGATCTGATACCGTAGAATAATACTTTACACGTTACAAAACATTCAAACAGTTTGCTTGCACACAACACCCTCTCCAAATTTTCAAACATTAATTTCTGTTAACATTTTAGACTATGGTCAAACATTCGATTTTATTGTAATTGGTTCTGGATCAGCTGGGGCTGTTATAGCGAGCAGACTGTCGGAAATTTCGCATTGGAAAGTGTTGCTTTTGGAAGCCGGTGGTGACGAAACTGATTTTAGCGACATGCCTGGATTTCATATGTATTTACAGGGTTTACGGTTTAATTGGAATTATAATACCACTACTCAGAAGTTCGGTTGTTTAGGTAAGAAAAAAAGTCTATAAATTCATCACCACAGGTTTAATTAATTTAATGAAGGTTAAATCAGAAAAATATTAGAATTTCTTTGAGCTTTTCAAAGGCCTAAGCTAGTTATTTTGTACTTTTATGCATTAAAATTACAAGGCGCTTTTAATTGAAAACAAGCTTTTCTTTATGTTACCTACAATAAGGCAAAGAAATTACAGCAGCCTGCATTAAAATTACTTAAAAGTGGTGATGAAAGTGAAATTCGCAACGAATGCAATTCTTATTCAAACCTTTCCACTAAAGGTATGATAAATCAAAGATGTTCAATTCCAAGAGGTCAGGTTTTGGGGGGTTCAAGTACAATCAATGGTTTGGTTTATAGTCGTGGTAATAAGATAGATTATGATAATTGGGTCGCGGAAGGAAACAAAGGATGGTCGTACGAAGAAGTTCTGCCTTATTTCATAAAATCAGAAAATTCTCAGATCGATGGTGATCCGGGTTACCATGGTAAAGGTGGTTATTGGAACGTTGAATATCACAGGCCGGTGAGTAAACAACTGGAAGCCTTTATAGAAGCAAATCGAGAATTATATAACTTCACGAGTGTGGATTATAATGGTAGACAAGAAATAGGTATGTTCCACTCGCAACTTAGTAACATTCATGGGAGAAGGGATAGCACAGCGAAAGCGTTTTTGAGGCCAGCGGCTTGTAGAAGCAATTTGAAGATCTTAACTTATAGCTACGTCACTAAGGTTCTTATAACTCAAAAGACAGCCTACGGGGTGCAATTTTCCCATAATGGGAAACTGTACGCGGTTAATGCAACCAAAGAAGTTATTGTGTCAGCAGGAACAATAAATTCTCCACAAATACTACTGTTATCAGGAATTGGCCCTAAGAAACAGTTGAAGAAAGTGGGAATCCCAGTTGTTCAAAATTTGCCAGTGGGCGAACTTCTTCAGGATCATCCAACTTTCTTCGGATTATTCATACAAACTAACCTGACTGAAGGCGTTCAAAGTTTAAGACAAGATGTAGTACAGTATTTAGATGATTATGGACCTTATACCATAGCACTGAACAGTCAAGGAGTTGGTTTTCATCAGAGTAGTTTCATAAACATAACGGGTTATCCAGACATAGAGTTTGAATTTATGCCATCTAACAGTACGAGTCCGTACCTTCAGAGGAGTTTGAAACTAACCGATGAAACTTATCAAGCATTATTTTCGAAAGTAGATCCTCAAACATGTTTCAACATTTATCTGATTGCTCTACATCCCAAATCGCTTGGAAATGTAAGATTGAATTCCAAAGATCCGTATGAATACCCCCTAATAAATCCGAATTCTTTATCGGATCCTGACGGAGGAGATATCGCGATATTATATGATGGGCTTCAGATTGTTAAAAGGTTACTTAAAACAGAACCAATGAGGAAAATTAACGCTAGCATAGTTTATGCAGATTATCCACACTGTAAGGGGTACGAAAAAGATTCCAAAGATTATTGGCATTGCTGCTTTAGAGAACTAACCGCACATTTGTATCATCCGGTTGCCACTTGTAGAATGGGTCCTAACCCCAGAGATGGATCCGTGGTTGACAATAAATTACGAGTTTACGGAATTAATGGGTTGAGAGTTGCTGATGCTAGTATTATACCTTTTCCGTTATCCGGACATACAAGTGCACCAGCGGTTATGATTGGTGAAAAAATTTCTGATGTTATTAAGCTTGATCACAACGAATGTATTGCACCTATTAATAATACAATTTGGTAATAAGTTAAGCCAGATGTATAACAATAAAAGTGATTGGCTATTTGTGTGTAATAAACTTGGTTAAAATTACATCTTTTTTTATATGAACGCGTTAGGCTCCTTTTAAAAAGTCAAAAGCTATTAGTTACAGATAATTGTTCAAGGTTAAAGTATTCAACATATATTTCGGTGGCCTTGCATTTCGTTTAGTTGCAAGTGAACATAAATCCTAAGAGTTAAAAATAAACTTACTTGAATTTGAAGATTGCGTAGATCTTCCAGTTGTTCACACAAAATCTGGAAACAAACAAACACAGTAAATTTTCAGTAAGCATACAAACTAAAATTAGAACAAGTTAAATTTACAATTTGAAGATTCGAAACTTAAAACATGTATAATTATAGGTATTTCGAACTTCTTGTGGTGTTAATTAGTCCGAAAATTCTAGAGCTTGTAGTGTGACATAACAGAAACGCTGATCAACTGTAAAAACCACAACAAATTACTTTTTAATAGAAGGCATTGATTACTTTGGTTATATGGCTTCAAATCCCAATATCTCACCTTTAGCATTTGAACCTATGTGGGCTGGTCGTGAAGCAAACCCTGAACCTATTCCACCCCCAATATATTATTAAAATCAGATACCTTTTTTCCGTGTAAAGTTTTCTTTTTGACAAAGTTGACTGGACTTGGGCTTTGAGAATATTCTCTTCCCTGAAGTAAAACTTGCTGAAGGGCATATCTTCCGAAACAAATTTCTATTGTAATCTGAGCGGATTTGAAATAACTTTAAACAAGACGCAAACCATGTAAATACAAGCCAGATGCCCAATTAACAATTAAAACATAGTTACATATATTTGTAAGAAAAAATTAGACCATGATATACACTGCAGAGGAGACTGGCATTCGGAAAATTTAGTTACATCCTCAGGAACAAAAATATAGGTACCCTTAAAATTACGATCACGGCTTTTTGATCATCCTCCTGGTGCTTATACTATATGGGTTCCAAACATGGACTGTGACGAAACAGTCCATTGAGTAAATAGCAGGGACCCAAAGAGCAATGGAGAGGATATTCCTAAAGATCCCAAAACTAATGTATGGGACCGTAACACTACTAAGATTAAAGGTGCTATTCAAGCCACTGGTACTTTAAAATGTTGGTCACATAGCTCAATATAAAGACAATAGATTTTACACTAAAGGAGGAAGGCGACGACCACCTTAAACTAATAGCTGGGTTAAGCTGGATTACAAAAGAAATGTGGGAGGATACGAAAACAGCCATGTTCAGAAATTGACGATAGGAGAAGACGGTTCATATAATTATATCTTCAGAGATTAAGTCCAGGTAAAATATGCATTTGGTTTTATTAATTTCCTCTGGTTTTCAAGATTGATCAGCGTTTAAAAAATTGAAACAAGTAAAAAACTTTCATGTGTAGTGTCACAAACCGTTTCTTTTGAAAAGCCATGGTAGGGCTTCCCACACAGGTATCTTGGCTTCGATTCCCAAGATTAGTAAAATCCCAGTCGGAATTTGCAGAACCTTGTACCCTCATTCGTACTTTGGAGGGCATATTAGGCCTATGGTTCCGATTGTTATTCCTTTTTGCCAAGCGCAAACCTCAAAACACTGGTGGTTGATCTTCTTCTTCTACATCGGTGAGTAAGGTTAGCCTTCCAAAAGGGCCCATAGAACTCTTACTTACGAGTTAATAACAGGTCATCGGCCTAGACTTTACCCATAAGAGAAAGGATAAGTGTTTGCCAAAAATATGTGAAGTATAACTATATACAAGGAGTGAGAAGAAAATATATTCCATGCATTACAAAACTTCTTAACAGATAATAACGAGAACTTTCATTTCTGTCATACATTATGTAAAAATATCAATTTACAAAATATTAGACTTTGGATGTTTCGATTTCATCGTTGTTGGAGCTGGATCAGCTGGAGCTGTTATAGCAAGCAGATTATCTGAAGTAAAACAATGGAAGGTTCTCTTGCTGGAAGCTGGTGGGGACGAAACAGTCTTCAGCGATATACCCGCCATGTATGGTTATTTGCAAGGTTCGGACCTTAATTGGGGTTTCAAAACCGTTCCTCAAACCAACGCCTGTCTAGGTAAGATTTAACAGGTTCAAAATGTAATTGTAAAAACGCCTAATGCTTAAACCTAACCCATGTTTTCAGGAATGGTAAACCATAGCTGTCTCTATCCAAGGGGCAAAGTAATGGGTGGAAGTTCAATACTAAACACGATAATTTACTGCAGAGGGAATAAGCTGGATTATGATGGTTGGGCAGCGGAAGGTAATCCCGGTTGGTCATTCGAAGAAGTTTTACCATACTTTAAAAAATCAGAACATTCAACCATTAATGGTGACCCAGGTTATCATGGTGAATCGGGACCTTTCAATGTTGAATATCACACTTATCCCAGTGGACAGATTGATGCCTTTCACGAAGCAAATCGCGAGCTGGGTTATCCGGGACCGTTGGACTACAATGGAAAACAACAACTAGGCTTTTCCCAAACACAGTTTAACTCCATTCATGGCCGCAGGGATAGTACAAATCGTGCCTTTTTAAAGCCGGTGAAAAAGAGAACAAATTTAAAAATATCCAAAAAAAGTTATGTTGTTAAAATACTTCTAAATAACAAGAAACAAGCCGAAGGTGTGCTTTTTGCCAGAGAGGGGCGCCTATATAAAGTTAACGCAAATCAAGAAGTCATTATTTCGGCGGGTGCAATACAATCCCCACATTTGCTCATGGTTTCAGGGATTGGTCCAGCAAATGAATTGAAAAAGCATTGCATTCCAGTAGTGCAAGATTTGGCCGTGGGAAAAAACTTCTTCGATCATCCTACCTATTATGGAGCATATTTTGTTTCGAATTATACAGAACCAGCCCGCAGTTTGGAATCTTACGTGGAGCAATACTTGGATGGTGTTGGTGCACTTACAATGCCTGGAAATATACAAACTCTTGGATTTTATCAGGCTAATTTAACAAACACAACGGAACTCCAAGGTTATCCCGATTACGAGTTGTTAGTTTGGGCATCGAACGATTCTAACAGTTACCTACAAAGATCTTTTGGTTACACCAACGAGACTTACGATGCGATTTTTAGCAAGATGGATGTTCAGCGTAGTTTTCTTATCGAAATTATTTTGTTACATCCCAAGTCAAGAGGAAGAATTACATTAAAATCTTCAGATCCTTACGATTACCCAGTTTTGGACGTGAAGATGTTAACCGATCCTAAAAATCACGACATAGATACGATATATGCTGGTATTCAATTCATACTAAAATTATCGAAAACCAAGGCGTTCCAAAGAATAAATACAACCCTATTGCATGCTCCACTTCCCCAATGTAAACAGCATGTTTATCTTTCCAAGGATTATTGGTATTGTTCGATTAGACATTTAACGTATAATCTGTTCCATCCTGCTGGTACTTGTAAAATGGGCCCAGATCCTAAAAAGGGCGCGGTTGTGGATCACACTTTGAAAGTGCACGGAGTTAAAAAGTTAAGGGTAGCAGATGCTAGCATTATTCCTTTTGCTACATCTGGTCACACTTCCGCGCCTTCGATTATGATTGGCGAACGTGTTTCGAGTTTCATCAAGGATGAGAGGCTTTGCCACTCAAAAGTGAAAGCAGCGTAATAACTTTAAATAATTTTTGTACGGTGATGGGTTTGTCCTTGCTAATTTTCGAAATAAATGTTAAAGTACGAGTATATTACTTTCTACCTGCGTAATAGTTAAAAGCCTGTGAAAAATCGAGTAATAAGAAACTAAGTTTCTCATAGGAAACAATAATAAAAAGAATTAATTCGATTTAGCATAAGTTTTCCCAAGTTTTGACAAAAGTCACTCCCAAAAAAGTATAAAAATTGACAAAAGTTCAGAAAATTACCAAATCTTAACCTAAAATTATTGTGGGTACAAGGTTAAGGAGACGAATTTAAAGAATTTCATAATTTGGTTAATTTAATTATTTAAATTGCATAATTGAGGATTTATCAAAGTAAATGGAAAAATTATGTTAATTTAAGTCAGGGTTATGTGTCGTAATTTATGGAAATTAATCAAACTTGTTTTATCTTTGGTTTAAAGAAGGTCTGGATTGTAATACTTCTTAACTTATGATCAGGAGGAAAAGTACTTAAACTGCCCCCAACTGCTAACCATATAACGACTAATTTTCCATTGTTGTTAGCTTTTATTTCCTTATAGGAATTTTAATTTAAAACATTATCTAAAATTAGGTTTCTGGTTTGCTAAGTATCAAAATTAAAACTAATTTATTTAATTGGGCATTTAATAATAACTTGTGGGAAACCAAAAGAAGAAAGGAAAATGCATAAATGATCTACTAATTAAGCAGTTCATAGATAACGTCAACTGAAGGAGAAATTAAAAAATAATTTGATTTAATAAATCTACAATTAGGTCTACAAAAGTTTCCTGTTAAAAACCAGTTAAAAGCAACTTAGTAATTATTGAACATTTAGATAATTCTAATTACAGGATAACAAATTACTTGGTGTAGTTTAACATTTTAATAAGATTAAACAAGAACGTCTTCTGTTTGATTCGACGATCTTTGTTTTATTAAAGTAGATAAGAAGTAATAAGAAAAATTATATTAGCATTTTGTTTAAATTGTTGGTGTAACTGGAACTGTAGCAATTATACTTTGAAGTTAAAAGTAAATTCGAAGACTTCCACGGTCAATGTCAGTGTTAAAAGAACGTTTTTGAGGTTGGAACAGTATCATTGTTGAGAAAGACGAACTCAACGTTTTGCCCACTTTTTGAAGGGGCTTCATCAGGAGGAAAAAGGGGGCACTAAACAGCACGGTAACTCAACGTGTGAACCAAGCTAGAGGAGTAAATATTTCAGCAAGAGGAAGAAGGGCTTGGTAACTCAACTTCTAACCCAGAAGGGGCTTGGCTAATCAACTCATCCACGGGATTATATGTTACTGATGAAGAAAAAAACAAGTCTTTATACGAAATGATGCGAACATTGATCATGGCCATCTGCAAGAAGTGAGCGAAACTACCAATGACTTCATTAGTCCGAATCCGAAAAAATTTAAACCAACGTCACTACGTCACCAACAGAAGGAAATTATTATAAAACTTCCAAACAAAAACGTAACAAAAGCGGTAGTACCGCAGGGAAGTATAATTACTCCGACCAACTCTGTTTAACCTCTATGCCCATGACTACCACAAACTACAAATAACAATATCATGGCAATGTTTGAAAATGACCCTGCAGTGATTACCCAAAATGAAAGTCTATTGACGGCAGTCAACTGCTTACAAAATGCACAAAATATGATATGTACATGGTTTGACAATTATTGGAAAGTTAAGATAAATTCAACGAAAAGCCAGCTTAAAGAGTTCATCCTGAAACAATTTAAGAACCTTCCAAATGTAAGAATAAATTAATCAGAATATAGTTAATTGAATGGAACGCAAGGGATACAGCAGTCCTTGGGGTATATCTGGCCACAGATTTGGATGGGGAACTCATACTAATAAAAACCTAAGCGAAATGTTATACCAGACTGATTATTTTACCAGCTGATTAACAGGGGAGATGCTATGAAAACAGTATAGGAGACCTAATCCCACTCCAATTTAAGGGATGAAGCATCCTGTAAAGGGTGAGGCCATAACCCATTAGGGTTGATTAGCCTTATATATATATATATATTAACAGGAAGTTCCACCTGCGTATTAAGTGCACTGTTATGTTAATCTACAAGTCGGTATTATGACCAATAGTAATAATATGCGTATCCGTCACTGCAGTGTTGGGCGACGTCGACAATAATATCACGTCGACAATTCAATTGTCGACGCGTCGTCTATGACGTCGACGTCGACTAATTCTGGGACGTCAACAATGTCGACAAAGAGTTTGCAACTTATTTGAGTATTAATTTTCGAAATTTTCATTACATTTTCTACCACTCATTGTTTTTAAAATATGCACGTGTATTGTTGTCACTACAAAAGTTAATATATGTCCGTCCGGGAACGATCTGAACAGGAGTAAACTTAGATCAAAGGGATAATATAACCGCGGCGCAAACCCCACCCTATTCTTTATTTTTACTGACTAGACTATTTCTTAGAATTGTAACACTTGCAGTCTGATGTTCCAATTATAAATTTCCCAATAATTCGCATTGTTGACGCATTGTTGACATTGTCGACGCATTGTCAACATTGTCGACATCATTTTCATTGTCGACGGCATTGTTGACACGTCGACGTCAACAATCAAAGCAGACGCGTCGACGCCCAACTCTAGTCACTGGTGTGCGGTCCATTGAAACAATGGAAGCACCACTTTCCTTGCCTTCAAAATCAAAATAACTCAAAACATTGTTCTTGTCAAAGTAACAAGCACTTCAAAACTACGATGCAGTGGTGGCGCCGCCTGGCCACCGAATGCAAACTAATGAACTTGGCGGATCTGATTGTTATGTGATCAAGGGTGTTACTTTACTCTATGTGTTTTCGTAGCTCGTCTATAGAGGAGAAGTTGGAGGCCTAAAGGAATTGAATATAATATAAGTAGTTTGAAATGTGATATTATCGATGAATGCCCCAAGTACCATAGCGTTTTTCAATGTACACAAATAGAAGAAATAATAAAGACAGTTAAAGAAAGAAAACTGATACACTTTAGGCATATTATGCCTACCTAACCAGAAATATTACCTCTTTCAATTCGTTATTATGAAATTTAAAACTTGCGGTGGATTCCAACTTGGATAAAACTGTTTTCTCAGGGAAAGGGTAAAGCAAAAGCAATGCGATGTGCATTTGCAAAAATAAAATCCGACATTAAAACACCATCAGTTTTCTTAGCAACTTTGTTATTTATTTCCTTAAATTTAATAAAAAATTAAAAATATATGTATTGTAACCGCAGCCAGTAAAGAGAAAATCCACGCAACTTACTTCGGTTACTTTCGCACACAATCGTACTTATTCGACGGTGCTCGTGATTCGCTGTGTAAAAGGCTTCTACAATCAGGTACAAAAATTTAACCGGTGTGTACTGTTTACATCACCTCTGTAGTCACTGCTGCGCGACGTACAACTTTTTCTCTTTACTGGCTGCGTTTACAGTACATGATTGCCAGGGTGGCGCAGCGGTAGAGCGTCAGGTTAGTGATAGGCAGGATTTTTCTACAGCCTGGAGCTCGTAATCGAGTTCTGGTGACGATTCATCCTTGGGCATCATCGTAACGACGCTCTCCTTCGAATACAGACCTAAGAGGTAGAGTAACAAGGTCCTACACGTACACACATATACACTATACACATGGTGCAGCATGTAGGCATTAAAAAGCGCACCAATCACGCAACCCCCGGAATCGAGCCGGATTGTGCATTGCACCCGTAAAGACCACATACGCTAACGTATCAGCCTCGACAGTGAAAGGTAAAAACGGTTACAGATACAGACAGAAACTATGTGTACATCTTTTTTCGGGGAGGGGAGTAGTACCATTAAAGGTTGGGAACCATGGTCAGAGGGATTTTGAGAAACCAGCAGACGCAATTTTTGCTAGCTACATACGTCATCTACTATACTTGAGTAGACAATTATCGATAGAGCTATTCAGGATAACATGGAATAAAGCAAAGTGGGTCACATTGGTCGGGAACGTCCATCTTTTATAAACTATAGTAATACCTACTATGTTTGTGGATACGATTATCACAATTCTGCCCTTCGAAGATGCTTAACTAGATATATACTTTGGGGTTGCGATATATTTTAATACATTTTGTGAGGGAATTATGATGTAGATTAATTAATGAGGTTGAGTGTTGCTGAAGCTGCGAAATTTGTATCTGTATCTGTATTCGTAACCTCTTTTACCTTTCGATGTCGAGGCTGGTGAGTTAGCATATTTGATCTTTACGGGTACAATGCACAATCCGGCCCGATTTCGCCGGTTACGTGATTGGTGAGCCGTTTAATACCAACATACTGCACCATGTGTATAGTATAGGTGTGTGTACTTGTGAAACCTTGTTAGGTACTCTACCTCTTAGGCCTGTATTCGGAAGAGAGCGTCGTTAATTTGATGCTCAAAAACGAATGGTCACCATAACTCGATACTAACCTCCAGACTGCAGGAAAATCCTGTCCATCGGGAGATTCGTACCAAGAACTAGCGCAACGTTAGCCTGCGTCACTCTGGCATCTGGAGCTGTGAAATATAGTTCGTTAATTTAGCCTTTGTAGTACATATTATCATACATGGTTTATTGTAGTTTTATGTAAGAGTTTCGTTCGTTGTTATTGATACAATGTGATTTTTTAAAAACTCAATTGCAGCAGGCCGTATTCTGACTTAATACAGACAGTTCGAAGGTTATGATATATGATCACGACTTTAATGTTGTTTTATAAACAGTCTGTAGCTTGTGGATTAGTGATATGTTTTTGTTAAGACTCTAATAGCCAGCTATCTACCTGAACCGGCGTGTCTTTCAGTATTGCCTTGTTTTAGGATTTAACTCGCCTAGGGTGGTTTTATTGAGATTAATGAGAAATGGTAAAGATTAAGAATTTGATTTAGCTTAGTTGGAATTAATTTAAACCCTCGGTAAGTCGATCGAATGTACTTTTAAAATTATAAATATAAACACCAAGTTATCAAGTAAACAATATTAAACTATAATATACTTTTTAAATTTATTTAGACAGCCACGAACAATCAGGATGACATTTTGAAGATTTACTGTAGGTTTAGAAAACATCATTCTAGGGATTAAATGATATGCTTTTTCATTTAATTGTTTTATTATCTACTTACTGTTTACCTACATATCATCATTCTGCGCTTATAATTAATTAACTAAAGATGAATCGCTGTCAAAATATTTCGATTCCTGGAATATTTTAGAGATAGCATTAGTAAAGGGCTTTAGGGAGATATCTACAAAGACGGCGAATTAATTTAAAAGATAGGAACCACGTAGGAATTTGAACTATTGATATCTGATCATATGCGTGAATTCGCTACCAAATATGTCATAACTCCAACGATCTTAACAAAGCGTGTTTGTTACGATAGAGGATCATTATCAATTATCGCAAAAATCACAATAACACTTCATAAAAAAGCTGTGTACTAATAACGAAGATAAGACTTGTTTTCAGACACACCCGTACATTATGAACTTTGATAATTATGCATTCGATATTCGTTTTGATAAATCAGGACGCAAACAGGGAAACGCCGTTTTCTCTTTATACTTCTTTAAATTATCATCAAATTAATGTGCATTTAAAGATTAACAAAGCGTAATAAAAAAAATACTTACAGTAATTTAAACACACTTGAATGGTAGCTACTTCTTAACTAAGTAAATATTTGATATTTTCTTGCCTAATAAGCTAATGATGTGGAAAAATACATTGTTAAAAATTACAGCAACTTCGTCAAACTAATTGGGTAGGTGAACGACACGGTTGTGTTTTATAAATTAACGTTGTATTCATAGTGCGTATACTGATTTAATTTGTGCAATTATCTCGTACGAAATCGGGTGGCATTTTTGTGATTAGTAATTTTTTAAGTTGTGATTGTTACCAGGTCAACAACAATACGAGGTGAGTGAGGATTTGCTTGGAAAGATACAGATAGTGTTAATTCCGATTTTTATCTTTAATTACCTACGTGTGGATATTTAAAAACACTAAATTTTCCTGAGTATATCAATTCTGAGAATGTGCAGTATATTATAATTAATCACAAATACCAAATTAGCAAATAAATCAGATATTTATAAGGAAAGTAAAAGGCAAACATTTTTAGGTTATTGCGAAAATGAGGAGTATAAAAAGTTATAGATAAATGCTAACCTAATTTTTTCCTTTAAAAACTTCCGAAATTTAAATAATTAGCCTGTGGTTATTAGGTAAATGTTACAAAGAATTCCGTTGTTTACTTGTGGTTGTAATAATTAACATGCTAGAGGTTGTTCAGAGAAATTTGAGATTCAGAAAAATACCTAATTGTACTTGTCCCGATAGAAATTAACTGATATTCAGGGACTTTGCTTAAAGCTTCGCACAATTTCCAATGAACAAAATCTCAACCGCGATTTAATATGTAACATCATATAAATATTTATTAATGTAAATATATGTAAATATTCCTTCCCTCAGCATTTTAATGACTTAAGAAATAATAAAGAAAACCTAAGTTATTTATAAATAATTATTTTTAAATTAGAATCTTCGTCTCCCTAATGAAAATGGTGGTAAAGTCGAAAAGTTTTGTTCCTAATTTTAAGTAGTCATTATTTTCTTTACAAGCGAAATAGCTTTGCAAAATATGCCGATATACCTCTGACGTTAGGGGAATATCTAGGTAATTTTAATAGAGCTCCAGTTTTATTAGGATTCACCGATTCACCCTGTATATGTTAAGATATGTTTCTGGATAAAATAAAGCAATTACTTATTTTGAAGATTAAAGATATAAAGAAAATTACCGTTCAAAGTTTGACGAAAAGTTTTAGTAGTGATAAAGGTGAGTTTGTTACAAGGAAATACCTATATCGCATATTTTTAAAGTGACATGAGAAAAACAAATTAATGCGTTAATTCAAGTGGTTTTAGTAGCATTGTGTTTGCGATAACAAACGCTTACAAACTTCCATTCGTATATGTAAATAATGGTTTATTACATCCTTTTATTCAATTGAGAGATTACATCAAAAGTAATCAATCAATTGATTGAAAGTTTAATTGTCTCTGATATATAATAAAAGGCGACAGATAATATCTATGTACTGGTAGAATATCTACCTGTGAGTTCAGAAAATACTTGGTGCGAAGGTGTTTATTATCAAAAACTAAAACTAAAATTTCTTTAATGGGCATCTCCTATAGATAGTTTTTTTCTACAGCACCGGTAGAATTATGTATATTTTTTAAGCCTCTCTATAACAGACAGTTGAACTCTCTATTATAGGCTTGTACAATTTTGCTCCTTGTACCAACACAAAAGTTTTGAATTTCGTTTCGTTTTTCTGAAGTTCAATTTTATGGAAACTGGGCACACCTTAATGGACAGTATGAAGACAGCTAGGGTGGTGGGGGCGTTTGCAAAGAATGGAGAACACAACCGAGACTAAAAAGGCGTGGAAATCCAAAACATATAATGAGTGCTAAGTTTACAAAGACAATAACCAAGCAATTAATTATAACAGTGCTATGTTATAAACATTTTCTACTTACAAGCAAGGTTGATGATATTCGGATCAAGATATCCGAGCACGTGAGGTCCACCTGTTACCTACGATCAACTGCCATAAGAAGACCATTGCGCACCGAAATAGTGTTGGAAAAGAGGGGATTCACCGCGGAAGATTTAAGTTAAGTTTATTGTTTAGCTTTTAATTATTAGAAGTTTATGAAGTTTGCAAAATTTGAAATCAATTTAAAAAAATCGTTGTTAAATTTTATAATGAAATCTGATTGTCAAGTTTTGAGTATTTTTCAATTTATGTGTAGTTTACAGAAGTTCACTCAAAGAATCTACCTATTGGTTTTTATTATTTATAATTTCATGAAGTAGTGTAATTCAATTTTGAATATTTAATTGTATCGTTTAATTTTGCAGGAAATACGTATTTTAGTTAGTAATTATTAATTATATTTCGAATTTCCGCTCACATATTATTTATGCTTACCCTGAGATTTAACACAACACTACATTACACTATAACACAATATTTATTCAGTTTATTTTCCGACGAGTTCAAAGTTGTTTAAAGAACACAATATACATGGTGAAGATAAAAAGACGTAATAAAGTAACTAACATGTTTTTTTTTTACAACAGAGTAACGAATAAAATTAGAGCTCAAGATTTATCAGTTTTAAAAATTGTTTTGAGGCATTGCAGAGACTATAAAGGTACTAAGATCAAATTGCCTCGTTTTAAAGTGATTTTGTACGCAGAAGGCTATTATATCTGTAGGAATTACGAATTTGCTTAAGAATGTTTTAAAATTAAATTTCAAATGTATATTTTAAGAGTTTTGGTAATACCACTAGCCGACGTTTACCGCAATGTGTTGCTTTTTAGCCCTTTTATTTACACCCTGTATACATACACGGTGAATGGTATATAAACGTATATCTGAAAGGAGGTGGTAGGTGAATTGGTTTGGAACTTATTTAACCATATTTATCATACAAAGTGTCACGGTTTCTAAGATATAGCCAACTTAGTGATTTAACTAAATTAGACGATTTTTGCATGTAGAGTGTATGAAATGATTTTGTTTGATAGAATAGATATCAAAGACTATTAAAATAAAAGTTACAATAAACTAAACTTACAATAGTGTCTAATTAAAATTTATAATAGCAAAAATCGTCTAATTTAGTTAAATTGGCTGTATCTTAGAAACCGTGACACTTTGTATAATGATATATATGGTTAAATAAGTTCCAAACCAACTCACCTACCACCTCCTTTCAGATATACGTTTATGTACCAGTCACCCTGTATATAAATGTAGAAGAAACCCTATCAGTACGAATCTAAATTAATCATCTTATCTGGGCAGATTTAAGACCTCGATAATAATTTTAAATTTTAAATTAATTTTATTTGCCATTCTTTCACCAGGTTAACATTAAGAGTATTCAGATGGTCGAATGTAATAACTAATAAGTATGTTGTATAAAATATCAATACCTGTCAGATAACTATTATTATTATATTATTATATATAACGTCAACAAACAAACAAACAAACAAACAACAATATATTATTATATGATGTTTGAAGGTGATTGTTATTTAAAAATTGAAATATTTAATTTTTAATGGCATATTTAACTTATACATTTTATTAAATGAACCTAGTAATAAGCGTTCAGTTGGGTAGGTATTGGTTTGGAACGGTACATGGAGATATACAGGGTGAATCCTAAATGGCCGATAATATTTGCACCACGCGATTCTGCATCCAAGACTGGATAAAAAATTGTATAACTGTTTTAGGCCAACACGTGTAGTTTTGAAGAATTCCTAAGTAAATTTTTGTAAACTTAGCAACACAGTGTGGTCAGTTATAATAATAATAATAATAATAATATTTATTTTAGCCTCACGTACATACAACATGTCACAGCCATTGTCAGTAGTTACAATCTTACATTTATATACATATAAATATCACATATCACAAGCACAAACAATAAAATATTCATTTAAACTGTAAAAGGCATTGTCAAGCAAAAAAATTAATAAAGATGATTTAAATTTTTTTAAAGGTTCTGTACTTTTAATCTTATTAGGTAAAACATTATATACTCTTTTTGCCGTGGAAAGTGGACTATTTCTAAACAATTCAAGCCTAGCCGGGATAGATTGCAATTTAGGATTTCTCAAATTGTATTTCTGAGCCCCTTCAGAAATATGAAATAAATTTAAGTTTTTCCTTATATATATTATAGCATAATATAAATAGATGCATGGTAATGTTAAAATGTTATTTTTTATAAAGATATTTTTGCAGGAAGTTCTTTGAGGTAAATTGTACATAATTCTCAAGCAGTTCTTTTGTCGAATAAGTAAAGGTTGAAGCTGAGCCGAACAGCCCCACACTAATATAGCATATTTAAAATTTGGGTATATCATAGCATAGTAGTATGTTTTACAGACTGTCAAGTTACTACTAAAACGCAATCTTCTGAGGATATATTCCTGTTTACTTATTTTACTACGTAATGTAGCTACATGCGTATTCCAACTCAATTTTTCATTAATATAAATGCCTAGGCACTTTAAACTATCAGCTCGATGCAACGTTTTGTCATTTATCTTTACTTCTAAATTATTAAAATTGTTACAATTTTTTGTTTTAAAGTACATAACATTAGTTTTAGTATCGTTTAATAGTAACGCATTCAAAGAACACCACTGCTCAATTTTTCCAACTTCACTTGAGGTCAGCGTAATTAGGGAGTTTTCATTATTGCCAGACGTGATCAAGCTAGTATCATCGGCATAAATGACTGCTTTTGACGATGAATGTAAAATATCTGATAAATCATTGTTGTATAAGCTAAAAAGAATTGGACCTAACACTGATCCTTGCGGCACACCAGTGTTTATTAACTGAGGTTGAGATTTTCCACTTCCCTCTTTACATCTGACCTCAACATATTGTGTTCTATTAGTAAGATAAGATTGCAACCAGCTATATGCAACACCCCTTATCCCATAGTCGTGTACTTTATTTAGTAATATTTTATGATTAACCAGATCGAATGCTTTGTTCAAATCACAAAACGTTGCAATTACTTTTTGGTTATTATTGATTCGTAATAAAATGTCATCAATAAGAGTAAACAAAGCCGTCTCTGTAGACCTGCCCTTCCGAAAACCATGTTGGCTGTCGCTAATAATTTTATGTTTATTTAAAAATGCAATTAATCTGCATGCAAATATTTTTTCTAATATTTTGGCAAAACCCTTCAGCAGGGATATGGGCCTGTAGTTGTTACATTGATATTTATTACCCTTTTTAAAAATCGGACAAACTTTTGCTACCTTAAGAGAATCTGGAAAGATTCCTTTTGAAAAACTTAAATTTATTATGTGCATCAAAGGAGATGCAATTTGAGGGGCAATTAATTTTATTAAACTGCATGGAATGCCATCTACACCACATGATGAAGTATTTTTTAGAGACTTAATAGTATTATATACTTCCACTTCAGTTGTAGGCTCCAAAAATATAGAGTTTAAATTGTAATTGTTCATTGAACAAACATAATTGATATTTTTCTTAACGGATGTCAAATTAATAAAATTTTGATTAAAAGACTCTGCAATATCATTAGGTTCTTTGACTTTAACTTCATTTTTAATTATGTAATCAATCAAAGTATTCTCAGTTTTTGACTTATTCTCACTATTTATGACATTCCAAGCAGCTTTTGATTTGTTCTGACTGTTATTGACATAATTTACATAATATTGTGCCTTCGCAATTCTAATTAATTTTTTATAAATTGTCTTATAATTACAATAATAATTTTTAAATACTAATGATGTGACAACCTTATTAATGGAATACAGTTTTCTTAAATTATTTCTAGAAATTAGCAGTCCTTTTGTCATCCACTTTTTACCTATAATGTGTTTGTTAACATTTTTTAAACACAATTTTAATGGAAAATTTGTTTCAACATAATATTTTAACCTTTCTTCAAATATACCTAAACAAGTACCATCAAGTACTTATACATTTTGTTTCTGCAAACACATCAGACCAATTTTCTGAAGTCAGCTGTTCGACAAAAATCCTTTTATCATCTTTAGAATAAAATCTTTTATATTCAGCCTTATTGTTATTGTTAGTGAATAATGGTTTACATTTGTTCTTATTATTTACGTTCGGATAAACAGAGAAATCAAATGTCTGTGCCGTGTGGTCGGACAACATTGTGTCGATAATTTTAGAATTATTTTGAACAATATTTGCAAATATATTGTCAATTTGTGTTGAAGACACTGCCGTTATTCTCGTTGGTGCCTGCAACTTTGATTGTAGACCATACGACATAAACAGTTCAATTAAAGATACTTTAATGTTACTATTTTCTAGAAAGTTTACATTGAAGTCTCCACAGACAACAATTTTACTGTTTTTAGATTTTTTGTTAATCAGTAGTGCCAAACTTTCTTCTAGTTTGATGATAAATTCATTTGCATCCGAATTAGGTGAACGGTACACAACACAAACTGTTAACTCTTCTCCCGAAATATTACACTTTACTGCACAACATTCAAAAATTTTGTCAACACAACAGCGTTGTAACTCGCACACATTATTAACTTCCAGATCATTCCTTGCATAGATGCAGACACCGCCATGCGAAAAGGTGGTCCTACAAAAATAATTTTGCAGTTTATAATTATCTAACATTGTACTATCAATTTCATCTTCACTCAGCCAGTGTTCTGATAAGCACAGAAAATTTGGAGTTTCGTCTTCTAAAATTAAGTTTAAATCTTCGATTTTCCCACGTAGGGACTGAATATTTTGATGCATAATTTTAATGTTTTGGTGAGGTCCGATAAAACTATCAACAGCCGTATTATTTAGGACTGTTTCGTCTTTACGCGAGAAAAATCCAAAGGTTTGTATTTGAAAGGCTTAATCAAAATGTTTGGGCCCCAGAAGTCCTTGTTTAATACGAATAATACGATATCAACATCTTTCTGCCGTATTAATGCCCAGTTTCACCACGGTAGCTTAAAATTAAACTTAACTAAACTACACTTAATACTAAGTGATACTTAAATTTATATTTTGTTCCACCAACAAAAATATACAAGTCCTTAGTTAAGAGCAACTTAACTTACATGTACTTGTTCTAAAATGTAGATCTAAAAATGAAAGAGTATGAAGAAGACATATTTCTAGTAATATTTGGTTTAATTTTAGTGCAGACATGTGAACTAGTGACTTTAGCTGCCAAATAGACGTTTGTTTATATTAATTTGTCATTTCAAGAATTATTATTTGGTAGTATTACATTATAAATATTAAGTTATTACTTAATAAAAGGTAAGTTTTTGGAGTATTATTGTAGTATAAAATTATTGAGTAAACCATAATGTTGTAAATAGACAATGGAAAATAAAAAACGGACAAGAAGTTCAAACTATACTCCAAAATCTGCTAGTGCCAGAAGATGACCTCCTGTAGCATATACTCGTAATGCCACAAGCAGCTGGTTTATTGGTGATACACTATTGTTTCTTCAATATACATTGACAGTTATTATTTATTTATCATTTTAATTTTATATATTTTGTATATACATACTTGTTGTGTGGATACTCCAATCTGTTTTCTATTAATTCCAGCACTTGCAAAACTGTATTTTTTTTTAAACGAAATCTTTCGAAAAATTTATTCTCCGAGAAATTGTGGAAATGATCTTCCCCTTTCATAAATCATTCTGGGTATATAATTCATAATATCATTTTCATCTATATCATTTATATCATCAACATCATCGTCTAAATAATAATGAATCATTTTGAAAGTTATACACGAAACGTCAAAAATACACAACTTTACTAAGTGAATGTTAAGCGGCCGATATTGAAGGTTTAGGGTAAGTGCTCCTTAGGAGAATTTAAGTGGAGATATTTGACTGGTGAAACAAAATAGGGCTAGTTTAAATTTTTAGGGAATCCTTAAACGTTAAGTGTGGTTGGTGAAACCGGCCATAAGAGCTTAAACGAGTTATAAGTATTGTATTTTGTTTTTAAGGGTATACACGAAACTGAAGTAATGTTATTTTTTGTAAGAAACGATTTAATATCTTCCTGATTAAACTTTGGGTCTACACGAGATATGAATAATGAAAAAGGATTTTCAATTCCCGTGATTGCAGCCTTTTGGTTGTTACCGTAGATAATTCTAGAAGATGCAGATCTTTTAGTTTCTTTTTTATAGGCACCTATTTTAATATCAGTTAGTGGCTCATCTTCCCTTAATTCTAATATGTTTTGAAGCACCTCTTTTGTTTTTAATTCGTCAATTACTTTTTGGACATCGTTTATGCTAATACTGCATGTCTCATCACTGATTGTGCTGCAGTGTTTTTCTGGTCCATTTCTTTTTTCCGAATCGTTTGATTGTACTGCACTGTTCATGAACTTATCAATTTTCTTTACAGAGATATTTGGCGTAGTCGCCTTGGTTTGTTGATATTGAAAATTGTTTGTATTTTGCGTGTTTACAGGGAACTGTTTAAAATTTCTTGTAATTCTTTGAGATGGCGTGGATTGTGTGTTTTGAGGTTTAATTATTAGTTGCTTCAGTAAATTATTATTTTCTCTTAATTCTTGAATTAATGCGTCTTTTGTTTTTAATAGAGACTTTAAATATTTTACTTTTACCAAAAGTGTTTCTGTTGAGTCCTGGTCATCTTGTTCTTTTTCGAAGTCGTCAATCGTAACAGCTGATTCCTCAGGCAGCTCCTCTTTGTCACTGCATAAACCACAATTTATCCTATCATTCTCAAGATTTGTAGCACTTTTTAAAGTACCTGCACAACTTATATATTGTTATGCTCTTCCACTTAAAAGAATTACATACAATTTTTAATTATTCTTCCGGCTAGCTCAATAATAAGATTTAATTAATTTCTTTCAGAATCTCCTAAATCAAGGTCTTTAAAGGGTTCCCTTTGACGAATTTCAAAATTTATAAAAATTCACCAAGATAAAATTTTAAAAAATATAACACCTTTCAAAATTATGATAAACTTTTACAAAGAAATAACAATAAATAATTCTAATAACAAACTAAACAATTTTCTAAAAATTAAAATATAAATTACCTTTTTCACTTAAACAACTTGAACAAAACAACACTTCCTGCCTCGACTTCCAATTCACCAAGCGCTGCTCTAACTTCTTTCAAACAATACACTTTCCCCTTTTGACTCCAACTCCACCCAAAATCTGCCTTATCCTCCAACCAACAACAAGCTTTCCCCTTTTATTAAATTAATTCGTCACCAATATCCAAATTTATAAAGCTTCTTCAGAAATAAATTATATTTCATAAGATTTTTTTATTTTTAAAAAATCCAAAATTATATTTTCATATAACAACAACTTTCTTCATACAGTATTTTAACTAATTATATTTTTAATCTGCTTTTAAAATATTATTTTATGGTAATTAATGAAGTTTTTTGATAATTTTCAAAAAAAAAAACAACTTTCGTTTACCAAAATTAATATTCCACTGTTAGTTTTTTATTTGTTACCCTAGTTTCTTAAATTTTAACACTCTACAAAATTATTTTTATGACATATTTACAAAATTACTATCTAGATTCTATCCTACTTATTTACAATATTCATTTTCTAACTTATAACTATTTACAATTTTATTTACACTAAATTTTCATACTTTCAAAAGGTGTTCATTCACTTTATCCAAATTCAACTAAAACAATATCACCTCAAAACCCTACCTTGTTTTTGTGAAATTTTTGTTTTCAAACACATTTTCTCAATTTTAATTTCGTTAAGTTAACAACCCTATTTGTCATTTTAACATATAAAATCAGGTTAAGTTAAATTTTGACTTTTCTTTAGATCTGTCATTATTGACATTTATGTCATTTTTGACTTTTAATAAATTTGACGTTTGACATTTGACATAATGTTTCTATCTTAATTTTTTTAATTTTCAAATCGATATAACATTGATATATGAAAAATTCCTCTAATTTTTTTTGTATTAATTTCAATTAACTCGTATGAATTTTCAAATATGACTTTATTTATACGAAAAGGTCCTATAAATGGTAATTGTAATTTTGCACATTTATTTAATTCTCTATTTGCCACTTTTAAATTTTTAACAATAACTAAATCTCCTTAGTCCAGTCAATGAATGCTTAAAAGAGGGGTGTAGAGTGCATGAAATATGCGAGAGTTTTTGACTTCAGGGCTTTGTTAGGAGTAGTTAGTAGGTAAATATACTAAAAGTCCCCGCCCCTGGGGGGTGAGCATAAGGTGGGAGGGGGGGGAGAAGATCTCATTTTTGGGTTTTTCGCTTATATCTAGGAAACGGTGGACTCTAGAAAAAATATGTTCTAAATAAAAATGAAAGCTAATTAAATTTCCTATAAAATTGTTTCTATACATATTTGTCAAACTTCCAACGGTTTTCGAGATATACGTTATTGAAAATCCATTCACAACCATTCACAAATATCAAACTGACACGTAAATATAGCGCACTTCCTCTTTCCTCAATGAATTCGACAATCAAGATTGATAATGAAAAAATTGTCGTGGATCCATTCTTGCTTTTTCAGCGAATCTCGATTACCAAGAAATCGGACGAAGAATTATATGCAATATGAATTGGCTCCCTACCCCCTGGCTTTCTTCGACGAAAGTGGAATGAGAAAGTGCAAAAAGTCAGCACTGTTCACACTGTTTAAGGAAATTGATAAGGACGTTGATTTAAGTACCTTTGAATTTGTTGTTGATGGGGGATTCCTAGTCCACAAAGTTGTTTGGCAAAAAGAGACAACTGTATCAACCATTTGTGATGGTTACGTTAAATTTCTGAACACTCATTATTATGGAAGAGGTTGTACAGTGGTTTTTGATGGGTACACTGACACAACAGAGAGCACAAAAGCAGCTGAACAGAGTCGTCGATATCGGCTCAGGAGATGTGTGGACATCAATATCAGTTTGGTGTGGACATCAATATCAGTTTGGAAAGTGAAATGAAAGTCAAACAAGAGGATTTCCTTTCCAACTTTCATAATAAGAGTTAGCTGATAAACCTGCTGATGACGCAGCTGCAGAAAAATGGGATCAATACGCTCCAAGCTTCAGCTGATGCTGACGTTGATATTGTGAAGACAGCTATCAACAGATCGCAAAATTCCTCAGTAGCTGTTATTGGAGAGGACGTCGACTTGGCTGTTCTCCTGGTAGCCAAAACCCCAACTGATCGTGACATTCTGCTGGTAAAACCTGGAAGAGGAAAGGTCAAGAGTATTGTATATTCCTCACAACAGCTGCAGCAGGAGTTGAAAATGAAGGACAACGCCCATTTTTTATTCTTACATGCATTCACAGGCTGCGACTCAACATCCGCAGCGTATCGCAAGAGTAAAGTGGGTTTTGTCAAAATGTACCAGAAGTCCAAAATCATACAACGTGCAGCTGAGGTATTTGCCAGCGGTTCTTCTTCCCCTGACTCCATCAAGACAGCTGGGGTAATGAGTACTCTCTCATGGTATGGTGCTCCAGCCACAGAAAAATCCCTCAACGGGTTCTGCTACAAATCATTTATAAAGGCAGCTGCAAACATGAAGCCAATCTCTCGACTCTCCCTCCAACTGAAGCAGCTGTTCAGCAGCATGCATTCCGGGCGTACCACCAAGTACACCTGTGGTTAGGGGAGGAAACTAATGGCGGGGCCCCGAATTGGGGTTGGGAGAGGAGGAATGACCAACTAGTTCCGAAACTCGCAGAGTTGGATGCTGCTCCTGACGAAATCTTGAAGATGATTTTTTGCCGATGCACGAAAGGATGTGACAGTGGCAGGTGTGGGGTGTGGTTGTAGAAAAGCATCTTTAAACTGCTCTGTCGCATGCCCGAATTGCAAGGGCAGTAGCAACAACGGAGTCGAAATAATAATTCATGAAGAAGGTAAAATAAATAATAAAATTAATAATAATAAAATAAATATAAAATATATTTTATTCTATATATTTATTTCTATTTTATATAAGTAGGTGACGACGAAGACATCGATGACGAAGATGAATGCTTCGATGACGAACCTTGAATGCTTATTTTTTCATTATATCATAAACTTTTTTAATTATTATTAGTCCATGTAAATACTTCCATTATTATGTATGATTCGTAATAATTTAATAAAACTTATAATTATAAAAAAATGTTGAACTTTTGATCCAGTTGAAAATAAAGTAGCAAAAGTATATATAAAATTGAAGTAAATTTAATGCTCTACAACTTTGTGTTTAACAATTTTTCTGAGAAACGGTCGTGGGAGGCACTAGAAGCAAATGTTTGACAAAAAGTGAGGTAAAAATGATTTTTTTCGAAAATTATCGATTTTCAATAACGTATATCTCGAAAACCGTTGGAAGTTTGACAAATATGTATAGAAGCAATTTTATAGGAAATTTAATTAGCTTTCATTTTTATTTAGAACATATTTTTTCTAGAGTCCACCGTTTCCGAGATATAATCGAAAAACCCCAAAATGGGATCTTCTCCCCCCCCTCCCACCTTATGCTCACCTCGCAGGGGCGGGGACTTTTAGTATGTTTACCTACTAACTACTCCTAACAAGGCCCTGAAGTCAAAAACTCTCGCATATTTCATGCACTCTACAATATATTTATTGACTGGACTACCTACATTAAATTGGGTTCTTTTTTTAATTAAATTATTATGTTTCAATTCATATTTTCGATTAGATTTTCGAATTCTCTCTTTAGTGTTCTCTAATAAATTATTAATATTTGTTAGAATTTGTTCTGTTCTCCAAGGACGTTTAGGTAATAAATCTTTTATTAGTGTAATAGGTGATATTTCCGTTACTGTATTTGGTACTTCGTTTATAAATTGTTCTATTTTAGGAAGGTATTTTACCCAAGCATTATGTTTGTCAAAAGTAACTACCCTAAGATATTTGATAACTTCTTTTATGTATCTTTCAGCTGGATTTCCTTTTGGATGACGTATGCTACAAAACGAATAACGAATTTCTAAATTATTTAAGTTTTGTTTAAATCTATCATTGTGAAAATATGTTGCATTATCTGCTAATATTCGAGTTGGTTTACCTATTTCTACCAAATATTTTTTTATACTGTTAATCACATGATTTGTATTACATTTTCTGCTTGGATACAATTTAACATATTTTGAAAATACATCTAACATTACTAAAATGTGTTTATTTCCACCATGACCTGTAGTTAAATTACTTATATAATCTATTGCTACCAATTCTAAAGGTTGTTCTACTCGAATACTTGTTATTGTATTTGAATTTCTAAAATTCTTTTCTTTTACAAATATACAAATTTGACATCTGTTTATGTAATTTTTAATTATTTTAATATCGTTTTTCATATAAAAACATTCCCTGAAAATTAACCAAGTTTTTCGTATTCCAATATGTCCATAAATTAAATGAATTTCTTCAATAATTTTAATTCCTAAATTTTTATTAACTACATAAAATTCTTGTTCTCCTATTGTTTTAATTAAAATGTTATTTTTAATTTTATATCCCTTATTTTCCAAAATATTATTTAATTGTAAATCATCTTTTATCTTGATAATTTCTTGATGATTTTGTTGTTCTTTAATTGTATTTAAAGAAAATTTTCCATATTCTTGTATAAATTTAGTTGCTAATATTATTTGATTTCGTTTAGGTAAAATATCCTTTCTACTTAAAAAATCTGCTGTTACATTTTCTTTCCCAGGTTTATGTTTTATTTCAAAATCATATTCTTGTAAAAATAATGCCCATCTGTATAATCTGTTACTTAGAAAATCTTTCTTTTTCATAAATGTTAGACCAGAATTATCAGTTTCTATTATAAATTTATTACCTGTTAAATAAAATTTCAACTTTTTAATTGCAAAAATAATTGCTAACATTTCTTTTTCAGAAATTGTATATCTAATTTCATACCCTTTTAAAATTCTGGATATAAAACATATTGGTACCTCTCCTTCGTCTTGAATTTGTACTAACTCAGCTGAAATAGCAAAGTTTGAAGCATCTGTTCTTAATATGAACATTTGTTCAAAATTTGGAAAACGTAATAATAATTCATTATAAAAATTTTCTTTAATCTTTATAAAATCTAATTCCCTTTTTTCATTCCAAATCCATTTTTCATTTTTACGCAATAATTCAACTAATGACAAAATAAGTTCAGAATATTTAGGAATAAACTTTTTATAATAATTAAGTATCCCTAAAAATCGTCTTAAAGTTTTTAAATTAATAGGTCTAGGAAAATTTTTAATTTCTGAAATCCGATCTTCATTGATATTGACACCCATGTCAGTTATTTTATAACCTAAATATGTCACTTGACTTTTAAAAAATTCGCATTTTTCCAAGCTAAGTTTCAAACCATTTGTTTCTAAGGTAACCAAAATAATTTTTAAATGTTTAATATGACTTTCTAGATCTTCGCTAAATATAAGTACATCATCAACATAATGCACACAAAATTGTTCGTAACAATTTAAAATTTTCTGCATAGCTCTTACTAATGCTGCACAAGATGTTGATAAACCAAAAGGTACCACTTTAAATTGAAATATTTCACCATCTACACTAAATCCAGTATATTTTCTACTATCTTCATCTAATGGTATTAACCAGAAAGAATTTTTTAAATCTAATTTTGAAAAAATCTTTTTGTTGCTAATTCGCCCTAATAAAGAATCAATTGCTTGTGGAGATTCATATTGTGGTTTGGTAATAGAGTTAATTTTTCTTGCATCAAGGCAAATTCTTATGGAATTATTTTTCTTTTTCACAATTACAAGAGGATTAATATAACTGGTAATTGCTGGTTCTATTATTTGATTCTTTATCATCACCTGGATCTCTTCTTTAACCTTTTCTCTGTATTTAAAAGGAATAGGGTAATTTTTAACATTGAATGGTGCATCATTATTAACTTTCAAATGGTGTATATAACCTTTGGCAAGTCCTGGTTCATTGTTCACTAATCTAATTCTTTCTTTTAATATGCTTAACAATTCATTTTTAATAAAATAATATTCTTTTCCTATCTGACTATCTTCAATTAAATTTTCAATTGAACAATTATTTACTAACATCTTTTCATTAATAAATTCAACATTATCTAACCAAGGTATTTCAATATTATCAACAACAATGCATTTTCGTTTACCATCAATTATCATTTTTATTTGTTCAATTACATCTATTCCAATTATAAAATTAAATTGTAATCCGGGAACAATAAAGAATCTCATTGAATAATCAGTTTTTCCCAATTTTATCTTTACATCAATAACTCTATTAATTTGAGTTAATTTTCTTTTTGTGGCTGATAATAATTCTAGTTTTGAAATTTTATACATATTTTTTAACAAATTACTTTCATACGAATTAACTAAACTTTCTTTAACTAAAGAAACTTGAGCTCCTGTATCTATTAATGCAATATAATTTTTATCAAGAAAACCTATTTTAACAAATGGTAAATTTTGAACTTCAACATCTTCCTCTTCTTCTAATAAAAACTCTTTTGGATGCATATAATTTGAATTTAAAAACAAACACCTTAACAAAGTTTTAAAATTTACGTTTTTTTTTTATTAAAATCGGGCGGTCCATGAATTTCTGCAATTTCTATTTTATCAAATTCATCTTGACTTTTCTTTAGACACATTTGATTAACCACCTTTTGATTATTTTTCTCATGGATCATGTCATTATAAGATTTTCTATTTTGATCGTTATTTTTATACTGAGGATGTTTATAATTTTCCTCATTTTTATTATTATAATGTGGATTATAATTTGGTCTTTGGTAATTATAATATGGTTTATTATCTTGATATTTCTTTTCTTTGTTAAAATTTTCCCATTTCGTATTCTGGTAAGGTTTATGTGTATTAGTATTTCTTGTTTCTTCTTCGGCCCCATTTCTAAAATTCTTCTTATTCCCATGTGTAACTGCATCATAATTTCGTAACACTTCTAATAAATCTTTCAAAGTTTTAATATTTTGAAGAGCAATTGATCTGTTAACTTCATCTTCCATGTGTCTTGATAAATGTTTTACTAATTCTTTTTCACTCATAATGGGCTTCAAAAATCTTGCTTTATTATATAAATTCATTACATAATTTTCTCTTGTCATTTCTTTTCGATTGTCATATTTTCCCATGGTAAGTTTCATCCGTACCTCCATCTGATGTGTTTCACTCCAAAATTGTTCAATAAAATTCTTACGAAATTCATCATAAGTTTTGCAATTTTCTTTTATCATATTAAACCAAACTTCTGCATGCATTTTTAAACTCATTCCCGCTATCATTAATTTTCTTTTTTCATCAAGAGTGTTTTCCATTATGGTATCTAATTTTGACAAGAATGTCATTGGAAATTGACCTCTGTATCCTTCAAATTTTGGTAACATTTCAGAACTAAATTTACATGATGAAAATATATCTGAAGATATTCCTGATGAATTATTTATATTTCTTTTAATAATTGAAATTTGCTCTTCATTTTTCTTTATTCCACTATTGGAAATTTCAATTTTATCTTGAATTTGGGTTATTTCTAATGTATTTTGTGTTGTTTTAATTTGTACTTGTTCTAAATTTTTTAAAACATCTTCTCTAACCTTTTTCACTTGACTTTCAATCAAGACTTTTTCATTAACAATCTTCTTTTCAATTTCCACGACTTCCTTTCTTAACTCTTCACGTACTTCTTGTTTATTTTTCACCAATTCTTCTTTCAATTCATTAAATTGCTTATTAACTTCATGCTTCTGTTGTTTATTCTCTTCTTTTAGTTCATCAAACTGTTTTTTAATTTCTTCCAGCTTCTTATCTAGTTTTTCATTTAATTTGTTGGTATCTTCTTTCATTTCTGTGAACTGCTTATTTGAATCTTCCTTCATTTCTGTGAACTGCTTATTTGAATCTTCCTTCATTTCTGTGAACTGCTTCTTGGTATCTTCTTTCATTTCATCTAATTTTTTATTTTGTTTCTTGGTATCTTCTTTCATTTCATTGAACTGCTTCTTGGAATCTTCTTTGATTTCATCTATTTTACTTAACTGTTGCATCATTATTTGCATGAAATTCCCGTCAAATTGAACTGGATTTGTAATAATATGAGAAGTTTGAATTTGTATTTGATCACCAACACTTCGAGGTTCTTCTTCTAACTGTTCACCTGCATTTTCATGCTCCTCTTCAACTTCAACTACCTCCATTTCATTTTCCTCCTCTTGTTGTTCCATTTCCTGTTCTTTATCTTTCCTAGAACTTCTTAAATTTCTTCTGCCCTCACTCATATTATCAATTTCTAAACTTTGTCAAAATATCTGTATCTCGTTTTATTGAATATTATTATTTGAATATTTAAGCAAAAATTTCACACAAAACAATGAACAATCAAGTTTGTCAATTTTATCAATTTGTCAAATTTAATAAACTTCAAACTGACATTTATTATGAAACAATTCAATATTTATGGAAATATCTTCTACAATTAAATTCGTTATACTTTTCTTTATTGATTTTATTTAATACTGATTCAAATCTGTATTATTTCAATTACTAAATAACTTTTATTCAAAACTGTGAATGACCCTACCAAGTTTTTATTACTTCTGTTCTCTAGTTAATATTTTATTCACTAATTTTTACCCTACCTTGCCTTTCAGAACCCCTTCAAAATTATTAATAACAAAATAATATTAAGCCTCACGTTGCTGGTCCAATTATTGTTATGTATGACAATAATTGTTAGAATGATGTATGCAAAATTATCCTATCACTGTCAAAATAAACTCTTCGGAGCCCTAAGTAGCCCTACGAAGTCCTTTCAAAACCCCACGAAGCAACCACGTTGGGCGCCATTTATTGTTATGCTCTTCCACTTAAAAGAATTACATACAATTTTTAATTATTCTTCCGGCTAGCTCAATAATAAGATTTAATTAATTTCTTTCAGAATCTCCTAAATCAAGGTCTTTAAAGGGTTCCCTTTGACGAATTTCAAAATTTATAAAAATTCACCAAGATAAAATTTTAAAAAATATAACACCTTTCAAAATTATGATAAACTTTTACAAAGAAATAACAATAAATAATTCTAATAACAAACTAAACAATTTTCTAAAAATTAAAATATAAATTACCTTTTTCACTTAAACAACTTGAACAAAACAACACTTCCTGCCTCGACTTCCAATTCACCAAGCGCTGCTCTAACTTCTTTCAAACAATACACTTTCCCCTTTTGACTCCAACTCCACCCAAAATCTGCCTTATCCTCCAACCAACAACAAGCTTTCCCCTTTTATTAAATTAATTCGTCACCAATATCCAAATTTATAAAGCTTCTTCAGAAATAAATTATATTTCATAAGATTTTTTTTATTTTTAAAAAATCCAAAATTATATTTTCATATAACAACAACTTTCTTCATACAGTATTTTAACTAATTATATTTTTAATCTGCTTTTAAAATATTATTTTATGGTAATTAATGAAGTTTTTTGATAATTTTCAAAAAAAAAAACAACTTTCGTTTACCAAAATTAATATTCCACTGTTTGTTTTTTATTTGTTACCCTAGTTTCTTAAATTTTAACACTCTACAAAATTATTTTTATGACATATTTACAAAATTACTATCTAGATTCTATCCTACTTATTTACAATATTCATTTTCTAACTTATAACTATTTACAATTTTATTTACACTAAATTTTCATACTTTCAAAAGGTGTTCATTCACTTTATCCAAATTCAACTAAAACAATATCACCTCAATATATATTACATCACCTGCGATATCATAAATAACAATCCACTTGATTAAATTTAATATAGGACCATATTATAGAGAATATTGTATACAGGCACACTAGACTTGTTTCATGGCATTCTAAATGTGTATTACGCATTCCTAAATTAACATTAAGTAATAATAAAATGCTGAACATGTTAAAAGTTGTTTTATTTTTTTAATACATATTAATTATTTATAGTAAATGCTCAAACTACTTACCTCCAGCTTCTATACATTTCCTGAACCTGTGAATTATGCTTGCCTCTAGAATTTGGAGCATGTTGTTTTCTTGAATCCTTATTCGTTGCACAAGTTGCTCCTGAGTATCAATCTCTTCTTCGTAGATAAATGCTTTTAAAGTTCCCCATAAGAAAAAAATTAAACAACACAAATCTGGGCTTCTTGGAGACCAAGGTACTGCACCGCCACGATCAATCCATCGTTTTGGAAATTCACGGTCCAACCATTCTCGTGTTTGAATGTCCCAATGTGGTGGTGTTCCATCCATTTGGAACCACATGTTTCTTCTTAAATCTAATGGTACTTCAGCTAAAATCTGTGCTTAAAAATTCAACAAAATTATTCGCATTTAAGCGATGGGTCAAAAAATGTTGTCTTCTAAGCCTATTGCCAATAATTTCACCCTATACATTAAGACTGGTAAAATGCATGTTAATTTTCGTCGGCCCATTGGTGCATATTATGCATATTAAATACTCAATTTCTAGTAAACGTAAGTTCATCAGTCCATCAAATATGTCCAATAAAACCAAGACCCCTTTCTTTCACGAAGTAATCACGTGCAGAACCTTACTCTTTGGCGTAGTCTTCTGGTAATAACCATTTTCCTGTAACACTCGAGACGAACGGTTCTTTGGCTAACATCAAATATTCTGGCAATGGACCGCGCGCTTTGTTCTGGTTCATTTTCGACTACATTTAAGAAACTTATGGTTACAATACTCAACAAGCGTGGCCTCTCTCAGCTACTGGAGTGGGCGCAGCTCTTCCAGTTTCTCGCATCGGTTGATCCAGTCGTCGAACAACGTTTGTTTCTGTTTTGTTAATTTCTTATGATTGTTGCAGTCCTTTGCTCTTTCTTAGTCCTTTTACTATTGTCCAGAACCTTCTTTAATTTTCTCTAAACGATTGTTCTATTGTTTCTCCGAACACCTATCATGTTCTTAGTTTGGCTTTTTTAACTGCGTCTTTTGCCTCGTTTCTCATTTGATAGTGTCTTTCTATGTTGTTTTATGTTTTATTTCTCAGGTACAGTATTTTTCATCTAGCATTTGGGTTGACGTCAACTTTCCCCGTCCAAAAACTGTCTGTTTAGACACGCATTCGTGCGCATTAGGTAATGAAAACCTAGTTTAGAAAGAGACGAAGTATAGAGTATAGTTGGATTGTGAATTTATCAACGCAGTGTTGATAAATTCACAATCCAACTGACGACACAACCCAAATCCTAGATGAAAAATACTATAGCTACATTTCAATGCTTCTTTCTTCATCCTGATCTTTTCATTAACAGTTTCGCCCCTTGTTTTCGGCAGGTTTCTTTAGCTACTTCCTGTAAAGTTTTTGGTCTTTCCCATCTTTCGTTTATATTCCATTTGGTATTTATTTCTACTTATGTTATTCTTGGGCAGTTAGTCTTTGTTGGAGGAGCTCTTTGCATCTTGCTTTTGTGTGTCCACCTTCTAATTCTCTTATTTTAAGTTTTTTGTACTCCTTTTGTCTTTGTACCTTTCGAGCTCTGAATCTCGTATCAACTATTAGTAGTCCATGATCTCTAGCTAATTCTGCGCCTCGTACCACCTTCACGTCTAATATTATATACCTTGCATTGCTGTCGTGTGCTATACAGTGTCTATGACGCTTTTTACTTGTCTTGCTTCTTCTTCTAATGTGTATTTATGTATATTCGTTTGTGTTTGATATTAAATTGATATAAAACTTTATTACTCAATTTTGTATGTAGAGTTGTACGGTGTGGATATTATCCACCAAGTAGTTTGTCCCAAAAACGGGTTTTCTCAAGAAAAAGTTGAATATACGAGTACATGAGTGTTAAACTGAATAAATTGTCTTGGATTTTCCTCAATGCGGTTGAAAGCAACATGTAAAGTTTGCAAATTTATGATGAAGTTTATAACTAAAAATTAAATTTGGATTATGTACTATTTACGAGGGGTGGGTAATTAATTCTAGAAATTTGCTTTGATATTAATAGTGCTGAGAATATTTATTAATAGTAAAATATTACAAATCATTATGCTTTATGCAATGTGTTACATCAAGTGTCAAACAAATGTATTTTTTGTTAATAGTGTATACTGTATATCAGATCAGCACTCAGTTGCTATGCATGGTAGGTATAAATGCTAAATTAAAGTAACATGTTAAATAACTTTAGGAGGCTATTACTCAAAAAATACTAGGTTCACTGTTAAGTCACTATCACTGGATAAAGCTAAGTCTAGTGGAACTAAATAATAGACTAGAGAACTGGGACACCTGCACGCATTGTTGGCGAAATTTCTGGCAGCGAGGCGTATTAATTTTTAATAATGGACAGTATTTGTAGTTTCTCGTGGAATTCATTATTTCTCACGAACCAGGTTGCGCTTCAAATGATGCGAAGAATCTTGTTCTGCACAACTTCAACTTTTTTAACATGGGTATTAGCAGCGGTTCCCCCACAATAGAATCGTACATGATAATATGTCGTATGAGTGCTTTATAAAGCATGGAAGAGCATTCTATCGTATCTTTAACTATGATGTGGGGCTACCACATTTTAACTTACTGTCGAAGTAAAGCCCAAGATATTTGACTGCATTGCCTTTGGGATTCGATGCTACAGCAGTTCCATTAACTAGAAATTCAGACGGTTCAGCTGGGCGCCTCAGGGTGAAAAGTTTTGCTGCACACTTTGAGGTATTAAGCTTAATTTTCCATTTACCATACCACTGTTGGAAAATATCGACCACTGTTTGTAAATCACATTAAGGTAATGAAGGAAAATATGGCCCGAGGAGTAATAAGTTGCACTAAATATTGGACTTAGCGACTGTACAGACAATTTGGCAGCTGTAAGTCCCTCGTTTGATTGTATGGGGTTCCCGTGTTTAAGTAATAACGCAACTAAGGCCGAGGAAGCTTCTAAAACCGGCTAGTAAGATGCAAGTGCTGGCGCGGTGTGTGTGTTATAAAATTAGGTTGTAGTTGTACTAGTAATAGACTTTGAAAAAACGCATTCGAAGATTTGGCCGTTTGATTTTTATAAAGGTAGGCCACATGTCGTGGTAGCGGATAGGCACTTTCTGTGATCCCGACAGAAATAGGCCTACTTCAGGGAAGCAACCCTGCCCACACGAGACTTGGTTCTCTCTCACCTCCTAACACGGAGGAGAATCATGTCATAACCCTTAAATCCAGACCCATCTCTCATTTAATCCTATATCCCTACCCACTTGCCAACCCGCCTGGCCAGCGTGGCAAGGTATGCCTAAAAACCCCTAAACGAAATGAAATGTCGAATTTAATGGAATCACCTTAGGGAGGCTTACATCCGACGATGGGTGGAATAAGCTGCAGAGAGAAAGGTCACATGTCAGTGAATATGCCCTATATCATACTTATTCAATTAAACGTATGCAGTAGCACATAATTTTGTTTTAAATTATTGTTGTCCTTTGGGTTAAATGGCCCATCGAAACAGCGAGTTATATGGCCCGGGCCATATAACCCGCTTAAGAGGGTCATGTTTCACAATAATATACAATTTACCCTATAAGTGTTTTTTTAGTTTAAACAAAATGGGTAAAGTATGTAGACATATTCGTAAGCGATGGTGTTAAGAAAATTTGGAAGCTGCCTTCGTGGTTGTTCGTAAAGGCGAATTTCAGAGAAACGTCAGTCCAAGATTTAATATACCTAGGCGCACTTTAAGGATGTACATTCATTCAGGCATTACACTTAAGCGGTTAGGGCGTCCTAGCGTTTTAAGTCACAGCAAGAAAAAGACTTTAGATATTGCGTTATGGCACGAAAAGAGCCAAAACGTATTCACACGGTTGCACGAGAACACGTAGAAAATGTTACTGTCATTGGTTGCTGCAATGCAATAGAAAATTCGATTCCGCCAACGGTTATTTTAAAGGGCAAGCGTC
Organism: Melanotus villosus; assembly: GCA_963082815.1. NCBI lineage: Eukaryota > Metazoa > Arthropoda > Insecta > Coleoptera > Elateridae > Melanotus > Melanotus villosus. The sequence continues at coordinate 41,716,334 of OY720425.1, forward strand.
TAAAACCCGAGTTTCAATATAATTTGCCTCCTGGTTTATTAGTATAAATGGTTCCCAAAGGCAGCATGACTACTAATCTTTTGATGCAGTTTCCAGCCATTTAGATTATTCAATCGTCGATTCTGCACAAGAAGAGGACATAAACCTGTTTTGTTTTCTATCGAATACAACACATGAACTTTAGCCGGTCGAAAAGGCGGTATATCGTTCCTTCGAAGCCCATTGGGATCAAGAACTATTGCGATACTGGGATACATATCCAGAAAGGCATTTAAATAAACCCAGATTCAATTTAATTTTATCCCGAGTTTGGCCAAATGTATGACTCCCGGCTTTAGGGCGACAGGATTGTATCCTTTCGATCCATCGGCAATTGCACCATGCTTAGTAAGCGAGCTACCACTTCCTGCAAACGCTTTACAACATGAATCTCAAACTGAAGAAAAATCAGACTCCGAGGAAACATTCATTTAGCCACTTTAAAACAGAACTGGAAGAAAACACATCATGAAAATGTCGCTGAAAATCTAAATACGTCGTTCCAAGAGTTACTTCCAACGCCTCATAACAAGAAAAATGAAAATAAAAAAGTTCGCCGTAAAGCAATAAATTACAAAGCTCAGAAAGTAACAAAAGGCCTGTTTAATAACCTCCACAATACCATCTACTTCTAAAGTGAAACCATTTGTTCCAGTTTCACAACAAGAGTCATAGTACTGTCCAGCCTGTGGGGAAGATAAGCAAATTGACATGCGCATGTGTGTTATTTGCGCAAAGTATTACCACGAGGGATGCGTTGGAATTGCTGCCGATGATAGCAGTGATTTAGAGTGTTTTGGCTGCATGTAATTTACAAATTTCTTTGGGCCATATTACCTACATAGTCGGGTAATATGGTCATTCAAGGAATGCTAGCTTTTCGTTTTTATTTTACTTTTATAATTTTTTAAATTAATATTTGTGTTGTTTACTTGAATCTATAACAGTATATATTATGTTTCTGTGTAAAAATAATTATCTTCCAAATAGATGTATTTTAGAAAATATTGGATTTTATTGTTAGGTGGGCTATATATGCCTCTACTACCTTATACAGCGTAGGCCCGAGGATAGAGCCTTGTGGAACTCCGGCTGATATGTTTTTGGCTCTGATCATAAAAGTTATTGAGGTGAGAAAAGAGCGAATCAGTCTAGTGAGGAAATAGGGCAAGTTGAGGTTATTTAATTGGTAGATCAGTCCGTCGAGCCAGACCTTGTCAAAGGCCTGACTAATATCGAAAAAGGCGATTGCGGTATGTTGTCTGGTATTAAATCTGTGATAAATCATGCTGGAAATTCTTAGGAGGTGATGAGTAGTGGAATAATTGCTGCGAAAACCGTACTGTGCGTCGGGTATTATATGAAAGTTGTTGAGGAGATTGATGAGTCGCTTATGGATGGATAACTATTTCTAGTACCTTCGATAGTGTAGGTAATAAGCTAATAGGCCTATAGTTGCTGGGCTAGGTTTTATCCGTTTTGGGCTTAGGGAACATTATGATTTCAGCTAGTTTCCATTGATTGGAAAAATAACCCAGTCTAAAACATGCGTTAAATAGGTACAGTTCGGTCACTGACTACTCCCAATGAAAAAAAATTCACAGAACAGATACCGAGCCACCCTATTCATAATCAACTTGATAAAAGAAAAGAACAGGAGAAGGCGACTCCGGAACAGAACGAGGAATCGATACTACAAATCAACGCATAACCGACACTCCCCCACTCCCGCTAAGGCAAAACGGAATTTAATAAATTTAAAATGTCCTCATATCAACAATGATCACTCTCTTTCCACTAGGGGGATTATAAGTAAACGGGAAGAGATTGCTACGCTTAAAGTCGGAGGGATTAACTACGAAAGTGACGAAGCTAAATGCGAGATATTTGCGCAACATTTACACGAAGTTTTCACACCTACTACAACAAAAAACAACAAGAAGAGATAGAACTCGCAGCACGACGAAATATCCCCGAAACAAATGTTACGATGTGTTAATTAGTGTTTTCTTGAAAAATTTGATGAAAACTTAAGGCAATAGAAGATGCTGTAAATTCGCAAGGTGGAATAATCTCCCTTTTGTGAAAAAACTAGGGATGCTTTGGCTCATCAACGATGGAAACTGCTTCCATAGGTTTCATATTCTGATTTAGCCTGTGTGATTTTTGTTTGGTGAAATGAACACATTAAAAAAGTCTTTGAACAGGGTCTTAAGAAATTTAGTTCGTGTTGGTAAAAATTTATAAATATCATCGGGGCTTCTGTAGAAAAGCAATGTTGCAATATTGAAGTAATATAAAAAAATAAATGTTTTATGAAGTAATTCTTAGAATTACGTATTAATACCCCTTTTTATAGCTGGTTAAATATTCAACGAAAATTTGTGTAAAAGCTATAAAAATATTACTGGAAATTGAAATCAGGATAACATTAAAAATAATATTAAGCAGAATTATTTCACTAACGTGTCAGTTCTATCCGTTGTTGTGAATTTAAAAGCAAATCGATGTTTCATATCTGATTGAAAACGTAGGTCGATTATGAAGTAACTTCACTTGAATTAGATTTTCAGTTTCTGCAAATCACGTAGACCATTCGTTCGATAGGAAGGCGATAAATTAAATAATTAGGTTTTCTTAGAATACTCCCTTTAATACGATAATTTTGGTGTCAAGTACTAAATAATTCATACTTATATCGTCCCACCGTATTATTTGCTTTAATACGTATCATAAGAGATTTTGACCCGTTGATGCAGTGCTTTTGTAAGACAACAATATTGTTGTAGGTGTTAATAAGGATACGCGAATAACCAACATCAGTATTCACCGAATTGCTTGTACTTAATACAATAATTCACTGTTACGAGTAGTATTCCTCAGCTTTACCGCAGGTCAGACATTTTTCCTTTATCGTACACGCGAGCTTTTTATTAAGTGGACTAACTAATCTACGCTGTTTTTACAAGTGGATATTATCAAGATTTTGCATAACAATTTAGATAGGAGCTTAGGATTTTATTTCCCCCTCTTTTAATACGAGTGATATTGTTTGTACCTTCAGTTTATTCACCGACGTAAACGGTGGTGCACACAATAATGCAATAGTGTTCTTAAATTAGTGCCTCCCCTCGTTCGAAAAAGAAGGTTCACACTTCGAAATTAGCAGATCAATAAAAGGGTAAGAACTTTGTTTGACCTTTTTGTTAAATATAGTACATTATTCAGAACATTTTTACCAGATGTTTGTATTTATTTATTTATTTATTTAATTTATTTAAGTATATTTCCCAAATTTTTAAAACATTTGCAAGGTTGTTAAAATGTAATATTTTCTTGCAATTTAACAATTTCAGAAATTAATTAAAGACCATGTAACAAGCAAAAATGGAAAATTTAGCCCTCAAAAAAATTCTTAAATTCACTCAGAGTTTTCCTTAAATTCGCGTTGGTGTTATCAAAATCTAGTACGGAAAATATTAGGAAGTGCTGTTCCTGATACTTTTATGGAATTTTCAAAAAGGATGATTTACATTCATGGTGGTTACGACACCGCACCGATTCAAAACGTGTCCACTAAATTATTAAATGATTGCACTATTATTGCCCTGCTGATGACATTGAAGGAACGAAGTTACGCAATTATTTGATTGTAATTTTGCACAGATTCGCAAACGGTTTCAAAAGTTAAAAGTTTGACGTGAAAAAGGTGCAGTTGTACTTGAACTCCTTTGTAAAATTAATTGAAGGAGATTAATTTTACTTTCTAATTTTGTTAAGAGTTACAATGACCCAGAAATACGTAATATTAAAGATTGTTATGTGTAAAAATTGTAGTTTGCAAATAAATTCAAAGTTTTTGATCAAAATGCAGTTTTCAATTTTCGATATCCATTAAAAGCCTGTCGGGATAATTATGGAATATTTGATTACGAATAAATTAAAAATTTTATCAGCATACTAAAGACAGCCTCCCGAACGGTTTTTAATGCCCTTAAGAAATATTATCTCATGACAAGTTGAGCCTTTTATTTATAAATTCTTAAACACATCTGAAGATTAAACTATACCTATCGTAAGATTCAGTATTAAACAAAAAAAAAAGATGAAATCTTCCATTGTTAATTCACTTTAAAAATTTAATGCTCTCGTTAAGCTCTGCTATGTTAAGTAATGATATGCTTTTAGAAATATTTAATGTTAGAGATTCGTAGAATCTTACTTTAACAACCTAACCCAATTTTCAATTCACTAGCAAATCAGAACCCGTGTCCTTTTACTTTCAATGCAAAGCATTAGGCCATTAAGAGGCCCCCTTACTCCATTCAATACTTTCATTCATTTTTAATTCATATGAAATTACATTCTCTTAATTTGTAGATTAATTTCCGAAAGCGTTATTCATACTAAATACCCATGAAAATGCATGAAATTGTAAACTGGAAATATGTTTAAATAGAACCAAAAAAAACTGGGCAAAATTTTGCATTTCGTGCGGGTAGCCAGTTAACAAACTGTTACTTCCCGTTAAAGATTTATTTTACAGAATGTGGGTCAGTTAGTATTATGAAGCTGAATCGTAGATAACCTCGTTACATTTGAATGTTTTTGATTTTCGTCCTTGGAAGGATGTTGCAGTCACTAACAATGCATTTTATTGTTTTACGCTTCATTAACTTATCTTATAGGTAAATAGTAATTTGCTGTAGACAGAACAATAGCTGTTGCTTTAGAGCAGCATTATCGATTTTCAATTAGAATTTTTTTAATGAAAATTATGATTTTATGAGCCAATATTTTCTATTTTTTTCGTATTTTAAGGCAAGGTGAAATTTGTCTGATGACTTAAGATTTTTTAGAGGATCGAGGAAAAGTCATTGTTATTACGTTAATTCTTTATTATTGTAAGGACAAAGCATTTTGATTTAATCAACATATTCAGTTTTGTAGTATTATTTAAAAGGATGGAATTAATGTGTTTATAAATTTGGATACTTAGATACGAAAGCACAAGAGAAGAAGTGGTAAAGAACAAAAAAATAACACGCATCGATCACATTCAGATTTGGAGATTACAAACATTTTAATTTGTTTTAGGTTTAGGAATTATTGAGATATGTATTTATAGAATACTGAAAGCTAGGTCTTGTCTTTTCCCTCAAAATGAATGGGTACATACGAGGTAAAACAGATAGGTCCCGTGACTAACATACAATAGCAACACCGTTTAAAAAATACATATTTGAAGAAGTACATTTAGGGCCGAGCTTTCCACATTCTAGTAAATTTATCATCCAATTATTTTCCGCGGTAGCCTTTGTTAATGCAGCCGTTTCTATAGGAAATATTTGCCAAATAGCTTATTAGGAGGTTTATTAGAAGATAGAAAGACCGGCCCTTAATCTAACGTTTATATTGTTTTAACTTTAGCCAAGGAAATAAAAAAAAGCCAAAAGGGGGGATATTTTTGGAATACGGAGGGTGATGAACCTCAGTCGCTTATTTTTTGGCCAAACAAGTCTTGATAATCTAAGGCTTAGATGAAGGTGTGTTGTCCTGCAAAAGGGGCTATTCAGATATCCGCAAATTTTGTCTCTTCTTCTTTTTTCTTTTATGGCCGAAGGCTAGGCCAATGGCTTGTTAATAACTCATAAGTATAAGTACTGTGCGCCCTGCTTCGCACGTATGTTGGGCAGGAGGCTAATCTTACCCATCGATAGAGGTGGAGAAGATCGCGCGCAGAGTTGCAAGATTAACGGTTATCAAAGGTGTTAGTATGATAACCGCGACCGCCCGCTTAACGTGCCCTCCGAAGCACGGAGAAAAGTGTACGACCTTCTAAAATTTCGGCAGGGATATCGTCGGTCTCGGGAATCGAACCCGAGATGCCTACGTGAGAAACCGAGGCCTTTTACTTCGTACGTCTAATTTTCTCCAAAACTCTTTTCAGTACTACCAAACAATATTTACTGCTAACAATCTAATTTTTTGACAAATTCTTTATAGATGCCCTTTGATTTAAAGAGTGTTAATCAGCATATCCCAAATTTTGGATTTTGTTGGTTTGAATCATTTTGGTTTTGGGGAATCTTTACCTTTTCACTCTGTACTTACTTTGCAACTAAGCTTCTAGGTTAAATTTTAAACACCATGTCTCATCAGCAACAATAATACAATATCTCGGCAGGCGTCCACTTGAAACTGTTTTTGTTAGTCAGAAGCACAAATGTCGTACACATTTTTCGCTTGTTTAAACTGGACTAAAATTGGAGTTCAATTGCAGTTCTTCGGCTATCATCATTTTCACAGTTACTTATTTGGCGGTTTCGACCAATTCATACACCTACCGCGATGTTTTCTAGCGTTTTAGCTATTACTGGACGTTCTTACCGAGAAAACCAACCTTCGAGCGCGTTAAAACAATCTCCATACATAAATTGAGCGATTTCGTAAGTTTAAAAGGCAGATTTTCAAGTTTAAAGCAAAATTTGGTATTAATTCTTTGTCCGAAATTCACTAAGAATACAATTCTGATAACGTAATAACACTATCAAAAAAGTTTTGTTTGTTAACTTGTATCCAAGCGATGTACTCGTATTACAATCTGTATATCTATATCGGCATAGATGCAGAGAAAAAGGTTAAATAAACATTTGTACATATCTTAAAATTGTTGCTTGTGTATTTTTGAATATAGGTACCATGAGATCGAGAAAAAAATGATTCTGAGCAGGCCTTGACTAGTACAACACGATTGGCTACACTGATTCTCGAATGCCTATGAATTATAATGTGACAGTGATATTTCAAATGTAAGTCAGTTTTGCAATCTTGTTTCCAGAATTATTTAAGTTTATCGTTGTAATACTAGTGAAGGATCACATTTTGAACATCTACTCTAACATGTATTCATCTTAGTTTTCAGTTTGTTCCCTAAATAAATACTGTTTTGTGTTTTAATTTATTTGACATTTATTAACCTCTAACCTACTGCCACATTTTGAAATCAGTCTTGCCAATCGTGTTGTACTAGTCAAGGCCTGCTCAGAATCATCTTTTTTTCGATCTCATGGTATTATTAGTTCAGAAACTTAATTGGATTGCTTTGTACATATAAAAGGGACGAAGTCCTAAATAAAAGATTTTTACATTGGTACCAATTGGCCTCTTATCAAATACATAAACTATACAAGTTAGCCACATGATAGTTAACTTTAGGGCTGAGAAGCCTTGAGATAAGAATAAATTAATATAGAATAGTTCCTAGGACCAGAACTACATTTGGGAAAGCCCTTGCTTGAAAGGAACGTAAACCAAATGGTTACAAAATTGACTATTTCAACTTTAAGGAAAGAATAACTATAGAGACGGTTACCAAGAAGGTGACTAGCATAGTTGGATATCCATACATAATTTACCGCCTTTTCTAGATATCCAGTGATAGATTAGTTTTACTGAGAACTGGAAAAGAGATGCGAACCTAACATGTAGATGATATCCTCATTTCAAGCCATAAAAACCGCTGAATGCAAGAGAGAGGGAGAGGGACAAAGAGAGAGAAGCGATCGTTAAGATTAAGAAAAACTTTTAGAATATCAAAGACTTTAAGATTTATGCCTCTGAATTGAAAATAGGAACAAAGTAAAGTATTTGGATGTTTAGTTTGGTATAAGATTGACCTTCAATTTCCATTATACATAAAATTGTATCAAGAGCAACGTGGGTGGGCCTTATGTGCCTGTAGCAAAACAATAAGTATTATCATTTAGTTTCACTTAGGGAGTGAACTTTAATATTACGTAGAAAGTTATTGAGTTTTGGTTGCTTAACAATGACAAGAGCGATGAACTCTACATATTTTTATTGTATAAGTTGAGATTTTACTGAATCTACATAGCTTGGTTGAGTCACAGGAGTTGTAAAAGGAATTAGTGGATTAATCTTGGTGGTTTTGGATGTCGTATCTAATGCCGACTTATTCTGTATGTTTTCTGATGAACGTGGTCATAAAGTGCACGGAGTATAGTCAGATAGTCACTGATCGAATCCTTACATCAGCGGCATAAAGCTATTAATATACAGTATTTCTCAATTTTGCAAAAGCTTTCGATACAATTATAGTACGACATAATGAAAACACTGGAAACTATTGTATACCAAAAAGTAGTTAGTTGCACGTGCTAGAATTCATGAACGATACAAATAACTTTCCATCGAAAGGAATTCTTGCTAAATTAATATACAATGTGATTTTTTAAAAACTCAATTGCAGCAGGCCGTATTCTGTCTTAATAACGTTAGAACTGTCTGTATTAAGCCAGAATTCGGCCTGCTGCAATTGAGTTTTTAAAAAATCACATTGTAGCTATACGCTATGCCAATGGAATATTAATATATTTTCAAAGAGGTAAACTGGGAACAGTCTGTCATAAACAAGGCACGGACTTGTATGCACCAAAAAGTGTTAAAATATGCGCATATATATGCTCAAATTCCATGCCAAATATGCAGTGGTTTTCATGAAATATGCTTTAAAATATGCAAATTATTGACCTTAATTATTTTATGTATATATTTAAAACAGAAATTTTTGGATGAAACTGATTTATTTATTTTAATTGTTAACACATTATTATATACAAATAGCAAAAGGAAACATAATTAATACTAAACTACTTATATCTTTATAGAACTAATGGTAATTTTAGAGAAAAATAATAAAATAAATCTTAACTACCTATTTTTATTCAACAGTGTTAAGCGAAACTCGAAAGTAAAACAAAAACTAACTAACGAGTAAGACCAATAACGGTCAAAAACATGAAAACCCCATGGTATCAGTGGTTCATTAGTCAGTTCTTGGAAAGTGAAAGTTTTGTATGCCTGTCACAGCCCTTCCAGATAAAGAGATAAATTTTAAGCTGGGATTAGACGCCTGGGAAGTGGTCAGTTTTTAAAAGTACATAAATATTTGTAGGTAAATACCTCATTTTAGAAATTCCCAACAACAATAGACATTTACCAGAGAATTATAGTATCTCCGAAATTTAGACATTCGCTCATTTTTCTACATTTCTCGTATTTTAGTGAAACTGTGTAGCTACATTTATCTCTAACCAAATGTATAAAGAAATATGCTTTAATATGCTCTTGAAACAAATTTATGCATGAAATGTCTAAAATATGCAAAATATGAAAAAAAAATTGATTCCATTTAGGTCTGTTTTATCAGATACGCGTAAATACAAAAGCTCACTTAGCACATATTATTAGTATAGGATATGCATTTGCATAAAATCCGTGCCTTGGTCATAAACATTAAACATAATATCTTAAATGATTTATGATTTGCTGACGATATCGTGTTTATATCAAATCGAGCAGGTCAAACGTACTTTACTATACGTCATCTATATATCTCTTCAAGTAAAGTTTCAGATGAATTTTAAAGCTCCCTACTTTAGCTTATCACCCATAAATGAGAACAAGTAAGGTGGCAGGTTTTCAAATAAAATAGGTGAGGTCATACGAATGTATGGGTGAGAATTACAAAGAAGCAGAAACAGTCGAAATTTAGAGCGGTTACATTGATAGTCTTTGTTAAACTCAGCGACATATTCAAACCTAGTAGTTCATTATTTCTAAAGCGATAATACATGGTACGGAAATCCAAACTCTGATGATGAAAACAGCAAATAAAGTATGTGTCGCTTAGAAAACCATGAAATACTCAGTATTAGGTATACTTCTTAAAGATAAAGATAGAGGACAAACGCTATTACGAATATCTGGGCCAGTCGTGTGGCAATGTTCAGAGATAATAGATTGACATAAAAAAATATTAAATACGGACCTATAACATCCATATTTTCAGCAAAGGAAAACATATTCATGGACGATAGTTGCAACTTGCAACCTTCGTAAGATCGAAATTAAGTAAACGATCTACAATGGGGATATCTATATCTACATTAAAATCGCCCTAATTAAATTTAAAAAAATCTCTGATGAAGGCAGCACTATCGATGTTTTTGGAAAATTTTCAGTAAAAATTGGTAGGATGCGACTATAACACAAAGCGTTCAACAACAACAACCACATCTGAAGTAGGAATTTATGTATACAACTAATATCCGGGAAAGAATATGTGCTGATCTAGTTGGTTTTATAGCAAAAGTAATACTGCTTGGTTCAGCATGCGTCTGACCAATGAAATTAATATTGGTCCGGGTTCAATTCCCAGGGCCGCACATACACAGAAAACACTTCCCTCGGAAGGCAATGGTAAACCACCGAGGTATTTCTGCCTAATCTTCTCTGGAGTAGTAGTGCAAGCACTTTCGTGGTTCGGAGCCCAAGTAAAGCTGTAGGTCCCCTATGTCTGTAGGCTACTTGACACGCACATTACAGACATACGGAGAGAAGACCGGTAACACCCTGTGAAGGGCACGCCAGTTCGAGAAGAAGAATAGCTGGTACTTATGTATGCATATGGAGCGTGATAAGTAGAGTTTATAAGAAAGGCAGATCCGACTGCTTTAATTGCTGTTTACTCGTAAAATAAGTCAAAATTAATTTACAATACATCAAAAAAATTGTTAACGTTAAAACATTGTAGGGATACAAATAGGACATCATCAATTTAATTTGACAGAGAATAGCCACATCTGCAAAACTGAGACGAGGGAGATGAACCAGCATTTCACAATGCATATAAATGCAAATGCCTAAACAATCAAAAAGACTTAAGCTTCGGGGTCTACCGGTGGAACGATAAGAAGCAACAAAGTCAATGTTCGCTTTTTATGTACATTCCCAATTTCCTTAAGGAGGCTGCACCATATAAACGGATGGGGCGCAAAGGAATATAAATTATGCTAATAGCAAACCAACATGATATTTTCAAAAAAGTTATGGGCTTTTTAAGCTAGTAAATTTTGCTACGAGCACCTTCTTGGATTTTTCTTTGAAACAAATTTGAGGTTTTGTCAAAAGCAAGCTAGTGAGATTTTCATTAGAAACACAGCGCTTCTGAACTGTAAAAACCAGATTACTTCGTTTATCTAAAACAAACAGATTCGACAATCCGAGACTATAATACATTGAGTATTTTTGTAATAAAAAAAAGTAAATAAACATTCACCGAACCTTGTCAGCTTGTCACACTGATAACTTGACAGAAGTCCTAAATATGTGCTAAAGTACTTATCGATAATTATCGATAAGTGTTAATTATCACTATTCAAGAACTATCAATTTCACAAAACAACTGATAACCCTAGGAAAAAAAACCAACCGGAAAAATCTTAGCTTTGTTAAGATGTACACTTATTTTTCATGGAATTTTTATCTTAGATTGCTACTGTGTTGAAATATAATTACATTAAGTGGAGGTATTATCCAATTGTAATCTATTATGGAAAATAACGTAATTAAATGGTGGATTTATTTAGGTTAAGATCTGTTCTAAGTACATACTTATTCTGATTGCTAAGACTTGTTTGAACTAGTCGTACACTCAAGTTCAGTTTTCGTCTTTGAATATAACTCCGACAATACACAAACGTTTTTATAAATATCAGTATATAATTTGACGAATTAATTGGAAAATTCATACATATGTAAATAATTTATTTAAAGCCATTAAAGATTAAATGAACTGGAGAAAGTTAACGCTCGAGTAAGAACGCACAAATTAATAATTTTGAATTAGTTCTTGTACCAAGTGCAAAAAAATAAACGAAACTGAAGCTTATATTTATTTTACAAAAATGAATTTGTTAAACTAATTTACAGGATTTAGTGTCACACAAGTTTACATATTATTTGTTTACTGCTATACATATCATACAGATATGCGGAATTTGCTGCGCAATATTTGTATATGGAATATTTTACGATACCCTTGCATTGTAAAAATTGTTGTTTGTAGCTATAACAATTAACATTCCTTAAGCGTAAAAATTGTTAGTTTTACTAGAATATATTGATGTTTATGGAATATTTTTCGTGGCGCATTATTAAACTTATCACCGTAAAAAATTTTCGGTTTCGGATTAGTTGTGGGTAACAGCTAATAAAAATTACAAAGTAAGGAAAGGTTTTGTTAAATATTAATTAAACTAGGGAGAGAAGTATATTAAATCATGCTCAATCGATATGTTAGATTTCTGTCACTTTATACATTAATTAATTGGACCCTTGGTAGCCCTTAGCGGAAATCTCACCCGACAAACAAACAAATCTTTATAAGTATTAAGAAATTATTGTATCAAAATTAAATTTCCAAAATAAAATTTAATGGAGCTTAAATAATGAGGAAGTAAACAGCTTGGAAAGTTAAACATGAATCAAGCTGTAGATTTTGGAAAAATATTTAAAACCGTTTTCAACTGCAGATGTTAGTTCTTCCAAATACAAACTCCAAAATTTTTGTTTATTAAATCAAAATTAAATAAACAAAATGGCATTTTAATTTTATAAAGTCACTTCTCATTAAATAAATGCCATTAAAGCACTTTATCGTTCCGCTTAGAAAAATTGGGAGACATAAACACATAAACAGGCCGTATCAACTTTACAAATTTTAACAAATATGTATATTTATTAACCTCATTTAATGCACAAAGTTAAAAACTGGGACAATGAATTAGATAAAAGCTTTCATTTTTATAATTACAGTGAACCTTTGTTTTTATGTCAACGAGATGTTAATTACATAATTGACGGAAATGCAGGTAGTAAAATTAAAGAAACGCAGAAAAATGCCACATACTTAGATATAGAAAGAAAGCTGTTATTCAGGTTAGTGAATTGTTTACGATTTGGATATTTAGATAATTAGTTGATACTGAAGTATTTTAACGCTTCCTTTATACAAAAAGTAAAGATTTTTTAGATAAGTGAAAAAAGTAGACTTGCATTTAATTGGGAACCTAAAAACAAAATAAAATAAAATCTTTTGGTACGTAGGATAGGAATTTTTACCAAAAAACGTACAAACGTTAAGGTTGCTAAACGGAAAGTTTCTCCTTCTTCGTTTATTAGGTCCCATGTTACGAGATATTACATTTGCAAACCAAATTGTTTCGGGTTAAACTCAGATTCACTTTGTTATATCATAATTTATTTTATGAATATAATTTAACAGTACTTTACCACTTTAAGGTCATTGTAATGCTGAATGCTTCATTGAATGTAATGGTATTGCGGTTATTTAACCTTTTCGGCAATAATTTATTTGAATTAAGGTTACACAATAACGGAACAGATCATTTTATAAAGTAGGTATTAGATATAAATTGGTCAAAATATTTTAACTCGAGTTTTGACGATTTTTAACTAAAAGATAACTGTTGGCAAAAACTTGCAAACATTTAGAGAAATAAAGCATCTCGGATCATTTAACCTACCTAGTTTCTCAAATAGTGTCCAAAGAATGGACACTAAAAATTGTGCAAGTATGTACAAGTATACATGTCCCGATAATAAAGAAGGACATCGTTTATCTCTACCAAAATATGACAAGAGCGTTAAATGATTAAAGTACAAAATTTAGAAATAGTTAGCTTTAATTCCAAACTTAGACAGAGATCCGAAATTACCGAACAAAGAAAAAAAAGCATGGATATGGAATTCTTAATATAAGAGGATAATACCCATAGATTACTTAGAACAATCTAATTTACATACAATGCACACCTTTTTTAAAAAGAAATTGCAGGAAATGGATGTGGCTATCACAAGATGGCAAAACCATAAACGAAGTCTATTTTTGACACTTTGTACACACAATTTTGTAACAGGAAGCGATAACCATATAGCAATGGCAAGACTGTTCATGAACCACAAATTTGAAAGACTTAAATCTCTTCAAAGGCCCAGTGCACGGATAGATTCATACCTCTCAAAGAAAATAGCAAAGAATGAAAGAAACGTTAAGAAATGAAATCACCACCGAATAGGTGGCAAAGGAGGAAGGAATAAACAATATCCTTGAAAATACAAGCCGTCGACGGAGAGCTAATAATTGATACAAAGAATATGCTAAAATATGAATGAGGAGGAACGGTTACAACACAGGTGAAAATACCTTCGAATTTACTAAGATTAACATACTGAACAACGAATACGGTATTAAAATATTCAAAATGAACTAAAGAAAACTAAAATTATAATATGTAGAAAACAAAATATAAGAAATTTGAATGTAGTTCTAAATCGGGCAAGGTTGCAACAAGTAGAAGAATTTACTGACCTTGGTAGCACAATAACCAAATATGGAGGATGTGATCGAGAAATTAGAACAAGAATTAAAATGGCGAAGAGAACTTTCTATCAAATGAAGAATTGGCTAATATCGAATACATTACCGCTACATAAATACAAGGAAACAGTTTATTAAAACTTATATATGGAGTGTGCTACTGTACGGGTCGGAAGCGTGGATGGTCGGAACAGCAAGTAAAAAGAAAATAGAAGCTTTTGAACAATGGTGCTATAGAAGAATGTTAAAAATAAGTTGGATATACAGAATAAGCAACGAGGAAACACAACAACTATGAAAACGGATACAGAGAGGAAGAAACAGACTAATACGCCATACTATAAGAAGAGGTGGGTTACTAACAACGACCATAGAAGGCAAAATAGAAGGCAGAAATGCTAGAGGAAAGCAAAGACTTGAATATATCAACCAAATTATGAATGACACAGGCTGTACTAGTTACAGAGAAATGAAGGAGAAGTATTTAGATGGAAGTGTATGGAAAGCTGTGACAAATCAGCCAAAAGGTTGAAGATCTCTGCTGATGAACTAGAACATTCGAAAGAAACTTAACGAAGACATTAGACTAAGTTGTGAGATAAAAATAAAAACGACAATAGAAAGGAACAGAGGTATGAAATTACTTACATATTTAGGCCAAATCATAGATAATATCACTAAAAGACAAAGAGGTCAAAGAATGACGAAATAAGAATAAGAGTTTTATAAAGACTTGTATAAGTAACGAAGCTAAACTAAACTTTAGCAAAACAATCCTATACATGAACTCTGAAGACCTATCTAAAATAGAACACTACAAGATAGAAAAGGCTCTGTAAGACATGAAAAATAACAATGCCCATGGCAAAAATGACATCCTATTGGAAAACTGGTTAAAGAAGCGAATGACACCTTCATAACTACACCGAAGCAGATGTTCAATGAACGCCTACAGAAACGGGAAGTTCCCAAAAACTAGAATGATGTCCTGATAGTCCTACTGTACAAGCAGGGAGACCAAGAACTACGGACTGATCTTGCGCAAGGACGATCAAGGAAACGATAAACCGTCTTGACAAAAAATTAGATGCGGATTAGCCAAAAAAGCAAGGTTTCCGTAAAGGTTATAGCAAGTTGGATTATACACTATATATCAGTACATTTATTGAAGAGGCTTGCAAATATCACATACCTTTTTCCTAACATTTGTCCCAACTCGGAAAACGATCATATACAAGGTGTTTCAAAAAAACATGGCATAAATGATACGACTGATAGAACACTGAAAAATAAGTGGGGTTTGCCTAATAAACATATGTCCTAAGACCCTCCATTTTTGTGTTGCAGAGCGCGAAAGTTAAAAATTAAAAAATGATTATTGCCCATAACTTTGACGGTAGCATACATTTTTGTACTAAACTTGACAGACAGTTTTACTGATATAAAAGACACATAACAGCAAAAAAAAATCCGTTCATTCACTTTTGCCAGTGGCGTACAGCAGCAGTACGGGACCCCTTAACCCCCCTATTTTGTACGGCACTGCTTAAATTTTAATTTTGGTTGTATTTTTGAATTTGGCAATGCTTTTTACGTAAATAATGTAGTCTTGTTTCACTTCTTTAAAGTGGATATTTTTCGAGATATTCGTACATAAAGAATGAGGTTTACACTAATGCCTATTAGTATTTAAAAAAAAAGATTAAACTCGACATATCAATATGTTTCAGCCCCATTCTAATTTCTATTCACCTATTACTTCTGAAATGTAAAGGGTGTTTATTGATATGTCGAGTTAATTTTTAATTTTTAATTTTTTTCTTTGAAAACACTAATAAGTATTAGTGTAAACCCCATTCTTTTTGTACCTACGAATATCTCGAAAAATATCCACTTTAAAGAAGTGAAACAAGAATACATTATTTATGTAAAAAGCATTGCCAAATTCACAAATACAATCAAAATTAAAATTCAAGCAAATATGGGGGTGGTGGTTAGGGGTCCCGTACTGCTGTTGTTCGCCACTGGCAAAAGTGAGTAAACGGATCTTTTGCAGTTATGTGTCTTTTATATCAGTAAAACTGTCTGCCAAGTTTAGTAAAAAAATGTATACTGCCGTCAAAGTTATGGGCAATAATCATTTTTAAATTTTTAACTTTCACGCCCTGTAAAACAAAAATGGGGGGGTCTTAGGACATATGTTTATTAGGCAAACCCCACTTATTTTTCAGTATTCTATCAGCCGTATCATTTATGCCATGTTTTTTTGAAACACCTTGTATAATTATACAGTAATATAGACCATGGTTTCGGAAACAACAACGAGAGAAGCCCGCATTGGAACGACGAACCATTCGAGTGACAGGCAAGCAACGCATAAAACCGTGAAAGATGGAATGAGCTGAAAGAGGCCTGTGTATAAAGTTAAGCATTGTAAGGCTAAGAACAAGAAGACCAATATAAACAAAATGCTGTTGTGTGAGTACATATTAAGGCCCTTGTGGCTATATGCAACTTGGTTGTGAAACACAGACACACATTCGAATATTGAATAGTATTATAACAATAATTGCAGTATATATGTTACAGTTAAAGTAGGTAATACGTTATTCTATAGAATAACTAGATATTGTATAGAATAGCGAAATTACTTAGATAAAGTGTGTAATAAAAGCTCATTCTACACTATAGCTAGGCATTGTATAGAATAACTATTCCAAGGCAGTTAAAGTTTCAAATGATTATCTGCATTCTACACTTTACCTAGATAATGTGTAGAATCGTAAAATGCGCACGATTAACCCTCCGATTGTTTCCGGTTATAAATTCCACGAGGCGGAATTAGAGGTCAGTTTACTAATGTGCACTTGTTTCTACCGTGTTTCAACAAGATGTGTATGTTTTAAACTCAATATGGGATCTGATGTAGTTAGTGAACTAAACAATGAAAGTATGAAGAATAGATTCAATAGTCTATTATCTGAAGCAAAGTCAAATAACCTTACGCTTTCCCGTGAAAAGTATTTAAACCTTATCGAAGAAGTGCAGAAAGCAAAAGCTATGACCAAGAAAGTACCTCGAGATTACTGGTTGCTTCATTCAGCATTATGATATTATGCTGAATGTACAGGGCAATGAAAAATTGATAGTGTCATTAAAAGATTCTACTTCAGATGTTAGTTTTTATTGCGATAGTGATTAACTATTTGACATTCTTTATACTGTGCACGTTTCAATCGGACATGGAGGCAGGGATCGCATGGTTAAAGAATTAAAACGAAAATACAGAAATGTTACCCAGCGTGATATAACAACATTCTTAAGTGTTTGTGAATCTTGTCAATAGAAATTAAAAAAGGAAAAAAAAGGTGTTGTTGTCAAGCCAATGGTCTTCTCTCAATTAAATTCTCGCTGTCAAGTTGACTTAATTGATTACCAATCGCACGCGGACGGCAAATACAAATTTATTTGGGTATATCAGGATCTTCTTCTTCTTCTTAGAGTGGCATTCCCTTTACAGAGCGTTTTCGATCCTCTCTTCATATGCCTGTGGTGTGTGTGTCAAGTAGCCTACAGACATAGGGGACCTACAGCTCTACGTGGGCTCCTAACCACGGAAGCGCTTGCACTTCTACTCCAGAAAGGACTTACTAGGTGTAAACAACAGACATCCGTTGTTCGTTTATTCATCTTTTTGTTTTGCTCTAGTGTGGTTTTCATAGTTATGTTACCATATTTCCGTTTTAGGTTTATTTAAATAGTAATTCATTTGTCTGTTTATCTCTTTCAATCTAAATGCTATTTTAGTAACATTGTCACAATTATATGAACCATGTTATCTTAGTACAATTAAATTTTGTTTTCATTATTTGCTTTTTTGTTTAAATCTCTTGATTCTATAGTATTTCACACTTTAGCTGATTTTACACTATTATTCCATAGAATAACTAGCTAATCTACAGATTAACTAGGTAAAGTGTAGAATATGATTTTGATTTCTAACTTTAACTGAATGAATCAGCTAATTCACAGAATACCTAGTTATTCTACAGAATAACGCCATTTCAAACTTTAACTGTAACATATACATCAAATAAGACAAGACTAATTAGCATCCAACATTCAACCAGTAAAAGATAAGAGAATGAAACGATACTAACCAACAGACTTTAAAATTAGATTCTAAATTTCATTTGCAACAAATTCGGTACAGTCATATATTGTGGTGTGCGTGTCAAGTAGCCTACAGACATGCGCACCGACAACTTAGTGTGAGAAAAGAAGGCTTACTAGGCAGAAATACCTCGGTGGTTTGTTGTTACCTTCCGAGGGAAGCGGTCGGGTGTTTTCGGTATATATGTGGCCCTGGGAAACAAACCCGAGCCAATCTTAATCTCAGTGGTCAGCCGCACGCTGAATCAACTGAGCCATGACCGCGACATATTTGATACTTTGTAATTGATTTAAGTTTAGTTTATTACATTATAATGGTCGGATATCCTAAAGATTACGTCAAGGGTGTACTGACAACAGCTTTTCAAGGGCGCCACTTCTTAGTACAAATCTACTCGATTAGAAAGGTTGCATTGAAATAATCTGTTTCATGCTAAAAACATTCATTTTATTTATAATTCTCCCCAATAAGAGAAAATACAAAAGCGGCTTTAAATGTAAAAAATCGAGAGCATAGCCCCCATACACCAATTTAGGGTCCGAGTATTTGTTAATTCTTTAGAGAATAGGTTCCAAATAAAATTAGATGTTAGTTCAAAAAGGATATTCGGTGGCGCAGCGTATAGGGAGCGTGCTTCGCGACAAGTTTACATGGGGTTCAAATCTCATCAGCCACTTGGAAATCATCTTCACGAGACGTCGATGTGCAGGGTTATTCAAAGTTACCGAAACACCTAAATATTTTTTGAGCAAGCTATCTTAAAAATATTTTTTTAACGTCCAAGGTGTTCGTTTTATTATCGAAATTCCATTTAACTTACTTTTTTTTAAATGAAATATCCTGAAATGTTTGTACAAATAATTTTCTAAAAAACCCTTTATTTTCGAGTTACAAACACTTTCTAACTTTAATATTTACCGAAACGAATTAATATTGAACCTGATAAAATCGTCTGTCAGTATGCAAAATGCAAATATTTAACCCACTCAAAGAAAGATGACGTGGTTAAACTACAATACAGCATTATTTTCGTACTTTTAACTTAGAGCTTTTAAGGCAAGGTCAAAAAGGTTTTCATTGAACTAATTTAGTAGGTCCGATAACATCGTCTGTCAGACTTACAGAAAGTTAATCCCCATTTCCCTTTCATTCAAGTTCAACCGCAGGATTTCTAAAAATACCTTAACATCAAAGCTTGAAGGAATTAATATTTTATTACATGATGAATATATGTTTCTTTAGCAAATGTAAACAGTAAAACAGTTATTTATTAATGGTATTCCGCTGTGTAATTTTTGTGTAACTGTTTTACGTTTTCCACAGAGTTATCGATAGTTTTACATATAAATGTTTTATTTTATTGTATTATTATAAGCAGTTTTAGGAGTTGTTGTGTTAGAGCAGACTATTGAGAATTATTTGGTTTTTGTTGGTATAACAGATATTGGTTGTTAGTTGTTACACCTTTGAAGATTGCATTGAAATATTAAAAAGCATAAGACTACTGTTGCCTACTCGTATACTACGTAGAAATGAAATTATGGGTGATATATAAAAGTATACAGGGTGTCTCTAAAATAGCAGAAAATAAGTATGTCATTCTTAAAATTCTAAATGGAAAACGGTAAGACTATTTTTACATGTGTTTGGCAGTTTCCAAGTTACTTTAAGTCAAAATTCACTTTCACTATTTGTACGAAAAAAAAAAACATTGTAATTATTATCAGTTTCGCATTGCTGAGAAGTCAAGGACTTTGTAATACATTTGGATATGTTTCGGGCGCTATATTGCCTTAATTAAAGGAATTAATTTTGTAAAATTCCTGCTCTTACTTGTTTTTTAATATCTTGCAACACTGAATTGTATCCACCTAACTATGCTAGCAAATACGAGTACATAGTACCTATTATCTATCACTGAGGGCGGGTTGCACTAACATGATTTAACAGCTTGGTCGAATTAATCATTCGTCGAAGTGAACCAAATCTAATCAAAATTCGAATGCATATGGCAAATAAAACATTAGTAAACAAAAAATAATGATCTTTTGTCAAGTTTGATAATTCGTTAATTTAACAAAAGCTTTGTGCAACCGGCCCTGAGGTTCATAGCTTTTATTTGTCTAATATGGTCTTGAACACACCTACTACGTTACTAATTCTATTAAACTGTGCAGGTGTACAATGAAGCAAACTATAATTAACTTTAAATAACATGCGATCGAAAAAATTTCACCTCAAGTTGGTTATGAAACATGAAAACACAAAATTAGGTATGTCGACTTTTAAGCCATACAAATGCCAGCTGTTGTTTTATAGGTTATGTGAGGTGTGTGAGGTTATGTCTGTTTTGCTGTCAGGCATATAAAAAGTCATTAATTCTGTTAAACACAGAATTCAAATCTGCCACCAAGAAAATGGAGGTCACATAACTCAACTACTTTAAAATTATTTTCCGTCAATAACATTTTTCTGTGCAATTTGTATTTCATTTTAGTTTTTAGAATAATTTAAACTGCTCGAATTTTTATCAATTAGGCGTGGTTTTCGATTTAGTAGTTCTAATGGCTTATGTTGTATGACTTTAGCAAAGACATGATTTATATTTTTCATGGCAAACTTTGAGATGAATTTTTTTCGATCACACGTTATAAATAAATATCTCAAAAGCTAAACACTTTAGGATGAAACTATGTATATTGGGCTGTACAGGGTGGCCCATTTTCGAAGGGATTGCACTGATTGCAGGCATCTCCTTAACTATTACAATCTATGCAAAAAGTAATAAATGTGTCTCCGGATAAATTTTTGAGAAAAATCTAATGGTACAAACCGAAATTTAATATCGTCTTTTGTTTTCGAGCTACAAGCGAAAATTGAATTTTTCGGAAATTCTTTTCGCAGTTATGACTCTTTTGTTTGTAGAGATAGGAACAAAAAATAAAAACATTCTTAAGGCACTTTTTCATGTAGAATTTAATGGTGATATTGGCTTTTTAATTTGCATATTAAGTTTTGAGTTATAACATAAACTTGCGTTTTTTTAAATAGCAACCGTAGTTGGCTTTGACATCATTAAATAGGTCGCTTTTCAGTGTTTTGAAAAATATGTGGTTTAATATACTTATTTTAAATAACGAATGAAATATCAACAATTTTCTAATATTTACAAATCTTTATTGGATATGATTATCAAGCAACCCTTGGAACACAACAAAAAAATGAATAAAAAAACAAAATAAATGACTGTTCTGTCCAACGAAATAAAAAAAGAAGGAAGGACCATAACACCAACAGTATGCAATTTAGATGGTGTATCAATATGGCGGATTTTAGAAGCTCATTGGCCGAGAACACTAAATACGTCAACTGTCAAAGACAAAAACGTAAACAAACAGTTAGGCTACCAATAAAAACTCGTGCCGGTTGGTGTTTCAATATGGCGTGTGTGACGTATTTCCGTTGCACTTGTAGTTATGCACCATAATACCTTAGTTCCCTTCCTTCTTTTTTTATTTCGTTGGTTCTGTCCAATTAAGCAGTATTTGTTTAGTTATGTAGCTTTACTTAATACTTATGTAAAAGTAAGTCCTCAATCAAATATGGAAAGCAGGGTAGAAGAATATATAGGTAGGCGTACGCCATATGCGATATCGAGTGACCTTGAACGACATAAATATTCTGCCTCGATAGTTTTCTATTAGATGGCACTATCCATAGTGGTGTCACTTTAACATTAATTTAAATAGGATTTTGCTTTGTTAGTGCAAGTTTTATTATTAAAATCGTTAAGTTATTGTTCTTAGCCACGTTACATGCACAAATATATTTTGTTTGTCCAAGAATAAACAGATAATGCACACTTTTATAAAAATTCACTAGAAATATTACGAATTAAGAGTTTAAACAAATATCCAACTTAACTTTTTCATTTACTTACCAACTTAGGTTGTACCTACCTACCTACCTACCACAGTCATAGATAAATTAGGTCTAGCAACTGACCGTTGTAAGACGTCCTCAACTTTGGCACAGTTAGTGTGCGAGAGAGATAGCTATAGTGGGCCATTCGGAAAGCGGAAATTATTGCAATATGCAGATGCAGAACACATGCACACAACAAACGTGTTAAAACCTAAAACCCATGTTATGTTGTTTAGTAGAAGTAGTCTGTTTGTCAGTATAAGACAAGTGCACTAAGATTGATCAGTTTTTAATTTTTTATTGGTCACAATGGGTAGAAAATGTTTTGTGCCAAACTGTAATTCGGGATATAAATCGTGCAACGACAAATGTTCACTGTTTCGAGTTCCACAAGAATTAGTTCATTTATGGCAAACAGCAAAGGCGAAAGGATAGAATATTAAGTACAAACGATTTTGTTTGCGAAAATCATGTTACGACAGACTGTATTAGAAGAGAGTGGAAAAATGGGGATGTTTTAGTAAGTTTTGCTGTTTAAATTAATCCATTTTATTATTAATATTTTTTTATTATTTTCTACCAATAGATAAATCTTTTACATCCACGGCTTAAAGAAGGTTCAGTACCTTCCATATTTCCAAATTGTCCAAAATATCTTACAAAACCGGAAACGAAAAAACGACATGTCTTGCAGAAGCAAAAATTAAATTGCTTTGCCGATAGCGCCAATAATAATATTGGAATGAGCAATACAGGTAAATTCAAATATTTATATTATAAATATTTAAACTTCTTATCTCGCATTAATTTCTGAAAAATTATCAGTTGTCGACGTTGTCGATTTGTAACCGACACTTTACAACGTACAAAAAGACGCTTAAAATCCACTGTATTTGTCTATTTGTTTATACCACAGTCATAGACAAATTTATCTATGACTGTACGCAGAAAATTTGTATTGTCTTTAGAATATGCATACTGCATACCCCAGTTAATATAATTATATGTATACGAGTACGTTATTATTAATAGTTATTTATTATACATGCGGATTAAATTAATGTTTAATGAGCGGTACGTTTAACCGCGCGAGCGGCGGTAGCCGCAAGCGCGTTGATACCGCGAGTTAATAAAGTAATTTTAATCCGCAAGTGTAATACAACTGTTTATTCAATTTTGACATTTATTTGACATTTTTAAAGCGCTAGCGGAATAAAAATTTTAAATCGCTAGAGGAATAAAAATTTTAAACGATTGTTTATAAAACATCAACTTTTATGGGCAGGCCAGAAACAAATAAACGTAGTTTAAAACGTCAAAATTGAATAATAGTATATTATAGACCAAGGTAGAGAAGACATTTTTCTCAGCCGAGCAGTATTATTTCCCGACATGCGAAGCATGGAGGGAAATTAGTTGCGAGGCTGAGAAAAATCTTCTCTACCGTGGTTTATATACTATTTTTTTCACTACTAGCACCTTTATTCCTTTTAATTAATCATTTTTACATAAATAAAAAATAAAATGACAGATGCGTATATTTATTTCTAAATATCCACAAAAATCAAATAGCCTTGCTCGAAAACAAGGGGAGAGGTTAATTTCAATTGACATTTGGGTAAAACATATTTAAAATAGGCACCTGAATGCATAGCAATTGTTTTTATTATTAACCAGTAGTCAATAATAAAAAATTATTGACCACTAGGAGATAAATTCATCTTCTGGGCTCGAAAATAAGGTCAATAATGACATCTTCTAATACTAGTAGTGAAAAAAATTTTTTATTTGTATTTTAAGAATGTAGGAAGTAGGTACTTCACGTGCATGAATTTATTCAATTTTCTAAATCTCACTATTTATGATTCAATTTAAAACATTATTTTTGTATACCCATGTTATAATTTCCGAGAATGCTATTCTCCAAACAATTTCTATAAAAACAGTTATTTTGAGACACAATACCTTAATTTGTTTTAAATCGGAACAGTTTTTTTTTTTTCTAATAACTAAATTTCTATTTTCTCGACAGATATTAATCAAAATGATACATTCATGAAATTATCATCTAGTATAGGCTATACAGGGATTAAGTTGCCATCACAAGAATGGGGTATAAATCACATTGTTTATTCTACGCCTTTGGCGCAGTTGCTATCATTTTCCAAAATGTCATTGTTGAATAATAATTCACCATATGTGAAAAAACAAGTGATAATGGATACTGAAGGACAACTGAAGTTGTACATTAATAATTATAGTATTGATATAAAAAAATATGCACCATTCAAACTGTATTAAAACTAGAAGATTTAGAAACTATTTTAAATGAAATCAACAACAAAAAAGCGTGCATTGGTGGCCCAAATTTTCAGGATTATCAGCCAAATGTCTTTACAAGTAAATGTGCAAATGTAAATTTAAAAACACTAAACTGGCGGCACAAGAAGTGTTCAATTATAGTAGAAGATACCGAAGAAAATGTATCTCGATGCAGTTTCTCGTGAGTGGGCGAGTTAATGACGAGATCAATTTCAATTTACGACCAAAAATATGTCAGTAACACGTTTTTATTATATCGGAAAAATGCAGTTACAAAATGTGAATATACAAAAGTCAAAAAAAATAATTATGTGTACTACTAAGCAACTAAAAACAAAAATTGTAAGATTGCTTGCTATCAACACTCCTCCTCAATCTAACAATTTTAGTTAAATACATTTCATTATTCCTAAATAAAATCTCAATCTTTCAAAATTTGCTCGTGTCAGTCCTTTGGTGAGAATGTCGGCCTTCTGGTTCGCTGAAGGTATGTGCTTGACTTCTATTTCATGTGAGTTGTGAAGGTCTCGCACGAAATTGTATTTTACATCTACATGCTTGAGCCTGCGATGCTCCCATCTTTTGAGAAGGTGGATACAGGATTGATTATCCTCGTAGATGACCACAGGCTTCTCGAAGTTGAACCCAACTTCTCTCAGGAGTCCTCTCAACCAAATAAACTCGGTTGCAGCATTAGCCAATGCCACATATTCCGCTTCCGTTGAGGATAACGAAACGGTCGGCTGTTTCTTGGTCATCCAGCTAACTAGTGAACCTAGAACTTCAAAAACAAATCCTGATGTTGACTTACGATCTGTATCTCCTGCCCAATCTGAGTCTGCGTAGCCGACCAATGGGGCGGATTGGTTCTTGGGATAGAACAAACAGTAGTCCTCAGTTTCTCGAATGTATCTAAGAATACGTTTTAGTCCGGTCCATTGTGCTTCGGTTGCATTGCTCTGATACCTACTGTAAAAGTTTACAGAGGCGCTGAGATCCGGTCTTGTTGTCCTCATAACGTACATCAGACAACCCACTAACTCTCTATAGGGTTTGGTTTCGATGATGGATTTTGATTGTACGTCAGTTGGAGGCTTCACTTCCATAGGTGTACTGCTGCCATTGCAATTTTCCATGTTGAATCTTCTAAGCAAGTTCTTCATGTAGTTTGGTTGACTCAACGTTATGCCGCATTCCGTTTTCTCAATCTTTATCCCCAAGAAATTCCGCAGTTCTCCGAGATCTTTCATCTGGAATTCTGCTTCGAGCTTCTTCTTGAATGATAAAAGAAGATTCTTGTCGTCGCTTGCCATCAGAATATCATCCACGTACAAAAGCAGATATAGTTTTGAATTTTCGGTTTTGTAGAAGTACAAACATCGATCGTACTGTGACTGAGATAGTTTAATACTTTTGACGTAACCGTCAAACTTGGCGTTCCATGCTCGAGGAGCTTGTTTTAAGCCGTAAAGGGTTTTACTCAATTTACAGACTAGACTTGAATCTTCCATGAATCCTTTCGGTTGCTTCATATAAATCTCCTCTTCCAGGTTTCCATGCAAGAAAGCGTTTTTGACATCCATCTGCCTAGTAATAAGATCTTCATTGTTTATAATTGCCAGTAGGGTTCTCAACGTTGTCATTCTGGCAACTGGTGCGTAGACTTCGTCGTAGTCGAATCCTTTCTTCTGAGCACATCCTTTTATCACCAGCCTAGCTTTATATTGACTAATATTTCCATCTTCGCCTTGCTTTAGTTTAAAAACCCACCGATTGTCGATGGCTTTTCTTCCTGGAGGTAGTTTGGTTAAGGTCCAAGTCTGATTATATTCAAGAGCTGAGATTTCCAATTTCACTGCCTTGTACCACTCGGCTGCATCTTCTCGATCGGCAATGTCTTCATAGGTCTCGGGTACGTTGTTTACATATGTTTCTGCATTCAGTGCCAGAACAACATAATCTTGTAGATAACTTGGTTTTGTATTTTTCCTTGTACTTCGTCGAATTTGTTCCTCATCCGTTTCCAGTTTTTCCGTCAATGGTGGTTCGTCAGATTCCTTAAGCTCTTCAGCACTGTCGTATTCCGAACTCACCGAACGTTTTTCCTGTTCTTGACTCTGTTGTTCCACTCCTCCTTCTTCAGTATTTCCAGAGTTGTCCCTGTATTGACAGAAGTCCGGAGTGTTTGAGTTTTCATCAAAGATGATATCTCTTCCTGAGTAGATTTTCCTTTCCTCAGTTGACCAGAGCCTGTATCCGTTGTTACAATACCCGACCATGTAGCACCTATTCGTCCTGGAGTCAAACTTTCCTCCGATCAGAGCCTTTGGTGTATTCAAATAAGCCTTACAGCCGAAGACTCGCAGCTTTTTTAAGTTAGGTCGTTCTCCATACCATAATTCCGCTGGAACCACACTGTCCAATGCGTTAGTTGGTGATCGATTTATCAAGTAGACTGCTGTCAAGATTGCTTCTGTCCACAATGACTTTTGTAACTTCGATTCCAATAGCATATATCGAGCCCTTTCAAGAATAGTTCGGTTCATTCTTTCCGCCACTCCATTCTGTTGCGGCGTGTAACGAATGGTAAACTCAAATTGTATGCCATGATCTTCAAAATAATTCTTCATTTCCGACGATAGATATTCTCTGCCATTATCGCACCTGAACCTGGAGACTTTCAAATCAAAATGCGTTGTGGCCATAGCTTCAAAAATCTTGAAATATTTAAAAACTTCATCCTTTGATTTTAAGGGGTATGCTGCAGTGAAGTGCGTATAATCATCAATGAAAGTGAGCAGATAGTACTTTCCGTCATAAGATTCGGGACTGATTTTTCCAATCAAATCGCTGTGCACCAATTCAAGTGGTCTCTTAGCACGTCGACGTTCATTTTTGTGTGGTAGTTTAGTTTGTTTACCTTGAACGCAGGTCTGACATACACGTGCGCCCTCTCTCCGGTCGATCTGTCCTAAGCCATCCACCATACTTTCCAGCTTTTGTAATGAAGTCAGCCCAATATGTCCCAGACGCCTGTGCCATAGCTCAGTTCCTTTCTCAACTTCACAAGCACATGCAATTTCCTTTACCCACTTAAAGTTGATTTTGTACATCTTACTTTCCCTGTGAGCAACTGCAACTGTTATAGACCCCTTTCGGATAATTCCTTGACCGCGTGAAAAAAGGATCGTATACCCGGCTCTCTCTATTGCTGAAACAGACAGTAGATTATATTCAAGGCCAGGTACAAAAAATACCTTTTTAAACACAATTTCTCTGGAAGAATTATTTATTGTCGATTGGGCATGAATTTCTCCTACTTTCGTTGCGTACAGAGATGCGTTGGCCTTCGCACTTTTGATACATATTGGTGGTTGTAGTTTCTGTGAATTTTGTAAATATTTTTCCAAACTCACCAAATGTTCCGATGCACCTGAATCGAGATACCAGTTTATCGACTCGTTGCCATCATTAGCGTAAAAATAAAGAACTTCTTCTTCCGAATCTTCACCCTTGGTTGAATTTGCAGCTAAATGTGCACTATCTCCGCCATTTCGATATTTTTGCTTCCAGATACACGGTTTCCTACACTCAGAACGGAAATGTCCAGATTCCCCACAGTTATGACATCGATAATTCTTTTTGTTGTTAAACTTCTTCTTCTTCGAAGGATCTTGTCTTATTCCTCGGTAGTTCGAAGTCGCCGAAAAAACTGATGAAGGTTGAGCTTCCAAAACTTGACTGGAATTCTGACGTTTTGCTTGTTCATCGAGTAGGCGATTTTTCACAAAACTCAATATAAGTTGCTCAGTCGACAAAGTTTCTAAGGCTGTTACAACAACTTCATATTCCGTTGGCATTGTGAGTAGCAAATGACAAACCGTGTCAATGTCTTGTAAATTAGCTCCTGTCGAACGTAATTCTCTAATCAATTTATCGAACCTTAAAAAATGTGCTTCCAAAGTGCTTTCAACAGGGTTAAATTTCATACTTAGCAACGTTTTCCTAATTAATAATTGACTAGCAATACCTTTCCGTGCAAAAGTATCTTGGAGAGTTTTCCATATATAAAAGGCAGTTTGTTTGTCCTTGACATATTCGAGATGGCTATCAGCAATTCTCTGAACAATACTCGACTTACATTTCTTGTCTCGCTTCTTTGCCAACTGTATTTCCTTTTCTCTCTGAGCCTGCTGTAAAGCGGTGTTGTTCAATTTTTCCACCTTCAGTGACAACGGTTCCTGAACAAATTCCAGCAGCTCAAGTTCATCGAGAAGTGTTTCGATCCGAAACTTCCAGTTGTCATAGTTGCTACCGTCGAACAACGGAATTTTGTAGCGATCTTCCTCGGCCATACCTCACTTTTTTACTCAATAAAAAGAAAAACCAGACTAAACAACTCGGTCTTAGCCCATAACCTGAAATCGTGAGTGGGCGAGTTAATGACGAGATCAATTTCAATTTACGACCAAAAATATGTCAGTAACACGTTTTTATTATATCGGAAAAATGCAGTTACAAAATGTGAATATACAAAAGTCAAAAAAAATAATTATGTGTACTACTAAGCAACTAAAAACAAAAATTGTAAGATTGCTTGCTATCAACATCATTAAAACAAATCATGCGAAAAAAATTACGGCATTGCAGGCCAGACCGACCCACAGTTTCAAAAATAAAAATGTTTAAAAGGGTTATTGATAAAAAGCGCAACGCGCAAAAGAGACTATTTGTCAAATGCAATGCCTTGAAAAACGACTTAGCAAATGTAAGAAAGCAATTAAAAAACGTTACCGAGACTAGCGTATTAGAAAAATTAGAATCTTTAAATATGTCCAGCTCACAAAAACTTATACGGATGTGTAAATATTCTAGTAATACGGGAAAACGCTACACGTCTGTTTGGTTGTTAATATGCTTGTTATTACATATTCGAAGTCCAGCAAGTTACCGTTTTTTACGGACAAATAATATTCTGCCATTACGGACTGTATCAACTATAAGAAAATATCTTGCTAAAGTTAATTTAAAATGCGGGTTAGATGATAATTTTTTCGTTGCTTTTAAAAACAAAACTTGAGGCTAAAAATATATATCAGAGACATGGTATTTGTATATTTGATGAAATTCAGATTAGAAAAAGTTTAAGACTAAACGTAAAAACGATTAAATTTGTTGGAGTGCAAGATTTTGGACAAGAAAACAGTGCTACTGCTACAAGTAATGATCAAGTATTACAGGAGATATAGATAACCCTGTTAACAAAATTCTTCATCCCATGGACGATTCTCGATATTTATATGTTTTTTCCGATGCTCCACATCTTATAAAATGCGTGAGAAACCGTTTTTACAGTAAACCTTACATACGTGTAAGTGAAACATGTTTATGTTAATAATTTTTAGACACCTGATGGTTTAATTTCATGGGCACATTAGAGAGCTTTATACAAACACGATTTGGAATTGTCTGGCAATTTGAGAGTTGGTCCAAAATTATCATATGTACACTTAAACCCTTCTAATCTACTTAAAATGCGCGTACGACTTGCTACTTAGGTAAAAATTCATTATTGTCTCTCTGATTTACAGGATTACTAATTAATTTTTTTTTCAATAGGTCTTTAGTAATTTAGTAGCAGATGGTTTAAGTTATTATAGATTTATTGGTAAAACTGATTTACAAGATTCGCAAAACACCATCTTATTTACTAAAAGCCTGAACGACTTGTTTGACGCTTTAAATCGTCTAACTTTTTTTGAGGGCTTAAGACTAGGGGGTACAGATTTCAAGGTGTTAATTAATAGTGTTTAAAAACCTAATTGTTCTTTTACCTATATTTAGACGTTAGAAGAAAATGTTCACTATTTAAATAAATGGGAGAAAATGAAAGATACAGGTGAAATAACTAAAAATGAATTTCTAGCCCAAACAACTCCAGAAGGTTTGCGCGTTACTCTCCTGTCAACAATAGATCTATGCAAAAATCTATTAGAAAAACACGGTTTTAAGTATGTCTTGACTGCAAAAATGAACCAAGATCCTATTGAAGTAAGTAAATTAGTACATATACATATATTAAAATAATTGAACCTATGCTAACTGATTAATATATACTCGTACACAGAAAAACAAAGTTACAGCTATTACAAGACAAATTCATTTACAGAAATTTTTTGGAATAGTGCGCCAAGTAGGAAGTACAAATGATCATCCAAACTTTCTAACATGTATGCAATTATATAGGATGCTATCTGTGTATAAATTAAGTAAACCGCCAAAATATGGCAACTGCACACCGCTAAATGACGATTAAACCAACAATCCGGTACTTACCTTCGGCGACTTTAAAAGCATATTTTCCGAACCAGAAATTCAAAATAAAACAAAATGCATTAATATCAAAAACAAACTGGACGAATTTATAGACAATGACAACAATAGCGGTGATGAAGGGGGATTTATCGAACATTCTACGTCCATACCTGAAACCGTTGATTGTGTAATATATCATTTGACAGGTTTCATACATATGTAGAATAGTTATTTTCCCACGACCATATAAGAAAGTCGCTCCTAACGCACAACAAACTAGGCGCGAAAGTTGACAATATCACCCGTGCGATTGACTTTCGCAAAACAAATGAACAACCCGTGCGATATGAACACGTATAGGGATATATCGCACAGTTTGCGCAATAATAGGAAGCTGCGGCCGCTTCAAAACAAAAAATGACGGTCGTTTTACCTGAACTGTCAGTGTTACTTTTTGACATGTACATTTTTGGTCGTGGGAAAAATAGTGTTCGTAACTCGTTCGAAAGGCAAATATCTCCGCTCGTGTTTATAAATATTTCTACTCGTGCTCCGCTTCGCTCCGCACTCGTATATCTATTTATAAACACTCGCTTGATATTTGCTACTTTCGACACTTGATACGAAAATAACTATTTCGTATCAAGTGTCGAAAGTAGCAAATATCAAGCGAGTGTTTATAAATAGATATACGAGTGCGGAGCGAAGCGGAGCACGAGTAGAAATATTTATAAACACGAGCGGAGATATTTGCCTTTCGAACGAGTTACGAACACTATTTTTCCCACGACCAAAAATGTACATGTCAAAAAGTAACACTGACAGTTCAGGTAAAACGACCGTCATTTTTTGTTTTGAAGCGGCCGCAGCTTCCTATTATTGCGCAAACTGTGCGATATATCCCTATACGTGTTCATATCGCACGGGTTGTTCATTTGTTTTGCGAAAGTCAATCGCACGGGTGATATTGTCAACTTTCGCGGCTAGTTTGTTGTGCGTTAGGAGCGACTTTCTTATATGGTCGTGGGAAAAATTATTTAAAGGTTTATCATGTGACTTATGTAAAGAACATCTTTATTACAAGACTGCAAACACTAGCAACTCTGCCTTTAGTTTAACAACATTAAAATCACGTGGTTTTTTAAATCATCCTAATACAACAATGTTTCATTTATTAAAATCACTGTACACATTCCCACAGCTAACATTTCTTTACACTGCGCCGGAGCTGGTGTTACAGTAGAAATCACTCGCTTGCTGTATGTACGTAAATTATCGGATTTACTTTAGTCTGGTTATATATTTAGACTTCCCAGTTACATCTAAGTTTGTATAGTTGCATGCTATGCATACGTCGTAGGCGCTTCTCTTCTTAGTATGAATTTAGTCACTAGTGGATTTAGAATCTTTAGGGAATTCGTAAATCTTTAGGTTGGTTTTCTTTAGGAAATTCTGTTGAAAGATTATTAGTTAACCTTCTTCTATTTTAGACATCCGTCGCGAACAGGCGTCGTAACCTTGGTTTTAGTTTTTGGTTTTCCAAAATTAGTTTAATCATCCGGAGGTACGACATATTGAAAATGGCATTTAGTTAGCCTTTTAGGCCTTTAGTGAAATTATAACATTAGTAGTTTTGGATTTTGACCCATTTTCAAACATTAATTTGGATATAATCTGTTCGTCGACCATTTTGCTTGAAGAATTTTGAAAAGGGCGTTTTACATCTGTTGGTATGTAATGCATTGGTTTTATGTGAAGATTTTTACGGTATTCGTTGTATTTCAGCCCTTCTAGCACTTTCTAGTACGTTCTAGTGCTTTTTAGTACTTCCTGTACTTCTTGTGTTGCTGATTTTCGTGTACGAACGACGTGTTCGTAAAAACCACCTGTTAGTTCGACATCTGTATTCCACGTGTTGTTGTTCGACACCACGTTGGTTTCGAATTTGTGGATCCGCAGAAATCGTCCATCCCGTGTTTAACTAGAAGGCAATTATCTTGGAATTTTCCTGAGTTCAACTTCGTACCCTGCAAGTTTTTTTACTCAACGTTAAGGTCAGATTTGATTTTGAGGTTATCTGGTTATTTAGTTAAATTTAAAGACGTTCAAACATTTTAGTAGAGTGATAATTTTGATATTTAGTTCATTGTTAATTTAGATACTTTTAATTAGAAATATTTTCCGTAACTAAATTATTCATTGTAATTTAAAGTATTTTGTTGTAAACTTTCATTCGTCATTTTAGTAAATTCGTATTTCAATACGAGTAAACAAAATAGTGTCTACGTTTATGGCAACATACTATTAACTTGTAATTCTATTTTGTAAAGTAATATTCAAATTGTTGCGTTTAAGATTAGTTACCTAGTCAATTATAATTATTTTTTTTAAATATATATTATATCGTAATTGGATTGGTGCCTACAGGTTTTGCAAGACATTATTATTAGATACTATTGATTATTGTTATCTATAACAGCAAAGCGGCGAACTGAGCTCAATTCTACGTATGCGTATTTAATAATTTAGTTTAAGAACTATCCTTGCGAACCCTCAGAGGGTCTACGTTCGTTTAATTACGATAATGCTTTAGTTTGAACATTACTTTTTTTTTCTTTCGTTTAGTTACGATATTGTCTTTGAACATTCTCTATAGTTTTTTTTGTTTGTTTGTTTAATTAGATGTTGTTGTTTGAAACATTACATTTAGACTTACGTTTGGTTACGATCTTAGTAATTTCTTTATTTGTTTATTTGAACGATAACTTCATTATTAATTTTTAATTTCAATTGTGTATGTGTTTTTGCTTAGAAGTTAATATATCCTATTTCCTTAATTACAAAGCCTTGCGTTTTATTATCAAGTCAATTATTCTTCAGGAGATCCGACTGGAGACTGTTACTTAAGAAAGGATCTGGCGCCCAAGGAACATCGTTAGTTTAGTTATTTAGTGACCACTACTATTTTCTTTTAGGAACCTCACGCGCACGCAACAGCGTAGCGGGTTTATTTAGACATTTAGAGTTATCACCTCCGGGTAACATTTGATATCTTCACCTAATACTGGTGCAGCACTGAACACGGATAGATTTGACCCCACTTGACAAAAAGAGGGATAGAAAGGTCCTCTATTTCATTAGAAGTATCGTACTAGCCCTTGGTGTTAGGGTTAAATGCAACATAGAAAACAAAAGAAATTGATGACAAAATACGTTTTTGGAAAGCACAGATCTGCGGACAAACAAATCAATTCTTTAAGCTTTACAGTATTAAACAAACTGCTAAAATTTTAATTATGACGTTTCAAAAGTCCCGAGGTATTAATTACAATCTCAAAATTGCCTATAATTTCCAGAACATTTTAAAATAATATAGGCAAAAGTAAATTCCACAACGTTCGTTCTGTGATACAGACTCAAACCGATTAGATATCATTTGAAGCGGAAATGTTTAGCTTATGACAAACGTCTTAAATCATCATCAACATCATCCTGCAGCCTGTAGTACCCACTGCTGGGTGTAGGCGTCCCTCAATGTTTTCTATTTGTTGCGACTTTGTGCTTCTTGTATTTAGTTGATTGAGATGCATTTGATTGTCGTCGCTCCATCTCGTAGGTGGACATCCCCTTGGTCTCGAGGTCACCACTCCAAGATGTTCTTGGTCCACCTTCCATCTTGCATCCGTACCACGTGTCCCGCCCAGTTCCATTTAAGATAAGTTATTCTGTCAATTACATCTGTGAGGCGTGTAGTTTGCCGAATTTGTTGGATGGGAATGTTGTTTCTAAAATAAAGTGATAAACCTAGCATGGAGTGTTCCATAGCGCGCTGCGTGACTCTTAGTTTATTAGCGGTGTTCTTTGATAACGTTAGGGTCTCAGACCCATAAGTCAAAACAGGCAGTATGCATTGTTCGCATATTTTCCTTTTGAGACATATATGTATCTCGAAGCTTGCCAAAGCCGCCCATCTCACCATTCTTCTTCTGTTTAATTCTTGTGTTTGGCTGTTTCTGCTAAGATGTATTTCATGTCCAAGGTATTTATAATGAGGTACATGTTCTACTTCCACTGTATTATCATAATTAATCATAAACTTGGTTTTTGATACAGTGATCTTTAAACCCACTCTTTGAGAAGCTTGATCAATAGTATTTGCAATCAATACTAGGTCATCAGCGAAGCGTAAGTGATTTAATCTCTCCCCGTCTACTTTTATACCCAAATTGTCCCAATTTAACTGTTTAAACATGTATTTCAGCAGTAAAGTAAACACCTTGGGAGAGATTGTATCGCCTTGGCGCACACCGCGTTTTATTTTGAATTTATTTGGCGTTCATGTAATTGTACATTTGGTGTCGCATTGTCATACATTTGCTTTATGAGTTTAGTGTATCTTTAGTCTGGCAATCTCCGAGTACTTTTATTAATTCATGCTGGTGAATAGAGTGAAACGCCTTCTGGTAATCAATAAATATTGGAATCAGTGGTTTGTTATACTCCATGCATTTTTCAATTAGGGTTCTAATTACTTGAAACTGGTCATTAGTTCCAAACTCTGCACGGAAGCCCTCCTGTTTTCGAGGCCGATAAAAGTCTAATTTACGTGTTAGTCTTGTCGTAAGTATTTTAATGTGGACCTATTATTATTGTTATTTTCTTTTACACAGCATTTATATTTGTCTGTTATGTTATTATTATTATTATTATTATTATAAAGTTGAGGGTTTTGGACTATTGCTTGCCTTCCGTAACTTCGAGCCCTGATGATTCTTTTGTAATTTGTGAGCCCTAACTTCGTTTAGAGAAGTTGTAGTCTATTTATAAACCTTAAGATATCTCTGGGTTTTAACTCACTTATTTCAGTAGGTGTCAAGCTTGCCTTCCCGAAAATATTTTGTCTGCGACGACCGGCAGCTTCGCATTCTCATGGAATGTTTTCCGCCGTTTCCACCGCCTCATTACAAAGTCGGCAGATTTGGTCCTCAGCCTTGCCAATCTTAAAAATATGGTATTTTACTGAAGTATGACATGTAAAAAAGGCATCATTCTTTTTGCTTTCGTTGCGAGACAGTTATAAACTGTTTTGCTTGTTGTTGTCCTGGTATATTTTCCCAGTACGAGGATTTCTCTTGATCCTCCGAAAGTATGACCTCGTCTTTAATGTGGCATTTTTGTATTCCCCAGAGCAGGGTTCAGGTCCAATAAAAGGCGTCTTTGCTTCTCGTTTTGCGAGTTTGTCAGCCACTTCATTGCCTGGTATACCCTCGTGGCCTAGAACCCACCATAAGGTAACATGGTTTTTGTTTGCCAGTTGCTTGAGGCTGCCTAGGCACTCCCAGAAAAGTTTAGATTCACACGTATAGGCTTTAAAGGTCAGCTATATTTTACGTATAATTTATGATGGTATTGTTCCAGATCAGTGGCGCATTATGGCATTCAGAGGCCCCAGGCGCTACTTTAATTTGAGGCCCTTTTAAAAGTGGGGATAAAAAATCAGTAAAACAAAGATATTTTTAGTAGGCACTTATTTTATTCACTTATAAAATATGCACGTATAATATAATGAACAAACGCAAAAGCAAAAATATTAAATAATAATATAATAATTTACATAGAATAGTATAACTACAGTATACAGTTAATTTTCAATTAAATTTTGGGGCCCCTAGATCTCGGGGCCCCAGGCGGGCGCCTATAGCGCCTAATGGATAATGCGCCACTGTTCCAGATCGTCCGGATGTTGTATTCAATAAGACACTTGTTAAAAAGTGCTATTATTGGCTTGACTAATGTTTCACCGCCCTCTTTTTTCGCTTCAACCACAATTTCGTCATTACCCCGAGGTTTATTGTTTTTCATATTAGTCCAGTCAATAGAGACAAAAAAATGGCTTTACCTTGCAAAAGGTCGGGGAAAGTTTATACTTGGCAATTTTGTTCATTTTGGGGCCCTAATGAAGTCCTGAAATTTGTAAACACGAAAAGTTGCCGCCGGCGCCGCCATCTTGGAAAATGGCGGCCAAAATCGGGTTTTTTAAAAATCTCTCGTTTCCGCTGCATTTTACAGTAAAAATAGCTATACACAAGTTGTAGAGAATAAAATTTCTTACAACTTTTGTATAAAACAAATTTTTCTCAGGTCAATGGTTTACAAGTTATGACAGAGGAAAGCTGAACGCCCTTTTTTCAATTTGCAAAAATGGTGAATTTTCCCTGTAAATTTGAGATATTATTGATTGTTATTGTTATTATTTTGTTATTATATCATAATATAATTATGTAGATATAATGTAATATATCATGAATACATTATATTATATATACAAAGTCGCGGTAGTGGCTCAGTTGGTTCAGCGTGCGGCTGACCACTGTGATGGCCCGGGTTCGATTCCCAGGGTCACACATACACCGAAACCACCCGACCACTTTCCTCGGAAGCCAATGGCAAACCACCGAGGAATTTTTGTCTCGTAAGTCCTCTCTGGAGTAGAAGTGCAAGCACTTCCGTGGTTCGGAGCTCAAGTTAAGCTGTAGGTCTCCTATGTCTGTAGGCTAAATTAAAAATTAAATAAATATCAATTTTGATAATTTTCCGACAGAAATGATTGTGGATTAGGCCTACTGTGGATACCACGTTTAAAAAAAAAACGCGTCATTTGCTCTACCTCATTGGTGATGTGGAAACGAGTAATATGTAGACATTACATAAATATTGATAATTCATACATGCATACGTATTTCTTTTTAAACATATGTACCTATATATAATATAATGTATTAATGATATATTACATTATACGATATCTACGTAATTATATTATGATATAGTCGGATTCGATCTAATTTGGAATGTACTGAACCGTTCTGAACACAGTAAATGCTATCTCTTTTCGTTTCACAAGTCATTTCATAAATTTCAGAGCGGCCATCTGCAAGACTTGCGCTCGCTCTAATAGTCTATATACACTAACAAGCTAGAAAGAGAGCACTATAACTATACAAGTAACTATACTGCGAAAACCCATATGCCAAATTAAATCGAATCCAAGTTTATAATAACAAAATAATAACAATAACAATCAATAATATTTGAAATTTACAGGAAAAATTCAAAATTTTTTGCAAATTGCAAAAAAGCGTTCGGCTTTCCTCTGTCATAACTTGTAAACCATTGACCTGAGAAAAATTTGTTTTCTACAAAAGTTGTAGGAAATTTTATTCTCTTATTTTGTATATAGCTATTTTTACTGTTAAGATGCAGTGGAAACGAGATATTTTTACGGAACCCGATTTTGACCGCCACTCCTAAATTCGACGTACATGTATGGGTAACTTTGTTATTTGTACAGATACGGCAAAACCGATTGCACGTTATTGGGCCAACTTTTTGCGACTAATTCAATGGTCGAAACAGAAATGGGCGATCTTCTTTTGTTTTCGGGTTATTACGCTAAATTGAAACTTACTCCAATTCTACGAAGTCTTATAACTTCTTTATTTATAGAAATATCAGTATAGTAATGAGGTTATTTATAGATATTTTTACGTAAATTCCAGTGGCGTACATAGATTTAAGTTATAAAGACTTATTAGAATTGAAGTAATTTTCAATTTAGCGTAATAACCCGAAAACAAAAGAAGATCGCCAATTTCTGTTTCGACCATTGAATTAGTCGCAAAAAGTTGGCCCAATAACGTGCAATCGGTTTTGCCGAATCTGTACAAATAACAAAGTTACCCATACATGTACGTCGAATTTTGGACACTCTGTACAAGAAGACTTGGAAACATGTGCTACCTGTGTGAGGGATCAGAATTTGGCGGAATGTTTCCTAGAACGCCTGGAATACACAGTTTAGTGTGTCTGTAGTTTACAGTCGTGTCGCACCTTCGATGGTTCGGTCATGGCTACCCCGATTTCCTCTGTCATAACTTGAAAACCATTGACCTAAGAAAAATTTGTTTTATACAAAAGTTGTAGAAAATTTTATTCTCTACAACTTTCTATATAGCTATTTTTACTGTTAAATACAGCGGAAACGAGTGATTTTTAAAGAATCCGATTTTGCCGCCATTTTCCAAGATGGCGGCGCCGGCGGCAACTTTTCGTGTTTACAAATTTCAGGATTTCATTAAGGCCCCAAAATAAACAAAACTGCCAAATATAAACTTTCCCCGACCTTTTGCAAGGTAAAACTACCTATTGACTGGACTATATTTCTAAGCGCCGTTCTTAGTTCTTCAATATTGATGCCTGGCATTTCTTCGGATCCTATGTTTGTGGTTTTGAGTATTTCGATTGGAAGAATTTTATAAAAATGTATACGATAAGGATCAAGAAGAAATCGAAAAAAAATGGAACTGTCTTAAATGGCCGATGTTAAAAAAAAATCGTGGAAGGCCACTGGAACGTTAGGGATCTATGACAAAATCGTATTTGAATCATGTATATTAATTTTTCTTAACCAACTAATTCTATAATAGTAGTTTACTAATTTATGAACGATAAGGAAGCCTATATTCGAATATGTGTAGATCAAGGCTAGAAGAAGAAGAAGAAGAAGAAGAAGAAGAAGAAGAAGAAGAAGAAGAAAAAGAATATTTA
Source organism: Melanotus villosus (assembly GCA_963082815.1). Lineage (NCBI taxonomy): Eukaryota > Metazoa > Arthropoda > Insecta > Coleoptera > Elateridae > Melanotus > Melanotus villosus. Next base: position 41,755,981 of record OY720425.1, read on the forward strand.
TAAAGCACTAACTTAAAATTTGTACGACATAACTAAAACAAAAGCACGTGGAAGGCAGCGCTCACCTGACAAAATGCTGATCTCTTTGTGGTTACAAGTAAGAGGAAGTTTTTATACTTCTTTACTAGAGGAGCAATTACGGCCGATAGGATACCAGGATTTTCATCAAGTGACCAACTGTTTGACTATTAACGCTGAGATAAATGACTATTGTCAAATCACAATGTATGAATTGGTACCTAAAAGTGTTCAAGCATATATCCAGAGTTGTGGTAACGCTTTTGAAGACGCAATACAATTTTCCGGAAAATGTCAGGTCATTTGCTTATTTCGTTGTTCAAGTTATGTCGGACAAACTTTAGTCTACTAGATTTGGGGTAGTATTTAGACTGAACGCATCGCGTAAGAGACTGCTCGATCCACTGACCCCTGCTCCCGCCGGAACGTATATATGCGACCTTGGTCTTATTCTCGAATACGGTACACGCCTCTGGGCATTCGCTACTTATTTCCTCGATGACACGTTTAGCTAGCTACTGTTCTACGATTCCCAATGGATCACTTTCTGGTAATTTAACAATTTATAGGCAAAATAAATCCAGAGTAATCAAATGCCTATAGTTAACCTGTGCTAAAAAAATATCAGACCCGCCTTCAATACAGAACCATCAATAATTGGGTAATTTGTTATTACCTCAGACACAGGAATAAAAACAAATGCTCAATAATCGTGAGGAGGCTATAATTTGGCTACTTTTGGAAAATTTGTTGAAACGTGGTGGTTAACAACGGACAGTTAAATGATACATTGTTGAAATTCCTTACTGAATTATAGATTACTTTATTACGTAGGTACCTAACTTCGATTTTTTATTTTAAAAAATCCCAATACTTTAAAAAGTATAATTTAAATAGAACAGGAAGATTTAAGTTTCCCAAAACTACTGCAATTAAATTTAATAGTTTTGCGGGAAATCCATTATAATAAGTATTGTTTTATGTTTTTCAAAACCATAAGAGTAGACAGGTTCGTGATTAATTTTCACATTAACTTTTAAATGTATAGTTTTGCATAATAGAATCATTAACATGATAACAACTAATTTTCCGTTACTGGAAAATGCACAAAAGAGAATTATGAAATATCATGATTTGACACCTATAAGAAAAATGTAAATAAAACCATGACGAACAATGAACGCGGAGAATTCCACAACTATTTGGTAAACACTTTCATGGCATTACTGGCGTTAATAATGAAACTAATCGCCAGGTAGGTATTTGTCAACACCAAGGATCTTATAAATACAACACCGTTGTCAGATAATCGATGTAAATGTCTTCAGGATGTCATTGTGTTAGTGTCGTTTATATACAAGTACAAACCCATTTATGCTGTACGGTGATAAGATCTGAATGCAACCTTGCAAAACTAACCTTGCATGTATTTTATGTGTGTATTTTCAAAGTTTTACTTACTTTTTATGAAATCATAAAATTTATATACACTACACGTTCGTGAATGCGGAAGTTCCTTAGATTTTTATATTAGAAAAGTGCAGATTGTTGTTGAGGGTAACCATGAAGAACAATAATTGGGTTGATGTAAGTAGAATTTCATTCCTAAAGCATTTATAATTATAAGAGCATCCGCGTAAACTTTTGCAACACGTGAAGATTGTTTTTATTATTTATTTCCCAGAAAACTGCATTTCTGAAGCTTATTATAAGCTACATTTGCATTCAATAAATCTTAGAAACAATCATTAAATCTGTAATCTTTATACTTGTATGGGACGTTGATTGCCTGTAATTATTAAATTAAATAGTACAAACTGGCGATTATTATCTAAGTACTAGGTTTTCATCAGTTTATAATAGTCTAAAACGGATTAGAATACAATAGATAAAATTCAAATGAAGTCTTTAAATGGTAAAACTAGAATGGTGCGGCTAAATCGCCTAAGGTTGTTATGTAATATTTTTTAAAGCAAATTTTATAGCCCCCCCTAATCGTTTAGAACGAATTAAAACCATAAAGAACCTATAAATCAAAAGTTAATAGACGTAAAGCTACTTTAGAATTATTACTAAATTTTGAAATCAATATTTCCTTTCATAATTTTGAATTTTAGAAAGGGATTTTGAACACCAATTAGTCCTTCCTATTGTCGTTTTAGAATTCGAAAGAAACACCAACGGCCCAAAGACGACTTGGTTTTTAATAAAGTTTTATCTTAGCTGTCTATCTTTTGAAATTTTGGAATTTAAAACTAGGAGGAAAGATTTAGCAAATAAATACAAATTTCCTTTCATAGTTTTGCCAGTAACTTAAAAATTAACAAATCTGCAGACTTCTTTCTAGTTTGACTGAGTTCTAATTCTAAGGCCTGTATTTTAGAATTCAGTTTAGATAACAAGCTTCAATATTTGAAAAAAATTAAAAATAGCATCAATAGAGAAACTAGTGGAAAAGGTTTTTTTTTGTTTAAATTCGTAGAAGTAGAATATAACGCGTCTTTCTATTACTTTAAATGTTTATGAAACTTAAAATTATATTTTCAGTATTTAACATTTTGCCGTAGAAATAAAGAGATACCAATTACACCCTCCCGAATTTTCGTTTAAAATTGAAATTGGGGAAAAGGGGACGATGTGGCTTTTAATAAAGTTTCATTACCTTAATTTTTCGAATCTTCTTTAATTTTCAGGCATTCAATAGTTTTGGATTTGAAAACTAGGTTGAAATATATAGCAAATTAGTAGCATCCACAGTTTATAAGAAATATTTTGTGACCCATTTTATAAAATACCCAACTTTAGATAATATCAGTCCGAACTAACATTAAAAATAAGGAAGATTAGTTAATGTTATAGTTTAATTCAGTTGATTTGTTTTTGAAGGATATTTATTAAGAATTTTATTTGCATTAAAGAGAGATCAGATAAATGTCATCAACAGCCAACTTGTTCAAAATAAAATGCCGCAAGTTCCAGAATTCAAAGAAAGTCCAAAATATGACAGGTTAACTCGAAAATACTGGTTTTTAAAACTAAATTAATGCGATTAATTGTTTGCAACGAAGATTTTTTTAAGCACCCAAAAAACATCATAATTTGTAACATAAAAAACTGGATGTCCTTCGTACTTCGCACATTATTGCAGTCAACAACTAAACCAAATATTCCGTAGAAACTTCAGATAAATGATTTTTTAGAAGACAGTTCTAAAATGAAATAGAAACATTCATGTCACAGTATTGACTTTCACTTACTTCTACAACTATTTATTTTTATTTATTTCCCATTAAAGAAACTTTAAGAAACCACAAAGTCACATTTAAAAATTGTTCAGGTAATTTGTTTTCGCTTGTGGTTTTGTGACTTATTTTTAACTTTTGTACTTAAGCCCGCAATTAATAGGCGTTAAGTAAGAGCTAAAAATAATTTTTTGAAGTTGTTTTTGAAAGTAAATGCAACTTTCATGAGATGTCCCTAATTAACGTTACCATAATTAAAAAATCTTTAGGTTGGTTGAAGTTTTATTGATTTTTGTTAAATGCAAAGAAAGGAATAATTTATATATTTGCAAACTTTAATGAATTTATTTATTTATATTATGCTAAAATTAGACATTTGAGTTTAGTCTAATTTGTGATTTTAGAACATCAACTTTCAAGTTCTAAAAGCATAGTTCTATGTCCTTTTGGGTTGATAATAAGGTATTTGTGTTTTACGTTAAGGTTTTCAGGCAATGCAAGAGAAATAACTAAACAATTCAACTAGAATTTCGCGAGGAATTAATTCGTAATTATCCATAATGAAATAGCTGAAAAACATAACAAAATAATATTATGATATTTTATTAAAATATTACAAATTATCAAATTTAAATACGTTTCGGTCACGGATCTATAATAATTCGTGTAAGAAGTAAACATCCTTAGTCCTTAGTCATGTAACACAACAATTTTATAGGAAGTGACAAAAGGAACTGTCTATTATCATTATGTTTAATAACGCGTGGTTAAAGTGTTGTTGTAACAAAATAATGACAATATAAATGCATGCAAATGCAAGTCTTTAAATGAAGCTGTACTCTCAGTCTATTTTTGTTGTCAGCTAAGATAATAATTTTGTTTATTTCGCGTGCTTTTTACATTCATAATATCATAATCATTTTAATTAAATGATATTAAAATATAAGTTTTGTTTGGTTGACTTATTAAACATAATTACTTACATGTTATGAAAATAACGTTTTTTGGAATAACATGCACCTTTAATAAGGTTTTCCTTAAAAGTTTGGATAATAACAGTTAAATAAAGGAATTTTCTGCTTGAGGTTTTATATTCTTCAGTTGGTGCATATAAAACCGTAGATTAATTCTTAAATTGGTTGATCATAATTTATCTTTGGCAATATGGCAATATGAAGTGAATAATATTTGCTGAAGCGATTTACTGATTAAATATTCGCTGTGCCTTCTTTATTATCTAAGCAAAATTATTTAGATTTGTTAGATCATACATGCGGATTTGTATGAATCTCATCGTATTTAAATGTATCGATCATACTCTTAATCTATTATGGTGTTGTTCTACATTTTCTTTGAGAGTGTTACTCTCTCCATATCTGTTAATATTGCATTTCTTTTTAAACTATCAATAAATAGTATGTGAAGTTCGACATTGTGCTCATAATATTTCTCAGCATAATATGCACCGCATCTATTGTTGATCTATTCGGTCTATTCTCCTATTCTTGCTTCCATGAATTTCTTAATCCTGTTGTTTATTATACTTAGTTGTTAGGATTTTATATGAGGTGTTTAACAAGGCGATTCTTTTATAATTTCCACAAACCATAGCGTCCTCATTTTTCAGTACTGGAACTATCGTTCCACTATTCCAGTCACTTGGCATTTTTCCCCTATCCCATATTTCTACGATTAGCTTTTGTATTTTTGTATCAATTTATGTCCTCCATCTTTTATCAGTTCATTGATGATACCATCTGGGTCTTCAGCTTTATTATTTTTTAAGTTTACGACCACTTTGTGTGTACCTCAGTTTCACTGCCTATTCCTTCCCAATTTTCATCTTCGATGTTCATGACCTCGTCATTTTCCGCTAACAACTTTTTGAAGTGTATTACCAGGGTGCGAATCATCCAACTTTTACAGGGGGGGATACTATTTTTTTATACATATTTTAATGTTGCACATTTACACAGACGGAGAAATATTCATCCCCGGCAGGGGTAGGATTTTTATTTTACAGGGGGGGAAAATATAAGCACAGCCAGGGAAATCCCTGGCATCCCCGGCGGTGATTCGCACCCTGTGTATTACCATTGTTTATTATCAATGGTTGTTGTAGCTTTTCTTCTGTTTTGATTTCTTATAAATATATCGCTATAATCTTGCATTGTTCTTATTCTGTTTTTCTAGGTTATTTTTGTGGGTATTACTTTATCTACAACATTTATAATAATTTCTCTTATCAGTCCCATTTGCCTTAAATACTATCTTCTTTTGTGTTTTTTGGTAGTTTACCTTCCAGTTCTTCGTCACATTTCTACTTTTTACCTTTTATTACTTCTATATTCCAACTCCTACACTTTGTATGTTTTCTTTTCCTCTCGGCCATCTTCATGTTCATCTTTATCATTACTAGCTGATGGTTACCTACTATCTATGTTGACCCCTCTGTATGTTCTTACATCTCTAATCAATCTGGCTATTTTCTTTGTAATTAATACATGGTCGATCGGGTTGACCATAATTTTTCCCGATATGAGCCATGCTACCTTATGTTCTTTCTTGTGCTTGAATTTTGGACTGACAATGTACAAGAAACCAAATTGTTACAATCTAAGCTTAAGGCATATGTTGTGTTAAATTCTTTTATTGCTGGCAGGGTACAACTAATTAGAGTAAATAATTACCACTCGTTTGAATTTGTGGTGCCTTCGCGAGTTCCCCAGGGGCCACACCTTGGGCGCATATTGTTTTCTATTTTTGTAAACGATATAGTCGATGTAATCTCATCTCCTTGCCTTTTATTTGCAGATGACCTTAAATTGTATCACCTTATGATCATGTTGTTTTATAACAGGATCTTGATGAATTACTTGCATGGTCCGAATCAAATGATATGAAACTAAATATTAAAAAGTGTAAATCGATACAATTTAGTAAAAAACGTGTTGATACTACATTTTACTACAGTATAAATGAAGAATGGCGTGAAACTGTACAAACCATAAAAGATGTAGGCGTTATATTGGATTGCGGTTTGTCGTTTACAGAACATATTGACTTTATGGTCTCAAAGGCACTACGAATGTTGGGATTTGTTAAGATAGTTACTCGTAACTTCACAAATGTTCGTTGCCTTACTATTTTGTACACCGCATTTGATCGTGCTATTTTAGAGTACAACTGCATTATTTGGGCTCCTGCATATAACGTACATATTAATAGAATAGAAGCCATTCAAAAGAAATTTATTAAAACCCTTTGTTTTAAAACTCGAATGATGTACAACTCGGAAAATTATGTGTATAACTTAAAATATTTTGGTCGGAGTCTTCTGCCAACACGTAGAAGTTATTACGGACCTTGTTTTGCATATACGTTCTAAACAGTGTTATACTGTTATAACTTGTTCTGATATCTTGGCTTGTTTTAACTTGCGCGTCTCTCAAATTAAATAATCACGAAAACGGTACAAGTTGTGGCCTATGCTGAAAACCTGGCCATAGGCGCAGGAGACATAAAAAGCCTAAAGGAAGCCCTAAGAAAAATAATCATCGAAGCAGGAAAAAGAGGCTTAGAGATAAATCAATCGAAAATAAAATATATGACATTAAAGAAAAATAACAGAGTTAATGGAAGAGAGAATTTATAAAACAGCGATTAGGCCAATAAATATATGTAGCAGAAACAATAAACCTCACCAGTTAAACTGAAGAACAATTAAGAATATTTCAAAAAGATAATTAGGAAAATATACTGATCAAAAAGCAAGAGAAGGGGAATATTAAAAACTTATGAATCAATGTAAATTTAAAAATTTAACATCCAAAGTATGCGAAAACCATTGATCAAAGCATGAACGATGTATTGTTTTAACCTAGTTTTTCGTTTGTTTTCAATGTTTCTATGTTGTAAATTCAAGCAATTACTGGTATTTCAAAGGTTTCCGAAACCATCTTTCTTTTAAATCCCTTTGTGTATGCTATATCTTACAACCCTTCCGTATTTATAAAACATCATCATCAATTGATATGGAGCAGATTCCCTTGGGTCAATTCTGAATTGCGCCACGCCCACCCCATGTGAAGGGATTTATATGATAGGCAAGGATTTTGAGTACTGTATAACGTTAACATGCCTTGACGCCAGTTACTAAACACCGCTTCTACAGTGCAAGGTTCAATGGGAGTTGAATATGTGACTGAGATGGTTAAGCATGTGTTATGTGCTTATGTTAACTTACTTCTAAATATACAGTAAATTTCCTAAGTCTACTAACCTTGGCCCAGACAACATTACATTTTATTCTAATTGAATATTATTAATATTATTGCCATTTGATTCTCTGTTCTTGAATATTTTTTTGTTATTTATTTCTTCTCCTTGTTTTCCTATTACTTCATTAATTTCTTTTGAGTCCTATATTATGTGATTGATTTTTGTACCTTGCCTATTTTTCCCTAGCTCGTTGTGGTATACACTTGTTTCATTGCAGTTATCCATGTATAGCAAGATCTTCCAATTTTTTTTTCTAGCTATTGTTAGATTAGAAACCTTCTACTGGTTATTGTTTTCCCCTTTAGTACTTCTTGTGAAGTTGTCTGTTCGTAGTCGTTCGACATTGCTTTAAAAAGTTTTAGGATTGTGTTCTGCATTTTTGGCGATGCTGTGTTTGACCCATTGTGGTGTTGCTAATATAGCAGCTTAAGCTAATTTACCTGTATATTCCTTTTATTTGTTTGCCCTTTCTAATGTTTTAGTTATATGACATCAGTAGTCCTGCAATGCAGCTCAGCTATGTAGCCCTGATTGTGTTATCGTGACTACGCATTTGTTGACGTTTATTTCTCATCCCACGTTGTTTATTTTTTCATACCTTTTATCTTCTTGTAGTCGTTCTGCGTCGCTTTCTTCTTCAACTAAAATAAGTAGGTTGTCTATATACGTATGTGGGCATTTTTGATAGTAGCTTTATTAGGTTGTTTTAGTAATAGTTCTGATAGTGTTATGGTGAAGAATATGAAGTGTGAGTGAGCATGCTTGGTTTATTCCTTTTTATTTTTGGTAGGGTTTTGTTCTTTGTCCAAACTGCTGCATCACGGCGTTTTCTCCTAGTGCTGTTTTAATTATCATATTTATTTAGGTGACATGATGTTCCGTTCTCCTTTAATGTTTCTAATGGTCGTGTTTGTGAAACTCCGATTGATTAATGAAATCCAAGGAAGGTAACATCGTTCACTTTCCTGGTTTCCATCATTTGTCCAAAATTCGTCTCATGACAATCTTCCCTATACATTGATTTGATCTAAGCAATCGTATTTCGGAACCTATTCCTAGTAATTTGCCTTTGCAATTTTATTGTTCTTCACATGCTTTGTAATTTTCCTTCCTAGGTCCCAGGGTTTCTTTCCTAAGTTCTTCTTTGTTTCTTTTATCTTCTGTTAACCGATCCATCACTGCTGTAACTAAATAGACCGTTTCCGACGCATGGGATTTTCCTTACTTGCATGAGGGTGATCCTCGTACCTTAATATCAGTCTATTGTTTATGGTTCCTTGTTGTCCTCCTACTTTCTGCGTGACTTACATTTATGATTCTTATATCCATACTTATGAATTAAAGTTCAAGCTTATTACATTATACACCTATACGTATGTATAAGATTCATGTGAAATATGAACGTATTGCTTTTATTCTAAAATTATTAGTGTTACAATTACTATTTGTCTTTATTTTCTTTAATATTTTTTATATATTTATTAATTAATTAGGTGTCGTTTATATCCTTCATTTTGTGAACTAACTTTGTAAATAAATTTATTTCCTTTGGGACTAAGGGTCCAGTCAATATCCGTTATACCTTGTTTTTAAAGAAAGAAAGTTCTGAGTTCATGGCATTAAAGTCTTTGTCCTCTGGTTCCTTAGATAGCCAAAAACTACCTGTTGAATGGGTAGTAGCGAAGGGGTAGCTAAGTGAAAATTGGCCCTAATGGTGGCGCTACTTTCTGTATCGATTACGTTTATATAGGTGTCTAATTTGTGTTATAATTAATATACATTATCCCTCACTTGAATGCAAATATTATTAATGTTAAAGAACAATCATTATTATCAGAGCTTTTGATTCACCCATGTTCTTGTAGTGAATTGCAGGTGTACCGACATTCGAGTTTGCTCCTCATTATTAATGTGGTTGGTCGTTGTCCTGCTTGCATTTACATAGCCTTTGCTTTCACATTTTCTTCAAAAGCTATTTGAAAATAGTGAAATAGTCTGAGCTCGCTTGTAAACGATGTTTACTCTTCTAGCGCCCATTCGAAAGTTTTTTTTTGTATAAAATTAGATTGATATTTAAAAAATAATTTAACTGGTATCTTGGATATGTCTTAGAAAGTTTAACCATTTAATTAAAGATTTTTCAACAATTAAAGAACACAATCAAAACTTGATCTAAATTCGTCGTTGATGTCTGTCGTAATGTTTTTGAGTCTTATTTTAAGGGCTAGTTTTATTAATTAATTTATAAGGGTGCAATAAGATCGCTGCTAGAACTGCCAGAAATGACAATTCCATCAAAAATAACTACAATAAAATTTTGTTAACATTCAAATTTGTTCAGGATTTTAGTTATAATAATAAAAACTTTCTCACGATAATGCTAATTAATGTCGCTGCATAAAAGTGCAGAATGCCAATTTTAACGTCCTTGGAACGGCAATAAAATATATATAACACATGGTTATTGAAAGTTTCCGTTCATTAAAATGCAGTTGCATAAGACGTTGCATCTCCAGGATCTACCCACTCAAAGGTTTACTTAGTGTTTGATGTGTGTACTTCAAATTTTATACGCATGGATGAGTTTTAGTATGAGTAATACTTTCTGATTATTTAGCTTTTGTAGCTTTATCAGTTACGTTTACGTAATAGCTTGTTTAAAGTTTTTTTTTGTACAACAGGTATGGAACAGACTTAATAACGCATTTGTTCTTATCATCTTTATGTAATTTTAATAGTTTAATGCGTTCTTCTAATGTTTTGTTTTCTGTTGGAATTGTTTGCTTGAATTGTTGGGTGAATGTGTTTGGTTATTTAATTGATATCTTTAATATAAATTATACTTATATTATATGTCATATAAATTCAGTGTGCACCTCACATTAATTTTGAGATCAAAGTCTGATTAAGGTTTTATGCATTTGCATCGAACTGATCGAACAGTGTTTATTGGAATCCCCACGTAAGAAAAGCAGGGATAAAGTTGAGGTTATTTTACGAAAATTTTTGGAATATTATCTTTGCACGAATGTTTTTTTAACATGTTTAATTGTTAATTTTGTAGCATACCTAGTAAAATATTTTTTAGAAACAGCTTTTTAAAGAAAAAATGAATAATTCAGATTCTTGCGTTTGCTTTTGCTCTTTTATTGTTAAAAATTCCTTAATTATGTGGGTACAGATAAAGCTTTGGATATTTAACATTTAATTTAGTAACCAATGTATCTAAAGTCAAGGGGACACTTTATTAACAGAACAGAAGTTTTATTAAAAAATTCTAGAAACACCCTTTTAATATTTTTTACATTTTTATATACGTATTGTAAATGTTAAAAACGCCACAAATTAGGAATATAAAGCTGATTATAGTTTTTTCTAATAATTCTGTTGTGATTATTGTTAAGAATACCAGTGTAGGTGATTTTGTAGTTCTGTTTTGATACGCACGTTCTTTAATGAAACTACAACCTTCCTGTTGATATAAATAAATATATTCTGAATCATCCTTGTTACAGATCAGTGGATGACCTTTCTAATAGTATATTCTAAAATAATTCTGTGCTAATTATAATAAACGACACTATCCTCCTATTCCCATTCTGTGTAGAATTAGAATTGTTTCTAAGAAAATAACCTCGTCTCTTTTATTTTAATCGTTTTAAAATACTTGTTTTGTTATTAAATCTTGACCTAATGAAAAGGGTAAACATCAACGAATTTTGAAAACAGGAAGCATTACTGGGTTTTATTTTAGAATTCCATAACCCAATTTTCTAAATTTCTAGTTTAGGTGAAAGACATTGCCGCATAATAGTAAGCAACTAATAAATAAACGACAATTTTGCTTTTAAGAAAACATTTTCCTTGGTTTAAAAATTATTCGACGTTTGCTTTCGTGATTTTCTTTAATTATTATACTGTAACTATACGTACCCCAGGTGTGTTACCCTTTACAGTTTTTTAAGATTTTCTTTGCCCTCAACCCTTATTGGTTAAGTGAAAATCTTACCCTTTATTTAGATAACTGACTATTTAGTCAGAGGATCCTTAATGTTGTTGTGATTCGTTGATCTAGAGTAGCTCACCTTATAAAACAAGAAATAAATAAGCCATCAAGTTTAATACACATACTATCGTTGGCGCAGTGGTAAGAGCGCCGGGCTCCTAGCTAGGAGTCTTGGGTTCGAATCTCACGCAGTGGTAAGGATTTTTACAAAGAATTCCCCACTGGTCGGTACTTGAACGAGTGAAGCCATTTAATCATCTGGTTTAATTAATGATTCTGTCTGTGGTGTGGTCGACTTCAGATAGTAACAACACGCATACACTATACACTTAATACACGGTCACAAACTCTGCAGAAGGCAACAGGAAACCACTGCAGAGAACACATTTCCCTAGTAAAAGCAGTTTAAGACTGCGACGAACTAGCTGTAAGAGCTGATGACGACACAACAACTATAAAGTCATATTTATGTACAGATATTTACAAATACAGTAAATAATTATACATAGTGAATGAATATCAAACTAGGCAAGTTAAATATGGGCAGTGGGTTGAATAGTTATTATCCTTTTGTTTTATGATTTTGATGTAGTCAGGGTGGCCTGAGTGTGGTGGTTCGATCACAAGAAATTATATTGTAAGTCAGTGCGTCAGTCAGATAAGCGATACAAGATCGATCTTTTGTGGGATTGATATTAAAATCAATCGTAAGCGGCCGGAGCCAAAGGTGGTATTATAACCAACCTTTAAAGTTTTACGAGGGTGCAATTTCTCTCCAATTGAGTACGTGCGCTATGCACGACTCTTAAATTAACGAGTATATGCGCTATGCACAACTCCCCCCATGTAAGGAGTATGTACGCTATGTACAACTCAAAATGTACGGGAACACTGGGTCCCTCGTATTTTTAAGGGATGTTTATGTTTATCCCTATCGTTGATTGAGAATATGCTCAAGACATATCTCAGTAGTCAGAATTGTGGTATTGTTGTAATTAATTGTGGTCAATACCTACAACAGGGCAACCTTAATGTTATTTTGATAAAGTCTAATTTTGAATATGATAAGTACAGTACTGTGCAAAATAAAGTAGCACATATGAAATAATTTTGAAAAATAAGATATGTAAACAAAAGTAATTTTAAGAATTAAAAAAGTAAATATCTGTCAGTTTGAAAGGTTTTAAGACTTATTTCAGTATTTTGTGTGGATAGGTAAAAAAACAGCAATTCCTTATATCTTCAATTTCTTCTTTATAGTCAATGTTATGAATGCTTACTTTAAGTTATTAACATAATTTGCTTTCGCATTTTCATCTTTAAGTTTTGTTAAGTTATATTTCCTCCTATTAGGCTTGTTTTCTATTTTCTTTCTTGTTGGCATCTCCAATTTTAGCCATTACCAAATAGTGGTCGCTGTTAATTTCCGCGCCTGAAATGTTTTAATTTATATTAATTTGAAAATAAAATCTCTCGGGGTTTCGCGATTTTCCCTGACTATTTATACAGTTGAGAATCTAAGAAAGTTAATTAAATACTGACTTTAATGAACCTCGCTCACTTCAGCGTTTATTTATCGAAAGAGCAATTTTTCGATGATTTATTTTTGACGAAACGTTTTCGTCCAGGGTAATTTGAGAATAAAACTTCTCGGAATTCGGTTTCACAATTTTCCATAATTATTTGTACAGTTGAGTATCTAAGAAAGTTAATTAAAAACTAACTTTAATACTTATGTACCTCACTCACTCCAGCTTTTAGTTATCAGAACACAAAATTTTCGACGATTTATTTTCGATGAAACATTTTCGTCCATAGTAATTTGAGAATAAAACTTCTTGGACTTGAGAGACTTATAATTTAGGATTTACTTCTGAGCAAAATTATCGCTCATTATAAAATGCCTCGAACTTGGCTCTCGTAGCTTTTTCTATTTACCATACCTTTGAGGCTGTAAGGGGTTTGTTCGGCATTGATATGTACCCCGCTCGTGGGTTTTCATACGCTAAACGAGAATGTTTTAATGTATTTGTTTTTGAACAAATTCTTTCTGCTTGTTTAGTTAATTGGTTTATGCCTTTACGTGATGTTGTCGCTCCATCTCTTACGTGGTCGGCCTATACTGCACCTGCCCAATGGTGATTCGTGTCTGGCTATCTTGACTACTCTGTTGTCTGCCATTCTACTTATATGAGTATATGACAGTTCCATTCTTTTTATCTATTCAGTGTCCATTCGTTTATTTTTTCCATGTTGCATTTCCATCTGACTTCATTATTTGTTATTCGGTCTCTCGTATTTCCGGTGATTCTTCTTAATATTCTCATATCTGCTGTTTCCAACAATCTTTGTGCGATAGATGTGACAGGTCTTGTTTCTGCCGCGTATATCATTATTGGTCTTATCGTGGCTTTAGAGAACTTGATTTTGTTTCTGTTCTAATGGATTTATTTCCCCATATTGTATTGCTTAAGCATCCTGCTACTTTATTAGCTTTCTGTATTTGGCCTTTGATTTCTTTTTCCACTTCTCCGTAGCTAGATAGTGTGATGCCTAAGTATTTTGTTTCCGTAGTTTGTTCTACACTTATTCCGAGGTTTTAGAGCAGAGGTGATCATATTAAGCTTTTTTGATGTTGTGTTAAACCTGTGGACGAGTCTTTTCAAGTTGTTCTCGTTTTGAGCTATTAACACTGTTAACACTGCGTCATCTGCGTAACAGAGTATTTTGATTTCTTTATTCCCCATCATCCTGTACCCTTTTCCTATATTAATTGAATAGTAGAGGGCTTAAAGAGTCTTCCTATATTATTCCTGCTCCTATGTTTATTGGTTCCGTAGATTGTCCATCTATCCTAGCTTCTATTCTGTTGTTTCTATAAATGTCTTCAATTGTTTTGATGATATCTAGGGGGATTTCTCTGTTGTATAAAAGGTGGATTACGTCTTTGAGCCTTACTCTGTCGAATGCCTTTTTTAGGTCGACGAAGCTGGTTTCTTATACTCGGTTGCCTTTTGAATAGTTTGTCTTATCACAAATATTGCGTCTGTCCGTAACCTTCCTCTGCGAAAACTCTGTTGTTCTGTCTGCTACAGTTAATTTATTTTCTGGTTTATTCGTTCAGATAGTATTTTCGTCAATTTCAGAGTAGTATTCAACTTGATTTTTGAAGGGTAAAGTTAGTATGCTTGTCTTCCTCGGGTACTTTATTGTATTTTAAAATTTTGTTAATTAATGCTGTTAACTGCTCGGTCATCGCTGTTCCGCCGTATTTTAGTAGTTCGTTTGCTATTTCTTCCTTGCTTGTGGCCTTTCTGTTTTTTTAATTTTTTTGTGCTTTCTCTACTTCCGATTTACTGATTATAGTTTCTTCATTCGTTGTGATTTCTGGGATTTCTGGTTCTCTCGGTATGGGCTGTTCTTCTGTATATAATCCAGGTGTTCTTTTCTATGTATTTCACTTCTATCAGTTCCTTCATTTCTGTTACGAAACGCCACAGTTCTTTTTTCATGCCATAAAAATCGTGTTCCATTTCTTTCGGGAAACGTTCCCAGTGCTCATTCTTAATCTTTCTAACAAGTGCGTCTTTCAATCCGTATTCTTTTATAATTATTGTCCTATGCTTGTTGTGTCATTTTCTTTGGAATTTTCTGTTTTGTTTATTCTTATTTCGCCAAGAGATTCTTTTGCCGCATTTAAGGTATTTCAACTCCATTCTGTTATTCTGTTATTTTAGGTTTTTCTGTTAGTCTCTTTTGATATAAATATTATGTAGCTGTTTGCTGGGTAAGTTAATTGTGCAATAAGTGATGATATGTTTTGATATACTTACAAGAGTAAGTTAATTTAGTGAAATAATCCAGGGTATCTTCTACAAATTTTATTTTTCAGTTTACAGTTGTGATCCTTTATCCTACTGTAAGTAAAATATATGAGACTTTAGAGAATTTTGAATACCCAGATTTTAATTTATAATCCCAAAAATTATGCGATAAAAAATTAATTAAAACTCGTTGGAACAGCAAAAACTGTACAATAACCGAAGAGGTACACTGCACCTTGCCAAAAAAAAAACTGTAAAATTTCACAAACCGGGTCGGTCTGGTAGTTACCAGTATAACTAATGCTTCAACAAAGGTCTAATAATATACATTTTTATATGTTCTCGACTGATGTCGCAGAGGTGTTCAAGTTAGTTTATTTTTAATCGTTAGCGTTAGTATCTAACGATGTTCAATCGCCGACGGTGGTAATATTACACTACAATTTAAAATTTCACCGTTCTAGGGAATTTTCAACAACAGGATTTACTGCTCTGATGAGAGAATAAGAAAAATGAGCGCTCAACATACTAATCCTGTCTTTGTTTCTGACGAAAGCTATACTGAGAAGTAAGTTATGTGTTTTTATATTTTATATAAATATTTCTTTTTAAATTTAGTCTTGCCTAAATATTGACCTTGCTGTTGCTTTTTTTGTTTTCTAAGCCGCTTATTTTAGTTCTTTTATTACTTTTTATTATGTAAATAAAAGTTAATCTGTAATGTTCCATTTAATATTGTTAATTTTTACGAATTTATTTCAGATCTCTTTCGGCAACTAACAGTAAAGAAGACAAATCTAATCATAAGGATGTGTTTACAATAGATTTAAGGGACACAAACAACAAAGAGAGGGAGGATTACGAAACTTACGATCCTTACGCACATAGGACAGTAGATCATCCAACAACGTGAGTTTACTTGGTTTTTATTAATTTCTTAGGTTAGTTCAACTTCCTAAACATTGATCTAATTTAAAGGTGTTTATGTTTACATTTAAATTTAGCTGTCCTCGTTTAAGGGAAGAGTTGCTAAGGATGTATCGAAATTGGTTCATTTTTGAGTGGTTGATACTAAATAAAACAATTCCTGAAACACTGTGGGAAAGCCATGGTTTATTTATAACTTATAACAATTTGAAAAGAAATTATGAGTTGAATATTACCAAATTTGTAGAATTTTTATATAAAGAGAGTCTTGATATTATCTTAGCAGGAATAAGGAAGTTTTCTAAAATATGGGAATTTTAATAACTGCAAAGAAATAGATCAGATTCTCTTGACGTAACTGGAATTATTTGTTCACAAGAGAAACCTTATTTAGTAATCCAAACGAATAACAATTTAGTCCTTCATAACATTCATACATTATTGAACGTTTCCAACCTACAGCGACAATAAAATGTATTTGCCTAAGCAACGTATGTATGTTATAAAATGTAAATTTCACTATCAGGTGCCAAATTTTAGTGAAGAATTCAAAAATCTCAGTAATGTACACGAAAACAAACCCAATAGTGTTGTCGATAAGGTTCATTCGATTTCTTGGCAAAAGTTTTGAATTCAAATAAAGAAAAGGTCGAAAAATATACTGGGAGTAAAAAAATGTATGTTTTATTTTTAAAAATTCTCACATATTTTTGTTGTGATGTTTTTTTAACTTACTATAATTACCTAGTAAGCAAAATTGTTACGTTTGCTTTTTATATGTTTTCATTGGCATTTTTACTAAATATTAAAAAAAAATCAAAAAAATATACGAATTTCGAATTTTTAATGAATCTGAAAATTTCAAAATTCACTGAAATTGGTCAACAGACTTTTCAATTTTTATGTTTAATAGAAAAATTCCAAATTTTCAAAATGCTCGCGAAGTTCATTAAAAGTTTATCTCGAAACCAGAGAATTCTTGAAAATTTAATCTAAAATAGAGCTTTTCGTCCTCGAAATATATTCAATTTGAATTACATACTATTATTTCTTGTTTGTAAAATAAAATGTCCAAAAGTTCTTAATATTTGATGGAAAAGTTAGGGTTAGTGAAGAGTTTAAAAATTAAAAAAATCCATTTCAAATGTGCCCTCAAATCAGTGAAGCATTGAAAATGTAATCCTACATAAGAGTTTTCAAGCCTTTTACTTGTCTTCTCCGTATACCCTATTTGGTGTCGGCCTCTAGAGTTATGTAGTCTTTTCCTGTATCCACTTCCTCCAGCTTTTTCTATCCTCTGCCATCTTTTTCATATTTTCTTATGTCTTGCCCCTCTTGTTTCCTAATTTTCTTATTCTGTCCATCCACCTTTTCCTCGTTCTTCCTCTTTTCTTTTTCTTTCCTAATCCTTTTACAAAATACTTTAAATTTGAATGACCAGCAATTTTTGTTTTTAATATAACATTTCGAAAATTCTTAATATTTGATAAAAGAGTTGCAGTTACTGAAGACTTTTAATAAATCTGAAACTTTCAAAATTTATTAAAAGTCTATCCTCATATCAGTGAATCATTGAAACTGAAATCCTAAATAAGAGTATTCAAATCTTTTACAAAATACTTTAAATTTGAATGTCCATCAATTTTGTTTCTAATATAAAATTCTTAACATTTGATAAAAGAGAGTTACTAAAGACTTTTGGTGAATCTGAAAATTTCGAAATTTATCAGAAGTGTATCTCCAAACCTGTTTAAAATAATAGTTTTCAAATCTCTCCCGGACTTTGTTTAATTTGAATGGTTATAGCTTTTAATTTTTAATATAAAATTTCCAAAACCCTTAACATTCGATAGAACAATTAGGATTGCTGGAGATTTTTGATAAACCTGAAAATATCAAAATTCATTCAAATTCATTAAAAATTAGTGAATCCTTGAAAATTTAATTTAAGGTAAGAGTTTTTCAATCTCTCACAAAGTATTTCCAATTTGAATGGTTATATTACATTTTGGTTTTAATATCAAATTTGGTAGAAAACTACGATTGCTGATTCATTCATAATGTGTTCCCAAATCAGTGAATTCATGAAAATTTAATCCAAAATAAGAGCTTTCAACTTTTTTTCAATTTGAATAGGTATTATGTTTTGTTTTAATTTAAATTTCCAAAATTCTTTCATATTTTATAGAAACGCTGGCGTTACCGAAGGGACTTAATGAATCTGGATATTTCTAAAATTCATTTAAATAAAATGTATCCCCGAATCAGTACATCTTTGAAAACTTAATCCCAAAAGAGAATTTTAAACTTTCCACAGAATTGTTTCAGTTTGAATGGCTATTATTTTTTGTTTTTAATAGAAAATAAAAAATGCTTAAATGTTTGATAGAAAATTTAGAGTTCCTGGAAATTTTTAATTAATCTGAGAATTTAAAAATTAATTCAATTTCATTAAGAATGTACCCCAAATCAGTAAATCTTTCAGAATAATCTAAAATAAGAAAATCTCCAACATTTCTTTTCAATTTGAATTGCTATTATTTTTCGTTTTAAATACAAAATTTCTAAAATATTTAATATTTGTTAGAAAAGTTAGGGGATTCTAGAGAGTTATATATTTAAAAGAAATACCTCAACAGATTGTGAGAGGGTTTTAGGGTTAATGCATTAAATACACGATGCACTTAAACAATTTTGAACCGAAATACAGTGGTGGAGTCCTGGTAGGTAGGCGGTTATCGTAGGCACATCACGCGGTATGTATACGTTTATACGTATACCGTGCGATTGTGCGAAACAACCGAGGTATGAGGAGCGACTTAGGAGGTCTTAACGCTCTATGTTGCCGGTTGCAGGCCATTCTCTCTCGTGGAGTTAGTGCCGTTGCGGCGTTGCCTTTGGCTTTACTTAAATAATACAGTAATCTATAAATATATCGACAGTTTTCAAAATATGTAAAAAATCTTAGAAAATTTAAAACTTTTCTTAATAAACAAAGAAAAGTGAAAACCATAAAAGTTTTATTTCAATTAATAAAATTTTAAAAATTAGAAAAATTATCCAAAAAGAGAAAACACCTTGTTTGCAAGAAATGCGAAATACGAAAATAAACTTTGCTTTGTAATTTTGGAAATATCGTGACATCGTACACGAAGTGTTTAATGAGTTAGAATTAGGTTGTAATAAGTGGGTTTGCATGTTAAAATTTTGTTAAACAAGTCTAGTAACACACTCTTATTAAGGCGGGCGGCCACTGTGAGCGAAACGATAACAATAATTAAGCGAAGATAAGTTTTTTATAAATCAGCTGCCATATTTTTAAATGCATCGGCGGCCACTCAAGCTAAAGTAAACGAAAATATGCAAACGAAGATTGAAATCTTAGCTTCGTTTCGTTCGTTTTAGCTCATGTCAGATTCGAGAGAGGTTTTGAGCAGTTTCGTTGGTCACCACGTGCTTAGCAGTATGATGAAAGTAGTAGTATTTACATACGTACTGTGTAATAACATATTTTGGATAAGTTAAATGCTTAAATAATTAATTATGTCCTGTAAAATATCACAAAGTGAATTGTTGATTGAATGATTGAATGTGTTCGAAAATTTTTATTTTGCTTTTGAATATCAGCGGCTATCAATTCGTGCAATTCATAAAATTGTTCTCGAGTTTTACTCTGAAATAATTTTTGAATTAAAAATCGCCTAGCCGATTGATCAGTTTATGAAATTCTCTAAATTTTTCTCGGTTCTTCATGTAACGGCTTATCCAACATTTTTTCTTTTTCTTCTTCATGAAAACTACATCGGCAATATCTTCAAAAAGATCCGATTTATCTGATTCTGAACTTAGATCCAATAACAACAATTTGGTTGTTAGAGAACTCATTTTAAACGTTCATCGTCCATCCTCACGAAAACACAGCTGACAACTAAACGAAAATCGTTCCCAGAGGCCTTTTAATGTTTCATATTGCAAAGTGTGATTTCTTGTTTGATTATATTAGTTTGTCTACGCTGAAATGGAAATTCCATTTAGATAATAAACAGAAAATAAAGTTTGGCATTAGTGGTTTAAAATTAAATCGTGGGAGTTTACTTATTTATTGGACTGAAATGCAGAATTATCAATTATGATTCTTTTATCAGTAAATTCGAAAGTTTTGTTGTAATTTTCAACATAATTTTACATTTTTGAGCATTGAATAACTTCGGCCGTAAGTTAAGCCACCTTGCGTTAAATTATATAAATTATTCTGTTAATTATAATTCTAGGTTAGTACTTTTATGAACGATTAATTAATCCTAATTGCAATTATTAAATCAAATGCGCTTTCAAAACGATCTGAGTTTACAACAGTTTACTTTTGCAACAACTTTACTTTATATAGAAGCGCCAATTTATACCCTCAGATATTTTCAAAATACCAGCAATTTCTAACTCGGTAACGTAAAATTTTGTTATCAAGTACGTTTAAGCACCAGGTTGTTTTTTTCTTAAATGATGCAAATGCGTACTCCTACGTACGTAAGTATTTATAAAAAAATTTGTGGAAAATTTTGTGGCAGTATATATATAGAAAACACATTTTTCAAATTGTTAAAACCCGAAGGTTTCTATAATCCAGTCTTCTTTGTTTCCTTCAGAAATGATGACGTGAAAAAACAGTTGTCAAAAGTATTTCAGAATGAATTAGGTACAACGTGTTGTGATAAAGTGAGAGATTTTAATATTGGCAATTGGCACTTTTCCATATTAAAGGTTACAAGCGGGAAGAAGCCGATATAAGTAGTTAAAGTTACAAGCCATATTATCAACTCGTGATTTGGAAATCTTTAGTGCTCAGAATCAGGCTTTATTATAACAGAATATTGCAATTTGCAGAAAAATTTGAACACAATTCAATTTAAACTTGCAGTTTAACTCGATTAGGTCGCAATACCACTAGAATAGTTGTTTTATGATTATATTAGAATCCTTTGGGATGGTTATGAATAGTTGCTTGTGAATATTTAAGTTGTGCATTTCCGCATCTAACGTCACAGTTCAAATAAAATAATTTGTAAATATACACCGTTCATTCCTTATTTGGATAATAATTAGCCACATAGATTTCTTTGTCTAGATTTGCATATTCGCAGTGTTATCAAAATTGAGCCAGGTTGGGCATCTTTAAAGTTGGCAAAAACCACTAAAATGACCAAATTAAATGGTTACTTAAAACAAATTTAAATTGATTTATAATAATATTCTGCTTTAATCCGGTGGAAAACTGTTAAGTCTAAAAGTTTTGAATTTTTGAAGAAATCTTTGACAACTTGTCCATCAATATTACAACAGAAATGATTACTTACAGACTTTACAAAACAATTCTATTATAATTTTGGTACCTACTTTAGTCTTAATGTTTATTTAACTACTGTGTACTTATGGATAAAAATAAACATAAATATACGGTTTTAAAATTATGGGCTCTTGCATATAATAACAATCAAGTTACGACCGGCCTTAGTAATAATGTTGTAAAAATTCGTGTGTATTTTAGTCTGTAATTTTCACAGGATTGACGTAAATGCCTAGGCAGCTGTATTCAATTTCTTGGGCATCGATTTAATATCATACTTTTGTGGAAACACCTGTGACAAACGTTTGCTAAAAATAACAACTGTCGTTTACATGCTGTATACTTAATATTTTCAGGGTAATTCGTGTGAAGTCGATTGCGAAAAATAAGTATAATTCAAATTGTATGGTTTTTCTCGAAACTAATGGCGTTTTTTGATGAATTTGTTTTAAAAATACAGGTTTTTTAATTTGCTATATTTCTGAATAATCTTGCTTCCCCTTAAGACGATAGTTTGAATTATAAACAATTGTTTCTATCGGTTTCATTTCCTCACAGTGCAAGAAAATGTTGCAAACCTATTTCGGAGTTTAACACATATTGCATCGATTTTACTAACTAATATTTGGATTCAGTGGGAATCATTTTTATTAGACTAAATAATTACAACATTTTTTTACTTATTGATGAACATTAAAATTAACAAAACCCGTTTTTATAAATGCGGCCACTGCTTATTCTAGAATACAGTAAACCATGCAAGGTTGTTCCGGACGTTGGCTATTCGTAACTCGTTTTCCGCTATACTGTTAAAGCACAGTTGTTTTTAACTAAGTTTATATGAACTGTCAAACATCTTGTTAAGGAAATTAGAATTTATAAAATAATTAAAATCTCTTAAAATCGTATAAATCGGAGAAGCCTGTTATTTCAGTTACAGATTACGAAATAATTACGATTGAACAGTAGCGTTTCATGGTTCTTAAAAGGTGATTTTTATACTTCTAGGAGGTCCTAATTCAAACTAAATCAGGACTTACAAATCCAAATTTTATTTTTTATATTAAATTTTACCGTAAACGCAGTAAATGAAAATAATAAAAGTAAAAATTTAACAGGACATTTCCATAACAATAACGACTCTGAAAATCGCCAAAATATAGAGAATATTCGGTGTTTAATTCCTTCCGTTTTAGTCCGTTTAAAAATTTAAAAAGCTGCAGCAAGAATGTACACAGAATGAGCTGACAAATATTTGTAAGCTAAGGTAACATGCTCGGCTGAATAATAATAATGTTATTAGTTTTCATTAAAACAGATGCTGTAAACAAGTTGCGCCCTGAAATTTTTTAGAAAAGGTTCTAAGTTTTAAAAACTGAAATATATAAACCTCATGCATACTTCACAAATTAGGTTTATATGAAAATTTCGGGACGTCTGCGTTGATGTATAAAATAGGGTATCACACTACAAATAAAAAGAAAAAGGAAGGAGACTAAGGTATTATGGTGCATAACTACAAGTGCAACGGAAATACACGTCACACACGCCATGTTGAAACACCAACCGGCACGAATTTTTATTGGTAGATTAACTGTTTGTTTACATTTTTGTCTTTGACAGTTGACGTATTTAGTGTTCGCAGCCAATGATATTCTAAAATCCGCCATATTGATACACCATCTAAATTGCATACTGTTGGTGTTATGCTCCTTCCTCCCCTTTTTTATTCGTAGGTATCACACGATTATTAACATCTTCCATTAAATTACCTATTTGTTATAGAACGTGTGGCTAAACTACTAAATCATTTTTGGCACTAATATTCCTTGTAAGATATTTATTAGTTTTTAAATTGAGAAATTGTGTTCACTTTCCATTGTGGTCATTAGAAATGCAGTTGAAATAAAATTAGAAATGCTTTCTGTGATAATTTCAATACTGTTGAGTTTCAAACTTTGAAATCTGTTATTACAACTACCAACCAATGATTAGGCACCGTCTACACATATCAATGTCAACATTCAATATGATTACTGACTGTTACTTTTAGTTATAGCATGACTGCGATTGTATCAAGAAATCCATATTTTATATTAGATGGATAGATAGTATACATATGTTGATTTATAGGGTGGTGTCCAAACGATTTACTAAAATCCCTTTAGTGACGTATTACACTTAGAATTTAAATACATTTACAAACTACGGCCACATTACGGGCGATTTTAAATTCGCCCCGCCAGCTTCCCTTCATAACGACAATCACTTAAATTGAGTTTAACAATATACTTTATATTTGACCGATAATATTAGGTTTAAATACAGAAATCTATTTTTATTACAATTAGAAACGTAAATTAATTTGGAGAGGCGCCGATAGCCACGTGTAAAAGGCATCGGTCTCTCACGGATTCGATTCTCGAGACCGGCGACGTCCCCGCCGGAATTTTAGACGTCATACGCTTCTCCGTGCTTTGGAAGGCATGTTAAGCCGGCGGTTCCAGTTATCATACCAATACCTTTGATAAGCGTTAATCGAGCAACACTGGGGGTCGGTCTTCTTCACCCCTTTCGACGGATAAGATTAGCCCCCTGCGTGGCATACGTGTAAAGAGGGCTTACAAAACCCATAGGTATGAGTTAATAACAGGGCATTTGCCTAGGCTTCGGCCCTAAGAAGAAGAAGAAGAAGAAGAAGTATATTATGGCAAGGTTACCCTGTTTGCACTAGCCACCACTGCGATTGAAAATAAGATAATTTAGAAAGTGAAAGTAACTTCCTATTTTCCATAATTTCAACTTACACAGTTATGTAAATAAACAGTAACAAATGATGTTACAAAGAATAAAATAGAAGAGTATCATTTCCAAAATTAACTGAGAGACACATGCCACAAGTAAAATTAAAATTAAATTCCTAAATAAACAGAGGACACATTCAAAATAGAAATGCATCAGGTCAACGTGCTGTTACCACAGACGGCTAATCCAAAAAATTAGTTGGCCTCTGTTCAATGTGCAATATTACACCATAGGCACACAGATGTCTTCCTCAAAATAACAATTTCTCGGTTATCTCAGATTAGACTTATGTGTTGCGTTTTTAACCAATAAACCATAATCTTTTTATGTAAATTCACACGGTCATGATGATGATCTGATGATTCTTCCAATTACAATGGTTTAATTATAAGACCTCCATGTCACCAAACCATTTAAATAAATAGAAATATGGCAAATTACAAATTACTTACTATCAGTTGAATGTGACAAATACAACATGGTCTTGAGAATTGCTAATAATAAAGTGTAAATTAAAACTATTATGTAATTTTATTGCGTAGAATATAGATACACAATATTTAATTGCCGTAGCAAGTAAACATACTTCGAATTTTATCGTATGGATATATAGATGGACATTTTGTATTCGCAATTAACCTGTTTGAACTCGTACTGCTTCTAAAAGCAAATGCTTGGATTACTTTTATTACACTCAGATATCTTCATCGATTAAGCTGTATTAGTTTCAACTTTTCTTTATTTTTTAAATTGAATACTCGACTGGCTTGAACTTATTCTACAAGTTGTAGCTTGACAACATTGAAGTTTTCTAAAACTATTGAAGGTATTTAACAAAACTAAACATGCTACCACAGCTACGGTGCGATGCGATGGCTAAACTATTCGCTTGGATATAACATTCTTTGCCATATTAGCATTGACTGAAATTGAAATTCTAAAGATATGTTCTTCAGTAAATTACATTAGAAGTCCATTTTCTAAATGAAATACGTATGTTATAGTAAATATTTTAATTCTAGTTTCATATTTCCAACGAGGGCAATCTCCTCCATAGTTTGGATTCATATTGACATTTAGATTATTATTTATTCTTGTATTTTGAACGGTAATTAGAATTTCACATCAAAATCCTATGAAATACGAATATTATAAACGGAATTTAAATCGCTGCTACAAAATCAAATTTTGTATTTGATTCGAATTTTTACTTAATATCAGATCAGAAAATATTAATTCGAATTTTGAAGTTTAAATTACAGATTCACGTTTACTTCAGGAAATTTATGATTAAACTCACTTTATCTTCTTTTAAAGTATCTTCGGTTAAGGCTAATTATGTATTTTGATTTACATTTTAATACAGCTTACACAGTCAGCTTCGTATATTATAATAATAATACCGTGAGTTCAAAAAGTTTTCACATAAGGGTTGGCCATGAGACACAAAAGTAATGTCTACTGCAAGATTTTGGTTTTACAATTTTATTGAAATTTGCACAACAGTATTATGCCAGCAACACAATGATGACAGTTAATAAATTCTAAATCTTGCAATTGATTATTTTTGTGTCTCATGGCCAACCCTTATGTAAAGGCTTTTTGAACTGACGGTATAAAATATCCATAACTCTCAAGAATTAGCGCTTTTATCCTTTAACAACTCTTATTTTTAGTCAAAGTTAAAGTTTTTAAAATTTTAAGTCATGTTGACCTCTCAGTAAACTACCATATGACAAAATAACAAAACTTTAGTTTTCAAATAAATTGAATACCAACATGTATGTATTAGCTGTAACCTCTTATACCTTTCGGTCTCGAGACTGGTGCTTTAAAATCATGATTATTATGATCTAAAAAATCATGAATGCTTAATATTTTTGTAGACAAACACCAATTGCGATATATTTAAAGTATTTAAATTATTGTAACAGACAATATCCTCAGTGATTTACATCTGTAGTTCAATTTGTAGAAAATTGGTGTATAGGGCCAATGGCCGGTAGTTCAAATCCCTGCGGAGGTAATATACTAGGTATATTAGGGTGGCCCTTAATTATGGTTGAAACAAATTTTAACCGGGTCACCCCCCAAATCGATTCCAAAAAAATTAAAAGTAATTTTAAGATTTACCACACCTCCAAATTCCAACGTTAAGGGGTGCCCCAAAGAGCCTGCATTTTCCCATTTAAATAGCATAGGCTTTCAGCACACTTCTGGTTTTTATTTTTTTACAAAAGTATGTCTGTCTGGAAAAATCCGGAGAGTGCTGCGATTCATTGCTTACTGATGCCCCTTTCACGGAAAAAATCATGGGAGCCAAGTGTCATATCTTAACAACTCGTTACAACCGAGAAAAACGACAATATTTTAAAATTACCACTTTCTTCGCCCCCCATTATTTGCTTAAAATATGACACTTGGCTCCCATATTTTTTCCATGAAAGGGGCATCAGTGAGCAATGAATCGGAGCACTCCCCGGATTTTTTCAAACACACATACTTTTGTAAAAAAATAAAAACCAGAAGTGTGCTGAAAGCCTATGCTATTTAAATGGGAAAATGCAGGCTCCTTGGGGCACCCCTTAACGTTGGAATTTGGAGGTCTGGCAAATTTTAAAATTACGTTTTATTTTTTTAGAATCGATTTGGGGGGTGACCCGGTCAAAATTTGTTTCAACCATAATTAAGGGTCACCCTAAGGTATATACAGAATTTTAAAAATTTTCAATATACTAAAAGTTTCCCCATAAAAAAGTTTACTAACAACAACAATGGAAAAACCTTGTTATTTTGTTAATTGAGTTTAAAGATTACTTCTAGAAATTGACCTAAAAATGAAGCATTTTTAAGATTTTACAACAAAGTATACGATTCCAACATCCTGTTTATTAATAAAGTCTGATTTTGCATAAATATGTCAAAACAAAAACTGATTTAACTTATAACTTAATTAATCCGTTAACTGAACTTTCATGATTATCCGATTGTTATAAGTAATGCCACAAGTGACTAGAATATTACCGGAAATTTTTGCTGTCATGATCACGACTGCTTGTTGCGACGAAAATCGTCACGAGTGCGACTATTAATTAAATATAATAACTGCGATTGTTCAAATAACTTGTAGCTTTATTTGGTATTAGTTATAATTGTTACTTTTCGTGACAAAGATCAATTAGGTATAGGAATACGTTGGTTCATAGGAGTAAAAGTAAGTGTGACATTTTCTTCTTCTTTATATGCCTTATCCTTTCTAAGGACGTTGGCAAGGGGCGAAGGCCACATTTTTAAACGGCTTGGCGTCGTGAACTTTGTTATATCCCCCTTATACTAGGGAAATATGTTCTCTACAGTGGTTTCCCGTTGCCTTCCGCAGAGTTTATGAACATAGTGTATGTGTCTTGTTACTATCTGAAGTCGACCACTCCGCCGACAGAATACTGATACGAATATTAAAGTTCTTCAATATAAAAATAACTGATTTATGAATAAGCAAAATAATCCAACATTTCGACTTTAATACACAGTTTAAATAATTTTACTTAATCGATTATACATTTTTTTTATAATAGTCTAGTATCATTAGTTTTTTATGTTGGTAATACAAATTCGACATCCTGTAAACATTGAATTCTTATCAAATATTTATTTTTTGATTTAGCTATTAGGATAAATCCAATTTATATTTTCTGATTTTTGAAATGCTAATAATTTCTAACTTAATAACGTCAACTTCGTATAAAGCACTTTCATATACATAAATAATAAACATTGATAAAAACAATTGTAGAAATTTTGCTACCTATTCATATAAAATTCGCTTTTGTAATAACCTCGAAGACCTCTAC
The DNA here is from genome assembly GCA_963082815.1 of Melanotus villosus. NCBI lineage: Eukaryota > Metazoa > Arthropoda > Insecta > Coleoptera > Elateridae > Melanotus > Melanotus villosus. The sequence continues at coordinate 41,784,276 of OY720425.1, forward strand.
ATTAAAGTTTTTCTGAAGGAAAAACAGTTCCCAAATTTTACATTTACTTTATTTAAGATATAGTAATCAGTAAGAAAGGAAAGTGGCCGGAAGTAGTGCTGGCAGTTTTTATTTAAATTAAATCGATTAATCACAATAAATCGATTACCACCATTATTCGATTACTATGATTAGTCGATTAATCGCGATAAATCTATTATTCACGATTAATCGATTACCTATTGATTTTATTCTTTTTCGGTTACTGAATTATTTAAACCTTTTCTTTATTATTTAATCAATTATTTCTAGGAAGTGGAATATAGTACGTGTTTTATTGTTTCTAACATTTTTCTTCTTTTATAGAAATTTTACAATATCACGTTACAACGTAATTTTAATCATGGGTACTATAAATTTTACTAAGATCTACTGCAGTAATGCATCAAAAAAGTTTAATATATACAGGGTGCATACGAATTCGACCGACAAACTTTTTTTTGCAGCCTGAAGATGTACTTAAATTGTTCATATACTTATATCATATCTTATTTCATTTCGAAGTTATAACCTATTTTTTGACGCCCCTTCTAATCTAGACTTGAAATCATTGAATGATTTTTTGCCCACATATCGAAATAAAGTTTTCTCTGGATGCACTTTCAGACTACACTTTAAAAGGACATCAGCTAACACTTCCCTTTTCTCTTGTTATTAGGATGGTCTTTATTTTTCGACTTTTGAAAGTACTTACTCCCAACCACCTCCCAACCTCTAATCTTCTTCCAATACATAAAAAAGGACTTCGTGTAAAATTTCAGTTCAACATTCGACTACATTAAGGTGCCCCAAGGGCCCTAAATTTTCACATTTTAGCGATAATTATAAAATTGGTATTTCCCTTATAAAACGTTTTTATTTCATTTACAAAGTAGTTTGGAAGGAAACTATTCTAAAAGCATTATAGGAAGAACATTTTATTAGGTTCATACCATTATTTACGCGAAATAAAAATTAGCCAATATATTTTGCCGAATTTAAAACAAAAGGAAAAATCTATACTTCTCAATATAACTGAATAAATGACAATAATAATAAATTGTCAAATATAAGTATAAATAATTAGTTACCATATATCACTGCTTCATTAGGCCAGTTTTGGTAGCATTTAGGTACTTTTTTCTATGCTCACTGGCAATCTGCACAATAAAATCTGAATCTTCAATTTCGTCTCTGGTTAGAATGTTGTGGTATTCTTATAATAGTTTCACTCCTCCCTCAGCCAGGTCGTTAAACACCAAAACACTATGCTTATCAATATCTCCAACCCACGTTGTACAATATAATCTTTACAAGAAGGTGGGGAACTTTTAAGAAAGTCTCTCGAATAAGAAATATGCATACCCTCCCGATTGAATCCTTCTCTTTCTTGGTCAATCTAAATTGATCTTGGAATAGACATATCATTAGGGCATAACTAGCATTTGCTCCAAGAATATGAAATGAGAATTCTCGTTGGGGAGTACCATCAAGGAAGATCACGGCCAATTCTAACAGTTCACCATAATCATCTCTGTGCTGTTTCTAGAATAACTGTTCTTGTAGAAATTCCAGCATACTAACGCGCCTCTATCCCACTACGACATTTTGTATTGTCTATGGTTGATCAGGTTTGCTTAAATCTTTTAAACAAATTTACATCTGGTCCAGAAGTAGCAGCCAATACTGTATCAAAACTACTTCTCAAAACTAATTAGAAGATGTGATGTCGACACGAAAGGTAAAGTAAATCACGATCAAACGTTTTCTTAAGATTTGTACAGACAGCCCTTACTCGGCCGGTGTTACTTGCAATTGTATTGCAACACGACGCCTGTATTTTTTTTCTATGCCCCATTTTTATACTGCTTGCTAGATCTTGATCTTCACCTGTAGGTATTTTAATTTTGAATTATGTTTGAACATTGTGCTAATTAACAAGCAACGGCATGTTTATTTTTATTCTAATATTAAACGAGACCAAACAACAAGTACAGATTCACCAACCCAGCTGCTGTTGCTAGTTCATACGGTCGAAATATTTCGTAACTCCCAAAGGGCAACGAACTAACCATTAAAGTAATTTTCCATTTCAGAACTTCAGAAACATTGTTCCACTTACTGAAAGGATGTTTAGGCACAGGAATTTTAGCAATGCCAAAAGCGTTCAGCAATGCTGGATACATATTTGGAACAGTAGGGACGCTATTTATTGGAATCGTCTGTACATATTGCATCCATCTCCTTATTACATGCGAATATGAACTGTGCAAGAGAAGGAGAACAGGCAGTCTTACGTATCCTGCTACTGCCGAAGCAGCATTTGCAGAAGGACCCCGACCACTGAGGAGGTTTGCTCCATTTTCTGTGTAAGTAAATTATTGAATTTTTTTAAAGAGCCGCTATTTATAGTTTACTTTTGGGCAGTGTATTTATGCCAAATTTAATTGAGCTTCACTGACCTTTCTTTTCCGGTTTAATTGCGGGCTAAGAATCGATACATTAATGGCCAAATCGTAGGCGAAATGTAAATAACGAGCCAAATTTTGCAATTTAGGTTTATAATTAGATTTCATAATTCTCTGGATGTTATTTATTTACATGGAAAAAATAGGAGAAATTCTTAAAAGGCAGTCCTTTGAGTGCATGATTTGTTTTACTATGTCATATTCGATGAAACTTGTAGGAAGTAAGTTGATTTTATTATATGCTTGTTGGTTGCCTTGACGGTAGTGTAAGTGTGAATTTATCTCCCTAAGGAAGTAAGAACTACTTCGCAACACTAGCTTAGGTTTAGGTAACTGTCAAATATTTGAAATTATGTATTGTAATGGCATGGCCTGCTTATATAGACTGTTATACATACCAAAGAAGGTTATGAACTATGGCAAACAACAACAAAAGTATTGTTTTATAATGGCACATACGTAAATTGAGCGGCAACACTACCTTAGTTTAACTACCATGGCATTGCCGAAGTACTTGTGTGATTTAAAAATAAAACAAGTAGTATGTCCCATAAATTAAAACTACGTGGCTAACTGGTACCAAAATAACATTCTTAATACATTATACCTACATATTATACAAGAGAAATATTGATTCAAGCTAACATTTATTGAATCGCATAGGGTTTTGGCAAACTCCCTTAACCGATTTATTTGTTACAGGCACATGGTAAATGCGTTCCTTCTAGTTTACCAAATTGGCACATGTTGCGTATACGTGGTTTTCATAGCAGCAAACGTACAAAGCGTGGCTAACATTTATATAAAAGAGCTACCAATCGAAATCTACATGTTGATCTTCCTCATACCTCTAATTTTAATAAATTGGATAAAGAATCTGAAGCGACTGGCACCATTTTCAACAGCGGCGAATGCTATCACCTTTGTTAGTTTTGGTATAATCTTGTACTACGTCATAAGGGCTGGCCCTAGCTTTGAACAAAAGGAAACAATTGGAAAGGCTGAGAATATCCCACTTTTCTTTGGTACGGTGCTATTCGCATTGGAAGCTATTGGCGTTGTAAGTAGATTTATTTTGGAGCAAAGTTTTTGTTTACTGGTTAGAAAACAAACACTTATTGTTACAAGAAATATAGTGGGAGATTGTACACGTCTTGAAATTTCAGATAATGCCTTTGGAGAACGAAATGAAAACCCCCAAAAAATTTGGAGGACCAAGTGGAGTTTTGAATATTGGAATGTCGACCATTATATTTTTATATTTAGGAATGGGTCTCTTAGGCTACCTCACTTACGGCCATAATGCAGAAGGAACCATAACACTCAACATACCACCAAATGAAGTGTAAGAGCAGTTAATAATTTTATTGGTATAAATTATTTATTTGTGTTTAAGCAACAACTGATTTGTTTGCCGAGTTTCGTTACAATTAAAATAATAAATTGAGATTCATAGGCAAAACTGCTAAAATCATTCGCGTCACTTCTAAAAACGCAATTTTTGAAACAAATAACTGGCTTCAGCCAAAAAACCTTCAAAAATTTCATATTTTATTGACGTATTTTGAAAAAAACACATTAACGTCTTTGAGGTGATAAAACGTCTAGCATTTCTTGGCAAACGAATTTGGAAAAGTTCGAAACCTTGACCTTTTCAGTGCTATAATTAGACATTAAAATTCATTAACGGTATCATTTTTTCCCTAAGGTTATTTCCCTAAAATATTCTAAAGTATTAGAGTATCGATAATATTTTTTTCAGCATTTTTTGTTGAATGTTCAAAAAAAGCTCATAAATATTAGAAACGGTTCGTCAGTAAGACTAAAAATGGTGATAAATCGGTTAAGGATCTGTGTTACCAAAAAGACGTTATGATTGTTGCCAGAAAAGTTTTGAAAGCACTTTAGGTGATTAAGTAATGGAGGTACTTGGCACAGTTTGAGACTTCAGTATGCAGACAACTAAATATATCTTTACCTTCCTATTTGCTCACCGTTTTTTTATGGAACATGAATGAGTAACTTAAACTTTAAAGTTGAACTGCGGTAATTTTTCCACGGCGTACATGTACTAATTAAACTAATTTGTTAAAGAGAAACTTATATTTACCACGAGTATTTTAAACTTCAAAGGTCTAGTAATTTATAAATTGATTAGAAAATATAGATATTCGATGATTTTATAGGATTGTTAATGTTCATTAATTTGTTGCAGCCTTGCACAGGTAGTGAAAATCAGTCTGGCTTTAGCGATATTCGTAACATACGGACTTCAGTGTTACGTAGCAGTCGATATTACGTGGAATGAATACTTGGGACCTAAATTGGAAAAGAATCCAAGACAAGTATTATGGGAATACGTTACTAGAACATGTCTCGTTTTAGTTACTTGTAAGTATTCCTTTTTTGCTTAAAATGGTTTAATCAAGCCCATTAAATTGTTTACTAAATGTAGTCTGAGAAAGGCATTTTCTACATTTATTTTCCTTTGATGAAATTTTGGGTCTATTCTGGCAGTGCCAGAACAAACTTTTTCTGAAACTTTTTAACCTTTTTACTAACGATGAAAGAGTTTTTTTTTTTAAATTATTATAGCAAGAAATTGTGTAAACATTTTGAGAGAACTGATTTTCCGTTAAAGGTATCAATATTACAAATATACGGTGGGGTTAAAGGGTTACTAAAGGTTGAATTACAAGGGTAAAAGGGCTGTTTTTGGATGCCCTTAAGGTTGCATAGGTTTCCTCAAGAGCATTGTTTTGATACCCGAATGTCGGTGAAACTGCATTCAAAACGCAGCCCCAAATTTCCTTCAATTGCTCCGAATTATCTGAACTACTTCTTAAGGACTCTAACTACTTAACTACATAAGTCTCCAAACATTGTGTACGTTGCCTTTAAGAATACCTTCCTCTCTCTCTCTCTCTCTCTCTCTCTCTCTCTCTCTGTATGCATTCAAGTTTTTCCCAATATTTTGTGTATATCGCTATCCCATCACTTTCTCTGCCTTTCAACATTCCGTCTTCCTTGCCATGGTTGCCATTCTGTAACCTTATTTGTCCACCTTTGATCCTCTCTTCTTGCGAAATGTCCAGTTCATTGTCATTTCAAACTGTTCGTTGTCATAACCATTTATTTGTTGTCTTGTCTCTACGTATGATATCTATCATAACTCGCTCCGTTGCTCTTTTGCTTACCCTCAGCGCTATATAGTCTTCCTTTATGTAAGCTCCACATCTTAGAGGCATACGTAAGTTAAGAAGAACACCTTTGTTCTCTTGCGTTGAGGTATGGTGGATTTCAGAATATGTATAAGTTTTCGAAATGCTGCCTATCCTAGACATATACGCCTTTCGACCTTATTTACCTAGGCATTCTTATTGAATCCTATGTTCTGATCCAGGTAACTGTATTCTTCTACATTTTCAAAGATTGTTATTATTTATTATTTAATTAAGTGCTTCGACTACAAGGCCATTAGCCACTTGCGTGTAGTCCATGGAAGCGATAGAAGCACCGCTTTCCTTGCCTTCATTTATAAGGCAAAACAATAGGAGTATAATTTATTAATTTTAACATACTGGCGAAAGAAAAATAAAATTAATAAATTACATTGTTTGGTCTTACGAATGAACTCAAGGGAAGTGGTGCTTCCATCGCTTCCATGGCCCGCAGGCCGGCGCCATTAGCACAGGTTAACTTTTAAATTGGTGCACATCCAAGACAATAGTATGAATTTATAATAAATTATTAAGTTAATTTTATGATAATCGATGGGCTTTTGAGAGAGTAATGATGGAGGAATTTGAAGTTTCCTGCTGTCTTAATATTTTTTGATTTCAGTTAAGATGTGGTCAGTGGTTAACGTTGTACATCACAGTTTGGCCGTTTAGTGTAATGTTGCTTATATATTTGGCCTTTGATAAATTTATTTGCAATCCTATTGCACAGCTAGCCATGTTTAATTCTTCAAGCATTTCTTGTATTGTGTCTAAGTAGGTTGATATAAAGACTATACTATCGGCGAAGCATAGATGTGCTAGTCTCTCGCCTTGAATATCTACCCCTTTTTGAGTCCAGTTCAACGTTCTAAGGCATCTTTGAGAGCGGCTGTAAATAATTTGGGGGAAATGGTCTCCCTTGTCTTATACCCCTTTTGGGTAAGGTTCTGTTTTGGCAAAGGTTTAGACAGAACACCTCATTCAAGGACATAAATATCTTGGTGATCAACCCTTTGGGGTGTGTTGTCTGATATTTTATTTGAACAAAATTAGTATGTTTACCTTCTTCTTGCTGTGCCTTATCCTTTCTAAGGACGTTGACAAGGGGGCAAAGTCACATTTTTAAACGACTTGGCGTCGTGAACTTTGTTACGTCTCTCTTATACTAGGGAAATGTGTTCTCTGCTGTGGTTTCCCGTTGCCTTCTGCATGTTTACCTAAGAAAAATTAAGCAACCGCATACCAAAACTTCAATCTGAAAGCAATCTTTAACCTAAAAGAGCAACCCAAAACCAGTTCATAAAAGAAATTTTCAAAGACGGATCTACTTCAAAATCGTGTTCTTTATTTATTTCATGTTAATACACTTAAAACCAAAAGGAAGAAATATAAACTTAAGGAAATGGGGAAAAAGTGTTGGACACGAATGTTTTAGCCAATCCTAATGCACTAATTTTTATTTATGTTACAGTTTTGCTAGCGGTTGCCGTACCTGCACTGGATTTATTCATCTCTCTCTTCGGAGCGCTCTGTTTATCAGCACTGGGAATTGCAATACCAGCAGCTATAGAAACGTGCACGTACTGGTACACACGTGAAGGGGCTAGTTTTTATTTAATGGTACTAAAAAACGCAGCTTTAATGATATTTGGAATATTTGGTTTAATAGTAGGAACTTACACAAGTATACGTGATATTGTAAAGGAATTTTCTTAAAGGGAACATAGTGTTTATACATATTTGTAGCTTTCTCTGTGAGAAATGTCTTTCAGGCCAAGTGCCTTTTATTCATATGTATATGTTAAGTTATAACGAGTGATACTATTATAGTGATAGTGAAATAAGTACTAGTGATCGTAGTTATATTAATAAAGACTGTGTTGGAAGTTTGTAAATATCAACGAACATTAAATGTCCATTTTGATTGCTCTCTCCAAAATGGAGTACAATGATATGTACCTGTGCACTAAAAATATTTTATTACTGAAGCGTGTTGATCCATTGAAATGATTTATCTCTGTAGTTTTATTGTAAATAAAGATGAAATAAAATATTATCTCAGTTTTAAATACGAGTTTCTTTTGTATTATATTACGATGTCATTTTCCAAACCCTTACTTAAATTTAAAAATATCATCCATCTGTTAAGGTTTTAAATATCTACCCTCCGACCAGTTTTATTCAATTTATATGTGTCTGACATTCCGGAACCTCAAAATTCTACAACCGCTGTTTGCCGACGACACAGTTTATCTGTCCACACACTCTGACATAAACATAGCTACAAACCAACTTCAACAAGTCTTAGATGCTGCATGCAGATGGTTTCATCGCTGGTGTATTACTCTAAATACGACTAAAAGTAAGGCTAAAGTTCACCCTCCGCCGACCAACTCTTATCCTTGCAAACCAGCAAGTTATTTGGAATCCATCAGATAATGGAGTCAAGTATTTAGGAGTGTATTTGGATCAAAAGTTGACGTGGTCCTGCCACATTAACAAAAATCTCACCCAAGCTTACGCCAGACTAGCTCTGCTGTACCCAATAATTAATCGAAATTCACCTTTAAAACAACAGTGCGGCATATTCATATATGAGTCAATTGTCAAACCACTTCTAAGCTATGCATGTCCAGTTTGGGGAGCCACTTCTTCCACACACATCAAGAAACTACAAGTGTATCAGAACAAAGTTCTCCGGATAATCTTCAACGCACTCTGGTTTGGAAGGAACCACCAATTACACTCTGAAGCGAATATCCCTCTCATACAGGAACACATTAAGACCCTAACAAAAAGATATTTTGCTAACATCTGTCGATGCAACAGCGCCCTACAATACACAACCGGCTCTAGGACCAGTGATTAGTGCAGTGACTGCAAGCGAAAGACAAGGTATTAGCTAGGCATTTTAATCCACTAGTTCATATGTCCACAACATGTTCTTATTGTAATATGAGTCATGCATAGCGAATACATCGCTGAACTAAATTAACGCTTGTAGTTTTCTGGATCCTTTTAGACCACAGCAGGCTTTACTTTAGTTTGTCATGATGTCTCTATTTTAGTGCCCCCTTTTCCTTTTAGTGAAGCCCCTTTAAAAAGCGGGCGAAACGTGCAGTTTTTCTGTCCCAACAGTGACAAGGTCCCAACCCGGAAGACGTTCTTTTAAGACTGACACTGACTGTGGAAGCCTTCGAATGCATTACAGATCAACGTTATTTATGAATGTGTAATTTGGGTTGCCTATTCCAGCTGTTAAGGGGAACGTCTAATGTAAACCACTCAGTACATCTAGATAGACGAGTGATTCAATTAAAGAAAGAATGCGATGGCAGGAAAGTAACCAATAATAGTAAATAAGTATCCAACTGCTTGGTCTAGTTATTTTCTGCGGGGCACGAAATGAGTTTGTAGCCATTTCAGGAAATTGTTTGAAATGATGTATGCCGATTTTTGGGACATATAGACAACAGATCCGGGTGGCATGCCATCCTGAAATGTTTGCTTTTTGTTTTTTCCCTTGAAAATACAAGCGGGGGGAAGAAAATTGCCCTCAGCATTACAGCAATCAATTACTGTGATAGTCTCTCCTCGCTCTGCTGATGTAAGGGTTGTTACAGCTTTTGATCCCTTTTCTGCTATAACAGTTCCAGGTTTATGATTTACCTGTAAGCCACTCTCGTTCATGTTAAATATATGGCCAGGTTTGTCAAATAATTGTTTTTCTCCCAATATCTTTTATAGTAATTTAAAATACTTAGTGACGGTTTCTCTGTTCATTCCTAATCCTCTGTTTATTGACAGCCCTCCGCTTTTCTCACAGACAAGTGAGGATGTCTCCGTAGAAAAGATTTTAACTAATCATAGCCTGCCATTTCAGCAGTTTTGTCAAATTTATGAGGAATTTTTAATTTTTTCGCCAAATGGTAAGCTATTTCCCTTACATCGGATTTAGTGGGAGAACAACCCATTTTCTATAATCTTAGAATATGCACCACCAACTTCCCTTCTGCTACGCTTCCCAAAATTCCTGCTGGTCCCATTCTTTCTTTTGCGCTGTCTTTTAAGGGTGCTTAAAGGAATATTGAATTGCCGTGCAGCAGCTTGAACGGTCATACTACCATTATGAACATGCTGAATAGCAGCTGTCAATGCTTCTTGAGTCCATTCTCCATGCAAATTATTTTTTCTCTTGTATTCCGTAGGGATAGCCACAAAAAAGTAAAAAACGATACCCAAATGCATGTCGGCATCTCACCCGATTATTCAAGTGGCATCTCTACCAAAGATATGGGTGAGATATCACTTCCTTCTGTACCGCCTATGTACGTCTAAACCTCTAAATACATCCAAATTGCTATTAACATAACCTCTTAGAATCTTACATCGCCGCATAATTACTTTAGATTCAAAATATCAAGTAATTTGTTGTTGGCACATCTTTTTGTAATTGTCACGGAAACTTTGGGTATAATTAAAAATTATTATCGCAAAAATCTTACCTAAAATATCAATATACAGTGTATCTCAGGCATTACTCCCCAGGCCTATAACTTTGTTATTTTTAAAAATAACTGTAATAAACTACATATATTCGTAAATCGGAGCAAATTCTTTATAAGATGGAGAAAGAAAATGTTAGAAAATCTGTACTCATATTATGGCAGCGATATTCAACTTTTTTTTTTAAATTGCACACTATACTTTTTTTCGGTCATTCTGATAGTACTCTTTATTCTCTTTATAACCATGTAAACCAATATTGGTCTTACATAAGAAAATTCTCGAAAAAATACGATTGAAACTTGAAGTCTAGGTTTGCCATGGAAACAACTGATTTTTGTAATTTGTACTCGTCGGCGATAAAAACAATAGCGGATACCGTTCTGCATATAACCTTGCTGTTCTTCTTGCATTCCTCTCGCATAAACCATAAATAAGGATCATATCAAGCCTTTCAGAATTAGTGTAATTCATTTCTAATATGATTTTAAACAAGAACATACAAATACCGAAAGAACGCCTGTCATCCTTTGCAACGTAAAATGCAGTTGTTTTACAGCTACAACTGTGTTTAAATGGAAAACACAGTTGGTTGTGATCTAACTAAAACGAATTTCTTGCTCTTTTCAACCATGTAACATAATCCGTATGTTTAATTTGCAAAAAATTGAGAAATAATGATTTTTAGGTTTTTTGTTGCTAAATCAAGAAACTAAGATTTAAACATAAACTAAAAAAATCAAGTAATGGTCGAAATATTAACTTAAATTGCAAGCAAATTCAGATTTTTAGTTCATTTACAATGCTAATTTTCTTTAATAATTTGCTTCTCCCAATTTTTCAGTTTCCATTTTTGAGGTTTTCACTGTTTTTCTTTACGATAATTTCATTTCCATTAACGTTCTTAGGTTATTACTAAGTTTTGTATGTCTACTTAATTTGAAAAAAATAAATGTGATCTTAAACTCGATGTGTCTTAACGAATATTTTTTTAAAAATTAGGCAGAAAGATCCTTGTCTTTCATAAAAATCATTCTTGTATGTATGTAATCGTTAACCTCTTATACCTTTCGGTGTTGAGGCTGGTGCGTTAGCGTATGTGGTCTTACGCATTCTTATACTTCAATAATAAAAAAAAAACTAACTGCGAAGTCTGGAACAAATGAAACTAGGATAATGTTTAAGGCAAAATTTTTAAATCAACATATCTGAAAAATTATATAAAAAACAAATAATGAAAAGGGTAGTAAACTGTCTCAAGCGCCTTTCGCCCGCAAAGGGTTATTAAGGGCCTGCAAAAGATGGCATGCAAGTACTAAATGGCATGGCGACGCTGTATAGATTTCCATGATGGCGCCTAAAGCCTCGTGACCGTTTCGAACTTGCCACAAATAGATAATCCCACCGTTGAACCGGGAGTTTCGCGCGCTTGTCTAAGATATAAACCCTAGGTACACCACTGCTGGTGAGTTCTGCATGAAAAATAGTTAGAATTTTGACACCTTTCATTCAAAACCTTCCAATTGTTTCCAATTTTTAGGGCACATTTCCTTATTATATTGTAGGAAAGGTCTTTGAACCTTTTGTTTAATTGTATTATTTAAAAAGGTAGGATGTTCAAAAATTGGTTTTACTGTGGTGTCCATGAAATGATGTCCATGGATATTAAATAATAATTTACTTAGTTAATTGCTGTAGGTATTTGGTTTATGGTGTTGACTTTAATTATAAATTTGGTACGTACTTAGGGGTAATTTAATAGTAAATAATTTTGCCTAGTAAATCAGAAGTGCACGCGGTCAGTGACGTAACAAACTTAGATCAATAATAACAAACTAAAGGTTAGGAGGTTATGTAACAGTAAAGCCGGTACTGTGCTTTACTTCCATTTATTTAATTTAATTTTTTTATATTTCGATACTGTTGTGGCCCTTTCAAATTTAAAACTTTCGCATTAATTTCACTGTTTTCAAAACTTGATTCTATAAAGTATAGTATAAAAATTACGGAGTAATATTTCCTGAAATTAACTTCTTTTCCTTTAATTTTAAGGTGTAAAAATTTTAATTTTGTATTAAGTGAATATATTAACAAAAAGCCCCCTACAACTAGCTAAATATTTGAGGACTAAGACCGCCAGGGCTTTAAAATATTTAAACTTGGAATCTCGAAGCTGAGAAGGCTCGAATTCATAATATTTTGAACTCCAAATCAGTAAAATTCTATTGAAAACGTTTTCAAAAAAGTCTATTCGAATATCTTTAGTTAATGTGTAACTGGGGTAAGATTTATATATTATCGATCAAACTCGTGCAAATTACTGTTGATGGTAACAAAGGAATTTAAAACATTCTTCAATTATTATTAAGATAAATCCAAGTGTTTGAACTGTCTTTGCCTGAAATACCGGGGGAATTTCTAATTAAGACGAGGTACGAAAGTCCCAGCCATCAGCGGCGTGCTGGCCTAACAAATTATCGGAATTTATCACGATAAACGCCTGTGAATTTAGAAAAAGTAATCTCATTGGTTTCAAATTTTACATAGAATTATTTAAAAATGTATCAAAATTGCCTTTAATTAAAATCCCTACTTTAGCTCGCTTGAAGAAGGAATCCTGAGCTGCTTTGACTGATCAGACACGCCCTTGACTGTTGTGCAGAATTCCAATTAAACTGTTTTTGTTGTATCTTCTAATAGATACTAAGTTTATATTGTATTTCGAATGCACTTTAAGACCTCAGGGGCGAATGAAATGAAAACAATATGTATAATTTAATCATTTGAAAAACAAGGCGTTTTAAAGAAAATATTGCAGTAAAAATTTTGTGCTTAGGAAGTTTATATTTCTAACTGTTCATATTCATCTTCCTAAATGTATATCTACCTTTATGAACGTCAAAAGGCTTGAAGAATATTTCTATAAATTTGCAAATTTAAAGTACCTTAAATCGTTTTATAAAAGTTTAAGATGCTTAACTTTTAAATTAATTTAAATTATTTATTGGTCTTTAAATAAAAATGAAGCCAATGAATATAACCTTCAAACCTGCAGTTTCTACTTTCAGTTTGTTTTTCTTTTAATTTGAGGGTCCTCAATTTCCTGTTTAAGAATCTGAAAGCCTAAGAAATTTTCAGACTGAGTTCTTTTTTTTTAATATGTTCAAGTTAAGAATAATTATAAGCAAAATGTAGAACATTTTAAAAATGGACTCTTTGGGATTGTATCTCTGTTTTAAAGTGTATGTTTGCTTCAAAGAATGTTTTAAAAAGTCGATTTTCTATTTTAAAAATAAATACCCAAGTTCCCAAGTACCAAAACTTACGAACATAAAATTTTTGATACCCAAGTTGATAATGAATTGAAAACCCCAACAACGTAGTACCAAATGTACTGCGATAACTAAATGCCCAAGCATTTTTGCTTGACAAAATTAGCTGGAGTTGGTATCTTGAAATATTCTATTCATGAAATTAAATGCCTACAAAGTTGGTTGAGATAAAATTATGCTCTTCGCCAAATTAGCAGAAGAAATTGTGATTGTCTAAACTAATTTAAATTATCACAGGTTCGTTTATATCTTCATAATAGCAACAAAACGTAATAAGAATTAAGCTACACTATTCTAAGTTATATTTTATCAGTGGCACAAAAATGTGAATAAATATATGCAACACCTTGATGTAATTTCCATAACAATAGCGTGATAAATTCCTGGATGTAAAGTGTACAATGAATCCCCGGTATCGGTTTTGTACCCTCGTGTTGTATTTTTAGCAGCTCGGTGAAGCCTTCAGGGGGATCATTTTATGAATAAATTATTGGCGTTATTAGAATGTTAAAGCTGAAAGTTAATAATAACTAAGAATAATGAACTGTGACGTGTTTATACAAAGCTCCTGGGAATAAGAGTTAAAATTTTCATGTACCTTACGAATTGTATTAGATGTATTTCCACAAAGGGGTAAATCCTTATAAATTTAATTTCTAATTTCATATTTAAGAATTGTTAGCTTTTACACAGGGTAGTAGGTAAGTATTGGAACACAGCGCAACAGTAAGGTTCCTGGGGTCAGAATAATGGGACTTACCAATGTCAACATGTTAATTTTAATTTTCTTCCGTAATTTCAAGAGTTTTGGAAATCTTCATAAAAGGCTTAGTGAAACTAACTTTCTTGGGGTGATAAGGCATAATCCTCGATTTTAGTGTAACTCTTGAAAGACCATTACTATTGCCACACCCAATATCTTAATAATCCTTAAACTTTTTTAACCAAAAATTATGACAGATTTAATTGAAATTGCCTTAAATCTTCTAAAGTTAACCGTTTCCAAGATATTTGCTAATGAAGCAACTAATACAACATTTTATTCATTGTTTGAATAGGTACCTTTTAACACCTAAGATTGAATTCAAAACAAGAATTTAGACAGAATCTTGTCAAAGACAAGTAATGGGACGCAGTAGATTCATGTTTTTATTTACTTTGTTAAAGATATTAGGTGTAGCAAAAACAACAATCTTTTAGGAGATACATTTAAATCCAGGGCGGATTTATGTTTCCCGTCCCCAAAGAGTTAATTTCGCCAATTTCAATATAAGTACTTCAGTAAACTTCTGAAAATAGAAAATCAGAGAAGAACATTTAAATTAAAATTTTGACTTTTGGACAAAAATTACACAGGGCATAGAATATGATCTATATGGGGCTCAGTGGAAGGTTTGGGGAATGCTAAAACGTGAACGCAAGGTTTAAATGAATATACGAAGTCGCAGCCAGTACAAGTAAAAACGTGAAAGTACACAATGAAACAGGTTACTGAAACCTTAAGCAAATTAAAAAATCGAAAAACTCCGAAACCTCATCAAATCCGAAACAAACTTTTAAAATATGGTGGAAACGACTTATGTATAGAACTAATATTGAAAGAAGGTACCCCACCTAAAGCATGGAGAACAAGTATCACGAAACCCATATTCAAGAAGGAAAATAAGAAGAATCCTGAGAACTATAGGGGGATTACGTTAAGGAGCATTCTCGTATTTACAAATACCTATCCTTAAATTATTAACAATACTGTAGTATTGTGAACAGCTGGCAAGGATCTACAAACAATCGAAGCTCAATGGACACAATATTCACCAGTCATCGAAAAATCTATTGGATATAATAAACCGGTGTTTTTGTACCTTATTGATCTCACAAGAGCGTTCGATTGAAGTAGATTAAACGACGTTCTAGAAACTAGCAATACTTGAACCATGTACCAAGGGAAATACTCTCGGAAATAATATATATCATAAAACAGTTTGAACACGCAAACTAAGACATACATACCGACTAACAACACATTAACCCAAGAAATCTCTAGTTATGGACAAAATTATAAATATCGTATAAATAGCTAACCATGGATACAAAATGGGAAATCGAGAACTGAAACTATTATGTTATGCAGATGACGCTGTAATCCTTGCTGAAAACGAAGACGACTCACAAAGGCTTCTCCATGCTTTCTAACTGGCTGCTAAAGACTATAATTTGGAGATATCAGCAGAAAAAAAAATCCTTAGTTATTTGTAAAGAACCTAGAAGATGTAAATTAGTAATCAATGTGTTTTAAATACATAAGGTTGAAATCTCAAGTTATAGGAACCACCAAAAGAAGTTAATGCTTTACGCTCCTGCTGTGGAAGTATAAAATATTAGAATACACAGTGCTGAATGAAATTGATCAAGAGAAAAAACACAATCCTTAACAAATTCTAACTTTAATCTTCAGAATTAATATGTATAAATTACATGTCAATAATTTTGTTCTATCAACAACATCGATCATAGATCACTATTAAATAACAATAATTTGTATGATCTAATATGCCATGCAATTTAATTTATATTTAAATATGTTCAATAGAATTTAACTAATTTTTCCTGCATGTTTTCAAACCAGAAATTATGATCGTATTTAATTTTTACGATATGTAGGTCTTTATTTGTATACACTACAAAATAACAATATTGTTTTGGTGCTACATGCATTTGCCCCTGAACCTGATACATGTAATTGTGATTTCTTTTTAATTTAATTACTCCATTGTCTGTATTCACTTTTTCACAATAATCAATAATTTTTTGTTCTACGGATTCTTCTATTCCATGTTCTCTTGCCGAAAATGGACACTTGATTTCAAGAATTAAATCATCACCTACAAGTCCATCAGGCGAGGCGCCGATGAAGGGATATTCTTGATCTATAAAAAGCCCAGAATCTGTAACACCTAAATTTATTGCTCTGATAAATGCTTGCCGCGCTTCAAGTTCTTTTATTATCCCGTGCCCCGTGCTCTAAGGATTTTGATTTGATAGACAGTTTGTTTGACATGTTTTTCACTAAATTTTTAGTGTTAGTATTTTGGCGCATTTTGCAAACCAACCCAAAATGACTAGCTGTTAATTTTGTGGATCTTTCTTTTTGCCAGATAGGATTTGAATGTTGGCCTATGGTACTTTTTGATACTTCCTGGTGATTAATATTAGTCAGTTCCATTAAAAAATTACTTTGATTCACAGCAAGTTCGTATTCATTATTATCACTTGCGAAGTCCAACACAGCACCGTAATCACCATCTTTATTAAAAACCGCTCTTTTTCTTTTTCAAGTTTTATTAAGTCTTTTCCTCAATTTTTCTGAAAACTCCTTTGTATATGACCCTACATTACCTCCACTAATCTGCTCCTGTACGATATCTACAAAACAGCGGCGATTATTAAAACTTATAGCAGCCGCCTTGCATCTTGTTTCATAAGAACCACGTTTGCAAAAATTTATTCGTTTCCCTCCCACTAATTTATGAACAACGGAATTATAATTTTCCACACTGTTGTTATCCACGTCATACAGTAAGCTTGCAGAATTATTGGCAACATGCATCAGCGCACTTTGAAATTATTCGAAAATTGGACAGTCTCTGAATTTTGTATAAATGTTACCGTTAAACCGTGTAATCCGATATTCCATGAAATAACTAGTTATTTCATAAAATACCGATCTATGGTAGTTAAATTATAGAATAGTTTGTTATTTCATACTTTAACTAGTTATTATACAGAATATCGGCTGCGCTCTATTTCAAGTGTGTAATGAACTGTATTCATCGTGGTCTATCAGAACCACCTTACGAAATTTGTTGTGTTAAAGCCTCTGAAAACTAAACGCGCTGAGGAAGTTGCATGTCGTATTCTTGAAATATTTTTCTTTTTGGAGCTCCTAACATGCTGCAATCGGACAATGGTCGTGTGTTTTGCAATAAAATGATCCACGAGATATGTGTCCTGAGCTAAAAATTGCGCACGGAAGGCCAAGGCACAGCCAAAGCCAAGGCAGCGTGGAAAGAGCAAATCAGGATGTGGAAAACATGCTTACCACTTGGATGCAACAAAATGGCATAAAAAAAATGGAGTAAAGGCTTGCAGTTTGTTCAGTTTATGAAAAATCGTGCCTATCATTCTGGCACCAAAAGAACCCCTTATAAGGCAATGTTTGGTGTAGATCCAAAAGTTGGTTTAACAACCTCTTCTTTGCCGAAAGAAATAATAGCTTCATTACAGGATGAAGAAGATTTAAACAAACTTTTGCAAAACATGGAAAAAAAACTGAAGAACCGAACATCAAAGATAGCGATCAAGAAAATCTCGAAAATGAAGATATTGATAATAGAGAAGACCGTGAAGAAATTGAAGAAACAAAATGTGTAATTTGTTTAAAAACCTGCTCAGAGAGTTATTCGCTTTGCACTGACTGCTTAAAACCGGTTCATTTTAAATGTGCAATAGAAATATTTAATGAAGACGCCGATGGAATGGATCAAATTCGACGATGTATATTGTGCCGCCGAAAAACGTTGATAATAAATGAACGTAATGACGCTAAAGAAGGTTTATGCCAACAAGCGAAATAGATGAAGATTACTTCAGATTAAAAAAAAAAACCCTCGGCAGCTATTGGTTCAACAGTTCGTGTAAAAGTTCCTGACGTAGACCGTGGAAGAGGAGATCCTAGGTCTATACTTGCCATTGTACTAGATGTTACTGATGATAATTATTATAAATTGGGCACAAGGAATGGTATAATCAAACAACTATATGCAAGGTCTCAGTTTAGTGTTTGCGATGAGAAACTTATATCCGGCGAAGAAGTTCCTTCCAAAGAGATATCCCTGCGGGCAGTGGCAACTGCCCAGTCAACCGGCACAGGACAAGGCTTTAAAAAATGTTCTTGCACAAAAAAATGCGAAACAAAAAAATGTTTGTGCAAAAACAATAATAATTTACTGTGCAATTTTAAGTGTCATGGTAGCGGTCCATGCACAAATAAATAGCAATAATATTATAATACGTCCTTACTAACGAAAAACTGTATAATTAAATGTATTTCTGTTTGTGATAAGAATATTGTTTAATTAGGTATTTTATATACGAGAATTTTACATTTATTTTTTATTACTTCCGTAAATATTTTGTTCCAAAGATGTATTAATTTATGTTTATTCTAAAAGAATAATTATTTTCTTTTGCAATTTGTTTTTTTTTATGAATTACTAACTACTGAAAATCTAATTCTTCAAGTTATAATCTTCGTCCTGTCAATTTATTTCATACTTTATTTTGTATAACTACGTTATTCTACAGAATAACTAGCTAATATATAGAATAACTAGTTAAAGTATCAAATAACAAAACTATTCTATAATTTAACTGCCGTAGATCGGTATTTTATGAAATAACTAGCTATTTCATGGAATACCGGAATTATACGCTTTAACGGTAACATATACAAATAAAGACCCACATATCGAGAAAATTAAATACGATCATAATTTCTGGCTTGAAAACATGCAGGAAAAATTAGTTCAATTCTATTTATTTGCGTTATTGCCAGAAATAGTTGATTTTCGGCAAGCTAGGAATATGCCCATTCGGGACATAAAATGTAAAGATTTATAGTGGCTTTATAAAAATAAATATGAATGTGTGAATAAATATTCTTTTATATCTTTCTTCTAGTTTAATAATTAAAAAATGCATTTTTAATAGATTAATAATTAATTATAGCAATTAATAAAACAATAGCTTTCGTTACTGACTAAACTTCAATCTAAAAACAATGAACATTTTTGAGCTATAGTTCAATTGGCGATCCAGGTAATGCGCGTCATCAATCACATGATCAACGGTCGGCGTTACCAATAATGCGCGATAAAAAAATACAAAATTTAATTGCTAAATATAAATTATTTTTGTAGTTTTCTAAGATTAGGCAGCCGTGTTTAATCACAAGGTCTATAACTTTTTGAAAATAAGAAAGAAATCGGGTTTTTATTTTCTAATTTAGCTCATATTTATTTTTTGTAAAGTTAGTATTATTCTTGGCATGTTTATATTTCCAATTTCCAATTTCACTTGCAAATTTTTGACAGATCGTGTTGTGTGTCATTAACGTTTGTTTGACATTTGGCGTTTTTTAGGTTATAAACTTTGCAAATCGTTTGAAACTTCATGTAGACGTACCAAGTTATGATGTCATAAAATTTATTGATGACCTGCATTACCTGGCTCGAAAATTGGACCATATACATACTTTATTTTATTTTTTTGTTAATAATTGCTACTGCTTCAGTTACCTATTAATTTTTTTTTATTAGATTCATTAATTACAACAACTGGTTAGTTTTCAGAGTTCTTGAAACTACAGTTTTACTTAAAAATTTACATAATACTGTAAGAGTTCACAGAACACTCATTGGCAGTCTAATGCTTCCGGTATTTAAAAATAATCTCTTGTAATCCCTTGCTACTTACATGACTGGTATTTTATTTATTTTGAAAGTGATGTTCTACAAAAGCAAATGAAAGGTGTGTTGCCTATTTTCAATTTAATTATTATCATATATCTTGATAATTAGAACTAATTAAGAAAATTTCGCAGCGTAGCTTACTACATAATCGAGATATCTAACTATTAGTCCCAACACTTACCTTGATTAACTTGAAAATAACTGAATAAAACGGTAAACTTGTTTCAGCCTATTTCATTAGTTTCAGAGAATTGCTTTTAATTATATAAAAAATAATCACATGGAGGGATTCTTTAATAACTGTAAAGACGTTTCAGCTATCGACCATTTTTCAAAGATAAATAATAACTGTTCAAAACTGTCTTAAATATTGCCATTTTTATACAGACTTCCACATCAGGAGCGTAAAGCCTTAACGTAGAACCTTAGTCACAAATCAACAAAGCAGCAAGACTGTCAGGATGCCTATCCGACATAATTTGAGGAACAAGAACAAGAACATTGAAGCAAAGGTCGGAATATTCAAGACCTGCGGGTATAGAAACAAGAGCAGACACAAGACACTCACTAACAGAATACTCCCAATCACGGAAATGAAGATTTTAAGAGCAATATCAGGACACATGCTCTACAATAGAATGCAAAGTGACAACATTAGCGAAATGTGTAATGTACAAGATGTCGTCAGATGGGCGAGAAGACGCAACGTAACCAGAATGTCGAACAACAGACTACCCAAAATAGAAAGGGATAACGAACTAAAACCAACATGCCCACCTTGAAGACCACCTAAACTCTGAAAGGACAGCTGGACCTTCGAGTCTCAAGAGTATTGTCATATTGGAACAAACAGGTCTCTGACCTAGTAGTAGAAGAAGAAGAAAAACTTTTGGACTAAGGTAATCCTAGGGAAATCGTTATATTTTGGCCCAACGAATGTACTGCTGGTCTGTGTCTCATTGCTTATGGGCCATCCTGTACAAAAGAGAGGAAGAATTCGGACGTAAAATAGACCATAACGTATACATAAAAAAGTAAAAAGAATTCTGCAATGCCGTGGAAAGACTTAAACGTAACCCAAGACACATTAAAGACGAAAGAGAAGTATTAGTTACAATCAACAACAAAGAGCATATTAAAAGTATAGAAGCGGCACTGCAAGTCCATATTTGAAGCAGAGAACAGAGGAGAAACACCAAAAGAGAAACAATGCAAAAATGAAGAAAAGAGAAATCCCAGCATGTATGAGAAACTCGGAACAAATCCCTAAAAAATGGGGACCTAATACAATAAAAAATTAGTATCGCATTTTTTTAACAAAAAATTTAAGACAATTGCCTTTTTACAATTAAATCTGTCATAACTTTAAGTATGAAAACGCTTTTTTAAGATATTAGGTGTATGAAAGGCAACGCTCCTTTATGAGCTACATTAAAATTGAACTCGGATTATTGCTTCCCATCCCAAGAAAGTTGGTTTCCCCATTTTGACCTTTGAAATTATTGCAGAAAAACATTAAAATCTAAGTTATTTTATTTAGAAATCTACTGTTGGCTGGTCACATTACTTAAGGATCACCCTGTATAAAGGTTCAATATTGAAAAACGTCAGATGTTTTTACGACGTCATTTTTTTAAGGCAAACCAACAAAATTCACATTTATTCGTTACGTAATTGTGAAAATTCCCTGCTTTTAGACCTTTAAACTTTGATTTAATACCAGTTTTAAGGTTGTATTGTTAAATAACAGTAATATTACTCGTTACTACAAAGTGTCATAACATGAATTATGTACATCTAGGATGCTTTTAAACAATGTAGTGGCATTAAAAGTTGACATGCAAACAAACTTCAAAGGTAACTAGATGTAATTCTTTTTAAGACACCTGGTAGGATCGCTTCATATTTATAGAAATAAATTAAAACTTACCTTGATGAAGGTCCAACCGTGGTTGTCCAGCTGTCCAAGTATTAGAAACAATGTTATCCAAATAACACAATAAACATTAACGTCGGCTTCATTTATTTTTATTAAAACGAGTATTAGCCCAGTGGCCAGGTTACCTTGCAAAATGTCATGTAGTTTTGGATTTTGGATATGTTGTATGTACCTAGGCCCTTATTAAAAATCCAAGTTTTCTAATTTGGCACACCGAAAAAAGTGACACAAAAATGGTCGTACTGACGCGCGCACAGGCGTGCCAAATTAGAAAACTTGGATTTTTAATAAGGGCCTAGGTACATACAACATATCCAAAATCCAAAACTACATAACCTTTTGCAAGGTAAAATGTACTTGGCCACTGGGCTATATTGAATCGCAACCCAATTAATAGAATTGCCAAAAAATTCGAACTAAGTAAATTAACGCGCATTGTAAAACTTACGACCGTTCCGTTGTTCTGTTGCAACTGTTTTACTGAAGATTGAGGCAGCTGGCCCACTAGATTTTATGTCTACAAACATCACCTTTGATAATATAGCAAGGCGTGCAGAGTGCACGTGTGAGATAAAAATTTAAATTGTTATAGGAATAAATGCCAAAACAGGTGGTTGGTTAAAAGATATCGGCATGTTTTGATTATGTGAGAATGAGTAATGCATTTATGCATCGTTTGCGGAAGTGAGATATTAAAAATCATAACCAAAATTAAACTAACGTCGTTATATAACTCTAACAAATTAAATTAGTTTAGTGTAGTGCTAATTTGTATTTGTATTTAGATAAAAATTAATTGAACCCCTGTAAGTAAATGTGGTTAATAAAAAGTATCTCTTTGAGCCGGCCAAACTAATCACTAACAATAAATACTACTTATCCACAAGCAACATACAGAGCGCACAGAAGATAATTCAAGGCAACTGTGCCGCAGCATTAACCCAAATGGAGACCACGGACAGCGGTGATAACCAGCCAGAAAATACGCAAGATAAAACCGACGAACAATCGCAATCACAAATAAAAATTCCACCAATATTCTTGCATAATGCGAGCTCACTAAAATACCAAGAAATACTTAAAGATATTCAAGGTTTAAATGTTAAAGAATTTTCCATCGCTCATAAGGGAAATCAACTGCAAATTAAACTAACCACAATTGAGGACTACAGAAAAATAACAAAACTGTTTAACGAAAATAACCTTGATTATCATGCATTTAAAAATCCCGAACAGAATTGCTTATCAGTAATTATACGTAATATTCCAGTATCCATAACTGATGACGAATTAACTACAGAACTTAAAACTTAAAACATTAAAGTATCCAGTGTTAAAAGTAGCTAGGTTATACAATAAAGAAAAGTACCCAATGCCATTATGTGCGGTTGAACTTGCCAATACAGACGAGGGCAAAGAAATATTTAATCTCACCAGAATAATGTATTCGGTAATCGAAACCTAGAAGAAAATCTAAAAATATCCCGCAATGTAAGCGATGTCAGAGGTACGGACACACCCGGAATTATTGTCAATCAGAACCCCGTTGCGTCAAGTGCATGGGTAAACACGTATACACAGACTGCCCTAAACGCCCAAACGAAGACCCGCAATGTGTTAATTGTAGCGAAAAACACCCACCTAACTATAAAGGATGTAGCTATTACCTAAAAATTAGCCGTAAGCAAGTACATAACACCAGTCAATTACAAGAAAGGGCTACAACAACCGCACCCACCCCAAGAAATAGCCAGCGAGATAATCAACCCAATTATTGGACCACTAACAGAAAGCACGCAGAAGCCTCAACAGCAGGTAACAACGATAATTCAACTAACCCACAGAACATAACTGATATAATAACCATTATTATTAAAAATATTATTGACCAACTAATACTCCACTTAGACCAAATAATGCCATATCTTTTAACAATTATACCAACATTGAGTACCAATGGATCCAAATAACCAGCATACTATCAATAATATAACAATGCTCAATTGGAATTCCAATGGGATCAAAACTCAAAAAACGGTCTTTGTCGCATTCTTAGCCAGGCATAATATTAGTTTAGCATGTATTACCGAAACACATTTAGCAAATCACGAATTACTCCGTATACCAGGCTACAATGTATTAAGAAAAGACAGAGACGCCCGAATAGCCGCAGGGAGAGTAGCTATTATGCAAAAAAAAACCTAGAAGTATCACACATTACAGACCTAAACGTAATTAATCTAGAAGCTGTCGCTGTTACAGTTACGCTTCGCAATAACACAAACTTAAAAATAATTAGCGTATATAAACAACCTAATAAACAATTATTGGAACAAGATATCAAAACATTATTTAGTGAAAATATACAAACCCTAGTAGTTGGGGACCTAAATTGCAAGAGCACTGTGTGGGGTTGTCGGGTTAACAATCCAAGCGGCCTTAAATTACTTAACTATATTACACCTCATGCAGCACAAGTAACTGCCCCATAGGAACCGACGCATTATCCCTACAGAACTAACTACCAACCCGATATACTGGATATCGTTATACAAAAAAACGTAAACATGCCAATCTATCAACGAGTAGTCTCGGAAATGGATTCCGATCACCTTCCAATAATCATTAATTTCCAGTTAGAACCACAAATGATAACTCCTATTCCAAAACTAATTAATGGAGTCATAGATTGGGAAGTATTTCGGGAATCAATAAATAAACATACAAATTGCCCATCAAATATAACTACCTGTGAAGAAATTGATGTCGCCATTAGCCAGCTTACAACTGCAATCAAATCATCAATAAATGACGCAACAATAGTGCACTCGAAAAGACGCCGGAACAACCTGTTGCAACCACCTAATTTTATAATTGAATTAATCAAACAAAAACATAAAACACGACGACACTGGCAAACAACAAGAGATCCTCTTGTTAAACACGAATTAAATCGTTTAACACACCAAGCCAAATGGCAATTACAAAATAGAAACATATCGAAAATATATAAGCGATCTACAAGCAAGGGATCCAACAATGTGGCGCGCAACGAAATAAATTTTAAGGCAACCACAAGTAATACCAACAATTGTCCAAGATATCCAGAGTCACTCGACGGATCAACAAAAATGCAATATTTTTGCTAACTACCTGCAGAATAACTTTACGGCAACAGTACAACAAGATAATAAAGATTTTATCAGAGAAATACATAGTGCAGTAGCATCCGCAATACCCCAAATCCCAATTGATTTTAGACATACATCACCAAAAGAAATATGTGATTTAACTAAGGACCTTCCCACAAAGAAAGCACCCGGCCATGATATGATTCCGAACATTGTTTTAAAAAACCTAACAAGTAAGATCTACGCATATCTATCAACCGTATTTAATGGATGCTTAAGACTTGGATACTTTCCAAATGACTGGAAACTCGCAATTATAATAATATTTAACAAACCAGGCAAAAAGGCTAATCAAGTCACAAGCTATAGACCAATCAGCCTATTGCCTACTTTATCCAAAATATTGGAAAAAATAATTAAAAGTAGGTTATCTGAAGAAATTGGAAGACTCGATGTAATTCCGAAATTTCAATTTGGATTTAGGGCCAAATATTCTACTAATCACCAACTACTCAGACTGACACAGGTAATAGAACAAGGATGCGAAGACAAAAAATATACAGCTGTGGCCTTCCTGGACATTGTTCAGGCATTCGATAAAGTCTGGACAGAAGGGCTAATTCACAAAATGATCCAAAACCAAATTGCGCCGTATTAATAAAAATAGTAGCATCCTTCTTAAAAAACAGAACATTCATGGTCAGAATAAACGCACTTACATCTACCATCCGACCAATTTCAGCAGGAGTGCCACAGGGGTCGGTTTTTGGGCCCATCCTATTTAATATTTTCACACATGACATTCCCGAGCCAGCCCGTTCAGATATTTCCATGTTCGCTGATGACACAGCCTTAATTGTGCAAAGCGAAAATATCCAAAATGCAGTGAACACCTTACAGCGTGCAGTAGATGAAATAATCAGCTGGTGTAATCAGTGGTGTATCACCATCAATAGAAGTAAGTGCGAAACCAAGATATTCACACTGCGACGAATTTCAAACCCGCCAAACATAATTATAAACGACCAGGTAATCGAATGGAATAGCAAAGATAGTAGTGTTAAATACCTGGGCGTCCATCTGGACGGAAGATTGACCTGGGGAATGCATATTAACAAAAAAGTTAACGATTGCTACGTAAGGTTATCCCAATTATATCCCATCTTAAATAAAAAATCTACTCTTAAAATCAATTGTGCAACTTTACTTTACAAAACTCTGTTAAGGCCAATTCTTACATATGCATGCCCAATCTGGGGGGCAGCTTCTCAAACCCACATAAAAAAAATACAAGTTATACAAAACAAAGTTTTACGTATAGCAACAAACGCTCCGTGGTTTGTAAGGAACAGTCAGATACACAAAGATCTAGAAATACCTACCATTGAACAATTTATCAAGAAAACGTCAAAAAAATTCTTTGAAATATTGCATTGTGTGAAAGTAGTGAATTATTACTCACTGGGAACTAAAAACATTCATACCCGGTTAAATAGACGGTTACCGCAAGATGTTTATATGATATCAGACAACAGCGATGAAGATTGATTTATTAATAAACTGCTTATAGTGTAGTGTGCGGCCGTATTGTACAAATGTAAGATAACATATTAGATAATGCTAATGAATTGTCGTAGTATTTAGTTAAATCTTATCAATTAACACAACCATGTATGACATTGTGATGTCGATCTGGTAAATATATGTGTTGTGTTGTTAGATAATAGTATATTGTGTTATTAGGAGTAAAAGTGTCATTTTGTGTGCCGAGCATGACATTTGAACGACGAGCGCTAGCGAGTCGGACACTCATGCGAGGCACACAAAATCACTTTTACTCCGAATAACACATGTTATTTTTTCTTCAAACGCATAAATTGAAAGCAATTCAGCAAGAAAATTTAAAAAAAGTCAAAAATGAACGTCATACCAGCTGTCGTTGCTTTGTTATAAAAAATAAAAATTACGAGTTGCCATTGGCTCATTAAGTGTCACTTTTACTCCTAGGAGTAAAAGTGAATGTTTATGTCACTTTTACTCCTAGGAGTAAAAGTGAATGTTTAACTGTGTGTATCCAAGGACACAAAGTCGTGTTTTTCTGACGTTTGAAGAAAATACGAGTATTACTAGTTACCGTTACTAAGCAGATTCTGGGTAACAGTTGTTATGTACAAAAACATACATTGTTTTTCTGTTTATTTTTACTTTGGAATAAACCGATTTTTCTTCTATTCTGCATTTACTAATTACTACCATTAAATACAACAATTGGCGACGAGGATTGTCAGAACTCAGTGAAAAGTTCAGTATTTTACAAAAAATATTGGGAATACAACTTCAATATTTAGACCTCGCTGGAAATTTACAAGTACAAGTAATACAACAACTTCGCTGGAAAATTTACAATTACAAGTAATACAATAACATGGGTGAGGAAGCTACGACACATTCTGTTTATACGGTATTTTCAATAGAAAAATTCGACACGACAAAACGTTTTGACAGATGGCTGATGCGCCTGGAAAGTGCATTTGACGTGTTCGCAGTACCAGTTGACAAAAAGGCGGCGTACCTTTGCCATTATATGGGAAGTGAGGCCTATGATGTTCTTTGTGACGAGATTTCCCCTGATAAACCAAACAACAAGAGCTATGCAGAGCTAATTAACCTGATGAAGGCTCATTACAATCCGGAACCTTTAGAAATAGCGGAGATATATACAATGCAAGAAGACAACAATACAAACGACGTAAACCAACCGGTCGGGAAACTTACAACAACACTAATACAAGACAAGTAGTAACTAGCAATAGTAACAAAAATTTACAATGTTTCAGATGTGGGTCGTCCAAGCATTTAGCAAATAATTGTGACAAAGTCAATGTTATATGCGATTTCTGTAAAATTAAGGGTCATTTGCGGAAAGTATGTACAAAAGCCAGACAGAATAATTCTTCTATTAGTACAAGTACACATCAGATTGAACATGAGATGGAACAGGTGGAGGAAATTGTGGCGGTGGAAACGGAACATGCTGAGTTCCGTAATAAATTCTTAACTACTGTCAAGGTAAACGGAACTGATATCACGTTTGAGGTAGATAGTGGAGCTTCAGTAAGTATTATGGGTAAGAAACAACTTACAGAAGTCTTTCCAAATTCTGAGATCGTACAAACAAAACTACAATTAATTACATACTGTAAAAATACATTGAACGTGTTAGGCTATGTACCGTGCAAAGTAACATTCAATACAAATTCATACGATTTAAATTTATACATAGTGACAATAGACAGAGCACCATTACTAGGGCGCGAGTGGATTAGACAGTTAAAATTAAACTTGTGGGACGGACATGTAAATAATGTTGTACGTATTACGGATATACTTGAAAATTTGAAACTTAAGTTTCCTACTGTGTTTTTGCCAGGACTTGGGAAAATAGAAGGGATACAAGCGTCATTACATTTAAAACAAAATACAAAACCCGTGTTTATGAAGGCACGGACGGTACCTTTTGCTTTAATACCGAAAGTAGAACAAGAAATTGACAAGTTAGTATCACAGGGTATAATTACAAAAGTAGAATATTCGAATTGGGCAACACCAATTGTTCCCGTTACAAAAGGAAAAAAATTACGAATCTGCGGCGATTTTAAAGTAACGCTAAACCCTAATTTAGACATTGACGAACATCCATTACCCACCATTGATGAGTTGTTTGCATCAATGGCAGGGGGATTAAGATTTTCAAAAATTGATCTTAGTCAGGCATACTTACAACTTGAGGTTCGATCTCAAGATCGTGACTTATTAACTTTAAATACACATAAAGGTTTATATCGATGCAACCGATTAATGTTCGGAGTAGCCTCAGCACCTGCAATTTGGCAGCGTGAAATGGAAAAGATTTTGCAAGGTATTCCAGGGGTTACGGTTTTCTTAGATGATATAAAAATTACAGGCGAAACTGACGAAATTCATATTGTTAGATTAGAGGAGGTTTTATCGCGATTAGCTACACATAACTTACGAATAAATGTAGAAAAGTCAGAATTTTTATTTGACAAAATAGAATATTGCGGCTATGTCATTGATAGATTCGGTATACATAAAATGACTAGTAAAGTGGAGGCGATACAAAATGCACCACAACCACACGATAAGTCACAGTTACGTTCGTTTATTGGACTTGTAAACTACTACGGTAGATTTTTCCAAAATCTAAGTACAGTTTTATATCCACTAAATTTACTTTTACATAATGATACAACTTTTTCTTGGAATTCAGATTGCCAGAAATCTTTTAAAATTGTTAAAGACAATTTAAATTCTTCCGATTTTCTTGCACATTTTGATACAAAGTTACCAATAATTTTAGCAACTGATGCATCACCTTACGGCGTAGGCGCTGTAATTTCACATTTATATTCCGATGGTAGTGAAAGACCTATACAATTTGCTTCACAAACATTATCAAGTACACAACAAAAATATCCACAAATAGATAAAGAAGCTTACAGCATAATTTTTGGAGTCCGTAAATTTTACCAATATCTTTACGGCAGGCGGTTTATTTTATACACTGATCATAAACCCTTAGTACAAATTTTTAATCCAAAAAAGGGTTTACCGGTTCTATCCGCAACGCGTATGCAACATTACGCCATATTTCTACAAGCTTTCGATTTTGATATTAGGTATAAAGATAGTTTGTCCAACGCTAATGCAGATTTTCTTTCAAGATTACCTTTAAAATCCGAATGTTTTGTTCAATACGATGAACCAGATATTTTTGAAATTAATCAGATCGAAACATTGCCGGTAACAATATCAGAGCTTTCAAAAGAGACTTATTCAGATCCACAACTAAAACCATTGCTGGACGGTTTGAAGTGTGGTAGGATTATTCAGAAACATTTACGTTTTAATATCGACCAAGCCGAATTTACTTTACAACAAGGTTGTATTTTTCGTGGGATAAGGGTTCTAATTCCGAAATCTTTGCAGCCGAAAATTTTGAATGAATTGCACACCGCTCATTTCGGTATTTTCAAAATGAAAGGGTTAGCAAGAAGCTATTGTTGGTGGAGTACAATAGATAAAGACATAGAAAAAATTAGTAGAGAATGTTTTAATTGTAACAAATTAATGAATAACCCTAGAATTGTAGAAACTCATTCGTGGGAGAGAGTAGATGAACCATTTCAAAGAGTCCACGTAGACTATGCAGGACCATTTTATGGCTCTTACTATTTTATTTTGGTAGACGCTTATTCACGATGGCCCGAGATTCATATGACTAAAGATTTAACATCAAAAACTACAATAAATTTATGCCGGGAAATATTTTCTAGATTCGGAATACCAATTTATTTAGTGAGCGATAATGGTAGACAGTTTGTTTCAAACGATTTTGAATTGTTTTTGAAACAGAACGGAGTAAAACATATACAAACAGCTCCGTATCATCCGGCTACGAACGGACTAGCTGAACGATACGTACAAACTTTAAAACAGGCAATTAGAGCTATCAATCCTGAACCGATGGATAGACAAAAAGAGTTATGTAAGATACTTTTGCAATATAGGAAAATGCCCCATAGTATTACTAAAAAGTCTCCGTCTTTATTGATGTTCGGACGAGAAATTAGATCAAGAATAGACTTAATCAAACCAGAAATTAAGGCTAAAGAAACCCAAAATTATCATCCTACTTACCGCACTTTAAGCGTAGGAGATCGAGTTGCCGTGCGTGATTATATTCATAATGATAAATGGATGTTTGGCTCGGTAATAGATAAGTTAGGGAAACTACATTATTTTGTCAAATTAGACTATGACAGAATTTGGAAAAGACATATTGATCAGATTAAACTTATTGGGCTGAATACTCCACTGGACATCAGACTTGATTCAATTCCTGAACCTTTGGAGCCACAATTATTTTTGCCTGAACCTAAATTAAATAATAATATTGTTCCAAATGTATGTGATACTCCTATTCCAGATTTGGGTGATAACAATTCGGATTTAACTAAAAATGACACTCCTAAAATAAATTCTAATCCGAGTTCTAACCTAAATGAGGAAAAGGAAGTAAAAGTTTCATGTGATACTTTACGTAGATCCTCTAGAACTAGGAAAGTACCACAAAGATTGAATTTGTAAATTTGAATCAGTTAGATGTTAGATTATAAGATTTAGTGAGGGAGGAGCTGTTGTGTTGTTAGATAATACAAGTATCATTAGTTACCGTTACTAAGCAGATTCTTGGTAACAGTTGTTATGTACAAAAACATACATTGTTTTTCTATTTTTACTTTTGAATAAACCAGTTTTCAATTGAAGTGATTTTTCTTCTATTCTGCATTTACTAATTACTACCATTAAATACAACAATTGCATTGTGTGAAAGTAGTGAATTATTACTCACTGGGAACTAAAAACATTCATACCCGGTTAAATAGACGGTTACCGCAAGATGTTTATATGATATCAGACAACAGCGATGAAGATTGATTTATTAATAAACTGCTTATAGTGTAGTGTGCGGCCGTATTGTACAAATGTAAGATAACATATTAGATAATGCTAATGAATTGTCGTAGTATTTAGTTAAATCTTATCAATTAACACAACCATGTATGACATTGTGATGTCGATCTGGTAAATATATGTGTTGTGTTGTTAGATAATACGAGTATTACTAGTTACCGTTACTAAGCAGATTCTGGGTAACAGTTGTTATGTACAAAAACATACATTGTTTTTCTGTTTATTTTTACTTTGGAATAAACCGATTTTTCTTCTATTCTGCATTTACTAATTACTACCATTAAATACAACAATTGGCGACGAGGATTGTCAGAACTCAGTGAAAAGTTCAGTATTTTACAAAAATATTGGGAATACAACTTCAATATTTAGACCTCGCTGGAAATTTACAAGTACAAGTAATACAACAACCTCGCTGGAAAATTTACAATTACAAGTAATACAACAACATGGGTGAGGAAGCTACGACACATTCTGTTTATACGGTATTTTCAATAGAAAAATTCGACACGACAAAACGTTTTGACAGATGGCTGATGCGCCTGGAAAGTGCATTTGACGTGTTCGCAGTACCAGTTGACAAAAAGGCGGCGTACCTTTGCCATTATATGGGAAGTGAGGCCTATGATGTTCTTTGTGACGAGATTTCCCCTGATAAACCAAACGACAAGAGCTATGCAGAGCTAATTAACCTGATGAAGGCTCATTACAATCCGGAACCTTTAGAAATAGCGGAGATATACAGGTTTTTACAAAGAAAACAACAAGAGGGAGAAACGGCGAAGGAGTACTTGACGGCGTTACAAGGAATGGCTACTACCAGCAAATTTGGTGAATATTTGAAGAAAGCACTCAGAAATCAATTTGTGTTCGGGTTGAGGGCACAAAACATACAAAGCAGATTACTGGAACAGAAAGAATTGACGATTGAACAAGCCTTGAATATAGCTACAGGAATGGAAACATCTGCAAGAGATGCGGCTCAATTACACCGTACTAGCACGTCAGGAGCTAATGTCCACAGTGTGGGTGGTTCGAGTTCAAAGTACAATGCAGGAAGACAACAATACAAAGGACGTAAAACAACCGGTCGGGAAACTTACAACAACACCAATACAAGACAAGTAGTAACTAGCAATAGTAACAAAAACTTACAATGTTTCAGATGTGGGTCGTCCAAGCATTTAGCAAATAATTGTGACAAAGTCAATGTTATATGCGATTTCTGTAAAATTAAGGGTCATTTGCGGAAAGTATGTACAAAAGCCAGACAGAATAAATCTTCTATCAGTACAAGTACACATCAGATTGAACATGAGATGGAACAGGTGGAGGAAATTGTGGCGGTGGAAACGGAACAGGCTGAGTTCCGTAATAAATTCTTAACTACTGTCAAGGTAAACGGAACTGATATCACGTTTGAGGTAGATAGTGGAGCTTCAGTAAGTATTATGGGTAAGAAACAACTTACAGAAGTCTTTCCAAATTCTGAGATCGTACAAACAAAACTACAGTTAATTACATACTGTAAAAATACATTGAACGTGTTAGGCTATGTACCGTGCAAAGTTACATTCAATACAAACTCATACGATTTAAATTTATACATAGTGACAATAGACAGAGCACCATTACTAGGGCGCGAGTGGATTAGACAGTTAAAATTAAACTTGTGGGACGGACATGTAAAATAATGTACGTATTACGGATATACTTGAAAATTTGAAACTTAAGTTTTCTACTGTGTTTTTACCAGGACTTGGGAAAATAGAAGGGATACAAGCGTTATTACATTTAAAACAAAATACAAAACCCGTGTTTATGAAGGCACGGACGGTACCTTTTGCTTTAATACCGAAAGTAGAACAAGAAATTGACAAGTTAGTATCACAGGGTATAATTACAAAAGTAGAATATTCGAATTGGGCAACACCAATTGTTCCCGTTACAAAAGGAAAAAAATTACGAATCTGCGGCGATTTTAAAGTAACGCTAAACCCTAATTTAGATATTGACGAACATCCATTACCCACCATTGATGAGTTGTTTGCATCAATGGCAGGGGGATTAAGATTTTCAAAAATTGATCTTAGTCAGGCATACTTACAACTTGAGGTTCGATCTCAAGATCGTGACTTATTAACTTTAAATACACATAAAGGTTTATATCGATGCAACCGATTAATGTTCGGAGTAGCCTCAGCACCTGCAATTTGGCAGCGTGAAATGGAAAAGATTTTGCAAGGTATTCCAGGGGTTACGGTTTTCTTAGATGATATAAAAATTACAGGCGAAACTGACGAAATTCATATTGTTAGATTAGAGGAGGTTTTATCGCGATTAGCTACACATAACTTACGAATAAATGTAGAAAAGTCAGAATTTTTAGTTGACAAAATAGAATATTGCGGCTATGTCATTGATAGATTCGGTATACATAAAATGACTAGTAAAGTGGAGGCGATACAAAATGCACCACAACCACACGATAAGTCACAGTTACGTTCGTTTATTGGACTTGTAAACTACTACGGTAGATTTTTCCAAAATCTAAGTACAGTTTTATATCCACTAAATTTACTTTTACATAAGGATACAACTTTTTCTTGGAATTGGGATTGCCAGAAATCTTTTAAAATTGTTAAAGACAAATTAAATTCTTCCGATTTTCTTGCACATTTTGATACAAAGTTACCAATAATTTTAGCAACTGATGCATCACCTTACGGCGTAGGCGCTGTAATTTCACATTTATATTCCGATGGTAGTGAAAGACCTATACAATTTGCTTCACAAACATTATCAAGTACACAACAAAAATATCCACAAATAGATAAAGAAGCTTACAGCATAATTTTTGGAGTCCGTAAATTTTACCAATATCTTTACGGCAGGCGGTTTATTTTATACACTGATCATAAACCCTTAGTACAAATTTTTAATCCAAAAAAGGGTTTACCGGTTCTATCCGCAACGCGTATGCAACATTACACCATATTTCTACAAGCTTTCGATTTTGATATTAGGTATAAAGATAGTTTGTCCAACGCCAATGCAGATTTTCTTTCAAGATTACCTTTAAAATCCGAATGTTTTGTTCAATACGATGAACCAGATATTTTTGAAATTAATCAGATCGAAACATTGCCGGTAACAATATCAGAGCTTTCAAAAGAGACTTATTCAGATCCACAACTAAAACCATTGCTGGACGGTTTGAAGTGTGGTAGGATTGTTCAGAAACATTTACGTTTTAATATCGACCAAGCCGAATTTACTTTACAACAAGGTTGTATTTTTCGTGGGATAAGGGTTCTTATTCCGAAATCTTTGCAGCCGAAAATTTTGAATGAATTGCACACCGCTCATTTCGGTATTTTCAAAATGAAAGGGTTAGCAAGAAGCTATTGTTGGTGGAGTACAATAGATAAAGACATAGAAAAAATTAGTAGAGAATGTTTTAATTGTAACAAATTAATGAATAACCCTAGAATTGTAGAAACTCATTCGTGGGAGAGAGTAGATGAACCATTTCAAAGAGTCCACGTAGACTATGCAGGACCATTTTATGGCTCTTACTATTTTATTTTGGTAGACGCTTATTCACGATGGCCCGAGATTCATATGACTAAAGATTTAACTTCACAAACTACAATAAATTTATGCCGAGAAATATTTTCTAGATTCGGAATACCAACTTATTTAGTGAGCGATAATGGTAGACAGTTTGTTTCAAACGATTTTGAATTGTTTTTGAAACAGAACGGAGTAAAACATATACAAACAGCTCCGTATCATCCGGCTACGAACGGACTAGCTGAACGATACGTACAAACTTTAAAACAGGCAATTAGAGCTATCAATCCTGAACCGATGGATAGACAAAAAGAGTTATGTAAGATACTTTTGCAATATAGGAAAATGCCCCATAGTATTACTAAAAGGTCTCCGTCCTTGTTGATGTTCGGACGAGAAATTAGATCAAGAATAGACTTAATCAAACCAGAAATTAAGGCTAAAGAAACCCAAAACTATCATCCTACTTACCGCACTTTAAGTGTAGGAGATCGAGTTGCCGTGCGTGATTCATAATCATAAATGGATGTTTGGCTCGGTAATAGATAAGTTAGGGAAACTACATTACTTTGTCAAATTAGACGATGACAGAATTTGGAAAAGACATATTGATCAGATTAAACTTATTGGGCTGAATACTCCACTGGACATCAGACTTGATTCAATTCCTGAACCTTTGGAGCCACAATTACTTTTGCCTGAACCTAAATTAAATAATAATATTGTTCCAAATGTATGTGATACTCCTATTCCAGATTTGGGTAATGACAATTCGGATTTAACTAAAAATGAAACTCCTAAAATAAATTCTAATCCGAGTTCTAACCTAAATGAGGAAAAGGAAGTAAAAGTTTCATGTGATACTTTACGTAGATCCTCTAGAACTAGGAAAGTACCACAAAGATTGAATTTGTAAATTTGACTCAGTTAGATGTTAGATTATAAGATTTAGTGAGGGAGGAGCTGTTGTGTTGTTAGATAATACGAGTATTACTAGTTACCGTTACTAAGCAGATTCTGGGTAACAGTTGTTATGTACAAAAACATACATTGTTTTTCTGTTTATTTTTACTTTGGAATAAACCGATTTTTCTTCTATTCTGCATTTACTAATTACTACCATTAAATACAACAATATGTATTACAAAAAAAAAAATTATGTAAATGCAGACCTGTGCTGGTGATTTGGCTATTTCTTTTTCCTATGCTGTTTTGTAGTAACTTGTGGTTTAACCCTTCAGTGGTGACGTGCGGTCTCTCGCACCGATACGTTGCAACACCCTCCATAACTTCTAAATGTGTGGGAATATTTACAATACCCTCTATGTATCTTTCAGTCGTGTTCCGTTAAGTGCATTGACGTCATTAGGAGAATTTGCTTTGATTTTAAAACGAATTTCGGTGTAACACACCGAAGTCACAGTTAGTGTTATTAAATTGCAATTGAAATAAAAGTATAAAGATTTAAAAAAACTGAGTAAGTATGACACAAAAATGATCATATCTTGCATTGTTAGGTGTTTCACCACAATCTAAAATTAATAAAAATTAGTAACTATATAATTAACGTAACGTTTCGGAATCAAAATCTGCTCCCATTTTCGAACTTATAAATACTATAAAATTGAATTAAATCGCAAATAATGAGAACTTATCTTTACCATTTATTTTAGTTCTTTCAGTTTAATTTTTATAGTTTCTAAAACAAAATAATTAATATATGGGTTTGGGTCTGTTTGGTGTTGGAGACCGAAGTCACCACTCGTGTGCCATGGTATCACGTCACCACTGAAAGGTTAAGCGGCCTCTAGACGCTCAATATTATTGTACAATAGCATTGTACATTTGTACAATATCTGTTTGACTCTAGACGATGCAATATATTTTGCAATAATGTAGTTCATGTCTGATTTTTATTGAAGCAACATGATGTGTGATGAAGCTGGTTGGTTAACCGTAGCCATAGCACTATTTGTGCAATTAAATGAGAAGAAAAAGAAGAAAGAAATGAGTATACTCAGGAGAATTTATTAAAAGATTTAAGAATAACAGAACAGCTCCGTTTTTCTTGTTCTGTTGCTGTACTCTCTACTTTTTATATTCCATAACACCGGCAGTGATCGATACTTTTCTATAAATTCCAAAAACTTTTTCTTATTTTTTTTTATGGCTAGACATCTTGCTGCAGCTAGTAACCTTCACTTCTCAACACTACTAAAATTGCTCATATTGTGCAATATTACCGTTAGACGGTACAATATTTTCTATATTGCACAATAAAAATCAAACCAATTTTGATTTGTTCAATACATTATACAATTTTTCAATAAGAAGTACAGACGGTCAATAATATTGGGCAATATGAAATATTGTACAATAATATTGAGCGTCTAGGGGCCGCGTTAGATACGCTTGAAAATTGAAGTCATTGTAAAATTTCAGGGAACCTTTTTTTGGTATTTTTGCGGCTGTAAAAGAAGACAACTACAAGATCTGAAATCAAGGCCTCTTGATTAATCTAATTAATCTAACTTAATAATTCTTAGGAAAAGGAAGGAGAAAATGTTAGCTTATTTTCACATCTTGATGTCCATATCACACTTTGAAAATGTTGCAAGAAGCCCAAACATTAGATATATAAAATATAAATGCAGAATCAAAGGCCAGATTCTTTAAGAACTTTAAGAGAAACGAAACAAACACCCGAACAACTAGAAAAAAGACTTAAAATTACAAGTTTGTTTGTAGGAGAGATCGGGGCAGCGAAAGCCGCTTATTATGACAATTTTATTTATCTTGCCTTTATTTATCATGGTACAAATATAAAGAAATATATATTTGGTAACTTTATTTTATAAACATATGAGTGTGATACAAAACTATGAAAAGAATGTTTAACATTCATAAGGAAAGAAATATTTGTCACATGGTTCACTCTTCGTGAGCCCATTGTAGACAAATGTCACACTTCATCTATCCTTCCCCTTGCCTGTTATCTTTGTATGAGCTTCGTCTGCTAAATTGCTTTTTTACCCCTACTATTTATAAATTTCCCTTCTGAGATCTTTGCCAAACGTTTCCTCGTTTTTGAGGGTAACGTCCCACTTTGATCATTTTCTAATTCAGTTCTTCTTTTGACTGCTGTTACCATGGTCGTGGTAGTTCGCTTTTCTTCTAAAGCTTTTTTAATGGGTGTGCTGGTAAGTACTACGGACTTTTCTTTCTTTTTTCTTTTGTGTCTTTCCTTTTTTTAGTATCTGATACTGCAACAGGTGGTAACGCTTGTAAAACATCAGTAAATGACGAAGACGGTGCTACAAAAACTTATCAAAATGATAATAAAAAGCCTTTTTAAACACATAAGCAATTTATTTCTTTCGGACTCAAGGTTCGGCGCAAAAGGCCAGGGTTTAAAATTATTAACAATTATAATTAAATATTGATTACATTCGTTGATAAAGACTTGATAAATAGAATTACACAAATTTAAATCTACACACAATTATAAATTTAATATTCAATACAAAATATGGATCTAAAATCAATTATAGAATTTATTAAATTATGAAATAGGAAAAATTAGCAATTCAATCATGAATTAAAACAATAAAAAATTGACTAAACAAAAAAATGATAAATTTAATTCATGATTGAAATGAATATGAAAATTTATTACTACAAAAAAATTTAAAGATGAACAGGTATACAACACCTGTGAATTATATTACCATGAACACAGAAAATTTATTAAAATTACAAGAATATAATTAACACTTATCTCAGTCCTGAAAATCGGTGAATTTCCACATCCAAACACATTTGAATATGCAGGAAATTAGATTAAAGTTGAATTATGTTATCAGCTAGCAGCATGAACAAAATGGCTTCCTTCCACGTTTTTCGAAAAAATGAAAAGGTAAAATTTCCAACGGAATTGAAGATCCCAGCAAGAAAAACACATCAATCCTCCAATTAGGAAAGTAGTATAAATTAACACCATTAAAATTTTAGAGGTGTAACTTGAAGCTGAAATTTCCAAATGAAATCAGAAAAAATTGAGTTCAAAGAAAAAAATAACTTACCACGAATCACACGTGCGAAAAATTAATAGAAGCAAAATTTTAGGATTGCATTAAAGTGATGTAGCAACACTCACTTGAACATTTAATTTAATAAAGAAGAATTTTTGTAGTTAAATTCGACGGAACCAACAAGTCCGTATACTTAAAATGTTGCGGTCGGAAAGCACTAATTCAATCCGCGTACCACGCAAGCACCTGACACACCAAGGTAAATGCGCGCGCCCACCGAACAGAATTGCGAACTACAGAAATTATATACAGAGTGCGTGGAAAGTAATAAACTCAACAACAATGTAAAATATAATCAAAACATGAAAAGTAATGGCACACAAAAGAATATAGGAAGAATAGAATCGGAAAAACCCAAAATATGGTTAAATTTAAAAGCGAAAAGTGAAATTTTGATTTAAATTGAAGAATTTAAATTAAACCAACACAAAACAAAAATTCTTGACGTTCACAACATTGGCAAATTGGAAAAACTGGAACAATTAATTTGGGAAATCCAAAAAATTGTAACACACCCTCAAACAAAATAAGAAACCGCAAGCGTTTCTAGAAAAGTAATTAATTCACAAAGAAGAAAATATTGAAACTTCAGCCATATCAACTCGCTATTCTTGTTTACACTAAAAATGTGAAGCCTAAAAGCAAAAAAACTCAAACTGATCCCCATATGATAGCTAAAAAATATAACTATTCAAATCCCACAAAAGGTATGAAGAAATGCTTAAGAAACAAAAGCTCTTAAAATCAGCTTCAAGAAAAACATTCTAACCAAATCAAATCAGGTTAGAACATCGCACACACCAAAAACCAAGGTGTAAAAAGAAAAAAATTTTCAAACCACAATCAGGTTCCAAATCAACCCATAAAAAACAATGGTTCAAAAATCAAAAAAAAATTCAACTTCAGCAAACACAACTTACTGAATCTGAATATCGACGAAATCGGTAAACAAGAATAAATAAAAAATGC
Organism: Melanotus villosus; assembly: GCA_963082815.1. NCBI lineage: Eukaryota > Metazoa > Arthropoda > Insecta > Coleoptera > Elateridae > Melanotus > Melanotus villosus. Next base: position 41,824,615 of record OY720425.1, read on the forward strand.
ACAAAAGGCAATAAATCCAAAAAATATGGAACCAAAGCACAATAAAATACAGGAGTGAAATTTTAAATAATGAAGGAAAGAGTTGAAAAATGTGAAAATATGCCAATGCTGAAAACAAAAAGAAGTTAAAAATAGATCCTATTCAACGCACAATAGAACAATTCCCCCCGACAATGGTCTTCTGGGAGCAAAAAGCTTCCGAAGGATGTACTGCAAAAGAATGCCCTATCGTCCAACCTAAATCACTAATAAATGATTCTAGAATTCACCATCAGAAAAATAGGTGGTGTTGAAAAGGTGGTCTGCAATGAAAAATCACAAGATGAAAATGCAGATAATAGAGGCCCTATCGCCCAACCAACCACCCGCATGTATAACCCAAGAAGTTATAATACGAATGAGGGTAAAGGTGAAAAGGGTGATCTGCAATGAAAATAATCACAAGATGAAAATGCAGATAATAGAGGCCCTATCGCCCAACCAACCACCCGCGATAACAAAAATTACAAAGACATGCTTTTCGACCGCTAAACTACACAAAATGTCAAGAAAATTCAAAGTACAAAATCAAATATCTCAAAAATTCAGACAAAAATCAAAATCAAAGATAAATAAGTCTTAACTACAAAATATCTTATCAAGCCTTAATCAACGTTCTAATCATCAAGGTCTCTAAGCTCGGGCGCCATTAATTGCTACAAAAACTTATCAAAATGATAATAAAAAGCCTTTTTAAACACATAAGCAATTTATTTCTTTCGGACTCAAGGTTCGGCGCAAAAGGCCAGGGTTTAAAATTATTAACAATTATAATTAAATATTGATTACATTCGTTGATAAAGACTTGATAAATAGAATTACACAAATTTAAATCTACACATAATTATAAATTTAATATTCAATACAAAATATGGATCTAAAATCAATTATAGAATTTATTAAATTATGAAATAGGAAAAATTAGCAATTCAATCATGAATTAAAACAATAAAAAATTGACTAAACAAAAAAATGATAAATTTAATTCATGATTGAAATGAATATGAAAATTTATTACTACAAAAAAATTTAAAGATGAACAGGTATACAACACCTGTGAATTATATTACCATGAACACAGAAAATTTATTAAAATTACAAGAATATAATTAACACTTATCTCAGTCCTGAAAATCGGTGAATTTCCACATCCAAACACATTTGAATATGCAGGAAATTAGATTAAAGTTGAATTATGTTATCAGCTAGCAGCATGAACAAAATGGCTTCCTTCCACGTTTTTCGAAAAAATGAAAAGGTAAAATTTCCAACGGAATTGAAGATCCCAGCAAGAAAAACACATCAATCCTCCAATTAGGAAAGTAGTATAAATTAACACCATTAAAATTTTAGAGGTGTAACTTGAAGCTGAAATTTCCAAATGAAATCAGAAAAAATTGAGTTCAAAGAAAAAAATAACTTACCACGAATCACACGTGCGAAAAATTAATAGAAGCAAAATTTTAGGATTGCATTAAAGTGATGTAGCCAGTGGCGTAACCAAGGGGGGGCCCAGGGGGCCCAGGCCCCCCTCAAGATCAAAGTTATTAATCAAAACAGTCTTTAAGATGTGACCAAAAATGCAGAGCGAGTGTATTATGTTGGGTTCCGTCGACCGCATATGTATTTCTGATACAATTGTTAAACAGTGGACTGCCCCCCCCCCCCCACAAACTACGTGTTAAACCTAAAACAGTTGACTGGGCCCCTTACAAACTACGTTTCTGGTTACGCTACTGGATGTAGCAACACTCACTTGAACATTTAATTTAATAAAGAAGAATTTTTGTAGTTAAATTCGACGGAACCAACAAGTCCGTATACTTAAAATGTTGCGGTCGGAAAGCACTAATTCAATCCGCGTACCACGCAAGCACCTGACACACCAAGGTAAATGCGCGCGCCCACCGAACAGAATTGCGAACTACAGAAATTATATACAGAGTGCGTGGAAAGTAATAAACTCAACAACAATGTAAAATATAATCAAAACATGAAAAGTAATGGCACACAAAAGAATATAGGAAGAATAGAATCGGAAAAACCCAAAATATGGTTAAATTTAAAAGCGAAAAGTGAAATTTTGATTTAAATTGAAGAATTTAAATTAAACCAACACAAAACAAAAATTCTTGACGTTCACAACATTGGCAAATTGGAAAAACTGGAACAATTAATTTGGGAAATCCAAAAAATTGTAACAACGGGTTGCAGTGACACATAATGAAGGGCCGGAATCGTTAGGGGAAACAACATTTAAAGTTGATGCTCGTGGTGGTATAATTTCGCGATTTTTAGACGAGTCATTAAGGCAAAAAATTACATTCTTGAAAAACATCTGGGTTATATCGATGGATGCCACTTCTTTCAAAATCTTTCGCAGCTTTGTCAATCGCTACTTTCTTAAACGCTTTACCGCTTAAGCTCACCACGTCGTAAATTGCGATCACCTCTCCTTTATGGCTTGTCATATAATAGTCACATTCTCGAGCATATTGAGCCTTGAAGGGCCTGAAAAATGTTAGATCAAGCGGTTGGATCCACAAGCTCGTAGGGTATACCGTAAAATTTTGACTGCATCTCTAACAAATGATCAATTAATAATTTCTGATTCTCTCCAGAAAACACAGGCTTATATTTTCCAAGGAAGGGTCCAGAGACGTTTCCTGTATTTTGCTTCAGTCGTCTAATTAAACAGGTTTTTGAAACATTAAACTAGAAGCTAGAAGCTTCCCAAATGCCTATTCCATTGCGTATTGTCCGAATTGCGGCATTTGCATCTTCTTCAGTCCATTCAGGCACATCACGCTTTCTTACATAATTTCTCATCTGGAAATAAATAATTCTGAGTGTAAACTGAAACCTGTAACGGTTCATTTTCCGTTATATTATTTTGCTCCTTTCAATTGCTTATTTACGGTGAATGCATTTATTGAACCTCTATTTATTATATATTCACTGGTAAAAGATTACGTAGTTAGTGACTTTTTGGTTTTGAGTAGGTTTTCTGATTTGGGGAGAGAGCGTCATGCGCGTTTGGGGATTGGCGTTGCGTTCTAGAACTCTTGGCTTTTTCCGTTTGGGTTGTCTGCGAAGCAGTTGAGTTTGGTAAAATTTATCCCGAAGTTACTTATTTAATTCTGATGGAATTTTCGTAATTATAACTTCCGAGATTTTCGGTTTTGTTTCACGTTGTGAAATTATTTTTTAGAAGCACCAAGATCTGGTGGTAAGTGGAGATTTTTGTCTTATCATTGAACGCACATGTTAATGGCGACTTTGTTACAGCTTCTTTCTTTTCGTTTGGTTTTATTTTCCATTACTTTACCGTACTCCGGCTCTTTTGGTTATTGCCTTTTTGCGGCTGCATTATTTATGGAGTTGAAGGATGCGGTATTATTGAAAAATTATTTATCATTGCTGGTTATTCGCCACTCGATCGCTTGGAGGATTCAAGGTCGGTGTTTATTGAATTGTTAAGTGTCGTCGAATTTACCTGATTTTATTCCATTTATTAAATTTCTTATCATTAAACTTGTGTGTTACCTTCGAGGTGATTGTTAATTTTGCTTTATTAAAATATATATACAATTGAATTTTAACGCCTTCAGCGAATTTAACTTGCATTAATAGGTACTAATTATTTCATATTAATTCTTTTTTTCGCTTCACGAAATAAATTTATATTTTTGATTGTAATATAATGTAACGCTTTAGGTTGGTTTTTCCATTTTATTTTATTAGCATAACGAATTTGCGTGTTTTTTTCAAGGTAATAAGCTTGAGTTTAAACAAGGCTATTGCTATATACTTTTGATCGTTCATTTTTTTATTAGACTTGTTTTCACTCAGGTAATAAAGGTAAGCGCTTATTTATTATATTATTTATCCACCTTGATCGTTTTTTTTACCATTCATGTATATTTTTCATTAATTCAACTAACGTTGATATTTAGTTTTTGGTTTAGTTTATTTATTTTGAAAGTAACCTAAGCGATTTGTTTTTGTACGTTTATTTGCATATTTTTAGCTTTTATTTCTTCATTGTTAAATACTTTGAATTTATTAAACTTACTTATCTGTATTTCTATATTTTTTTGAAAACTGAAAAGTTTTCTGGCGCCCAATTTTTTCATTTTTTTATTAGTATTCACTTTCTGAGTTTTAACTTTGATAAGGCAATCCTCGGCGATCTACGGCCCTCGCAAACAACTAAGTTAGTCGGCGAATTCTTTTGAGTTTTTTTGTAAGTATACAGGTAGGTGATTATTTTTCTTTGTTTCGCTTTTACCTGTTATAAACCCGGGGTAATGACAGTGGTCCTCACTACAGTATTTTGCATCTAGCATTTGGGCTGGGACGTCAACTAACTCCGCCCAAAAACTGTATGGGTAGACACACGTTTGTGCGCAGTAGGTAATGAAAACCTAGTTTAGAAAGAGATTAAGTATAGTTGGATTGTGAATTTATCACCAGCGCGTTGACGTCACCACCCAAATCCTAGGTGAAAAATACTTTACGTAATGACGGCATGGTCCTGACTACCTCAATCTCGATGGTCCTCATTGCCCCAAATGTAACTAAAGAAAAAAGTCATCCTATAACATATTTTTAAGCACAATGATTGCTAAATGTAAGGCTAGATTTGTAGCTATTTTAATGTTCATTCCTACTATAAACTTCATTTTTTATAATAATCTAGTAGCGTTATGATAATAAGCTACGAGTATCTTGTGATTTAAAAATTATATCAACTTACCGCCAAGACTTGATTTTTTTAAATTTCACAACAAACAGAATTATCAACAGAGCACTGAGTCGACTAGTGCCAACTTACCGAATATAAAACTTTGCGCGAAATTTAAAATATTTACGCCAGTGGTCCTTGTTACCCGGCGCGGCGGTCCTCGCTGCCCCCGTCCCCCTACTTAAAATTTTGTTTTAATACGTTGCTGGTTGCTGGGTCTTTAGTTTCATAATGTATTGCCAGAAGAGAGGGTCCCTGCAGAGGAATCTAAAGAGTTTTTTTTTTTTTGAGGAAAAAAGGTTCTCTTTGGCAAGCCATTTGTGAATGTGATAAAAACAGCAGTCCATTTTTCACAACTGGCACAATAAACACTGAAATCTACATCAAAGAGTGTCTATAAAAACGATTATTTAATTCCCTTAAGCATGTCAAACATTGTTTTAGCCAGATTTGGTACCAGCTCACTATGCTAAAGAAACCGTAAAATGGTATCTAATGAACTAGGTCAACCACGTGAAAATTGAAAAAGGAATTCATTCTAACTACACAATAACTGTGACGATAAACCTTTATTGGGCTAATTCTAAATAAGACAGATAAAAGCTGTTAAAAAGCATAGAACGGTAGAAAATTCCTTGAAATGGGAGAAAACGGTTTAAAACGTTTAATGGCGGCATGGCGGGTATCAAAGAAATTTTGTTGATAATAAAAACTGAACTGAAAATTGTACATGTTTAAGTTTTTAATTTTAATTTATACTAGTTTTAACTCATATAAATAGAAGCTGTTAAAGGTTTCCACATTATACAATTTTAGATCAATAGAATAAATTATGAGTGATTCCATAAATTTATAACAAGCGCTGCGGTGCAGAGGAATCAGCAAAGTTTCCTTGCAAACGAAAGGTCTCGGGTTCGATCCCGGTAAAGGCCAAATGAAATTTTTTATGCAAAATAACTCCGAAATTTGGCCCTATTTCGGATACAAGATAAAGTAGTATGCCACTCTGATGTTTTTCCCTTCGATGGTCACAATTTCCTTGGGTTCGACAAAATTCTAGTCGAATAGTGTTAAATCACCATACCAATCGACAAGTTTCTTGATGCTTGGAATCCACAAGTTTAGACGCGGCCAAGAAATAAAAACAATACAACACACAAATAATTTATTACTAGGAATAAATTTACGAATTATTAACTTTCAAAGTTTAGTTGAAGAAATATTAATTTCTTGTTGTATTGGATTTAAACGGACAAAAATAAAATTTTATTTTATTCATTTGGGAAATGTTAAGTCCCGTTAATAAATTTTTATTATTTCGACTGGTTTGACGAATCCTCAAAATAACAAAGAAAGTATTGAGAGTCCTCCTTCATAATTCATTCGGCCAATTCCCGTAGTTTTGGTTCCGGATTATTTGTCAGCGTCAGACGAGCAAAGATCACGTTTGGAACTGTTTTAAAGAAATCCATAAACAAATCGATTAAAGTATACTTTTTCTGGAACGAAGTTTTCCTTTACAGAAATCTAGCAAAATTACATTTTTGATTTTCTTTATATACCCATTGTTTTTGGCCTTTTCAGAGTATGTTTGAAATTTTCATATAACTATTATAAAAGCCAAACGAATCTGTTTTCATAACATCCAGTTACGTGTAAAACAATTCTTACATTTATTTTCGATCGATTAGAAATTGTAAACTCAATTTATCAACATCGTCCATCGATTCCGATTTCTCAGAGGTGGATGTAGATTTTTGTAGGTAGAATTGGGAAAAGGAAGAAATCGTTTCAAATATAATTGACGCCTTTTAGAGTCACTCTTAAAATCTCACGCTTAAACACAATTATACATACTATACAGGGTGAATAAAAAGTATGGAACCTCGATGCTAGCGCCTTTATTATTTGGATACAATTTTTGAGAATAGGTGGATCGGTAGAAGGGGTAGTATCGAATGGCCAGCCCGATCGCCCGATTTGAATCCGTTGGATCTTGTGGGGCCATCTTAAAAGTAAAATTTACATAAACAGGCCCAGAAATTTAGAAGAGTTAAAAATTCGTATTCGGGAAGAAATACGGGCAATACCAGCCGAAGTAATTCGGAATGTATTACAGGGAGTTTCACATCGAATTGGACATTGTCAGATAGCGAACAATTTGAACATCTTCTGTAATAAAGTAATATTAAACATTGTTTGTATTTGTTTTTAATAGACATGTGTTTAATTTTTGTGATAAAAGAACGTACATTAAATACTGGTACGAATAACATTCAACTTGATTTTTCTAGAAATTTCGCTTATTCAACCGTATGATATTTTTAGATGGTCATAAAGAGAAAAAAAAATGCTATAAAATTTCGACCTAAAAAATATAGGTTGCCATTTAAAAAAAAGTATCGATGACGTCATAGCGCGAAGGTATGACCTTGAAAAAAATATTTAAAACCATCAGTTTGTGGAAAATAATTTGTTATAAACCTTTTGTCTAAAACTTTTTTTTCTAAAACTAATAATAAAGGCGCTAGCATCGAGGTTCCATACTTTTTATTCACCCTGTATAAATGTTTCATCCGTTTCCAGTTTTGCTTTCTCCTAACAATATATATTTTTAACTGAAAATACATTCAAATGTGCTCTGCTGCTGTGAAGGGGTTTCAATTTACTATATACATAAATGAGAATGGAATAAGAATACCCTTTTATAAGGATAAAAGCTCCAGTAAAGGAATGAACTCGCTTCCAAACAAAAGGATCTTCGTATTTCTGTTTAGCTGGGATTTTGCAGGGATTTGTCTGATTGTTTGAATAATGTATGTATATCAATTCTTTGCTGTAATCTATGTTCTACTGAATGTTATTTTTAATAAACAGCAAAAAATTAATGAAGTAAGATTAACTGTTAATACATTGAAAGTGGTATTCGAAATTTTTGAAATTTATAATCTGTTAAAAACTTTATCGTTTTTATAATTTCACAACTTTTGAATTATAGAATTTTTATGTTAATATCCTTCTCCTCTTTCCCTCTCCAACAGGGATTTTTTCAGTAGTCAAAATATCACCCAAATCTAGTTTTTCTTGTTATAAAATCTAAACCCAAAGGGTTTTGAATATTCTTTTAGCGGTGTTTACTGACGTTCAGCATATTTCTTAAAATATTTATAAGTCTTTTAGAAACTTTAATTTATAACTTATTTTATAAAACTCCTGCTGTAAATAAAAGTTATCTGTTCTACTTAGGTTTAAGAAAATCTTGATATGGTAATTCAAAGTAATACAAAAAAACTGGTTGTATAAAGTGGCGTGTTGATATCCTATAGTTAATTAAAGAACCCATTTTCAGTAGAATTGCGCAATAAAAGCCGGGATTAACATTTTGGGATAGTGCGGCTTTTCTTGCTTTTTCGATATTTGTTCACCCTCTTGCACATAGTCAATAAAAGGAACGAATCACATCCTTTGAACTAATGGAGTACAACTGATAACGAAGGAGTGATAAGCACATTTCACGTAGAGAAATAATCTGTGGTTCAATTACCTTGAGTTCTTGTGTTCTAACCTTTAGATTAAGTTTTAAAAATATAAACTAATAAAAAATATTTTATTAAAAAGGGATAAATTCATCAGGTAAGTGTATTGTAACGGTTTTAAAACGTTTATTTAAAACTTCGGTTCGTGGTGTGAATTATTTATTAATAAATATTAAAATTACTGAACAACGAAGAAACACGAAATAACAACTTAACACTAAAACACAACACTAATATGAATTCTAATACAAAATACTAATATTAACCCGTAACACTAATTAATTTATTTGTACAGTTTGTTTATTTATAACTATTCACGTACATTTATATTAACTTCCGACGTACATATTCGCGACCGTTTTTGTAGGCTGGATTAGACTCTCCGTGTTCGTTTGGTCGCGCCTTATATATCCCAGCTTCGTCCTTACAGAACTTCATTCCAGAACGTTCTCGTAGTCGCGCGAGTATGAGTAACCGTCGACCGCTCTGGAAGCTTTTCGGTGGATGACGCATATGATCCCACACGTGTGCTGACGCATCTCGTTACAGTATTTTATTTATTTTTACGAGGACAGAAAAAAATTGAGATGTTTTCCTAATATGAATACAATTGTGATGACTAGGGCTAGGATTTTGATGATTTTGCATCTTTTTTTCTGAAAGTCTGAGACATTGCTCAGTTATATATAAACGTGTTTCAGGATACATTGAATCACATGAGAACAACTTGTTGGTGCATTTTTTTGCATTTTTTACCATTTTTGAGGAATGGGGCATTTTTTGCTAATTTTTATGGTATTTCCAGCATTTTCTGGGGTTTTTGTGTGTTTTTCTTTGAATTTTTTGCATTTTTGAGGAATAGCGTTAATTTTTTTTATATTTTGCGATATTTTACTTGGCGAGCTTATAAACTTTTGTTAAAGTTTTATTTTTCATGCAGTCTAGAATAAAATGCAATATTTTTCTTTTCTCGGTAGTTCCGGTTGTTCCCGTATTTTTACCTGTTTAGAAATGAAGCCTAAAACCTCTATTGTTAGCTAAATGCAAAGTTAATGTTTTCTGGGAACGTGCTTAAGTCATCCACAAAAGAATGCTCATTAAGGGATTAATTTTCTTTGGAATGCAGTCAGTGAGTCAGTAACTTACATAGCTGTTTTCTAAGACTGGCCTGCAGTGGGTGGGAATGAACCAACAATAATTTTGCAGTCTTATTCAGTTTCTACACGTTCTTATCAACAGATTTATATGTCATCTTTTTAAATTTTTATGTCATTTTTGCGAGATTTTTAAGTCATAATTGCATCGTTTATTTTGCATTTTCGCTGATTTTTAACGTCATTAAAATCCTAGCCCTAGTGATGACTAATAAAATAGCAGGGTATAAAAACTTACGACGATAGGTTGGCTGCTGTTAAATCTTAGGGATAAATCTGTCAGTCTCAGTGGTATAGAGAAGTAGCTAGTTTGCCTTGTAAACCAACCGTCTCGAGTCCGATTTTGGTCGAGGTCAGGTTAGATTTTTAATGCGGCAAAAATCTGAAACTTTGCCGTCTTTTGGATAGGTGGTAAAACCGTTAAGTCCTGCATCAATGTTATACTCATCACAAAAAAGACCACTTCGGCCAAATTCTAGGCAGCTTGTGCTAAATGACGGTAGTGGTCGACGGGCAAATCAAATTTTGTCATGTTCGAGTTTTGCTGTTTTCTTTTTTCAAGAAAACGTGTGTTGTATGGCCGGAATTATTTGCTAGCTGAAGATATTTTAAAGGTTCATATATTCTAGCGCTGCAACATAACACCAGAAATATTCCAACAAAATTTTAGTTTTTGATACCTCCTCGTACAAACTTTAAGCAGTTAAAATTTGTCAAATTACTGCGACCTAATTGCTAATCTGCTTCGTTAATATTTAATAGAAGTGACAACTAAGCATCATAATAATAATAGAATAGAGATTATTACAGCTGCGATTTTCTTCATTATGACTAGTTTTTTTTATTGAACGCTTAATATGGCAATTCTTTTTGCATTGATTTTTCTCTAATTTATTTTGTATATGGAAAAATATGAATAAAATTATTAAAAATCTGTATTGGAACATCGTTCTGGTTTATTAGCCAAAACTTAAAAATCTAATTAATAAGATAATTTATTTCTAAACCCTTCATAACAATGCGTTTCCTCTTCTCTCTCTTTTTGTCTCTCTTTTTTTCAAATCAATAAACTAAATACGTAGATTTTATGAGTTGCTTAAATCCTAAAACTGTATTTTAAAATTTTACATTTTTATTTCTTATTCTGTTTAAAAGGCTCTCATCCTAGTTTGATTTAAAAAAATTCAACCTTTCAAATGATAATACAAATTTGCAATGTTTTATTTGAAATGGATTGTCTTTGGAGGTACATAGGTACATATTTCCTCGACAGTAGGTACTCACTTGCACTAGAATTATCGGTTCACTCACAACTAAGGTTCTGGTTTACTTTTCACTCACTGCAGTTATCATCCGAGCCTGATGCTATGACTTGAGGTAATTTTCTTTTTAATTGTCTGTGTATGATCTTTTGACCCAATTCTTGAAGGTTAACATTGTTATTTGTGTTACTTACATCAGCGAAGAACTGTTTTATGAGTTGTTTGATAAACTGTTGTATGCTATATACACCTAGTTCATTATGGATTTGCTTGTTGTGGAAAAATTAAAGAGCAATAACTGATATTCTCAGAATCTTGTTCTCAAAGACTTGAGGTTTTCGTAAGTTTGCTTTCGAGGTTGAGCTTCATATAAGACAAGCATAGGTGACAATCGGCCTTAGAGGTGTTTTGCACAATCAAACCGTAGGCTACATTCGTTACGCAGAAGTGTGTTACGGTTGAGGGGAATATTTCAATCTGATGTGCCCTAGATGAGCCTGTTGTTCACAACTTAGTCTGGTATCTCGGTATACTCCGAGATATTTGATAGCCTCTCCTTAAGGATTCCAGGATATGTGGATGCTGGGTGTTTCTGTATACGTTTAAAGGTAACAACTTTAATGGCACTTAGTGAAATATACTATTTGTTGTACCACTTACTTAGAATAGGTGACTATTTCATGACGATTGATGGCTGTCTGCACTACGTAGGTCTTCGTCTTGGGTGAATATGGCGGTATCATTGACAAATAATGTTAAATTGCATATTATTTATTATGTATTGCAATCAACTCGTTACCGAGCATTATACAAACTTAATGGAGGCTATAATATTAATATACGAGTATGTTAAAATAAGATTTAATTATGAGTACGTTAGTGGCTGTATAGTCCAATTCTGGGGGTAACATGGCGTCCACAAATAGGGCATATGAAAATCCCAAGTGGTTGAATGGGTCTCCAGTCCAGTCTCCTTTCACCGTAAAAGGTTGATTGAGTTCTTCGTAGATGTTGTACTGTGGAAGGATGTTCAATCTCTGAGCATCACTGTCGTGTGAATTCTGCAAGGTAGCTTGCAGGACACGAGCAGCAGCACTGTCCCTAAACTACTCTTCTTGTATTTTAACATTCTCTAATGTCAACACGTTTTTGTTGCCCCCCAAGAATATTTTCCTTAAGCGCTATCCAATAATCGTTCGGATTTGCGTTACTGCCTTTCTGATCATTAAATGAGGGCAGCTTGTCACGTGATGTATTTTTCAGCTTCAACAGTGTTTGTTGATCGTTAAGATTATTTAATTTAAGCAGTGTCGTAGATTTCTTTCTAATCTTTTTACGAAGTTTGGGGCCGTCCCAGGAACGTTTATGTTTTTTGGTTTTACCAAATATACCAAACTCTGTACCTTGTGATATTCTGCGCCTTTTCGTCAAATAGCACCTTAAGTGCATTGTGTTCAATCGTCGCGATCATATCTCTCAGTGAAGTTTATCAAAGAAATGATTAAATACTACTATTGGAATATGACTAGACTAGGCGGCACCAAGCAGTTAAGCATATCCGCCCCCCTGACATCTGAAGGTTGTCAGGGACGTCTTTAGGGGAATGAAGCGAGGAACGTACCTTCTTACCTTACTTACTCCTACCTTCTAACCTTACTTACTCCTCCTGCCGGCGCTGCTCTTCCCGGTTCTTCAGAACTCTCTCGGCGAACTCCCTGAGGCGGTCGTATATGTCTTCTGCCACTAGGTCCTGTGGGCGTGGTGGCCATCTGACTCCACGTTGTTCCACGAAGACCTGTAACAGACCCCTCTCCCTTTCTACCTCTTGCGTCGCGCAGTCTGCTAGGAGGTGCGCGCTCGTGTCCTCCGCTCCGCACTCGCATTCGCCCCTGTCCGTCAAGTTGAAGGATCGCAGCTTCGCCCTGAAGTCGCCGTGCCCCGTCAGGAGCTGGGTGATCCAGAACGAGGGCTCGACCCATGACATCTGTAGCCTCACTGCCACGCTGGGGAAGAATCCGTGCGTGATCCTTCCATCTCCCGACCTGTTCCACGAGGTTTCCCACTTCCTCAGGATGTGTTCTCGGAGTTCGACGAGAGCCTGTTCGATCGTCTGCTCCCTGCCATCAAATTCAAACTCACCTATATTCACCGGGATCCTTCTTCGTATCTTCCTCCTGTACCATCTTTCTTCTGCCCTAAGTGCCAACGGCATCCGTTTCGCCAGAACTCCCAGCGCATCCGTGGACGCCGTTCTGTACGCCTTCGTTGACGCTAGAAGCATCGGACGTTGGGTGGTGCCTAGCCCGTCCTTGAGCTTGTCGAACCAGACCTCCGCTCCGTAAAGAGCGAGGGGTTCGAGAACTGCCGTGTGGAGGATCTCTACGGTCTTGTGGTTTAGTCCCCATCTGGCTTTTACGACTCGCTTGAGGCTCATCCCTAGCATCTTCCCCCTTTCTTTCAATACCCTCATGTGAGGGATTATCGTCATTCCTTCCCCCCAATATATACCTAGATGTCTTACCTCGTCCACCATTCGCAGTCGGTGGTTCCCCATTCTTACCCTCGGTCGCCTCCCACGGTGGAATTTACCTTTAAGCATAAGACCTACCGATTTCTCTTCGGAGAGGTGCAATTTGTGAAGATTGCACCACTCCAGTGTTCTTCCTAGGACTTCACTGGCTCGGTCTTCTAGTTGGGCTCTGGAGTTGCCTTCTACGATGATCACTTCGTCGTCCGCATACGCCACTTTCTTGCACCACGGTTCGTCTTCTTCGAGGTTCCCGTCGAATACTAGGTTCCAGAAGTATGGCCCCAGTATCGACCCCTGAGGGCAGCCCCTCTGACAGTCCCTCGCGACGGTGTCCTCTCCTTCCCTGAGTTCGACCTTCCTGTTGGTTAGATAGTCTCTAATTACCTGGTACAGATTTTTCGGGCACCTCCTCGCCCTGAGTACCCGGAGGACATCCGGCCACCAGAGCGTGTCGAAGGCGCCTTTGACATCCAGGAATATCCCCAGCACGTATTTTTCTCTCGACGTCTCCACGATTCTTCTACATTCCTCCAGCGCATCTATGGTGGATCGCCCTCTCCTGAAGCCGTATTGGTTCGGGTTGTTCTCCCCTTCCAAGCTGTCTTCTAGTCTCCTGTAAATTAGCTTTTCAAATACCTTACCTAGCACCGATAGCAGGCTGATCGGCCTGTACGATGAGGGACTTGACCTGTCCCTTTCGCCCCCTTTTAGGAGGAGCACCAGGTTACCGATCTTCCAGTCGTCCGGAAATACTCCTAGACGCAGGCACTCGTTCCAGATTCGGAGCATCGCCTCCCCTATAACCGGCCAGGCTTCACTTACCATTTCGTACGCTATGCCGTCTGGACCCGGCGATTTTCCTTTGGGTAGACGCCGCAGCACACCTTCTGCCTCCTCCATTTCGAATTCGGCCGCATCTTCGACGTCGGGGATTTCCCTTACCTCTGCTCTCACTCTTCGGTGTTCTTCCATGTCCTCTTCGACGGGGTCGGTCTTGATCAGCTCGTCTAGGAGGATGTTCATGGATCCTTCCCAGTCCACCGCGCGCGTTCCCTCGCTGACCATCGCCATATAGCCCTCCCTCTTCCTGAACTTACCGCATGTTAGCTTGTAGACTATGCCGAACGGTTCCTCATTCCCAGTTCGGCCTACAAACTCTCGCCAGCTGTCTTGCTTCGCCTTCTTGATCTTGTGGTGGTAGGTGTTCCTTCGCCTCAGGTATATACGTCTGAGTTCGGCCCTGTGATCGTCTCGTTCCTCCCTCTGGTACGCCCTTCGTGCCGCGTTTACTGCCTTCTTCTCCCTGGTTAGCTCCGCCGTCCACCAGGGGGTCCGTCTGGCCATCCTCTTGATCTTCGGAATTGCTTCCTCCGATGCCCTGCTGAAAGCGTCTGTTACATACCTTACTTGATCTTCTAGTTCTTCCCTATCCGCGGCATGTTCTTCCATTGGTTGGCCGAGTTGGTCTTCTAGAATCCTCCTAAATCTTACCCAGTCCGCCCTTCGTATGGACGGCCTCTCCCGAGGCCGCTCTCCCTCGTTCTGCATTCGCTGCGAGCGGATCTCGTAGCGGATGACTCTATGGTCGCTCTGGACACGCCCATCTTCGACTCTCCAGCCTGTCACCTGGAGCCCTCCTAGGCCCTTTGCCAGCGTCAGGTCGATCCACGATTCGGCCCTTCCGTTGGAGAACGTGCTCAGTTGTCCTCCGTCGTTTAGCAACCATAGCCCGTTTGTCTCTATAAACTCTTCCATTAACTCACCTCTACCGTTGGTTAACCTATCACCCCAAGTCCGACTTCTCGCATTGGAGTCCACCGCAATTAGGACGGATTTCCCTGCTAGTGCCGTGATCGCCCTCTGGACCGCCTCAAGGTGTATCTCGATGTCGTCCCTGTACTGGAAGTACGCCGAGACTACATAGAGATCGAGGTCCCTGATCCAGACCACTATGCAGTGGGATGTGCATAACCACCCGATTTGTACCACGTTGAGGAGCGGGTTTATTACGACGATTCCCGCTCCGATTCCCGCTCCTGGATGGGCTTCCTTCTCCTGAAAAATTCTTAAATCTACCCCAAATCCCCATATCCTCCCCTGTCCCTGGTACGGCTCTTGGATGGCGAGCACGTCCACTTTCTCCCTCACCGCCAGCTCTCTTACCTCGGCGGTTGCAACTTGTCCCTTACCTAGGTTAAGTTGCAGGAACTTGAACACACGTTCCTCGTTACCCCTACCTTGTTGTTGCTGTATCGGGCGTCTATCCACCGTAGTTCGTCCTCTCGATCACACGTCTCAGCATCCTCCAGACGATCGGGCACTCTTCCCCGCTCATCCTGTGGTCGCTCGGTTTGCCGGCGGCTCTGCACTGGGCGCAGGACATCCTTCCACGGCAGTCCTTCGCCTTGTGGTTCTCGTCTCCGCACCTGTAACACTCGCTCTTCTTTACCTTGCAGTCTCTGGCGAAGTGCCCGAAGCACCCGCAGCCGAAACACCTGGGCAGTGGGACGTAGTCCCGGATCCTGCTAACTCCCCAGGTCAGGTTCATCCTTCCCGTCTGGAGCAGGCTTCGGTAGAGCCGCGGCTCGACCTCTACCACCCAGTCGCGTCGTCGACTCTTCCTGTCCCCGATGATCCTCGCTGGCTTGAAATCTTCGGCGAACTGCTCTTGGGTGCGGCCCTCTCTGCACACCCTGTTGACATCGTAGGCGGCCCTGGCGAGCTGCTCTGCGGTACTGTAGTTTTGCACATTTTTAAGATAAGCCCACCTTTAACCACCTCCTGTATTCGGTTATGTTCACACCTTTCATTAAAGATGTGCCGCCAATTATCAGTATATTTCATCCTGTGTGCTCCAATCTAGGATTTTCCTTTTAGATGGTTATACTGAGGTAAGAGCGATAAATCCAAGGAGGGCTTCTATAGATGCTGTTGAATACTTCTTTAGCCCTTCATAGTTAATTTTGTAATAGTTGTTTTTCTATTATGTTTGGCCACCAAACTAGGATACCATAGGTTGTTATGGGTCTAACATCTATAATATAATACCAATAAATCATCTTTGCGTTTAATGTCTGTCTGGGAAAAATTCACACAACCTCATAGCTTGTTTTTATTTTAGTTTAAATGAAACGGTTACTTATTCGTTTATTAATATTACTTATTTTTTATGTAACAAAATAGAAAGAAAAGTTTATACCTAACTTCAACTACTCCATGCGTCGTACCTAAACGTTTTCTTTTTTGTGCTAAAAGTAAGTTTTTGTATAAAATTTGGATGAATTTTTTGGAGACAATATTTTATTCCAAGTAACTATAAGCTGTTGATGGCTTTCAGCTTTCCGCCCTCCTTTGTACACCATTCTCTTCAGATATATGACCAAAAATCTTCAATTACTCGAAATGCCGGAGAATTAGCAAGGTTGTCTTCTTTAGCTACGAATTCTATATTTTCTTCGTTTAAGAATACCTGCAATTTAGTTGCATAAAGGTAGATCGTTTGATCGGATATTCAATGCATCAAAATCGTATAGGTATGTGATTCTGGAGTAGTATAATTAGACTAATTAGAGTTGATGTATTAAATCAAACTTGTTTTTGTTATTGCCATAGCAGAAGGAGTAATCGGAGGTCTGCTTAAACCTTTTGGATCAATTGCTGTCCAAATCACCACTCTTTGTTCAAATTCCTTCTTTTTTTAAATCCCACCTTAGATGACACTGTTGAAACATCGTTGAAGTAAATTTTTTTTATGATTTTTGATATTTGTTTTTTCCTGAAGAACTCCCATGCGGTGGGCAGACGACTTAAAAAGATCGACTGGTTTTACCGATCAGGGATGTACAAAATAGAGGAAATTGGTTTAAAATGAGGTAAGCCTAAGTTCAAAAATTGACCGAGAATGGCTAAAGAGAGAGAGATGGCGATAGATCGAAATAACGAAATTTCAAATGTCGATATATCAGTGTATTGGTATATCGAACAAATCTCTGTCCTAGTTATGAGCCAGATATGTACAATATTTCATTCTTTCTAGTTTAGTAACTGCCATAAACAAGCAGAATTAACAATCATTATTATACTTGAACTGGCGAATCAAGTATAATGCGCGTCGTCAATCACGGGCGTTACCAACAATGCGCGATAAGAAATACAAAATGTAATTACTAAATAGAAATTATTTTTGTAGTTTTCTAAGATTAGGCAGCCGTGTTTAATCACAAGGTCTATAAATGTTTGTAAATCATAAAGAAATCGGGTTTTTATTTTCTAATTTAGCTCATATTTATTTTTTGTAAAGTTGGTATCATTTTTGACGTGTTTATATTTGACTGGCAACGTTTTGACAGATCGTGTTGTGTGTTATCTACCTTAGTGTAATCGGAATCCTCTGTATTTAACAACTACCAGGTGATCAACGAAATTCATAATTAGAGGAGGCTGTGATTGGAGCTATTTTATGCTGTGTGGTAGGACACCGTCTCAATTCTGACACTTAAAATTTTTAATATCAAGCTGGAAGCCTGTGTTGTCAACTTCATGGTAAATATCACAGCCTGCTCTAATTATAAATGCCGTTGGTCACTTGGTATTATCTACTCCTATCTCTTTATTTTAATTCATACTATCGCTAAAATCGCCATAGAAAATTAAAATGCGAACCTTTTTCATCAGAAAATTGCGACTATAAAATTTGTAAATCGTTTTAAACTTCATGTAGACGTACTAAGTTCTAATGTCATAAAATTTATTGATGGCGTGCATGACTTGATTGCTTGATTCTCCAGTTCATTCTCTGTTATGATACCATTTCTTCAATGATCAAATAGCCACGTCAATCTAGAAACCGATATCCAGACTAATTCACGTTTTGTAAAAATAGTAGGAAAGATATTTTACTTGCTTTGTGTACAACATTAAGGTCGATGCTTCGATGCAAATTTAATAAAAAATTTAGCTCTGCATTAGCGAGAATCGACTTGAGCTGTAGTTTAAGCTAGCTTAAATTACAATTTTTTTTAATCAATACAAAAGTAAAACATTCTTTGAGAATCTTGCTCCAATTTTCTTTTTAGCAAAATTCTAACTCGAAATTTTCATTTTAATTGAAGATCGATAGCTTCTAATCAACAGAATTTCAAATAAACAGAATTTCGGGGTAACTAAAATTTGGAATAATTGAAGTACTTGAAGCTCTCCTAAACTTAGGAATTTGAGGCTCAACATCTGAAAATTTCTAGAAAGCGAGAATTTCTTTTAACTTTATTAAAGTATGTTTTTTACGCATGTTGTAGATTGTGTAGGTTGAAACGCTGGTTCGTTGTAACTCATCTACAGGACCGACCTTGTGAGATCTAGAATTGGAGCTCACAAAAAAGCCGGGAACACATAAATAAATGCACGTAAATTTAAATTAAATAACGTGTATTGAACGGGTTTTTATGGATTACAATAAACAATAAATTAGAAGCGAATAGAAGTATAAAAAACAAAACGTGGACCGGCACAAACTGGACTTAACTTACTGCTTACTTGTTGTTGCTTCGGTGGTTGATGTAAGACAGGTTTCGTAAGCGCATCTACCGGGTGGCTGAGTAATATTACGGTGGCGTAGCCAACCTGGGTAACGTAAGGGTAGCCAACTTACCAGGGTAAAATACCCAATTGCCTTAACATGCCGGCCGCATTGAAATCACATATGATTTCAAAGAAAGTAAAAATACATTGAAGGACATACATTTAAAAATACAAATAAATGGAAATAATAGAAATCAATAACAAGGTCTTTTAACTATATGATCATTTGAAGAAAGAAGTAATGGCAGCAAAACATAACACATTAAAGAAAAACTAAATCTAAAATACAAGTAAATATAAGCATTAAGAATAATAGTAACACACAAAAAAATAAAGTAAATTGTCTGTCAAATTTCACATTTCGGTCACATAAATAAGTTCAGGAATTTGGGAGCACACATAGTTTATGCACAGATCTTTTGATTGTGTGACCATTTGAAATTCGTAGGGAAACAGACCGCACAACACCGTCACTATTCACGTGAACTTCCGTTACACGCCCCAATGCCCAGCGTAAAGGCGGCAGATTGTCTTCTTTAATTAAGACCAGCGAATCCTGAATTATTAAATTAGGAAGCTGCTGAAACCACTTGGTTTTTTGCTGCAACTCGGGAACCACCTCCAAGCTCCAACGCCGCCAGAAGGATTGAACTAGACGTTGCATTCCTTGGTACAACGTCAGTTTGTTTTCACTAACCTGTTCTAAGTTTACTTCAGGCAGGGAATAAAAGGACTTGGAAATCAAAAAGTGGGCAGGAGTTAGAGGAGTTAAATCCGAAGGATCGGAGGATAAAGGGGACAAGGGCCGCGAATTCAATATTGCCTCTATTTGAGTTAGCAAAGTATGGAAATCTTCATAATTTAAGGAAGTATTTCCTAAAACACGTTTCATGTGCGCTTTGACCGACTTCACGCCGCTTTCCCACATACCACCTTGATGAGGTGCCTTGGGTATAATAAACTCCCACTTTATCTGTTCATTTGCCATAAAGTTAGAAAAATGATTCTTTGTAGTTTCCGAATTTAAAAAATTTTGAAGCTCTTTTAATTCATTAGCAGCACCTTTGAAGTTCGTTGCATTATCGGAAGAAATGGTAATTGGTTTTCCCCTACGGCTAATAAACCGCCTAAAAACGGCTATAAATGATTCCGTAGATAGGGAAGTCGTCAGTTCTAAATGTATAGCCCTTGTTACTAAGCATATGAATAAGCAAACGTAAGACTTTATAAGTTTCGAACCGCGAAGCTTCCTGTCCTTGATTAAAATCGGACCAGCATAATCAACACCGACATGAGAAAACACGGGAGTTCCAACCTGTAGCCTTTTCGCAGGTAAATCGCCCATTATAGGATGGTAAGATCGCGGATTAACGCGGAAGCATTTAATGCAGTCATGGACTGTCCTTTTAGCAATATTTCGGCCTGAAATGGGCCAATAGTATTCGCGTATGGCTGACAACAGATGTTGAGCTCCGCAATGCAGTAATTTTTCATGGAGGTATTTAAAAACGAGCTTAGTAAAAGCGTGCTCCTTTGGCAGCAACGCAGGAAATTTCTTATTAAAGGGGTAAGACGAATTTCGTATCCTACCGCCTACCCTTAAAATACCATTTTTATCAAGAAAGGGGCTTAATGGGAGAATGCTAGAATCGTTGTTTAGAGTCTGTTTATTTTTCAATTGCTTGATTTCTCTAGAAAACGTTTCTGCCTGGCATATTGTTACTAAAATATCCACAGCTCCTTTTAACTCAGTAGTTTGCAAGCTACCTTTGCTTCGCTGTGCTATTGGAAGTTGCGTATTTTTTATAAAACGGAGCATCCAAGCAACTACTCTTTTTAATTTGGAAAAGGACGAAAATTTATGAAATATATCTAAAGCTGGAACTGTTAGAAAATTCAAGACAATATCGGGTTGAGTTTTTACCTCGGAAGGAGGTTCCTCGGCCTTTATAACTGGTAGTGCAGGCCATTGATCGGGCGTTAAATTTAAAAAGGACGGGCCATGCCACCATAAAGTATTGTTTATCAAATCAACACTAGAAGAGCCCCGGGAAATTAAATCTGCGGGGTTTTGTTTTGAAGGCACGTAATACCAATCCTTAGGCTCTGACGATTCTTGAATGGCCGCGATTCGATTGGCAACAAAAACTTTATATTTGTTTGGAGGTGAATTAATCCAACTTAAAACTATACTAGAATCTGTCCACAAATGGGTTTTACTGAAATTGAGAGTGAGCGAGTTTTTAACCTTTTGAAGAAGTTGCGTCAAAAGTAAAGCCGCACAGAGCTCCAGTCTAGGAATGGTTGTGGTGCGTATAGGAGCTACTCGCGATTTAGAGCATACCAACTGTGTGGAAGCAGTTTTGTCAGGATGTATGCATCTGACGTAAATACAACAACCAAAGGCTCTAGAACTGCTGTCACTAAAGCCATGCAATTCGATGGTAGAAGCGCCTTTTGAAATAAAACACCTAGGAATCTTTAAGGTTCTTAATAATGGAAGTTCCGCCTTAAATAGATTCCATTCTGAATTTAGAAATTCGGGAATACCTTCGTCCCAGGTTAACTGTAATTGCCAGAGTCTTTGAATTAATAATTTTCCTGTGACAATAACTGGGGACACCAAACCTAGCGGATCAAACAATTGTGCTATGGTAGAGAGAATTGTTCGTTTTGAAGCTTGTTGTAAATTAGACCTGATTGGAATATTATACTGAATGGCATCCGCGTGAGAATTCCAAGTAAGGCCTAAAGCTTTGGCGTTCTCGCGCTCACCTAGCGGAATGGTATGGAATTGTGAGCTAGAACCACTATCTGACAGAATATTTGAATTATTCGATAAAAATTTTCTAATAGGAAGGCCGGCTTCAGCCAAAATTACAGTTAGTTCCTCTTTTATTTGCAACACCTCGTCCACAGTATCGGCACCTGTGATAAGATCATCCATATAAAAATCTGATCGCAAAATAGAAGAAGTTTTGGGGAAAGTTTGAAGATTTAATTGTGCCAAATATTGCAGACATTTTGTAGCTAGATAGCTAGCACTTGCAGTACCGTAAGTTATAGTTTGCAATTCATAAGTATCTAACTGTAATTCCGGACTATCTCGCCAGATGATACGCTGAAATTTTGTTTGTAATGGATTTATTAAAATCTGGCGGTACATTTTCTCAATGTCGCCTGTTAGGGCAATCCTATGCTGGCGAAAGCGCAAGAGAATAGAAACCAGGTCGTCTTGGATTACAGGTCCTACTATTTGGGTGTCGTTGATGGAAACATTGGAAATTGATTTTGCGCTTCCATCAAAAACTACTCGAAGCTTCGTTGTGAGAGAACTCGATTTGATTATCGCATGATGTGGTAAGTAAAATGCAGGAACATTAGTCAACGAAACTGAAGAATCAAATACTTCGGACATAGACTCGTTATTTAGAATTGGTGGCTTTTCATAATTCGTAATTTTAACCATGTGGCCAAGGTCAATGTATTCATGAATAAATTTTAAGTATTCTGACCGCAAATTCGAATTTCTTGACAATTTTTTCTCTAAATGCGAGAACCGCATAGTAGCCTGTAATTTGGAATCGCCTAATTTTATAATGTTGGAATTGAATGGAATTGAGACCACTAAACGGCCATCAGAGTTTCGCGACACAGTTCGCGCAAAATATTCTTCGCAGTATCGCTCTTCGCGAGATAATATGGATAATTCATTTTTTAACGTTACGTTTTCAATTTGCCAAAACGCTTGAAGGGAGTTCTGCAACGAATCAGGGTGACTGTCATCGTCAGTTGTTATATTTAAACATATACTATTTTGGAAATTTTTGCTAAAATTACATGGACCTGAAACTACCCAACCTAACAAGGTTTTTTGTAGGACGGGTTTGTCTTCGCCTAAAGAGATTTGTCCAATGCACATAAGGTTGTAAAATTTACCCGCGCCAATGAGTAAATCAACAGGCAAAGATGTGTTGAAATTGTTATCGGCTAACCTTACATTTTCGGGGAGCCCTAGTCCCGTCTTGTCAAACGAATTAAAGGGTAGATTTTCCGAAATTTTTGGAACCGTCAGGCATTGCAGATTTGTTTGAAAGCCATTATGTAAAGAGGATAACTGGATGTGTACATTAGAGCTTGATTCTGTAGCGCAAGAATTAAGACCTAAAATTTTAGTTTTGGACTTGCTTTGTTCCAATTGCAGCTTGTTGGCTAGGTACTCCGTTATAAAATTTACATGACTACCACTATCCAATATTGCCCTGCACGTGTGCCATTTATGATCCTTCGCTCTTATTTTCACCACGGCAGTTGAAAGTAAAATCTCTTTAGGAGATGTGTCAAAGCATGAAAGAGAAATTTGTGGATCATTTTGAGCCACGGGTTTTGAAGTTTCTTTAGAAACGCCGCCTTGAGTGACGCCTGAAATACTCGCACCTTGGACTTCGGAATTGTTTTTTGGAATTTCAAAATGCAATAAAGAGTGGTGTCTTTTATTGCAAATTCGACAATGATACCTAGAATTGCAGGCATTTCCGGAATGCCGCAAACAATTTTTGCAGATTTTTAATTCGTTGACTCTATCAAGTTTTTGTTTAACAGATAACGATAGAAACGTTGGACATTGCGTTATGTAGTGATCGCACTTGCAATTAGGGCAAGCAGTTTTATTCGGTGTTACCAAAAGGGTTTGTTGATTACTATTATTTCCATTTATTTGTATTTTTAAATGTATGTCCTTCAATGTATTTTTACTTTCTTTGAAATCATATGTGATTTCAATGCGGCCGGCATGTTAAGGCAATTGGGTATTTTACCCTGGTAAGTTGGCTACCCTTACGTTACCCAGGTTGGCTACGCCACCGTAATATTACTCAGCCACCCGGTAGATGCGCTTACGAAACCTGTCTTACATCAACCACCGAAGCAACAACAAGTAAGCAGTAAGTTAAGTCCAGTTTGTGCCGGTCCACGTTTTGTTTTTTATACTTCTATTCGCTTCTAATTTATTGTTTATTGTAATCCGTAAAAACCCGTTCAATACACGTTATTTAATTTAAATTTACGTGCATTTATTTATGTGTTCCCGGCTTTTTTGTGAGCTCCAATTCTAGATCTCACAAGGTCGGTCCTGCAGATGAGTTACAACGAACCAGCGTTTCAACCTACACAATCTACAACATTTGGTCCTTCGAGCCGGAAGCCTTAACAACGCAATAAAAAAATACTCTTCAAAATCAGAAAGTCTTAGTTAGCCAACTGCCTTCTCCAGTTGGCTATTTTAGTATCAAGTGATCCAATTTAAAGTTATCTTCAGTTTTCCATGGAACTAAAAATCGTGTTTCAGCTTGGTTCAGGAAATGTTGACAAACAATAAAACAAATAACAATTACGTAAGTCTAGACCTTAATTTTTAATAACTAATCGGTATATTTAATGAAGAACAAGCACACAATATAAATCAGTTGAAAATTGGACAAGATAAACCCATGGAGAACGAAATCGAGAAAACAATAAATTAAACATGTAAGAAATGACAAAGCTCCAGGTATAGCCGGAATACCGGCAGAGCTCTGGAAGGTTAATACTGTAGTTTCATTTCAAACTTTACTACCGCTTCTGGACGACGTGGCAAAAAGAACAAATACCCAAAGGAAGACTAATAATTAAAATACCAAAGAAGGGAGATGTCAAGGAATGCAAGAATTGGAGAGGTATATCACTTCAAATCAGTATTGGCATCTATTTTACGCAACCGAAAAATGCAAAGGTAGACAACAAACTTAGAAAACCACAAGCTGGCTTTAGACGTAGAAGATTAGAAGATCATGTATAGATCAAATAACCACGGTACGAGTGCTAATAGAGCAATCAAATGAGATTAACTCAAGCCTGATACTAACTTTTTTGAATTTTAAAAAAGCCTCCAACAACTTAAATCAGGAGAAGTTACGGATCACTTTGAAATACTAGGTACGGTAAACCGGATAAAATCATAAGGATGATTAAACTAATGTTCGTAGGTACACATTATAAGTGAGGATATCAGCATAGAAAAAGGGATAAAACAGGGGTACACTCTGTCACCTCTTTTTTTCAACATGCATTGACACAATAATCTCGGAGCAAGCCATCAAAAACAAGGATGGTATTATATGGAATCGCTTAAGCGACCAAAAACTGGCCGACTTAGAATACGCGGATGACGCGTATGATATATGTATGCGTAATATCAAGGAACGACACGGATCAATTATCAGAACCCTGGAGAAAGAAGTGGGGCTGCACATTAATGCAGATAAAACAAAAGAAATACGAATCGGAGACATAAAAGACAACTTCTCTATAGGCCAAATCGAAATAGAACTAGTCGATAAGTTCTACTATCTTTACAGGAAAGGAAGGACAGAAGTAGACATCCTAAGCAGAATAAAGAAAACTAGTCAAGCCTTTGGTGCACTCCGAAATATATGGTCAGATGTATCCACTCTTACTTATTTTGGAGGTTTTTGCAACAGCACGAATCGAGATTTGATCAATGTATTTAAAAGCCTCCTCAAGTTTGGCTACTTTCACTGGAGTAAAAATTTTGGAAATTCTTTGTGAGTCTACTTTCCTGAATGGTGACAATACATTCTCCCTTCTCTTTAGAATTTTAGAATATCATGCATTATGCTTTTTGCTACACCCTCTTTAGTAAAATGATAAATAACAAAGGATCTATTGTGTTTTTCAAAGAACTTTTACACGCGTTCACATAGAGGTAAGTATAGCCTTATGGCATCCATGTATCTCTGGACTTAAAACTCTTCATCATTTAGTGTCTTTACAAGATCATTTACTCTCAGGTTCCGCAATAGAAGAGATCGAACACCCCATTGTCGACATTCACTAGTCTAGTAAGAGAGTCTCTTCCAAGTCAAGTTGTATCTGACAGCCCTTTAACATGATTGTTATTCATCTGTATAAATAATAAGTATCCTTAAAAGAATGACAAGGTAGTTTGGTTGTGCATAAATTGTAATTAAAGGTGACTAATATGGACTTATCTTTATAGAAAAACCGTGTGGTGTTAATAACTGTTGTAAAATTTGGAAAGATCCTTCATCCTTTTGATGCCAGAAAACTGCAGACTGTACATTGTACATACAAAATTCATTAAACCATAACTTCGCTGAAAATATTACCCTTTGGTTTATTGTAAATTTGACAAATTTTGAACGCATTCCAATTCACAATAATCACCTTTAAAATAATTATAATATGCTCCTCTATTTATTTTAAACAGAAAAAGAAAATAATCCTCGTATGGAACAAACAATATCCGTTCGTAATCTGATAAAACAGATAATTCTCTACAAATCCCACTTAACTACAATCAAGGCGATTATGAAGTTTGGCAGAAACTCAATCCCTTTGCTCGAACATTTATCCTCACAAAAGGATATTTTTATTCCTTCTTTAATTATGAAAATAATTACTTCGGAAATGCATTTATTCCAATATTTTCTGAAGGTTTGCTGTGGCGAGTTTTTGGGTCTTTTACTACCAGCTGTTAAAATAAGAATTATAATGATTTTTTTCAGTACGTGATTAGTTTACTAATTTAAATTTTATTTTAGTAATTGGTGGTGACCCAATAAAGAAGTATAAAACATTTATTTATTTATTTATTTATTGGCAGTGCTAGTCTGCAACACACTCCCATTTTGTCCCATTTTCAGTTCGAAATATAAATAATGACAAGGAAACCAAACGCAAACCAAAGCCGATGGAATATTCATATTTCCCTTAAAATTGAAATTTTAAGAGTGATTTTTAAGCGTGTCAATCAAATTTAAAACGTTTTCCTCATTTTCCCATTTCTATATTTAAGTACCTCTGAGAGTTCTGAATCGGTCGGTGTACGTGGTTATTAAATTCAATTTTAAAGATTTGAATATTCAGCTGTATAGAACGAAAGCAATCATTTCAGGAATTTGCTTTATTTAGCATTTCTGAACAGCTTTAAATTGCTGTACGTTTACAAGATAGGTTGTTATTAAGACAGATTAATTTCAATTTTACGGTATTTATGTATTTTGATATTAGTACGAACATTTCTAGCTTTTCTTGGAAACCCAGAGTAGAACCAAATCATTTTTCCGACTAACAACATATGGTTGATGAATATCAAAAATAATTTTAAAATTTAAGAAAGCGAAAGGTTATTCTAAAGCGTTTTAATTTTTTTAAATGCAAACTTTGATTAAAGAAAATGAACCACAAAATTCACTTTCTTAGGGAAAGCTATTATATAATAGCTTTCCCGTATACATTCAGGGACGTATTGAATTCTTTTGCATACTGCATAAGGTGGCCTTGTTGGTTTCAAATTTGGTCCCAAATATTTTATACAAATTAAGGTATTTTGATCCGCTTCCAGATTGGTTTGACAAACCGAGCACACCCCTGATTAACTCGCTGAAAATTCACACCGAATCGTTTTTAAGTTAAATTTTCTATGCATTTTGGTTTTAATAACTATTTTGTCTTATTAAATAACTATTCTAACATGTAAAATAAGAAAAGGCAAGGATATTTTAGGGAATAAGGCTAGTTTCTCAAACACTAAATTAAAGATTAAATCGAAAAGTTTAGAGTGCGAAACAAAGTAATTTCAGACGTGAAAGAATGAATATTAATTTTCTGTTGAAAACACTGAAATCGCTTCATAGAGAAGCTTCTGGAAAACTATGATAAAATCGTAGGTCGTCATTTAATTATTTTTATTTAATTTATTTAGTCAGCTTAAAACACATTTCCGCAACAATGATTTTAATTAAATAAAAACGAATCATGACCTTTTGGAAGGTTAATTATTATCAAACACTGTATCTCTGTAGGTATCTAAGTCAAAACAAAACTTCAAAAAACCCCAAAGCCTTTTGAAAGCAGGGATGCACAAATCGTATCTTTATTTAAATTGCGATGTGCTCACGCAGGAAGCTTTGGTGTAAATTATGCCCAGACACGAATTAACTGCTTCAACTATCATTATCCTCCTTTATACATTTAGAAGGAAGAAGATAGCTTGACAGAAGTAGCTTAAGTAATTGTTTTGTGCTTGGCTCCCAATACGCCTTGTAGTCGCTAAATTACACAGCAGTCGGTCGTGTTGAGTTGACGGATAGACGGATTGTGTGAGTGGTTCCAAGTGGTTCAGTGGTGTTTAAAGTTATGTAATTTTGTAAGTTCGTCCTTTTATTTTTATTCGTGAGTTCACAACATTTTTTACATTTCAACTAAATTTTCTTAAGCCTCCAGAAAACGTTTTTATAATTTTTTTTTGAAATGCTAGTTTATGATTAGTACCTACATATTTAATAAGTTTTTGGTGAAGCTGAAAAGGATAATCGATACTTCATTAGCTTAAACGCAAAGGTGACTTGTCCAGAATTAATATTAAGCACGTACAATTAAATAAACCTTGTGTTTATTTGAATTACAACCCAAACACAGATTAAATGTTTCTATTAAACATCCTTTTATGAGCAGTTAACATGGATGTAGCAATGGTATGCGTATCAGGGTTTATTAATTTAAGTGACTCAAATGGTTTCATACCATTTATCATTATTAAATAAATTATACTTGCATAGAGTAGGTTTTAGTTATGTTCCTGCAGTACGTTCTATTTTCGGATCGTATTTCATTAGATTGTTCTTATTTCAGCTTGTGGTTTTAAACTGCAGAAACGAAAGTACGTTTTTCACGCATAATGTGCTCAGTACATGTTCTTTACTCAAGGCCCTGTTAAAATAATTTTGGCAAGTATTTCATCTCGAACAAAAAAAACTTGTCGTACAAACCTGTGTTAATGCCAAACTAAATTTCTGTCAATCATTGGCAACTTCACCGGTGTGCTATTATTAAATTTGTACTTTTCGTGAACTTCGGTCGCTTTTTCTTTAATTTTGGAAAGAAACTATGAATGGTCCTTAGTTGTCCTTGCAAGGTTAATGTTCTTGTTTGGAATTGAACTTAAACACAATTAAGTTCTTCTTATTGTCTATAAATAAAATACGAGGGTCAAGCTGAATTTATTGAGAATAATAAACACGGTTAATATTTTCTAGGATTTTATTTTAAATATGCTCAAAGTAATTCCCTTCAGCAATGATACACTTGACCATTCTTTCTTTCCACTGTTTAAAAGCTCCCAACCAATCTTCTTTCGGAATACCTTCAAAATAAGCGTGAACTGCGGTATCAATCTCTTCTTCAGACGAAAACCTTCTACCCCGCAAATTCCTTTTAAGCGCAAAAAATAGCCAAAAGTCGCACATTGCTAAATCAGGTGAGTACGGCGGATGTTCTATTGCTTTTATATTTTTTTCAGCTAAAAACTGGAGAGTTAAAGCTGCCGTATGGGATGATGCATTATCATGGTGGAGCATAATTCCCTTGTCTGGAACTCTACTGAACACTTCAGGCAAACATTTTTCAGTGTACCATTTAGCTGTAACTGTCTTTTGTCCATCTAGCTTAATTGCATTTACTAGGCCCGTACTTCTGAAGAACACCGCATACATAACTTTTTTCACAGCTCGCTGCTTCTTGGTCATTGTTGGAGTTCCCTCATCTTCGTGAATCCATATACGACTCTCTTGGCGGGTAGGTACGTCGAAAAAGGGAATATAAGTTTCGTCACCTGTCACTATTTTGGAAAAAATTTGGTGTCCGCCATTATTTAAGAAATTTAAAGTTTCATGGCAAATTCTTACACGCTCTGCTTTTTGGAAGTCAGAAAGGTGATGCGGCACAAAACGACTGACCACTTTTTTTAAATGCAGGTGATCGTGTATGATTGTTTTAACAGCTGAGGATCCAATCTTGAGTTGATGCTCTATTACCGCATAAGTGGCTTTATTGTCCACTTCAATTATTTTTTTAACAGCAGCAATGTTTTTGTCGATAACAGCCGTAGGAGGACGCCCTGCTCCTTTTTGATGCTGAACAGAATTTCTTTGGCGTTCAAATTCCTTATACCATCGGTAAATTGTAGCCAAGGAAGGTGCTTGTTCACTAAAAGCTGAATCTAAACTCTCTTTGCACTCTTAAGCGCTTAAACATTTTTTAAAGTCATAATAAATCATGATTCGAAAATGTTCTCTGGTTAATTCCATTTTTTTACTTGTAATGTCACTTTAAAAAATTAGTAACTTGAGTTATCACGAACGTAACTTCAACAACTAAACTTCAAATGACAGATAAAGAGTTGTTCTAAATAACACTGTATGTTTTGTTTTTCAAGGCCTACTAGATTTTCTTATTCTCAATAAATTCAGCTTGGCCCTCGTATAATGACAATTTGAATGTTTTAAATGGTTGTTTTATTAAAGAGATTAATGTACTCTGTCACAAATTTATAAAATTCTTGCACGTGTGGTAGATTCGGCCGTTCAAAGTGCTCTTTTAATTTAAAAAAATTCGAAATTATTTAGAACGGGAATTTGAAATTGTTTGAAATTACAATCGTTGTGTTAAAGTTGGAAATTCTAAAAAGAATTCAGGGAATCGACCTTTTACAGTCTATTTTTTGGTTTTATTTGCTTGTTTGATGTTTGTATTATATATAGATTAATTAATGATTAAACAGGATATGAATGAAGTTACCAAAGTGACTCTTAAAGATTAAGCTTTCTTTTTGAAAATAATATTGGAAGTATACGCAGGGGCGGATTAAGGGGGGGGCTTTGGGGGCTGGAGCCCCCGGGCCCCGTCCGTCTAAGGGCCCCCGAGACGCCCGGGCGGTACGGGGCCCGGGCCTCAGAAGAGTTTCGAGTTGGAAAAGTAGTTTTGTTATAAGAATGGATTCAGAATAACCATGGAGCAAGGGCGACTCGATGCATTGACACTAATGTGCACCGAAAGGGAAACCTTAGAAAATTAAAATTCGATGATATTATTACTGATTTCGTTAAAGATAAATTAAGGAAAAATTTTTTGTAGTTTTTGGTGTCAATAAAAATTATGTTGATTATTTTTTAAACAGTCCTGTCAGTCAATCATAATGAGAAAAAAATTCAAATCGACCAATAGCATCAAAATTACACTGACAATTTGCTAGTAGCTGATTACAGCGACAATTTTTTCACATTGTTTCATTGGATCTTTGACTTGGTTGTTAAGGTAGCGCAGCCATTTGTCTCAATACAAACATTAAAAATTCAGGACTGTCATCATTGTGTAGTAGTTTAAAAAATAATCACGCCGAATTACATTTGTGGTAATAATTTTTTTTGATAATTTTAACTAGATTAGCACTCATCTTTATTGCTATTAGGAAATTCCATAGCAATAAAGATTCGTGAATCTAGTTAAAATTATCAAAAAATTATCACCACTGTAATTACTGTTGATAATTTTTGAGTTTTACATTTTGTTTAGCAGGGCCCCACAAAGCTATTTAGCCCCGGGCCCCGTAAAAGCTTGAGCCCCTGAGTATACGTACTAAGTTTCAGTAAAAGTTATTATAAAAAATCGTTCGTTGGTTGTTTGTTTATGTTAGTTAACTTTGTTCTCCTTCTACTTCTTTTCTTTTTCGCCTTCTTATTCTTCTCGTTCTTCGTCTTTTCTCATTTCTCTTTTTCGTTTTCGTATTCTTTTTTCTTATCTGTTTATTCATTTAATTGTGAAAATTGTGTATTTGAAGACTTTTTAAAATTAAATTGAAGCTTTTTTTGTAAATCCTAACAATTTACATTTTAACATTTTAACATTTTTAAGTGTATTAGATTTACACAGGGGCCGTTAACTTTGGGGGCCCTGGACTAACAGCGTTTGGGGGCCTACCCGATTACCCCAAATTAAGCCAAGTTTGGGTTAGTTGTGGCGACTCATTCGCCATTTTGTCAAAAAACTGTTTTTCGCCCGTTTTTAAATAGGAACCATTGTAGGCAACAATGTGGATGCCAGTTGAGTTCTGACATATTTGTAGACCGATTTTTGACCTTTGGAGACGAGATTGTTTTCGTAGTTCTTTCTAGCATTTGCTATATCTTGAGATAGTTTATTTGGGAAGTCTCGGTGAACTGCAAAATCTTGGGCAGAGTGGGTTGATCTGTATTTCCGCCACAGCTGGCGTTTATGTCGAGCTCGTCTTATGAATTGAATATCGATGTAAGGTTTTTTGGTATTTACAATTTTGTGGTGGGTTCGACTGCAAGATGCCACCGCATGCTCGAATGTAGTACGAAACCTAACCCACTTTTCGTTAACGTCGTGTGTTTGATATGTAGGTACTTTCCCAAGAAGTTTGTGACAGCAGCAGTAATAGTTCTGGATACAGGATTTTTTTTTATAAGTTCTAGACGAGTGTCTTGGAGCTTCTTTTGTCAAAACTTGTAAATGACCAAGAATTACTACATGGTCCGAACATCCGATAGGAGGTAAGATTTCGATGTTAGATATCAACTGTTCATCATTAGTTAGGATAAGGTCAAGTAGCGAAGGAATTTGGTTTTGACGAAAT
Source organism: Melanotus villosus (assembly GCA_963082815.1). Lineage (NCBI taxonomy): Eukaryota > Metazoa > Arthropoda > Insecta > Coleoptera > Elateridae > Melanotus > Melanotus villosus. The sequence continues at coordinate 41,856,976 of OY720425.1, forward strand.
CGGGTTGGTTCACTGATAATCTGGGTTAGATTAGAATTGAGTACCATGTTGGTAAATAGCGCTGCAGAGTCGTTTGCGTTTTTAGGAATCAAAGAATTCCAATTTATGTTTGGTAAGTTAAAATCTCCGGCTATGATAACGTTATGTAATCACGTAAAGTGCTATCTACATAAATAAAATTATTATTATTATTATTATGTTGATGACTGATTCTTTCCAAAGTGCTGATCATGTTTATATCATTATCAGTTAGTGAGTTTGGTGGGCGATAAATTCCAATTAAAGAAAAGGAAAATGAAGTACATACTAGAAATCTGTAGCCAAATACTTTCAATTCCAGGAATAGTTATATATTTAAGTTGCTAATTTTGTATGTGCTGAAAAATGATGTCCTTACGAATATGCAGACTCCTCCTCCACGACGATTGTTGCTTCTATCATCACGGTATACAGTATACCCGTCTAATCTAATAATTTAATTAGGTATTGCAGAAGAAAGCCAGGATTCAGTGATAACGATGCAGGTTGGTGAATTAGACTTGACAAAGACGTGAAAGTCATTCATTTTTGCTAATAGTGATGAAATATTTGTATAGGCGACAGTAAAATTGATTAGGTGATTACTTAGTTTTTTGGCACATCAGCTACAATGGTTGGTATCCCTTGTTTATATTTTATGGTAATATTGGTTTCTCCGGATTCGGTTCTCAGCTTTAATTCGTTGCGAAGTTCGTTTAAATATTGTTGCTGTTTGGGAGTTTTATCATCGTGAATCAAAACATTAAAGTTATTAGAATTAGCAAGCTTATTCTTGTTACGTAATATTGCTTTTCTTGAAGAGGAGTCGAGAACGACACTTTAATCATTCTAGGTTTGCCCTTTACAGAACGTCCTAATCTACGAACTGCCGTAGGTGCAGGTGCTGAATCCCCTTGTATGCACTTGACGATTTCTAAACACTTATCAAAATCACTGGAGTTTGGAGATTCCGTTAGTTCAGGCACATTGAGTATTATAACATTTTGCGACCGGTTGATTCGTTCAAGAGATTCGGCTACAATGGATTCATAAGTTGAAGATGGCAAGTTCTTATCTTGATTTAAAAGTTTTACTTCGAGATCCGACAATTTTGGTTCAACGAGATTGGTTAGAAAATTCTTAAGCTCCTCGAACTTGTCGCTGCTACTATTACATGTGTTTCAGAAATATTTAATATTCTTGCTTTCTGAACGAGTAATACGTGAGGCATCGTCAACTGAGAATCCAATATCCAATGCAAGAACTGTGAATTTTAGCGCAACAGCTGTCACACTGAATGGTAGTAGAAGATGCGGTATCAACAGGCAATGAGCAGTTTGGACAGTTTCTGGGCATTTTATTGCGATACTAAATAATGTAAATTTACTAAATAAGTAAATTCGAACAGAATCGAGAGCTTTTATTTTCAGTGTATTACAAGACTGATGAATTTATTTGTGGAACTGTGAAACCTCCCGAAAAATGAAAAACTATTTTAATAAATTAAATTAAACAGTACTAGTATTACCAAAACTGCAGCACAAAAAAAAAATTAAAAAAGCATAATTTGTTTGGTTTTTGAAATGTTAGTGATTTTTCTAAATCATTATCTTTTCAACCCTTTAATTATGTCTTAGAAACCTTAAAAGGTTAATAAAGAAACAGCGTAATTTACCTATTCGAAGTTGAAACTAAAGTCAGACGCGTCAACTAAAACTTTAAATGTTAAATTAATTTGCATATCAATTTCATCCTTAAGTTTACATACAATTTATGAGTTTGCTTTAAGTTGCGAACTTCCATTTGTTATTTAATTTACTTTCTCTTTACTTACAACTTCAAATAACAAAACTTCCCCTTCAAATCTCAGATTGGATTTAGAACATGTGCAATTAAATTCCTAATTGTTGCTTGGTTTTCCGAATTACAATATACGAGTAAATCTAAAAAAGTTTCCTCATTTTGCTTTGAAAATAATTGCAGGGGTTAAAGATTTGTGTAAGTCTGTTAGTATAATAATAAAATCGTAGGTTAGTACTAAAACACAAACAGTAGATTTCAAGTATTTATGTTTTACCTCGTAAAGTTTGCAATTTTTAACTTTGTTATCACAGTTACAGTATGTACAGGGTTATTATAAATGATTGTAGTCGGAGTAGGCCATAAATCTAAATGTAAAATTTCTTGTTTCTGCTCCACAAAAATAATGATTCAAATTATATTGGATATGCTGATATGCACTGTTCTACACACAAGTGTTAAATTGGTTGCATGACGAGTCAATACCTATGTAAAAAAGTTAAAATCATTTTTAAGTGAACTAAAAACTTTCTTACTATAATTTTCACTTAAAGAATGATCGATACAAACCCGAAACATATCTACACTAGACTCTGATTAATGAACTCATTGTTAATGCATAGTTAATAATGAAATAATGTATTCATATTACTAAAAAACACACACAAAGATAATCCAAAACTTATTTAATAATGATTATTTATGTTTATTTACAATAGATGTTGAAAGTGCTTATCAAATCTATCCACTACTCTCCAAATATCAGCCATTCAAGATTCCCCTTCAGTATCTATGCCTGGAAACGCAACGAGATATACATTTTTGCATGCTTAAACATAATGTATCCATTGCCCGTCTTCATTTAATACACCATTTCGATAGTAAGATTTAAAAATAAAGGTGTTCTGCTCTAAAGAGTACACCATTATGCAAATTTAAACCTAAAATATTGCATTTTCTTTATTAAAATTTCTATGGCTGCCTTTAATTACACTTACGTATTAACACTCTGAAATCAGCAGTAGTCTTAACTGATTTTATTCACATAGACTTTTAAGGAAGGGCGAAATCAACAGGCAGACTAACACAAAATGCAATTATTCAAAAAAACAGTAAATACAGTAAATTACATACGAGTGACAATTTATTGACAGTTCACTTGGAAAATAAAAATCACTACAAAGATCCGTGCGCTATAATTATGTTTCTATAAAGCGGCAAAATTTCATTACCACGGACACCGCCTGCTTCGACTACAATCATTTATAATAACCCTGTATAACTAAAAAATCTTGTTTTTGAAATAATTGCGTAACGCCAACAACACGTGAATAATTAAAAAGAATTAATGATTGCAATTGCACTCCAAACATTTGTTTTTTATTTGCTAATCATCGGATTAATTTTCTTGGCCATAAAAGTTTGCAATGTTTTTAAATCTTCCTCAGAAATATTTTAAGTAGTCTGCTTTAAAAGCTTTTGCTTGGGGTTGTGGATTTTAAATTACTCGTTGCCGTAGCTCCGAGACTTGCAGGAAAAAGCTGGAAAGCATGAAGAGGCAGCACAAATAACGGAAATTCTTTTTTATTTTGTTATTCTCCTGGAAAAGCAATTTTGGTTTCTACCAACTTAGATTTTAAATATTTATTAGTAAGAAAAACACACCGACGTATCTGTTTTTTCCATTACATTTATTACAAGACTGTACAGGTTATTGATTTTTTTTTGTATTTACATCACAGAAGATTCTTCAGTTTTATTACTTTTACCTTCGTCGGTAGACAAATTTAGAAATTTTGGCTTAATAAACTTGTTAGTTCAACATTTCATTTTAGATAATGTTAGTAAAATTAATAGCTAAGTACAATACAAATTTAAAAGCAAGGTCGCAAATAACGTCCAAATAATGTTAGTTGTTAGTTCTTGATGTGCTGAAATCCTGAAATTGGATATCTCCAAACGGATCCGAGAGATTATCACCCTGTTGTGGCAAATTAAAACTGGACGTTTCCGAAGCTCCACTTAAATTTCCGGTTATCGATTTAACTCGGTTCGGTCATCATTGAACTAGTACTGTGAACCTAAAATTAGTTTTGAGTATTAGGGGTTTGCTTTTTAGCACGTTTAGCAACGTTTATTTTGTTTTTTCCTTTTATGGATTTCCTTGTATGTATAATTGTTTAATTAAATAAAATGCGGCTTGTTCCGGTTTTTTCAAAATGTGGAAAATTAAATTTAAAATGTTTAGTGTTATACTTGAAGCCTGGCGATTTTCCATCTTTTAGAAAGAGAAAATGAAAACTCCATAACAAATTATAAAGAACAAATAAAATTTAAAAAAAGTATCTGAAATTGTTCATGCGGCGTGTTTATTAAATTAATTGCTTAATCAGTAATAATATCATTTGTACTAATTAATGTTTCCTAATTAGTTGGAGGAGACTCATTTTTTATTTTCATAAAAGACAGCTAATCAATTAAGGCTAATTTAAGTATCGAGCTCGACGTTTTTGCTGATTTATGGTTTCAGTAAAATTATGTTAGTCTTTATAATAGGCAAAAGCTTTCATTTATACTACTATATGTATATAAAAAAATACTTGCTAGTTTATAGAAAATTACAGAGTTTATTGTAATGAGGGCCATGGACGTTTTAGACAACGAGGCTGTTTTTTTGGCTTTATATTTTTAAGTAATAACTTATTCTGAAAGTAGCAATTTTAGCTGCGAAATTATGAAGAACAAATTCTGAATTTCCTTTATGAAAATTTAACCCAATCCCAGAAAATACGACTAATTTTACTTCTGCTCACAAAAAAATTAAACCAACATTTTATTTCAGTAATGCTTAGCTTTCGCATTTAATTGATGTTTTACCTAATTAACTAATTAATTATTGCAATTGAAGATAAATTACCGCAATAGCTAACCTATTTAAATATAATTAATTCTTGTTCTTTGCCAGGTAATCGGAATACTTTAAAAAACATTTTTAAGAGAAAAAAAGATTCTAACTCTTTTAGATTCAGCATAAAAACTCAAGTCAAAGATGTTAAAATCAATTAAATATTTTTCAATGTAATTCTGAGAACGTTCAAAATAGAGAAAAAGAAGATGGAGGGGGGGAGAAGAAAGGGAGAGAGTGAAAGGGTAGGGGGTAGGAACAGAAAGCGAGAGAGGCTCATTGGTGTAGCCGTCTGAGTTATCTCTTCATGATCAACTCAGAAACGATTAAAATCCAATAAATATTTTTTTTGTATTAGAGGAAGTAGGGAAAAAAGAAGAGTGGGGAGTCAGAAAGGGAGGGACAGAGACGGTAGCTCGGAGGAAAATAGAGTGCAAGACTAGATGGTGTATCCTCTGAGACATGTTCTCATGATCACAGAAGAAGCGATTAAAATCCATTAAATATTTTTGTGTATCAGAGGAAGTGAGAGGAAGAAACAAAAGAGCGGGGAGTCAGAAAGGGAGGGACAGAGAGGGAAGCTCGGAGGAAAATAGAGAGCAAGACTCGATGGTGTAATCGTCTAAAACATGTTTTCACGATCAGTTCAGAAACGATCAAACTCCAATAAATACCTGTTTGTTTGTATCAGAGGAAGTGAGAGGAAGAAAAAAAAGGGAGTCAGAAAGTGAGGGAGATTGGAGGAAAACACAGTCTTACTTTTTAATGCTTAAACAATATTGCAATCAGTTTCTTTAAGTTTTAAAATCCGCTCATGGTCCTATTCAAAACATAATTTCCAGTATTTAAGTTTATTGAAACCTTACATAACTTTAGGTCATTCTAAGACCCAATTTAATTATAAATCTGTCCATGACTCTGTTTGTAACTCTGAAAGGCAAGTGGTTTAGTAGATTAGATGTCTGTTTTGCAACCAAAAGAACATAGGTTCGGGTCTTAGCCACTGAAATGCAACGGCACATTAGATTCACGTAAATGGCTAATAATCTCAGCGATAGACGTTGGAAACCCCTTTAAAAGTTTTTCTGAAGGTAAAAATTATGTTTATAGCAGTTAAATTGAATATTACCAAGTTGCTTCTTTTAATCGATGAACAAATAAAAGATGTAATGTTTTATTTTAAACAATTTATAGGTTCATACAAATTTGAACAGCTTATAACTAGCTAAAAAGCTATCACAATCATATCTGATAATTTTTAAACATTTTGAAACACTTATGTATGTATATAGTTCAGATTAACATTAAGTCGGTAAAAACATACTCGTACCTTGGTTTGCTTTGCTCTACGTTACAGGTTAATCTGAAAAGGTTAACAACACCGTATAAATCAAATAGAATAACGTTAGAGTCCCTTAAAAATCCTGAAACGAGGGAAAAATCTACACGAGAGATAAATAATGAAATACAGAGAATTGCCAAGACATCCATAGAATCCATAGCAATATCAATGAAAGCTGGTTAGATAGCAAAACCTCAGTTCTTGACAAAGCAAAAACAACTTTAATAATAACAGGAAAACTGCAACGAACAAGTGGATGAGCGAAGAAATATTGAATCTTATCAGCGAAGGAAATACAATACTAGAGACCAGGAACAATATCTCGAAATTACTCGATTTATCAGAAGAAAAATAAAACGAGCCAAAGAAACCTGGCTTAAACAATCTTGCAAAGAAATAGAGCTTCTGCAAAGCAATCATGACTACTTCAATCTTTACAAAAAAACTCGTAGACGCTGCAGGAATACGAAGACGAAGAAAAGCGAGTATGATAAGGGACTCCAATGGGAAAGCTGTAACTGGTGCTAAACACTGCTGCAAAGAATAAAAAAACTACATATCAAAGCTTTTTGAAGGCAACTCTCTGTATATAGTTTGCGGCGAGCCGTTCGAACCGGTTCATGGCTTTTCTTTTCGTTGGTTCGTATATTCTACATCCTATGTCTTCCATTATTTGTTTTGTATATTGAATGTAGTCTGGGTCTTCCTTTCGCATTTCGGCCCTTTATTCTTCCCTCTATTGCACACTACCTGGCTACGTCGCTTTTTTATGTGCTTCCACAGACGTCGTTTCTTCATCGAAGATATGCCAAAACCAAATACCAAGAACACCCCCCTCCCCTGCGAGGACAAAACAAAGAGAGGCCAACCTGTAATTAAAACAGAAGTTGAATCAATTAAACGACAGGCTAAGAACAACAAGGCCCTTGACCAGACCAATTCTTAATCTATTTGATAATGACAGCATTATTGTTTCTTTAATCAGATTTACTATAGTAGCCTGCTACCAGAAGACTGGCTAGAATCTTTTTATAAGACTACCAAAAAAGAGTAAAACCAGTCAGTATAGCGACTTTAGACTCATAAGTTTAATGAGTCATAACTCATACTCTCAAAATTCTGCTACGAATACTGCAAAACCGCAAGTAGAAGACTGGCACTTGATACCGCCATTTTGTTTTTAATTAGATCAATCAATTTAATCGATTGCGCAATCAAGGTCGAATTAATGGGATTAGCGGTTTAATTAGATCAATTCGCGGTTTATTTAGGGCAATTTAGATCAATCCGCGGTTTATTTAGGTCGATTTAATTGGATTAGCGGTTTAATTAGATCAATCCGCGGATTATTTAGGTCAATTTAATGAGATTACGTCATAATTAGATCAATCCGCGGTTTAATTAGATCAATCCGCGGTTTAATTAGGTCAATCAAAAAGTTTAATTAAATTCTCGATTAAAAGCGGCGGCCATCTTGGAATTAATAGCTCGATCAATCAGATTTAATTAGGTCGATTAAATTCTCGATTAAAATCGGCGGCCATCTTGGAATTAATAGCTCAAGCAGTTTAATCAATCATTATAACTAGTTCAATCAGGTTACCGGATTAATTAGATTATTCCGCGTTTTATTCAAATCGAGGGTCCAGCTGTGACATCACGGAAAAACACATGAGTCATCAAAACGTCAATCACCCACTCGGGTGTAAACAACAATAAAAGTAACTTATTTCAAATCCCCGGAATACAGGAAATGACTAATGTGACAGTCATTGTGTGACTGTCGCAATCAATAACCATTGTTCAAAGGATCTTTCTAGATTATTCTACAAGCTGCGTCATGAAAAGGTATGTTTCGACTTGTATGTGAGACATCTCCCCTTCCATCCTACACTACGGTATAAATAAGCGAACAGATTCCCACTCGGCCATTCAGAGTTCCTATCTGTGCTTTCTACCTAGTGACCTATTGAGTAAGTTATGAATAACCAGCAAGAAAATTCAACCGTTGAGGCCAGGAAGCGTTGGGCTCCATATGATAAATCGCGTCGAGGTGGCATCCAGAAGTCTACATCAGTAACCAAAGAGCGACCCCGAAATTTTTCGCCACAACGCCATATCACCGAAGAAGACGTGCGTGTGTTTCAAGAAGAAGCCCTGCCTGCATACGGTGTTAAACCCTCTGAAGATGATGAGCAGCAGAGAAACCTGGTACGAAACGAGAAGAAGCGTCTACTTTGCGGGTCTTACATCCCGTTAAATAATTCTGCAAGTAAGTTGATACATATTGGAATGGATCCGTATAAAGATTTTGCCCCGGTTGTCCGTATCGTTAAAAGCGGTATTGAAGTTGGGGTAGAATTCGAAGAAGAAGCGTTCAAGGAGTTCGTTAATGTTCTACCCGAGATATTAGTGGCCTTGCGTGAAGGTAGTTTAAACTTCGATTTGCAGCGTTACAAAATGCTCTGTACGGGGTGGCAAACGTGTAAATTTGTACCAAAAACTGGTACAGAAACATTTGAACTTTACGCAATGTATTCTACGCTAGCGAAAATTGTGGACATGAAAGATTTTCTCTTTGTGCGCCTAGAGACATTGAAAAGGAGTGCTATGAAGATGTCTGTGTTATTTACTGAGTTTTATACAAATGTAGCATGTATTGTTGAAAATTCTGGAAATTTTGACGTATTAGACGTTTTACTTTCAGACACCTATAAAATAGATTATAGGGGTGAAGATGTTTTAGGTGAATTGATTTATAATTTTAAAAATTTTGTTATTACTGTAATTCAAGGTAGTGTAGGGTCTGATGATCGATTGTACATTGCTGGTGGTGTTAATAGATAAATAAATAAATATTGTTTCCACGTATACCTGTCTTATTATTTATATAAATTTCTAATTCTTTATCCTACACCCAGTTTAACTCTGACGTTGATGCAATAAACATGGAGTGCCAGTTTCAACATCCGTTTTCTGCAATTGTTGCGGGACCGTCAGGGTGTGGAAAGTCGTTTTTTGTAGTTGATTTTTTAAAAAATATGAACAGTGATAATATATGCAATGTGAAATTTGAAAAAGTAATTTGGTTTTATGATGAGTGGCAACCTTTATATAAAGACTTAAGCTCCATAGCTGAATTTCAACAAGGACTACCAAATATGGACCAGTTTGACGGGGTTCAACCAAATTTAATAATTATTGACGATTTAATGCGCGAGACAAACGGCAGTATTGTAGATATATTTACTAAGGGGTGTCATCATAGAAATTTAAGCGTGTTTTTCATAACACAAAATATATTTCATCAGGGCAAAGGGCAGAGGGATATTTCCCTTAATGCACACTACATCATATATTTTAAAAATCCGCGAGATGGAACTCAAATACGTCATTTAGCGTGTCAAATAGTCCCTTCAAACATTAAATTTCTACAAGAAGCGTACCAAGACGCAACTTCCAAGCCTCACGGCTATTTACTCTTCGACTTAAAACAATCAACACCTGAGGAGTTTAGATTCAGAACATCTATATTTCGAGAGGATGGTTCATGTTATGTGTATGTGCCGAAGAAGGAGTATAAATACAACAACACCTATAAATCTAGCGTCATTAGTGCATGATGCCTCACGCTGTGATTAAAAACTCTGAATTGCTCCGTGCCCTAGCAAAACTCGGACCTAAGGAGCGAGCGGCTCTCTTAAAGGCCGTGGGTGATAAAGAAATTCATTGTATTTGTGAATGTATTTATAACACTTTAAAAGGAAAAGTTCCATTAAGTATTCATCAGAAAAGGCGACTCTCTCAACACAAACACATCCTAAGGCGATTGGTGAGACCCGGGGAACCTATATTCAAGAAGAGAAAATTGTTAATACAAAAAGGTGGTGCATTACTACCGTTAATTCTTGCTCCACTAATTAGTGGAATTCTGGGAAGTTTGCTAAAATAAACTAAAAAATGGAGCATGCTAAGAAAATGATGATTGTGCCTCCCGAGTTGCTACAACGGTTAACTGTTTCTGAAAATACACAACCAAAAATATTATCTCAATTAGACGAAGACATGCAAAAAGTTCTTGGTTCCAAATTATCGGATCATGACAAATGGGCCCAGTACAATCAGGTGTTGCAAAGATATTTACACTTTACGGACCAGTCTCGTCAGCCAGTCAACGTGCCTGTGGAAGTCAAACAAGAATCTTTACAGCATTCAGACATACTAGCCACACTACCCGATACGTATAAGAGAAAGGCGAAGAATCTTATTAATATTTTATCTTCAACTGGCTCAATTGATTGGGATGATAAGGGAACCGTCTCCATAAAAGGTGAAATTCTACCGTCATCAAATATTATCGATCTAATAAATGATACACTAAGACCTCGCAAAAGTTCAAATCCTGCAGGCTGGGAGCAGTTTGCATCCTTTATGAATGAGAAAAATATACCTCATGAGTTAATAGGTAACCCTAAACGACGTAATGTTTCATCTTATAATCAATCGCCAAAATTTTTAAAATCAGAAGTGAAGCCCGAAGACTACGATGCCGATTCAGAAGGTCGTATAAAAGAAGTTTCTGGAACTGCCTCAACCAGTCAACAAACACCTGCTAGCACACGCTCTAAAAAGCGTAAAACTTTAGGCAATACGGCACGCTCGGCTAAATCTCTGGGCTGGGCAAGACTTAAACTTTAAAAATGGTTGATTTGAATACCATCTACTACGACCCTTCAAACCCTGTTGGATATTCTGGTGCCGATTCATTAATAAACTCTGTAAAGAATCAAGTTCCAAAAGCAGACGTAGAAGAGTGGTTAAAGAAACAGGATGCTTACACTGTTCATAAACCTCTTAGAAAACATTTTCCAAGAAACAAGTACGTTGTTAGCAACATGTTTGAATTATGGCAGGCTGATCTTTGCGACATGAGGACTTTGACTAAATACAACGATGGAAACAATTATATTTTAACAGTAATAGATGTCTTTAGCAAAATGGCTTGGGTAAGACCTTTAAAATCTAAGACTGCAGCATCAGTAATAGAAGCTTTTAAAGAAATATTTAACGAATGTGAAACGACTCCTTTAAAAATTCAAACTGACAAAGGCAAAGAGTTTGTGGCAGCGCCCGTGCAGAAACTGTTTAAAGAACATGACATTAATTTCTTTGTTACCAATAATCCCGATGTAAAAGCGGCCGTAGTTGAAAGATTCAACCGAACACTTAAAACAAGAATGTGGCGTTACTTTACCTATTCAAACTCGTACAGATACATCGATGTACTGCAAGATTTAGTTTCATCATATAACAATAGATATCACTCGAGTATCAAAATGCCCCCGAGTAACGTAAACGAACAAAATGTATTGGAAGTATGGACCAACCTTTATCGTGGAGGAGTGGGGGTACAAAGAAAACCTAAATTTAAAGTGAATCAGCATGTTAGAATCAGTAGAACAAAACATACATTCGAGAAAGGTTACGAGACAAATTGGAGTGAAGAGGTCTTTAAAATCTGCGCGACTATACAGCGGAAGCCGCCTGTATACAGAATAGTTGACTTAAACGACGAAATTATTGAAGGAACTTTCTACGAGGAAGAGCTACAACCTGTAACGTTAGAAAAATACACAGTATTTAAAATCGATAAAGTGTTAGCTGAAAAAGGTCGTGGCAAATCAAAATATTATTTAGTGAAGTGGAGGGGGTACAGCGACAAGTTTAATAGTTGGGTAGCAGCTTCAGAACTTAAACGTTTGTGAAAATGGAGAACGAATTTTATCTAACTCTCTTAAGCAACAGTTCAATGGAATATTTTCCCAAAAACACTACAACAAAGTTTATTACACAGTTACATAAACGTGTAAGGTTAACTAGTAACTGGGTTGTTGGAATTGCTGAAATTCAATATCCGTGTTCCTTTTTAGCTGTGACAGACACGGATAACTTAATTTATTATCGTCTAACGCCACCTAACGCTGAAGACAAGGAAACGGTGCTAAAAAATGCTAGCAGCCATTTCAAAGACAGCTCAGAAGTTTTATACGAAAATGACGGATGGTTTGTTTTTCACATACCAGCCGGGAATTACGAGAATATTGAAGATGTTATTACGACGATTAACAGTCATCAATTACTAAGTAGGCTGTTGGAATTTAAGTACAATAAAGTTACTAAACGGGTGTCGTTAAACTTAAAAGAGCAGCTAGCCGTACTGGGGTTATCACAAAGATTGGCTCTTCAACTTGGATATAAACCGGGGACAAACATTGCACTCAACCAAGCCCCGTCCCACCCCTCAAATATCTGGGTAGGCCTGCCATCTCAAATGTTTGTATATTGCGATATTGTAGAACCTCAACTTGTTGGCGATGTTTTATCACCACTTGTTCGTATTATCAATATAACCTCAGACAATTATAATTACGGATGTCATAAAGATGTAATATTCTCGCCCACTCACTACATCCCTGTGATGAGAAAAGAATTTGAAAATCTCGAGATAGATATAAGGACCGAGACCGGAGCCTCGATGCCATTCGAGTTTGGAACTCTGAGCTTGAAACTACACTTCAAGAAAATTAATTAATGATGGATTGTCCCTATCAACAATATTACGTACAACAGGCCGGGAGTGGTATTGGGGCTATTTACAGAGGAGCTCCTTATCAACGTGGACATGGAATTGGATCATTTCTGGGCGGTATATTTCGCAGCATCCTTCCTCTTTTTAAGACTGGTGCTCGAGTGGTGGGGGAAGAAGCCTTGAGAAGTGGGAGTAATTTTTTAAACGATCTAGCCGACAAGCGCACCGTTAAAGAAGCCTTTCACAATAGATTAGAAGAAGCTGGAAAAAATTTAAAACGTAAAGCCGATGCAAAAATCAGCACTTTAATGGACGGATCCGGGTATAAAAGACCACGCACATTAAACATTACTCAGTCTATATCAAGATCTCCTGGAAGGGTCGTCAAGCGTAAAAATACTACGAAAACAGAACATAGTGATATATTTACTAAAATTTAAAAATGTCTTTTCTACATGCTCATTCTTGTGAATGCATTAAATCGGAGCTGGACTTGTTTGCGTTACCTTCGACTCAAACTAGTATCGAAAATGGACAATGGATATTTTATAAACCGCTTTCTTCGCTTACTGATGACGCACCTATCGAATTTATTGTACCCGGAAATGGAAATGATTACCTGGACCTGAGTCAAACTATGCTACATGTAACCGCAAAAATAGTGAAACAAGACGATACACCTCTAGGCGATGAGGACAAACCAGCCCCCGTAAATAACTGGCTACATTCTCTTTTTAGTCAAGTGGAGATATATTTAAATCAAAAATTGGTATCACCTCCAAACAATACTTACGCCTACCGTTCATACATAGAGACTCTTTTGAATTATGGGCCTGAAGCTAAGAGTTCTCACTTGACCTGTTCGCTATGGTATAATGATACAGCTGGAAAAATGGACGCCACAGGCGATGAAAACAGTGGACTAGATAAAAGGCGGTCATTCACGAGTAAGAGTAAACAAGTTGAATTAATGGGCCATGTTCATGCGGATTTGTTTAATCAAGAGAAATTTCTTATTAACGGTGTTGAAATGAAGATAAAGTTTGTTCGGTCACGTGACACGTTTAGTTTAATGGCTATCGCGGGTTCGACGTATAAAGTGAAAATTACTGACGCTAGTTTATTAATAAGAAGAATGAAGATAAACCCCAGCATTTTGATAGCTCACACTAAAGCTCTGGCAACGGCTACATCTAAATATCCAATAACTAGAACTGATGTCAAGGTTTTAACAATTCCATCAGGTGTACAAAGAAAATCCTTAGACAATGTGTTTCTCGGACAATTACCGAAACGCTGCATTGTCGGATTTGTGACAAATAAAGCATTCAACGGCGATTATGCATCCAATCCCTTTAATTTCGATCACTTTAAAATGAATTATTTTTCATTGTATATTGACGGACAACAGATTCCTACTAAACCTTTACAACCAGATTTTACAAAGGACGGAATGTACGTTCGGGCCTACCACACCTTATTTTCGGGGACAGGAATTCATTTTCTGAACGAGGGTAACGATATTTCACGCGAAAATTACTCTAAAGGATATTGTTTTTTCGTTTTTGACCTAACACCAGATTTATCGGCAAATGCCAGCACTCATTGGAATCTTGTGAAAAATGGGTCACTTCGTGTAGAAGTTGGATTTGAAGAAGCTTTGAAAGAAACAGTGAATTGTCTGCTATACGCAGAATTTGACAACGTAATCGAAATTGATAAACACCGAAACGTGGTGGTGGATTTTAGCAGTTAAAGCAAGTTTTGTTGCAAGTGGGGATTTAGTCAGCTGCTTGTAGTTGCATAGTATGGACGTGTTCGTTGACTTGCAAGGGTTCCGTGGAGTTGACAAAAAGTTCATTCCAAAAGAAGTTGTTATTATTTCCGGCGACGGAAACAAAATTGAAATCCTTCACTTCGAACCCCCTCAAATTTATTCATCGCTACCTGCTTCTGTAAAAAAGGACGTGACATATCTAGAAAATTATTTTCACGGACTGTCTTGGGATTCAGGCTTCGTAAATTTTGAAGAGTTTGAACTAGAACTCAAACGTGTGGTGCAGTGCTTCGATACAGTCTTTGTTAAAGGCGATGAAAAGAAGAAAGTTTTAAGCTTTCTCAAACAAGCTGTTATAAATTTGGAGGAATTTGGGTGTCCGTCTTTAAATAAATTGAAGAAAAAGAAAACTGCAGTACGTTGTATGAGTCATACAATTGAAAATCCTGTTTGCGCCGTTGAAAACGTACTACTTTTATCTGATTGGTACAATGAACACGTTCGAAATAAAGAGCGCTCTCCGGACAATACCGAGTCAGTCGAATGTGAATCGACATGTTTATGCTTCTGATGAATTGCCTACGCGTATAATTAGACCATGTGCGATTGTGGCAAACACAGATCCATTTTATAAACCCGGAGAACACTGGGCAGCCTTCTACATCGATGAAAATGGTCATGGCGAGTACTTTGATTCATTCGGACGCCACCCCGAAGGACATCATTATAATTTTATTCAGAAGAATTGTAAATCTTGGAAATGTAATACCAGAATGATCCAGAGTATGACTTCAAATTTCTGCGGTCATTACTGTTTAGTGTATTTATATTTAAAAATGAATAATGTATCAACTTTAGATTTTCTAAGTATGTTTGATAATAATTTAAAAAGCAACGATCGGCTCATCAAGCTGATATACGACCGTTATTTCCCTAAGATAAACTTGTCAACTCGGCGTATGATATACTGAATGTAATACAATCTAATGTATAAATTGTAAGTGCACTTTTTTTATATAAATAAAACTTTTTTAAACGATTTCTTGTTTCCTTATTCTCTACGAAGTAAAACAAAGAAAAATTTCGATTTGTATAAGAGTTTATTATTATTTCCATATATGTTGGTGGGTATAAAAAGTGAATTATGTATATAATAATAATCGTATAACGAAAGTGTAAGTGATAAGTACAGCAGTAACATTAATAGTTAAAATTGATTAAAACTTGGTTACATAAAATCGATTAACTAGAGTTAAACTTGGATTATTATTATTTCCATATATGTTGGTGGGTATAAAGAGTGAATTATGTATATAATAATAATCGTATAACGAAAGTGTAAGTGATAAGTACAGCAGTAACATTAATAGTTAAAATTGATTAAAACTTGGTTACAAAAAAATTGATTAACTAGAGTTAAACTTGGTAGCATAAAATTATCTACAGAGTAAAAAATGCTGATACTTGGAAGTTAAAAAACTATTATAATAGAGTACTGATAAATGATTAAAAATGAATAACTAAAACTAAATTTGGCTATACAGAGTTATATACATTTTAAAATATTAATATTTGAACTTAAAACTAATGTGATATGAAAAAAAGTATATACAAGCTAAACTAAGAATAATATATAAAAACTAAGATTAATTATGCTAACGTATAAAATAAAGCTAAAATTAATTACTGTGAGATGAGGAGCAGTTTCAGCTATATCGGTGGAAATCTACCATGTTATTACTAACTTACGTTCTATAACCGAAAGGAAGCGTGTCAAAACTATCCTCTACACGCCGCCGCTTCGTATACTGAACTCGGAACACCTTCCGTTCAGGCTTGGAAACGACCTCGTGCACAGGTGTTCTGACAATCTTTCTATCGGTTTGAACGTACGTGGCCTCGGCATCGTTAAGAACCATGTCTTTAAGGGTCTCGAAATTGACACTTTCAGAATTCTTAAAATTCAGGGTTATCCCTTTAACTTTGCAAATAAATATAAAGCCATTCTTATTGGTGGAAAACACCTTAAAGGCATAATTCTTAGGTCCGCCACTAACGAACTCGACAATGTAACTACCGGGCCCGTAACACTCGATCTCGTCGGTCATGTCACCGAGGAAATCTCCTGTTTCGGGTACCCACTCACCCGGTCGCTGTGTAAAAATCACACTGTCGGTATCGAAGTACAGCACACGTCTACCCAGCTTTTCCAAATACTTATACAGCTCGAGGCGTGCATTAGCTGTCGTATATGCAGCTAGCGCGACATTGACGGTATTCAATGGCTGAATACACTCGTCCGGCCTGTCCCAATTTAGAATAATCGTATCATCGTCCACAGGAGTTAATGTATGGACTTCAACCGAAGGATCGGTAAGCTTCTTGAATAACTCATTCGAGTCCGTGATGATAGAGGACTGCATTAGATTTTCTCTCTGGGCAAACTTACCCCAGAAGCTGTTTAAACACAATTTCGCAATGTACCGCATACCCGGATTTGACGCGATTTTACCTTTATCTAATGCAACCCCCTCTCGATCAGCGTATTCGGAAACATACCGATCCTTGGCCTGGTCATCCGTACACCAAGAAGGCCATCCACTACACTCCTGCTTTATCTTCACGAAATTGTTTACGTAATCCGAAAAAAGTCCCCCTGTTTTCGTTGCCTTGTTGTACTGAGCGACCTTATATTCCCAAACCTCTAAAATTTCTATCACCCTGTAGCCCAGCGAAATAGCTTTCCGGAGTTCATCCGCCACGTAAGTACCGGTAAATTGACGCTCATCCTGCGTATGAGCACACTCGCCCATAAACTTGTCCTCAGCACAAGTTCTACACAGAACAAACATCAATTTACCGTGCATTCTAAGAGGTAGAACAGGATGGTATAGATCGGTTGGTGGTACAATCGTACACTTGACAATGCCCTCTACAGAATTAAGATCAATCTGTTCACATTTATCCCTGCCCACATGAATTTTAGGATGCCCTATGGGGTATTTCCCATACTTATTAACAAAGGGATACAGTGAACAGACGTCTAAATACCTGATCTTCTCATCCTTTTCTACCTTGTGATGCAACTTAATCGCATTGGTACGCCCACCGAAGAAACTATTTCGTGGGTTTAAGGGTTCGTGTCTAATAACGTTGTGATTTGCCAAAAATTCTGCGGCCTGAATATTAGTTTTTAGAAAATTTTTAAAACGACATTCTTTCATTTCAACGAGGTTATACCCAAAGGATCGGATGCGAGCTGATGTGGCCTCTGTCTTCTCACGACGCATAAACATCGTTTCATTTTTGTCACCACCAAGTTGCGCCGTTTGATCAGGGAAACAAGCTTCGCAACCGTGGTAGTAACAACCCTGGAACTGGTATACAGTGTTCGTAGCCTCGCAGAAGCCATCGACCAAGCAGCCCTCCCTAAGTTTAACCTCGCGACTATTACCCGCGTGTTTAATTTGAAGATCCAAAGAGTGTTCAAGATATAACAACCATTTGATGGCGATAGCTGATTGCTTGTCGGCCATTCTATAACCGTTTGGGGGTATAAGGCCTATTGTATCAGCTGTAAGAAACTTACGTCTGAAGACTGCATTGCAGGAACCAGCAATCGTGCATGCTTCACGGAAGGGATCAACGCCGTTTGACGTGCAATAACTACGCCAAAACTCCAAGCAAGCCTTCCTCAGTATATCGACGTCAGAAATGCAGTATCTAACAAGCTCTTCTTGCAGGTTGAATACTGCATCTCGCTCGACCTCGCCTCTATACCAAGCAAGAAACTCACTTCTAGCCGACGTAGCCATCTCGTCAGCCCCGTAATAGTGTGTAGCTGGCATTGGCCCAACATAATTTTGATTACCCAGAGTATTAAAGAAGTGCGGGAAGAACCCTTTGGAACCCTGGAAACCAAACGTCTTGGGTAACTTACTGAGTGGCATCGGCATGTAGTTCAAAGAATCTAAAAATTTGATGTCTTCGCCGCAGGAAATGGACATCAGCTTAGTGCCATTGGATATAATTTTAGGGTTCCACCGTTCCTTCTGACTAATAATCCGGCGTAATACAAATTGGGAATCATAGCCTTTAGCGTTGTGCGCCAGAGCAACTACGGATCCTACCGATTTCTTGAATTTTAAAATGAAATTTAACAGTTCATCGACAGGATTCTCTCTAAAAATGTGCTGGCGCTTTCCGCACTTGTTGCAATCTTTATTGATATCGGCGTCGTCAATACACGACTTACACACGTTCTGTACAACGCACAAGTTTGGCTGATGCAGATAAACATTATCTGTACCTTCCACGAGAGAGTCCTGTCGACATTCAAAATCATAAAAGACAAAACCAAAATGTTTGTCTAACTTTTTCTTATTCGCTACATTCTTTGACATATGACAAAGATGACGTACGGGTTGCTCGGACCTACATCTACTGCAGTACTTGAATCCACATTTATGATTGGACTTTTTGACAGTCCACACACTATACAGGCAGGTTGGGCACCTCCGCAAAGCCTTACACAGATTTTTGGTATGCTCAGTAAAACAGGCTTGACCGCGAAAATCTCTGTGGCACTCGTTGCATTTAACGAGGTCCACATTTACATTACAGGGGGGTGAGGTGTGACAGGACGGACAAATGTATTTACAGCCTTTATGATCTGTTTTGACTCCAGAACGTATACGGCACATCTCGCAAAAGTAGGTAGTTGAAAAAGCTGAGCATA
Organism: Melanotus villosus; assembly: GCA_963082815.1. Lineage (NCBI taxonomy): Eukaryota > Metazoa > Arthropoda > Insecta > Coleoptera > Elateridae > Melanotus > Melanotus villosus. The sequence continues at coordinate 41,876,145 of OY720425.1, forward strand.
AATTAGTAATAACATTGTAGTGCGCGTTTTCAAGGATTAAATTCAGGACTGGCTTGTCGTTATGCCGGAGTCCTTCATAATATACCGTCTTACCCAGTCGGCTATTGTACACGACTATTGTGTGATTTACCAGATATTGCTGAAACTGCTCTATATGGTCCCTGGTCCCGCCCTGGCTGAGGTCCACTCGGGCTCTAGTGCATAGCTCGTGAGTGCGTCGGTCCATCTCGGGATACCCCTTCTCTAAAGCTACGAGCTGGGGATCGTTGGCCCTCCAAGCCATAGCTAGCACTAGAGCCCTGGCCAAACACTGGTTGTCGTCATTGTTGACCACCATGATACCTTTTCTGCGCCGACAAAACTCCTCGTAGCTAACGCCAGTTAGCCTGTCTCGGCCATACCCCACAGGGAGCGAGACCCTGTCTAGCTGGATTCTCAGCGCGTCCTGGGAGAAGAAACTGGCGTTGCTTTGCAGGATCTTGTCTAGCACCGCCATCACGACCTCCACGGATAACTGGTCAACACGGCGAAATGATATGCCTATAGGCTTCTCAGGGAACTTGTCGCTGTGTATGACCAGCCCCACACGATCAGATGGCGATGCGTCGGCTACCATGTGGTCAATAATCTCAGTGAATGCATTCTAAAAATAATATTTCTTAATTAATAAACACTCTTAAAAATATAATTGGTTTTTCAAAAGACTATAAGTTTAAAATAAGTTATTTACCTTAAGCCATAAAGCAGGCCCACTCGCTTCATTGCCAACATCGGCAAGCTTCAAGGTGACTGTCTTGGCCATGAGGTTAAACTTTTTAACCAGCTTCGTGCCTTGACTAATCACCTTGAAGTATTTAAAGGCCTCAACTGCTGGCTGCTGCTGGCGGATACCTACGTTGTAGGTCGGCTCACGCCTCCGGGTCAAATTGGTAGCCTAAAACAAAAATTAAATTGAATACTTTCATTCACCTTACTCCAGTTAAAAATTTGTAATTTATCGTATAAATTTTATAACATTTACCTGGTTGCTAGCAGCCTCAGGTCTAGGCGCCTTAATGGGTGTAGACGCTGCCTGCCTCGGTATTTGCCGTGAAGTCGACGGTACACCGGCCCCGAATGCCTGAAAATAGAGTTAAAAGATTAGGAATTTGCCTTACTTCAGACATGGAAACTTAAATTTCTTAAACTGATTTTATAAGAACTGTACTCACATTGACAGCGTCTCTCGGCTCGTCCCTGGGATGATGAACGGACGTGGGCGGTGCCTGTATAGGCCGTGAAGTCGAAGGTTCACTGTTACCGCACGCCTGCAAGTTGAATTAAAAATTAGAATTTGCATTACTTCAGACATGGAAAACTTCAATTTCTTAAACTGATTTTACGAGAAGTGTACTTACATTGGTAACATTATCGACCGACTCGTGCTGCTGCTTTTTAGTCTCCCCAACAACCCCGGGTGATTCAACAGTTACCTATAAAAAATAAATAATGAATAAGACTCGCACTGTATAAACGGTTGTTAATAGATAATTAAATTCCCTAGCGACAAGTTTATAAAGACTGAATTATTTTAAAAAATCCATTTTCAGTATTTAAAATTTTACTTACCCTTCGATTCTCTTGCAGTTTCAGTATGTAGCCTTGCAACTCTTTAAGGCATCTGGCCTCAACAGCCGTTAAAGAGTAGTCTTCGTATACCATCTTACGACAGATTAGATCGTAGATGGTACACAAGCCTTCCTCGGTACGGATAAGGCCAGAGGCTACAATCTGCAGGAGTTCGTTGACGGTAGACATGGTTCTTGACGTAGTTGATGCTGGAGTCGGAGCAGTAAAGTGGAATCAGTACAGCGATGCAGCTAGTTTTATACGGTTTGTCAATCCCCTACTTTCACGATTTTTTTTCTTCCCACGGTACACGCACAAAAGGTTTCCGTTTAAACAAAGCTGCTGAGTCAGTAAAAAATACGTCTTACTTTTCGCCCTTTTCGGACAGGCTTTAACTTGTATACGAACATCGTTTCCGGTTTACAAAGACAAAGGCTTGGGACTTCGTAAATAAAAACGTCTTTAATTTTAAAAGTTTAAATCCGGTATTGCTTTTTCGGTTTCACGTTTAAAAGCTGTGACAGGCTATAGAAAACACTATTTACAGATAAGTTTTATTTAACCCGACATGTATTTATCTTTCTAAGGTTTAAAACTGTAGAAGGAAAAATCCTTGGTTTTCAAACTTGTTTTTTCAGCTTAGATTAAAAATCCGTAGAACAATCCTTTTGTTATCGGATATTAGTCATCCTCAGCAGGAAATTTCCCGTCATTGTGAAAGTCAAATGTAAATTCTATTTCAAACTGTATCCGAAAAGTTTGAATCACGTATTGTTTCGTGGATTTACGCATAAAGATTTATTTAACTGCCTTTCCGGTACAGTCACAGAAATAACATAATGCACGTTTTTAAAATTGCTTCGTAAGAAGACACTGATTACTGTCAAGTTTTATTTATCATATTTCCATTTTTACAAAACTAGAAAGAATAGGACGTTGGTTTTTTTCAATACTTGTTTTTTCAACCCAGGTTGTTTAAAGCATATTAGTCATTTCGCATTTCACATCATTGTGAAATCGTTTTTAAGTTTAACAAAAGTTGCGGCGTTAGAAATGCAATGAGTTTTAAAATGCTTCATTATTTAAAAACGCTAATTTTGGGATTTAATGTAACAATTAAAATTGAGTTATTTCCATCTGTAAATCAGCTGACAATTAAAAATTGAATTAACGGCGATAGATTGTTATTTAATAATATGCATTCCGAAGATTTAAGAATACTAAGTCACATGTTAGTTTTCGGGTTTTGTTTTTTAAAAATGCGACGAACCAGATGAGTAACGTTTCTTAGAAAACTATCTGTTGTTAAAAATAATTCCCTACTAACGTCATATTCGCCGGCGAACAGGTTTCAACCTGCCGAAGCTTGCCCAAGTGTTCGATCTAGTTAATTTTACTGGCTGAATTGATACCACGGAATTGATTAAATACCGATTTGAATAAACCGCTGATTGACCTAATTAAACCGCGGATTGAAGTAAATAAACCGCGAAGATTGAGCTATTAATTCCAAGATGGCCGCCGATTTTAATCGAGAATTTAATCGACCTAATTAAATCTGATTGATCGAGCTATTAATTCCAAGATGGCCGCCGCTTTTAATCGAGAATTTAATTAAACCTTTTAATCGACCTAATTAAACCGCGGATTGATCTAATTAAACCGCGGATTGATCTAATTATGACGTAATCTCATTAAATTGTCCTAAATAATCCGCGGATTGATCTAATTAAACCGCTAATCCCATTAAATCGACCTAAATAAACCGCGGATTGATCTAAATTGCCCTAAATAAACCGCGAATTGATCTAATTAAACCGCTAATCCCATTAATTCGACCTTGATTACGCAATCGATTAAATTGATTGATCTAATTAAAAACAAAATGGCGGTATCAAGTGACAGTCTTCTACTACCGCATATATTCATTATGTGAAAGCGAACTGGGAGAGGAACAATTCGGCTTCCGAAATGGATTAGGAACCCGGGAAGCACTCTTTTATATGCGCGACCTTCTCCAAAGGGGTTGCGAATTTCGGAAAAATATACACGTCTGCTTAATATGTTTTGAGAAGACCGAGTTCAACATGACTTTTTGATTACCTAGACTCTAGAGTCAACAGGGGTAGGCAATTATGATCTTAGACTATTGAAACGCCTATACTATTATAATAAAGTGGTTACGATTAAATTAGCCCAGAAACATTCCGAGGGTGCGTTCTGTTGCCAACAATATTCAATATATAGGTACTCCGACTAAATATTCTCGGAAGCTTTGAATGGCAGACAGGAAGGTGTAAACATTGGAGGGGAGATTAACAACAACATAAGGTACGCCGACGACAGCCATATTTGCAGAGAGCTGAAAAGACCTTCAAACCTTAATCAACCTAGTTATCGAGTCAAGCTGCCCGCCGTAGAGACCCTAAAATTTAAATTCCTAAAACTGAATGAATGATAATAGGGAAAATAGATGCGGGCCGCAATCAACTTCTATTAGACAACGAGATCATAGAGCGAGTGGAACCCTTTAGCGGTAGCTGGCTAAACATAGAAGGAGACGCTGATGAAGATGTACGCACACGTATAGATATGTATATCTGGCAAGGCGTTTATGTCCTTGAAATCGGTTTTGATTAACATAAACCTGTTCACTCCCCTTCGTAAAAGAATCCTCAACGGTTACGTATGGTCGATTCTACTCTACTGCTGCGAGCCTTTGAAATTAAAAACTACAACCATGAATAAAATGAAAGCATTCGAACTGTGGTGTTACCGCCCGTTATTGAAAATATCGTGGGTTACATACACTTCCAACGAGCAGGAGGAAGAGGAAGAGGAGGAGAAAAAAGATAAAAACCAAATATTTCGGGCATGTCATTCTTCTTCTTAGAGTGGCATACCTTTACAAGGCGTTGCCGTCTTCTCTCCATATGCCTGTGGTGTACGTGTGCCTTACAGACATACGGGTCCGCACCACGCAAGTGCCTGCTTACACTTCCACTCCATTAGGCAGAAATATCTCTGTGGCGTGCCATTGCCTTCCGAGGGAAGCAAGCTGTGGGCTATGTCATTAGAAGACCAAAATACCACTTACTTTGTCTCATCATTAGTGCCGGGAAAAAATATCGATATATCGATATATATCGATACTTATCGATATATCGAATAACGATATCGGAATGATAAAATATCGATATATCGATATATCCATACTTATCGATACTTATCGATACTTATCGATATATCGATACATATCGATATATCGATATATATCGATACTTATCGATATTTATCGATATATCGATATATCGGTTTTATCGCAATTTTTTGATATCGCCCAGCCCTAGTTGCGAGTAGTGCCGGGAAAAAATATCGATATATCGATATATATCGATACTTATCGATATATCGAATAACGATAATGATAAAATATCGATACTTATCGATATATCGAATAACCATAATGATCAAATATCGATACTTATCGATATATCGAATAACGATAATGATAAAATATCGATACTTATCGATATATCGATACGTATCGATATATCGATACATCGATACATATCGATACATATCGATATATCGATATATATCGATACTTATCGATATTTATCGATATATCGGTTTTATCGATATTTTTTTGATATCGATATTTTCGATAACTTTTTTAATATCGCCCAGCCCTACTCATCATACAAGGGAACATACAACATAGAAGAAAAAAGGTGGATCGGAAGGAAGAAACGCAATATCAGGCAATGGACTGATCTACAAGAAGACGATCTGTTTCAGGCAGCCGCCGATTCAGAAAAGTTTCACCATATAAGAATGATGATATCCAACGTCTGAACGCAGACTGGGCCCCAAAGAAGAAGAAGATAGAAGATATAGTTCAGAATATTATCATCAGATCTGTAATTACAAAAATTATGTTTTGATGTTTATATTGAGCACGAGAGAAAGGCAATTTATTGTTTTTATTGATGATGTCATCTTTAATTACGTGTGTTTACATTTGGTAGAAATGTATTGCCATTCATTAAGAACACCTCGAACAGAATGTCTCTAAATTAACTATATCAACACTCTCTCGTAAGGCATCTTTCAGACAAAATTAGAGCAAACTCTGATTGGTCGTGCATTTTTTAAGATGTAGGTAAATTGGGTCAAAATGCTTTAATTTTGTCTGCAAAATGACGTATATGAGTTTGTCGGTATAACTTTGAAACAGCCTGTATTTCCGTGAGTAGGTACATAGTTCGTCTCGAAAGTACCATAAACTAGATTTTGAATTTTTCTTTTTATGATAAATTTAGCCGCAATTTAATTTAATTGCAGTTGTTGTTTACAAAAATTAATAACTTGGAATACAAAATACATTTTCTAGAAAATTTAATCATTAAGGCCCGGTTTTTCAATCGATGGTTAACTCTAACTAAAAGTTTATAACTATAGAAATAATTGTTGCAATAATGGTAACCGTGACTTTTAACCTTTAGTTAGAGTTAACCATCGATTGAAAAACCGGGCCTAAGTGTGCTAACAAAATTGGCCCTTTTTCATGTTTCCACGCTATTATTTAATAAAATAGTTAATAACAGGCCATAACTACTCTGTAATTAACTTGAGATGGATTAAAATTAACACCCGGAAAAGCAGGCATTAGTTTGTTATTTTGTGAGCGTTAAGTATTAGATATGTGCGTTAATTGTACTTCAATTACAATAACAAGGAGCGTACACGCAATTAGAAAACACAAGTTAAAATTTAATGACTGTATTTTGTAATATGAACGTATAAATTCTTTATTGGTAATTATTAGAGTACGTTGACCGTTTACCAACAGCCTACGTTTGATCATCAAAGTTATTCTGGCAATTACTGACACTTATGGTTTATTGAGTACCTACTCCATTTTTCCTTTCTTTTATTTTTTACACAACGTTCAACCATTGAACTAATTTAAATACTAGACACGAGTTTATTATAGTTTCAAGATTTTTTGAAGACCTTCCAGTCGGTATTAGCATTCTAAAACTTGTACCTGAATTTCCTGATTATTTAAAGGGTTTCCATGCTGTTCGTTTGGATATTCACATTTCATGTTCTGCTTGCTCTAAATTGTTTCAATTTGTAAAAACGAAAACATGGAAACCTTTCCGTAGTTAAAGAAACAAGGTGGAATCCCATATTGAATTCTGCTGTATTGAGAATATAACTTGGTAAATATAAAATATAAAATTGGCTCGAGGGTTATTAAATAACGAGCTAACCCAACGCGGATGACTCTGTTTATTGCAGAAATAGCTGATTAAACCACTCATTCCCAAAGCATTTTATAAATAAGTCATAGTTAATTGTTGTGTCTTTGCAGGCTGCAGTTGCATATCGTATTATTATCCTGGAATTTAATTCAGTTGTTTTAGATAACATAATTGTTTTAGATTACAAATAAAAAACAATGAGTAAAATTATGTTGTGGAAAGGAAATAGTAGCCTGAATTAATTTATAGGCTGTTTATGCATTCTGCATTCTTAATTATCAGAATAGAAAAGGGCAAAGGAGTCATTAAGCTTACCGAAACAATTTGCCAATACAGAAATATACCAAAAGTTTCGAACATTTAAACTTAAAATTCCTTTTTGATACTAACCCGCCCTTTAAACTCGAATTAATTATGTAATTTGTTGATTCTCATAAATGAAAATGGATAAGGCTATATAATAATTGTTGAATATTCTGTAACGCGATACGAAAGATAAGTATTTTAATTGAGTGAATCAACTGACTGTCTTCCTTAAATAGATAACGAGTTGTAGTCACGTACGCACGTATTAAATATCTGATTGTTTGTCATTATTTACATAAGAATGATAACTTAATACATCCTTGCAACTTAATACATCCTTGCAAGAAAGTTCAAAGTATTTTTGGACTGAAAAGACGAACTGAACAGATCCAAACCAACAATTTGATTATTTAGATGCTTCCACATTTTAAAGGAACAAGCAAGCTTAATATCACTTGTATTGTATTGCATAAATATTACTTTTTGCTCCAAAACATTAATTTACGCACTTAATTGTGTGGTTCCTTCCTTTCTTTGCCCTTTATTCGTCGATTAATTACTTATTACCACAGTAAATGATTTACAAATGGAAAGGACGAACTCTAAAAGTACTAAATTCGATATTTAAAAATATAAGCATCTATTTTGTATATGTATAATTAAAAGTGTTATTTTCAGGTGATGGACTTAGAAGTGTTTATGTGATGGTTTGGCAAGCTACTTAGAATCCATGTGATTTAGACGGGTCTGAGCGTAGATTGGTGTAAATTGGAGTACGACTGCTGGTGGAAGGATTCTGGACGACTGAAAATTTATTATACTTTTGAAAGTGTAAAATAAAAAAATTAACAATCATGTCAAAGGAGACAATAAGATTGCAGGAGCTTGGGAAGATTAAAGCAAAGTAAGACTTATTTTCTACTTATAAAATTCGTGAAATGCGTTTATCTAAAATAACAAACTCAATTAGGTTGATAAATAAGTAAAATAAAAAATAATCTTTGACTTTCTTTGTCGGAAAATGCCGACAGAAACGCTTTTAAAGTTGAATTAGTAGAAAGGGACAGGAATTTCGGTTGAGATAAATTGGTATTCAGACTATTCAGTAAGGATAATGGATTCTGAAGGGTTGTTGCTGCGAGTTGAAAATCGCTTTCCTTTGGCGGGTTTTTATATCCTTGCTTTATCATATAAACGTCTGAATAAGTTGTAAATAGGTATTCGAATAGTTTTTAATATTTTGGGCGTTGAAAAATTAATGAACAAGTTATAATCGGGCCGGGTCACATCGTGTTCGAATCCTGGAAAATGTTAAAAATTTCGCCAGAGTGGTCTAAATAAGAATTTTGGATTATTTTGTAAAGAACTTTAACATAATATAGATTATTATTATTATCCACAGATACACAGCTGAACAGGGGACAAGCGATGACGAGGATTACGATCCACACGAACACAGAAGTGCACCCCACCCAACAACGTAAGGGTTTTTATTAATTCCTTTAGCCTTTAGCATCGATTTTGCACATCATTAGAAACATTTAAAAATAGCAATTTACATGCATTTTTGCCTATTCTGCTTTCAGAAACTCAGAGACTTTGATTCACATGCTAAAAGGAAGCTTTGGAACTGGCATTTTAGCTATGCCAGAAGCTTTTAAAAATTCCGGGATGGTAAATGGATTCATATTTACACTTCTAATTGGCGCTCTCTGCACTTATGGACTTCATATACTAGTAAGGTTAATTACAATAATTTAAGCATTGGTTAATTTTCATTAATTAGTTATGCTAATTTATAGAACTCTTCAAAGCTACTTTTTTCTAAAATTTAAAGATTGTGTAATAATTTACTAAAAACTAGCTTTTCAGGTCCTTTCTGGAAATATTTGTTTTGTTCAGCTTAAAATCTTTGATTTTTGATTAGGAATTAAATATTTTTGACAAGAGTTGACCTCACGGCCTCCTGTAACCTTAACGTGTATATTATGGTTTAGCTTTCTGCCTGCCTAATACTCTCAATGTTCAAAATCGGGTCACTTGCTAAGGTCGCCGGTGTTTCGTGGTTATCGGTTATCATCTTACATTACCTTGTTAAACAAATAGAGTTACGGAATAAATCACAAGTAATGTAAAATGCACGAAAGTTGTAAAATTTCCATTGTTTATAGGAATTTAAAAAAATCATTCGACTTTTTTTATTACAAGGATAGCTTGCCTAAATTTGTTTAATTAATAAAAATCTGTTTTTAACAGCCTTAAAAATTAAAAATATCTAAAATTCAAAAGATAACTGCTAAAATCTTCTCATTTTCGAAAAATTTAATTTTTCGTTCAGTAGTTAACTTAAAGGATTAAACTGTTAAAGTAATGCAATTGGTAGATTAACGCCCATTTTATGTTCCTAACAGTTTTCGGAAAATCCAATACACAAGATTTTTCGAGTAGAATATACCTACGTGGTTTGCTATATTGCAAGAGGCGAAACTTTTTCCTAAAAATTTATTTCGATACCTCTAAGGATGTGCAAAATGTCGAGATATGGCCGTAATTAAGATTTGAGTTTTTGTAGGTAGGTACCTCAGAGGTTGCATCCTCCAAGGAATTTCAAGGATTTCATACAAAATTACCCATCTTAAATGCAATATGCTATTCGCAAAAAACATGATTTGCTGTGAATAAAACAATTTATAAATTCAAACTTGTAAACTCGTGATTTATCCAAGCACTCTTAGTTTGTGCAATTCTCAGTACCTAACTACTTACAAATTCAAAGAATTTAGTGAAACCGCGAAGGCAGGCAGCTATGGTTTGTAACGGGTGTTCCCTATCTTGAGAGATTAAATCAAACTTCTATTTTTATTTTACTGTGAATTCTTGGCCAATCAGAAAGTCTTTCCTGTAAATTAATAGTTGCATTTTCAGGTACAATCTCAATATGTGTTATGTAAAAGAATGAAGGTTCCTTTATTAACATACCCAGATTCAATGAAGGCTGCTCTTCTAAGTGGTCCACGGGCGTTTCATCGCTTTGCAAACGCTTCCCCGTAAGTATTTTACAAATTGGAGCACCAAAAACACACCCCATAAAATGGTTTAAAATGGTATAGAGGTTTAGACTACTATAGACTGTATAGAGCGTGTTATTTCAAAACCGAGTCTTCCAAAACTTTCGAATAGGCAACCCATATCACACTTCCGCACGTAATTACTACCTACGACAGGATCCGCCGTGTTATTAATAATTAATAAGTTTAGTTGGTGTACGAAAGTGCAGAGATGCCTTGTAAACCAAGTGCGATGTTGGGCACGACAAAGATCCACAAGGTGGAAGTCCTTTGGGTGCTGCAAGTTTCTATTCTAATAGCTTTAGGCCAAGAACACACGAGACGGTTTGTGACGAATTGGCTGACGATTCGTCCACCGACTCTGCACATGAATCGCTTATAATAAGTTGAACCGTACACACAGCTCTACAGGCGGCGAGCCATTCGCATGACCTGACGAAAGCGCACACACGTAGCGCCGGACGAATCGTCAGCCGATTCGTCAGTAAACCGCCTCGTATGTTCTTGGCCTTTTAAAGGATCATGGCAGTTGATGTGGGTTAAGATACTTCGAAATCAATCGGTCAAGAACTCAACATACAAATAATTTATTAAAATTGACAAATTAACGCGTTATTAATAACTTACTAAAGCGTTGGAAGGATTTTTATGGCTTGAACATATTATTATTATTATTATTCCACTAAATTTTTATTGTTTCAGGCAAATCAGAACGACGAAAAAACCAACGTAGGAATTTATTATTTTGCAGTACAAAATCAACAAAAGACCCTTTCATAAATTGTTATTGTCTCGACTGGTTTCACGAATTCTCAAAATAACAACGAAAGTATCGTGAGCTTTCGTTTATAATTTATCAGTCAATGCACGAAGTTTTGGTTCCGCGTTATTTGTCAGTGTCAGACGAGCAAAGATCGCTTTTGGAATTGTTAAGGAAACGCGTAAACAAATCGATTAAAGTATATTTTTTATAGAACAAAGATTTCCTTTAGATGTTGATGTAGTGCTTACAGTGAAAAATTATTTAAAAAAATATTTTATTGACCTTTTCAGAAGAAGTTCTACATTTTCATTATAAAGGTCAAAATAAATCCTACAAAAGCTAAACGAATTTGCTTTGATAACAGCCAGTTTGATAAAGACAAAACAATATAAAGCCATGGAAGTATTACTGGCTGATGCTTGCCCTTTATTCGATTGGATATTTGATGTTAGTAGCCTTCTCCACTGATACAGAATTTTCTGAGGTGGATGTAGAAATGCGAAAATGAAAGAAACGTTTTAACTGCAACTCACACTCTTACAATCTTACATTTAAAGAAATAATTATAAATATTTCATCAACTTTTAAAGCCATGAGTTTTGGTTACTCGGAATATATTTTTAACTGAAAATAAATTTAAATGTGCTCTGCTGTTCTAAGCAAGCTTAATTTTGTTAGGTAAATGAGAGATTAGCATCGATTTTTGATTGAATATTAAAGATTTTTAAATTAAATTTGGTAATCTACTACAGCTTTTAAAAACTCCCAAACTAATGAGGAAATAAAGGAAACGTTGTAAATGCGATTCACACCTTTAAAAGTCACTCTTAAGATCTTACACCTATAGACAACTACAAATATTCCATCAACTCTAAAGCTTTAAGCTTTATTTTTTAGTATTAATATATGAATACGGAGGAAACATTGGAAGTATGGCGCAAATACTTCTAAGAAAAATTTAAGAACAGCCAAAGCCAAACGGTGAATGAAGATAAAGAAGGAAACTTGGAGATAGCATTTACAGAAAATTATATAACGCCAGAATAAATAGCACAACCAATTAAAAGCAGGTAAAGCAGCAGGAAGCGATGAGGTAAGACCAGAATTAATTAATGGGATGGAAAAGAAATGAAGAAATGGATATTACTGTTATTTCAAAAAGCATGAGCACAAAACAGAATACCAAATGATTGAGAGAAAAATGTAATAATGCACTATACAGAAAAGGAAGCGAAAGTAGATATGAAAATTATAGAGCTGTTTGTTTAGCAGCAACTTTGTTTAACATGTACACAAAGATATGAAAAAATAAACTACGAAAAGGGGCAAATAAAAAACTGTAAGAAGAAGAAGAAGCTGCCTTTATGAAAAGAAAATAAACGCAGGACCATGTACCGGGCGTTTGACTTAAGGGGCGAACATAGGGAAATAGCATGGGAAATCGTATATACCTATGCAGATTCCTGCTCCCCGTTTGAGTTGATAGGATCGATAGTGGTATCAATCGAAAGAAAAAAAGTGCGCTTAATTTCATACTACTTTACTTGAATTTGTTGCTTGTTTAAGAAAGAAACTGCAATAAATAATTTGCATCTTATTCACAAAAAGCAGATCAGCCATGATCAAATTGGAAGTTTCTTTCTGCCAAAATAAATTTTATTTTCTGTTAGTTATCAATTCATTCAATTACTGAGTTTACTATACGCAGACGACATACTTCTAATAATTATGGGAGATAGTCGAGAAAACATCCAAAAGACATTAAATCAATGGAACAAAACAACACAAGAAAAGGCTATGGATATAAACTCCGGAAAAACAAAAATAGTGAAAATTAATAGAGCAGCAAAATATTACGTGTGGAAAAGATATACTAGAACAAATCACAACGATTGATTGGACCTTGAAACAAAATTAGTGAAGATGGGAAAATAGGTATAGAAATATGCAGTAGAATAAGGAAAGCTACACAAGTATATTATCAGATTAACAAAACAATTCTGGGAAAGAAAGAAATTTGTACAAGTACCAAGATCGGAATATACGAGACCGTAGCTCAGGAGCAGTACCAATCATGTTATACGGAAGTCAGCCCTGGCCATTAGCAACAAACCAATAAAGTAGAGGAGTAGCGATAGAAATGAAAATACCTTAGAAAAATAGTGGGGAAAACAAGAATAGATAATCCTAGACACAAGGACATAAGGGAGAACTCAAAACTAACCAACAACACAAACTGAGGAAAAGCAGCTAAAAGGGTACGAACATGAAGACCAAAAAAGAACATAGAACAAAGAATTATTGCAGAATTAGTCAAGAAAAACGAGAAATCAGACAAAGAACTAAAGAGCATGACAGGAGATAGAAAAGAGTGGAGGAATTGGGTGGAGACTTTATCCCAACCGACGCCATAAGGCATAAGGTTTTTGGTTAAAGAAGAAGTAGTAATATATTCTTTTACTGAAAATAAATTTAAATGTGCCTCGCCGTTCCGAAGGAGCATCCCTTGTAACACTTTAGGTAATCACGTATTAATTTCCTGCTTCGAAGGTGTAAGGGCGTAGCAAAATTGCTTTGTAAACCAAAGCCCTCAAAATCGATCCTGGCTGAGGTCAGGTGAGATTTTTAATGTAGAAATCTGAGACATTACTCTCGAAAATACAAGATAAAACCGAAGGTTAGAGTCGATAGATTTTATTTGGGTGGTACTAAATCATATGGTTGTGGTATGATATTTGGCATTAGCAATCCTAGATCTCGCCCAATAGATAACATCAAATAAAAGAAATAAACAAACTAACAAATATACACTCATCAATTAAATACTGAAGTGGATTATTTGGTCTTAATTTGCAAACTATTATTTTGAAAACGAAGTTAGATATTTATGTGATTTGCCTATTTCGAAAAACCCATTTTTATAATTCGCTTAAAGCGGCATATGGTGTACCAAATTATCTTGTTCAAAGCGGCGGTTTTTTCAATTTATTGCTAAAATTGGCATCCAGATATTTTGCTTGGTAACCTTTGTTAATACAACTGTTTCCATAGTAAATATCCGAACGTTAAATTAATTAACGGATGTCCTTAAACTGTCAACATCCCAGTAGGTTGTGATTTCAGAAATATATTTCGTAATTTGATTCAGAACACAAAACCAAATGTCAAGATTTGTAAAATGTCATTGTCTATGATTTAATCTAAGACTTGTAATTTGTTTTACAAAGCAACCGAGATGACGACTGTTTATGAACACACGTTAGAAGAGTTTAAAGCCAACTCTTAAGTCTTTCATTTTTGTCTAACATTTTAACTACCAGTTAATCATAGGTATGTTTGACCTATGCTGCTAATCTGCTTCATTTTGATTATTATCATGTTAGTAATTTGGGTTAGGTACATCATACGAAAGAGAAGGTTCACAAGATAAATTCTGCATTTAATAAACGTCAATATTTTAGAGAAAATAAAATTGAAAATAAATTCTCTGCTTCTTACCATTGTTTTCAACATTTTATGACAGTTGGCCTGAACAGAATCGGTTGGCTACGTACACCTGCTGATGCAGCAAATACCCCGAATTCATGATCATAAGCCGCCGAGACTGATGCTATTTAAAACTTTAACGAAAATCGTTGCGTAATTTTTCTGAATAATACCATAATTCAGTGCTTCTGTGTTTTAAAACTACCGTTAAGTGTTTACTCTACAATGGAGAAATCCCGGGTTCGAACCCAGTCATGACCAGATTTTAGTCTGAAGCGCGATCGGCTGTTGAACCTGTTAGGTTAAGTTAGATTTGTTTAGAAAGCTAATGACCCAAATGTAAACCCAGTAAATAAAACGAAGAAATTCTAAAACTGTATGATTTTTTGTTTCAGGATATTAGTGGACGTCTTCTTGGTCATATATCAACTGGGCATCTGTTGCGTGTATGTGATTTTTGTAGCCGTTAACATACAAAAACTCGTCAACGTATACTTATCAGATCCCCTATCCGTCGAAATATATACGCTCGTGTTGTTGATTCCTTTCATGCTCATAATCTCGATTCCTAATTTAAAATATTTAGCCCCTTTTTCATTATTTTCTAATGCCATTACGTTTATTTGTTTCGGAATCATATTATATTACGTGTTCTCTGATCTTCCACCAATTGAAGAAAGACCTTTAGTTGGAACCTTTTATACATTTCCATTGTTTTTTGGAACTACATTATTTGCTTTAGAAGCTGTCGGAGTTGTAAGTAATCAAAACATATGCCTTTTCTGTATGTTTCATGTTGGGTTTTTGTAGGTTATCGCACTTGAAAACAATATGAAAACTCCTAAAAGCTTCGGAGGTACTTTTGGTGTATTAAATGTGGCCATGTTTTTTATTACTTTATCCTACGTTGGTATGGGTTTTTTGGGTTACTGGAGATATGGTGATACTACTGAAGCAAGTGTGACGCTTAATCTACCCAAAGAGGATATGTGAGTTATAAAATAATGTGAAAGTTGAAAAAATTACTGCTGGATATTTTAATAGATTGCCAAAGGTTGTTCAAGGATTGTATTCGCTCGCTATTTATATTTCGTATGGTCTTCAGGGTTTTGTGCCCATTGACATTTTATGGAATACCTACCTTGGGCATAGATTTAGGGATAGTAAATTTGCCAGAGTTTGGGAGTATGGACTTCGAGCCGTTACGGTGCTTGTTACGTGTAAGTTCCTTAAATAAATGAATATAAAATTAACCTCATTTAGTCTTTTAACGAAGATTCTTTAGAATTTTTCGTTATTGTTCACCATTAGAACTGCAAATAAAGCGCCAGTATTGGCTAGTTAATCAATAAATCTGGAAATTTCTGAATTTTTAATTTAATTAATAAAACATACCTACAAACTGAATGAAGTATGTAGACTCTGTAATATTTTTTTACAATTAAATTTTGTTGTAGTTGTTCTTGCTATATCAATACCACTGCTTGGCCTTTTCATATCGCTGTTTGGAGCGTTTTGTCTATCCGCCCTTGGAATTGCCTTTCCAGCTATTATGGAAATATGCGTAAAATGGCCGGATGACCTTGGCTGTGGAAAATGGATTCTTATAAAAAATATTTTATTAATTTTAATCGGTTTGTGTGGTCTTTTGGCCGGTAGTTACAGCTGCATTTCTGAAATCGTTATCGAATTATCAAAAGGAAAAGGTGGTTCATCATAACCGTTAATTATTATTAAGACTATTTAACATTAAACAATATGTTGCAGTTACGCTTAGTTTATTTTGTAGCAATATTGTTATCGTTTTGTAAGTTGAAATTTGTAGAAAAATTAAGATAAATAAATTGGAGTTTTGAATAAACCACACTTCTACTTTTTCTTCTTTTCTTTCTTCTTCCTGTTCACTGCTAAGGGTTTATTAGATACGTCCCGACATGTTTGGTGCCTAGTTTCCTAGGCTTGGTGATAGATCGTTTTCAAAAACGATAGCAAGGAAAGCGAAATATAAATTTGTAAGTTGAAAACATGCGTGTTGTGATTATTTGCAGTGGGTTAAAATAGAAGAAGTCTGTTGCAGAGCGAAATGTTTAACCTAATTTTTATGAAGATAACATACAGAGGCTTATATTAGAAAAATTAGAAGATGAGTGACGTAACAGTTCCTTCATTATTGTTAATTACTTGCTGGTTAAAATCTAGGCTTGTGGGTTTCAGGCTGTTCCAAGTATCACAATTAGTACTATCTGAAATGTTTCCAGCTGTATATGTAGGTATAGCTTTTTCCCATACTGGAGGAAAGATTCTAACCAGGTGCAATGTTAATAATTATCATGGAAATTGACACGTGTTGAGACCCTTTGAACCCTCACAACTAAATGTTACGCAAGAAAAACAAATAAATAAGTAGTTAGATCTTGTTTTCCAGAACTGACAGTTGTTTTTGTCATTATTCAATGACAGATTGAATCAAACATAATCTGTCATAAAGGTACATATTTTAATAGTTTTGTCCTTAAGTTTTATCTGTTAAGATGTGGACAGTAACCCGTTAAACTTTGTCCTGAACACAATCCGAAAAAATAGTGGAATTATAATGGATGATACAGAAGCATTTAGGAAAGCGGAGCTTGAGAAGATCAGTGCAGCGTACGATTTTTTCAATTAATTTTTAAATTAATATAAAGTTCGTTTTAAAGATTTATTTTTTAAAAATGTTACTATAACGAAGTTGTGATGAAAACAGTTAATTTCTTTGTATCTAATAACCTTTTAGAGAAGATTCACTAATTTTGCAAAAAAAACCTTTGTTAGATATGGAACAGGAGGTGGTGGCGATGATTACGACCCACATGAACATAGAGAGGTGCCATTCGGAACAAAGTAAGTATATTTCACGTATACATCAGTGGCGGCTCGTGGGTCAAAAAATAGGTGAAGTGCTATTGTGGTAAATTAAAAAAAAAACTTTTTATTTGGACTTACCTAATTTTTGTACACCAAGTCAATCCTCCTGTCTTTTAGAGTAGCAAATTTGTTGGTAATATCTTCTTAAAATGGTTAGTTTTTGATTAACCCTAGTAAGAGTTCTTTTTGAATTGAAATATTCGCCAAAGAGGAGAGTCTATCGTGAAATATCGTATTCTTTAGGTATATAATTTCTATAGGACTTCTTGATAAAAATGCTGCTAAAAGTTACTATATGATTTACCACTACCTTTTAAGTCCATTTTGGCAAAAATTGTTAAAGCCTTTGCTTCATGTTTAAAAACACACACTTATTGCAAAACAAACACACAAACAACAAACACCAAAACAAGACATGAGTTTCAATTATTTGAAATCAGTGATAGCCGACTATTGGATAATTAGGAGCCTGCAGGTATTTAATAAAATCCCAGATATTTGAGTTACTATTATTTTAATACGTCCTTTGTACGACACATATGCTTCAAGACTATATCTAGCATTTAACTGACTAATACTAATAAAGAAAAATAAGTAGGTTAGCGTCTCTCTGCTTATTGCAGGGACGTGATGTTTATATAAAAAAGTAAACAAAAAGGTTCACGTGTCGATTCATTTTTGTCCATTAATGAATTATAAAATAAACCAACACCGACACGCGACACGTTGTGGATGTAGTGAAATGGTTTGCCGATACAAAACTAAACTCTTCACTCTAGCGATTCAACATGTATCAACGAACGAGCGTAGGTGGTGATGACATGCGTTACCATGGCAACGAGCAGAGTTAAAACCAGTCAGTTGCGTATATTATGGTACATAATATGCATTTACAATAAAAAAAATCCTCTCAATACGTAGTATTGAAGTGTCGATAAATAAAAACTAATTTGGATGCACAAATTTTAGGTGAAGAGGCACTTCACCTACTTCATCTAGCGAGCCGCCACTGGTATACATACCAATTCGGGCCTTTTCAAATGTTCGTAGAAGCAAAGAGCATAAAAGTTATTAGTATTGTTGTTTTTATATTTTATTTAAGCCGAGTTAAGTCTTACATGTGCTCTTACAACAGGAGCTACCTATGTGGCTACTTACTTTATAAATTCAATATGGATAATGTATTATAATTACATAATGTCTATAGAGGCAGCACCTTGTTAATGTGAGTTTATTTTTCCTCAACACTTCCTCTTAAACATAATATTAACACTATTCACGAAGATTACTTAGCACTCACTCTAATCTGTTCTCACAGCTTTTCGAATCGACTACGCGCAAATGGTTTTGTCATGATCTATGCCAGTGTTTCTTAATCTTTTTGATAAGTGGAACCCTTTTTAATGTCCACTTTTTTCGTGGAACCCCTGCTTTGTTTCAATAGTATGGTTTTAATGCAACATTCTGTAAATGGATTATTTGCAATAAAAATAACAATTATTTAAAATATTATTTATTTCCTTCAAAAAATTATTTCAAAATTAACCGAAAAGTTCCTAAAATAACTTAAAATAACCTATTCCTAGTCAAACAGGACTTGTACATTTTAATTTCAATGAGATGAGTGGTACTGCTTTTTATTATCGCAGATATACTTAATATTAGGTCTTATGGATGAAAGTTTGAATTCTCATGTCAGGTTCTGCATCAAGTCTGTTGCAGTATTTATTTTTTGTCAACAAATAAGCTGAGAACCCCGTTTCGCACATATATGTAGTTGCAAATGGTAAAAGTACCAATACGGCCTTTTGCGACAATTGAGGATATTCATCTTCTAAACTGCACCAGAATTCTACTAACGGCATTAATTTAAATTTTTCTTGCAACGATGCGTCAGATGTCATTTCAATAAAAGTTTCGTATTCTTCTGCTGACATGGTGGACGGTCGTGCATTGACAATAAATGAGTTTTTAATCCACAATTCGTTTTGATATTTAACCTGCTGTTCATTTTGAAAATACTGATTAAAAGCTTCACCCAAACCTTTCAGGTGCTGAATAATTTCTTCAAAAAATGTCTCTCCTATTTCAACCCCTTCCTCTTCTGAAAAGCCTTTTATTATTGGGAAGCAATCAAACTCGTTGGAGCGTATAGAAATTATCCAAAATTCTGTATTTTTCTTAAAAGCAGTAAATACGCTTACTTGTTTACCAAAAATTGTCGCGACGGCGCGCGCCGTATTGCTTTTTTAAAGTTTTTTTTCTTTTTTTTCTTTCTTGAATGTTATGATAAAGGAGCACGTAAGTTTCGCGGAACCCTTCAGTGATCCCCACGGAACCCTAGGGTTCCACGGAACACAGTTTAAGAAACGCTGATCTATGCCATAATTTTGAGCAAAACTTTTCGCCTCCAATCCTTCTTTAAATCGGTCAACTTCGCCGTTTGCTTTTATCTTAATTCTTAGGACCCATCGGTTACTGATGACTCGTTTCCCAAGGTGCAGATTGACTAGTTCCCAGACTTTATTTTGGGCTAGTGATGCGGTTTCATCCTTCATTGCATTTAACCATGGTTCTTTATGTTGTCTGAATTGATTGCTTCTTCATATCTACTTGGCATTTGATCTTGAGCAATGTAAATATGATAATCATTCTCCCATTCCGGAGCTTTTATCTTTGAACGATCACCAAGCGAATATTGTAGAGATGAGTTTTCGTTACTACGGTGATGTTACTACTGTGCTCATCTTCACTATCGTCATCAGTCATTAACTCAGTTGCTGCGACTTGATCTTCCTCTGAATCTCGATTTTCGTTTTGATCAAATTCCTCTGTAGATGATAGCTGAGGTTCTTGCTCTGAGTTATCAATAAAGTTTTCAAAACTCAAATCCACCTTTTTCGGAACAAACTGGACATTAGTCGATTGAACGACTTAGCTCTGGGAAGGTACCATGAGATCAAAAAAAAGATGATTCTGAGCAGGCCTTGACTAGTACAACACGATTGGCAAGACTGATTTCAAAATGTGGCTGTAGGTTAGAGGTTAATAAATGTCAAATAAATTAAAACACAAAACAGTATTTATTTAGGGAACAAACTGAAAACTAAGATGAATACATGTTAGAGTAGGTGTTCAAAATGTGATCCTTCACTAGTATTACAACGATAAACTTAAATAATTCTGGAAACAAGATTGCAAAACTGACTTACATTTGAAATGTCACTGTCACAATATATGTACGCGTGACAAATAATAATTTTTTCTCAATATGAATGTTTGATAAATAGGATTTGCCTCGACTCACCTTGATTGAAATTGAAAACAGCGTCACTCAGCTCCTGCAGGGGATGGTTTTGCGCCAATTCCAATGGCCATAGGTTAATGTTCTATCTTGCGTTTAATTTTATATTTTTTCACACACCCGAGCTAGCGTTTTATTTTGAAGCGTTTATTAACTGATTAAATTGGCGGTTCCAATGCGAAATTCAACGATTTTGTTATGCGTTTTTTAAATTGACACGTAATGTGAGTTTTTTTTCAATTAATTATAATTTTTACCCGGGAAACCCAAACAAACTCCAAAAAATAAAAAAATTGGCGGTTCAAGGCAACCCTTGGAAGGAAAATAATAAAAAGTAAACGTTGTTGGTCCAACGAGCGAATTAATTATTAATATCATAATAAAAGTAAAAGATAACAACAAACACAAAAAAACTAACTAATAATAATCCAACATACCGCCCACCAAAATACAAGTATTTTACAATGCATTATTGATTTGGCAATGGACATAACTTTATTAAAGGACGTTTGAGGGTACCCTGAACGGTTTTAATAGTCGCGACGCGAGATATGCCTTTTGGATCTGGGTGGAGTTGAATCACACGACCCAGACGCCAACGCATAGGAGGGGAAAGATCGTCTTTTATTAAGACCATGGTTCCTTGATCAATAGGTGGAAAATTGGCAACCCATTTACAGCGCTGTTGTAAAGTATGCAAATATTCATGATGCCATCTTTTCCAAAAATGTTGGTGCATACGTTGAAGCAGCTCCCAGCGAGTTAATCTATTCATTTTGATAGTTAACAGGTCGGGTTCAGGTATGCATGTTAAAGGAGCTAAAGTTAAATAATGACCAGGCGTCAAAACCTCTAAATCATTTGGGTCACTACTAAGGGGGCACAGTGGTCGCGAATTGAGTAAAGCTTCTATTTGTGCTAATATTGTAGAAAATTCTTCAAATGTTAAAATTTGTTCCCCTATTACGCGTTTGAGGTGAGTTTTAACAGATTTAATCCCAGCCTCCCATATACCACCAAAATGTGGAGCAGTTGGCGGATTAAATTTCCATGTAATACCTTCTTCCTCCACAGCGCTCTTGAAACAATTAGATATTATGCGTGCAGCTCCAATAAAATTTGTTCCACAGTCACTCATTATTAAAGCACATCGACCACGGCGAGCAATGAAGCGACGCAATGCGGCAAGAAAGGCCGCTGTCGAAAGTTCCGAGACCAGCTCAAGATGAAGGGCTTTAGTTGTCAAGCATACAAATAGGCAAATGTATGCCTTGTGCGTTTTTGCTCCTCGAACTTTTCGCATTGTTATTGTAAATGGGCCACCAAAATCAATGCCTACAGAGTTAAATGCCTTGATTTGCTGTACTCGAACTGCGGGTAAATCTCCCATAGGTGGTTGCAGTGACTGCGGTTTTGTACGGAAACATCGATAACAGCGTGATAAACATCGACGAATTGCTCGATTTGCGGACAAAATCCAGAAATTTTGTCGAATTAAATAAAGAAGCGTGTTGAGACCAGGGTGAAGATGTTTCCTATGAGCGTCTTCTATAATCAAAACAGTTAATCTATGGGATTGAGGAAGAAGTGCGGGATGTTTTTCTTCAAATGATAATGCAGAATGACATAATCGACCGCCCACCCTGAGGATATCTTGT
Source organism: Melanotus villosus (assembly GCA_963082815.1). Taxonomy (NCBI): domain Eukaryota; kingdom Metazoa; phylum Arthropoda; class Insecta; order Coleoptera; family Elateridae; genus Melanotus; species Melanotus villosus. The sequence continues at coordinate 41,898,515 of OY720425.1, forward strand.
TGATCCAAGAAGGGATTTAGTTTGCGTAGTGGGTGTGACAATAATTTGTGTTGTCTTAAACTATTTATGTCAGCGTGAAATATCTGTTGCTGAACTAATTTAACTAATATAAGTAAGGAATTGTGTAATTCAGAAGATGTGATTGTATCTGACATGGGTTGATGCACATTCCTAAGTTTTTTAGTAAAACGACAAATGTACGTGACTATGCGCAAAATTTTATTCAGCGAAGAATATTTGGTTAATAACTCATTCCAAGGCTTCAGATTGTCATCTTGGACAATAAAAGCCCTAACCTTTCTTTCTTCCTCAGTAACTACGTTTTCAATATCTAACTGATTGACTTGTTGCGTGGGCCAAGAATTAGGTGAAGCCTTAAGCCAAGGAGGCCCCGCCCACCATAAAGGATGGTAAATTAGTTCCTGGGGTAATAAACCACGAGATGCGCAATCAGCGGGATTATGCACCGATCGTACATGACGCCACGAGGAAGGTGGCACGCGTTCTTGAATATGGCTAACCCTATTTGAAACAAACGTTTTCCAACGATGTGGAGATGAACGTAACCAAGCCAAAACAACTGTGGAATCAGTCCAAGCGAAAATTTTATTAATTTTTTCAGAGTATATTTGAACAATGGTATCTATAAGATTGGAGAGGAGATAGGCTCCGCACAATTCCAATTGTGGCAAAGACCGTTTTTTTAATGGCGCAACCTTAGTTTTGGCTGTTACAAATTTAACAGAAACGGTATTAGAATTATCAATGATACGAAAATAAACAACGGCTGCATATCCTGCTTCCGATGAATCGCAGAATCCGTGTAACTCAATGCTTGAGTAATCTGGCGAAAAAACGTAGCGATTTAAACGAATGTTACTAATTAAAAAAAGCTGCTGGCGGTAACAATTCCAGCGATCAACTACTTCATCTGGCGGGATAGCATCCCAATCTAAACCTAAACACCAAAGATGTTGAATTAATCGCTTGCAAAAAAAGATTAATGGGGCAAGAAAACCAAGTGGGTCAAATATTCTTGCGATTTCGGACAATATCTGTCGTTTAGTACAAGTGTGATTGATAGTATCAACTTTAAAAGAAAATACATCAAGCGATGGAAGCCACTGTAAGCCTAGAAGTTTGATGGTGGATTCGGATTCACTATCAAACGAAAGACCTTCTTGGCACAAACTGGAATCCAACCCGGACAGCAATTCGGGTACATTACTTGCCCATTTGCGTAGTAAAAAACCACCTCTTCTTAGAAGTTCGATTAATTCCCTTTGGAGAATTTGTGCTTGTAACAGCGTATTACAACCAGAAACAACGTCATCAACGTAAACATCTTGTTTTAAAAGTGCAGCGGCTTGGGGAAAATTTAGCTGTTCGTCTTCAGCTAATTGATGAAGCGTTCTTATTGCTAAAAATGGGGCAGAAGAAACCCCGTAGGTAACAGTATTTAAGACATATTCTTCGATCGGCTCATGTGGCGAAAACCTCCATAAAATTCGTTGATAATTTCTGAAAGCGGGTGCGATTAATATTTGCCGATACATTTGTTTTATGTCAGCGATAAAGACAATTCTATGCGATCTAAACTTTAGTAATATATTTGCAATGTGTGGTAGTAATTTTGGACCAGAATACAAACAATCATTAAGTGATTTATCGTTTGCTGATTTAGCTGAGGCGTCGAAGACTACACGCAATTTCGTTGTAGTACTATCTGGTTTAAAAACACAATGATGCGGTATATAATAACATTCAGATGATGTAATGGGTTCCTTTGCAATGGACATATGTCCACTATCAAGGTAATCTTTCATGAATTCTGAATAACGAATTCGAAGAGATTCATCGCGTGAAAATCTATTTTCTAAACAATAAAAGCGACGTAAAGCGACAGAGCGAGAATTGGGAAACTCGGGTCTGTGAATTGATTTAAAAGGCAACGCAACACTATATCTACCATTAAGTTCGCGAGATACTGATTGTTTGTACAATTTTTCGCCCATAACGTCATCTGGAGAAGGAGGAATTTCAACGCTAACTTCTTCAATTTCCCAAAATTTCTTTAGCGTTGATTCTAAAGGTTCATTAGAAAGCGCAGTAAAAAAAGAGTTCAAATGGGTTGGTTGGTTAGCACATGCCTGACCAGACAAAACCCATCCGAAAATAGTATTTATAGCTGAGGGCGTATTATTTGATCCCAGTATTAAGCCTGGACGTAATAATTGCGTATAAATATCAGCACCTAGTAAAAGATCTACTTTTGCTGGGATACAAAATTGTGGATCTGCTAAGCGTAAGCCTTTAATATGTGTCCACGTAGAAGAATCTATTGGAAAGGCTGGAATATTATGCGAAATAGATGCAATGACGTGAGCATCAATCAAATATGATGGTTGTAACTCATCATGCGGGTATAGACAGCAACTAACCGTTCCAGAAGATAGAAGAGCGGATGATGAACCTATTCCTTGAATTTGAATGCGGTTGGATTTAACACGTAATCCTAAGCGTTGAGCACAAGCAGCAGTTATAAAACTGCCCTCACTACCTCCATCGAGGATTGCTCTTATTGCGTGTGGATATCCGGATTCGTCACGAATATCTATCAGTGCTGTTGACAGCAACACTAATTTATTAGATGTGGCACTAACTAGAGCCGTTACTGAAGAAATCGTAGCGTTTGAATTTTCGAGTGTGTTACTTACAGCATTTGTAGGTTCTAATCGTACAGCGTTAAAAGGTTCATCATTACGATTAGATTGCGTAGCGGAAGATTCAAAATGTAACAAACTGTGATGGTTTTTATTGCATTTTCGACAACGTGATTTTGACTTACAGGTTTTGGTGGTGTGAAAACCACTAAGGCAATTAATGCATAATTTTTTGGATTTTACCAATTCGTAGCGTTGCGTAGGTAGTTTCTCTACTAATTGTGGGCACGAGTAAGTTGAATGTGTTTTACTACAGATAAAACATTTATCTGGTGATGTATGTTCCGTTGTAACATGGAACGTGCGTTTAGAATAATTATTTTGCTTAAAATTAGAGCATTTCGGTTTACACTGATCTAATACCAAACTTTGACCTTCGATGAAATCTTCTAACATCCCAAACGTTGGGATTTCCTGCCTTAAATCACGGATTTCCGATTCGAACAATCTTCGTGTGTTTGGGTCTAATTTTTCCAAAAGGAGATTTAGCAGCATGAAATCTTCCAGAGAATCAGCGAATTTTAAAGCACGTAATGCTGCTACATTTTCCCGGAATTTATCAATCAAATCGCGTAACCCTTTAGACGATTCTTCTTTTAGTTGAGGTAACGAAATCATTCCTTCCCAATAACGTGTAGCTAACTTCCTTTTATTGTCATATCTATTGACTAGATTTTGATAAGCGATTATATAGTTATCATCTGATAAATCTAAGGTCTTTACTAAATTTAAGGGTTCACCAGAAAGGCAGCTAATTAAATATTGAAATTTTTCTGTATTCGATAAATGTGAAGCGTTGTGAATTGTGGTATTAAATAATTGAATAAATGGCGACCATAATTCTAATTTACCATCGAAATTTCTTAAATTAATTTTAGGTAATCGAACATTTGAAAATACCTTTATAACATGGGATGAATTGTTTGAAGACGGTATATCAACAGGTAATGTTTGGTCATAAAGAACTCCTATTTCAAAATACATAGCATCGAATTCCTTCCTTACCTCGTCTTCTGCTTGAAAATCAGGGTTTTCTTGTGCAGCTATAAGCGATATTACCTGATTGTGAGAGGTTTCCAATTTTGCGTAAATATCATCTGTTGTTTGATAGCGTCTCTTAAATAGTGGAATAAACGAATTATCGTTTTGTGCCATTCTTGCGATATCTAGCGTTTCCTTTATTTTATTAATTAAAGCATTTCGAAAAGCGTAAGCTTCAGCAAATTTAGCGTTAACTTTAGGTGGCATTTTTGAATTTAAAAAAATTCAAAAACGATGCGAATTGAAAAAACTGAGATGACAAAAATGTCAAAATTGACGTAACCAAATAATCTATTTTACCCTCAAACGTCACAATGACGTGCGTGCGTTTAGCGAAACTATTGTATGCAATATAACAATATGTTTAAACAAATATAAATAATGGGTAAAATATAAATTGGATAACCAATTCAGCCAATGTCCACTGCCAAAATTGAATGCGCTGTAATACCAGTAGTAGAATTGACCACTACACCGTTTCAATAATTAAAAGGTAAGAACAAAGGCATTCATATGATAACAGATATCAAACAAACAATCCGAACGTCGAAGGACCAAAAAAATGTACGCGTGACAAATAATAATTTTTTCTCAATATGAATGTTTGATAAATAGGATTTGCCTCGACTCACCTTGATTGAAATTGAAAACAGCGTCACTCAGCTCCTGCAGGGGATGGTTTTGCGCCAATTCCAATGGCCATAGGTTAATGTTCTATCTTGCGTTTAATTTTATATTTTTTCACACACCCGAGCTAGCGTTTTATTTTGAAGCGTTTATTAACTGATTAAATTGGCGGTTCCAATGCGAAATTCAACGATTTTGTTATGCGTTTTTTAAATTGACACGTAATGTGAGTTTTTTTTCAATTAATTATAATTTTTACCCGGGAAACCCAAACAAACTCCAAAAAATAAAAAAATTGGCGGTTCAAGGCAACCCTTGGAAGGAAAATAATAAAAAGTAAACGTTGTTGGTCCAACGAGCGAATTAATTATTAATATCATAATAAAAGTAAAAGATAACAACAAACACAAAAAAACTAACTAATAATAATCCAACAATATAATTCATAGGCATTCTAGAACCAGTGTACCCAATCGTGTTGTACTAGTCAAGGCCTGCTCAGAATCATTTTTTTTTCGATCTCATGGTACCTAGACTCGATATCCACCAAGCGTTTTTACTTTGGAACAAGTGTGTAGCATTTTATGTCAAATGAACGCAGTTGGTCGATTCAGGGAGCGGATTTGTTAAACCACAACTCGTATGGTGATTTTACTTTAACTGGTTATGGTGCAATTCGACTTAGAATGTAGGTTGCAGTATTTATTGCTTCGACCCAGAATTTCGTTGACAAATTTGCTGTTTGCATCATTGTTTTTACACATTCTGTCAGAGTGTGATTTTCAAGTTCAGCTGCGCCGTGTTGTCGTGGAGTGTAGGGCATGGATTTTTAAAATTCGATGCCATTGCTTTCTAACACTTTGTGAACGTCCTTGCAATAAAACTCCTTTTCACCAGCTGATCTGAAGGCTTTGATCGTAATTCCGGCGGTTTTAGCCTCCTTGATGAAGACTTGGAGCTTATTTGCGACCTCAGATTTATTTTTGATTATGAAGTCGGAAGTAAACAAAGTAATTATCCCCCCCCACCCAAGTGACGGTACTGTCATTGGTCCATCGACATCTGTATTGATTATATCACCTCTTGTTCTAGCTCGTTCGTCTCTCAAGCCGAAATGGCGTAATGTTTGTTTTCCTAATGCATATAGTTTATAAAACTCGCTTTCATCAGACTCAAATTAAATTCCGTGTTGTCTTAGCACTGTCTTAACATGACTCTTCCCTTGGTGCCCAAATTATTCATGGTACATTTTCAAACTGGCTGCTTGTTGCAAAGTAAATTTGGCGGCGATTTAGGAATGACGACACGAATATTCACATGGAGCAATCCGTCGATTTGTCCTCCAGTGACGATGGCGCGTCCATTGCAGATCCCACGAACAGCATTTTGGTCGATCTACCACTTGCAACCTTTATGTAACGTTGGACTTTGTGCAAACAACTTGGGCTTACAATTTGGTACATACCTACATTACCTACCAAACATTGGTTAGCTGGTTGCTTTCCCACCTACCTTCGACTAGCAGTGTGCAATCGAAAATTATTGGTATGGGCAAAAATACTCTTTGTTTGACATCGTGTGTGCTGAGACGCCTGCGTCGAAAACCGAAAACCTATCGATCTGGACTTCCTTCCGATGGCGCGACAAAAGCATCACCTTTGAATGACTTTGATTAACACATTTTTATTTGCTTTTCCTTCTTTGTTCTTTCCTTTCTTCTTTCGTATCGGCCTTTTTCGCGATATAGAAGCCAACACTGACTTTCGTTGTGACTTGACGTTTTACAATGTAAGCAGTATATTTCATGCCATTATTTGCAGTGACCCTGGACTTTGCAACAACAAGTGCGGCGTTTGACTTACCCCCAGTAGATCGAATTTCGTGACTTCGAATTAGTACAATTAGTACAGTCAGCTTACGCTCAGCAATTGATGTTGCTTCCCAAATCTGCCTCACTGTATCATATTCGCTTGGTAATGTTGCTTCTATGTTGAGTTACCGGAAGAGTTACTTATGCTTTGAATTAAGCATAAGTAACTCTTCCGGTAACTCGATTCTATATTGACTGCAGATTTCTATAATCAAATCATTATAGTTTTGTTGCAATTCAGTATTGCTACCTGCACAGATGTAAGATATCCACAAGAGAAAGGAAAACTAGTGAATTCGACTGCAAGTGAAGTGAGAAATATCCTCAGATTAAAATCTACTGGGCAAAAATGACTAAAGTTAATACAATTATTGTTAACGCCATGACCCGTGATAGATCCCCCCTAATAAGAAATCATTTGCAAGTAGTGATTGATGCAGATATTTCTGAAGATGTTAAGAAGACTGATATACTCTTAAAAATTCGTCATTTGAATGAGAAAATCAAGAAGGGTTATTTGCCACTTCCCAAATATAATGAAATAGCTGTCGACGAACAGATGATACCATTTACTGGTGTTTGTTGCATGAAACAATTTGTACGTGGAAAGCCCAACCCGGAAGGGCTAAAAAAAACTTTGTGTGTGCTTCTCCGAAGGGCTTAATTCTAGAATTTGAAATTTATCAGGGCAAAAGTACTAAATTTTTATAGGCTGATGTGACTAATTTTGGTGTTGGTCCGTCTGCTGTTATGTGATTATCGGAGACTTTATTAGAAGGTACTCACATTTACGTGGATAGGTATTTCACCACGATACCGCTGCTTGAATGCATGTTAAATAAAAATATTCTGGTATCTGGAACCATTATGAAATCTAGAGTACCCAAAACGGTTAATTTAACATCAGACAAGATAATGGCGTCTTGGTCGTGGTTTATCAGAGTAAAATGTGCTATCTCACGGAAAAATTACATTGTGCAGTTGTATGACATGAAGCCCATCCATTATGCATCAACCGCTTTACAAATCGAACCACAGGTTGAATGTAGAAGGTGGACAAAAAAAGACTATGTATATTAGTGTACCTACGCCACATACATATAGCCAAAAAATACAATCAGTGGTGTCACGGCTTTTGAAATTTTGCGTACCTAAATTAAGTATAATACGGCCCTGTTGTTCAAAGTTTAAGCCGGCCTTGAAGCTTGGAGAGTCCGTGCGAGTAACATCGGATCAGCCCATTTTTTTTTAGCTGCGCAATAATTCAGGGAAGTTCCAAATAAGGGGATGACCAAATATGGTAATGTAAATTTGTTCACTTGATTTCGTCGTTAAGAATTCTAAGAATTCGGGGAAGTACCCGCCGATCACGAGGCAACGCTAGTAGCGTCATTCAAGGTTCCCCTGCCCCGCGCAAAAAGGCGTGTCTGTCCGTTCCACACAGTTTCGCTTCGGATTAAATAATCTACCAGTTGAGGACGGCTTGCTGTCTTCGCACCTGCTTCCGGAAAAGGATTCCATCCCTTTTCTACGCCGACCACTGCTATCTCTCCCTGCGGAAGCCGGCCATCGCTTTCACTGGGCTACCCTTAACAAAGCCCTTTTGCCCAGGTAACGAAATTTAAGTCTTCTCTTTGACTTGCCGGTTGTGAGTGTACTAACTCAACCCTAATTCAGTACTTACCGTATATTATCGATTACCCATAAACAGGCATCAGTTAATTTTGTCGGTAATTCAAGTACATCAAGCATTCTTTCCTTTGTTTAATTTGTTCGACGAAGTGTTTAAATCTTCAACTAGCGTGTATTACCTTGTGCTTTAGCGTTAATAATTCAGAAACAGTGCGAACTATCGCGATGATTGCCTATTTATGTTGCATGTGTAAAATTATTTGTAATCAGATTCTTAGTTTGAGCTTTGTCATTGCCATACATCTTATTGCGATCAAGGGAGCCTAGCTGTTATTTATCTTTGCCGTAACTTGAGTAAATATGGTATCCCCCAATCCTTCTTTTCATGTAATTTAGGATAGAACATGTGAATTCATTTTGCGTCATATTTTAAATATTACTTGCATTCATTAAATCTCATTGTTAATTCATTCTTGCCTTTTATTTGTGTTTTGTGTTTACTTTAAAATAATTGTGTATAGACTTGTGGGCCTGACCACCAGTACCAGTATTTATTTCAGTAAGTAAGGGTAAGTACATCCAGCAGTAGGGTGCAGTCACCCCCAACCTCAACCCCCTTTCGAGCCCAACGGAACAATCTGCGGTACGTTCCTCGAAACCATCTTGGGTGATTTCCGCAGTGGTGCTCTTTTTCCTCCCAATTACAACCTCCCCTACTTGAAGGGTTTAGCGTTTCGAACCCTCCTTCTTCGACTGCTTGTTAGCCGCGAGCGTCCCCTATAAGTTGTCGTAGTGCGAAATTAGCACGTGACAGTGCATGGGTGGAATAGATCTGAGAGACAGGATCATAAGCTATTATCGCAAGGGAAACAGAACTAAGAAATTTACTGTGAAGACTATTTTACACCTGTTTGATCTCGGAATTGCTAACTCTTGGATTTTGTATAGGGATGACAGAAAGCAACTTGGTGACAGCACAAGCATGATTATGAAATACCTGGAGTACAAAACAAGTGTCTCGGAATATTTACTAAAGGATAGAAATAACGAAAATACATCACTTCACTTTCCTTCATTGCTAGTAACAAGAAATACCTCAAGTTCAAGAACCTTTCTGAAACTTCTACTTCCAGAGCACCAAGGCGAAGGATTGAGCATCTTCCTGTTATGGATTCAGCTTTGAAGAATTGTGTTAGACGTAAAAATCCGGGCTGCAAGGGTAAAAGTAAAGTTTATTGCAATTCTTGTAACTTACATTTATGTTTGACGGGTTCTAAGAACTGTTTTAGAGGTTTTCATATAAGATAACTTATGCAGGAATAAAACTGTTGTCGATTCATGTGGACAAATTTGTTTTGAATTTAGAAGTGTGCTTTTACTGATCCAAAATTAATAAAATCTGAAAATTTCATTCACAACAAACGATTGGTGCATACTCGGGACTCAGGAGGATATCTGACCTTGGCATCGTTAATTTGAAACTCATTCAACGCCTTTTCGTACGCTTCGAGCGCGGTTCGGTGACTGTCTGTGTTACCGATCGGAGCTGGTTTCGTTGGTGTTTTGATGCTAGTATCAGAAAAGCTATTTTCAATAAGTTTCATAACTGCTTTTTCAGGTGTAATTCTGTTTGCTTTCATTTTCCTTTATGTTTTAGTTTTGGTGAAACATTGATGCACGTTCTAAAAGCTAGTCTTGGAACTGGAATCTTAGCTATGCCACAAGCTTTCAAGCATGCTGGATGGCTTAATGGTTTTGTTTTCACCTTAGTTATTAGTCTAATTTGTACATACGGTATTCAGATATTAGTAAGTACTTTATCATATACAATTTAATGAATCGTATTGCAGCTTTTAACATTAAAAATTTAGTTTTCAAACAACTCAGTATCTATCTTCCAATGTGCCCAACATTTTGATGAAATTTACTTCATTTGTTTTTCTATAGGTACGTGCGCAATATCAGTTATGTAAAAGGCTGAAAGTACCTTACTTAACTTACCCTCTAGCAATGAGGGTTGCCCTTTTAAGCGGACCATTGTCATTTACCAGGATTGCTTATGCTTCACAGTAAGTTGTCTATTAATATTAATCAGCGTCCCTTAAATTACAAAATAAATGTTTTACGTTTCAATTGTCTTTTTTTTTATAAACAAATATTACTTAATTAATTTATTGTTACAGGGTTGTTGTAGATGTCTTCCTAATAGTATACCAATTGGGAGCATGTGCTGCCTACATAATTTTTGTTGCTGAAAATTTAAAGAAGTTAATAGATGCTTCTCTTCAAACGTCACAGTCTATAGAAATGTACATTATATACATACTCATACCTTTCATACTTATTCTATCAGTGCCCAATATGAAGTGGTTAGCTCCATTATCCTTACTTTCCAACTTGCTCACTTTTATTACATGCGGAATTCTATTACATCATATTTTCACCGATTTACCGTCATTTAATAAAATGGATGCTTTTGGACCTCTTGAGGATTTTCCACTTTTTATTGGTATTGTGCTTTTTGCAGTCGCTGCTATGGGAGTGGTAAATAATTAGATATTTTTTTTTAAATTAAGACATTAGTTTTTATACTCGTATGACCAGAATTGAAATCTCGACCGCCCGTGGAAATTTTCAACGCAACGTCAGGATTTGAACCTGTGTCAACCGGTGACGAAACAAATTCTTGATCTATTACATCACCGAGTCCCCCTTATACCTTATTGTGATTCTTGCCATTAAAAATTAACTGAAATAGGAACCTGGAAGGACCTTTCCAACATTATTACTTTAAAAAAAGGATCATTACCTCTGCTTCAAAATTTTTAAAGATTTATTGTATTGCCAAATTTGGAGTTTTCGAGGTTCCTTTGGAAGTCTGATGAATATAAAGATGAAACTAATTATACTTAACAAAGTTAGTCCATTCCCATAGAACGAAATGGAAGTTTTTAATTTTTTAGATTACTACCGTAGAGAAAAACATGGCAACGCCTAGCCAGTTTACGCGTAAATTTGGCGTACTAAATGTTTCGATGACTGTAATTACCCTTTCATACGCAGCTATGGGGCTATTTGGTTATTGGAGACACCCTGCAGATATTCAGCCTAGCATAACACTTAACCTTGATGAAGAGCAAATGTAAATTGGTGCTTTTAATTTTTAAAATATTGCTTAAATAAACCTAATTTTTCAGAGAAGCAAAAGTCATTCAAGGACTTTATGCTGTTGCTATTTATATATCTTATGGATTGAATGGTATGGTTCCTGTGGATATTATATGGAACAACTATCTTTATTCTCATTATAAAGATAAGAAACATAGTATTGCTATCGAATATTTAATTAGAGCCCTAATTGTTATACTTACATGTAAGTACTAAATATGTTGTGCTTTAGGTTTTAAGAACATGCCAGATTTTCCTTGAAAAACTGGAGGACATAAGTCTGCTCTAATTTTTTCCATTTCTGTCTTGACCTGTTTATTGGCAATGGATCTTGCTGTTCTCTTTATGTCAGCTACATATCTATCTTTTTAGAGGTTTTCCTGTGCTTCTCCTTGTTTCACTAGGTCGCCATTGTATTTACCTTTTTGTTCATTTTATGTTGTTTTGTTTGGCGATATGATCAACTCATTGCTACTTCAAGTGTACAACAAGTTCTATTATATCTGTCACTTTAGTTCTTTGTCTAATGGTTTCGTTCCGCACGCTATTCCTTAGATTTAGTTCTTGTTTAATTCCATTAGTTTAAATACATCAAAAATTAACTTCACATTAATTGCAAGTTAGGAGAAATGATCAAGAAATTTCTCATCAACATGAAGAAGGATTCCGAATCACGGAAGACATTCCTACATCATCGGTCATATGGCGACACTCGAACAATACTAAGAAGAACTAGAGAAAAATCATAAACTCATCCTGGAGCTACCATTCCTGCAACACAACTACTTCAGGACAAACTACTTTGGCCAAATACACAAGATTTACTTGGATGCTAAGCAGTACTTATTAGAACATCAAGAAAAACTTGGTAAGAAACTCATGAAGACATCTGAACAATATGAAATGAAGACTAACGAAGAAAAGTCCAAGAAGGCATCTGCAGATTCTGCACAGACTCCAAAAGAAGCTGAACAAACTCGCCGTTTGAAGAAGCAAGAAATCAAGATGCAAAATCTCAGCCAAGATATGGATTAAGTTCAAATCAAGTTACTTCAGACTGGTTCGAAAACTTGAAAAACTAAGTCCTAAAGGCAAGCTTTGCGAAATAATGCGATTCGATTGAACAATTAAATGAAGAAATCCACGTCAATGAAGCCATTACTTCAAAGAAAGACTCTTTCAAGAAATTAAGCTTCAAGTTCAAGAAGTTATCATCAAATTACAGGAGAAAACCCTGGCATCGACAGAAATACCAAATCAAAACAACATACCACTTCCTCAAATTAAACTTTTGAGGGAAATTATGTAGCCTGGGTAACATTTCAAGATATCTTCTGCAAAATCACAAACAGAGAAAATATACTACATACTACCTAAAAACTCACCTAAAAGGGGGACCAAGTAAGCTAATACAGCATCTCCAAATTACAGAAGCTAACTATAAAACAGCGTCGGAGCTTCTATAAGATCGCTACAACAACCGGAGACTGCTTTTATCTAAACTACTAAATAAAACCCTAGACCTACCGAACTTGACGCCTGAATCTGTACACAAAACAAAACAACTCCATGATACCGTCAACGAATGTTTGAAGGCTATCAACAACATGGGTGTGGCCACAACTAACTGGGGACCAATCGTCAGAAGAATAGTGACGAGAAAATGGGACTCGGAAACTAATAAGCTATACGAACAATCCCTCCAATCACCTAATCAAATTCAAGAATTTAGTTCCGTTATGAACTTTCTGAAGACAAGATTTCAGTCGTTACTAATCAACAAAGAAATTCAACAGCTACTCCAACATCTTGCAAACACTGCGAGCAGTCTCACATAATCTATGCTTGTAGCAAATTTCGGGCACTAAATACCAACCAGAAGATTCAAGCAGTATGGGAGAAGAAACTATGCTACAACTGCTTAAACCACGATGCAAACGAGAAGTGTTATACAACTCAGCGTTGCAGCGTTTGCAAGAAGCAACACCATACTTGGCTACACAAAGAACAACCAAAGGTAGAAGTTCTGAAAGTGAAGACTTCTTCTCGCGCCACTACAACTGCTGAAGCATCTTCACAAAACCAAGAAACTACAACCACTGTAGTTAACCATGTAGGGAGGCAGAACAGAAAATGAAAGCTGAAGTAAATGGGTTGGGCCACAAACAACCAAGAATCGCAAGCTCGTCTCTCAATTTATTAATTACATGTTAAGCACGGACTTACTTGTCCTTTAACCATTAACTCAAACACTACCAAAAGAATATATGAACACACCAGAAATTCAAACCTGGCAGAATCATAGGTGATCCCACATTTAACAAACCTGGTCCAATCGATGTGATCCTTGGGGCAGAAGACTACGGAAAAATAGTTTTTTAAAGTCTGCATAAAACAACTGATGGACTCCTGGGTTAAAATACAGAACTAGGTTGGATTCTATCAGGCAGCCTAGGACAGAGATAAAATCCAAAAGCAACGGTTCTCAGCATGACAATATGCACAGAAGAAACAGAGTTAACAAAATTTTGGGAAATAGAAGTCCACCAGTACTACAACAACTTACGTGCATATTAACCCTTTATAGGACTCTGGTACAAATACGTACCACTTGCTTTAGAGCTCAACTGGCGCACTGTTATCCATTGAAAATGACCCTTATGGGTGTCTACTTGTCTAAGTAACGCTCCTTGGTATAAATCTGTACCACTTTTTTGCTTCTGCGCCGTCTACGTTTGAAAATGTAAAATGTGGTATACAGCTGTACCAATGTGCATGCACTGAGGTGTACAGCTGAACCACGTGTTTTTGAAATTTTTTATGGTTTTTATGGGCAGTGTGCAACTATTTTCGATTCTGAGGTAAATTTATTACTTATTGCATACATAAATCACAATTAGCTTTGTTTGTTACTGGCAAAATTAATATGTACCAGTGAACTTAATGTGATATCTTTTACTCAAATAGACTCTGGTACATATCTGTACCACTCATTTTCAAAAAATTTCTAAATAAATTTTGAAATATTGATACCAAAAATTATTACCTTACAAGCCAAATGAGTGATAAATAACAAAAAATTGTTATTTTTTCAAGTCCCAGACTCTTGCGCGTTAAAGGGTTAATAGAGGACATCTGTACCAAATAATAATTCCACACACATAAAAGAAATAATTGCTTCAAGTTCTCGGAAGTTACCCTCAGGCATAACAATATTATCTCATCCAATCATAGTGCACACTACATCCACATCTATGGTCATTTCGCTATGGCAAAAATAACAGATTCACTGTTAATAAAGTAACTCCTGTTCCACTTAAATTTAGCCTACTGGACATTGAAAGTACCCAACGAAACTTTGACAAGAGCATTATTGTACAACAAAACAAGTACCTATGTTCACCTACAGTTGTTCGCAGCATATAAAGCAGTCAAGATAGCGTAGTAAACGCCTATTCAAGTTGTTAAGGGGCTCGTCTTATGTGAATCACCTAGTATGTGGAGAGAAGACAGCAACGCTCTGTAACAAGGTGTGCTACCAAATTTCATCAAAGTAGACATCCTTAGTCGCAGAGTTCCTAACAAAATTGACTGTGCCGGCTGGCTTTTGAAGATGCTGTCTTTACTAACTACATTGTAAGACTACACTTAAATAAAGCAGAATGACAAATAATGGACATGAAAGCACACTTTCAAAATAACCTAGTTGGTTTTTCTAAAGGGGAGGGGGTGTCTTACAATTTTAGAGCATTTCAGTGCTTCCGTTCTAATCAGAATTCAACATTCGAGGCCCTTTATTTAAATTTTGCGCGAAAACTCCTTTTCTAGGTGCAGCTGTTCCTATGTTGGAGGTACTCATCAACATTTACTTCATTGTCGTTTTCAGTGATAAGCGTGTCATCTTTGGATATACACTTCGTCAGTTTTCTCCCACTTTATGCCTTTAACCTCTGTATTCAGCCAGTTTATTCTAGCCGCCTTAGTGTTATCATTTCTCCTACTGGCTGCCTGTCTTATTTTGCTTTCTTTTCAATAAGTTGAGTTGTTTGGTAGCAATCGGTGTCAATTGTGGCGTTGTTCTTTTAAAAAAGGGCGTTAAGCTCTAGGTTCGCTTGAACTGCAATTCCCCCTTCCTTCCAAGCTTCAGGTTTTTGGTAGAGGCGTGATGCTCTTTTGCGTTATCCATGTTAAAGAGGTTATGTTTTTGTTCACTCCGTTTTGCAGGGTACCCCACCCTTAAAAATCTGTTCTTTTCAAGATCACTTCTGAGCAATTCCATTTTACTAAACCAGGGGGTATCAAGCTCTCGAAAAGAAAGCAAGATTATAGTTGCCTTCCTAACACATTGCATTACATTAGTAGCTCCCTCCGTAATAATTACCAAACATATTGCAATCTTAGGTCGTCTAGCTATATCTTTCTCTTTTACTGCGTGTTCAATTTGTTGGTTTTTGTTATGTAGTATTCCGAATATAGATCTTACCATTGCTTGTTGTGCTACTTTCCTGGTTCTCGTAAAGGTCTCAGTAACTCTCTAAAGCTTGCGCATTGAGAGGATGATGACTGACTAGCTGATAGGTATTCTTCCAGCTGAACCACCTAGGTCTAGTCATGGAATCATTTAGTACTCTAGTAGTTTGTAGATTTTGTAGTGGCAAATATAGCGCGACCTAATCGTTTTAAAAAACATTAATTTTGAACAAAATAGTTAACTGTGTGTTTGTTTTAGTTATATTGGCATTAACAGTTCCATTACTGGGCGAAATAATATCCCTCTTTGGAGCATTTTGCATGTCGGCCCTAGAAATTATTTTCCCAGCAATCATTCACCTATGCGTAAAATGGCCAGATAACCTTGGGAGAGGAAAATGGGTTGTCATCACTGATGTTATTTTGATGATATGTGGCCTGGTTGGTCTGTGTTCCGGGACTTATAGCAGTATTAGGGATATTGTTGCTAAATTGAAGAGAAAGCATGAAGAAAACGCTGAATTATATTGAGGAAACGCTACTGTCTACTAATCTTCATGTTAATCGTGAAAATCGTACCCTTTTAGATTATTATTTTAAATTTACCAGACATATAGGTACATGTTTTCTGTCACGAGAAGGTAGGCAATTCTTCGCCTATTTGTAGGATAACCATCCCATTCGTTACATGGGAAACAAAAAGCATGAAATGTAACATAGTCATGTTAAGCATTTAGCTTATAATGTACACAAAACAATAAAATACTGTTGTTAAATATTTTGTAAATGTTGTTTGTGTTGATTGTCTTATCATTTCTGATTTTGTATGGGTATATTTTTTACAAATTGATGGTGAAATACCCACACAAAACTCAATATGGCGATCTTCTTCTTACAGGGCATTGCCAATTCTCTCTCCATATGCGTTCAAGTAGCCTACAGACATAGATGACCTACAGCTTAACGTGGACTCTGAACCGCGGAAGTGCTTGCACTTCTTCTCCAGAGAGGACTTTACTAGGCGAATATACCTCGATGTTTTGCCATTGCCTTCCGAGGAAAGTGGTCGGGTATTTTCGGTGTATATGTGAATGGCGATACTGTAACTAAATTTGTAACCTAAAATCTAGATAAAATGTTTAGTTTGCATCCCTTAATTTATTGTTTATATGTCTTGATAGAAAGAACCTCGTGATGTAAGATAAAACAAGAGACCCTTCTTGATTTTTAATTTCACCTGTAACTTCTTACTTCCTCTAAACAGACAACCACCAACGGTCCTTCTATACGCAAATGAAGTGTATTGTGTGTTGCTTCTTCAGAATCAGTTAGGGGTTTTAGGAAGAAGTAGAAAGCTTTTGGCTGTCGCATCAAATTAGTCACTAAAGCCAATTTCTGATCGAATATCTTCATACTTAGTCTAATGTTAGGTTAAGGTTAGTTTATGTCAGGACCTTCTAGAGTTTGATGTAAAACGTTTTTATCTAGCCTGATCAAATACCTGATACTGTTTTATGTTGTCATTTTCAAAAAGTATTCATTTATAACCACATTTTAGCTGATTTAGTAAAAATGCTGTAATTGAGATGAAGAAAAATTACTTATCGTCATTTTAGAGATTGTAGTACACAGTGATGGATCGACAAACGTATAGAAAGGTCCAGCTCGCCAAAATAACCACAGAGTATAGTATTTACGTGCCTAGAATACTTTAGGCCAAACCAGTATAAAGTGTTAGGTTTAATTAAAATGTTTATAAATTGTTCCATGTAGCTACGGAACAGGAGATGGAGGAGGGGAAGAAGATTACGATCCATATGCAAACAGAGAAATAGAACACGGTACGAAGTAAGTATCAGAACTATAATGAAAAGATTTTGAACTTCAGAAGAACCGTCTCACTTGTTTGTCATTTGGAGTTATATTACGGGAGAAAATTATTTTTTCGGGTAGGTTGGTGGTGCAGCTAATTTAGATAAAATCTTTTCTGAAAAAATATCAAGATATACGAATATTATTAGATTATTAGTTAGGTTTAGGTTAAAACTGGCCAAATGACTAAAGTGGAGAGTGCTATTAATTTAATCTTGATACTTGTAGTTTTCCAGAAACGTTAATGCATATGCTCAAAGCTAGCCTTGGAACTGGCATATTAGCTATGCCGCAAGCATTTAAGCATGCCGGTTGGGTTAGTGGGCTCATTTTTACAGTTGTTATAAGTTTTCTCTGCACATACGGTATTCATATATTAGTGAGTTGAAGAATATAACCATTTTGAACGAAAAGCTAAATGACGAATTTTAGATACGCAGTAAATACAAGATATGCAAACAATTAAGGGTCGCTTACGTACCGTACCCTGTTGCGATGAGAGCTTCAATGTTAATTGGTCCAATGCCCTTCACTAAACTTGCCATGACAGCACAGTAAGAAAACTAGTATTAGAACCGAAATCATTGTCATGTTAACTTATAAGGTTCTGATTTAATTTGTTAGCGTTGTCGTAGACACCTTCCTCATCGTATATCAAACAGGAGTATGCAGCGCATATGTAATTTTTATAGCAGAAAATATAAAAAAGTTGGTCGACAATTCCTTGGAGAATCCAATTCGATTAGAAATATACATATTGTATTTGGTTATACCATTCTTTCTGATTCTATCCATTCCTAATATGAAGGTGTTGGCTCCATTTTCAACTTTTTCTAATATTTTAACTTTCGTCACGTGTGGAATTTTGCTGTATCATATTTTTACGGGGTTAGAGTCATTTAGTGAAATGGATGCCTTTGGACCAATTCAAGACTTTCCCCTATTTATTGGTATTGTACTTTTTGCTGTAGCCGCGATGGGAGTGGTAAGTGAATTAGGATTTTATTGTTAAAGCTTATGTATCAAAATTGAATCAGAAAGGAGATTTGGAAAGATTTTCAGACTTTGTTACCTTAATTGTAGCTTACATTTTAGGTAACTACTGTCGAAAAAAATATGGACAAACCTAAACAATTTACTATGCATTTCGGAGTATTAAACATTGCAATGTCTATAATTACATTTTCGTATGCAGGCATGGGACTCTTAGGCTATTGGAGGCATCCTCACAATATAGAGCCTAGTATTACTCTTAATCTCGATGAATCTCAAGTGTAAACCTTTAACGTAATACTAACACACACACTTCTAAAAGGGGTTTCTGTTTTAGTCAGGCAAAAGTTATCCAAGGTATATATGTGGTTGCTATATATATCACTTATGGGTTAAACGGGATCGTTCCGGTGGATATTGTATGGAATAACTACCTTAGTCATAATTTTGAAGACAGTAAACGTGCCTTCCTTTGGGAATACGTAATCAGATTTTCTTTTGTGATACTTACACGTAAGTATTTAAGTGGTAATGTGCTGTGCCATGGATACAAAAAAAAAATTATACTTACTGAGAATAAACCCTTCTTTATAGTGGTATTTGCCCTCACGGTTCCATTATTAGGCGAAATAATATCTCTCTTTGGATCATTTTGCATGTCAACTTTGCAAATAACCTTCCCAGCAATTATGCATTTGTTTGTTGAATGGCCTCACGGTTTGGGCAAAGGGAAGTGGATATTATATACTGACCTTTTTATGATTGCCTTCGGTATAGTTGGCCTTCTTTCTGGAACCTATAGTAGCATAAGAGATATCGTTTTTAAACTAAAAGAAAAATACGAGAAGGGTAGGGAATTTTACTAATTATAAAAATGCTATTATTATTATTACTACAATAAATATTATGAAAATGATGTATTTGTTTTTTTATTTTATTATTAATATTATGATGTTCGGCCGAAGGGAAAAGTACACTAGATCTGTATAAAAGATATGGGATATACTTTTTTCCCAATTGAAATAACGTATTAAAGCAACACATATAAAAAAACGCCGTAGAATAAGTGAAAAATGGAATATTAACTTACAGAGCAGTTTATGACAAATATAATATTCCATTTGTAACTATCTACAGAAAGGTGCAGAAAAAACTTGTTAAAAAGTATATACAGGGTGACAATAATCTACCTGTGTTGTATGGGTAACTTTGTTATTATAGAAGTTAGAGAGTCGGCTAAATTAGCAAAGTTGGGCAGAATTTCAAGACAAATTAGATGCCAGTTTGACATTTGACATACACTTTCAACTTTTTCAAATATTTCGAAAAAACTAAAAACATGCGATTTTTTAAATGTTTTATAATTCCATAACCACCTATTCTAAAACCAAATTGAAATATGTTTCTTGTAGATATTTTTACGTAGAATTATAAAAAAATATCTACAAAGTCATAGCACTCTCGATTTTTGAGATATAAGCCAAACTTACGTTTTTTTAAATGGCAACCATAGTAGGCTATGGATTCATTAAAGAGCTTATTTTTTGCTGATTTCAAAAATGTATAGGTTGTCATATCTGTTTCCGTTAATTTTCTCAGAATTTGCAAAAAACTGAAATTAATGATGATAAATAATAACCATGAACTAAGAATGCCTTGGAATTTTGTCATAGTCTCTTGTTTAGTAACTCATCATCAAAAACAATTGAAATTATCAAATTTTTTTAATTAAACAAATAACAAATAAAGTTGGTACTTAGTAACTATCGTTATGGATAACAGAACTAAATAATAAATGTAAGTAACTATAAAAATAAATTAATGATTATAATAATACTTCAAAGTGACCACCATTTTCTTGAACACATAACTGACATCGTTTTAATATTTCACGTTGCAATTTATTTAATGTATTATGTCTAATTTCGGCTACAGCTCTTCTTATTTTTATTTTCAGGTCATCAATGTTATGAGGCTTTTCTTTGTACACTTTGTCTTTAATAGTTCCCCATAAAAAAAAATCTAGGGGAGTTAAGTCCGGAGACCTGGGAAGCCACGCAATAGGACCTCTGGTACCTATCCAATTAGGAAATCTTTCCGATAAATAGTGTGACACAATGTGAGCATTGTGAGCAGGTGCTCCATCGTGTTGGAAGTAATTCAAATTTTGTATAAAATTTAATGGAAGATCGTCCAACATTTCTTCGAATTGATTACGTAAAAATAACAAATACCTCTCTGAATTTAGATTTTCCTCATAAAAATAAGGACCGAGAAGTTTTGTTCCAAGAATGCCGCACGAAACGTTAATAGAAAAAACGTATTGCTCTCGCCTTTCAACCGTTAAGTGTGGATTTTCCCTTGCCCAGTAAATATGATTTTTTCTATTAAATAAACCATTATTTGTAAATTTGGCTTCATCCGTAAATAGAATTGATTGAGAAAAGTCTTCGTTTCTTTCACTTTCTTCAACAAACCACATAGCATAATTGAATCTTCTTTCTAAATCTGTTGGATACAATGTGTTTCCAACATGATGATGATAAGGTTTTAAATTATTTTGTTTCAAAATTGTTCTTGCTTGTTCTCTGGATACATTACACTCAAGTTCAATTTCTCGCACAGATGCAGTTGGTTTAAAAGTATTGTATGCCAAAACACGCACCTCTGCTCCTTCATTAATATTTTTCTTAGCTTCTTTTGGTTTACAAAATGATCCATACCGTTTTAAATTGGATTCAAGTTTTGCAAAAATCCTTTTATCTGGCTGCCTTCTTTCCATGTATGTTTGCAGATACAATTCAGAAGCTGCATTCGCATCACGATTACAATTGTAATAGCAAAATAACATATCATTTCTTTCTTCCCACGAGTAAGCCATTTTTTTTTAGTAACTTTAACAAAACTACTTAACACATTCACATTCGTAATTATCAGCAAAACAGGACTAACTTTGACAATTAAATTTGTTTTGTTGTTTTCCAATTCCAAGGCAGTCTTGTTGTAGGTACTATGCAGCTAATTATTAATTATGATCACTAACTTCAGTTTTTTGCAAATTCTGAGAAAATTAACGGAAACAGATATGACAACCTATACATTTTTGAAATCAGCAAAAAATAAGCTCTTTAATGAATCCATAGCCTACTATGGTTTCCATTTAAAAAAACGTAAGTTTGGCTTATATCTCAAAAATCGAGAGTGCTATGACTTTGTAGATATTTTTTTATAATTCTACGTAAAAATATCTACAAGAAACATATTTCAATTTGGTTTTAGAATAGGTGTTTATGGAATTATAAAACATTTAAAAAATCGCATGTTTTTAGTTTTTTCAAAATATTTGAAAAAGTTGAAAGTGTATGTCAAATGTCAAACTGGCATCTAATTTGTCTTGAAATTCTGCCCAACTTTGCTAATTTAGCCGACTCTCTAACTTCTATAATAACAAAGTTACCCATACAACACAGGTAGATTATTGTCACCCTGTATATGGGCCAAACTGTTCTTAATGCTGACGAGGAAAAGTCTATCGTAGAAGCTATTACCATAGCTGCTGACTGGGAATACCCATACGAACAATTAGATACAAGACATTTAGTGAACGGGTATTTAGATAGGATCGATAGAAAAGAAAAAATTTGCTAATAACATGCCAGGAAAGGACTGGGCACTTTTTTGATTTGGGGAGAAGACCGAATATGTGGAGCAAAGACACTGCATCAAGCTTTGCTACAAGTTTAGAGAGACACAAGTGAACACAATTTGCAATATTCATTAGGCTTTCGGCTACTATGCCAAGGGACCAAATAAAAGAATAGTAACTACAACTGGTTCAAAACTGGTTCTGAGAGGCAATTTCTGACGGTATTAGTATCAACAACGATCGGATCAGCCCCACAAAATTGACAGCTACATCACAATAACACCCCAGCTTATTCTTCGCACTTAATCCAGGGTTTCCTAATAATGAAAGGCATTACTCTTGTTGGCCAGACTCCCTACATCGCTCAACCTGAAAGATTCCCGCTTTGATAGCCGAGAGAGAATCATATGCAACGCGACGGTGGAGCTGATTACTACTCGGAAAGAGAGAGTTCTAGCAACGGAAGGATGGTTGGGTTAAACGTGCGTAGAAGTAAAAGTAAAAGAGGAATATGAAGTGAACCACACCACGTAAATAACTTTTTTCCCGGCCTATGATCCACTAGTTTTTAGTTTGACTTCGTTTTAAAAACCACCTAGATAAGGGGGGAATTCGTTTTAAGGATCACGCTCAATCTGTAGCACCACACATGCTCGTGTGAAGAGCTTGGGCTTCATTTTTCAGAATCCGTTGAAATAACAGTAATTTTCTATTAAGAATATATTTTATTTAATTAGAAAATTGCCAAAATACTAAAAATGCAAATATAATTAAAATAACTAACACTATAATAGCTATAAGTAATGCGAATGGTATAGATTTTCCTGTATTGGGCAAAACTGTTACACAGGGAGTGGTAGACTCTTCTAATAAGTTTTCAGATGTTGTGGGTATAAGTTTTACCTTTTTAGTAAATATAAGTATGGGTTTTGATTTCTTGAGTTTTGTCTTTTCTTTATTCCACGCTGGAACTGTGAAGACTTCATCCACTGAAGCAGATGTTACTTTATCAGCTGAGAAGTCTTTACTTTTAATATTTTTGATATCGGAAGCTGATTTTGAAGAATCTTTAGTAACGTTTATTTTTTCAGTCGTCGAAGTTAAATCAGATGAAGTAGTCTTAGCTAATTTACTTATGGCTTTTGATGATGACGAAATATTACTGTCTTCAAGCGTTTCATTTACTGTTGCTTCACTTGATTCAGTAAAGGTAACTAGCGTTTCGGAGACTTCCTCGTTTAAATGAGATGAACCATTGATGGAAGATGGTGTAGTCGATATCCTCCTTCCTGTTGTCATTTTATTTAAATTTTCATGTGTTTTGTTAGGTCTCGCATCTGATAAATCTGGTGATACTGTTGAATTTATGAGTTGATCAGATGCTTCTGCGTAGTGGACTTTTGATTTTACTTTATGTAACGTTATTTTCACCACATTTGACTCTAAACCATCCAAATTACCAGTGGTTGTAGGAGGATAGAGTTTTGTTACATCAGCATCTATTTCTGTGGTTTGTTCTGGAAAACCTATTTCACTCGAACCTCCGTCAATGTTTGCATTAGTACTGATTGTTGGTTTAATGTCCTTTCCCATTGTTTCCTTTAAGCCCTTGCTTGAAGTTTCTAAGGGCATATATGGAGTTCTTTGATCTGAAATTGTTGGTGTTATCGGTGGAGCAGACGTTGCAAGTTTTTCGTCAGCTGCGTCGCCTAATGCCTCCTTGTTTTTACCTGCAAATGCCGCGACTTTATCTTTATTCCATGCCGTTTCCTCAATTGATGTAGTTGAGCTTTCTATTACGGGGGAAACGTTAAGAGACGCAGGAGTTGTTTCGATTACATTGGGGCTCGTAGTACCCAACACGTTGTTTGTTGTTGTTAAAGTAGATGTGGGTGATTTAGAAACGTGAATAAAGCTTTCTTTTGCCTCTTCACCACTTTTACTTGTTGAAGTTTCATTTAAATTAGGTATAACACTAGCACCTTTAACCAAATATATCTTTCTTCTTGAAACTGCATTTTCTAAACGTTTTCCAGAATGTTCTGAGCTCATTGCAGTTGTTATAAGTAAATGTACAGGTTTTGCGGTATGTGGACTTGAATAATGAGAATGAGGTGTTTCAAGTTCTGAAAAGATTTTTTTGTCATGGTTCAAATCCTTAAAAACTTCATTCAGATCTAAACTGTCATTGTGCGGTATTGTTGAACTAACTGTTGATTCTGTATTTCTTTTTACTGTTACTTTTGTGGAATTTTGATCTAAAGTGGGCGAATAACCGTCTTCTTCCTGTAAAGTCACCAAATGTGGAGTAAGAAATTCAGAAGGCTTCCTAGAAGATTTCGATGGTTCTTGGTCACCACCACCAGCATGAACTTCCTTGGTTTCGAAGGAATCTTCTTCCATGTTAGAATTGTTTGTAGGTAAGGTGGCCCAATAGGTTTCACTGATGAAAACAGGCGGTGGAGTAAACATCTTCAGTTTCGCGTTTGTGGTAATTGTTTTTGATGAAAATAGTTTTGGTAAATCTGGTTCCTTTCTAGACGACTTGGTTTTGTTTTGATTGCTATCAGCAATCGCTTCTTCAGAATTAAGTAGTGTCTCGTTGGAAGCTGAAGTTGTTCTGCTAGCGGATGTTGTGGTGGAAGTCATGATCTTTCCTTTCAAAATGGGCAGGTACAATTCCGTAGTGACGAATGCTTCTTCGTTTACTAAAAAAGATTTAGAAACATTAGCGTTTTTTAAATTACAATTTGGCGTTAACTTGCCTTTTGCTAATGTATGACCTCCACTTTCCGTTTTCTTTTTACTGTCTAAAGTTTCTAGGTTTGTGGGGGCTGCTGTTAATAAAGTTGGTGCATTAATATCAATGGCAGGAGATGATAGTCTGTACTTTATTAACCATTTTAATGGCTTGGTATTTTTGGTTGAAGATGCTTGTGAATCTGAAGTGGTACCAATACGTTTTACTTCTTCATAAATTGTAGTGTGCTTAGTTGAATCTAAAATTTCCAAATTCTTTACTGTCGTCTCTAATATGGCTATGTTTTTTCCAGAATATTCTTGTTCACTGCTCCCAACAGGTGGTTGTAAGATCTTGATGTTTGAAGTGCCGAACGAGGAATCATCTAAAGTGTGGCTTCCCATTGCATTTTCAGTCTGAACTATTGGTTTGTTTGAATAATTAAGATAATCAGGAATTGTTGTTAATTTAATTCCTGGCTTGTTTGGATATTCGTCAGTTGTTATATGAGAAGGGCTCATCGCAGCTTTTATTGAAAAAAGCGGTTTTATTACTTTTAATGGTTTTTTTGAAAAACTAGACGCTGTGGCCATTCTAAGTGGTAACGTCGTCTGCAATGAATCTGAAGTTAGTTGTTTGATATTTGGTTTTCCGGTTGACGATTGAATGAACCCTTCATTGAAATTTGTTCTTCCTAAATTTTTATTTTGGGCTATTTTGGTAAAATAATTTTTGAGGGGTGCTGTAACCATATCTACATAACGAGATTCATCCACAGCAGGTGTTTTAGTGACTTCCTGAGCATGTTTATCGCCTTTCTCCGTCACGTGATCAAAGTATTCTTTGCCGTGTGCTGACTTATTCACATAATTAATTACGGACGCAACAGTTGCAGACTGAATGCCTTTTTCTTTATTATAAAACAAGGTTTTTGCTACAGTCGCCGTTTGTTTAGCATCTTTCTCCACGGACGAACCAGCTTTAATTTGGCCGTAAAGTAATTCGGAAAGTGTTGGGGTAATAGTTACAGATTTACCATGACTAGATTTGTTCGAAGTTCTGTTAGTATTTGCAAAGAGATTATATGGAAAATATTGTACAGTCACCACTACTGGTCTCATTCTGATTGAAATATCAGGAGGAGATGTAGACTTAGGAACGCTTGTGTTTGATTTAAGTTGAACTTTACTCTCTGATATTGCCTTTTCTAGATCTGAAAATACAATAGATAAAAATACGAAACTTGTTTTAAAAGTTGGTTTGGTAAAACATACCTACAAGAAATGGAAGAAAGCTTGCTGGCCTTGTACTGTTCGTACCATTACTGGAATGCTTTGGACTCAATGAAGTTGTAGTACCAGAACCAGCCAGGAATGAAAAGGCCGCCCACCAATATTTATCTTTACTGATAAAACTAGGTTTACCGGTACCATTACTGAAATAACCCACTGGAAATTGAAAAGAAGTTTCAGTAGTAGATGCAATAGTAGATTCGACTTCTGCAGCACCCGATTTGTTCTGATTCACATTTATAACAATACCCATTGTTTTGTTTGGTTTCCTTACATATTCTTTGTATTCGTTTATATTTATTTCATGGGTTAGGTTTACGGCATCTTTCATTGCTTCTGATAAATTCCAATCGGTCCCTGAGATCATCTCTACGTCTTCATCTGAGCTAACTTTCTTGTTATGCCCTTTTTTATTTTCAATACCTTTCTGATCAGTCATAGACATATCAGATGTGCCTTTAATTTTCTTGTGGCCGATGATGTCTTTCTTATGATCAAATATTGTTGAAATTTTTTGCTTCCTCGGAAAATTCCGGTCATTCTTTATTGAATCGCTAGAATCAACTTTAGAATCGTTTTTTGTTTTAGTAATATGTTTTTTATCAGAAGCCTTAGCCTTGGAATCCTCCCATATATGCTTAGTTTCATCATGGATCTCCATATCTGTTTCTTTGTCTCCATGTGCTGTTGCAACCTTTTCCTTATGCGACAGATACCAGTCTTCTGAATCTAAATCTTTGTTAATTTCAGACTTTGTTTGCTTCTGATCTGAAACTGTAACTGTAGGAATGTCTTCATACTCCTTATGCTTATCGACATCTTTTTTCTGCTCTAATCCCATGCTAACATTTTTCCTCTTCATGAAGTTCCAGTAATCTATTTCTGAATCGTTCTTTATGGCGGGAGTTTTTGGTTCCATTTTGTAAACTTCTTCTTTCTGTTTGTCCTGATTACCACTCGTTATGACTTCTTTATTTTCATCCGGGGTGATTTTCTTCACATGCGACTTTGTCTCGTTCCTAGTTCCATTTCGCTTGATTTCTTTGTCAGAAATGATCTCTTTGCTTTCATTGTATTTTGCAATATTTTTATTCTGATTTGTATCTGCAATCACTTTCTTTTCTTTGAGTGTATCCAAATAATCTTTTCCAGAGTCTTTCTCTGTTTTGGTATGTTTTTGCTCTTTGTCAGAAACCTCCTCGTTGGATAGTTCCGATACTGGATTGTCTTCATAATCTACTGTCGTTTCTTTGATTTCGTCTATGACCGTCTTATGTGATAAGTGCTCATCCTTTGACGGGAATTCTTTTAAACCTGACTGATTATCTTTCTTTTTAGAAAATACCAAGGTGGATACGTTAGACATTTTTTGACCTTGTTTGTGCTTTCCAGAGCCGCTTTCTTGGCCTAAGAAAATACTAACATTCTTTTCCTTCAGCAAATCGAAATAATTTTTCTTTGAGTCATTCTTTGTTCCAGTATGTTCTTGTTCGGTATGGGAGGCCCCTTCTTTGGTAATTTTCGAAACGTTTTCTTCCGCCAGTGCGTCTATTTCTTGGTCTTTATCTGCGATGGTCTTCTTTTCATGTGACAAATGCCAATCTAATTTTGACCCCTTGTTAGCTTCAGCACTTTCATTTTCTTCATGTGAAATAGTAGTAGTTGAAACACCAAGAATCTCTTCATCCTTTTCATGCTTTGTAATGTCTTCGCTTTGGTCTGTATTTTTCTGTAGTGCATCCTCATATTTTACTTCAGGGTGCTCCTTTTTGGCACTAGAAACCCCTTCCTGAGAACTTGTCGATGGGTGTTTGTATTGTTTATCTATCGTGATGCTCATCTCTTTATTTCTATCAACCGCGGGCGTTTTCTTATGTTCCTCTTGTAAATCCTGCGTGTTTGATATTTTCGTAATTTCGGC
Source organism: Melanotus villosus (assembly GCA_963082815.1). NCBI lineage: Eukaryota > Metazoa > Arthropoda > Insecta > Coleoptera > Elateridae > Melanotus > Melanotus villosus. The sequence goes on from OY720425.1 coordinate 41,926,510, forward strand.
TTCTTTCTGCTTTTCATGTGAATATTTTTTATCTTGGTTTTCCTTGTTTCTTGTGATATCTTTTTTGTGGTCATGTTCTGTAACTTCTTGCTTTCGATCTACATCCATAGTAACATTTTCCCCTGAAACGAAGTGCTCGAAAACTTCCGTTGTATGTGTATCTTTGTTATCTGTAGGCTTGCCTTTGACGTCGACTGCGCTAACGTTCTTTTTATGTAGAAGGTCCAAATCTTGCAGGTTCGTAGCCTTTTTAGTTCCTTTTCTTTTCTTTTTTTTAGTTGTAACTATGGAACTTCCTGCGCCTTCCTTGTGTTTCTTGGCGTCTCCATCACGTCCTACTTTGACCGTTGCATTATACTCTTTTAAGGAACCCCACTTCTTTTCCTTAGAGTCACTCTTTATTTCAGAATATTTTTCTTCTTCGCTGTCAGTCTTAGTGGCAGTTTCTTCGCTTTCACTTGTTGTGGCCTGCTTGTGTGATGAATGCCGATCATTAAATTTTGTCCCATTTTTAGTTTCAGTTTGCTTTCCTTCTTTATCGGAAACTGCAATTGTAGAAAGATCAAAAATTTCTTCACTTTCCTTGTGTTTTCCGATTTTGGCGGTTTCATTAGCTTTTTGCAGTAAATCCCAATAATCTTCTTTCGAGTCGCTCTTTATTCCGCTATCGTGAACTTTGTCCTTGGAAAGCTCCATTTCACTCTGTTTTTCGGTATCAATCTCTGTGTCCGTTTTTGCGTTTTTATCTGACACGAATTTCTTTTTATGTGAGAAATTTTGGCGTCCTTTCTTGGTTCCACTTTGTTTCTCTTCTTTATCTGAAATCACACTAGTAGATACCTTAGAAACCTTAATGCTTTCTTTATGTTTGGTGATGTCTTTCTTGTGGTCTAACTTTGGGGTAACCTTGTCTTTTTTTAGTAAATTCCAATAACCTTTCTTAGTGCTACTTTCTATTTCGGTATGCTTCTGTTCCGTATCTTTCGTTTCGCCTTTTTCTTGGCTATCAATCCCTACATCCGTTTCCTTGCTTTCGACTGTGGCGACTTTCTTCTTATTTGATACATGTTTATCTTTCAATACATTCTCCTTTGTGGATTTAGTTTGCTTGTCTTCCTTATCCAAAATAACAGTAGCGGAGACGTTAGATACCTCATCCTTGTGTTTTATGTTGCTTTTCTTTGCAGTAATATTATCTTTTTTAAGCGAACCCCAATGACCTTCCTTCGAGTTGTTTTTTATTTCGGTATGCTTTTGCTCAACGTTCTCAATTTCTTTCTCGGAATCTTCCGTTTCATCAATTTCTTCACTATCAACTTCCGAGCCTGTTTCTTGGCCTTTGCCTGTAGCAACTTTTTTCTTGGATGAGATATGTTTGCCTTTTGATATGGCTCCCTTTTTAGTTTCAGTTTGTTTTCCTTTTTCAACAGAAGTCGTGGTGCTAGTAACGTTAGAGCCCTCATCAGTTTGATTGTGTCTTTGTATGTCTTTGTGGTGTGGTTCGGCAGTAATGTTATCTTGTTTAACTAAATCCCAATGACCTTCTTTTGGGTCTTGTTTAATTTCTCTATGCTCTTGTTCGGCTTTCTTCGCATCTTCTTTGGAACCTTTCGTTTCATCCACTTCTTCGTTGTCAACCTCTGTATCTATTTCTTGGCCTTCGCCTGTGGCAACTTTTTTCTTGTGTGGGATATGTTTACCTTTTAACAGGGCTCCCTCTTTAGTTTCAGTTTGTATTCCTTTTTCAACCGAAATCGTAGTGCTAGTAAGGTTAGACGCCTCATCACTTTGAGTGTGTCCTTGGATGTCTTTGTGGTGTGGTTCGGAAGCAACGTTATCTTCTTTAACCCAATCCCAGTGACCTTCTTTTGAGTCTTGTTCAATTTCTTTATGCTTCTGTTCGGCGTTCTTCGCCTCTTCCTCGGAACCTTCCGATTCATCCATCTCTTCGTTGCCAACCTCTGTACCTATTTCCTGGCCTTCGCCTGCGGAAACCTTTTTCTTGTGTGGTATATGTTTACCTTTTAATATGGCTCCCTTTTTAGTTTCGGTTTGTTTTCCTTTTTCAACAGAAATCGTAGCGCTAGTAACGTTAGACACCTCATCACTTTGATTGTGTCCTTGAATGTCTTTGTGGTGTGGTTCGGGAGTAACGTTATCTTCTTTACCCCAATCCCAATGACCTTCTTTTGAGTCTTGTTCAATTTCTTTATGCTTCTGTTCGGCGTTCTTTGCCTCTTCCTCGGAACCTTCCGTTTCATTCGTCTCTTCGTTGCCAACCTCTGTACCTATTTCTTGGCCTTCGCCTGTGGAAACCTTTTTCTTGTGTGGGATATGTTTACCTTTTAATATGGCCCCCTTTTTAGTTTCTTTTTGTTTTCCTTTTTCAACTGAAGTCGTAGTGCTAGTAACGTTAGACACATCATCACTTTGATTGTGTCCTTGGATGTCTTTGTGGGGTGGTTCGGGAGTAACGTTATCTTCTTTAACCCAATCCCAATTACCTTCTTTTGAGTCTTGTTCAATTTCTTTATGCTTCTGTTCGGCGTTCTTCGCCTCTTCCTCGGAACCTTCCGTTTCATCCGTCTCTTCGTTGCCAACCTCTGAGCGTATTTCTTGGCCTTCGTCTGTGGAAACCTTTTTCTTGTGTGGGATATGTTTACCTTTTGATATGGCCCCCTTTTTAGTTTCAGTTTGTTTTCCTTTTTCAACTGAAGTCGTAGTGCTAGTAACGTTAGACACATCATCACTTTGATTGTGTCCTTGGATGTCTTTGTGGTGTGGTTCGGGAGTAACGTTATCTTCTTTACCCCAATCCCAATGACCTTCTTTTGAGTCTTGTTCAATTTCTTTATGCTTCTGTTCGGCGTTCTTTGCCTCTTCCTCGGAACCTTTCGTTTCATCCATCTCCTCGTGGCCAACCTCTGTACCTATTTCTTGGCCTTCACCTGTGGAAACCTTTTTCTTGTGGGGGATATGTTTACCTTTTGATATGGCCCCCTTTTTAGTTTCAGTTTGTTTTCCTTTTTCAACTGAAGTCGTAGTGCTAGTAACGTTAGACACATCATCACTTTGATTGTGTCCTTGGATGTCTTTGTGGGGTGGTTCGGGAGTAACGTTATCTTCTTTAACCCAATCCCAATTACCTTCTTTTGAGTCTTGTTCAATTTCTTTATGCTTCTGTTCGGCGTTCTTCGCCTCTTCCTCGGAACCTTCCGTTTCATCCGTCTCTTCGTTGCCAACCTCTGAGCCTATTTCTTGGCCTTCGTCTGTGGAAACCTTTTTCTTGTGTGGGATATGTTTACCTTTTGATATGGCCCCCTTTTTAGTTTCAGTTTGTTTTCCTTTTTCAACTGAAGTCGTAGTGCTAGTAACGTTAGACACATCATCACTTTGATTGTGTCCTTGGATGTCTTTGTGGTGTGGTTCGGGAGTAACGTTATCTTCTTTACCCCAATCCCAATGACCTTCTTTTGAGTCTTGTTCAATTTCTTTATGCTTCTGTTCGGCGTTCTTTGCCTCTTCCTCGGAACCTTTCGTTTCATCCATCTCCTCGTGGCCAACCTCTGTACCTATTTCTTGGCCTTCGCCTGTGGAAACCTTTTTCTTGTGGGGGATATGTTTACCTTTTGATATGGCCCCCTTTTTAGTTTCAGTTTGTTTTCCTTTTTCAACTGAAATCGTAGTGCTAGTAAAGTTAGACACCTCATCACTTTGATTGTGTCCTTGGATGTCTTTGTGGTGTGTTTCGGGAGTAACGTTATCTTCTTTACCCCAATCCCAATGACCTTCTTTTGAGTCTTGTTCAATTTCTTTATGCTTCTGTTCTGCGTTCTTTGCCTCTTCCTCGGAACCTTTCGTTTCATCCATCTCCTCGTGGCCAACCTCTGTACCTATTTCTTGGCCTTCGCCTGTGGAAACCTTTTTCTTGTGTGGGATATGTTTACCTTTTGATATGGCCCCCTTTTTAGTTTCAGTTTGTTTTCCTTTTTCAACTGAAATCGTAGTGCTAGTAACGTTAGACACCTCATCACTTTGATTGTGTCCTTGGATGTCTTTGTGGGGTGGTTCGGGAGTAACGTTATCTTCTTTAACCCAATCCCAATTACCTTCTTTTGAGTCTTGTTCAATTTCTTTATGCTTCTGTTCGGCGTTCTTCGCCTCTTCCTCGGAACCTTCCGTTTCATCCGTCTCTTCGTTGCCAACCTCTGAGCCTATTTCTTGGCCTTCGTCTGTGGAAACCTTTTTCTTGTGTGGGATATGTTTACCTTTTGATATGGCCCCCTTTTTAGTTTCAGTTTGTTTTCCTTTTTCAACTGAAGTCGTAGTGCTAGTAACGTTAGACACATCATCACTTTGATTGTGTCCTTGGATGTCTTTGTGGTGTGGTTCGGGAGTAACGTTATCTTCTTTACCCCAATCCCAATGACCTTCTTTTGAGTCTTGTTCAATTTCTTTATGCTTCTGTTCGGCGTTCTTTGCCTCTTCCTCGGAACCTTTCGTTTCATCCATCTCCTCGTGGCCAACCTCTGTACCTATTTCTTGGCCTTCGCCTGTGGAAACCTTTTTCTTGTGGGGGATATGTTTACCTTTTGATATGGCCCCCTTTTTAGTTTCAGTTTGTTTTCCTTTTTCAACTGAAATCGTAGTGCTAGTAAAGTTAGACACCTCATCACTTTGATTGTGTCCTTGGATGTCTTTGTGGTGTGTTTCGGGAGTAACGTTATCTTCTTTACCCCAATCCCAATGACCTTCTTTTGAGTCTTGTTCAATTTCTTTATGCTTCTGTTCTGCGTTCTTTGCCTCTTCCTCGGAACCTTTCGTTTCATCCATCTCCTCGTGGCCAACCTCTGTACCTATTTCTTGGCCTTCGCCTGTGGAAACCTTTTTCTTGTGTGGGATATGTTTACCTTTTGATATGGCCCCCTTTTTAGTTTCAGTTTGTTTTCCTTTTTCAACTGAAATCGTAGTGCTAGTAACGTTAGACACCTCATCACTTTGATTGTGTCCTTGGATGTCTTTGTGGTGTGGTTCGGGAGTAACGTTATCTTCTTTACCCCAATCCCAATGACTTTCTTTTGAGCCTTGTTCAATTTCTTTATGCTTCTGTTCGGCGTTCTTCGCCTCTTCCTCGGAACCTTCCGTTTCATCCTTCTCTTCGTTGCCAACCTCTGTACCCATTTCTTGGCCTTCGTCTGTGGAAACCTTTTTCTTAGGTGGGATATGTTTACCTTTTGATATGGCCCCCTTATTGGTTTCAGTTTGTTTTCCTTTTTCAACTGAAGTCGTAGTGCTTGTAACGTTAGACACTTCATGACTTTGATTGTGTCCTTGGATGTCTTTGTGGTGTGGTTCGGGAGTAACGTTATCTTCTTTACCCCAATCCCAATGACCTTCTTTTGAGTCTTGTTCAATTTCTTTATGCTTCTGTTCGGCGTTCTTCGCCTCTTCCTCGGAACCTTCCGTTTCATCCGTATCTTCGTTGCCAACCTCTGTACCTATTTCTTGGCCTTCGTTTGTGGAAACCTTTTTCTTGTGTGGGATATGTTTACCTTTTGATATGGCCCCCTTTTTAGTTTCAGTTTGTTTTCCTTTTGCAACTGAAGTCGTAGTGCTAGTAACGTTAGACACATCATCACTTTGATTGTGTCCTTGGATGTCTTTGTGGTGTAGTTCGGCAGGAACGTTATCTTTTTTAACTAAATCCCAATGACCTTCTTTTGAGCCTTGTTTAATTACTCTATGCTCGTGTTCGGCATTCTTCGCCTCTTCTTTGGAACCTTCCGTTTTATCCACTTCTTCGTTGTCAACCTCTGAATCTATTTCTTGTCCTTCGCCCGTGGCAACTTTTTTCTTGTGTGGGATATGTTTACCTTTTGATATGGCTCCATTTTTGGTTTTAGTTTGGTTTCCTTTTTCAACCGAAATCGTAGTGCTAGTAACGTTAGACACCTCATCACTTTGATTGTGTGTTGGGATATCTTTGTGGTGTAGTTCGGCAGGAATGTTATCTTTTTTAACTGAATCCCAATGACCTTCTGTTGAGTCTTGTGATATTTCTCTATGCTTTTGTTCGGCATTCTTCGCCTGTTCCTTGGAATCTTCTGTTTCATCAATTTCTTCACTGTCAACTTTCGTGCCTGTTTCTTGGCCTTTGCCTGTAGCAACTTTTTTCTTGTGTGGGATATGTTTGCCTTTTGATATGTCTCCCTTTTTACTTTCAGTTTGTTTTCCTTTTTCAACAGAAATCGTAGCGCTAGTAACGTTAGACACCTCATCAGTTTGATTGTGGCTTTGTATGTCTTTGTGGTGTTTTTTAAGTGACTCCAAATCACTTTCTTTTGAGTCTTGTTTAATTTCTCTATGCTTTTGTTCGGTAAAGTCGGTGACGATCTGAGTTGTCTGTTGCGATGGATCATAAACTTCTTCTTTAGAAGTTTCAGTTTTTTGTTTTTCTTGATTATCGATCAGCGTGTCTATATTTTCGTTTTCATCAACGATCACCTTTTTCTTATGTGAAAATTGCTTGCTGTCTAATTTCGTTTTCTTTTTGGTATCGACTTGTGTCATTTCATCATCCATCGTGGAAAGGTCAGATAACTTTTCTTTTTTTTTATATTTTTCGGCATCTTCGTGCTTCTTTATATAAGTTTTGTTCTTCTTCAGGGAGTCCCAATCGTGTTGTTTGGAATCGTTCTTTGCTTTAGTGTATTGTTGTTCTATGTCGTAAGCATCCTTCAAAATTTCCGATATGTTCTTTTTGTTTACACTGTCGATAGCCACGTCTGTTTTCTTCCGGTCTTGTGATTTTGTTCCTTTTTTGACTGCCATTTGCTGCCCCTCTTTCTCTGAGGTTACAGCTGTATAGACATCAGACGTTTTTCTGCCGTCTTCGTATGTTGTGCTGTCTTTCGTGAGCTCTAGTTTTGTAGTTGCATTATTCTTGGTCAACAAATCCTCATAGTTATCCTTAGAACTGCTCTTAGTTTGCGTATAAGTTTGTTCCGTGACTTCTTCACTATCGATCTTCATGTCATTTTGCTTTCCTTCGCTAATGCTAACATTTTTCTTATGTGATAAATCTTGAACCTTTTTGACTTCAGTTTGCTTTTCTTCCGTGTCTAAAGACACAGTTGTGGAAGCATCAGGCACCTCCATACTTTCTTTATATTTTGTCTTTTGATCTAGTTCAGACACATGCCGAGTATTGCTGTCCACAGTTGACTTCGTTGTTTGATCTTGAGATTCTATTTCTGTTCCAATTCCAGCGTGCTCTCTTTTTTCGTCGACGCTTATAGCTTCGGTCGCATTGGACGTTTCTTTGGTACCTTTATGTTTTGTGATGTCTTTCATTTTGTTCTTCTTTAGCAATGCCTTCCAATCATCCTTTATATCAGTATTCTTTGCTTCCTTATCTGTTTCCCCTTCTTGATCTATGATGATCTCCTTGTGATGTGATAAATCTGGGGTTATTGTTCCCATCACCTCGGATTGATGTGACACAAGTACGTCGTCAGATGTTGATGTTTCGTTAATTTCCGTATCCTTCCGTTCTTGGTTTGGAGCCTTGACCGTGGAGATTCCTGTATCGATTTCGTCTTTTTTGTGATCTGGTTTCTTAGTGATGTTTTTCTTTATTGCATCCGAAGACTGTTTAATACCAGAGGTTTGTTCTTCTCCAGTTGTGTTGGTCCTTTTTTGTTGGTCCATTTTTTTCTCATGTGATTGGTGCGAATCTTGTATGTTTAACCCTTTCGTAATGTCATACTGCTTTTGTTGATCGTTCAAAGTGATAGGTGTGGATATATCAAACATATCTTCGCCCTCCTTTTTTATAGCGTAGTCTTTCTTCTTTTTGGACTGCTCTTGTTTTGCAGCCGATTCTTTTTCTTTGGAAATATCAAACACACCATCATTTTTAACGGTTGTGTCTATCTTTTTATCCTTGTCTGTAGCTTGCTGCCATTTCTTCTCAGAACTCGTTACTGCGGATACGTTCAATATGTCTTCGCTTTGTTTGAATTCTTTAGTGTCTTCCTTTATGTCTAGTTCTGCATCTTTTGCTATTGTTATATCTTTTCCGTTATTCACAACTTTGTCAGTAACTAATTGGGGACTTACTGAAATGTTATTGTCTTTTAGATGGAGTTTGGTTTTAATAACATTCAGTATTTCCTTCTGTATTTCCGTTAAGTTTGTAGAAACAAGTTGCTTTGTTGGATGCTTAATTAGTTCAATTATATTTCGTGAAAATGAGGCAGATGTTGTGTTTCCAGGGCCTACTGTACCAATGTCACAGAAACAAATCTGTTTTGCACATTTTGTACTATGTTCGATGGAGGTTGGAGTTTGTGTAGCTGGTCTCGTTATTGACTCATCTTTAATTAGCTCGGGTATTCCTGATAAAGGGGTTGGCGCTTCAGTTAACGTTTCTTCACTTGTAATGACCGAAGGCAATGTTGACTGTATAAAAGTGTCAGTGGCGGGGGCACTTTTTACAAAATCTGATGTTTGCAGCACAGGTCGTGGTGTTGGAAACATTGTCACTGCGCTCAAATCAGGTGGTTTTCTATTCGAATCTGCGAAAGCACCGTTTATCATTGGATTTCTCGCTAATGCATTTGATTTAATATTTAACATTAAATTTCTTGGAGCGTATCTAATATTAAAATTAAATTTGTCTCTCATTCTTCCTTGCGCCCATCGATTTAAAGACATTACATGTCGTTTTCGTCGAGATTTCTTCATAGTATTATGTTTCTCTCCACTCCGAATTTGTATGTGCTTTATAATAAACGTGCAATTCTTTGTGTGACTTTTGATTAACGCCTGTAAATAAATTATATAATTAATTAATGATTTGTCTTTTCTACCTGTAAAATACACACATCACAAAAGTCTAGGGATATATATTTTTTTATCGATATAAATCAATTTTGTTATTAAATATCTCTACCATTGATCAAGTATGCTAGTGCTAGTCTTTGGGCTAGCGATAGCAATTGTTTCAATAATAAACAAACAAATGCAAATGCTTAATTGTCAATTCAACTAAAAGTAAAGCAATTTCAGTGTTGTTAGGGAATAATTTAATCATCATTTACAGTTAATTTACGTTTATATTGGGGTGATTTAAGTTTTATTGGTGCTGTTATTATGGAAGGTAATCAACAACGACAACATTTAAGTTTAGCTGAAATGAACAGAGCTGTAGGTATGCTAGAAGCTGGTCGAAGACAAGTTGACGTTGCAGCAGCTTTAAACACCTCTCAAAGTGTTATCAGCAGACTGTGGCGTAGATATAGGACATCCGGAGATCCTAGCGAACAACATCCAGGTCGTGGACGCATTACTACCGCAGTTCAAGATCGCTACTTAACATTGGAAGCTAGACGACGACCAATAATTACGGCTAAACAATTGCTTTCACAGCTTCAGACTACTCATAATGTAACTGTATGTTCTCAAACAATCAGAAATCGATTGCATGAAGCTAATCTCCACGCCCGACGTCCAATAAGAGCCCCACCAATTCGACATGGTAATCGAGCACGTAGAGTAGAATGGGCTGAAGAGCATATTCTGTGGACAGAAGAGCAATGGTCTAGGGTTTTGTTCACAGATGAATCTCATTTTGGAATACACCCTGACAGCCGAAGAGTTAGAGTGTGGAGACGACCTGGTAACTTGGAAAGGCTCAGATGTGTTCAAGATGTCCATTCTTATAAAGGAGGTACCGTAATGATGTGGGGTGGTATCTGCATTGGCGGAAAAACAGATCTCTGTTTTCTTGAGAGGTTTTTAAATGCCGATGGGTATCTAAATAGGGTACTGCGGCCTATAGTGCTTCCATTCGCAGGTGCTGTTGGACCTGAGTTCATTCTAATGCATGATAATGCCAACCCACACGTTGCAGGTACTGTTACCGAGTGACTTGAAGACGAAAACATTTCTGTTTTACCATGGCCTGCGCAGTCCCCAGACTTAAACGTTATTGAGCACGTGTGGGACATGTTGGGAAGAAGCATTGAAAGTGAATTGGATGAAATTCATACTCGGATTCAGCTTCGTGATACCCTTGTAAGACACTGGCAACAGTTACCGCAAGATGCAATAGATAATTTAATTTTATCAATGCCTAGAAGATGCAGAGCCGTTTTGAACCAAAGAGGAGGAAATACTCTCTACTAAATTTAATTAATGAATACTTTAAGTGCTGACACTTCAATTTCTTATGATTGTATAAAATCAACTTTTTGCTAATAAGTTTCATTAAAGCTTTTTCAACTTGTCTTCTTTTGTTTTAAATTAAATTTCTAATTTAGAATGTTGTAAAAGTATTGTGTTAATTTATTATATGCAGACCACCTAAAAAAAATCAAAATACTTGACAGTTTTGTATAAAAAAAAATATATCCCTAGACTTTTGTGATGTGTGTATATATGTATATCTTGATTTGCCTCACCTTATAACGAATATGTTTCCTTTCAGTTGGTAGTTCCACATTAAAGACGTTCCACTGCTTTGACGTTCTTGTTTTCAAGGCTTTCACTAGAAAATTTCCATCTGGATCTCTCAAAATTAGACGGAGTTCATATTCGCCACCTCTACAATTGGAAAGAAATAACGGAACTTCTAACGTGAATCTATCTGCAATCATAAAATATTCCGTTTCTAAGCAACCAAAACCCTTAGGGTTAACAAACGCCTCATCGTCGTTGTTCCAAAGGGGTATCCTTAGGGTGGTAAGATTTACTTTTCTATAAGGTAATTCATAGTGTCTTTTGCATTCAGTCGATAAATTACCAAATAATTTATTTTTAGTACTAAATTTGTACTGTTTCTTTGATAACATTGTATTTACATCGCGATATAATAATATTAGAGCGGTTATTAATATAATTACCTCTTTCATTTTATGTTTTTTCTTTGCTTACTGGCATAGTTTGCTTTGATGTTGGTATAACAAAAATAAAACTATTACCATAACTACTTAAATGTTAAAATAATGAAGTATTTTAAGGTACAACTGCTAATATAATTTTACTAATTTATTAGTCTAAACGAGTATCCTATAAATTTAAAACTAAAACTATTTGCTATTAGTTGAACAATTCAATAGTAACTATAGAAATGTTAAATATCATTGTTTATCAGACTATTGAAGACTACTAATAATGTCCTAAATATAAAAAATAAGATACATTTTGCACCCTTGCCCTATAGTTTGTTCTGATTACTAATGCTATGTAACCTTCGGTGAATAATCAGAGATGAAAATTATTCGAGGCTTTATAGTATATTTACTGATAAGTGTTATAGTAAATTTAAGAAGTTGCTTATTCTTAGCAGACTACCTAAATCTAAAGGTATAAAAGTATGAAAGTATGAAATATAGATTATATAAAAGTTGAACAAATTATTTACAATAGTTTGCGACAAATTTAATAAAGCTATGTAAATATAATATTTTTACCAAATATATGTATTTCTCCAAGTGAACTAACCGGCCAAACCACAATGTTAACGTAATATTACAACAATTTACAGCACAGTATCCTTACTTTAAAAATAACTAAATAAAAATTTAGGTACTCCCTTTGTTTCCTGTCCATATCCCTACGACGGGTTTCAGTTGCATTGGTAATTTGTTGGTCTTATGATTTAATAAGTTGATAACTTTTAGATTGGCTGTTCGAAATTTCAGATTTTATGGTTATATACTTAAGTTGAAATTTTGTTTTGGCCCTGTACGACTTCAACGGAGCTCTTTGAAAGTTCCCTCTTCAGTAGATTGAATGATTGGCTGCTGAAACAAAATAAACTTTTAAAATAGAAAAGCATGGGTCGTAATTAAGTACACATTTAACTATACATGACGATAGATTTTAAACAAGGGAATTGATTTACACAATAATTATTACAATTTAATAGTTTTCCTATTACGTAGAATCTATTTTGTGAAATTCTATTCACAAAAGAAATGATGCAATAGTTAGTAATATAATGATTAGATACTAAAAACGATTGGTCAGTAAATTAGCAGACACAAACAATTTATGTATAAACTAATAAGAATGTGCAGCTGTGAGTCGATATTAACTAAACTATTTCACCCTGTTTGCTAAGGTATTATTAAAATGATGTCTTCCAAACGCTAGTATAGATGATACTGTAGAACCTCTCAACTAATTTGTAAAAAGATAGGTTAGTCGACGCCTAAAAAAGACCAAAGATTTAAAGCGACCACAACTACCTACTCAAATCTAACTGAAAACAATACACGAAAAGAAAATAGATTGAAAATAACATGGCAAGAACTCAAACATCGTAAAGCAAACCAAGAAATGTCACAATATTATATAGTTTTATTAAATAAGCACAAGAATGATGAAATACAAAATTAGTTCAAGAATGTGGCAGTACTAAAAGCCACTGAATAATCATTCCAAATAACAACGTACATATATCATAAACGGACATCAAGTTTTCAATCTCTCTATCGGCTCTATCCTTAGACACAAAGGGCATTGGGTCAAAAGTAACAAAGAATGAAACATGTTTCCAACAATTTCAACCTGGAATTACTTTGCTGGTAAATCTAGACTTCACCTAATAAGCGAACAAGCACATTGTCGTAAACTGATTTTAGTTTTTATTAAAGGCCCCCACATCGATTCAAACGAAACGAAACTTCCTAGCAATTGGTGAAATTCTTAAGGACCTTAAATAAAAGGATATCTAACCAAAACATACAATATACCAGAATAATTTCTTCTTCTCCAGAAGGCAGCACAAATTATTCGGGTTTCTAAACCGTGAAAACCTTTACTGAAGTAAAGGCTATTACTTTGCTTCTACTAATGCTGAAAATTCTAAAACAGCTATTTTTGGAAATATTAGAACCAAGCATAATAGAACACCAATTAATACCCAGTCACAGCTTGGACATCGGCCAAATTTATTAGGCTTGGATACAATGTCCAGTGGCCTTTTTGAATAAAGTACAAACTGTCCAGCTTTTATACACAGGACAACTTGCAACTGTGTCGTAATTCTAAAGCCTTCTGTGTATAGTCGCCACTTGCTTGTAAAACATCAACAAGACCATATACATAACTCTAAAGACTAACTAACCCAAAACCCAGCAACATAATGCTAATACTAAAGGGTTTTTCAATAGGGGTGATATGTTTTGAAATTGACATAGCGGCCATATTTGAAATGTCACAATTGTCTGTCGTTGTCAAATGTGTTTAGTAAAGTCTGCCATTTCATCACGGAAAGATATACGCTTCAGGAAATGTGAAATGTGGTCAATGGTGAGCGGTACAGATCGATGATAACTAACTTTTTATGGCCTGAACTGAATGATATTGATTTAACTAACATCTGGTTCCAGCAAGACGGCGCTACGTGCCACACGGTCCCTGAAACAATTGGTTTATTGCGTCAAAAGTTTGGTCAGTTGATTATTTCCAGAAATGGACTGGTCGAATGGCCTCCAAGAAGCTGTGATTTTAACACCTTCAGACTTCTTCTTATGGGGTTATTTAAAGGCTATTGTTTATGACAATAAACCAGAGACACTTGATGCATTAAAATTGAATATTCAATGCGCCATTCGTGACATCAGGCCTAATTTATTGAATAGAGTTCTTGAAAATTGGGTTCATCGAATTCGGTCGTCTATTTCTATTTGTTGTTGTATCATTTTAATTTAAAAACATATCGCTCTTATTGAAAAACCCGATAGAACGACCTACTTGAATTGTACTGGTATTCTCATTTCATCAAAGTCGAATCATTATTTCTCAGCAACTTCAGACTAATCTAAATTTTAATGATCTATAAATAAATTATTGTTTCTATTGAAAATAATGTAGGTTTGCACTATAACACAAAATGAAGAGAGCTGTGTCTATAAATTGAATCAGATGGTTACGAAAATACATGAAATTGAAAAAACTGACAAGTTTTCGATTTTCAAATATCTCAAAAATGAGGTACTAAAACTTCGTATACATACAGTTTGTAATTCTGAAATAAAAAAATCATCTACACAACCTTCAGGAAGCAATAGCACCCTGTATAGGTGAAACATAAGATTAGGTCAGCCAAAATTTGGTATTTTTGTCATATAAGTAATTATCAATTAACAAGACACGTTCGTGTTACCTCTTGTTTAACTATAAATATCCTGTTTATTGTATTATTGTCCTGAAAATGGTGAATCTGTTCCACACTGCAAGTTGCTAAACCCTGCTAAGTTTGTTTCCTCTGATCGCAGCTCCGACAGTTAAGCTCTGTACTTACACTAAACCTATCCTTTCCTTAAAGCTGTTTACTGTAAATAGATAACATGGTTCTCAATCTCTTTCTTGAAAAGGTCAACATATCTAAGAGCTATTTCAAAGAAGTATCTGGGTAGTTTTATACCTCAAACTAGTTCCGACAAATAATATTTATTTTACAAAAGATATCAGATGAATAGGATTGATTGACAAATACCACATTCTGTTTGAAATGAAATTTAAAATGAAAATTTTATAATTTTTTCACTTAGACTCAGAATTTAACAGTATAAATTTTAAAAAGAAACTTTTGTTATGTTTAGAGTAACAATATACAGCGATTCCTTATACTGACACATAACAAGGATAAAGTACTTTTCAGTAAAAAATTGGTAAATTCACTTTGCCTTATCATTCAGATGTAATCTCTTTGTATCGGGGAATGTTGTTAAATTATCAAAATCACAGTAAAATATTACAACTAATACATATTTCGTCTTCTCATAATTTGGTGAAGAACATATCTCTTGGTAAAACCAAATACACCATTACGACCAATTGTCAGTTCCATCAACTCTCCTTGTCACACTCTAGCACGTTTCCTATTGAAGATAATATCTCCTCTACAAGTGAAAACATCCTCATACGTAAAAAATACATAGCATTTCATAGAAATAGTTAGAACCCTTAACTTAGACCGGGAATACTTAATGATGAGCCTTGATGTAGTCTTTTCACTATTGTGCCAGTAGACGACGCACTAACAATAATCCGCCAGAAATTAACAACAGATGTCACTCTTCAAGAAAGAACAACATTAAGTATAGGTGCAGTAATGGAACTTCTTAATATTTGTCTAAAAACCACATATTTCCAAATAAAAAATAATTTTTACCGACAAGAATTCGGTATGGCAATGGGTTCACCCTTGTCACCAATTACCTTTTCTGGATGTTCTGGTAACAAGACAAGAACACCAACCCAAAAAAACAGAGATTTACCAAAAAGCAACTCACACAGTTTTCACTCTAATCATCACCCTAAAGTCTCGGAAGGTGTTGCAAAGTGCTTATATGATAGAGCACAAATAGTATGTTCCTGAGAAGATCTTCTCCACAAAGAACAAAAGAAGATTTCAGAAATGTTACGGAAGAATGGTTATCCAGAAAAAGTACTACAAAAAGCAATTCAAAAGAAACAGGCTACGAAACAACAAAGAGAAGCAGCTCGTTACTTGAGTGTACTTCCATATGTGAAAGATTTCTCAGAACAACTTAAAAAACTAGGAAAGAAATACAGCATTCGAACAAGATTCGGAACTTCTAATACTCTTGGATCAATTTTAACGCACACGAAACCCAAAAATGAAGTTCAAGAATCAAAGAACTGCATCTATAAGATACCTTGGGAATGTAGCAAAAAATACATTGGTGAGACAAAGAGACCATTGAATATCACAGTAAATGAACACAAAAAACTTGTTCGAGGCGGAGAGTTCTCTAAATCAAAAATAGCAGAGCATGTCTACAATGAAGACCATCGAATCATATGGGATCAAACGAGCATCACCAACCATGAAGATAACACCTTCAGAAGAAAAATGAAAAAGGCGGTACATATGTTACTACAACAAGAATCAGTTATTAGCACCCCCAGCGGAGGTGTTCCAATCATATGGAAACCTCTCTTGCGACGAGAACTTCATGAGTAGTTGAATAGTAGACTTGTTTTGACAATCGTCAAATTTATTAATTAACAACTGATGACGATTGCAGATAGAATTGTAATCGAAAGCTTTTGTAATTAAAAACCTTGATCATTTTTTAAGTGTTTTATTATAATTAAGATGGGGGAAGTCCAAGAAAGAAGAAATAATAATATTCACCTATCTACAAAGACTTATAGAGAATATATCTGTTGGGGTTCTGTTCCAGCTAACTTTACTGTTGTAATTTGGTGACAACAATATCTTCAGAAACTAGGTCTTGCCAGTTTTACCAAGGAAGTATTTCATTTATAACCTGGAAACTTAGGCTCCATTTTATGTTTAATAATTTTGTATGTTTTAACTTAAAATAAAAACAATTTTCTATAAAACCTCTATTTTTATAATAGTGGAGTGTTTTGATAAACATGGTGTCAGTTTTGTGGTAAAACAAAATATGCATAAAGAGAATGAATACAAATTTTACTTACTCAAAGTTAGTGCATTCAATACAAAAAGCAAAAGTGCATCAAACTATTAAAGCAACCGCATGGTAGTAACCAAAAAAAGAGCGAAAAAGACAAATGGACCATTACATGAATTCATTGTGGACATGGTAAAAGCAACCAGAACATGTAATTACAGAACACTCATCACTGAATTGATCAGATATCGATACGTAAGGGATACCACAAATCAAAACTTGCTAGAGACATTGCAAATGTTTGAAGTCTATCGTTTGAAGAAGCAATTTAGAATCAAGCAAGTGAAGTAATAGCTGACGAAATTAATGAACGTACAAAAGTATAAACACAAAAATAATACAAAGTCTTCAATCAAATCCAAGCGCAGTGAGAATGAAATAAAAAGCACAAAAACTGAAACTACCTACCAAGGTATTCAAGTAATGTTAAAGATATGAAGCTAGTCTTTTCGCAGAAAAATATAGTGCAAAATTTATCACTCAAGTTGACATCAAAATAAATAGTAATGCATTTGCAGTTGCAATTTTAACACTACGAAAGGTACTAAACAAAGTAAAATATGAATTGTACAGAATAGTGAAGCAGCTAAGCCATGTAGCTAGTACCTTTTTTTAACGACTCTGTATAAAAATTTTTGGAAAATAATCCAAATGAAAAAGGAAAACACTTTCATTACTCTGCCCAGAGCTGGGTAGTAGTTTAACTACTAATAGTTAAACTACTAGTTTAACTACTTTTTCGGATGAAGTAGTTAATAGTTACCTACATTTTCGGTGCTAGTAATCGTAGTGTAGTTCACTACTTTTATTGGGAAGTAGTTGGCAACATTACTATTTTGCTAGTAGTTAAGTACTCAATTTTTCGATTTAACTACTAACTACTAATATTTCAATTCCTAACTACTTTCAGCACTATATAACTACTTTTTAGTAGTTAAACTACTTTTTTGTAGTTAAACTACTTTTGATATTCAAGTCGTGAAATCGCATAATAGCAGTTACATTAGTTTCTGTAAGACACCTGCACACGAAATTGCAGGAGTGGGGGCAGGAAGTAGTTTAAAAAGTAGTTATTGAAAAAGTAGTTGGCTCTACAAGTACTCAGTAGTTTAACTACTTTTTGAAACTAGTAGTTAAACTACCTAGTAGTTTGGTTACATTTTTACTAAGTAGTTAGTAGTTAGTAGTTAACTACTTTTAAAAAGTAGTTTCCCCAGCTCTGACTCTGCCAAATAGTATCAGTCATTAGCAGCACATGATACTGGTTTCGCACTGGTTGTTGCACATCAGGCTTACGGAACGAAAACTTCAATAAGGAATGAATGAAATTGCTATTCGGGTCGCACTTGATGGCTGATGAGTGATGAGCAGAAATCACTCTGAGATCATAGTTGTATCAAAGAGCAGTATTGGTTGTATGCTACCAACTGGTATTGTTCAGTGGTCTAGCGAGAGTATGTTCTTTAATACTTCTTGTTATTTTTATGGTTTTGAAAATTTCAGTTAGTAGGTATATAAGAAATAATGCCTAATTTACTTTCTGCATTTAATCTACTACAGCTTCTTTTTAAATAAAATTTTTTTTCAGGTTTCCGTTCGCTGCCTTATTACCAGTAAGGTATTTGTGTTCTTTCACAAACACACTGTTTGCCAAATTCGAATAAATCTCACTGATTAAAAATATACTTTACAAAAACCGGTAGTTTTCAGATAAACTAAATTAACGTTTGTTAAATCAAAATTTGTTTTAAAAATAATTAAATTTCACTCAGTACGAAGTATCGGTGTTTATAGGAAATTTCATAGTTTGACGAATTAAACAGAAAGAAAGCAAATAAAGGTAAGTACAAGAACTAAAATGCTTTGGTGTTCTCAGTTACTAACTACCATTAGTACTTTGACGTCTCAAGAAATTTAATTTCATTTTGGGACAAAGATATTTTAACAAGGATTTGAGTTAATTTTCATTTTGTTTCCAAGATTCCCCTAAACAGATTTTATAATTTTCTATCTTTGAGACTAACGAAAAATTTAATAGAAGCTTAAGGTAATATGAACAATTAAAAATATTTGTTATTTTAAGTTTTAAACTATTAAAGATATCTAAAATTCGGAAGGTGAGTACGGACAGTATAAGAATTCAATACAGAAACTGTTGGGGGTTTGTTATTCAAACGATTATTATAGATACCTACCCTTAATTACGAATGCCTAAAGAGATTTCTTTTGATACCTCTGTCGTGGTTAATTTATCTCTGATCCGGGGCTCGACTTAGGAGCCCCTAGAACACTTAAAAGTTATCGGTTCAATAAAAACCAGCGAAATAATAATTATGTTTAATAATAAAATAATGGTCGTTTATATTATGCCGGAGGCAAAGCAAAGGCTTTGTGCACTTTTACAGGGAATTCTCAAATATTTGGTAGTATTTTGTCTGGAAACTTCGAGGCATCAAATTGTAATCCGTCAGATATAGCATTAACACAAAGTACATTCTTTAAACGTTTAATCTAAGTGTACTTACCACTACAGTTCTAAGATTATGCCGAATCTTGAGTTGCTCATATCTTAACACGACTATTTACTATATTATACATTAAATTTACAGACTGCACAGTTTTCTTAAACACAGAGTAGCGCCAGCCTCTGTAGGGATATTTACTACGTCAAAAATTCTAAACATAATTTGCATTTCACACCGGTCGTTTTCGACACTGTAAGTAATTTAAAAAAATATAAGCTTTATAAGTTACACATAAGAAACCTGCTTAGTTGAGTTCGGAATGACACAAACTCTTTTCTGTATCTTTCCGTATGTGGCTTGTAAGAGTGGGCGAAATAATATAACCAAAACTCTTGTTAAATAAAAGGTAATACTTGAGGAAGAATGATATTAAACAAAACGTTTTATTAAGTATTAACACTCCATTGTTGAAATTCCAACTCATTCAATAATTTCTATACCAGGTCAAATAATATTTTCGTTGATAATTTTAATTCCAATGCATGTTGATTGTTTCAAAATATTGTGATGCACAAGCTACATTGTTAAAAAGACGACTTGTCTCTTTAATTTGTAAATGTTAGTATTTTTAATTTGGAACTTCATTGTCTCAAAATTTCATGCAAATTTGTGTCGTTTGGAAATGTAACGTTACGATTTGTTGATTTATTCTTTTACAAACGTAATCTAATCATTGTGTAATTGTCATGAAGTAATTAGTAAACAAACTCATAACAATAATATTACATTTTTAGGACTTTTGTGGTTATTATGCTGTTTTATAAGTCATTTAATAATTCGTGTCCTTTTCGATTAACTTCTAAAAGTACCGAAGTAAACCTCAAATTTTAATACAAGAGTTGATTAGAGAAGCATCTATCTTAACTCTAAAACGTTTAAACAAAAGCATTTTGATCAAAGATTTGAGTTTTTTCACTACTTTATTTTGGATAAATTTATTGTTTATTCGAAGTTCCAATTTATAGTATTTCTTTAACTTTGAGTACCTATATCTGTAGGGATACAGATTCTTGTTTATTAGAATAAGAAACAATTAGTATGTCATAGAAATTTTTTAGATTTATGTTATATCGAGTGTAAAGGAATGACGCTAGGGGTCTCAAAGAATGACGTTTGAAAACGTTTTGTAATAGGCCGAACCAAATATCAGCTCAAAATACATATGTACTAACAACTAGTTATTAGTTATTACACGCTACTTTTGTAAACGAAAATAGGCTATGTTAGGAATACAGTTTCGTTAATGTGTTCAAGGCTTTTCCTGGTAAAAATCTGTCTTGCACTTTGAAATAATTTTAGGGTTATGGTTCGCTGCCAGTTGTTGTATACAATTCCTTAATGTTGAATTTATCATTTTGAACGTATTTAAATATAAATTCAGCAAATAAGGTGCGTATCAGGTTCATTGGCCCAGTAAAACAGAAAGCGTTGCCCAAGATAATATACAAACAAAGAATCAAGATGACATCTGTGAACGTTTGGATGACTGTGATACTGTGTTTGCTTTACTTACTTATTTTTAAAGTTCTAAGTTCTAATGTTAACATGCCAAAGTCAAAAATCATTGAAAAACGGAATCAGCGAATAGTTCGGTTTTTTCAGTCTTATGAATTTGATTAGTGGCTGACACATTAGTACGTCCAACTGGAAAATATATCTGTCAGATGAATCAACCGAGTAATAAAAAGGTATGCAGAGACTGATGATATCCGCTATAACATAAAATCAGGATCTGTACGCAGGTACCCCTAGAAGCAAGAGGATGGTCAGGAAGACAAGACAGATTTTTGTTAAGCATCCAAACACTGAGATTGAGATTCGATCATACAAGAGACAGATTGCAGGGTGCGTCAGGATGATGCCGAAAAGGCAAAATTTAACTACAAGAAAGCGGTTCCTTCTGGCGGTGAACTTATGTAACGATGCATTCAAGCGAAACCACCACACCACCTAATACTATCTAAAACCATTCCAAAGTCAAAATTTCCTCCCAAAGTAATGGTGGCTGTGGCCCAAGAAGGTCTAGTCTCGTCTGCTTTTGTGATGAAAGTTCGTATAAATGGTGAAATTTTTAGAAATCAGTGTTTGAAGCAAATTCTGATACCTTAAAAAATTCAGTTTGGGCTCGATAAAGTTTCTTTTCACTATGCCCAGACAGCAAACACCCTTTTTGAAGAAAATCAAATTATGCATGTCAGCAATTTCGCAGAACAGACTGATCGTTTCTAGGCACTGTGTAATTGTCGAATGATACAAGCTATGATTTCTAATATCATTGAATTTAAGAAAAATTGGTTCAGAATTTCGAAAGAGCCTGGAAAAAATCACAGCTTCGCCTGGCTAGCTATGAAGGGTTCTGTGCTGTCAGTCTGAAGCATTAGTAAAACATTCTCTCTTGTACCTTTCGAAAATATAATATTTATGTTTCATAATTTGGCTTATAATTTGGTCAATAAACCTGGAAAACACCTTAATTCATTTTTGTTTTTCTGTCAAAATGGCATGAAATTAAGCTCTAGTGTTATATAACGTAAACAGGAAGTACGTTGTACTTGTAATTATCGAGAAACGTCAACCTAGAAAATGATTTCTTATTGCCATTTACTCTTAAGTACTCAAGTTTAACTACGATTTCGTTTTTGAAACACTTATTACTTTGGACTTTGATTTTACCAAATGTTTACTTAAGCATTCTAACTGTCAAAATTAATTATATTTCCAGTACATAACTTAAAATTAAACATCTGTCAAAAAACTGTTCAGATTTTCCTCAAATTTAATGACAACATAGTAAATTAAAATTATGGCGTACTACAGTCGATAAGGGTTGTGGATGCTTTATATTTCGCAGATTTTACTATTTAAATAGAGGCATGTTTATGGATTTATTTTGAAGTTTCTAGCGTCGTTATGTTATGTTATTTGCAAAAGTTGCTGGCTTTGGTGCACTTTATTTACTCTAAGAGTTTGTTATTCAAATTCTACATCCTTAAAATTGCGAATTTGTTTAATTAATTGTTCAATTAAGTCAGCAGAATATTTGTTGTCCAATCATTCATACACGTTTTCGTTAATGTCAAAGTGTGTATTCGTATTAGTTCAATCAATAAAATAACAACGAACACAAGTTCAGATTTTCTTAAAAGGTTTTAAAATAAGCTTACTACGAAACGTTACGTTGTTTATTTGTTACGCATATATCTTTCAGGGCCAAAGTTTATAGAGTGGTTATTTCCACAAACTGTGGAAATAAGCCAACTAACTCATTCAATATAAATCCACAGTTACAAAAATTACGTTACTTTGGTTTGTAATTAAATTTTCTCCCAAATATTTGTTGCCAATTTTTAGTCAGAAAAACGGAAAGTTTTGCATCTTGAGCTTAACTTTAATCAATTTGTTACAAACCTTCTGAACCACCCCGTATATTCCTCAGGAACAAAGTAGATTCTTCTCGTGTTTGATAATTTTGTTTGGTCTTTGTTTTTCGTAATTCAGTTAAAACAGTTTTGCTAAGGAGACAGGATGTATTAAGAAAGAAAAGGGGCTTTTCTGAAATTGCTGTTTTGTATAGGAATTTTTACAGCTACGTTACTTTAAGTCGTAATTTAATTCTATCCTAAATATCGACTCAATTTGTTTTCAAATAAATCTTTAGCCATGGAAACAGATTCCAAGATTCAGATCCTGAGTTTCGAATCGATTTATATAGTAATTCTAATTGCATTTGTGGTAATCTTTCTGAACCACCACGTATATGTTTCGGAATCCATTTTTTTGTACTTCAGTTTAAAAAAAGCTTTGTTAAATATACAGGGTGTATTAAGAAAGAAAATGTATTTTCTGTTGCTACGTTGGAATCAATTATTCGCCATCTTACACCTGTCTGATGTTAATTGAGGAGATAAGTGCCTATCATTATACTTATTTTTGATAAACTTTTGATATGGTTACTTTGTGTACCATGGGTATATCTGTACTTATTTTGTAGTTAACTTTTAGATATAAATTTTCATTGAATTGTTCATTCATGGATTGGGATTTGGGATTATTAATTTTATTTCATTCAAAATTTTGGGACTTTGGATTTTCCACTTCTAATCTATGAATGAAACAATTTAATTTTTGATATATAAAATTTTTATTGCCATTTAATCTAGATATATATTTTTTGGTCTTTAAGTATTATTTATAACTGATTATTTTAAGCCTTCAGCTTGATATATTTTTTTGTGTATGTATATTTAAATTTTTGTGTACTTTAAAAATCCTTTCAAGTCTTTAATTCATGCTAGTCAATACTTAATTCTGTTTTGTAATTATGTTGAATCCTGGCCTAGCGCCGTTCAATGAGCTTCCGATAAAATAAATTGTTGCACTATTTATGGCTTTTTATTATCGTTTTGGATAAGTTTCGTAACAGATTGAAACTGACTGACATTAATTAAATACGATAAGTACTTAAAAGGTAGTGTTTTTCTAACATGTTTAAATCATAACTTGGACTTCAAAGTAATTGATTTTTTTAATATAAGTTAAAAAAACAAAGCAATAAATGACAAACACTCAGAATTAATTAAACTTCTATTCTTGAAAGTTTTAGAAAAGGAAACGAAGTATTTTAAACATCAAAATCATTAAACGTTATGGATGTTTTCTTATCTCAAAAATTTTAGAATGTCTTTGGCGAACTCCTTTGTTCACTCGATATAAATCCGTTTGACAACAAACTTGTATTAATTAAATAAGACACTTAAGGAGAAATGCGTGAAAATCAAGAATAAACAACTTAATTGATATAATTTGTAAATAACAAACTTCTAAATTTTTTAAGGTTTCATAATAAATAAGTATTCCGTACATAGCATCTATTATTCTCAGATTTGTATACAACAAAGTATAATTTCTTCCTGGTTGGAGGTGTTCAAAGAACAATAGCCGTTATTAAAACGAAGAATGATCAACCTACAACCACACCGCATAAAATTATTCAAAAATATAACTACATTAAAACGCATTGTGGTTTTGTTGTAATTTAACTATTATTCGAGCCAAACGTACACCAATATTTTTAAATTTCTTAACTTCGAATTACCTAAGATTTGACAAAAACCATTAAAAAAAGATGTTTGCCATTTTGATACTTTTTTTATTAAATTGCGTGAGTTCCGATGAATATTTTGATTTTTTGTTTCCTACTGTTATTATTTTGTAAAATGGTGTACAATGCGTTGATTTATTATGTCTTAAGCAGGAAGTTTAAACTTTTTTTTTTAGAAAAATTTAAATATAATGTTAATTAAGAATGTGTGGGTAAATTTATTAAACGAATATTTTATTTATACTTAAATTTAATTGATAAATCAAAGTTGAAGAATGTATTTTTATAGTAAAAACCAAATATTTAATTATTGAAATTGTGTATTATTTGTATATGCTCAAAAAATAGAACTGAACTCTATCGGGTTCTGTCTGTTTTCAGTCAAATTTAAGATTCGAACACAAACTAGCAAATCGAATTCTGGACTTCAAACATGAAACTGGATTTCAAATTCTTCATAAGGGAGTTTAAATCTTATGTTTTCAATTCAAAACGACAAATTTAAAAAAATCTTCCCTTATGCAATCTTAAAATACCCTGTTTATTCAGCAAGCTTTCGTTCAACTCAGCTATTAATAGATGTTCAGGAAATAATACGAAATAATGTGAAGTAACTTTTAGCAATTGCATGTGCGTGAGAAAAATCTTACATTGTTAATAGTGTAACTAATTTTGTTTCAGAAATTATGTAACACTGTTTTTGTTCTTTGTTGTTTCCTTATTTATGGGATGGGTTTCAAATAATGGCTAAAAATACCTCTATGTATAGGAATAAATTGTATTGTAAGAGTAATAATAATTGATCATACATTTTAAAAGAAGCGGATTTATAAAATGTATAAGAACAAAACAGCCTTTTTTCCATTAATTTTTAAGTTAATTTTCTGAATGCTATTTTTAAATGTAAAGTGAGGGTTGGACGCTTATATTCTGTCCAAGGAATTGAAGAAGTAGTAGATGTGACAAATTTATTTATATGTATGAGTCAAAGCCAGTATAAATTAAAATTAAAAATTTAAACATCGAACAATTAAGAAAATGTCTCTTCTTTCCTCCAACACTCGCCAATAAACATTTTATCGTGTTTTCTTCCATTTTCTTGTTTAGTCTATTCGAAAGAATTTTCAACTCTTCTAGATTTTTAATAGCTTTGCTTATCTTATTTTTCTTTAACTTCGGCTTCATAACGGCCGAATAACGTTCGCAGTTTTGGGATATAGGTGGATTGAGTTCCTTTTTCACCTAGTTCTATAGATACCATTCTACGTTTTTTTTAGTTTAGTGAGCTGGTGGCAAATTTGGCCAAAACAATGTGGTTTTGTCATGTTCCGCAAGAAATTTAAGTAATCGTCTCTGTAGATACCCTTTCATATAAGTTGCTGTGTTTATTGTGCCCAGTTGCGAAAAACAGATTGCTCCTTTTACCACATTCATAATGACTTGCCAAACAAGGACTTTTCTCCGAATTTTTCAAACACACGTTAGCTGCCCTTACAGGAACCTTCTCTCCTGCCAATACACTATAAAACTCATGACCTGCCAACGTATTAAAGTCACATTTTTTCCAATTCTTTATTTCCAATACCTTCTGGACGGCCATTTCTGTATAGTCCGTTCTACGGTACGTTCATTAATACATAATAATGCTTGAGCAATGAATTTCGTTGATCTCTGCGGATTGTTAGAAAAAAGCCTCAAAATTTCACCACGAAATTTTTCAGTCGAATTTATCTAACCAAATTTATGTTTTCACTTCGTTGTTTGACAGTTTAAACAAATGACAAAAAGTGCTTTCGTACGCTAATAGCGGGTAGAATGTATAAGTCTTCAAGCGTTAAGATATCCACAGTTAAAAAAATTAAATTTTGAAAATTAAGCGGTTAACGAAAAGAGATTAAATTAAGTTAATTTTTACAACTATAGTTTTTATCTTTTAATATGATGTACGTAGTTTTATAATGAGTCCATTAAAATCAGTTGGTTTATGAAAATCAGAGGCCATACAAATTTTTCCAGAGGAATCAGTATGATTGACTTTTCAAAATTGTAATAGCTTTGAGTTATAACTCGTAAATTTGTTTAATGTTAATGTTAATTATTAAAATAAGAGAACAATATGCAAAAATCTCTTGGGGAACAGGCTAGAAGAACTGGAAAGAACTGGAAAGAAAAGAAGAAGAAGAAGAAGATCAAACAGTACAACAAAGCCTAAATACATATGCTATAGTTCTTTCTGAATGCGGTTCGTTATATAGGTTGGTATCCATCTAATCGATATTCTGGGTCTTCGCTAAGATGAGACGTATGTATATTGTATATCTCTCTGTAAAATGCTTCTGTTATTTCCATTATTTCTTGTCTGTCTCGAGGCTTCCGTTTATCTTTATCCTTCTCTCTTTCTTAAGTCTGTTCTATTATTTTTCCTACTTCAGCTTCGTGATATTTTTTCATATCGTTTCTAATTTGTTTTCTTGATTCTTTTAAAAGTCTTCTAAATTCTTCTAAATATATTACATATTCTCTCTGGATAATTTGTTCCGTTGTTTTATTATGATTGCTCTCTCGCTAAGTTTTGTTAGTTTTACCTGTATCTCTTTTTTAGCTATTGTCTGTGCAATCTAAGACTGCAATATAAATACATATTTACATTTTTCTAGTCAATTTCAAATCCAAAATCTAAAAATCCATTGTGAAAATTCGAACCGCAGATACCGGATTAGGGCTTGAAACTTGAATTTAAACTAAATATCAAAAATGGGGATACACTCTAAAATTCGAAATATGAATTTGTGTTTATAACTGATATTCAAAGGTCAATTCTCATTTTAGTTGGTATACGAATTTTATGTGAAAATCTTCGAATCGCATATATTGATTCGTATTCTGTTGTAACACACCTGAGCTTCAAAAGCTTAACAAAATTAATGATTGTATGTATCAATGTATCCGATTTAGAAAGTGTTAGTTTGCTCCTAACTTATTTTTATTAATCTACTTATAATTCTGAAAATTTTGTAATTTGAATTATGTGCGATAAGTTATTTTAAAGCTTATTTTTAATTAAGCTTACTAGGCGTTAATCGCTAGGAGTATTAAGCCTTACTAACTTAATCTACTTAGCCTACACCACGGAGTATAATGACAGGAGGCTGCACTCTTAAATGTTTACAAAAAACGGCAAGAAAAAGGCAGAGTGAAACAGCAGATGAATTTTGTGAATACTAGCCCATTAACTAAAAAAATCTACGAATTAAGTCTATCTGCCACCCAAAAACTTTTAATTAATGAATATATTCAAATTTGTAAGTTCGAAGAAAAATTCACGACGATATACAACAGGTGACTGGATAATGTCTTGATGTTATTACATATAAGAAGTCACAAATTGCTTTATTTTTGGGTTTTGTGTAACCATAACCGGTTATTCTATTAATTTTATAACTAATTCAACAAATCTTGCTTTAAAAGAACATATAATTTGCTAGAGCACTGGGCATGCTTTTTCAATTACAGCCCTATAAATCAGATTTCCCGATTGAATTCTTGTATTTTTATACATATAGTATAAATTCATAAATACCACTCTACAAAAGAAACCTAAATATATTACTCAAAAATGCAATACAATCAGTGTTTTATTAATTTTATATGCGTTTTTAATATGCTCCCTGTACTTTCGTAGACTCTCATCTTCTATCCTTGTCGCGATGCGGCGACAACCACCGGCACTGGTTTGGTTGGGCAGTGTCTTTATACTCCGTGGCCTACACAGGTTCGAACGCCAATCGTGCTCCAGACCGAGTCTGGCCATGGTTGGGTCCGAACCCGGGACCTTTCAATCATCAAACAGGCACTTACCCGCTACACCACCGAGTGGCCCTATTTTGAAGTTATCAGATAATTTAAAATTTCGTAATCATTTCTGTTACGGGTCATCCTAAATGTGTGACCCATTACACCCCTTCAATAAAATTACTATAATTTGAATGAGCAAATACGGTATGTAAGACTTGCTACACAAATGTCGGTCGCTACATTTACAATTTTAGTTTACCACAGGTTTGACCAGGCTAATTAGGTCCAGTGAAAAGATATTTTTTACTTTATTATCTTTCGGGAGTTTTGCGGAAATGTAACACTATGGCGATTCACTAAAATAATTAAAGAAGGCAACCAATTTTTCTATAACATTCAAACCAGTAAGACAGCATAAAATGTCAAAAAAATTTAAAATAAATGAGTGCCTAAAGTTTCCTATATCCCAATCTCAAAATCTTAACAAAATTCTGGCACAAAACGCAATTGCAAATTATATACAGAAATAGATAACTGTTATGTAAGCAGAAATTCAATATATGTTTCTAAAACGCGTGGCTATTAGAAGGCCGAAAGTGATAAGAAAATCATAATGTTTGATCTATGCTCAATTACTGGTACTTTTAATATACAATCATGAGTCATCAAAAATTTTCTGTAAAGTAATTATTATTTGATTATTTCCGCTTTAAGTTTAGTGCGTATAACATTTCGAATTTCATGGGTGTTTGTTAGAGTGATCTACGAACTATAAAATAAATCGTTTTTGGATTTCTCATTCCATAAAAATTTTCAACAGGTAGGATTTTTGTATTGCAATTATCATTGAATTATTATTAGATATCGGGTTCAAAAATTTTTGAAATAATGACCCAAAAATTGACAGTTCGTGAAACTTAATCACAACGGTTAGAAAGAAGCAAACAGCAAATACTTTTGCCAGGCGCGTCACTAGTACTTAAACAATCAATATAAACAACTGAATTCCGTTATCGTGGCAAAGAAGTCGTGGCTGCGCCGTCCAAACGTGTTTCTATTGAATAATCTTCATAGTATTAACATTTTCGTTATTTATGTTAACATTTAATATTTATATATACAGTGTGTCCACAGATTTTCAAAAAAGCCACTCTTAAAGATTTTGCTTGTCTTGAAATATTATAAATGAGGATTGTAGTTAGCTATGCTATAGCTTAGGTTATACAGGTCATTCAGAAAATTCGAAAATTCTAAAGATATCTCTCATTTAATAAACTTATACCAAATAAAGAGAAAAACATAAATACACTGTTCAAAAAAATTAGCGAACCACTATTAAATATGTAATGAACTCTGGATTTGGTATTTTCATGCAGTATATTTATTAATAATAATATTTATTAAATGGGTAAGAGTGCTGGCAGTAGAAAATAATCCTTTTTGTATAGAATAAATTTAAAAAAAAAATAAAGAAAATGGTAACAGAATTTAATTAGTGCATTAAATGTAATTAAAAACAAACTATTCAATATGGAACGAACTCACAATTCTTTTAAATTCTTGGTATACAGACTCTAACAATTCTTCATTTATAGTAGCTTTTTGCTTTAGATAAGTCCACATAAGAAAATCTAAAGGGGACAGATCTGAAGATGTTGGTTCAAAACAATCAGTCCATTTATTCAGAAAATTATTAAATACATTTCCAACTGTAAGTGTGCATTTCTTGTGTTAAAAAGTCTGTTTTCTTTTAATTACTAATTTTTTTTACTAAATCGGGCACTTAATTTTTTCCCCAAAGATAAGGGCCAACTATTTTATAAAGCGTTATGCCACACCATACATTTTCTTTTGTAAATCGTTGATTATTGGTTACAATTTTAAAAGTTTCTTGAACGCAGTACCTGCAACTATTGTGAGGCATAAAAGTTTATTTATCACTAAACTAACGGTTTGGTGAACAAATCGCCTTCGAACGTTGTTTTGGATTTTCCACAAAAATTAAATTTCGTATCTAAGATTTGTCCCTTATTTGGCACAAATTTGTTAAATAAGATTATTTGAAAAAACTCAAGATAGTTCGCTAAAGATCACTTTACTATTTTCGGAGCGGCCTGTATAACGTATGATAACAACTATTAATTCTCGTTTATGACTTTTAAGGACAAATACAACTTATATATAAGAAAGGTTGCCATTTTTGAAAATTCAAAAATAAAAAGCTTGACAGGAGTAATAAGACTCCATTCGAGGCCACACTGTATATTATATCAGAAAAAGTGTTTACTTTACTGAACAGCTCTTTTTAAAAATATGTACCTACCTGTACCTATTCTACCCAATTACATAACGAAAATTTACCAAAAAGATCTGTTAATTTTTTTTAAACGTTGATACATGGCCTCCGAGGAGTTTGCTTGTCCGGTAGGTCGTCTGATAGATAATAGACGGAGGTAATTGTCCGGTTTCCAAGGTTAATAATTTATGATTGAATTAATAGTTCATTTTGCTTATCGTTCGCGGATCACTTTAGGAATGTAAACAATAATATTTAATACAGCGCATACATGGTTGCCTACTTGCTTGAGGTTGACAACATTTTAAAGAAACTAAAACTAGAAATTTTAGACTTTTAGAAGTGTTTCAGTTTTCAAATAAGTTTTGAATTAGCATATAGTTTAGGCCATTCCAGCCTAAAAAACTAACAAATCTGATTTTACTTAATTTGAATTATTTATTATAATCTTTACATTTTATTTAGTTGTGTATTCTCTTTGTTCTTAATATTATCAAACTCTATGAAACAATATAGCCAAAGAAATGTTAACATCCCATAGTTTGGTAATAATTTGCAAATTAGTACAGAACATTCGTTATTTTCTAAAGGATTGTTGTGGCGAGTTTCGCATTTTATATTTCGTTGGTGACGTAAAACCCAACTACGAAATATAAAATAAAAGAACATTCGTTATTATGAAGAAACTTCGAATAATGCATATTTCAAAGAAGTAAAATGCTATTTTCAAAAATTTAGAAAATTGTAGAAATGTTGGTTAATTCTCCTTAAGAACAAGCATTAACAAATTTAAACTTTCGTTCATTTTTATGCTCATAGTATAGCACAAGTGCTTGAAAGCCCATTCTTTGTAAGTAAATAAAATATTCTTAATTTTAAACCATTAAGCATTGTAAAAATTAGGAAAGACTGTCCAGTTTACATAATTGGTTTTAATGTTGTATGTAAGTATGTTCCGCAATTAATAATCTTTTAAATTTCCAATTTTTGAAACCGTAGAATCTGTTTGGGAATTTTAAATTGCCTATAGAGGTTGCCTGGTCTTAAAAAAACAAATAATAAGTTAATTTTTAATTAAATTAATGTTTAAAGTTAAAAAATTAAAAACACGTATATACCTATAACTAAAACACTAACACAACTTTACCAGTTATGTAACAATAACGAAATAAAAAAAGCTAAACACAAAACTCAAAAAATATATTTGTATAATAAATAAACTTACCACTTTCTATATGCAGAAATATGTAGTTACACCATAATTTAAATGAACATAAGTTTTATTCCGCAACGAAATTTCGAGAGGCAGAAAGAAAACTGAACGTATTGGATGAAAATCAAAAAGAGAATAAACTTTTACTATAAATTGTACAACAGAGCAAGTAAGTTTATATTCGCTAAGTAAATAACCGAAACCGATATTCCATTCATTCGGGGGCGACACGTTTCTGTTACTAAAACATCGATAATTACTGCACTTGCTTTCCGTTTTATGCCTGAAATGACACAAGAGCCTTTGTTTCTTCGCATCGTTGTGGACAAATATTTTTATTAAAATGCCTTATCCAGTGGTTCCCAAAAATTTTAAAATGAATTTTGTAAAGGGAATATGATTAAGACTGTATCTTATATACAAATATATAAACTAGGAAATTCCAAATGAGAAAATTGTTAAGTATTGACCAATGAGCAGTTTTTGAAATGAAATAGTTACACACGTAGTTCATTCTGATCCTTACGTCATATATTTCGAATCACTGCTTGATTGATATCTTGTATTGACTATCAAATAGTTTACTTCGGTATTAATACCGGCGCAGCAG
Source organism: Melanotus villosus (assembly GCA_963082815.1). Taxonomy (NCBI): domain Eukaryota; kingdom Metazoa; phylum Arthropoda; class Insecta; order Coleoptera; family Elateridae; genus Melanotus; species Melanotus villosus. The sequence continues at coordinate 41,958,534 of OY720425.1, forward strand.
TTATTGCAATAATTTTTATTACTCAAGTAGAACAACGTGGGCTGAGGATGAAAATAGAGATTCTATTTATTTAAACTCCAACTATTTCGAAATTTGGTTAGTTTTAAAACGACTATCTGTTGAACAGTTCTCCAAGAAGGGTTTTATTTTGCTTGGTATAATTAAGACCTGGCCTGTAATTCATATCTATTACTTCTGCACTGTATACGACGTTGGGCTCTAATATTATTTTCGTGTGTATCTCTATTAACATTTATAAATTTCTCCAAAATCATTTATGAAATGAATTCGGGGATTAGAAGTATAATGAGTCAACAGTTATTACCTAGTACTATTTGTTGCTTCCAAAAATACATATTCCAAGAATGACTAAAAACAAATCCAATGCAACGTTACGTAGGTACCTTTGTAGTTGTACAACAGTCTGTGATTAAAACATAAATATAATTCATCGAAAGTCGAATAGTGTCTTAAAAATAATCTATGGTGACGAAATATAGGTATTATTTAATAAATAATCTATCCCCAGTAGCACAAAATGTTTGTACAATATTTTAAAACAATATTGTGGTAACATTAAATGTAACATTTTTGAATATTCCCTAAATATTTTTTTCAAATATCTATCAAATATTATTTTAAAATATTTACTCAATGTCTGAAATAAATATTATATGAATATTTGTTACAAATATTCAAGCAACATTTGTGGATTTTGTTCTATAGATATTATATTATGATATTAGCAAAATATTTGAAATTAATATTATATGAATATTATCCATGAATGTTTAAGCAACATTCGTGAAATTTATTCTACAAATATTATATTAGGATATTTGGGTAATATTTCGAGTTCATGTTGTATAAATATTACTCCTATCTTGTATTATTATTAGGTATGTTAGTCACAACATTCCATCTAATATTGCTTGGTAAGGTTACTGTAATATTTTCGACAAATATTTAGAATACATTGGTATTTCATCAACATTATTTAATAAATTCTGAATATTTATCGTTTATATTAGCAACCAGTGATTGTTAATAAATAAAAAATATTAGAATTCTACTTTATTCCTGTGATATAATACATATAATGTAATTCGATACAGTATAATACAATATACATACATACATAAAATAAATAATAAACACAATATAAATAACATTTTAGTTTTCCTTAGGAAGCCGACCTTTAATATTTGCTTGAAATTCACTTACAGTCCTTTTTATGTCTGTTTGTCTGTTTCCATCGCCTCCTTATATCGGTCATTGTGTGCCCGCTGTAAATAATATTTACTGTTAATAATTTTATTTTATCAGATATACAGTACTTACTAACAACGGCCTTGTACATTTTTAGTTCACAAAAAGGGAGTTTTCCCTTCTTCCCATGCCGGAATAATTCACGGCCACAGCATTTGCAATTAATTTCACCTTTTGCAAAAATACACTTTTGTAAGTGTTGTATTCCCCAGCTAAAAAGAATATTTGAACCTGCAAGCAAAGGAAATTAATTAATTAAAAAAAACTAAATAATTAAAAATTAAGTTACTTACCTAAATTGAACAGCACACAAGCACAAAAATCCTGGAGACACGTAAAAGCAAAATTTACTTTACGACAGCTGTCTTCAACTAAAACTCGAAAATGCAAATACCGATATTTTTGTTAGTAGGTATATCCCGTTTTAATCTTTCTAGAATGTCTGTAAAAATTTCTAAGCCCAAGCTTTTAAAAGTAACTAAACAGTTCCCAGAAAGAGAACAGAGAACAACATAGAAATAAGAAAAGGATTCTTATCATTGTAGCTTATTTTCTTTTGTTTGTATTTCAAGGTTTTCTAAAAAAGAACTACACTCTACGAATAGTTATTTTACAATAATTGAGTCATACAACTAAATACAAAAATAAAAGTTATATTTAATATACGTATACAAATAAAATACAAAAAGAAGTTAAGTATTTAGGAATTGCACTTCCGGGAGGAACTAAACACAATTTTCCAAGTAAGTTATGCTACAAAAACCATCATTCACTGGTTAAATAATTTACCGAGAAAACGGAAATTTCCGTTACCTTCCTAGGAATGCCCAAACTACAAAACTATAAGAATATTGACGTCATAGGTAATATTCTATACATTTAAACCGATATCATTAAAATAAACAAATATAATTACCTAACAAAGCTACATCACCTGGAAGGCAGGTAAATAGAATAGGGCGCACGTTTCAAGCTAGTTGTTTTTTAATTGCATATGTTTTTAAAGACTTTCAAAAACAATATATGTTTGAATTTATTGCTACAACATCATCTTCAAATATCCACAGAATATCGCAACAATCTTTGAAAAGAAATATTTCGCAGAAAACAGAATAAAATGTTTAAGCGTGCTTTATTTCTAATATATTGTTCAAATATTACGTAATAATGTTTAACAAATATTATTGGAAACTGGATGTTGAATATTACTCTGCAATTCTCAAAATAATATTTTCCCTACATTGTTTTATAATATTGCTGTTACATACGGTCCTTATATTGGCTGAATATTCCTTGAATACTTAATTTCAAATATTATTTTAAAATATTCTTAGGATATTCCTGCAATATTTAAAAAGAAGATTGGTCATGAATATTGAGAAAATATTTTCCTAATATTATGGTTCAAGATTCAAGATTCAAAATATTCAAATATTGTCTCAATATTTTTAATACATCAGTACTATATTGTGTGCTACTGGGGATATTTTTGCTTAAATAAAACTTATAATCACAATATATGTACCTCAATCAGACCTTAAAAATGAAAATGGACCGACATACCTAAATTACTATTAAAAATAACTGATGCAGTATATATGTTATGGACCAAGTGATTAATTGGTCATTATTTATAATGCCCGGTCAATGTGATCAATCCGGCCAGTGTAAAAAATGACCGGCCATTGTGCATAATGCCCGGTCATTATGAATAAAGACCGTATATTACGGTCTTTGTGCATAATGCCCGGTCATTATGAATAAAGACCGTATATTACGGTCAATGTGATCAATCCGGTCAGTATTAATAATGACCGGTCAATTTGAATAATGTACTTTTGTTTTTTTTTAATTGTTCTTCCTCTAACTCTAACCTCCAATAAATGCCTCTGCCGAAACAGTAGAGGTGTTTATTGGAGGTTAGGGGCAAAAGAAGAACAATTTAAAAAAAAATAAAAGTACATTATTCACATTGACCGGTCATTATTAATACTGACCGGATTGATCACATTGACCGGGCATTATAAATAATGACCAATTAATCATTTGGTCCATAACATATATAATTGCTATGTAAAACCTCACGTTGGCCCGTCAATTAATGCTATGACGACGTACCACTTTATGGCGCTAATAAATGCTTTGAAGGGTTTCTTCTTTTAGCTTTCAAGTTAATTACAATTTTAAAATTTACTTACTCTGACAGAATCTTTATTACTTTTGCATTTAATTTATGCTCCGGCTAAACTCAGTATCTCTTAGGTGTTGATGAGGTTCTTAATTTGAGATTTATTTAATTTCTTTATTAAATTCAGTTAATTTTTATCAATAAATTCAAATTATAAAGTGTAATACAGATTTTATTAACAGTTTGTTAAATATAAATTTTGCACACATAAATTGCCTACTATTCCCCAACTAAATAGAATCTAATTTAATGTTACCAAAAAATCACTCACGTTTGTTAAGTTCTCACTTTTCAATTCAAGCGTCACTTTCGGACTTCTTCCAATTGGGTGAAATATGTATCACATTCCAAATTCTTCCAATTAAACTTCTAATCTTCTTTTATATATTTCAATATTCAAATATTTTAGTCAATTAAAATATTTTTAAATGATAATTATTTTATATTTTCACCATTAACAGGCTTTAATGTCTTCTATAATTAATTTCATTTTAATAATCTTGCTTTAATTAATTTTATATTCAAAGCTTTTCTTATTACAAAATTTGAAATATCTATTTTTCAGAATTTTCATCTGTTATTATCTTTATAATAAAAAAAATTCTCGTTGTCCTGGTTAATTTATCCATTTTCGTTTACTTGATTTTCAAATACAGTTATTATGATTAAATCAGATCCTTCTAGGTAATTTTATATTACATTTTAACATTTTATAAATAATGTACATAATTCAATTTTTAAATATTTTTACCTATCTAACTTATTTATTTAGTTACATTTTTTATATTAAATTTTAAAATCTGAAGGTATACAATTTAATTATTTTATAACTCATCTCATAACATTTTTAAAATTTTATCCTAGTTAAAATAAATTCATGAAATATGTAACATTACAATACTTAACTATGGTATTACAACAAACAAAAAACACTCCAATAATGTTAACATAATCTAAAACAGAGAACTCTAACTCCTAACTTATACATTGCCAAATATAAAGAACGAACGAAGGACAATTCTACAAAACAAATACAAATAGTACAAATGCTACAGCAACAACAGATATTCCATATTCCGACGTCGAAGAAGGTTCTTCAAATGACTCGGTTGTGCTATCAGACGCCGACGTCGTGCTGTCCGACGTTGGTTCTGGCCGGCTGTCTGACGTTGATTCTGATGTGCTATCCAACGTTAGTTCTGATGTGCTATCCGACGTTAGTTCCGATGTGCTCTCAGACGTTAGTTCCGACGTGCTCTCCGATGTTAGTTCTGATGTGGTCTCCGACGTTAGTTCTGCTATGCTGTCAGAGTCTCAGACGTTAGTCCTGATGTGCTCTCCGACGATAGTTCTGATGTGCTCTCGGACGTTGGTTCTGATGTGCTCTCTGACGTTGGTTCTGATGTGCTCTCCAACGTTAGTTCTGATGTGCTCTCGGACGGTGGTTCTGATGTGCTCTCCGACGCTGGTTCTGCAGAGCTCTCAGACGTTAGTTCTGATGTGCTCTCAGACGTTGGTTGTGATGTGCTCTCCGATATTAGTTCTGATGTGCGCTCAGGCGTTGGTTCTGATGTGCTCTCAGACGTCAGTTCAGATGTGGTCTCAGACGTTATTTCTGATGTGCTCGCGGACGTTAATTTTGATGTGCCCTCGGACGTTAGTTCTGATGTGCTCTCAGGCGTTAGTTCTGATGAGCTCTCAGGCGTTGGTTCTGAAGAGTTCTCAGACGTTAGTTCTGATGTGCTCTCGGACGTTGGTTGTGATGTGCTCTCCGACGTTAGTTCTGATGTGCTCTCAGGCGTTGCTTCTGATGTGCTCATAGACGTTAGTTCTGATGTGGTATCAGACGTTATTTCTGATGTGCTCGCGAACGTTAATTCTGATGTGCTCCCTGACGTTAGCTCTGATGTGTTCTCAGACGTTAGTTCTGACGTGCTCTCAGACGTTGGTTCTGATGTGCTCTCGGACGTTAGTTCTGATGAGCTCTCGGACGTTAGTTCTGAGGTGCCCCCCGACGTTAGTTCTTATGTGCTCTCCGACGTTAGTTCTGATGTGCTCTCAGACATTAGTTCTGATGTGCTCTCCGACGTTGGTTCTGATGTGCCCTCGGATGTTAGTTCTGATGTGCTCTCAGACGATGGTTCTGATGTGTTTTTAGGAGTGAATTCTGGGGTGCGCGCCGACGTAAATTCTCTTGGGTCTGTGTTTTTTAATGTCTTTTTGCTCTCACCGAGCTCGTTGCAGTGTGTATATTCCTTACTATCTTCATATATCCAATTATAATTGCACCATCGTTAGTGAAATATTGTAGTATTATCTGAAATTTTAATAGTTATTGCTTTTCAAGTGTATTCTGCATTTTATGGGAGTGTAGTTGCATTACATTGTGAAAGTGTGTTATTGGGCCCTTAATAAGGCTTTGGTGCTCTTGCTGAACGGTATCAGTTGGTTACAGATACCTATTACCCCAAAATTATTGTCGTGTCTTCTGACTAATAATATTAACTAAACTAGCGAAAACATTTTTAGGATTTTTTGGTTTTTCTTGCTGTATTGATGTTATTAGAGTAAGTTAGAAAGATACAGTCTTTAATTTACACATTACTGCTGGGTTAAACATTGAACTTACCTTATAAATATTGGTCGGCGTAACAGGCAAAGGCGTCTTAAATAGACTCCACTTACTTATATCGGGTGGCTTCAAAATTTTAATGAACGGCTTTCCATCATATCGGTCCTGTAAAAGTATCTGCAGCTCAAATTTACTGTTCTCAGTGCTAGTGGAAAAAATTGGAATTTCAAATTCAGAATTGTCTTCAACCATAAAAAATCCTGTTTTCAAGCATCCTGTGGTACTGGTAGTGACGAAAACATATTCACTTCTATCACTTTTGTTATTCCAAAGAGGAATGGTTAAAGCATATGTCGTTACTATTTTATATGATAAACTAAACGGTATTTTACAGCTGAATGTTGTATTTTCGGCCGCGTTCCCTTTAATATCTAAGTTGAATTCATTATAAACAGAACTTACTTTTAAAGATAAAAAATAAAATATTGCTATATTTATTAAGGGACGCATCACGTTAGGTAAACCACTCACTGTTACTTTAATAATTGAACTAGGATGTGTATACGATAGTGATTCCATAAGTTGAGAGACTTTCAAAATAAGCAGCTTATCGAGTCAAATGCATATTTATGCATTTATTTGTATTTCACCAATTTATAATAATAGTTATGAAGTCAAGAGCATTATCATTGAAGGAGCTTAACCCCTTTCAGTTCTGAACAACTTAGAACTTTTACGTTGTGGATAATTCATATTATTCTCTATATTTGGGCAGTACTTGACAAATAACGTTTAAATTATATTATTTGAATTTAGAGTTTGAAATTTTATATTTTAAGTTAGAATAAAAATTCTAAAAAATGATTTTACTTCTGTAACTAATCTTTGTTAAAGAAATAAGCGTAAATCTGACAAACAATTTTATTCGGCCTATAAAATAAAAAACTATAAAATATTATATTAAAACCAACGCAAATTGGGCCTCGCATTCTTTCTTTTATAATACACCGATGATACGCCGATGTATTATATAGATCTTCTACTTTTATTGCAGTTGCTACCTTTTCGAAAGGACAAGAAAGCTAAATAAGCAAATATAATTACAACAAGTATAATTGATGCACTTATAATTAAAGCAAATGTAATTGACCTCATTAGAAAAGCTGATCCATTGACTACTGAAGGTTTAAGATCATGATTCATAACTTCTAAGGTTTTGTTCATTATAGAATTAGATACTACTCGTACTTTAACATTTGATGATTCCAATTTTGTTTTATTTTTAACCGTTAACGGGGTAGTGCGCGATGGTATGTTTGATTCATTGATTAAATGAAATCCGGATTTTATTATATTTTTAATTGCGAACAAATTTTTGGCAGAACCATTAATAGCTGCGTTAAACAAAATTTCCATTAGAGAACTTTTTATAGTTTTCGGTAGTGATGCGGTTGAATTTATTGTTGGAACTGAAATTAACCCTTCAGTTGATATTTCTACTTTTGTTGAACTGGTAAATCCTTTATTTTGAAATGGAGAGGAAGACAATAATTCAGAGCTTTGTATGCTTTCAGTTGTTGTGTTAAACGATGGTGAAGTTTCAGAAGTCGATATTAACTTCTCTTTTTCTCCTTCTTCTGCTTCTTCCAAGTTATCGGCTATTTCGTTAACTACTGCATTTTCAAACAAGCTGGATACTGTTGGAACTTTCGGAATTTCTGAAGATTGTGTAGGTGTCGAACTTACATAGGTGGATGCACTCTGGAATGTTTGTATAAACAATCATTGTTTATATAGTTAGTTTACTTACCTCAACGAACGAAGTACTGGGTTCTTCTGAACTGCCATACGCATTTGCTTCCCTTTTTGGTCGCCGTGAAGTTTTGCTTTCCTTAGACTTTCTCGATTTAGTAGCTCTGGATAGAATATGCAAGTGTTTTATAACAACCATGCAATTTTTGGTGTAAGTCCTTAGGAGAACCTAAAATTAACGTAAGTATATCAGTAATTTCCTGGAACAATAAGTTCTTGTAAAATTTGCCAAAAATACCTTGTAAAGAACGCACTGATTATCGTTTTTAGGAAGTTCCATGCTAAAAATATTCCAGTAGTTTAACTTATTTGGTCGGAAAGTTTTTAAAATGATATTTCCAAGAAGATCCTTTAAAACTAATTGAATTTTGTATCCACCATGTTCACATCTGGAAAGAAGGTATGGTATTTCCAACACTGATTCGTTTTCAGCCATAAAATATCCTGTTTCCAAACATCCCACGTCGTTTATTGATACAAATGCGTTGGTGCTTTCGTTATCCGTGTCCCAGTTAGGGATATTTAACGATTTGATGTTCAATATTTTAAAGGATAAGTCGAATTGGTCTTTACAGTTGCTTGCCAAGGTGTGAATTGAATTTTCTTCAAAATTCTGATTTTCTTTGGTTTGTACAAGATTGGGTTGTACAAGATTAACACGTTGAGAAAGATTAAGTAATACTAAAGTCAGGATTACTGTCAATGACGTCATTTCTTGGTGTTGCATATTTTTTCAACGAAAGATAATTCCCAAGCACATTTTAGAAATTACCGAAGAACTTATTATTATTATAATTTATTCAAATGCCTAAATTTATGCAGATTTTACATCTTAATACTAAGTTGAGTAAAAACAATTCTTGTCAATTTTTTATGTATAAAACTATGTACGTTTTAGAGAAACAAAATGCTTATGATTCGTCGTTTTTGCAGTTTTTAAGTGTTTCTTCAATTTTCAAATCTGGTGTGGGATCCTGAAAGGAAGAACATATGTAAAGGTAAATGCATAAGATGTTATTTAATGATAGTCTATGATCGTAGGCAAATTAGGGAGTTCTAAAAATATGAAAAAGTAGCTTGCTTTAATCGGGAAAGTTTTAGGAAACCTCTTTTCCGCGTCGCGCACTCCGAATGTTTAAATAGTAGATTATGAAATTAGTTTATAATGTACAGTATTATGGCATGAATGAAATTAGCGCATGAACGCAGTGATGATATTATTACATATTTTCAGAAAAATGTTTATCTTTCTAACAAGTTTCAAATCTTTCTACGTTATTACACAGTATCATTAAAAACTATATCAGTAAACTTCGAATAAAGGGAATTGTTACAGGCTAGATTACTACATGCTGAATTAGAAAATTGTTTAGTCTGAAACAACTGAAGTTATTTTAATTTTAAATTTCAGAACAAAGCTGTTACATATTTTGAAAATGAAAATAATTGTTTTCATTTGAACGAAATCGAACTTTTGCAGTAACAAACCTTTGTGAATGGATTATCCCTGATTCCCCTGAATAATTCTTTTACGGGCTATTCCACGCAATCCATCAATAATTAAAAGGGTCGGATTAAATCATACATATATGATTTGACATTCCTTCAAGGGCAAGACTATTTCAGAAAGGTTAACACAAAAATAACCCAATTTTTGTTACGTTGGTTCTGACCTATTAATTAACTTTATGATGTAAATTCATTTTCAAAAAATAATGTGCTTTACATTTTAAAAAGTCGTTAATTTTAAGTACGTTGTTGAAATGCCATCCATTCTTATAAAATCCTTAGGTAATACAAACTGGATGGCAATTAGGAGAAATTATGAAAACAATAATAGCAATATTAAAAAGGTTATGGAGGATGTTAGCCCACATTCCTTGAATATTGAAATAAAACCCAGTTTTTTTGAGTACCTATACAATTTGTGCAAATAATTACGACTTTTTATTTTATTTAAATGAAAAATCTGGTAGTATTCAAAACAAACAGGGGTAAAGGGTAAATTTACGTTCAAATAATTCATTGAAAATTTCATACATCTGTCACTGTCACCTAAACAACCAATCACATTCTAGATATGAAATTATTTTAACCAATCAACATTCAACAAAATTTAATTACTCGATAATTTTTCTTGTCAAATAATTATCGATAATTGCACATGTGCAACTGCTGATAATTTTTTGACATTTAAGTTAATATAATAATAATACCTTAATTTTGGCAATCACGCCAAGTATCAAATCACCTATGCTGTTCAAACAACGAATAAGTAATGTCAAAATGGTTCCAGTTTAATATTTTGATTTATGAAATTTTCTTACCAAATATAATACGTGCATAAAAAATTATTTATAATTTTAGATAAATGTTCATTCAAGCAAGTTGTGGCAGAAAAAAGCACTCATGCACTTCGTGCATTCGTGCTTTTTTCAGCCCAACTTGCTTTCATGCACATTTCCCTAAAATTATCGATAATTTTTTATGCACTTATTATATTATTACTGAAAATAAAAAGCTGTCTGTTAAAATAATTCAAAGGCGTGATTTAAAAAACCAAGCAGGTATTTCGGTAAATAATTTTCCATACTCATTATAATACTTTATAATTAGCTAAAGTCAGTTTTTGAATATATTTTCTTCGGCTGAATTCTGCTAAACTCAAAACTCATTTATTTTTGAAATTTGAGTGCAGAGAATACGTGCAGGCGAGTATTTCATAGTGGTTGGCCAAAATACGAACTTCCTCTTCTAAACACTGTTGTGGTTATTTTAATTGTTCGACTGGAATTAAACCACACTTAGGTTAAATTTTAAATTAAGTCTTTTACAATTGAAAAGCTCTCCTAAAGAATGGAACATCACCGATCCACAAAGGGTTGAGGGGTGTTATATGATGGGTTTTGCCTATGGCAAGCTTTAACTTTTGAATCTATTTGATAATGTTGCTTAAGTTTTTTTAGGCCAAAATTTAAATCATTCTTCTGTAGCTAATTCGTAATTTTTTCAAGACGGAATTACTAAATAAAATTCGTACAGCTGGGTAGAATTCGAATGTTTGCACGGTTTTTACACTTTAATATCTGAATGTCCACAGTTTTATTGAATGGTACATTTCGTTTTGCTTCTTTTTAATTACTCCTATTTCATAAAACTGAAGTACTAATTTAGAAAACTTTAGCGAGTTAATAGCGAAATAAAAAAATTGATTAGCTTTACTTTTTAATAATACGCACGTGTATTGTTTTCTGCTTGATTTAACAAAATTATCAATCATTGTGATAATTTATCAATAAAATCCGCAACAAAAAAATTGGTGTAACAATCAAAAACTAATTAAATGAAGTGCAAGCGTAAACTCACCGTTTCTGAAGTCGTTTTGTTTCCTGTATTCACATTCAAATTTAAGTATACAATTAACGTTACAAGAATAAAGCAAAATTTTCGTTATAATGTTCTTTGCAGTTTGATAACTTTCCATTGAATAAGAACGAATTTCTTATATTGATATGAGATCGATGGTTTTGGGCGTAGAAACAATAAATGCGTACTTCCTTTCCGAATCTACGCTTAAAATGACAAAAGAGATTCTGTTTCCTTTTGATGTTATAAACAAATATGTATCGTAAATGATCAGTTTTGATGGATCTCAACCTTTTCTTTTACTGGTGATAGTCGAAGGTTTAATACGATTGGCCTCAGTTTGATGTTTTTTGTTTTATAAATCGTTTAATATTTATGTTTTTTACGAAAGTCGTTTCAGGTTAAATATTATTCCAAAATTAAATAAAAGCTTCGTGGATGTTCTTAGTTTCGGGTTTAGAATCACTGTACGTATTTTATATTGATCGTAATATAGTTTAGACATGTGTACTGATTTTTCATTGTTGCAATGATTTATTACTCAAGCGAAACAAATCTGTAGGAGATTTAAAATAGCTGTTATGTTCATTTGTGCAGTTGTTAGTTTTAGATTTTAAATCTAAAACACAATCATCACATTTTGTTACTAAGCATATCTCTTGAATGGGTGTTTATCTGAAGTGAGTTTATAGGTTAAGACCTATCTTTAAGGCATGCTTACTGGAAACCAAATTAAAACCTAATAAAAGAGTAGTCAATATTAAAAGATATAGTAGAACAAGTTGCAAAAGCCGTAGTCAGGAATACAGAAAAAAGTTTAAATATTTTAAATGAAATAGAATACAGAAGAAATTCAGACTGGTGGCAAATGAAACAAAGAACAAAGGGACAAGACGAGAAAATATTTAAAAAAATCCTCCGAAAAATTTCATAAACAGACTGTATTATACAAAACTAAAATACCCAACACTGCTGAAATACAAGAAACATATAAACTGCTTATTTGTACGTAGGATCTGAATAAATTCCAGGCGTAAACGAAAACAAGCTATGATAACCTATAAAGCTCCTGAGAAAGATAATATGTTGATATAAATACTGAAAAAAGGCGCCAAATGCATTAAAGGAATCTATCACATGTATATTCAATAATATTTTAGAGAAGGCAACACTCTTAATGAACCGAATAATGTATGAAAAAGGAGATACACTCAATTTGGACAATTACAGACCTATTAGCTTACAGGCGCAAACACTTAAAGTATTTGTAAACGTTTTTACCAGTAGACTTACCAATAAAATGGGAAGCTATCAACCTATGGAACAGGCTGGTTTCTCCAAGATTGAAGTATCTGCGAATATCTTCTGAAACTGAGGATACTTTAAAAAAACCCACAACATTTAATCATGCTTTGACTTTGTATATTTCCAAAAAGCTTTTGGCTCGACGGGACACTGGAACATAAAATCAGAATAAATAACAAATGTACAAAGATTACAAACCATACATACCAGCCAGTACAATATTCGCGGTACCTGTCCGTAGCATCTCCCAAACTCTTCAAAATATAACGAAGAATAAAACAAAACGATACCTCGTCAACTAAGATATGATCAAAACCCTAAAACAGGATGATAAATAGATTCTAGTAAATGATAAGAGTAAGCGTTCTGAGGTGTACCGATGGCACTGTCGTAATTTCAGATATTCTGAAAGAACTGCATGGAATGCTTATAAATTAGATATCAGAGAATCAGAGTACTCCAAGGTCGGCCTAAACATATGCATCTGCGAAAATCCACACTAATGTGAAATGAGAATCCACACGAACCCGAAGAACTTGAAAATGTCAACAGCTGTGTTTTCCTGAGACACATGAAAACATTAGAGTATCAAAACCAAATCATGCAAATCAACAAGAAGAAAAGATTAGTTTAACCTCATTTTGAAAACTAATCGAAAAAATGAAACAAAATCTTCATGTGATTCCAAAGTAGACAGTTCGTAATCAAAGATGTCAAAGAACTGACAGATCAGATTCAGGCCATATTATTAGGGACATACATGATTAAAGCCCGGATTTTAGGCAAAATGACTTTTTTTGCCTATTTTGCCTATTAACCTGTTTTCTGCCTTTTTTGCCTTTTTTTACATTGAATGCCTATTATTGCCTTTTTATTAAATTCCACGCCATATTTTATAAATTTTAGCAAAAATGGCTTATTTTCCGTTTCTGAGACAACGTTTTTTTAAGAAACACTACCCACATAATTGCAGTGTGAGGTGTAGTAAGCGTAAGTATGCTATAATCTCTCAAGGGTTTCAGCAATAAATGAACAGGTAGACTGTTTTACGACTTGTCCATCTGTACTTTCTGGAATTTAATTTTAATTTTAAACCGACTCGGACGTTGCGTGGTTGACTCGGCTAGCGCCTCGTCACCTAGCAACGTCCTCGTCTATTATAAATCGCATAATATTCTTGTTATATTAATAGCTATTATCGTATCATTGATTATTAAGTCAACTTTATATTACACTTTTATTAGTAATTATACATAACATAATAGCATAGCAACTTCAACTTCATAATTCGTTAGTTACATACTATTTGTGTACTGTTGCCAATGATACGATAAAGCTTGAAATATAACTCGAATATTATGCGATTTAAACCGACTCGGACGTTGCGTGGTTGACTCGGCTAGCGCCTCGTCACCTAGCAATAATATTCTTGTTATATTAATAGCTATAAAAGTACCAAAAAAAATACTAGTTTTCATAATTTCAGTTCACAGAATTCTTCCAAATGTGTTTGCTTGTACCAAAAAAATATTGCAAATTAAAAATTACATTGTCATGACATAGAGTATCTTGATGTAGTGACAAATTTACTCTGTCCTTTTGTCATCATATTTCTTTAGTGGTTAATTATTTACGAATACATAAGCATGGAGTTTACTTATGCGGAATATGCTGATATGCAAATGAATTTTGGAGTGTGCGAGGGAAACGTTAATGCTTGTCCTGCAGAATACTCCAGAAGGTTTTCAAATCGCCGTCAACCTTCCAAAAATGTATTTACGCGGTTAGATCGCAGATTAAGAGAAACTGGACGAGTCATGCCGGTGGGACAGGATAGAGGAAGACCACAAACTCAACTCATTCCCAACCAAGAGCAAGCAATTCTAAACGCTGTCTCAGAAAATCCACGCTGCTGTACCAGAGGAATTGCAAGATTATTGCATATTAGAAGTAATAAAACGGTCCATCAAGTTCTAAAGGACGATCGGCAATACCCTTACGGGTTTTGTAAAGTACACCCTTTATTGCCTGGAGATTATCTTCATCGAGTCAATTTTTGCAATTATTGGTTATTAGCTAAAATTCAAGAACAGCCAACCTTCCACAGTAATATCCTGTACACGGATGAAGCAATATTCACAAGAGATGGAGTATTTAACAGTCATAATTTCCATGAGTGGGCACACAAAAATCCCTATAATAAGCGACCATTTGGGCACCAACTTCGTTTTTCACTAAACATTTGCCTGGGAATAATCGGGACAATAGTAATTGGACCACATATCTTACCCAATAGATTAAATGCCGAAGGCTATCTACATTTCCTTACTGAAATACTTTCTGGCTTGCTGGAGGATATCCCACTAGCTATTAGGCAGAATATGATATACCTGCATGATGGCGCACCAGCCCATTACAGTCGCGAAGTCAGAAGATGGTTAGATAACAATTACCATCAGCATTGGATAGGACGTGGTGGACCCCCAACATCTGCAGATTTTAATATTTTGGATTCTTTTGCATGGGGATTTATCAAAAATACAGTTTACGAAACCAGAAACGATAGCAGAATTAGAACAAAGAATACAATATGCAGTTCAACAAATTACGTCTCATATGTTACAGAATGTTCAAAATTCAATTCCATTACGGGCTGCTGCATGTATTGAAAACAATGGCGATCACTTTGAGCACTTACCCTAACTTTAATTATCTTGTTGTTACTGTTTTATTTTTGTTTTTGCTTTAACTAATAATCGATGAGTTGGCTGATGGCTGTGTCTACGAACATTTTTCTATTAAGATTTTTTTTCTTATTATTGTCCAAGGAATAAAGTTACGCAAAGTTTGTACGCTAGTTTTTACACACCCTGTATGAATATCTAATAAACACAAGGTTGACAATGGAAATAAATAACATAGGGGAGTGCAGAAAACCAGTTCAATTTCTTAAATGGACAATCCACGGTGGAAGCTATAGATCCAAAGTACAGTAAATAATGCAAGAATGGGAAAAGTTGAGGAACAGTTCTAATATTAGTTACTTTGGATGTAAAAAACGCATTCAACGCCGGAGGAGAGGGATAGAGGCGAAAAGAGTGTTCCCATACATTAGCAGTATTATAGGCGACCACCGAACTGTCACAGACTGTTATTATTAGTAGATGAGAGAGGTAGAATGAATTTGACTTCTGGGGTTTCACAGGGTTTGGTCTTAGGCCCCATCTGAAACCTATATTATCTCCATACATTGTAAAGCTTAAGCTATAAAATATCCCACTGAAGCCCTACTTTAAGCCAGCTAAACTTCTGTTGAAGCTTTAATTTAAGCCGCCTTAAATTAGGCCTTAGCTTAACACTGCACTGATATATCGACCCTAAATATTCAAGTTTGCATTTTACTTAAATTACAATTTTCTATTAAGACAATGTAACTGGTAACTGTAAAAATTAGAATATTATTAATAATGCGGCCTTCTAAATTTTTGATTTATTGGAAATGTGTCCTTCGGATCTCTTCTGGATTAATAAGTGCACTCCTTTTTCCATTTATCGATCTATTGTCCTACTAAATTACAGTGGCTGATCCAGCCAATTCTCTCGGGGGGGGGGGGGGAGGCATTAGGTTTATGTAGGGATGTAAGAAAATAAAACGTAGAAGTAAAACTACTACTAAATTGAAAAAACAAGAGAATTCATATTTAAAAGATAAATTCTCGGGGGGGGGGGCAATTGCTCCCTGTGCGCCCCGCTAGATACGCCGCTGCTAAATTAGCTTACTTATGTCAGCTATTACGAAAGTAGGAATTTGTTAATTACTGAATATTTAATTTTCAATGCAGTTTTTAATATACCATTTACCTTAAATAGGCCTAATTATACCTTAAGCCAAGTTTTACAATACGTATAATATTTTAGCACAAGCTTAAGCAAAAATTCATCTTAAACAGGCTTAAGTCCATACGTGGTAGAGCTTAAGTTCTAAAATATTCCACTTAAGCCTTAGTTTAAAGGAGCCTAAGTTGAACTTCTGCTCAAGCTTGTATTGAAATATCGGGCTTTAAGCTTTAATTTACGCCGCCTTAAGTTAGGCTTAAGTTAGGCTTAAACCTGCACTGAAATATCGACCCTAAATTGCCATTTCTTTTTTTAAATAGGCAACATAGATTTAGAAATTAACTTATTTTTAGGAATGGCGCTTTATAAACTTTTGGTTTATAGGAAATTTTTCGTTCGGATTTCATCTGGGTTCTTAAGTGTGCTCCATTTTCAATTTTAATACGTATAAAAAATATTTTAAATGTTTTGTCTAATATTTCAAGCTTTATGTGCTTTATTAGAAACGCCCTATTGTAGATGTATTATCCTACGAAATTAACTTAGTTATATTAACTATTACGAAATGTTTCACTTTGATTGTTTAATTTTAACTGCAGTTTTCGATGTACGCCTTAGGTTCGATGTTTCAGTATAACCTTAGTGTAAGTAAGCTTAAATTAGGATTTAATCCAAGCCTCATTACACTTAGGATCGGTATTTCAGTGCAAGCTTAAGCTGAAGTTTAACTTGAGGCTGCTTAAACTGGGATTTAAGTTTTAAGTGTAATGAAGCTTAGCTTAAATTCCAGTTAAAATCTACTGAAGTTAAGCTTCAACGTAAACATGTACTAAAATACTTACTCCAGAAGCTTAACTTAACCGACTTAAGCTCATACATGACAGAGCTTCATTTCTAAAATAGTTCACTGGTTTAAGCATTTAAGCTAGCTTAAGTTGAACTATTGCGTAAACTTGTACAAATACTGGGCCATAAGCTTTAATTTAAGCCTGCTTAAGTTAGGACTTGGCCTAAAGCTGCTCTGAATATCGACCCTAAATATTCAACATTCGTGATTTTGCTTAAATTGCCAAAAGTATCATTCATGACGGTTACGGAAAATTAAAACAGATTACAATTTAATTAGTATTATAAGGCTATGCTTTAAAACACAATACCAACAGCAATCTTTCACACTGCCTTAGCGACAATTGTTACATCTTTACGCCTCTTTATTATATTCATGTTATTTATAAAACAACCTATTGATCTTGTAATAGTGTGAAGTAGGTGATAAAAGCTGAAAAGAAACCATGGTGATGTAATCACCAACTTGGCGCTTCAAGTTCAATAAGCATAACTTCTCAGAAGAATAAAATCAAAATATCATAGCAAACAAAAACTTTATTTAGCACATCACACTCGGTAAAACTAAAAAAAAAAAGAAATAAAAATAAATAAAATAATACGAACATAGAAAAATAGATTAATCTCCCTTATGTCTTCATTTTTTATCACAAATGAAGAATCGAAATCTTAACACTGGATGTTAAACGTTATAGGTACTAAGAACTAGCTAGCCTAAAATCACACACTAACGAAAAATGATCCGACGGGTACAAAAGTGACGGAACTCTATCTTCACCTATTTCTTCCCCGGAAGGAAAATCAAGTACGGCTTCTATGTCCATCGCGTTCTTACTATAAAATACGTAGTCAATCGTGTGACAAATTTCTCCTTCGTCCCTTATTTTCCAGGTCGTATATAAAGGTTCACGATCGGCGGAACACACGCCGTTTTCGGCCGCAGTACCAGCGTAAGCACTTGATAATGGTATACTTTTATTGTTTAAAATCGTATTATAAACAGGTTCCGTTGGTTCTGCATTAAAATCACCACATAAAATCATTGGTCTGTTATCACAGTGATTTGAAATGAACTGTAAAAGGTCTTTGCCTTGTTCGTTTCTTAAGGTGGATAATAATGCTCCTTGACGGGCTTTTAGATGAGTTGTACTAACGCATATCTCTTGACCTGTTTCTCGTATCCTTAATACTGCCAGAACTGCAACCTGTAAACCATAAAGTATGTGTAAATACATCATCAGGGTTTCAAAAAAAAAAAAAAAATTGCGGCGATTTGGGCTTAAAAAGAAAAATTAACGAATAGAAGTCTGATGATATTTTTCTTGTAGAATGTTCTATTTGAAAATGTATACTCCAACAACAGGAACTTGGTTGGTGCAAAATTAAAGTCACAATATAATCAAAAAATGTAGAACACTTCTGCAGCATTTTCAGAAGAAAATTTCAGTGAAATTTAAGCTTCCTTCACTAAACTTTAGGATATTTGAAGGTTTAAAAATTTTATAGTTTTTGGCTAAGAAAAAATCTCACCTGATTGCTTTGTACTCTCCAAATTTCCAAAACTTTATTCTCGGTTTTGACAAGGTCGAACTTGTTCGTACGGTAAAATATGGCACATCCATCTGGACCATTGTTACCTTCGATGTAGAAACAAGGTGAATCGGGTTTTGGGAAAAACATTCCCGTATAACCTTGGGTGCCTAGCACGTGTTTGAGGAAGTTGAAGTGGTCGACTTCCTGAAAGACAATATTATATTATATAAAACTTTTCGTAGTTTTGTGGGAAAATATATATTTTTTAATTAAATGTTTTAGGTAATAACAGAAAAAGAAAAATACCTGCAAACAAATTACGTCCGGACAATACTGGACAATTTCTTCAACGATTCGATACCTTCTAAAATTCCAATCTAAGGCGTCATCTGGGCAGCGTGCGAAGTTATCGTTCATTACACCTAAAGCTAAACAAAAAGAAGAAAATGTAAAAGAAAGAATTTGTAATTAGTTTAATAATTCTATTTATTTCTTTTAATTGCTGAGAAGCTCAAAATACATTATTCGAAAAGCTAAAACAGGACTGCGAATACAATTTTCGTAAATATATTTGAAAAGGCGTTATCAAACTCTATATGTTGTACGTGTCAGTGTATGTTATATTTTTTTATATCTTTTTATTTTAATAAATTGGATAGAAAGGAAAACCAACCAAAAGCAAGCTATTGGTAAGTTTTATTTAAAATTTACTAATCATTAAGGGTGATGAAATAAGCAAACTCATTTATGATTAAATTTAGAAAAGAGCGAATTTCTACAAAAATATAATTTTCTAGTTTACACGAAAATAGAAAAGAAGTTTATTTTCAAAAATTACGTCATTAGAATTTCAGTAATAAAGAATTCTGTTTACCTTGCGATAAGATATTCCACTGTAATACTCTTATGCTGTAAGGACTAGAAACGTAGTCACTGCATGCTGAAACAAATATTAATTTTTAGATCAAAATGATTGATAAGCGTTACTTGCACTTATACTTAGGGGAATTACCGGAATCCAAGTATCAAGAATAATATAAATTATAAAAACCTGATAAATTCACAGTTGTTAAGTGGCTTAATTTCGTTGAAGATTACGTTACTAGGTATTACAATAAAAGGATTACAACATTACGAAATGATAGTTCACATACACATAAGTATTTTTGATATTCGAATGTTGTATTAGGCAGGAGATTTAAAACACCTTAAAGCAATAGATTTGATATTTTAGTAGATTGGAAAATGATCAACTGATAGAAAACGGTTCTATAATAGAATAGCAACCGAATGATAACCAAGAAGTTTCTGGCCATTTTAAACTTTAAGGCTTGGATTTCAGTATAAATTTAAGCCGAAGCTTAATTTAAGCTGGCCTAAAGTAGGACTAAAGTGAGATATTTTAGGTCTTTTTCACCCTTTTGTTGCCCTCAAGCTTAAATCTGTACTCAAATGCCGATACTAAGTTCCATTTGAATTAAAATTACTTTTTCTAACACTAATATCTTATACTGTTTTATTGCGCATAAGAGCTCACTTGTTATGTTTCCTTTAAAATACGCTTTCTCTATAAAATACGTTGTTAATGACAACGTATTTTATAGGCCTTTAAATACGTCGTTGCCTAGCAATCTTCGCATTTTGTGTATTATGACGCGTCTCAAATAATAATTTGTCAAAATTTCTAGTAATATATTAGTGAAAGAAAATGTCTCATATTAGTGTTAGAAAAAATCTTGAAGACAACTCGTGTTTTAATAGTTTAAAAATCTCGTTCTATCAAATCCTCGGCTCACTTCGTTCGCTCGGATTTGAACTACGAACTCGATTTTTAAACCTTCTATAAAACACTTGTTGTCTTAATAGCTATTAAATTTAAGTAGGTATGATTTAAAACATGGGATGTCAACAACATGATGGTTACCGGTGAAATTTGTCGCTAAGTCAAGATTCAAGGATCTTAACTAGAATTTAAATTCTAGTTAAACTGCTGGTTCTCATAGAAATTCGAACGGCCCTACACCGTAATCAATAAGGAAGCCCTGGAAATGATAGCACTGTAAGTGCCATCTGTTTATTACCATTCAAACTTAATGGTTTACTGTTTATAAATCATTTCAAATGATTTTGGATAAGGAAAGGCCATGTTTTCGATCTGTTAATCCGCCGGTACAACATTTACATTTTTGAAAATTGTCACACTCGGTGAAGCTTCACAGAAAACGTGGTTGTTATAAATAATGCTCCGGAATTAATAGAAATCATAATCTTAAAGTCACAATCACATTTAAGAACTCCAATTTACAAAATGGTCAGCCCTATTTACGAATTTTAAATCCCCATTTTTCTACAGCCAAGCCTTATTCGTAAATAAGAATAAATGTCGTTCAATACTTAGCTTAATCAGGAGCTAAAGTAATTGGCAAAAGTTTAAGAATTACTCGTACATCTATACAAAAAGTAAAAATTATAGGGAAATACGTGTGACTAACCGTTATGGATTAAAGAAAGTAAGTATAAAGACAAAAATATAGATGTAGATACAACGACCCGAAGAACAAAGTAATGTTAGGACAAGACCTTCAGGAATACAGTAGAGTCTCGATTTAGTTCTTTGCGAGGCCTGTTCATTATTCCGAGGGTTTCACTATTGTGAGGTTTATGAAAAAAAGAATAACCCGTATACTATATGCACCTTGAAATTCTCATTTCTTTGAAGTAAAACTAGATTCATCTGCATATAATCGACTATTTTTCAAGGTGTACACTCCATCGTTAAGCAGTAACACATTAATTTGACAGATAAGTTAAATATCGTCGAAGATGCTCTGATCTTAATTTTTAAAATAGAATTTAAAGGCATAGCGGTTTAAGAGATACTTATCATGTGTGGTGCCTATTTTAAAACATTAAAATATGCACGTTTTAAAATGGGCACCCCGCATATAAGGCCATCCTAAAAAGGATCTGCTGCGATACGAGCATTAAGCTGAAATACGATAAGACTTAAGTGAAAGAATAATCAAAGGAATACTTCTAACCTATATTTAAATAGCAAGATATACCTAATGCATATAAAAATAAGGAAGGTGAATGTAGAACGGAATATAACAAACACAGTGGAAATGAAAGTATTGAACTGGTAAGGTTATTAAAAAATTACGTAGAAAAATCCACAAAGAAAGTATATGGCTGGAAGAAGACAATGTAGACTGAGAAAAGGGCATGGGTCGTAAAAATTAAGAGACATTGTTTAACTAAAGCTTGCAGGAAGAAGGTTTGAGGGATACAACAAAGGCGGCAGCTGTAAGACACTTAGGCCAAGGACACACGAACACGAGGCGTTTTGTGACGAATCGGCTGACGATTCGTCCGCCGACTCTGCACCTGAATCCCTTTATTATAATAAGTTGAACCGTACAGGCGTACACACGGCTTTACAGACGAATGGTCGAGCCATTCACATGGCCTGACAAAAGCGCACAAACGTAGCGTCGGACGAATCGTCGGCCTATTCGTCACAAAACGCCTCGTATGTCCTTGGACTTTTCGGGATGATGTTGAGTGACAAGAGAAACACCTTTTATAAATAAACCCAGATCGACAACGCATAATTACGAAGTTAGGGTATCAAAAGTCTTCTTGAAGTAGGCGACCAAGTAAACTGTTCCACTAGACTAAGCCAAATGTTGTACTAACAATTGCAGTTATCAATAGTCAGTATAAGTGACATGTTGCCTAATTCAAGGCGTATTAAGGGCTTCTTATGGTGTATCTAGCGTCGTTGTCTTACGACCCGATATCTATTTACAAAAATTGCTCTACTTGTTATGTTCTATCACGCCCAAAATTCTGATACATGCTGCATACAAACACCATGAACAGAACCTTATAATTTTGCGTACAAAGGAAATTCTACTCCTATCCGAGAAGGCATTTTTTTTTTTAATGTTTAAAAGTTTCCGAAGTGAATGTGAGCAGGTATTCTTTGCTGTCAGCGATACTATTTATAGGTTTTCCTTTGTGATTCGTTTTTGCTACTTCTTTCTCATCTACTATATACGGTTGTGAATTTATTTAATTTATTTTTTTATTTAATGAACAAGTCTGGTGTCCTTTGTGATCATTTTTAAAAAATGTATATCATACGTAAACTTAAGGCTTGGAGAGGCATGCTTTACCAAATCATGTAACTTATTAATTGCTTTCAGGCGGTACGGGTTTGTTACTTAAATTGTTAAAATATTCAAAACAAGGAAACACAACTGCAATTGTTTCTTTATGATATTTCAGAAAATTTTCGTTGGAGCATATTTGGATTTGTACAAAAATGGATTTCCTCAAGTAATTAATTATGTTTAAATTTTGTATTGGAGTGTTTGTAAAGTGAAACAGAAAGTTACCTTTAGAAACGCTGTTGAGTTTTTCAAAATTGGCACTGTAATCGTCCTCACATCCTCTCACTTTACGGAAATTTCTCTTAATCATAGGGTGTAGTTGTAAGTACTTCTGGCAGTGTTTAAGCAAATCATGTCTAGTGATTGCTTCTGGTAAACGAACATCGCTATCCTGGTTATCATCGTTGAGGATTTTAGGAGCGGAATTAAAACTGCCCATCCTGTAAAAGAAAATAAAACATTAGGTCTTGTTAAACCAAACGTTTCATTATAATTAAGTTAAAAGAAATAAGAAAGAAAGAAAGAAAGAAAGAAAGAAGAAGAACAAAGTTACATAGAAGAAAAATCTCTAGGAGAATTTTTTATTTTTACTTTCTTTATGTTAATGAAGCAGATTTAAATGCACTTTCATTAAGATTGCGGAATTGAATAAAACTCCGAACAGTGATTTCAATGCTCAATAAGATTGCAAACCTAAATCCGTTTTGAAAAGCTGCAACCCAAAATACAAATCGGCTACAAGTGTAGACTAAATCATCTATTATCTCATATTATTTATCTACAAATTACTGATTACTGCACATTCAAGGTTACATAAAATTTTATTAAAGAATATTAATCAAAATCTTTCCCGAATTATACGATTTTAGACGATTCTGGACGGAATCGACGAATTTTCATTAAAGTACATTCTATTAACACAGTTAAAAAAAGCCTTACCGATTTATAAAATGGACTTTGTACGTACAGTCAACACTAATTATGTAATCACTACAAACGTTGAACTTCCTCGTGAATAACGTACCAACCTACTGAACGATTCATTGAATTTGGTTGAGTTTCGATAATATTCAATTTTATTACTCACATAAATAGCGTTTCCGTGGACTTTAAATGTCATTTACGTCAGTTGATTAAAACTTAAAATCGTTCGATTTTAACGGTGCGAATTTCAAAAGTCCTTTATTTTATCATAAATTAGATTTTGCAATGTAATATTAAACAGTAAGGTATTTTATTTTACTCGATTTTGTAAGTAGTTCTGCGGGAATTTTCTAAAATATTTTCATTCATGCCATTTTGGTTAGGAATTTAAAACAAATGTTTGTTTTAGATTTAGGAATCCATACCTTAATAAAGCGAGCCTTTTACGTATATCGCGCTCCTTCAAAGGAAGCTTGGGTAATTCGTTCTTCATTTTGCAAAGCACTAATCGTACACTACGTGTAAACAAACGAAGAGTTCTCAAAACTAATATGAGGACCATTAGCACAAGTCTTGCAATATATAAGCAAATTGTTAGACTAGTATTCAAAGTATTAATAAGTTCTAACAAAAAACATGTCTGGCGGACGTAAACAAATTCTCACCGGCGTTGTTTTCTCTTTAAATATTCATAGATAACAACGTATTGTACCTTTTAAGAGTTTTTATTTTTTAGTAGGAAAAATTATACACAAAACACGTGCCTTTTGTCTTCGTAGCAAAGGTTAAGTTTTGACGAATACATTAGTTTTATTATTTACACGTGCTTTCTGTAATTCTTTTTAACTAATTAAATATTTATTTGCAATACCTGAAATTGCCTACGCGAGTGAACGCTAAAAATATTAGTTAACTTTATGGAAAAAAACTTCCTGATTAATTAAACGCAGACTGATTTGTCCAAATTGTTTCATTTCTTAAAAAATTCCGTTGTTATGTTTGTTTTGCTGAGTGGTTACTTATATATTTTTAATGCAGGTAAATTTCCTTGCATAAATAGCCTTTTAAAAAGTAATAATTTATGCTATCATCTTTGTGAAAGATTTTATTGTTTTTAAACACATATATAACTATTTTTATCGTTAAAGATATTAATTTACTGCAATAGAATTCGAACAGACAAAAATATAAATTATTGGTACAGTAATTTACGGCATTTTAAAGAATTACTTTGGAAACTATGAAATAAAGCAGTAAAACAGATAGAAAGTTAAGCAACAGAATTTCGCGATTTATTATGTGCCAAACGTACTAAAACTGATGCCAAGTAAAATTCGATTTAAATTAGGGCTGCTGGAGAATTTTTAGTATAAGTAGCAAGAGTTTTAACGAACTGCTGGGTACCAACAGCCACACTCAGCTAAAACTTAGTATAGAAGTCAGAGTTTGAATTTTTCAAAGATATAACTAACTTCCACAAAGTGTTCGTCTGTTTGCCAAATTTATGGTGTTTTGTTGTGACTTTTTATATAAGTACATAATAGCATTTCAAAATACATGAAATTGTTTTACTAATGCCAGGGCGTTATTTTATCTTTGTTTTACTTTTACTAATAATTATTTAATATAAACAACGCAGAGGATCGTAAGCAATACCTTCGATGCAGATATATGGTAAAGAAACAGATAAAAAAGGCGAAAGGCGAAGCATGAAGTAGGAAATGTGCTCAATTAAATTCAATGATAGGACGGTATAGGTATAAAGAAGCCTGGGATATTATAAACAGCTTAAGAAACAATACCACCTTTTAACTGGGCACTGCCCCCTGAGATACCATCTCAGTAAAATGGGAAAAGCTGAGAGTAATCAATGAGGTTCTGTGAAGATTCGACTGAAACAGCGAAATATGTTCCTTTTGAATGCTACGTCATAATCCATCAAAGGTTTCAATACGTCGAAAAGGCGAATTTAGCACCTAAAGCAAAATGGCCCCCAAAAAGGTCCTAAGATTCATAAGTAGCCTAGGACTTGGGGGGGGGGGGTCTATTAGATCAAAAGGGTTCCACAAAAGGTCTAAGTAGGTCTCAGTGGTGAGAGGCACCCATTATGCCTAAACGACCCCATTCACAACCTACAATCTATAATCGACGAAAAATACGAACGAAAACTGTAGTATAAATGCAATAAATTTAGAGAAATGGAGAGATTATTATGGTCATCGTCTTACAGAGCATCGTCCTGGGTATACAGGGAAATTTTCTTTTTAGTATAGTACATATACCCTATGTATACTTTTATAATAAACGCAAATAGGCAACTCACTATACACTATAAACGTTAAAAAATTAGCATGCTGTGGCAAAAATCATCAAATTAAGTTAATGTCAAAAAATTAGTCTTTAACTGTTGCTGTTTTTATTTTCCTTTCTGTTTTGTATTGTTGATATTTTATGTTTTAGAATAATCGTTGAATTAAAATTATGTTAATATTCCACTAATTTTGATTTATTTTTTATTTACAACCTTTACGCACCACGTGACGTGACGTTTATAGTGTACAGTGGGTTGCCTATTTGCGTTTATTATAAAAGTATACATAGGGGATAGGATGTATACTAAAAAGAAAAATTCCCTGTATAAACACACACTTAGAGGAAAGAAAAGAAGTAATTCTGATTAATTAATAATTAAAAGAAGTTAAAGTACCATAAAGAAATATGACTAATAACAAGGCACCAGAACCAGGTGACCTGCGTATCGAGTTGATCAAACATGCGACAACAGAAACATTAAAAATTATCTGTGACATATTTAATAAGTGTTTAGCTGGAGACAGCATTCCAAGTGATTGGAAGATGTCATATATAAATTCCATTTATAAAAAAGGAAATAGAAATGAATGTGGAAATTATAGAGGGATAAGTCATCAGCAGGAAGACTATACGAAGGAGTTATAAAAGCCAGAATTAAAGAGCAAACCAAAGATATAGAAGAACAAAGTGGCTTCCGACCAGGAAGATCTTATGTCGACAACATCTTTACGCTGAAACAGATAGCAGAGACGAAACTATTACGAGGGAGAGAACTCCCATTTATAGATAACTATACGCAAGGTCTACGGCTCGGTACCCCTCCAAAAAGGAGGCATAAACAAACTGTACATCAAGGCTACAAAAGCTTTATGCAGAGGAAGCTACATTGCTGTAAAGTGTGGAAATTCAATATCAGCACTTTTCTCACCAACAAAAGGGCTAACACAGAGCTGTTGCCTCTCCCCTACCTTATTCAAAATCTATCTGAATGCTACTCTAAAACAATAGACAAGAAAATGCAGTCCGGCCATCCTTTTTGCAGACGATCAGATAGTTCTTGTTGAAGACAAACAAGACATATACGTCAGATGTTAAATAAATTAATAGAATAATATAATAGCGAGATTAGATATTAACACAGACAAAACGCAGTACATGATAATGGGAGGAAGAAAAGAAGACATGGAACGACAGAAGAATTTAAATCAATACGAGTATCTGGGAGTTACAATTTGTGCAGATGGAAAAGATAACAATGACTCAATGGAAAAAGTATACAAAGGGAAAATATGATAAAGGTACTACATCCAATCATGTGGAATAAAGGTTTGACGCAGATAAATAATAAAATATATATAAAAACAATGATAGAGACGACGATGATATACGGGTCTGAAGTGTGGGTCATAAATAAAAAAATGTCTAAAAAAACTATTGTTAGCAGAAATGATGTACTGGAGAAGATGCTGTAGCCTGACCTTATTAGACCACCTTAGGAATGAAGAAATAGGACGAACGCACAATACAACAGCATAGATGTAATAAACGAGAAATAGTTAAAATGGTATGGACACGGACAGTTGCATCGCATGAATGAAGACATGATACTATGGAAAGCGTGGACCGGGTCTCCAGGAGAGGAAAAAATGAGGAAGACCGAGGAAAAAATTGAAGGTTTCCATAGAAAAATAGAGGACTACAACCGGATTATTGGAACAACAAAGAAAAAATGCACTTAGGATGCGAGATGCGGCAAACCTGATGCTGCCTGCTTGAAGTTAACCATGTTTAACCAATATTTATGTCCATATGTCTATAACATATTATTTCTCTAAACATAAATTCTGTATATTTTTCTTTGAGTATCTCTATAATCCAAACAAGGGCCATAAATAACAACAGAAAATTCTGCTTTTGATAAAAACCTGAGTATTACAAAGCATAGTTTTTTCTATGCATTGTAAAACTAAAACGATTACGAAAAAAATGTCTTAGATTACGGTAATATTATGAATGTAATTGCTTTTCCCAATGCCTAATGCCGATTTATTTAAATTAAGTCCAAGTGTGTTCTGAAATATGCGTTAGCATCATTTACATAAAATGCAATCAACAACAATAAATTATGTAACGTTGGTGGAGTGTTTTAAGTATAAATACTAATAAAAACTGCTGGTCATATGATAGAACCTTGTGGTGCACCAAATTTCCTTCAAAAATTTAGATAAACTACATAACGAGTTGCTTGGTATCTGCCAGAAAGTCAGCCATAAGCTTAATTGCATCTTCTTTTTTGTTTGTTCATGAAAATTCGTATATAACATTTGCAAAAAAAAAATTGATTTTATGGAAAATTAGTAAAAGCCCGCCCGTTTCTTTCAAGAGCGTAGACAGAAAAATAAATCATAAAACACCTAAAGGAATTATTAAACAATGACAAACCAAAATTGCCTGGTTGACACGCTAGATCTAAGTAGAAACTGCCACAGAAGGTTGTAATTAAATGTTTAAATCCAATATTTAATATTCAATGTTCAATTTTAACATAAAATTAGCAGAACAATAATTCGAATTTCTAGAATCATAATCAACTGCAAAATGTTGCTTTGTGCTTCCTATTTACTGTCATCATAGAACAAGTAATTTTTTTTTTATAAATGTTGTCAGAAACTCAGAAACTCTTATTTTTTACTGATTTACAATAGACTTACTAAAACATGTTTACAATTTGTAACCTTAGAGGACGATAATGCCTTATTTTATTTTTGTTTTCAATAACCCTAATTGTTGTTTTTTTTTAATTCTGTAAACGGTCACAATCTGTTCAACTCTTCCTAAGGTTTTTTTTTTGATAACTACTACGATAATTCAAATTATTTTAAATATTTCTTTTTACGATTTTCTATTGCTGCGAACTGAGGCCCGTTTTTGACAATTTTCATTTTCGTTTTGGTGCTTTGTTTTCAATTCCCTGCGATACATGTGTATCCTATTGTACTGAATTTTCTCGATTAATATTTTCTGGAAGAGTTCAAACATTTTGTTATTTATGAAAATACTAACTTACTAAAAAAAAACATACTCTCAGAGCAATTATAGGAAAGATACGGCTGGATAGAATAAGAAACCAGGAAGTGAATGAAGCTTGCCGGGTGTAAAGTTTCTAAAACAGAGAAGAAAGTACTGGAATGAACATATTAGTAGAAGAAGCAATGAAAGGCTAATATAAAAAGAAATTGGAAGCCACAAGGGTACCGAAACCCAAGAAGACCACAGAAGAGCTGGCAATCATCGATAAACTCCACGCTATAGATGGGTGAAGAAGACTTAATGAAGATTTATTGAATCACAATTAATGACACCAATTTTAAGTTTATCTTCTTTATAAACATGTGTACGAAAGAAACTTTCGAAGGTAAATTAAATTTAAATTTTTTCAAAATTTACATAGAGAGATCTAGGCCTACGGGTGCCAAGTATCTTAAACGTGTTGTTGCTGGGACCTACAGTGTTACAATGTATCCGAAAGAAGGCATTATTTTAAAATTTTTCTGCATACAAAATTTCACCTATTTGGGTCGGGAATCGAACTCTGAACGTTTGTTCAAACCTATATCATCTGATTTCTCTTTTGAACTGTAATGCCACTTGTCATGTTATTTATGACATTTTTCATTTTCTGTGATTGTGAGTGGTTCTTAGTTTTTTAAATTTACTATCTTGGCACTTAAAAAAATAAAAATTGTTGCTGACTGAAAGTAATTTCAAAATGTTAATACCGTTTAGCAGGGCCTTTTTTTGTCATAGAACGCAACCGAACGGCGTTTCGGCACCTTTTTTCGACGGATTTCCCTTTTGAAACTTTTGAAAATTTGATGTTTGGTCCACGTGGACTTGAATCGTACTGTCGATTAGGTGATTAGGTGAGATTTGGAGAAGTGGACATTAGAAACTTGTCAATCAGACTGCAACTAAATGAAAGAGAAATGATTCGTGGATTCCGTGAATACATTCTCGAAAAGACATATCCAGAAAAACTGTTGCATTTGATACGGACTCTGAATATGATTCTCATTTCTTCAAGTGAATGTGAACGCGGGTTTTCGCAGATCAATCTAATTGCCACCCCAAGAAGAGCTTCGTTGAAGACTAAGACAATTTCAGCACATTTGTTCATCAAACTTGTTGGACCACCTCTGAGACTTTTCGATCCTTCAAAGTACGTTGATCTGTGGTTACTCAGAGGACGACATTCGGCCATAGATAATACTAACAGCAAGGAAAGGGGTCGAGAAGATTTGTCGGTCGAGAATTGGACAAAACTTTGGAATTTACTATGAACATTTGCCTTAAATACAATAAATTAAATTTATGTTAAAAACTGAATATATAATTTTTTTAATAAAAGATTAACAAGATGTGAGTTCCGGGACTTTTTTTCTTACAAAAAAAGCACTGCCGTTTAGAGATGTTCTGTCGTTGAGGACTTCCACAAAAAATATTTTTAAAGAATTTACCCACACCTATTGACTCTGCACCTCAATGAATTTTCGCGAACATGTCAGCGACCTTGAAAGACGTTATGGCCAACCAAAAAAACTACAAATGAAGTTTTAGCAGTAGCGCCTGAAGCAGTGGAAATTGTGCCACCCACTTCCGCTTTGCATTTATCGCAGGAATCTGTGATCAGGTTTGCACAGAAACACGAAGTTATATACTTCCATATAAAGTCATACCCGGTCATGAAGGTAGCCTTTTCAAAAATTCAATATTTCCAATTTTTATTTAGTTAATCAGGAAAGCAGTAGAATATCTGCTCAGAAATTTGAAAAAGTAAATAACATACTTCAATATATTTATCTACAGGATACGAATGATTTTATTAAATGCTAAAAAACACCAGGTTTCCTTCATAAAAAAGATGTGCGTTTTCTTTTTAGCAATTAATATGCTTCAATTTTTGGAAAATACCTTGAAAAGTGTCAAATGAATCTTTAAAGTGTATTTAAGCAAGCAATGAACAGTTTCACAATTTTTTATAATATTGTAACTTTTATATGGTAATATAATAATTATTATTATTAGCATAACTAAAGTTAAATGTACGTAAAGCTTTCAATTATTTATTTATACTGAAACTAACGTGATTTTTAATGGTGTTTATGTAACTATTGATAATAGAGTAATTAAATAGACAACCCTTTCAACAACAGTTTACGGTTGCCTAACTTACTACACCTTTTAATTTGACTTGTAGCTGCTTGTACTCAGTAAGAGTGGACAGACTCAGGGAGGGATTGGCGTTCAAATGGACCTTCCGGCCTAAATTAAAGATAATTAAGAGCTCATTTCCTCATTAAAAGCAATGAATAAACTTACACTAAAAGTAAAAATCAATGATCTCTGTCACGATGTTTCTCTTTCAGAACTAGTACTTATGTTAAAAAAAATTAAAAACATGTTTGATTTTCTTTGCTTTAAAATACAAATTCCTAGGCCCCCCCTCTACATTCTTTGGCCCTTAGCCTATGGTCTATCTAACCTAATGGATTTTTTAACGGTTCCCAATACAAGTTTATTACTGAAAATCCAATACACGAAAGAATGGACAAAATCGTAACAGAACAGTAAACCCCGGTTCACCGCGCTGAATTTTTTTATTTTAATTATTTTACTTAATCAGTTTTGTTGTGTTTCCAGTTTCTTAAATGCAACTTTCGTTCTATCTCTTAACACTTAATTAAGATATCTTAACAAGATGTGATATTCCCTTAACCAAAATTCTCTAATCGAAATAAATTGAAAAACTTACATGGAAACCATGCCATCAACACGCACATTTTTTACATTTAAAGGCACTTGCATCGCTGTCATTATAAGTATATCGATTTACTAACAAGTAACTTTTTATAATGAAGCGATATTTCCTGTGTTTCTTGATATTAACACTAAATAAATACGCAGCCTACAAAATTAATAAACAAATTACGAACAATTTGAAAAAAAATGCCTTGCTAATTTTACATTGTTATTTTGAAAATTTATTCAAATTAATACTGTTGATTACACAAAAATGATTCAAAATTCAAAAATAGAAATTAACAAACGTAATTGGTTCACCTCAGACAAATTTAAATTATATTAGTTGGCCTTTTAACAAATTAATCGAACACGTCTGTTTATGCACTGTTACTAAACTACTTTTGATATGTTTATATTGTGAGCCAGGAAAAATTCAGTCTGGGAAAGGAAAACCCCATGTATGTGGTATACGGACGTACTCCACTAATTTCACGGAATTCGAAAATAAACAAGAGAAATTTATACAAAATGATAACAAAACCCCTGGATGACTTAACTCAGGAACCGATATTTACTTGGTATTTAATTGTATAACCATATCAAAACAATCACGTATTTGTATTGTATGAGGATTTTAATCTTTTAGCAACTTTTTCGTAGAAACTTTCGAATGAATTAATTTATAAGAAAATACTTTCGCGAACTTTTCATAATGGTAAATCTTTCTCACCGTTTGGTTACGTTAATTAGGAATTCCCATGCGATACGTCCCCTTAAATCTCAAACAAGTGATTTCATAAGCAATCAATGGACTTTTTCCGGTATTGAAGTTCATATCTTTGGAATCATTAGTAGTTTACGTGATATGTCAGGTGTAGAGAGTAATAAGAATATTCTATTTTTATTTTAGCTTTATTTTCACTTACGTACTTTAATAAAACGGTTTCGTTATACTCGTATGTTAGGTGCCTTTTGTGTAATTTTAATTTTCTAACCAGTGGTCTATTTTAATGTTTATGCAAATAGAAAAAAAGGTGACATTTTATACAGTAAATATTTGTTTAACGAATTACGAAAAGTATTTCCCCAAAACAAGCCTTAGAAATTTAATTTCTAACAGTCTGTAGTTTTTAAAATTTCGGCGAAGTACGGAAGACGATTTTTGGTATAAATAAATGATTTGCATTATTTTTGTCATTAAGCTGGCCATGGTTTTTTCTTGTTAAGTTGGCAAACAATGTTGCGAACTGATTAAAGATAGGCAACTCAACAGGCAACCCCACATTCACCGACTCTGTTCATCACTTTCAATGTTTACAAAGAGGTTTAAGAGATTAAAAATCGGTATTCGCAAGTACTTATACTGAATTTTTAAGTTTTGTTAGGTAGAAGAAATACTAGATAATCCAATCCTTTCTTGGCCGTTTTTAAGTCAGGCAACCCAAAATACTTAAAAACGAAAAATATTTTAACTAAAACCCACCCTTAAAATGAATTAATAAAACCACTAAACTGGAACAAATATTTAAAAAATAATAAAGGACGTTCCTGAGTTGCACCATCTCACATATTATTAAGAATAACAAAGAAATAAAGGAAAATTATAACTTTAAGTACCAAAATGTAAAATCCTATTTACAAACCAAATCTGACAGATTATGATTGCCTGCTTCATGGCTAAAATAATGTAAATTCTTTATACATCACGTCGATCGAAACCGTTAAAAATTTATGACGTTGTGATTTTTATATAACTATGAATTTAAACTACAGAATTCAGGAAAAAATGTTTTTGTAATTTGCAGATATTTCCAGTAGCTTTGTAAACATGTATGTATGTTGGGTTGCATTTGAACAGTTTAAGGGGCGCGTTTTGCGCGAATCGCCCAATGCAGTTTTAACAAATAATTCCGGAGTGTAGGTATTATACTCATCGAGAAGCCTATAATACCTTCTACTGTATTCTAGACTAAGCAGCGACTGCATATATAAAAATACAACGGACAATCAGCGAGTGTACGAGGAATCCTAAGCAGCGAAAATTACATTACACCATAAGTACACATAGTTTACAATAAATACTAGTGATATAAATAAACATTCAGTATAAATAAATTTATTTCTGTTAATCTTAGTGTTCATAAATTAGCAAATAAGTGTCACTGTAATTGTTTAGTTTAAATAAATAAATAAAAAATTATTACACATAACCAAATACGATTTAGTAAAGTCCTTCTGTATGTATTTAGAGCAAAAGCAGGTTGTCTTTAGTTTAATTTAAAAATTTTAAAACTAAAACTTATCATAATATTTATTTCATAATGTAAAGGGTTCACCTTTAACTTTATTTAGTAGCTGAAATGTTGCAAGTGTAAAGCAATAAAAATGATAAATAACATCAATATTTAAAGATTATTGTTTCAGGTTCTTTTTTTTTAAGTTTCAAATCGATTACGAATAAAAAGTTTTTATTTATATTTAGAGGTAAGATTTATAAAAGAGACCTTGGAAGTTCTTCGGTTTAAAAGTTTACTAATTTCTAGTTTGAAGACACTAATTTTGCTTCATATGCACATCTGGAATATTATTTAACGGTCATTTAGGCTTAAGATACATATACGAAAATATGAAACAAAAGTGGGGGAATTGTCATCACTGCCTATTGAAACTGAAATGCAGCTGAATTTCATTCAGGCTATATTTTATAAACCTGAAAATACTCTCATCGGAAGGCATTTAAATACCAAAACAACAACTTACTAGTTTTAATTCAATTGAAATTGAAATACAACTGAATTGTGAAGAAATGTTGGACGTTTCAGGCTCTATTTTATAAACCTGAAAGTGCTCTATAAGGAAAGCATTTAAATATAAAAACTGACTACAACGACCTACCAGTTTTAATTCAATTGAACTTGAAATTCAACTGAATTTCAACAAATTGTGGGGAAATTTTCAGGCTGCATTTTATAAACCAGAAAATACGCTCTTAGGAAAGCATTTGAATATAAAAATACTCTACAACAATCTAACAGTTTTATAATTCAGCTGAAATCGAAATACAGTTGATTTTCAACAAATTATGAACATTTCAGGCTATATTTTATAACCTGAAAATACTCCTTTAGGAAAGCATTTAAATATAAAAATATTCTATAACATGAAATCGAAATACATCTGAGATGAAACCGAAATGCAGTTGAATTTCAACAAATTATGAAGAAGTTTTAGACGCTCAGGCTATGTTTTATAAGCTGAAAATACTTAAATATAAAAATATTCTACCACGATTTACTAGTTTTAATTCAGCTGAAATCGAAATACAGCTAGCTGAATTTCAATAATTTATGAAGATGATGTTTTGGACGTTTCAGACTATATTTTATAAACTTGAAAATACTTTCTCTACCACTTTTATTTCAGCTGAAATCGACATAGAGCTATCTGAATTTCAATAAATTATGAAGAAGTTTTGGAGGTTTCAGGCTATATTTTATGACCTGAAACTACTCTCTTAAGAAAGCATGTAAATATAAAAACTGTCTACACCAACCTATCAGTTCGACTGATATTGAAATACAGCTGAATTTCAACACATTGTGATGAAATTTTGGCCATTTCTGGCCTTACTTTACAAACACTAAAATAATCTTTAAGAAAAAAATTAATAACGAATTATCTTAAAAAATCAAACGCAAGAAACAAGAAACATTCGACATTTGTGAAACTTCTCATAAAATAAATAAACATCTGGTCAAAATTCATCAAATAAACTTGAAGCCCCCATTTTTCAAAAGAAAAACACATATCAATTATATGTCAGTCTCAGCACTAAAATTTAAGTCCAATGGCTGTTTAATAGCAATGGAGATAAGTGAGATTAGCCCAGTTGAGCATAGAAAATTGCAGGCTCAGTATAGTGAGGGCCTTTGACTATGCAAGAGAAAGTAAATGGCTTAAGTCCCATGGTATTTAAATCCAATAGTTAGTTCACTGTCGGTATAAACTACCATAGAAAGTAGTAAGTAGTAGTAAACATAATTTTGGACATAATAATTTGAAATTAATTGCCATTAAATAAATTCATTACAAACAAAACTAACAGTTACATATGCTTACGTTGAAAAGTAAAGAGGTAAATTCACACTTATTTCTGTAACCAATCAAATCATAACCAATAAAATATAGCAAAATTAACTTATCTTATTTAGATGTGGCAGAATATGGCATGGCAAGTATAAGTTGTCGAATCGACGGTGAAAAACTATTCATTGCTAAGTTTTGAATAATTTCACTTAAATCAAAATGATTGCAGATATTGAAATTTCTATTTTCGTATTTATTATTTCTAACCTGTTTTTTTAGTACTCTAACTATTCTTTATTTTTTCTAAATACCTAAATTTGTTACGTATTTTTTAACTTAACGTCAGTCTTTTCTTTATAAAACACAAAAACCTAATTTACTTTCAGATACAATTTGAAAAAAGTAAAATGGGTTTGTAAGTCGAATTAAAATCTGAAGATAAACTACGGTTCTCAACAGATGGCAAGATGAGATTCGAATCTATAGGTACTTAAACAGGAATCGCATCCCGAATACCCATTTTTAAGTTTCAAATTTTGACTTTGAGTACCTACTCATTGTAAATCTCGTGAATTTTGAGATTCAACTTGGTTTTTAAGATCCAATTTCGTAATTGAGTTTGAACTCGATTTTTGGTTAAAATCCGGAAATCATGTCCACAAAGTCAATAAGCTAGAGGAATTGCGGATCTGAACTAAATTCGAGTTTGACTACGAATTCAGCTTCAAACTTTCAGTAAGTTCTCTTAAATGACTTTACGTTTTCGAAATCTCGAGTCAAAGACATAGATTTTATATGTTAGATCTAAGTGATTAAATTCTAAATTTGGAAATAAGATTTCTCACTAAAAATTGAAAATTACATACCGAATCTAAATTCAGTATTGCATTTTTGGAATTGGAGTCTATTTAAGGGTTTCAACACTGAAAGCTACTAATAGATTTGTTCTCGGAAGATTTAGATTCGGAGATTTGTTTACGTGATAGGACAGTTTTAAGTCAATCTATTTTGATATAACATTTCCAAAAAAAAAAGTTGCAGAGGTCACTTTGACGATTAAAACAATATGTAAGTTAATTTTGTTTGTACGTCACAAATTCCAAAGGATACCAACAGGTCTCTGCTACAAGTTTTTTTTAGTAAGTTCAAGATCCCTAATTAATCAATGGTCCCAAAAACAAGTTGTTAACTATCTTTCATAATAAATAACATTTCGTCGAAATAAATTGTAACGAGCGTTTCATCGAAAAAGTTTAAGTTAACTTTAAAATTATGTTAGACGAAGACGATCAAAAACGATTGGTCAGAGAGCAAGAGTAGATCAACTGTGGTTAACAGACGCCACGAGAAAGAAGGTAGAAGAACGGAGAAAGATTAGACTCAAACGAATTAGAACAGAGAACGAGGAGTATATACAACAATATACAAGAATATAATATGAAAAATAAGGAAGTGAATAAAAGCGCTAGGAATAATAAAAGGGTATACATTGAACAAGCAGAAAAATCAGCAGGAAAACAAGATATGAGAGCACTATATGAGATAACAAAAACATTAAAAGAAACAAAATACATACAATCACATAAACTATTAGTAGGAAAATAGGACAAATGTTTAATACTCAAAGAAGGAATAATAAAAACTTGAAATTTATTAGAAACCACTAGAATTATAGGATGACTTATTACTACCCTCAGCTATTGGATAAGATCGGCAACGCCCTGTAGAGGATATGCCACTCTAAGAAGAAGATTGGATAAGAAATAATCAATAGTAACATCAACGAGGGCACGTTTTCAAAAGAAGAGATAAGGTTGGCAATAATTAAACTAAAAAATTATAAGGCTGCAGGAATACGAGGCCTGTCTAAAAAGAATCCGACCTCCAATTTTCCTGCGCAAAATAATGACGGTAGGGCGGTGCCACTTTCCACAGTGGAGAGGGACACCTTCATGCGCATGCCTGAATTTTCTCTTCGCCATCGGGTTCGTCATTCGCTGCTGTGTGTTGTTCCAAGTATTCGCCAGATTTCTGATTTGCCCGAAATGGCTGAACGCGTTGAGCAAAGATGCTGCATCAAGTTTTGTCAGAAGCTTGGTAACTCTCAAAGCGAAACAATTCGTAAGATTCGCCAGTTGTTTGAAGACGATGCCATGGGGGAAACACAAATAAAGAAGTGGTTCAGCCGATTCAAAAATGACCGCATATCGATGGAGAGTGACCAGTGTTCTGGGAGGCCACAAACCGCTCGCGGTACAGCTGTTGTTGAGAGTGCAAAATCTCGTAATGGGAGATCGTCGTTGGACAGTACGGGAGATTGCTGAAGAAGTTGTGACCTTTCAGAACGCTGGTCACTCTCCACCGATATGCGGCCATTTTGGAATCGGTTGAACCACTTCTTTATTTGTGTTCCCCCCATGGCATCATCTCCAAACACTTGGCGAATCTTACGAATTGTTTCGCTTTGAGAATCACCAAGCTTTTGACACAACTTGATGCAGCATCTTTGCTCAACACGTTCAGTCATATCGAGCGAATCGGAAATCCGCCGAATACTTGAAACAACACCTCACACAGCAGCTACCAAGCAGCGAATGACGCACCCGATGGCGAAGCGAAAATTCAGGCATGCGCATGAAGGTGTCCCTCTCCACTGTGGAAAGTGGCGCCGCCCTACCGTGGAAAAATTGAAGATCGGATTCTTCTTAGACAGGCCTCGTAGATGGCATTATTGTGTAGCTTATAAAAACCCACCTCGAACTGTCAGCGGAGGTATTCTACATATTGCTAAATAAGATGTGAGTAGAAGAAGAAATCCCGGAAGACCGGCGACAAGGAATGATAACTAAATTACCCAAAAAAGGGCAATTTAGCTTTGTGCGAAAACTGGAGGCCAATATCCTTACTATGTGTGGCCAGTAAAATTTTAACAAAGGTGATAATAGAAAGAATATAGATAGAATCAAACGGGAAAGAATTATACTAGATCAAGTAAGCGAAATAAACGGAACTTTATTGATTCTGAAAGAGCTTTCGACTCAGTAAACCACGAGGGGATGTGGAAAATTTTAAGACAATATGTGTTACCAGACAAATACATAAACAATATAAAGGCGTTGTACGACGACTACATGAACAGCAAGAATGGAACAGGAAGGAATACTCTCACGACAAATAAAACTAGAAAGAGGGCTGCAGACTTTCACCAATACTTTTTATAATTGTTATGAATTGGCTTATGAAGGACACGGAAGACAAGAAAACGGGCATTAATTGGGAAGTATGCAGTAAATTAGAGGATCTAGAGTTTGCAGACGATATATGTCTCATAACAACAAACAAACAACAAATGTAAGACAAAACTACAAGATTAATGAAAAATGCAAAAAATAGGCCTACAAATATACTGAAAAACGACACAAGGTCTACAGAAAGCATACACATAGGAGAAACAGAAATAGAAGAAGAGGAGATCTGCTATTTCGGAAACATAGTGAAAGTACAAGACGGCACCGAAGGCGATATCGAAAGAAGAATTAAATTACAACAAAATGCTTTCAATATGCTTAACATAATATGAACTTCGACACACAAGTCCAGAAAGACAAAAATAAGGCTATTTAGAACAAATGTAAAGAATGTTTTACTATACGTGGCCGAAGACGCAAAACCACATTCATCAATAAATGTTTGCGCATTATATGCAAAATATTTTGGCCAAATAAAATTACAAAGGAAGAACCACACAGAATTACAGATGAAAAAAAAATAGAATAACTATCAGAAAACTCAAAATGGACACGCTCTTAGCCAAACAATAACATAGCCAAACAAGCACTACATTATAACGCACCAGGAAAAATAAAAAGTGGAAGGTCTTTAGGAGCATGGAGGAGAACGATTCAAAGTGAAGTAAGATAGTATGGAATGACATGGAATGAGGCAAATATAATAGCAAGAAGTAGAGAAGAACGGAGGAGCTGGTGGACAAAGTGGGAGAAAAATTTAGGGGAGGTGCGTAGAACTAGCTGCCCTGTCACCCAAAGAACCAAGCCTACGAAACACCCAAGGGTGTCCTTTACTCTTTAACCCTTTATAGGACAAAACTTTTTTTTAAATATGTTGCTTTTACTGCATTTTCTTAACAAATGCATATCGTTATGTATGTACCAGTATACACACAAAACCTGTTTTTGAAGTCACATTGTTTTTTTTTCTGGTTGTTGAAAA
Organism: Melanotus villosus; assembly: GCA_963082815.1. NCBI lineage: Eukaryota > Metazoa > Arthropoda > Insecta > Coleoptera > Elateridae > Melanotus > Melanotus villosus. The sequence continues at coordinate 41,998,795 of OY720425.1, forward strand.
AACGACCACAATTCATGTAGGATACACTACCTTGTCAAGTGAGCAGTGGTTGTAAAAAGGGCCACATGCACTTTTTGTGTAATTCTTTATTGTGATAATAGGAATATAATCACAAAAAGCATGGTTCACTCATTGTTGTTGTGGAAAGGTTCAAAACAGTTAATACAAAGAGCTACATTGCAATACGAACAAGTAATGTTGCTTCTTTTCCGATTGGATCTCGTTGAGCAGTACGCGCATCTTCTGGAAGATCCTTTTCTAGGCGTATGTTTTCCAAGATCAGACGACTTGAGACAATAACGGCTCTACCAGCTATCTTCTTTATTTTATTACTCTCGATTGTACAGTTTTTTTTTCTACCACTAAAATTGTTTAGAAGTTCATAGGCTAAAACAGATTGATAGTGCAACTGTGTCATACAATTTTCTTTCGTAGATTTTTGATTTACAGTGGTTTTATACAGCATGTATAAATTTACAATTGAAGCATCAATTAGATAATATGTATGTAATGTCGTAACATGAAAGGAGTTGGTCAAAAATATCAGCTCCACCCATATATCTATTATAATCTCTCGCAGCTTCAGGGCAAGGGATTGTTTCTTGATCTCCTATTTTATTTCTTCCTTGAACTGTGGTTGTTTGGTATGGATTGTGCATTGTACTTCCAATCAAAACACATTTCTTGCCACGATCTCTCCATTTTACTACAGACGTTTGTATCTCCATACATAACATAATCGTAATCTCCCATTTTCATTTGATTATCTTTGCGAAACGTTGACGGGAAGTGTCTCCGATTGGATCGAAGAGTTCCACAAGCAAATAAATTGTACGACAACATTTTAGTGAATAAAGGAAAAGATGGAAAAAAATTGTCAAAATAGACACAATACCAGCCTCCTCTAAATGATATAGTGAGATTCAAAACTGTTCTTTCGCCTAGTCCTGCATCTTAACTATTGGTCTTAGATTTTCCTTGATATATGTCAAAAGCACAAGCATACCCTATCGAAGCGCAAGCTACCACCCATACCTTCAAGCCGCTTTCAGTAGGCTTTAAAGGTGTATATTGTTTTAATGCGCTTCTCCCTTTAAACCTACCATACTTTCATCCACTGATAAATTGCGACTTGGATGGAGTGTCCTTAGAGGGCCCTCTTGTAAGTGGCTTACCAGAGGACGAATTTTATACAATTTATCAAATGCAGGGTCGCTTTTATCGGTTGGCAGATTTTCATTATTATTTTTGTGAAAAAATCTTAAAACTTTTAGAAATCTTTTCAATGTAAAAATGTCGGCAATTTGGAGTACAAAAAAATTTGTGTCGGTAGACCAATATAGACGTAAGCTGGGAAGCTTGTGGAATCCCATTATTATCAATACACCTATAAGAGCTTTCAGCTGTTCCAGCGTAATATCAAGTATGACATTGTTCTGCTGAGTATAGAGATTAGATTGATGTACGATTTCGAGAAGCAATTCGTCGTTCAAAAAGTTTGACAAAATTTCTGCAGGTGATTTCAAATTTACAGGACATGCAGTTCCAAATGGTTTTGAAAAGGCTACTGAGAAATTCTGTGGAGATCTTGCAGTCTGGCGCCAGTTATAAGAATCAGATGCATCTTCGTCGCTAGAATCCTTGTTGACCAATGTTTCTACATCGTGAAAACTTGCTAGCTCTCGCGACTTGATGTTGTTTCTAGATTTCTTTTTGGGAATTACGTAATCGGGGTCTGTCACAGAATCGTCCGAGTCAAAATCAAATGACTCCACTGCTTGACTACGAGTGGTGGAAGGTGAAGTTTTCTTGTTTTTTGAATAACGATAAGGGCAAATCGTCGTCGGGATAGCTATCTCCATCAATATCAGAATTTCAAGCTTGTTCGTCTACGTAATCACATTTACAACAAAATTTGCAATAACATCTTAACGCCAAGATACTTATATGAGGAAAACCGTTATGGCCATTATTAATAACTTATTAGTGATCAGATTTTTGTAAAATTCATGTAGGTAACTATAATGTTTACTTATACAAACGAATAAACTCGAATAAAATCACTTACCTGTTCGTAAAGCGGTAAAGTAGGTACACTATGGTATAAAATGGTCGAAATAAGAAGCACATATTTATTATTGTGGAGTAGAGATACTATGTGATTAAATACACAACCACAGTGCATTTGGTACACCATCAACTGACATAAGGTTCAATTTCATTTTTAAAAAACAACTTTGAACGTCTTTAATGCGGTTGAAACATCAACCACAGTCCTATAAAGGGTTTTAAAGAAGCCATATGATGAAGAAGAATACAAAATAATGAGGCATTGCTTTTAAATTTTGGCTTTTTGCTGTATATTCAGCAATAAACGGATTGTTTCATTTACTTGATTGGTTGTCATTCGTCAACCTAACCCTACCTAACCTAATTCCTACATACCCAAATAAAACATCTGGTAGTTATTAAGTCTCGCCAATTCACCCACAAAAAAATTACCAGAGTTTTAGTTCCAACTAAAACAGTACAAACAATACAGTAATCACGCTGACAAACAGAAAATTGATATTTTTCTGAGTAATTTCCTTTTCACAAGGTGAATAAGTTAGCTTTTCACGGTCTTAAATAATTTAAACGAGTTTTGAACGAAACAAGGAGAACAATGAAAACTAGGAAAAAATTCTGAACACAGAACTATCTTCTTCAGAATTAATGTTTATTTTCCCAATACAGAAGATTATGTATTCTGTGACATTATAATAAAAGCCTTCCTTGAGCTTAACCTAATCAGTTACGTGGATGATTCATTCAAGCAAACACGAGGCTATTCTCATTGAATTAAATACCTGGTTTAATTAAATGCCATTTTTTTAATCCATACAAATACAAATAATACGTTTCATATAAGTAAATCATTGTATTAAAGTAATTCCAAAGCTAGTTTTGGGAAAACTTCAGTCAAGCTTGATTTTTTACAAATATTTATGTTTGGAGAATCTTGAAAAGAAAAACATATCTTTAAATTTTTTTCAAAAGAGCGGTGTAACTTTGTTTTATTTTCGGCACAAATTTACAGGTTTGCCCTAAGGCGACTGAAAGAAAAAATGTGAACAGGTAAAAATAACCAGTTTGATTTCCTTTGTTAACCAAAAAAATTAAAAGCTTAATTAATCACATTCATAAAATTCCAAGGAAGTAGTAAATCTAAACAAGTATTTCGATTTTCATAATACTTTCTAAAAAATTCAGCTGATTCACGTGCTATAAAGTATAATTAAGAGAATGTAAATTGAACCGGAAGACAACAGTGGCGTATGAGTTTATACGTTTATAGTGGAAGTAAGACGAGGTCAAGTTAAAGGTTGTCTTTACGATTTCCTTAAAGCAGATTTATACATTTAAGTCTCACCTGGGCAAGGCCAACACACGACCAAACCGTCTCACTGAGAGCACTAAAAACTGACTTCGAACCATCTTGCTGATTGTTGATATATTCTTATACTTCAGTTGTAAAATTCTGATGAAACAGTTGACTCATATAAAGTGCGATGAAATTCTTATACTCCAAAGAAAAAATGATGTACTTCTTGATATTCTCATACCCTGCGATTGAAAAACAAATAAAAATTAAGGTTGGTTTTTCTTGGATTAACGATTTCCTGAAAGCTGCTAATGATTTGCCCTTTTTAACTTAATTGGTTTATTTGTGTTCGTGTTTTACTTAGAAAAAATATTGTGGAAAAAACAGTTATTTATCTAAAACTAAACCAATACGAGATTAGTCAAGATAAACTTTGTTATGTCCGATAGTAACCAGTATTTCAGAATGTAAATAATCGCCTTGCGTAGATACACTTTGAGCTAAATTAGAGTTGATACACTAAAACCAATTGGAACCTAACTAATTAATAACTTCGCTATTAATCCGATTTTTTCGAAATTTTCGTTGGTTGCGAGCACAGCCTTTGCGAATTTCTGCGATTAAAAAGAATTTAAAGTTCTACGTCTAGTTTTAAGTTTACCTAAAAATCACCACAGCTTTTAAACATTTTTGCTCATAACCCATTCGAAAACTTTGTCTAAAAAATGTAATTTCCTAAATTCACTTAATTAACGAACAATAAAGAGTTGTTAAACTGTTCAGAATTGGTCTATAGCATGCTAAGTTTTACAATTAGCCCTGTTAATCGAATCCAAATCTGAGTTGAAAATCCAAATCTCTGCAATTAAGATTGGAATATCTAAAGATTCGACCATCAAACATGCGTTCGAGAATCAAATCTTTAATGAACGACTTTGTCTATTCAAATCTATATTGTTATTTATATTTTGAATCCAAGTTAGAATTTCAAACCAGAATCCCAAATTCATATAAATTTGGCTAAATATCAAATCATCAAAAGGGAATTCGAATTTTGAAATCGAGATTGAAAGTAGGATTAAATTTTACGTTTTTTATCTTGATTAAACATCAGATCAGCAAAAAGGAATTTGAATTTTGAAGTCGAAATTAAAGGCAGAATAAATTTTACTTTTTCGACTAAAAAGGTTTCTGAAGAAATAAACAAGTTTATGCTAGGAAATTTTAAATCCAACTTTGGTTTTGATTTTTGGAAAAATGGAATTACGTACAAATTTGAGCGTTCGAATTTAGCTTAAGAGGGTTCAGATCTCTTGCATAGATTAAATCATTTCGGTCCCAACATCGGATTAGATGCTTCAAATATAATGAATTTGAGTTATTTCAGAGTTGAGATTCGAATCTTTTATATGTTCGAATCATCTTTAAGTTTTTTTGGATTAAAATTGTGGAGGGAATGAAATAACTGAATTTCTTTCTACAAACAGAAATGTATGTATGTATTATCTGTAATCTCTTATACCTTTCGGTGTCTAGTCTGGTGCGTTAACGTAGGTTCTACGGGTGCAATGCACAATCCGGGCCCGGCTCTACGGGATACGTGATTGGTGCGCCGTTTAATACCTACGTACTGCACCATTTATGTATAGTGTAAGTGCATGTACGCGTAGCACCTTGTTACTCTACCTATTAGGCCTACAAACATAAATTCTTATCAAAAAACAAATTTCGCAAATAGCAAAATAAATATCAAAAGATTGTGAATGAAAATCGGCTTTAATTAATTACGCCAAGAAAAGTGAAATCGAATTCTGGAGTCAAAATTCAGATTTAGGTTCAAAAATTTAGAATTCGAATTATATTTGAGAAATGTGCAACTATTAAGAAAAATACGTTTAAGCTCAAATGAGATTCGCAATTTTATCAATTTGAATCTCTTCAAATCAGAGATTCGAATCTTAAATATTTTCGACTCTTAAAAAAAGCCTTAGGTTGTTCCGAGTAAATACTGTGGTGGGGAAGCAACGCTCATCCTTTCAAATGAGTTGTTTCCAGAGTGCAAAAATTCTTGTTGCCAGAAGCAGTAATTTCTTATTTTTGCAATTGTAAAATAAATATTGAAAAACTGTAAATGAAAATCTGCTTAACTTAATTGCATCAAGAAAAGTGAATTCGAAATTAAAGCTTCAGATTTAGACTAGAAAATTTAGGATTCCAATTACTATTAGCTTAAGATAATTGAAATCTCAAGTACGTTTTGAAAATACTTCATTTTCAGTTCCGACCCCAGATTTGCAATTTTATGAATTCAAATTTCTCCCAGTCAGAGACTCGAATCTGAAATATTTTCAAGTCTTGAGGGTCTTAGGTGTTTTTGAACAAATACTATAGAGGTGAAGAAGTAAGGTAAAGGTAACGGTCGCGAGAGAGTATGGCTGGCAACATGGAGGGTTAATGCCTCCTAAGTTATCTCGCACGCTATGCGCACGGGGTGATGTGGTAAGCACCACGTCTTCGACAACCGTCTACCCCTACTCCACTACTGTGTTTTGATTCCCAATTATTTTAAGTGACTTGGTAGGCCACCCACCGAGCATTCTACTCGGGTTTGACCCCGAGACCCTCCATGCTGTAGTCGAATGCCTTAACCACTCGGCCACTCCGGCGACAGAAGGGAAGAAATACTCGTCCTTTAAATCTAGCGTCGTTTCAAATACAAAAATGTTTGTCAAAAGAAGTGCTAATTTACTATTTTTCGCGAGTTATAAAATAAATATTGAAAAACTCTCCTCAAACTAATTAAGTAGGTAATTACATCAGCAAAAGTTAATTTGAACTCTGATGTCAAAATTAAAGCTTCAGATTTAGGCTACAAAGTTTAGGATTCAAATTAAAATTTGGGGAATACGCAATTATTAATCGAAAATACGTGGTTATAAGTTCCAACCTCGCAAATTTATGAATTTGAATAAATCAGAGATTCGATTCTTAAATATTTTCGAGTCTGGAGAGCCTTAGGTTTCTTTGAGTAAATACTGTGAAGGAGAAGAAGTACTCGTTCCTTAAATTTCTTTCTAAGGGTAAAAATTCTTGTCAAAAGAAGTACTAATTTTTCACAAATTATTACTGAAAAATTGGGAAGGTCTTTTAATTACATACATTTATGAATTCTAACTGTGTAATCGAAATTGTAGATTCAGATTTAAGTTCGAAAATTTAGGATTTAATTTCAAGCCAGAATTTTGAAAATATGCAGTCCATTCGAAGATCAAAATGCTCGATTGCTCCGATTTGCAATAATTATTGTATGTGTTGTGACCTCTTGAAACCTAAGATTCGAATCTTAACATATTTTCCAGTCTTCGCATCGTAATTTCAATCAAAACCAAAATACTTTACTGAGGATTTTCTCAAATAATCTGAAGTTTCAGTAAAGAGCAGTTTTTGCGCTTTATGTTGCTTCGTACAAAGAAAAAGAGATTATTCCTATTTCCTGTGGTGTGATTTTGAGTCATTCACCTTGCGGTTTTTATTTTGACAATTCTAGGCAACATTTAATTCATTTTTTCTGAAATCGTCAAGAAAGCTTGTCATGACAGAACTCAAGTTGGTCATGAAAGTGTCACTTTACAAGACTAGTCACTTTCATGATTTTTACAAGACTCATCTGTCACTTTACAAGACTCATCTGTCATTTTTAGACTGCAATTGAATTAGAAATCGTCACTTATCTTATGAAACGTTTATTTAATATAATTAAAAACACTAACAATGAAATACAACAAATTATTAATTGGTATTAGAACTATTAAAATGAAAATTAATGTTAATGCTGCCGACACTAGTATTATGCACATTAGAAAAGTTTATTCCAGGTATATAATTCAAAGCATTATTATTTCTGTTTTCTGTTGCGTTAGCTATGTTTGACAACACTACTTTTTCGTTGACATCCATGTTAGGAATATTAACATTGTCAGCTACAGCAGTCTGATCAAATGCACTTGTTGAAGGAATTTCACTCGCGCTATTTTCCGTGAATGCACCTTGACCTTGCTGTATCTTTTTGGCAATTTTTCTTTTATTTTCTAATGATTCGGCTACATAGCCCTCCGCTACTCCTGTAGAAGACCATCCGCCGTGTCTTTTAAGGTCTTCTATGCCACTTCCACCATCAATCAACAAAGTTGCTGATGTTCTCCTCAAGGCATGGCCCGTATATTCCGCTGCATTTTGTAAATGAAGAAAACCAGCTATTTTAGCAGGTATCTTTCCGAAGGTATGAATTCCTACAGCCTGAATACTGCATTTACCTTGTCTATATGAAACAAATAAACGCCGGTGTGGTGTATGAGCAGGGCGAAGTGCTAGGTATTTTCTATATAAGGCAATATTTCCGGGTTCGCCAACATCGTCCAAAATTAAAAATCGTCTTCGTTTGTGAGTTTTCGAATCTGGAATGTTCACAATGAGAGTATCATTCTTGTCTTCAATGTCATCTAGAGTCATCTTCGTCAACTCATCGCAACGGCATGCTCCGGCTAGTCCAAAAATTAATACAACCTGAAAATATAAGCCGCCAATTTAGATTATTTTATAATTTATTTATTAAAACTACTTACTTTTAACAATAGGAAGTCGTGATCGGGAGCTTTTCGAAGAAACTCGTTTATCTCATTTCTTGAAAATACTCGGGACTTTTTTGCTTCATATCCTACCGATTTTCTTTTCAGATATGATTTTAACTTTAAATAATTTGCGATATTGATGTTTTCTTTAATTAACAGCACGGCTCTAAGCATTGAATAAATACTCCAGAGGCTTGAAGACTTGTAAATTTTACTTTCTCCAGCAAAAAAAGCCAGCATCACTTCTTCCGTAACTTGATTAACTTTTTTGTTATTACACCAGCTTTTGAACTTTGCATATTGTTTCTCATATCTTTCTTTGGACTTATCCGGAAGCAATTCTTCCACTGCAGCAGCAGCTTCTTCAATTATTCCAGTGGGAAGAGTGTTTTCCATATTATAAAGCACTTTACAACTGTTTACAACACAAATTGTGACGCTTAAAAAATTTGTTGACAATTCATTGTCATGGATATCAACTTCTCATACGACTCTGATGTTGATATAAATTATTTTTTCAGTTTAAATCTATTTTTAGTTTTTAGAAAAACGATTTCAGAAAAAATATAATACATCACTGGTCATGAAAGTGTCTCTGCTTGACTCGGAGGCTTTAAAGAGATACTCGGACGCTACGCGTCCTCGTACTCTTCAATAAGCCTCCTCTTCTGCAAAGTTTCACTTTCATGACTTGTAATGTAATATACTATTGTTTTATTTATTTATTTTTTACTTTTCAAGTACTAATTTGAGATTTTTATTATACGAGTATATTTACTATTTAAGTGATGGTTACTTTAGAAATATGAAAATTGATGAAGATAATCAACGAAAACTTGTAAATTAAATTGCCAATTAATTATTTTTTCTATATACATTTTGTGAGAATTTTAGAGAGAGCACAGAAGTCTTCGAATGTTCAGATATTAAACTACATCTGAGTGTGTAATTCACTTTCAATCTGCAGAAAACAATAGATTTTCAAGCTATAGGCCTAGTTGGCTAGTTAAGTAAATAAAACTAAAATTTCAAAATATTTTCCTATTGCTAATTAAGTCAATTTGTAAGTTACATTTACCATTTTATATTTAGTGATAAGAAGGAGGTAGGTTAATTTTCGTTAATCTGTTGGTTTGGTTTCCTTCCCATGGGGAGTAAATGAAATAATCAATTCAGTAAGAATTGATGTCAAATTATGCTAAAATTTATTAAAATGTTTAGTGGTATAGTGGTGTTTTATGTGTATTGCACACAGCAGGACAGTTAGGTGATTTAATTTGTCAAATAAGGTAGGTGAGCCAAATACTGCCATGTTCCCAATATTGTCACCCCTCATAAATTCGCCATTTCGGTTACTAAACAGCAGATGACTCTGCCAGTCCCTCAGCGTGTTTAAATGAACAACGTTGACTATGAAATAAATGCGCTTAAGTCAACTTTCGGTGTCATAACATTAAAAAGTGTCATTCGGGGGTGTGCGCTATAAAACATTAAAATATTGCGTGGATTGTTAAAAAAATCCTAATACGAATTATTACAAGGCGAGACCGTGAAAAGGTAAGTCCACACAAGTACTTTCGTATTCCGTATTGTGCTTATTTCTGTTTAAAAGTTGGATACATTTTAAACTGCCTTTTTCATTTGAGGTGCTGTGGCCCTAATATTGCCATATGAACAAAAAGTACCGAATCTTGGTTCTGTTTTGTATGTGGAGAAAATCGTCAAGTTGATATGAGATTGTCTCACGCATGTAACCAATATGTCCATGAAGAATGTGTAGGGCTCACCAAAGACGACAAGGAAATTTTTAGATGCCCAAATTGTCTTTTCATACTTAAAATGAAATGTATTTTTTTAATAAAATGTCTATTCTATAAGTAAAAATAAAGTTCTTGTTGCGTTTCTTTAATATTAGTCTTTTTACCAGTGAAAACAGCTGTTCCTTTTATTCCCAGTACTGTGGCAATATATGGAACCTGTGTGCCAAATATTGTCGGTTTGCAGACTTTTAAAAAAATATATGTAACTTTTTTTCAGTTTCTATAGTGTGATTATCCTTTATAGATAATAATATAAACATGTTTTAGCTAATGTATGTGAAGTTACAGAACATTACAGGCCAATTTAACTGTAATAAAAAATTATATTGCTTAGCATGGCAATATTTGGCTCACCTACCTTACCTATAGAATATTGTAGTCTGAGCTTAGCAAACCCACTTCTCTTGGTACGTAATAATTGTTAGTGTTTTCTGACAAAAACAATGGCGTAAACGTCTATTAACTCGATTATGTCACGTAACTTTAGATCAAACAAACAGTTATAAAGCGTTCGAAATAATTAACAAAGTGGCGTGCATTCCTTATTTTTTTTTAATTCAAAGTGAAAAATGCAAAGACAATCCCGACAAACAGTTTTTACTGACTACGCTGCTTTGATTGGCTTAGGTTTAGAGGCTACACAAATAGTGTTTGAAAATGTTCGAAACTAGATTCTCGAGTACTTTCGGTCTTAATTTCAGATTTTATGAATTGTTTGAGAACTGATATTCAAAGCATAACTGCTTTATTTGCCACCTACTAATTTTACTTCCAAAATTTAAATTACAATTTTTTTAATTAAGGCATTGACTACGAAGGTTTTACATGACTAATTAAATTAATTAAATCTATTACGAAAATTTTTCGATATATGTTATCAGTTTGAAGTGCAAGTCTGCCTATAAAAAATACTAATCTCTCAAACAAAATTTAATATAAGGTTTGTCCTCAATAAAAGCGCATTGCTTAATTCGATTAATACATAGTATAAATAAAGCTGTAACAATTTAATAATAATTAACAAAAACAAACAAATATAACAAACATCTAGATAAGAAGATTTGGGTTACGTGTCACATTGGACAAACTTCTTATTTTTGTTTAATACAATAATATTTGGATTTTCAACACTTTTGTTGCTTAATCAATTTTAGTAACAATTGGGAACTTCTAGACGGTACAAATACGATACGAACTAAACTTCATGTAATTACTGATAATACTTTTGAGTGCTAACGTGGGAAAATGGCAAAATTTTGCGAAACTGTATTTTTTGAGAAACTGATTACTTTAGAATTATCCTAAGAATACATATTTTACGAGTACTACAACTTCAAGCTTGTCACTGTCCATAGTATAAGAGATTAACTAAACGATCAAATTATAAAAATAGAAACCAAGGAACTTATTGCAAAAAGTCATTGTTTTCTGCACAAGATCGAAGTCCCAGTTATGAAATGTTTACGTTGATCTATGAAACATCGATTAACAGTATAATGTCTACTGATATTTTTTTATCAAATAACACCATTGTAGGTCACTGATACGTGAATGACGTCAAATTATTTTTCTCGAACATTTTAACCTAACCTAACATAAGTTTTTAAGAAAACACGTAGCTCGTAGCTTATCTAACGATTCTGTTAAACAGGAAGTAGGCAATTCATGTGTCAAATTTGTTATTAATTTCGTAGAAAAGTGATTAACAACAAATTCTTGTTAATCTGCTGCAAATATATTGACTTTAAAGGCTAAAAACCGTACTGTAAGATTTGCCAACACTTAAATAAAACAGAATGTCAATTAAAGATGGAAAAATCTTTTAAAGGCTTGTTTAATGTTTATTAAGCAATCTTGCAACCAGAACTGTGGCATTTTTAGTGTTCCATTTAAATATTTCCACCCTTTCAGAATAATTTCTGAAGCAGGAGACTTGGAAAAATTTTACCAAACACATGGCTTTTATCTTTAAATGTCTTCGCATCAAAATGTATTCTGTAACAGTTCCAAAACGGACGCACTTATTTTGATAGGCTGGCTGCAGTGGCGTAGCCAGGTAGGGGTTACAGGGGGTTCAACCCCCCCCCTCCCATGAGAACCTGGAAGGACCTTTATTGTATTACAAATTCTAATAAAGTTATTATATTACTTCAAAATATATTGATATTATATCTTCACTTTAGTTAACCCCCCCATGAAAACATCCTGGCTACGCCACTGGTTGGCTGGTTATTTTAAGATTTTATTGACTTGACGTCTTCAAAATTTCCAAAGATTACAAAAAAATCCTTAAGTGAATCGCTCGCACAAAGAAACAAGAGGAAAATTTAAGCAGGGAATGATAACACTGCCGTAACGATAATTATATTCCATTAATAAGGCAGTGTTTTCAACTCTTATGGAGTTATCAGATAAATAGTAACACTCCTAGAACAGTAAAAATCAGCTGAGTTTTTGAAGGGTAAACCACTATCTAATATAAATCACTCTAAAGTTAATTCCTGTCAATCATAGTTTACCACGAATTGTTTCTGCTTTCTTCTATTTATATTAATTTAATAACTAATTTTATGTATTATTGATAAGAACAGTTTTGTGAATTTATTTTAAACACCCTGGTGGAATGCGTGTAGAAGGACAATAATTATTCTAAATACGTTTAAACACACCGATCACGCCATTTTTACTAGCCTACGGTTTTATTTATTTATAAACTTCCGTATATTTGACGTCTGTTAAACATTAATAAAAACACAAATTCCCTTATCGTTTTCATTTCACTTTCTTATAAAGGTTCGATATGCAGAATGAAAAAATCATTTTGCAACATTAATTTATTTTCACGGTTATAATATCGCATTGTTTCAGTTCCGCAAATTTAAGCCTCGAAATTAATGTAAAACATGAACCGTTTTTGTTTTTGTAATGTTTTTAAATTACGAATTCAATTCCTAACTAATTACAAATAAAGTCGGTATGTCTGTTGCAAATTTACGAAGTTACGCTTTGAATTTATTAACAGACGTGTTATTAGAATACTAATTGCGTTTTACTGGGTAATTTTTTTTATTATGGCGGTTATCGACGACTGAAATTTAAAAATGAAACTTCTAAATTATTTCTGATAAGCTTCCTTAGTTACTTTGGATATCGCCATCTTTACTAAACTAAAACAAAAGGAAGAAAAACACACCCCAAATTTTAAACCCTTCAAGCAGGTGATTTCTTTCACAAGCCGTAATTAAAATAATCCTTTAGTTTTATTGAAATTATTATTACTTCGCAAGTCTTTGTTGCCAAGTTATTTGATGATTTTATTTTAATAATCGCCAATGCTAACCACCGCAATTTTCATGGAAAATTATGCAGATCAACCGAAAAATTAAAATGCAGGACTTTGATAACCTAGCTTCTAATCTAATTTTATTAATAAAGCTCAATTTTATACATTTATACGTCGATTATGATAAGAATTTTTCTGAAAATACAAGCATTTAATACCGAATTGTTACTTTGTTGCTGTGTTTTTAAGAAAATGCTTATCGCAAAGCTTGTGGTTTTATCTACAAAAGAAGTTTAAAAATTAGATTTGTTATGCCGTTTCGGATAAATTTGTTTATAAAATGATACATTAATCTTGATTAACCTGAATATTTTAGCTTATACAGAAGGCTTTAATCGAACGATGAACTGAAAATCAGCAGGCTAATAGCAAAATCGTTTTGCTAATTCTTCGATTTTTCATTCAATTTTTTAATTAAAAAATGTGATTAGAAATAGCAGGATGTTCTTAAACTATTTTAAGTTGACTCGCATTTTTTACATTTAAATTTAAGAAACATAATTGATTATGTTCGGTCTTCTTCAAATAACAGAAAAATAAAAAAAGCAGCTTGTTAGGTTACATCAATGATTCTAAAAACTTATACCTGAAAAGTTTTACTCCAGAAATTTCAAGGACAACACGTTTTTATAACAATTTTTTGATTTGTGATTTCCAAATTAACGACTAACCTCAGGCGGTCCTAAAAAGTCAAAAGAAACAAATTGAAATTAACTTTCATAAAAAGAAGGATTAAAAGAAAAAACGTGGACATGGATTTAAAGTTTTCCACATCTACTAGGAATTTTAAAGATGTAATTTTATGTAAAAAGTTGTTATTGAATTTTAGAAATTTATTATCAAACCAATTTTGTAAAAATTAAGGAAGTATAATATAAACAGAACCTGCTTACACTTTTAAGTTCAAGAAATTCTGAGGGTTTTCGAAAATTTCGAAACCATTTCAGGCACTTCGACGCTTATTTTGTGAACTTCCAAACTTACAAATCGCAGGCACTTCAATGGCAAAAGTTCATAGGGAATATTGTTTTTATTCAATTACATTTTTCATTTTCTTTTAAATTTCAAGGAGTAGTTATAGCAACAAAATGCAACAATTTATTATAACCTTTAATACAACTTCAAGCTAGTTTAGATTAGAAATATCTTGAACACAAATACAAATACTAAATTTTACCAGCTCAAAGACGTAGGCCACAATTGAAGAAATCCTTAATCTAATTACGACTTTGTAAACCTTTGTTTCTGTAACAAAGATGAATGCCAGTCTTCACTACATATTCATAATATTTCAGATTCGGCATCAAACCCCCACAATAAACTAGTAAAGAATTTAATTCAACATTATATTAAACAGGCAATCAGTTAATTTCAACTCCAAACCATAATGTATGTATTAAATCGATTTAACGACGTCCTTAATCCCTAAATTGCTAAATTAATTAGGCTTTAAAAGAAAATAAAAATTAACATAAATTAGCATTTAGTAAAGTTGGAAGTTCAATTTTACTACGATTTATTTACTTGTAGAGTAGAACAAGTTTTTTAAAGTTCATTTTTTTTACTTTCTGTACTTGTAATTTCCTCAATAACTGTTGTTCTGATATAACGCTTGTTAATACCTACACGAGTTAACCTTAATAGGCGTTTGTTAAGTTTTAAAAATAATTAAATAATTAATACAGACTATTTTAATTAAGTGGTGATTACTTTAGAAATATGAAAATTTATTAAAATAAGCAAAGGAGAAGTTGTAAATTAAATTGTTAATTAATAAAACAAATTTAACTTTATATTTAAATGAGAATGAGAATGAAATGTAATATTAACTAAAGATAGATTGATACAGTTTCAGGTGGAGCTACGATACGTTAAATGTAATATACTTGGACTAAGCGAAACTAGAAGAAAAGGGGAAGAACTACTAACCCTAAGAACAGGCAACGTGCTATATTGCACAGGAGAAGACGAGACAAATGATAATAAAAATGGAATTGGATCCTTAGTGCACAGAAGGTTAGTTAAGTATATCCACTTCACTATAGGAATATCATCTAGAACAGCCTATATTATTATTAAAATTTCTAAGAGATACTACCTGAAAGTCATACAGATTTATATCCCCGCGGTCACACACTCAAATCAAGAAGATTCAGATAGAGCGATTAATCAAAACAACTTACTACACCATCATAGTGGAAGATTTTAACGCCAAGTTGGGGAAAAAGCAAAGGGGCGAGACTTACGTCGGAACACATCATATAGGAAGACATAATAATGGAAGCCAAGAGTTAGTAAACTTCCTTGAGAAACACCAGTTGAAAGTAATGAATACCTTCTTTTATAAAAAGGAACACAGGAACTCGGCATGGCAAATCTCTGACGGAATCACGCAGAATGAGATAGACTTTGTAATTTCCAAATAAACAGTTCTTAACAGAGTTAATATCAGAGATCCTAGATTGTTAAGAGCCCGAATAGTATTAAACGTAAGAAGAGATAGGAAGAAGCTAGTACAAAGTAATACTAAAACACTAAAAGGTTAGACCAAAGTGAAATATGGAACTGTTAAAATAAGAAATAAAACACTCTGCTTTATATGTACGCCATCTATCTATATTCTAGTATTGGTTACTAAGTAATTAGTTGTTATGTACAACAAATATGACAGATGTGCAGTTTTTGTAACGCAATATTATTATGTTCATGTTAAAGTGTTTCTACGTAAAGCTGTAAACTTTCTTTAATAATAAAGTAACTCTGTAACAGGTTATGGGCCCAGCACGCTTCCACTGCAGAAACATACAGGAATACCTTAGAAGAGAATTTTACGCGTTCAAAAAACCTAATCAGTCATACGACAGATGTAGAGGGTCTATACAAGTATTTACCCAATCGAAAATGTCACCAGCGCCTCAAAGAAAGTATTTGAGGCATGTAAGAAAAATAAAGCAATAAAACTTAAGGAAAATACTAGAAAACTAATAGCCTAAAAAAATAAGGAAAATCAAAATATGACAGTAGAAGATCTAAACGAGAAGAATAAAACTATCAGACGAAAAGTAGGACCTGATATAGCACAATATAACAAAAATACTATAAAAGAGTTATTAAAGAAAATCGAGAACATAAAGTATTCAGGAAAAAGATTGCAGAAGGAAAAAGAGAAGGAGGAATAACATAATTGCGAAGACATTCTTAAATATATCGAAAAATTGTATGAAGACTTATATTCTGCAAAGGCGAAAGAACCACCTCGCAGCCCAAATGACAAAATTAACTAAACATTACACCGAGGAAATACCTCCTATAACAATTTGTATGAAATAGACATAGCCCTAAAACAATGAAGAACAGAAAGACAGCAGGTCCAGATGGAGTAGTGGTAGAACTAAGAAAAGCGTGAGGTAAAACGCTAAGAAATATTATTCAATAAATGCTTAGATACAGGAACAACACCTGAATCCTGGAAAAATGCCAATGTGGTACTAATACACAAAAAAGGAAACAAAAGAAACCTTAAAAATTGCCGTCCCAAGTTCGCTTCTGTCGTATGCATAGTGTAACCAGACGCGTCAGTAGTCGGGGAGAGCACATATGAGATCGTATGCGTCATCCGCCGATAGAAGTCTCTGGAGTCATCGCGAGTGATCGAGATGCGTCATCGCTCTGAAGGAACTCGATTGGAAGCCCGCATTGGTATAAAGGCGCGTTCCCTGAGCAAGCGACCAGTCTACCACCAAATCGGGATCAATTGCGCATGTAACACAAATGCGTTTGTGAATATAAATAAACTGTATAAATAAATTACTTAATGTTTCGGGTTAATATTAGTGTTGTGTTTTTAGTGTTTAAGTTATTGTTTCGTGTTAATTGTTACGTTGTTTAAATTTGTTGATAAATAATTCACACCACTTACGGAAGTTTTAACTAAACGTTTTAAAAACGTTACAATATAAATTACTAACAAAATCAATCACACCCCTTAGACGCATTTCAAATGTGTGAGCAAGCAGGATTTCGACAGCGGTATAGCACAATAGACTATATACATACGACAAGTGATGAAAAAGTCACATGAATATAATCAACCTCTATACCAAGGTCTTTATTGACTTAGAAAAGGTGTTTGATACCATAGAGAAATGGGCACTTATTAACGCTATGAAGAAGGGCACAATAGATTATAGGTACATATAACTAATCCAAAACATATGTATATATGAAAATGCTACTATGACCATACAGACTTTTGACAAGATGCAACCGGTGGATATAAGATGAGGCATCAGACAAGGTGACGTAATTTCGCCGAAATTGTTAGTCGAGTCAATGAAGGTTTTTACTTCTAAACCCACAAAAACAGAACCGATTTTGATGAATTTTTTTTTAAATTGTTTCTTATATTAAATTATTCAAAATCAGAAACATTCCAGCTGGCGCTATCAACTATTTATATTGTTTAAACATTAAAAAAAAAAAATTATTAAAAAAAATTTTTCTTCGATGGAATTTTAACTAGAAGTGACTAATTTTGAAAATTTAGTATAATAAATAATTTTTGAATAAAAAAGTTTCAAAATTTCCATTTAAAATGTTAATTATTCAATCATTCGGATGCAAGAATATAATATACAAAATATAGACATATATATATTTTCACCTTAAAAAATCAATACTTTTATGAGAATATATAAACAGGCACAAGAAATTGACCTTTTGTATCACAGGTAGGGGAATTCCAGGTCAAACTCCAGATGTTTCACCATGATTTTCGGAGTGAACGCATGTGTTTTGAGGTTATTAATATGTTAAAAAAAGTTTTTAACATTAAATATTGAAAATATTAGTGAAAATTGTTGAAGAGAACTGAATTATTGATTAAAATTCAGAAAAAAGTGCAAAAATACAAGTACAAACACGATGGAAAAAGTAATTATCTGTCATGTATTCTTGTTTGTATTGAAAATAATTGGATTACATTTGCTTTTAAGTTTGTTTATGTATTTGGAAGAATCGAATTATTATTCTTATTATTATGTTACATTTATATTACATTATTACAGTTATTATGATACATTTATATGCTGTAAAATCATATTTTTTTGTAATTTTGGTGACTACAACAAACTCGCTTGTGTTGCATGTAAGTTAAAAAGTGTTTCCCGTTTAATAAATAAGTACTCAATCTTAACTAAATTTTGTTAGCTTATTTGAAACATATTGATTTAACGATTCTAAAAATTTTAGCCCTTTAAGTGTAATATTTTTAATTCTACGGTACTTTTTTCAATGGATTTTCCGCGCGTCATTCTCGTCGCTAAGATTATTTGCTAAAACAATTTGTGTTAAATTATTCTTTGAATGTAATGAAATCTTTTTAAATTATTAGAAATACATTTTCTATCTTACAGCTCTATTTCCCTTTGCATTTGATCCTCATATTTAAAATCATACGTGTTAAAAACATTTCCCAACATTTTTTTATATGATACAGCAACAGCAACAAGATACTGTAGAGTCTACAGTTAATTGTTGTTGCATTTGCAAAGAACAAGAGAGTTCAGATACACCAAGTACTTCGAGTAAAAGTGTAGAAAAACTTACACAAGTGACAAGAGGACTGCCAACACTAAAAGCAGTTGTTCCATTATGCTCAAATTCAGTGAAGATTCATTTATTCCATACCCCAGTCATATTTTTTCATCGAAAACCGGACTTAATATATAAAAACCTGAAATTATACGAAGTGTTTTCAAAAATTTCAAGTTTAGAATTCAATTCTTGCATCCGAATGATTGAATAATTAACATTTTTCAATGGAAAATTTGAAACTTTTTAATTCAAAAATTATTTAATATACTAAATTTTCAAAATTAGTCACTTCTAGTTAAAATTTCACCGAAAAAAAAAATTGTTAAAAAAATTTTTTTTTTAAATTATTTAAACAATATAAATAATTGATAGCGCCAGCTGAAATGTTTCTGATTTTGAATAATTAAGCATAACAAACATTTAAAAAAAAATTCATCAAAATCGGTTCTGTTTTGGCGGGTTTAGAAGTTTTGACGATTTTTCCGCTTTATTGACTCGACTATGTGTACAAACCAATTGGAAGACGTGTTTAAAACTTTAGAATGGGAAGAAAAGGGCATTAATATCTATCAATGGGGAATATCTCAACAACATCCGCTTTTCCGACAGCATCGTCCTGCTATCGGACAATAATGGAGATTTAGAAACAATGATAAAACACGTTAAAAAGGCACAAAGAGTGGGTCTCTAAATGAATATATCAAAACGAAAACAATAACCAACACAGACAACGCAGCACCTCTTAGAATACAAGACAATTTAATAGCAATAGTATACTGAGGGCAAAAATTAACCTTTCGAAACGACACCCAAAATGGGCTGATTACGAAACATTGAGAAATGTGTTTAAGTCAAAAACTTACACTCAAAGCCTCAAAACTAAAGTGTTTAACCATTACAACGAAGATGAAGGTAACGCAATAGGGTAATAGAGAGCTCGATGTTGAGAATATGGTTACTGGACAGAAAATCTATGGATTGGGTTAGAAATAAATGGAATAATAAACGGTCTTGCTGTTGATGATGAATATCAAAAATTAAAACGACCTCAAAATGTTTGGCTACATCTGAGCAGCTAGCTATTCATGAGGAAATAATTTATCTACTTCACCATTAACCAGCAGAGAACTGCATTTCTTAAATATTGAAAATATTATTCTACTGCTGATTTAATAAGTTGCAAATATCATGTTATATTTAGTTATATTTGAAGGAGGTGGGTTGATTTGACCGTTCATTTGTTGGTTACGACACTAAGGGAGTAAGTGTGGACTTACCGCCCTAGGGTGGTGAATTAATTTACTAAGAATTAATGTCAAATTTCTATAACTATAACTATGTTATAGAAATACTTGACATAATATTTTTTTTAAATAAAATTTTTAAAAGCAGTGAAAAAAAATAGCGCATTCCATAGAAGTTAAGTGATTTACTCAGTCGAGCAGAAGATTACAGCTCGAGCTGTCCATGCTAGGTAAATAACTATGAGTCAACGTTGAGCAAATAGTGCTGCAAACTTTTATTAAATTGATTAGTATGTAAATTTATGTCGTTGTTTATGATTATCAAACTTTTAAAATGCTAATCAGCATATCAATAGTTTTGGCAGTTTTATAAGAAGCTAAAGAAAGAAAGGGAAGCAAGCGCATAACAAAAGATAAGAGTGGACATCTAATAGTAGAGGATAAGAGAATAAGGGAAAAATTGAAGGAATATTTTTATGAAATGCTAAACGAAGATTCAGAAGAAACGGACGAAGAACAAGAAATGTTGGTTATGGAAACAGATACAGTTAAAGAACCTACCAAACCAGTAATATTCAAAATTACAGGTGACCTGAAAAATAACAAGAGCCCTGGAAGAAATGGGATTACGACAGAAAATATTTATTATTAAAAGAGAAAATATGGGAGTTGATTGGAAAAATCTGGAGGCAAGCAGTGATACCAAGTAACTGGGAAAGGGCCACCTTGATACCAATATTAAAGCATGGCAACCCCGCAGAATGTAACAACTACAGGGGAATTTCCATATTAGATGTGGTTTACAAAGTAATGCCGACTTTATTAAAAATACGGTTGCAAAGAATAGTAGAGCCATTAATGGGAGAATATCAAACAGGCTTCCGAAAAGGGAGGGGGACATCCGACCAGGATCTTTGTAATGAAGGAAACCGCACTGACTTATGAGTGCAGAATTCCAGTCCTCGTTTTGTTTATGGATTTTAAAAAGGCATATGACTCGATATGGAAGAAACTTTTAAAAACCCTTGTAGAATTTGAAATACCAACAAAATTAATAAATTTGCTTCAGATGACACTACAGAAAACCGAAATCAACGCGAGAATAAGGGACGAAGCATCAGAAGATTTTGAAATGGAAACGGGGTTAAGACGGGGGGGGGGGTCCTCTTTCTACACTACTCTTCAACATAGTTCTAGAAAAAAGCATGAGAAGGTGAAAAGAGAGGGACATCTAATGTCTAATGTATAAAAGCCACCTAATTGTAAGTTATGCGGATGATTATGCAATAATGGGACGAATCGTAGGCGGAAAGAAAATATAAGAGGGATATACAAGAAGAACTAATAATAGCGAGCTGAATGGAATTTTCAAGGAACCAAAAAATTAATGACGTAGTGAAAACAAAACGATTACAGTGGTTAGGCCAAATAGAAAGCATGACAGATGCGAGAACAGCTAAACGAAGACTAAGTAAAGAACTAAGTTCCAAGAAGAAGAGAGGTGACCGAGAAAGCGCTGGACCGAAGCAGCGACGGATGATTTAAGAGGAAAAAATATTCAAAATTGGAAGATAAAAAAAGTTTGGAAATGAATAACAATGCTCTGGGCCTAAAGAGGCCTGTTGATAGCTTTATACAGGGTGTCCCAACCATCTGGGATTTTTCGATAGCGTCTTTATTATTATAGTTATGTCAAAATATTATTAAGAAAAGTTGTAGGGTTTGATGTTCTACATATTCTAAAATTATTTTCATACATACAGGGTGTTTTGTAAACATGTGACGATATAAAGTTGTGTTTTTTTAAATGGAACACCCCATATTTTTTTACATATTTGGATTCTCCCTTCAATGGCGATTGCAACGATATAGCATTATATGGGTCTATTGTTAATAGTTCCGTAGTTATTCATTTATTTGTGATAAAAATAACCTCACTTTGAACGAATATAACACCGTAATTACGCCGAAATTTTAACTATTTTTCAGGGTACAATTTTTCGGATCTATTTTCAATAAAACTGCGAGGACTAAGAGGCTCTAGGTATTTTCAATATACAGGGTGATCGAAAAACGCGAACCTCAAGATTTCTTGAAAATTTTAAATAGAACGCCCCATATGCGATTATGTCATTAAATAGCCGCTTTTCTAAGCTTTCAGAAAATACCATATTTGTTGGGTCCAGGTTTAATCGTTACGAAGTTATGTCAGTTCCTTTGTCATATTAGGGATTCCTACGCGAACTCTGCAGTCAATTTAATGAGCGATTGCACCAACTGCTGATTGTTTTTATCGTTGGTTGTTTTTAACAAAATCGCATCGAATTTTGTTTACAAATACTTTTGCTGCCGTAAATACGTCACGTTCGATGCGATTTTGTTTAAACAACCAGCGGTTGAATATTATAGGCGATTGGTGCATTCAGCCATAGGAGTGCTTAGGAAACAATTGCATTTAACAACTACGAAAACAATTGCTAGAATATTCGTCAACAAAAACAACTACTTCTGCGCTTATGTCACATTTCTTGTAGGGTTTGATAGAAAAGCTTAGAACTAATGAATTTCTCGAAAGAAGAGTCAATAAATATGATTTATATTTTGGGTGTGAATGCAATGGAAATAGTTTATTAGCCAGTCGCGTATTTGCAGCACGGTGAATAGCGAATAGTGAATACTGAAGTTATTGGTCCATACTTTTTTAATGAACCATTGACCAGGGAGAGATACTTAAATTTTTTACAAGACGGGCTTCCTAAGGTATTAGAAGATGTTGACCTTCGAACTCGCCATTTAATGTGATTCCAGCATGATGCGGCTACACCCCATAGTTATTAGAGGGTACGAGAATTTTTAAAAAACTGGAGAGCGCAAAGGTGGATCGGTTGAAATGGTCCCCTACCATGGCCCACGCGTTCTCTCGATTTAAGTCCAATAGTTCTTTTTTTGGGTCCATATAAATGACCAAGTTTACCAGGAACCACCAACTACAATAAAACATATGAAAAATCGGATAAGAAGAGCATTTGCTGGTATGCATAGCCAAACCCTACACCATGTTCAGTTGACATTACTAAGACGTTTACGTCTATGCATTGAAACAGAAAGGAAAGTTTTTGAACACCTGATGTAACGATAATTATTTTTGTAACAATGGATTTTTTTTGCAAAACTTGTTGTTGCAGTCTGTCTTCCTGTTTTTTTTTCAAATCTTTCTTAGTTCATGTTCGTTAGTTTCTTAGTAAATTGTTTTCTATTTTACAAATAATAGTTTCATAGCGCATAAAATTTTAGCTATTTACTAATTACTAATTCATGATTTCTAGGCGTTTCTATCAAACTCTACAAAAACTGTGACATAAGCGCAGAAGTAGTTGTTTTTGTTGACAAATATTCTAGCAATTGTTTTCGTAGTTGTTAAATGCAATTGTTTCCTAAGCACTCCTATGGCTGAATGCATCAATCGCCTATAATATTCAACCGCTGGTTGTTTAAACAAAATCGCATCAAACGTGACGTATTTACGGCAGCAAAAGTATTTGCAAACAAAATTCGATGCGATTTTGTTCAAAACAACCAACGATAAAAACAATCAGCAGTTGGTGCAATCGCTCATTAAATTGACTGCAGAGTTCGCGTAGGCATCCCCAATATGACAAAGGAACTGACATAACTTCGTAACGATTAAACCTGAACCCAACAAATATGGTATTTTCTGAAAGCTTAGAAAAGCGGCTATTTAATGACATAATCGCATATGGGGCGTTCTATTTAAAATTTTCAAGAAATCTTGAGGTTCGCGTTTTTCGATCACCCTGTATATTGAAAATACCTAGAGCCTCTTAGTCCTCGCAGTTTTATTGAAAATAGATCCGAAAAATTGTACCCTGAAAAATAGTTAAAATTTCGGCGTAATTACGGTGTTATATTCGTTCAAAGTGAGGTTATTTTTATCACAAATAAATGAATAACTACGGAACTATTAACAATAGACCCATATAATGCTATATCGTTGCAATCGCCATTGAAGGGAGAATCCAAATATGTAAAAAAATATGGGGTGTTCCATTTAAAAAAACACAACTTTATATCGTCACATGTTTACAAAACACCCTGTATGTATGAAAATAATTTTAGAATATGTAGAACATCAAACCCTACAATTTTTCTTAATAATATTTTGACATAACTATAATAATAAAGACGCTATCGAAAAATCCCAGATGGTTGGGACACCCTGTATACGTAATATGTGTACTAGATATAAGAAGCTAAAAACAAAAAAAAAATGAATAGTGTGGAAACCTACGAATAAAAAAAGACAGGAAGTAGCATAACACCAACAGTATGCAATTTAGATGGTGTATCAATATACCGGATTTTAGAAGCTCATTGGCTGAGAACACTAAATACGTCAACTGTCAAAGATAAAAACGTAAACAAACAGTTAGTCTACCAATAAAAATTCGTGCCGGTTGGTGTTTCAATATGGCGTATGTGACGTATTTCCGTTGCACTTGTAGTTATGCACCATAATACCTTAGTGTCCTTCCTGTTTCTTTTTATTCGTAGGTGGAAACCGAATTTATATTTTCTATGACCCATAACTAATATTAATTAAGTTACCAAGATTGCTACCTGAATATCAGATTTACACAACATAAACTCTTTAAAAGGATGACCGATCTGTAGTCATGTAATATCTAAGTACACCAGAACGAAATTAAATAAAATGAAATATTACTATATATTGTGTATATCAAGAAGTTAGGTTTACGGTTTACATAACTATGTAAATAAAAAGTGGTCCAAATTTTAATAACAACGGTTGACGAACGGAAAACAGCAGATCTGAATGCGAATAAACTTTTAATGTTCTTCTTGTTGTTCTACGCAAGAAAGCAATTTAAAAACTCCCACATATTTACGTCTCGGTAAAAATAAAACAGAAATGAAAACAGAACAGAATTTTTTTTTAAATATTTATGTAACATAAAAACAGAACAAGGGTTTGCATTAACTTTCGTTAGCTATTTTGACAAATTAACAATCTGTAAGATTTGCTTTTATATAAAACAATCGACAGGCAAGAAACTAAATATTCTTTTTAATAAATGTAAGGGCCTCATAATAATAAAAAATAATCGTAGTTAAAAATATTTTCTACGTGAAAT
Source organism: Melanotus villosus (assembly GCA_963082815.1). NCBI lineage: Eukaryota > Metazoa > Arthropoda > Insecta > Coleoptera > Elateridae > Melanotus > Melanotus villosus. The sequence goes on from OY720425.1 coordinate 42,023,963, forward strand.
GGTTCAGTTGTAAAACCTTGCCGAAAGTCATCAGTAGAACCACAAAACTAAGTCGGTCCTTAATCCTTATACCTTCTAATCGTTAAACATGCTTTGAAAAATATTTTTGTCTGTTTTATATTCAAAATTTTTTTTAAAATAACGTTTATTTTCTGTGAAAAAATTCTTTTGTTCCTACTTACACTTCAGCAAAATTTAAATCAATTTTCTTAGTAGCTTAATAAAGAAGGGTTTAAAATAAAACTTCATTTTTTCCTTTCTAAAGTGTACGACGTTGCTTTTATAAATACTTAGTTATTTTAAAATTAATTTTTAAGACTTCTTAACTACTCATAACTCTATAAAAATGAAAAATAAATTCCAAAGGTAATAGTTTAAAGTGAAAATTTCAATGTTTACATCTGAAAAAAACATTTATGTAGAGCCACCTAAAAGACACAAGCCTGTAAACTAAACTTTGCCTTTTAAATTGCGTTATAAAACAATTGTTATTAAATAATAATATTTAGAAACCACACATAGACCCAAGTGGGCATTCAAAAGTTCATCAAATCAAAATAAATTTAAAAAATATAGTTCATCCATGAAAGACTTTTGAACAGTAATTATAACATTTGAAAACTAAATAGGGAAAAAACTGGGTAGCATGCCTTTTTCATCTTTTTTCTTGCATCTATGGCTTCACTAAAATCGTAAATAAATTCTTAAGTATGGTTCACAGCAAGAAAGACATTAAGTATACTGGAATTTTTAACCTTTGAATTTGCAAAACCCCTTTTAAGAAGAGCCACCTAAGAAAACCAGTCTGTAAACTAAATATTTACATTTAATCTTTGCAAAAACTATATAAACCTTCCATTTTTGTCCTCCAAATTGTTCTAGGAAATCTCTATACTATAGAATTTTTTAAAATATATGTGCAAAGCAAAGGAGGAATCACGTCGCCCCCTTTGATGTTCTTGCAGGCATTCATGGCTTCACCAATTTAAAAAAAAAATAAATCCTAAAAATATCACTGCTTACTTGAAAGACTTTAGAGAGAAATTTTTGGTTCTTTTGGAAGCTAAAATGGGTGATAAATGACTTCTTTCCGTCCTTTTTCAGGCAGCTATGCTTCACTAAAATTACAAAAAAAAGGAGATTCCAAAAATACTACATTAAAATTCTAAGAATGGAATTTTCAGTTTTTGAACTTGCAGAAACCTTTTAAAAGAAGGTCAACTGATAAAACCAAGTCTCAAGCCAAATTAAATATCCTTTTTGTCCTTCCAAATTGTTGGACGGTGCTTTAAAAATAATTAATTTTCTTTCAAAGTTCAGCTAAGAGACTAAATGGCCCCTTTTGATATGTGACATGATGTGGTAAACCGGCATAATTTTCAAATATATGGTTTTCATAAACTAAAGAAAAACTGATTTTTCTTATTTTCCTGTTGGTTTCGACACAAAGGGTTTTAAAGCAGAATTTTCATAGTTTTGCAATCGCAGAAACTCTTTTAAGGGCGTCGCCGAATAAAATAAAACTTAAGAGCTAAAATATTATTATTTATTTTCTAAATTAAGTAAACAAATAAATAATTTTCGTTTTCAGATTGTCTTTTTTCATTCTAATTAATTATTTAGCAACCAAAGACGGGGTCTAGCAGGTTCGGTTAGTTATTTTCCAGATACTAGAATTACCAAAAAAATTTAGAACATGGAAAACTTTACAACAAAACCTGTAGAAACCCTTTTAAAAAGACCACCTTAATGAAATCAGGCTTGAAAACTAAAAATTTAGGTTATTTTCTACAATAACTAAAAAAACAACATAAATAAATTCCTTCTTGCTGCTCAGACTGTTTCAGGATAATTTTATGAATCGTACACTTTATATTTTAATTAATTTTTTAAAACTATTTAGTAAGCATAAAGGGAATCTAGTGGGCTCTATTGGCCCTTTTACAGTCGCCCCTTCATTAAAATTTGAAAGAAATGCCAAAAATATAGGTTAAGGCATGAGGACAACCTAATCAAATCAAGCTCGTAAACTAAACGTTTATTCTTTGCAAACAATCAGAATTTAATCTGCTTTCTTGTTTTTTGTTTTCCAAATTATTCTAAAAGGTTTTTATAAATAGCAAATGTAGTTTAAAATAATTTCAGGAAGGAAGGAAGGAAGACACCAACTGCCTTCTTGTATATTTTTTTAATTTGTAGCTACAGAAATCTTTTACAAAGGGTTTCCTTACTTTCATTTTGATATAAAAAAATAAAACCCCCTTTCTTGCCCTCCAAAGGGTGATTTTATAAGTAATAAAAGAATAATTTTCATAAATTATTTAGGAATAGAACAGAATGCTAATTGGACCATTTAAAGTAGGAAATTTATAAATAAATTCCAACAATGTGGTTTACTGTATAAAGGGCTGAAAGACTACAGCAAACCTTTCAGTTGTAGTGAAAGTTAGATCTCTAAATATTCCTTGCTGTAATAAATACACAAACTTTAATCTTTTTAAAGATCCTAAATCCTTGATAGATTTATTTAATTAATTAACCTGGTTTGAATTATAAGATCAATGTCTGATATGCAATTTAGTTACGTATTTGAAAGAGTTAGGAACGCTACTTCGTATTTAGAAATTCATGAATGGAATACCTAAGCTAACAAAGCCGCCTAAGTTTCCCAGTTTGGAATCCTGGAAATAAGTAAGATGAATGCAAATCAGACCAAATTTAGGCCAAAACTGTCCAATACAAGTATTTAAAGAATGTAATTTGTTTAAATCATTCCCAATATGGCACCTCTAAAATTATCTTTAGCCAAGAGTTATTTAAAATTCAAAACACTTTTGTAGGTGTAATGATTCACCACTTTTATATGTTACTATTATTACTATATCGTGGGTTTTGCTTGTCCTAGTAACAAATGTAAAAAAAAAACTTGCACATGTTCGGGTTAATTCACGAAAATTCTTGTTATTTTCAAGAAAACGATTTACCTGACAAGATATAATAAAAGTTGTCTTGGTGGCACAAATTCTCCCGATTCTTCATCAACGTGTCCTAATTGTAGTTCCAAACTTCTTGCAGCTAACCGTCTTTTAGCAGCAGGCGATGTCATTAAGCTAACCCTTGCTAAAGTTTCAGCAAGTGCCAAAGATTGTCGTATTGAACTGATGGTATCATTATCTGTTGTAAATAGCCCGTCCATAGCGAAAGAGTTCTTAATCGAAACTGTTCAACCTCCGAAACTGATTATTCTATCAAACTATCCAACACCAAGAAGTTGGCAGTGAAAATTTAACAACCTTCAAAGTTCGTTCACTTAATATTTATGTTTACTCGACAATAACTGTTCGTCACACTAAAATGCGAAACTTAGTTTTCTGATATTAATTCAAGGTGAATTTGTGCACCTGTTCAGTGCTTTTGATCGCGTGTATTAAGTTTTTAAAAAATCAACCACACGTGTTACAAACAAACTCGCTCTTACGATGGTTGTGCTTACACTAAAACTACTTTAGCAGGAAGTTTTAATTTTAAAGGGCCAGTAAATCGTTTGAAATGGTGGAAGTAAAAGTGGAGGTGTGTAATCTTAATTGTAAATGCCCTTCGAACTGGACTGACCTTAAAATATAAAATCCACGAACAACTCTTGCAGCTGTTTTCTTATTTTATGGTCATTATTCATTGGTTATTATTTTTAGGTTTAACTTTCAACGCTGAAGAAAATTTTAAGTATTTCTTTCACCGTTTCACCCACAAGTATTTTATTCCTTAAAGCTAAAGCTTTAATGTTAAAAGTGCCATTTTAAATGTCCAATTAATCTAGGACTTTAAATTATTCAATCAAGTAATGAATAAATTATTAACTGACAGAACAATCAGAAAGTTATGGTAACACTAACTGAAGAATATTGGAAAGCTAAGCTTTATAAACAAGTCATTTCACGGTTTATAAGTAGACTTCCAGCTTCATAATTTGCAATTGCCTGCCAAGTAAAATGGCCCAAATTTTTTTGGCTTTCCTTCTCAGAAAAGTTTATTTTAGGATTAAGTAGGCAATACCTGCATATTTACGCATGCTTTTTCGTATTTCTGATTTCTTACTTAATCATTTTGGCTTATTTAACAATTTATATCCAGCGTATTTTTGTTTAACATTCAACTTATACACAATTTTCACTGCAATTTTTAATCTTGTTTTGTCAAACTTCGACTTCTAGAAGTGCATTAAAAATCATAATTTTGAACAATCGTTGTGTAGCCTTCGATTTTTTTAAACATGGCCAACCATTTCGATATAAAAAAATTAATATTTCCGAATAAATTCTACTCTTTCACCTAAAATATTTTCCTGAAAAAATTAAAGCATTGATTTCTATTTATTTTAATCATAACAAATATGAACAGTTTGGTCCTGCTTAGTCTCAGACTTCGGTATTTGTTTCAGCTACAAATGAGTTCTTCAATGTATTATTTTTAAAAATTTCTCTTTGGCAGAGTTTTCAGCAATATGCCAAACAATAAATTTTATTTAGCTACAAACGAGTTCACAAACGTATTATTTTTAAAAATTTCTCTTTGACAGAGTTTCCAGCAAAATGCCAAACAATAAATGCAATACCGACGTTTTCAGTTTTAAAACTTATTTGCTGAAGCTTAACTTAATTATTAATTAATTAAATTAAAATAACCAGGTCTTAAAAGCACAATTTGCGCTTTGAATTACGAAATTTCAAAAACAAAATTTGCTGGAAACAAAATCTTTATCAGAAAACCCTCCATCATTGTTGTTGAACGAGTAACAAAATAATTCCCAAAATTTCAAAAAATCGAGCTACAAATACAAAAAGCCTTGCTAAAATTATTAATCGAGTTTAGCTAAAGTTTCGAAAGGAAAATTAATTAAAGAAAACCATAAAAAATTAGAAATTAATTAAATTTTTCTAATTTCTCTCTTTGATGAAAAAACTCACCACTTAATTTAATTTTTTCGTAGTTGATGGCCTTGCTAAATTTAACCGGTTTTTGATAAACTAATTATATTAAGCACAAAAAATGGGACTTAAAACTTGTCCATAAAATATTACAAAACACGTTTACTGGAGTAAAATGATCGCTGGTTATTCTTAACTAATTCGAATTAGAATGATCATTCGCGACTTTCTACTGCATTTTTCTGTTATGAAATCAGTTCTTTTATAAGCTTAGGGCTTGATAAATTTATCAGTAAATACTTTTCCAGATCACTCTGGAAAATGCTTGCTTTGTTTTTCCTTTTTTTTTTTGAACTGCAAAATTTGGATATTCTTCGTATTAATGAAAACTTATCAATAATTATTTCCTTATAATTTATACTCAAATCACTTTCAACTTTTTTGGATTTCACTATTTTGGTACAGCAAAGGGTTTATTTATTGTTTAGTAAGAGGAAACAATCCACAAAATCTTCTCTTGATTGCTAGTTCTGAATCTCTAATTTCTCTAAGTAAAAAATTAAAAGGCATAATTATCCTAAACACCAATAAAACTTAAATTTATGGTCTTTAAATTGGAGCTAAAATTACTTGGATATTATTTTTAGTTCAAGCTCTAAAACGTTTTATATGTAATTTCGTGATTGCCTCGTTTACTTATGTCTCTTTATTACCTCTGACGTTAAAGATTTTTAGTATGCGAAATGTATTTTAAAAAAATGTGTCGTAATAATTTATCTAATGCGCCAATTTATTACCAAGTTTTCGGAATAAAAAGTTTACAAAAAACTGAATATTTAGTGGTTATGCAAATTGAATGGAAAATTTTTAAAACTATTTCATTCAATTCAGAAATATAGGGTAAAGTAAACGAAAGCGATATAAACAGACACATATCAGTCAAGTGGAAATTTGAATCTGATTCGGATATCTGCCTTGAAAAAAGTCAAATCGAAATCAAACGTCGAATCTGGATTCAAATTCCTAATTCTAAATTACAATTTACAGTTCGGATTATTTTCAATCTCAGAATTCTCAGATCTGATTTTGATCTCGTAATCGAAGACCCGAATCTGAAATATGGATTCGAAAAATCAAATCCTGAAGATTCCAATTCGAGATTTAGATCTACAGCATTCGCTTGTATGCACAAATCCAGATTTGAAATCAAAAATACCAAATCTAAAACCCGAACTGAAGATTCAAGAACTGAATCTGACATCTGGATTTGAAAAATCCCATCCCGAAGATTCTAAATTCGAGCTTTGGATCTTCAGGATTCGATTCTTCTGGAATTTGGGATTCGAATATTAGGTATTTCTGAATTTGGCTGGCTCTACACGTAACTATGGAGGATCAGGGTGGGTCAAATTTAACTCAGACGTTAGCTAACCCACCTTTGGAGCCACTGAAGGCAACTCAATAAAATGAAGGTATGGCCTGCTTTATTCTAAAAAAATAAGGAAGTTTCGCTTGCATTGCCTGTAATTATTGGTAAATTAACGTATTTAGTTACTAGACCACCATAAGTGCCCAACCAACTTTCTGGATCTAATTAGCGATTATAAGCTTGGGTGTGACCCAATTAAATTTTTCTTAGGAAAATACGCATTTAATGACGAAAGCCTTCCTTTGTTGCAGAAGTCAAACTCATAAGCCAAAAGCAAATAGAAACTATAAATAAGAAGACTATCTCATCTTAAGGAACATCTGCTACAAAATAATTAAGTTTAGATTCCAGGGACGTATTACCAATTAAATTTTGTGTTAAGGTCGTACAACACATAAAGAAGTTTACCCGCATTTTAAGTTTTAAATTAAGATAGCATTGAGGATGTTTTATGCATCTCGAACACAAACGGTAGCTGATTATGTTCGGTCTCAACTGTGAGGTGAATAATAATAGATAATAGCATATCCTGAAGTCTTTACTTAAATCAGTCGTTGAACCTTAGACTTTAAGAAAATTTTAAGTACAGATTTATAATGCATTCGCGTCCTTTAGGGTAACAGTAGGCAATCATCGTAGTTCATTATATTGCTACTATATTTATTTGAAAACCGAATGGTATCTTATTTTCCTGTTGCCAAACGTGACATTTGGTTTTGCCAACTTTAACGATGACTGGCCTGTCCCACCAGAGCAGCTAAAATTATAAGTTTAGGTAGAAATAGAAATTAGTGTTTTAAATTCATTAATAGAATTAGGTTTACAACTGGCATGAAATTTTTTACTAATCCAAGAAAACGAAACCGTTTCCTAACATGGCTTACTGTGGCCTGAAAAACATATGAACAAACTGTATATACTTTTATTTACCTCAAATTTACCTAATCATTGCACTTTTCTTATTATTAATTTATAAATAATTTATGGCTCGTTACAAGCATTACAGAAATGTAAAAACGAGTATTTGTCAATTAAAAACAAATTCGCAGGAAATATATTGCCGATGCTGTTAATTAATTAGCAAAATGGATTTTTTGAAATAATTTTCCTAGGCGTACCGATGTTTTGAAATATTACATATTAACTAATTGTATTCATCTTACATGTTCGAGTATACGTATTTTAAAATTAAGTGGAAGTGTAAATGACGTACACGACGTATATACAGCTATATCTGCATATTTACTGCATTCAAGCATAATTATATTAATGTGTAATCAATTAGAAAGGTTGCGTTTCATTTTGAAAATTTATAATTCATGTCATTACAAAGATAATTCGCCAATCTTGCGATATCAAATCAAAAAGCATTTTTATCTTTATAGAAATAAGTCTGAACATATTACGAATTAACGTTATTGATATTTCACAGACAAGGAGACATATTTCGAAATAGTGTTAGAGTTCAAGTTTATCAACCTTGTGTTCACCTACATTTACTTTTTGTTCGAGACAAGGCCAGTACTTGATTTATCAGTTTATTATTAACAAATTTATGAAAGAGCCCCTGCGCGTCCCTTCTGAATCTTTTATAAAATCGCCCAAACTCGAATTTGTTTACAATTCTAATACAAAGTATCTAAGAATAACAAAATATAGGTGAAAGTGTAGGCAACCTTTGTTACAGGCTTGTAGACGTTCGCAGGTACGAGTATAACCTTGGCAGAGAACAACTTGAGCAAGGCATTTCTCGAATGATTCGAGATTAGATACGAAAATAAGTTAATAATAATTGTTGTTTACTCTAGATTCGTTCTAAACAATGAAATCAATAATTTATCGCCGTTAATAGACTCAGACGGCTGAATAAACTGTATATTATCTAACGGAAAAAGTGGCATAAAACTAGTAAATTCTAGTTAAAGCTCGCAAAAAAGTAAAAACTGATAAAGGTATTGTTCCGTTTTTTATAATAGTTTTTTATTAATTTAGTTTGAATTGTTTTAGAAAATAAAATCTAGACAGTGTACGCGTTTAAATTCCCTTTGGCATTTGAATACCTATCCATTTTTATTTTTTTTTTTTGGAATGGAATTTAACTTCTTAGTACCTATACGAAACTGATAATTTTCTTTGATTACCAAAATGATTATTATCATATCAATTAGTTGGTATAGTTATGCAAACAAAACAAAATAGACGAATAAGCACAATCAGCAAGGAAAATGAAGAACATAAAGAAGTCTAAGATAATTATGGTACAACAAAGAAGTATTTATTTTTATCTAAAACCCTAAAGGCTACTTTGAACTCATATCAATTTAAAGTAATACATAATATTAATCATTAAACTGAAATTAGAAGTTTGACCTTTCAACAAAGATATTTTTTTCACTACTAGTATTAGAAGATGTCATTATTGACCTTATTTTCGAGCCCAGAAGATGAATTTCTCTCCTAGTGGTCAATAATTTTTTATTATTGACTACTGGTTAATAATAAAAACAATTTTTATGCATTCAGGTGCCTATTTTAAATATGTTTTACCCAAATGTCAATTGAAATTAACCTCTCCCCTTGTTTTCGAGCAAGGCTATTTGATTTTTGTGGATATTTAGAAATAAATATACGCATCTGTCATTTTGTTTTTTATTTATGTAAAAATGATTAATTAAAAGGAATAAAGGTGCTAGTAGTGAAAAAAATAGTATATAAACCACGGTAGAGAAGACTTTTCTCGGCCTCACAACTTATTTCCCTCCATGCTTCGCATGTCGGGAAATAATACTGCTCGGCTGAGAAAAATGCCTTCTCTACCTTGGTCTATAATATACTATTAGTGTGTATCGATTTAAATAAGAAATCATTTAAATACGTACACATCAATTCGGATTTATAGGTATTATTTTATTTATCATTAAAACCTACTGAAACTGCCACTGAGGGCGGCACAACCACGAAAAATGTGAAGCTAAAATATTTACACTCAGAAGACCAGCTAATCCACCTCGACTAACAATCAGCAATAACTCAGTTGAATGGAATCCACTAGACTCGGCCGTTAAATATCTTGGCGTACACCTGGACAAAAAGCTAACATGGAGCTTACACATTAATCAAAAATTAAATGAATGCTACGCGCGACTTGGTATGCTTTACCCGCTAATAAACCGCAATTCCACGCTAAAAATCAAGTGCGCGATTTTAATTTATCAATCAATACTAAGACCAATAATTGGATACGCGTGCCCTGTGTGGAGTGCTACAAGCAAAACAAATATTAATAAACTACAAGTGCTCCAGAATAAGGTTCTGCGCATCGCAGTAAACGCACCCTGGTTTCTTCGTAACACCCAAATCCACAAAGACTTAAATATGCCCACAATCTCGGAATATATAGGTAAAATAACAAAAACAATTTTTACAAACATTAATAAGTGCGCGAGTGCAGCCAACTACTCCCTTGGTGCAAGACACTTACACACAAGATTAAAACGCCAACTTCCTCAAGACGTCTGGATATCCTCTAGTGAATCCAACAACGAATAGCTTGCAAGCCACCGAGGAATCTCCCACTGAGATGCCCTCCTTCTAACTACCCAGCGACAACTATCCTCAGACAACAAAACCATGTATAGCATCTAGCTTGCTGATGCTATACAAAAAGATAAAAGAAAAAACAATTTTAAAAGAGACACATCCAAAAAAAGTAAAGAAAATGAAAACCATTCGGCGAATGGTAATAAGTTATTAAGGAAATGAGTCAAGATGGAGAACTAAACCCAGATGGATAGTAGAACTGTAATCAATTAGGAGATTTATGGCAACCAGGAAAAACTAGGCAGAAGAAAATAGAGGAAGATAATGGGAGCAAGGAGTGGAAAAAAATGAGGGAATCAGAGACGAAGATTCGAACAGGCTGAGAGCATAAGAGGAATAAGAGACAGCAGACAAGGTTAAAAATGAAATAATAAAATGGACAGAAGCTCTGAAAATTGGAAAAGGTCGTTACCCAGCATTACACTCCAAACAAATTTTGGGCCAAGATAAAAGACAGTTTGAAACGAATTCCAAAAAAGCGTACAAAGAAATATTTCATCTGACGTAGTCATACCTCATAACATAAGCAAACAACGGTAATAGAAACAATTTGAACGTTACAGGAACATAACAAAACAACGGATTTCGTAATAATCAGAGAAAGAAAAAGAGGGAGTTGAGGAACTTGATAAAATGAAAAGATAAACTAAATATGGTAAATCTTTGAAAATGAAAGAAGGCAATTGAATAGCACTGCAATCGATCGAACCCCAAGAACTTTAGACCAACAAGTTGCAAACAAAAACTACATCAAGGAAAATCAAAATTCTGAAAAAAGTTCCACGGCTCAAAAATCACAAGGGAATGATATACTTTGTAAAACTAGTGAGAGATAAGCCAAGGGAACGTGAAGGGTACAGATGAAGGGTTGAAAGACGGGGGGGAAATTAAAAAAAATAAATTAAACGTGGCAAAAACAAGAAGAAAGTAATGAAATACTTGAAAGTGTGGAGGAGAATACAGCTGCATTGCATCGCATTCGATTCGAGACCCATAAACTTGAATTCCACTACTTTTAAGCCAAGAAAAATAATTCGAATAAAAGTGGTTTCGTCTGACAAAGACTCGGCATATCATAACACAACAAAAACAGACAAACTTCGTAATATGCAAAAATCTTGAACTATTTGATAGAAGACGAACATGGATCCTTCGAAAACAGCAAAGTGGCTTTAGAGCAGGCCGCTCTTGTTTAGATAATATTTTCAATCTAACACAAGTAATTGAGGAAAACCTAGCAACGGGTAGGGAACTCCACTTACTATTAGTGGACTTAACAAAAGCCCATGACTGTGGTAAACGCTAATAAACAATAATAAATTATACGGGCCATATAGCAACCGTACAAGAATTTAATGTCGAGAGTGAAGATTGGCAAAACCCTGCCAAGAGCGTTTGTAGTGACAAAAGGTCTTAGGCAAGGGTGCTCAATATCGCCTACACTTTTTAATATTTACCTTAACTACGCCGTTCAACAATGGAGGCATAACTGTCAAAGAATGGGAATCCCTATTACAGACGAAGACGACTCATCGCTTTTTACGATCCACTTTGCAGATGACCAAGTCGTAATAGCGCAGAACAGTGATAACTTTCAATACATGAGCAGGAAGCTAATAGAGGAATATAAAAGCTGGGGAGTACTAATAAATTATAATAAGACTAACTATTTATTGGAGTACCACCCCAAGACCTGATACTCAATAACGAGCAAGTAATTAAAGCTTGCGAAGAACATACATATCTGGGAACAAAAATAACAAACATGGGAAGAACAGAAAAAGAAATTGAAAGCCGAGTATCGAAAGGAAGAAGAATAATTTATTGCTTGAACTCAGTATTACGAAACAGAACAATTTCTAAATAAAGAAAAAATGTATAATGCAATATTCAAAAGTATAACTGTACGGTGTGAAGTATGGCAAATCAGTATACCAAAAATAAAAACTGCGAGCATTAGAAATTCATTTCTGGCGACGATCCGCGGGAAAACCCCGTCTAGACAGGCTTAGGAATGAAAGAATAAGAGAAATAATGGAAATCGAGACATGAATTACGAAAGACATACAACAACAACAATTTCGTTGGTATGGCCACGTTCAGAGGATGGGCGAAGAGAGAATACCCAAGCAAGTATTTCAATGGATACCAAGAAAACATAGAAAAAAGGGGAGGCTAAGGGTGACTTGGCTGAGTGGTATCCAAAACACCATGTTAGAAAGGAACTTAGCACCCAACGATTGTAACGATCGAGATAGATGTCAGAGGGAAACCGTAGGGCGTAGAAAAACGCTATGAAATGGACATATACATATTACATACTTCATAATAATCAGGAAGATGATAAAATGAAAAAAGAAACTAACTATGGCAAAAGAAAATGTGTGATCTCTTTGAATACTAGAAGATGGTAACTGCATGTGATGCAAAGCACAGCAACTTAGCTCTTAAATGTATAAACAACAGCTATATTAAAGAACAAAACGTCAAAACTAGTTATAATCAAGGAGAGAAAAAAAGGGACTTAAGAAGCACGATAGAGTAGAAAGAGAAGGTAAGTATGGTAAAAGAAGCACGTTAAGTCACGTTAAAATTGGAAGTATGGCATTTAATTCCAAAACCCAAGAACTTTAAATCAAAAAGCTGTAAACAAAAATTATCTCAAAGGAAAAACAAATTCTAAAAGAGAAACATCTCAGAAGTTCCACGAATTGAAAGTCAAAAGAAAATATATACGAGTAGGTAGGTACATACTTTGTAATAACCGGGGAGAGATAGACAAGGGGAATGGGAAAAGAACAGGTAAAGGGATCGAGTGGTTGAAACACATGCGCTTAAAAATTAAAAGAGGAACTAACCATGCCGAAAGAAGAAAGAAATTAACGGAGGAGAGTGCAAGTACACTGTATCACATTCGATTCCAAACCCATACACTTCAAATTCACTACTTTTGAGCCAATGAAAAAAACTTCGTAATAATCAGGAAGAAATAAAAAGGCAGTTGAGCTATACATATGATAAAATGAAGAAAGAAATAAGTATGGCAACGAATTCCAAAAAGAGGTTTTACCGATAAGAACAACGAAAAATGGACTCAGGAAATGTAAAAAAAGAAAAACAAACCCTGGGACTATTTGGAAAGTGAAACTGTATTTCTGGTGTTAGCAAAAACGCCGAATGAAATTTCTGTTAAGTTTCAGTCGGATCTTAAAAACTTAAAATTAAACCTATATGTAGGTACTAACTTCTATTTGCATTAGCATCACACAGGATATTCTAATTAATTACGACAACTAAATACTAATTCAGCAATTGCCAAAGTAACACAAACAAAATATTTAGTATGTAAATGGAACGAGGCGCTAATTTCTGACAGTTAGTTTGCAATCTTTCTTGTTTTGCATCTGCACAGTCTATTTGCAATGGCTTGCTAACAATTATCACAGTCCATTTAGTGTCCAATCAACATCAACTTGTGTATCCGTATTTAAATATTTGCAAGGGGCTTTGAACTCTTCATTCGCATAAAAATGAGATATCGGTCGCGAATATCACAAGTGTTTACAGTTTGTGTCAATAGCTAAATTTGGAATTAACATAATAAAGTTTTTTTACCCTTTTTTCAAGGTATTTCCGGTAGTTTCTTTTTGTTTAAAATGTTTAGATTATTGAAACTTAAAACCTTGAGGTCTTCGAGAAATATTTGAAACATTTTCTAGGTTTCTTAAGTTCTAAAAAGTAATTGGTGAGTTTTAATCGCAGTTCAAAAACCCATACGAAGATATTTTTTGTAGGTTAAAGTTTAAAATCAAAACAGGGTTCGTACAATTTCATTCGAGCTGTTTACTTGTTTATATTTTAGTTCAATTTTGATATCACTTTAACAAAAGTAGGATTATTAACTGGCAATAAAGTTCGATGCACTTATTATTTTTAACTAATTGCACACGAGGTTAATAAAATAAATAGTAGGAGTAATTTATTAAAGGCCTTCGTGTTTATATTTTAAAAGTTTAAGTACTCATTTCGTTGCCAAGATATATCCTTTCCAAGTGAGTAAATATAACTTGGCAAGGAACGGCTAAACGCATTTAGTTTTAGTGCGAATAGTTATACACTAACTTTTCGTTGCTTTAAATGCTTTTTTAATTGTTTACATTTACGTTGAAATTTCGACTTTTCGAGTTTTATCATAGCTTTTGTTGACACCTCTCGATTTGAAGTTCTCGATACACCAAGTAAATGTTGGACCTAATTGCTGAACATCGTTTACTTTATTAATTGTGTCATTTTTAGCAGATTTTTCGGAAAATAAAAACAAACTCTCAGTTGTTTTGATTTTTCAAATCCTTCCATTCTACAGTTGGTATCCTTTTCTAATATTCTTTTCCTTGTAATTTTTACAATGCCTTTGTACTTATTTGCTGCTTTTTTCTTTCAACGTTTAACATTCAGTTGACTTGTTTCTTACAGCTAGCTTTCTTTCTCTTTCATCCTCATCCTGCTCCATTCATTTTCTCTCTATCTCTATCTTTCTATTTTGATTTTTCTCCTTCTACTTCTCTCTCTCTTCCCCTTTTTCTTTCTATTTATCTCTACCTGTCACTCTTGATGTCTAATTGCTGTTTTGGTATTTTGTCTTCCATTGACCTTTAAAAATGTTCCATCCATTGAATCTTTAAGCTTACTGCCTTCTTGGTAATAGGTATACTGTTTTGACTTTTTTGTTCGTGTCCCTAATTCACATACTGATTATTTCTTTACTCCCCAAAGTTGATTTGGGGCCCTGAACCAGCAGTGGCACCATCCCTTGCTCTGCTCCATACAATAACAGAACAAGAAATCCACCGTCGTCACTATGAAAAATGGGTTAACTTGGATAAATGTCATCAAGCGAGGATGGCCTATATCAGCCCCCTCACCGACATTGTCTAAATTCTGTATACAGTTACTAAGAAAGAAACTACGACTTCTTGTAGGTATACTTTCAGGACACTGTAAACTAAAGAAACATGTGTACCGATTAAGGCTAACTAACAGCCCAATCTGTAGAAATTATAATTGGAAGAAAGAAACGCGCAGATCATATGCTATGCAACTTCCCTGCACTCGCCTCAATTAGAGGTGCCATGTTGGGCGATTTCTAGCCTGATATGGCAGGAATCCGTAGCATACCTTTGGCTAGCTTCCTCAATTTTACTGAGAGGACTGGATGGCTTGAAACTACTAAGGCTGTGTGTATGATTTCTTAGAGGTCTTGAGGTCTAAGTGCATATGAACATCGGTCATTCTCTACACCAAATTTAAAATCCAGACTCCCTAAAGTTATTCTACTTTTTTCTTCCCGTATTCTTAGATACTCTTGCTGTTTCCCGAGCTTGACTAGCAGAAGTGACTAATGGTTTTATGGTTGTTTTATAACTACTGTTGCAATTTTAATTTTAAAAACCACTTTATATTTCAACACTTTTTTAAGGGAAAACACACTGATAGTCTGCCATCATCTTTGCCTTTATTTCTTGAGTTGTTCTTGGCTGTAAATAATTTACTTATATAGGCAAACTTCTCAAATGCTTCTATTCTCTGGGATGTATTTCTTTTAATTGGCATTTTCAGATTCTCCCACATTGCCTTTGGTTCTTGTTAATACAGTTATGTGGTCTGCAAATCTAACTCTTGCTGTTGCTTATAGAAGAATAATCCTGTTCTATTTGCCCTTAATTTTTTTCTAGAGAAGCATAAATAAGATTGCCAAAATAGGATCTCCCTTTTACTTCAATTTTTCTAAAAACTTTCCCATTTAGTGTCACCTTATTTTCTGTTTGTTTTTAAAGTTATTCTGGTTACTCTACAGAATATTTTAGGAACATTTATTTCCACTATTGATTGACATAGTTGTTCTTTGCCGATTCGATAGTAAGCTTGTCTATAGTCAATGAACAGGGATCGAGTGAGATTTTTCTGAAGTTCAAATGTTGTTTTGATTTTACTTTGTCTAAATATCTGATCTTTGCTCGTTTCCCTTTTCTAAATCTGCAAAACTGTTCCTTTAAAATGTTCTTCATACTTAGTACTGACATGTTTTCCGTACAGAGCATTGTTTTTGAGGCTATGTTTGCTACGATTACTATATTTATAATTTGTTTTTGATTATTTTGTACAGGGCGTCTAATCAATATTTTGGCATTTTCTCTTCTTTCCAAATTGGCTTTCTTAATTGCTTGATCTTTTATCTTGAAGCCTCAACATTAAAAAGGTTCCTGATAACTGATAACTGATAATAGAACAAATAATTTTCTGAAGCTGGGGTAGTTCTTTTATTTTTTATGTTTTCAATCTGAACCTCTTTATTATTTTCTTGTTATTGATGGGTCTTCTGCTCTTCTTGGTTAATATATTGTCAAAATACCTATTTTCCTTCATTTCCTGATTTTATTTATTTATCTATAATTTTTACTACTTTTTTTGTAATATTTTCTTAATCTACCATTTTTGTTTTATTGCTTCTTGTTTTGTATATTCCATTACAATTCTTGCTTTGTTCTCTGTACTTTTATATGTATAAATATTCTTTGTTGTTTCATTCTTTAACATGTTTTTTCTTTTACTCTCAGTTCTTTTCGAATTCCAAGTATTCGTTGAAGTTCTAAGTTTTTCTTATGCTGTCTTACACTTTGGTGTAGATCATGGTCTTTATCTCTTTTTCCTATTTTCGATCATTTTCAGGGATTAATCTGTTTCTATATGATTCTCAATAGAATTTACATCAGGCTTTTAATAACTTTGTATATTAGTTACACACTGTTCTATATTCGTCTCGGGATTTTTTGAATATTATTATGTTCAAAACATTTTGAAATTAATTTGAAAAGGTCCTACAAACATCTTAAAATATTCATTCAAAATTAAGCAATTAATAATCTATATGAGCAGTACATACACGGAAAGAAGGGGGAAATCACAAAATTTCAAAAATTACGATTTTGGCGCCAGCTGCTGTTTAATAGGGAATACTTTCGTGCCAGAAATGTCAGTTACATAAAAGTGGTTAGGTCGCAGACTCGCAGATCTAGAACCCGTTAAAGATTGATACTCGTATACTTTTTAAGAAGGGAAGGTCAACGCAAACAAATTATACGTTTTTTTTTCGTTACAAACGTTTCAATATTTAAAATGAATTTATCTCAAATACTTGTTTTTGTGACCTTTCCCCCTTTTTTCCGTGTACTCTTCATATGCGTATATTTAAAAGAAGCTTCTTGACACAGTGATAAGAGCGCTGGGCTCCTAGCTAGGAGTCTTGGGTTCGAATCTCACGCAATGGTAAGGATTTTACAAAGAATTCCCCGCTATTCGAGGTCGGTACTTGAACGAGCGAAGCCATTTAATCGTTTGGTTAGGTAAAATTGACGATTCTGTCCGCGGAGTGGTCGACTTCAGATAGTAATAAGACACATACACATATACACAATGCACTTAACACATGGTCATAAACTGCAAAAGGCAACGGGAAACCAATGCAGAGAACAAACACATTTCCCTAGTAGTTATAGGGGAATATAACAAAGTTTACGATGCCAAGTTTAAAAATGTGGCTTTAATCCCTCTCGCCAACGTCCTGAAAAGCGGCACTAAGAACATATATTTAGAAAAGGATAAAGAAGTAAATGACTACAGGACAACAAAAAATGAAACTTTTCTCGTCTCAAACGTAAAAAGTAAGAGAAAAATGAAACGCCTGTAACAACTATGAACAAATAAGGAAAGGCAATATGAAATAAATCATGTGAAAATGGACAAAAATTAAAAAAAGAACAGTGACAAACAGCAACAGTATATGGGGTATTCCGTAAGTACGAGTACGTGAAGGAAATGCACTACCATGTTCCTCGGCTTATTTCAGGACAAAAAGAATACGGGTGGATAAAGTAGAAAATGTCCAATGTTTATTTTTCTATTTTTATTCAAATTCGAGATAAAAATTAAAAACAAAAATTGTTACACCATTTTTCAAGAAGCATAATTCTTCAGGGAGGCATTTTAGGATACACATTTTTCTGAAAAAGTATAGAAGTAAAAAATTAAAAGGAAAGAAGGGTACAGAAGAAACGACGAAGAAAAAAAGAAATTAATATTTTTTTTATAAAAAAAGTACAGACTAAAGAAATTTCGGAAATTAGTTGGATACAAAAATTGTAAACTTGCAATTTTGTTCGTATTTTTTCTATATCGTGTTGCTCTTTATAAATCCTTATTTGTACAACCACCTACTTAAATAAAAAAGTCCATCTATCTGATGAATATGCACAGATAACTATTTAATTAAATGTTTTTCAAATTAAGTACAGATAAATAGCCATTTTTGATAATGGTTTCTATGTGCTGTCTGCACTTTATGATTCGATAAAAGTAAAAAATAACAACGAATTCTACGCAAACAAATTTTGAAAAAAATTATTGTTTTCTGATAGTATTGCTAGATATGAAGATAAAGGACCTATAAACATATTATTGTACAAATTAATTATCATAACTTAGTAGGTACTATTTTTCGAGCTGTATCTGATTGAGTTGAAGACTTTATGTTTGTTTTTCGTTGTAAAAAATTCAATTTGTATGTGTATTATTATTTTCTTTTTAAATGCATTTCCGTTCGAATCTTCTAAAAGTTTTCTAAATGAAAATCATTGAAATGCAGAACTTTAAACACAAACCGCACCTTTTTAAAATACTCCAAACCATCCAAATTGAAACACAAACGAATACAAATAACAAGGTAAGAAATTCCAATCACATTCACGGAAATGAAAACAATGATGAGTTTATGTCCTGTTAATAATAAACCTTGAAATTAACAGAAGGAAATAAAATTTATGAGTAACAATAAGCTAGTGGTCCTATAAATGACAAGTTTATTAACTTAAACCAAATCTTTTAATTGCCCATTAAAGACATTAGAGGGCCATTTTTGAAATTAACATGTTACTTTATCGCGTTATTAACATTTCTTAATAGTCATGTAAGACCATTTATTTTAATTATTATAGGCATGCGAAATTCGCATTGGATTTGATAGATTTAACGTGTTATTTTGACCATCAGGTTAATGTTTATCAGATAAGCTTAGTGGTTATTTTTCATATTTTAATGATTTGATCGTAAGTTCTAATTTTATTTTATATCAGGGACTTCAAGAGTAAACGAATGGCTGCAAATGACTAATTGCTTAATTGGACAAATTCGCGAGTTATCAGTTTTCGGGCAATCCAAATTGTCCCAGACATACAAAGGCCTATCAATCCAATGTGATCTTATCTTAATTTTATTTATCTTTATATTAAAGATACGAATAACCTTGAAATTAGAATTGATTTTTTTCTAAATGTTTGCGTCAGTTTGGTTTTTCGCTTCATGTATTTGTCAACATTTCACAATTTGCTATAATTTTGGGAACTTATACATCTGTTTTGGACAGTTTTGGGCTTTAAGCGCACTAATAATAATATACTTAATAAACTCAATAAGTGGCTGTTTTTATTAAAACGATATAGGTTAATTTGCTCTTTATCTGTAATAAACAGCAAGAGTTGAATAAACAATTTATTAAATAACGAAGTTATGCAGTGCAGATGTTCATGTTTCGATAACATCCTCTTTATTATGCAAAATTTATCATGAATCGTACAAAAAAAAAAAAATTAAAGCCCATGTTTGCCTGTTTAATTAGCGTCTTACTACAAAGAAATAGTTCACAATGTCTACAAAGTTGTCACTTGTCACTTCTTAAATTTGTAAATAAAGGACTCAAAGGAATTGTCAAGGTTTTTTAGTCTAGAATTCCAGTGTTTTACCTTCGCAACAATGTTGATTTATCGCATCAACTTTTGTCAATTTAATTTTGACATTAATTTAATCTTCAATGTTACTCAAAGACCTATTTTTCAAGTTCAAATCAATTCATCAAGCTACTGCAATTAAATTTAAGGTACACATTTAAGGTAGAAATTCAATGAGAATGCCTTTTTTTGGTGATAAGATTTGTGGCGATTTTACATCATATTTACTTTTTCTTAACAAGGAAGCTGTTTTAGTATCTTATTAGAGTTAATCAGTTAATCAAGCCAAAGACTTACAACTTTAAGAATAGTATTGCAAATGGCCCATCCAAATCTGTTTAAATTTAAATCGTCCAGAAGCTTCTACGTGATCGAATGTAGGTCAGACATTGATCTTCTAAGTTTCGATATCTGTGAACCCTGATATTACTAAAAACCTCAGTTATCGGGTTTGATAATTTTTATATTTAGACCAACCACACAAGTAGTAGATTTAACCGTAATTTATTGCTTTAAGGTTTTTGATTGGTTTTGAAATATTTGTATTTGTATTCGTAACCTCTTTTGAAATATAAAGAATCAATTTTATAATCAACCTTTAGTCCTTAGGCTGTTATGATTTGCATTTAAAATTCACAAAGTATTACTTTTTCCGAACACTTTTACCAGTTAATAACGAAAAACAATTACAAAGAGCAGAGGAAGAAATCAGGATAGAAAACTAACACTATTATTGTAACTGTTTTCAAAAAACGATAATTAAATCAATGTTTCTAAAAAGAAAAACAAAGAAATGAAAAATAAACAATAAATTGGTGTCTAGAATTGGAAAGATAAGATACGTAAGTTGATGTAAAATCACGTAAAATGACTTAGAAACATACGACAGGGCAAAGAAATCATTAAATCGACTTTGTTCTCTTTATATGAAGCAACGGAACGAGCAAAAACTGCTCTTTACTGGAGCATATCAGGGAATTTACTTGGAAGTTTATTGAAGTAAAAACCCAGTGTTAAAGTCGAGTAGATTACAAGTTAGTTTACGAAAACTTCTGGTTAAAGTTCGATTTTATGATGCCAGTGGGGGTCTTACGTTACAATAAAAATTAAAATCGTTCAAAACTTTGATCTTGAAAAGCTTCCATAAAATTGAAATCTTCAGATCCAGGATTGAGGCAGAAATAGTTCAGTTTTTACTCGAGGTTAGAACGCTCCGTGAAAGATTAGAACACTTCAATCTTGGAATGTAATTCAATTTTTCTTGGCTCAACATCGAGGTTAAATCGTAATTTCGGCTTTAAAATAAATTGAATTTGTTTTATTTCAATTTCTTAATGCGGTGTTGAGACAGAAATAAATTAATTCGTTCTGAAGATTTGAATTCTCTTTGAGTCTAAGCACGTAATTACATCTTTCTGAAATTAAACCTCCTGGATTAACAGACTTTAAAATCCCATTTCACTTTTCCTGAGCTCATATTTAGTCAAAATTCGTAAAAATAAAAAATAAATGTAAAATTTACTTCTGAAGCAGTGATATAAATTCAATATTGTCTTGGTTCAATTTCTAGGATGAAAATCCTAATACCTACATAACCTTGACATTCAAAATCATTTGGGGTTCAATCTGATTTGAAATCTGATTCAAATACATGAAAGAATTTACAATCCAAACTTGTTCATGATTGTGTATTGGTTTAAAAATCTTACCAGAACACAATTTGATATTCGAATTTTGTTTTGATGAAGACTCGAATTTCATTCAGTTAGAATCATAAATTCAGATTCGAATTAGATTGGCGGGCCTAATCAAATAGACTCATTAATGTGAAAGGAATTGTCAACAAAGTAATTTTAATGTCATTTTAAGTTTCTTTTAGACATTCGAAATTTTGAATTTCAGGCAGGTTCCTAATACGTACTAACCAAACAAAAATTTGTATAAAATTCCATAAACTTAATTTCCTTTACTCTTATCTGCCGCTTCTGTAATTTAATAATATTAATACATATTTCTTGTTGAAATTATTCAAAGGGATTCTACAGAACGAGTTACATTAATAATTATTAATGTAAATGTTATTACCAGTCTTTTATTTTTATCCTGCTAAACATATTTTTATTATGCCTACGAGAGCATAACAATTTTTTTATGTTTGTTTACCATGCCTTATTATATCTCCGGCATTGGGATTTTTACACTTTTTCTATAGTAAATTAAAGCAAAACAATCTCCTTTTCATTTCAATTTAAAATTCGAAATCTTTCATACTTACTTTTACTCTTTAATTCTATGTTTTTAGTTGTTAAATTGTGAGCTGAGATTTTTCAAAAGAAAACTTTAGTGTAAGAGTTGGAATCTTCTCTGTACGTTATCTATTTATAAATGCTTGTCTTAACAATTTTAGTTCTTGTGGGAATAACAAAAATATATACAAGATTCTACACCTCGCCTAATAAATAAATAAATAACAAACAAACAAACAAACAATAAATTTCTATTTTCAAAACATTTTCAGACAATTTCAATTTTTATCTCTGCCCAAAAAACTAACCGAAATGCTACAACAAAATTAAAATCTTGCGCATTTTACTGAATGCCAAGATGCCCGCCAAATTTGTAATCCAAATAATAATCTCGAAAACCGGAATGCTGTTTTAATTTTGTGGACTTTTGAATCCTGCTTAGTGCTTATTTGCGTTGTTAGTTAATTTCTAACCAAGGATAACGTTTTTGTTTACGTAAACACACCCGGCGTTTACATAATTCGGCCATAAAAATTTTAAATGCGTTTCGTCTATGTTTTCGCATTATTAAAACGAAAAGTAAATTTCCACTTTGGTCTTTCAATTCTAGGTACCTACTTAGTTTGTGTTGTAAAATTCCACGTATTAGGAAAGCAAATTTAATAAATGAATTTAATGTGTGCCTAAGAAACTTTAGATGATGAGAAAAAATTTTGAAGGAGCATAAAAATTGCAAATCCTACAAGATTGGGAAAGCTTCCCTAAAAAATATTTTTAAGTTTTAGTCATTTCTACAGGAAAATCTATGATGATCTAATTTATAGAAATGCAACGCATAACTTGAATTATTTATTGTTTTTCTTTGGTACTTTATTTACGTTATTTATTTCCTGCTTTTATTCTTTCTTCTTTTCTTTCAACTCCGCCTATTTATACACTTCAAAGTGTGAGGGAAACTCCAGAAGTAAAAATCTAATTTACATTAATTTTAAATTTTGGTTTATAAATCCTCAATGTTGATATATTTTTTTCTAGTTTGGAACTAATGTTTTCAAACACTCAAGTCTTTAAACCTTAAACATAATTCTTTTGGTTTCGAAGAATAGTCTTAGATTGGTAGGAAGCCCAAATATTCGAAATTAGAATTTGATGGTTTATTTCTACTTCGATTGCGGATTTTACAGCTTAAATTTTGTCAAATTTCACGTTTATAATTTTAACAGCTGAGAAGCAGATTTGTATTTATGATTTAAATTTGTTAAAAATGAGTTCAAATAGCAAATATCAAGTTGGTCTTTAATTCCAAACCCTCAGAATCGAAACTTCTAAATTTGAAAAGTAAAAAAACGAATCTGAAATCAGGCTTCATTCCTGAAAGTTCGATAAATTTATTAAACTTCTGAATCTCCAAACTGAGTAGGTAATTAAAGCCTATTTCTTAATTTCTGCTAATCCTAATGCACTTGAATAACAAATTTAGAATAACAAATTTAGAACTGGTTTAAACGTAATTTTATTCATTAAAATTCAATATTTCTGCTAAATTCGAAAATTGCATTTGCAAGTTTTAATTGGAAATGATTTTTCCCCAATAAGAATTAGAAAAAAATGGCCTACACACTTCAAATCCCAATTTTCAAATTATCTTTTAGTCGAATTTTCAGATTAGAATTATTATATTAATTTCTGAATTTTGCAAATTCCGTTTAGCTTCCGAATTTAAAGAACTGCAAGTCAAATCTAGAATAAAATTTGATAAATGGAAAGTCAAACTTAAATTCAAATTCGAAAAATGGAAAAATAAATTTAAATTCAAATTCGAAAAAGGAATAGTCTTATTCAGTTTGAGTTTATAAATATCTAATGTTCAAATTAAGGCCTCTAGTCATTTATTGGCAAGCCTAACAAATTTTGGAGCTTGAAAAATCAGACTACAAATTACAACCCAAATTTGAAAATTGAATTTTGTGTATTTCAAATTTTCAAATCAGAAATTGCAACATTAATGTTTGGCTTCTTAGAATTCTAAGTTTCAAAATTTAAAATCGAAAATTCGAATGCTACATTTTACAGTTTTTGAAATTTTAAATCACGACTTACGGACTTACGTACATTACAGTCTTACTTTTTAAAGTTTGATAAGTGCAATAAAATTAACACAGTGAATAACCGATAGTTATTTATTTACATACAAAGGAAATGATTAAAAATAAACCCATTATGTACGACCTTTGGTTTATTTTGCGTTTTACTACGGAAAAAATTTCCGAGAAGGCTACGTTTTCTTTCTTTTCCCTACAAATAATGTCCCTTCTTATTTCCAAAACCATTGTTGCTAATTTTTAAAAAATCTAGGCCTTTGTATTAGATTTATCTTATTATCGAATAATTTGTATCAGTAATCAGTAATCATGGTAGCTTTTTGCTGTAATTAAACATCAATCCAAGCTCATTAATTGACCTAACAATATTCAAACTTCTTTCGGATAATAACAAAAACGTAGGTACAAACTGCAAAGAGTAAAACCTAGTTTATAAATAGAAAATCTTTACTTTATTTTCTAAGAAACCTGTTTTTTCTAAAGACAATTAAAGACACGTAAATAAATACATATATTTAAAAATCGGCGATTTTACTTAATTTTTCAGAATTTTATATAATTACTAAAATTAAATATAAATAAATAAATAAAACGGCAAATCATTAGCAGCTAAGTAATTTCATACATAATTAAAATACCTTTAAGAACTAAAAGAATGTACTTACCATGACAAGTAGTTAAAGAGTTCTTGAGTAAGGTCGTCTCTACCTTGCACAGAAATAGTTAAACCACTACCACCAACTAACAATAACAGGTCACTAAAGTGCGCACAAAATAGAATTAAATTAACCGCTTCATCATTTAAATAAATTATCACACCAAACACAATTCCATTATTCAAACATTTGAACACCAGCAGTTGAACTATAAACGACGGATGAACATATAAAACTGGTGCTGAAATGATTGTGCTCAAAATAAGTACAATAAAAATACTGTTTATCATACACATACAGTAATGACCGGCTTCGTACTCATAGACGGTTTTTAATCTTACGCGTTTTCAGTAACCGATAAGATTACTTACTCGTTATTAAACTCTACGTTAATCTATTCTAGTGAGGATTTTTCCTTTTTCCATACGCGGTGATGACCACGTGAGTTTAACATGATTGCCAACAAACGGGCGAATCTCTGTTTACTGAATATTGTTCTAAATGTGGAACCCACACCAAGGCTGCGTGCCTGAAAATCTAAAAATCGATCGAAACGTGATTTTTGTCATATCAGATATCAAGAAATGGCCTGTTTATTTAGATAAATTAAAACTGTAATGTAAATAGAAATGACCATGGGTTTAACACACAGAGAGGCTTTTCCACGTCTAAATATATCCAGTAACGCATCGTGTTAAAAGGATGGATAAACTTTAGAAAATGATAGTTGATGTTTGTTGTTATGTTTTTCTTTGCAGGAAGCCAAGAGAGAGGTTATTCCTACCGACCGCGAAAAAATGCGATCAAGAATGTTTTCCAGCTGTTTTCACTTAAAGGTCCACTATAAATAGTTGATGTGTTTCATCGGATATAAACTAACTCGGAAACGTGTCGTAAATTTGCATATTAAATTTACAATGTGCTATAAAAACAAGGACTTAAAATATTTACAAACAATTTTAAGCGTGATCTTTTAATATTAACAGGATTTAAAGGTCTAAATAATTTGCACTTAATTGTTAAGACCTTGTTCCCTTTTCCATCGTTAAATTTTAAGGAGATTTATTGCTAGAATCAACACAAACGTCTCCCACGTAACTTTGTTACTTTGGTGAGTTTCCTTGATTGAAACCTAAAGTACATAAATAATAATTAAATTCAAAGTATTGTTTTCTACGAAAACTTGATTAATTTTCAAGGCTCAAAGAAACGTACTTTTGTGGGATAACTATTTCTTTCGAACATATTTTTCTCAACGGAAAGATAAATTTTTTCGTTTTAAAGGAGTCGAAATCAGAATCAAATTTTAATCAAAAACCTGTATCTTTGCAACTCATGACCTGTAGTTTTAAACACTAAAAACATGCTTGCTTCTTAAACTTTAGATATACAAATTCTGATGAAACAGTTCACTAATGAAGTGGTGCCTCTGACTTAGTGATCGTTATTTGTGATGTGGGAAATTTGCATGCTGTGCATGTCTAATCAAATGATTAGTTTACAGGAGAGATTATTACAAAGAGGTACTACCGGATGGTAGTGGAGTTACTCCTGGTTGTAGCTGTTCAGTCCCAGGGTACCTGTGTGGTCCCAGTCAGTTTTTGCGATAGGGTGCATGAGAGCTGTCCGGACAGACTCATAGTTATGATATTGCTGAGAGTGTGAAGGCCCCTATTGACTCCGGGGGTGGGAAGAAAAGGAGGGAGCTCTGAGGTAGCTCCGGAAGATCCAAGTGGTTGGTGAGCAAGGGCTAACCCGTAAAAATGATGATGGAGACCCTGAGAAGTAGTAAATAATAGGTGCAAACATGTATCCAGTGAGGGGCGTACCAAAACAAGGGGGTCGAGAACCCACGGTGAGTACACCAAGAGGTGAATTTTGCAGAACAGTTACTATTATGTTTGTTCTATGACAATGGCGAATGCGCCGCCACTGGAGCTGCAAGGGTATCGCATGCACTGTTTATGTCTCTCACTTTCTGTCCAGCCCCTTACATAAGGCAAGAGGTTAGCGGTGAATTTAAACAACCGACTAACATAACTAACTAATAAACGAACTTTTTTTTTTTTATTAATTTGTAGTTAGATCAGCGTGTTTTACGCTATGCATAACTTGGTTATAAGAATGGATAACCAAAACAAATTCTTAATGAGGACGGCCCTATAAGGGGTCCCCAGTAGCTAAAGTTTGTACAACGTACACCTTATCTATTTGTAAAAACATATTATATTAACTAATTCTAACATAACTATACATTAACTGTCCGTATCACTGGCTTCAGATGAAGATAAAAGAACATCTTGAGGTAGTCTGCGTTAATAAACGAACTTATATCAGACAAATGATCTAAAAATGGCAACAATTTTCCTTTTACCCTAATAAGAAACAGAAAACCAAGGGGAAAAAAGCACACAGAATAAATATAAACTCAAGAAACTAACAAGAAAAAAATTATAATCGTCATTTATAATTTTTCATAACGAAAATATAAATGAATGTGAGGAAGAATAAAAAAGGAGAATTGCTCAAGAGGACCGTCATAACGAACCGCAACACAGAATTTAATTTTCACCATCAAACAACTGACGGAGAAAATGATAGAATATGGAAGAAATGTATATTTAGGATTTATAGACCTAAAAAAGGTCTTCGACAGAGCACCAAGGCAAAAATTCTGGGATATACTAAGGGAAAGGGAAACTCCGGCATGTCCTGTCCCAAGCCAGGATGAGAAAGCAGGAGGGAAAGGAGTAACAACCTCGTTAAAAAACCAGGGTTCAGCTGTCCCGGCTGATAGCACCCTGTAAGGGCCCCTGCCTAGGGATACAAGGTGAAAATCGCTCAATACCTCTAAAGACGGAAGAGAATATCCAAATTCCAACAACTAAGGGGGCAGAAGAACCATAGAGAAGCTAAGGTAGTAGTCGTCTGCTACTGTAACGAGGGCTTAGCTCCTCTCGATGCGGCTGAATGTAGGGCGGCATTTAGAAACGTGGCTAGAAGGTAAATATAACCTTCAAAGGCACGCCTGGTCTGAGCAAGTAAGACTACCATTAAGTTACCAAGACGCAGGGCTAGCGTGGTGACTCACTACCCAAACATCCCCAATCAAATACAATACGAAGAAGTTGAATTTTAAAACTAAAACACCCCATGTGGGTAGGACAAACTGTCCAAAATCCCACACCGCCCAGACGGTTAGCCTCATGGATTCTGGGGGAGGCAAAAATTTAGACGTGAAAAAACCAACAATAAAAGTACCACACTACTGATAAGAACCCACAACGTAAGAGCACTAAGCTCCGACGATAAAAATAAAAAGGCATGCTGTTTACTGTGGCGAAGAAGAGCAGAAGACATAGATACCTGAAAAAGAATTGGGGAGGCCTACATCCATAGTTGGATTAAAGAAGGCTAAATGATGAAATGATACAAAATTGCGGAATTATGTTAGAGCATGCAATGGAATGTCTGAAGAATTTTGCACAAATCAAGGAGTGAGACAAGGCGGATCATTGAGTCCGTACCTATTTATAACTAAGTAGATAAGAATTCCCCACTGTTCGAGGTCGGTACTTGGGCGAGTGAAGCCATTTAATCGTCTGGTTACAATTAACGATTATGTCTGCAGAGTGGTCAACTGCAGATAGGAACAAGACACTATACACTTAATACATGCTCACAAACTGCAGAAAGTAACGGGAACACATTTCCCTAACATAAAGGGGATATAACAAAGTTCACGACGCCAGCGCCAGATCGTTTAAAAATGCAAACCAATACACGTAAACTTGTTAGCATATGCAAATGACATAGTGATCATAACTAAGTCACAGAAACAACTGCAAGAGGCACTAAATGTATGCCAAATGCCAACATTAATATATGGTAGCGAAGCCTAGACACTTACAAAGAAACAAGAAAACAAACTACAAACGAGCGAGATGAAATATTTAAGAACAATCATGGGTAAAACAAGAAGAGATCGTATTAGAAATACAACAATTAGAGAACATTTACAAATATCGCCGCTTATAAAGAAGATAGAACAGCAGAGACTAAACTGACTTGGACACTTTTGGAGGATGAATGATGAGAGATTACCAAAGCAAATATGGCAAGGAAAAGTGGAAGGGAAAAGAAAAAGAGGCATGCCCAAAATCAGCTGGAATCAAGCAGCTCAAACGGCATTACAGAATAGCAGTGTACAATGGAAGGATGGAAAAAGGATCCCACAAGACAGAAAAATATGGAAGAAGATAATAAACAGAGACAGTTAGAAGTTTGAACCCTCAACACTACAACATGTGGTACAAGAGGATCGATTATGTATGTATGTATGTTTGTATGTATAATTTTCCATAACGAAAATATAAAGGAATGTGCGGAAGAATAAAAAAGGAGAATTGGTCAAGAGGAGCATGATAACGAACAGCAACTGTAAATAGGGCACAGAAAACTAATTATAAGCATAACAGGATGGACGAGGAAAAACAAATACAAAAAAGGATTAAAAAGACTGGACGTTGAATCATGGTGAGCACTGGAAAAGGAAATCGAAAATGGAAAAATTTAACCTACGAAACAAAGGAGAATAATAAAGCAAACAGTAAGACAGGCAAAATAATTAGAAGATCGAAAGAAACAATCATCATCAACAACGTTAATTATTGTATTCTGGCTGCCTTGGCAATCTTTGCAGTGTCATCTCTCCATCTGGTTTTATGGCGACCGCGATCTCTTCTTCAGTTTCTTAGCCTCCACTGTGTCACCTTTTTACTCTATCTGCTGTCATTTTTTCTCATTAGGAGTCCTGCCCATTGCCACTTTAAAGGTGCAATGTGGATGGCTACATCTTCTACTCTGGTTTCATTTCTAATCCAATCGATAGATATTCTGTCCAGTAACCGTATTCCCAACATGACCTCTCCATTTCCCTTTGCCTTCTTCTTTATAATAGTCGCCGCAAGAGACCACGTCTACGAGGCGTATGTAAGCACTGGGAAGATACATTGGTTGAACACTTTCGTTTTAAGGCTTTTTGACTGTACGTTTTTGACTTAAACGCATTTTTCAGCTTTCCGTAAGCAGCCCATCCAAGTCTAATTCTTCGCCCCAATTCCGTCTTTTGGATGTCTGTTCGAAAGGTTAATTTTTGCCCTAAGCATACCTATTGCTCTACTATTTGTACTAAATTGTCTCGTATTCTAAGAAGTGTTGTGTCGCCTGTGTTTGTCATTACTTTTATTTTTGATATAGCCGTTTGGAGACCCACTGTTTATGCTACCCTTTCAACGTCTTTTACCATCGTTTCTAATTTTATTCTGCGATGGCAGGACGAGGTTGTTGAGATATTCCCCATTAATGCCTTTTAAAGAAGCAAGAAGGGATAGAAATTAAGCACGTGGAACATTAGACGACTGAATGAGAACGAAAATAAACTAGGTTCTGGATGAATCTGAGAAAATGGATACAAAGACAATGGCACTAATCGAGACGAAAAGAGAAGATTGCCAAAAAATTGAACGAGGAAATAGACACACGATGCTATTTAGCTGAATAAAAAGGAGTAAAAAGCACAAACAGAAATTAGATGAACAATACAAAATAGAATAAAAAAGCATCTCATTAAGTAATGGATATCAGACAGAATTTTGACAAATAATTTGGAACTAGAGATAAGAGATTAAAAGATAACTTAGAATTGAAGTTCACCTCACCCCTTATGGATATAAAGAAGCGAAGTTGAAAGAAAGAAAAAAGAAAAAGAAGAAAGAAAAGAAAGAAAGAAAGAAAGCGAGGCAGAAAGATAGAAGTAAAAAAGAGAAAAAAGAAAGAAAGAATTCAAGTTACACCTTACATTTTTAGGCAGTTCGATTGCTCTAGCAACTCTAGCTTCTGTAGAAATAGTTCAAAGAACATAAAAATATTTCTCAGGCACATTTTTTAATTTTACAGTTTCTGTAACGTTTAATTTTGGCTTTGTAAACTTTTCAGTTATTCTCAAAATTCCTAGGCATAAGTCAAATACATTTATTAAATTTGCTTTCCCAATGCATGTAATTTTACAACAAAAACATATTTACAACACCGACTAAGTGTTAGATTTGAAAAAGCAAAGTGGAAAATTACGTTTTTATTTTAAGAATGCGAAAACGCAGACGAAGCGCGTTAAAATTTTTATGGCCAAATTATGTAAACGCCGAGTTTACGTAAACAAAAACGTTATCCTTGGTCAGAAATTAACTAACAACGCAAATAAAGCATTAAGCAGGCTTCAGAAGTCAACGAAATTAAAACAACATTCCAAATTTTTCGATATTATTATCTGAATTATTTGGGGTCTCGGCATTCGGGAAAATGCGCAGATTGTTTTTTTGGGAACGAAATATAAAAAAATATTCTAAAATTTTTTATACCAGTCTTTATATAGAAATAGATATTTGCTGTTTGTTTGTTTATTTATTTATTTATTGGGCGAGATCTTCTACCAAGAATCTTAGGTATTTGTTAATTTTTATCTTCAGACCTGGTACCAAATTCTCACAAGAACTAAAAATGTCAATACAAACGCTACAAACAACATAAGAAGAACATTGATTGGTTTGTTTTAATTTAGAAAAAGTGCAAACATTTCCAATGCCAGAGTATTTTAAACAAACATAAAAAATTATTACGCTCTTTTAAGCATAATAAAAGTATGTTTATGCCACTTTTAATAATAATAACACACTGTCAATTACAGTAACATGCCAACATAGCCGTTCTGTGGAAGCTTTTTTAATGGCTTTAATTCTAAATAAATTGTTAAATAACAAAAATAGTACCTACGCAAAGAACAGAAACATACAAATTTTTGTTCATTTTAAGCTAATTCGAGATTTAAAATTTTTAGTAGCAGTTTCAAACGACATTAAAATGAATTTTTGACATTTCTTCTCTTTTGGTGAGCAGTCTAATCCGATTTTAATCTAAAATTCGAGTCTCTCCGTCTAAAATTTGATTCAAATAAAATTCAAATAACAAATATGTGTTCTGGTTTCAAATCTCCAACGACTCAATTTTTCATAAAACGAAACTACTGCATCCTTAAATTTAGATTTTTGTTTATATTTTGAACCGAGTTAGGATTTCCAATCAGAATCCGATATTCTAATTTTGAATTTCATTCTTCTATTTAGATAGGAAATAAGAATTTTGTGATTGAAACTTTTTGATGAAATCCTAAATTTAGATTTTGAAACTTGAAATTGATGGCTTTAGAATTAAAT
Source organism: Melanotus villosus (assembly GCA_963082815.1). Lineage (NCBI taxonomy): Eukaryota > Metazoa > Arthropoda > Insecta > Coleoptera > Elateridae > Melanotus > Melanotus villosus. The sequence continues at coordinate 42,056,028 of OY720425.1, forward strand.
TTCACGTGTTATTTGTAGTTCTCCAACCTTGACTAAATAACTAATATCAGATCAGCAAAAGTGAATTCGACTTTTAAAACCTTAATTAAAGATCCATTTAGGTTAAGAAATTTAAGATCTAACCTTGAGATTGAATGTTGGAAAGATGCTCAGATTTAGTTTAAGAACATTCAAATCGTCAGTATGGATCGAATTATTACTACTGGCTCAAATATCCTCTTATCGCCAGTAACAACCATTTTTCCTGGCTTGTTACTATTGATTTTTCTTTGGCATTTCCATTTCACATTGATAACAGAAACTAAAAGGTATAAAATAGATGTTTTCGCAATTCGAGAGACAAATATAAAGGGAGCACAACATTGTAATATTGAAAATTATGTGTGGTTTAATGCAGGGGGCGAAAAAAACAGATTTTTAATAAATAACACATTAAAGGAGTCAATAACTGATTATAAAATGATAAACAATAGAATAAGCTACATAAGTCTCACCTGTAAGTACCGATAATTTAGTATTATTAATGTCCACGCTCCGACCGAGGAAGCGGAAATAGAGAACAAAGAAGAGTTTTATGAGGGGCTTAAAGATGTGCTAGGAAAATTACCAAAATTTGATGTTAAAATTATTATTAGAGGCCTAAATGCTAAAATTGGCAAAGAGGATCGGAACGTGCTAGTAGTAAGCAAAGAAAGTTTCCATGATGTAACGAATGAAAATAGTCAAATGATAGTGGACTTTGCGGCAAGCAAAAATATGGTGGATAAAAGCACAATGTTTCAGCGAAAGAAGATATATAAATTCACATGGGTTAGTCCGGACAAAAAAACGCAAAATCAAATTGATCATCTGCTGGTGACCAAGATCCATGCACAATGTATTCTCAATGTAAGATCCTTTAGAGGAGCCGATGTCAGTTCAGACCATGTATTGGTTAAAACAACAGTAAAGCAAATAATTCCAGATCTATCACAGAAAAATAAAATAAGAAGCATTAAATGGGAAATACAAAAGGTAGAAGATGAAGCGATACGACATGAATACGCAGCAAACACTAAAGCGGCAGTAAACAAATATAGAGAAAATGAAGGCATTGAGGAAGAATGGAAATTCATAAACAACGTAATAAAAGAAAGTACAAAAAACACACAAAGGAAAGATACTGGTCAAAAAAAACTTATTGGTTTGACAAAGATTGTAAAAAGGTGGTTCAAGAAAGAAGAAAAATAAGACTTGAAATGTTAGATAAACAAACAGATTAACTTCGGGAAAAATACAGAAATATAACGAATGAAACAAATAACGTATGTAGATAAAAAAAAAGAGAAGCGATGAAGAAAAAGATAGCAACTATTCTTACAATATATACAGACAAGAACGCTAGAAGTTTTTATAACAAAATAAAGACAGAGAAGAAAGGATATATTCAAGCAATAGGATTGAGAGATGAAGAAGGGGAGTTACATTTAGATGAAAGTCAAATGGTAGAAATCTGGGAAAAATGTTTTAAAAATACTGTGTGGGAGCCAGCAGCTGACAAAGCAGCACAAGAAAGATTAGTGTTAATGATTAATGATAATGAAAACCATATAGAAGTGCCCAATTTTGAAGAATTTATAAAAGCCCTCAACAAAATGCAGAACGACAAAAATGCAGGATCTGACGAAATGGTGATAGAATTAATCAAATATGCAGATGGAGTTTTAACTAATAGAGTATATGAAGTTGTAACAGAAGTATGGAAGAAAAAGAGATGCCGGAAGAGTGGTGCACAGCAATGATTTGTTCCATCTTTAAGAAAGTAACGCACAATTCCCGGAGAACTACAGGCCAATTTCCTTATTGAATGTGGTGTACAATATTCTAGCACACTTAATAAATGGTAAAATACAAAATATAGTAGACGGTAAGATTGGCCAGTATCAAGCGGGCTTTGAAAAGAGCAAGTACAATAGTCTGTAATAGATCACATATTTATATTAAACCAAATTCAAGAGAAATGTAGTAAAAAATATACAAGTACATGCTATGACAAAATAAAAAAGCAATGAAGGAGCTAGAGATACCAGAAGAGTTAGTGAGATTAGTGATGATGACCTTAAAGAACACGCTAAACAGGGTAAAATATAGACGACGAGAATCAAATGAATATGAAAGTAATATTGGACTAAAACAAGGCGACCCACTGTCAACAACGTTTTTCAACATCGTTCTAGAACAAGTCTTCAGAAGAAGTAACAGCAATGTAAATAATAACATCCTAAATAATTCGCACCAAGGTTTTGGTTATGCAGATGATGTAGTGCTCCTCGCTAGAACACGATAAGAATTAAAGACTATTTGCAAAAACTTAAAGAAGCAAACCTCTGCAGTTGTATTACAAATACGTGAAATAAACAAATCAAGTTATATGATCCTAGGAAATAAACTACAAGAAAGCCAAAACCTGGAAATTGTGTCATCAGATAAGAAAAAGAGATACGTGTTTAAACTTACAAATAGTGTAATATATCTAGGTGCTGAAATATCTAGTGATGGTGCTCATAGTAAAAATATCTTAAGAAGAATCGCAGTCGGATCCAGAAGTGCAGGTGCGTTGAACAACACCTTAACTGAAAAAAACCTTACAAAAAATTTAAAGCTAAAATTACATAAAACAGTGGTACGGCCAGTAGTTCTACATATTTGGAAGTCAAACGTGGGTTCTGACAATGGAAAATTTCGAGAAAGATTTTCGGAGGTGTAAAATAAGACGGAAGCTGGAGAAGAAGAACAAATACCGAACTTGAAGAATTATTTCAAGAACCTAATATAAAAGTGATAGTGCAACAAAATAGGTTAAGGTGGCTAGGACATGTAATTAGATTGAGTGATGAACAACTAACCAAAAAGACATTTACACTGAAACCAGGGGGAAGAAATAGAAAAGGCAGCCCGAGGAAAACATGGAGGAAATGTGTTGAGGAAGATATAAGGGAATACGAGATACAGGATTGGCCATTGGCGGGTCCTAACACGGAATATAACAATGTGGAGAAAGAAGATTTTCAAGCCGTAGAACTTAAGGCCTGAATTGCTGTCGTATATTGTAACTGTATGAACCCCAGGTGTGTTACCCTTTACAGTTTTTCGCTGTGATCGTCTAGTTTTTCACTAAGATTTCCTTCACCCTCAACCCTTATTGGTTAAGTGAAAATCTTAGGCTTTCCTTAGATAACTGACTATTTAGTCAGAGGACCCTTAATGTTGTTGTGATTCGTTGATCTAGTGTAACTCACCTTATAAACAAGAAATAAATACTCCAGTTTAATACATATATTATAAAGTCATATTTATGTACAGATAAGTACAGTAAATAATTAACCATAGAGAATGGACATCAAACTAGGCAAGTCAATTATGAACAGTGGCTTGAATAATTATTATTCTTTTGTTTTATGACTTTGATGTAATTAGGGTGGCCTGTTTGCGTGGTTCGATCACAAGAAATTATGCTGGAAGTCGGTGCGTCAGTTAAGCTTTGGTTTCCTAGGAAGCGGTGCCGTCATTTAACGGCCGTAAAAATACGGTGGGTGACAAGACGCACCGCCAAAAAACGTTGCTGAACTGATTCGTACCGTACTGGCCCACCGCTTCAGATGAGACGGCACCGCTCTATTACGTTGGGTGTGCGCTACCGCTCTTTTGGAAAACACTTCGCTTAAAAAACACGACACCGTTTTTCGTGACGTCACCCACCGTACTTTTACGGCCGCTAAATGACGGCACCGCTTCCTAGGAAACCAAAGCTTTAGATATGCGATACAAGATCGATCTTCTAAGTGATTGATATTAAAATCAATCTTAAGCGGCCGGAACCAAAGGTGATATTACAACCAACCTTTGAAGTTTGACAAGGGTGCAATTTCCCTTCAATTAACGAGTATATACGCTATGCATAACTCTAAGTACATGAGTACACGTTGCCCCTCATGTACGAGAATGTACGAGGTACTAGGTACCCTCGTACATTGTAAGGGACGTTTCACCCTATCCTTGATTGAGAATATGCCCAAGACATATCTCAGTAGGTAGTCAGAATTGTCGTTTTGTTGTAATTAATTGTGATCAGCACCTACACCAGGGCAACCATAAAGTAATTTTGATAAAGTCTAATCTTGAATACGTGAAGTATATTAAAATTGCTAACTTTTACGTTGTGGTTAATTTGAATTTCACAGGGAGACCCCTCAATTGGAATTACGGCACTTTCACCCCTTTAATCATACACACAATCGGAAAGCAATGCTTTACCGCGATGTACATAATATGAAGGATTTCTACCAGTTAATGCAAAGCAATAAAGTGCAATACAACTAACTGTATACTTTACAGTAAGTAAGTAGATACACTCGATCAGCGTACTAATCGAAATTTCAGACCACTATACAGCGTAACTGAATAGTGAAGACTGGCTACTGTAGTAAGATTTGATCTCTTATTTATAGTGCCTAATCCGCGTGCAGAAGGGTGTGTGATTAAACGTTCTCACGGATGTTTTCATAAGTGGGTTGGTATAAACGTTCACATGAGTGACACTTGCACCAAGACTAATAAATTTCATAGTTGAGTTAAAATCCTAATGCTTTAGTATATTTTAAATTTCTTTGTAATTTGAAACTAATTTTTAAAAGGGGCGTGATTTCACTTAAGTTCGGGGATTTATGATACCTATTGCTGTTATTAGTTTAGAAATGCAATTAACTTTCTTGCCACATTCTTGTCCAAGCAACAGCACCGCTATGCTTTGAATAAAAGGAAATACATTAAAATATCTGAAAAATAGAAAATTAAAATTATACACGCGCAGGTGGCTATCACAATATATATTTCCATTTTAAAATGTATTTTACTTAAAACAAATTAAAGTAATCGTTTGGTTGCAGTTTATTTATTTTTAAGCTCAAACCATTTTATATGGTTTTATCGGTTTATCAAATTTCGCGGCTACAAACATTTCATTTAGAGATCGACAGTTGAAGTAATCTTTGAAGAAACTGGAAATGCCACTAACTTACTTTATGATTCAAAAAACACAGGTTCTAAATAATTCTGTGTAATCTGTGTTGAATTAAAATTAAACTTTAGATAACATAGATACCAATAATGCATTGGGTAAAATCCTTTTTTTATACAAATATATCATTTATTGCTGCTGAATTATCTCAAAGCCAAATGCCATAGCACGACCTACTTGCTTCTTATAAACAGCAAATCCTAAGGAGACGAGTGTCAGAATTAATTTAAGATTTCTAAACAGGAACAGGAGCGAATTTAATTTAGAACAGAGGCTATAACAATACTCGTTTCAAGTAAGACATGCATCAGCTTCGTGACCTGAAAATTTTAGTTATTTTTATTTTTTCAATCCGCACTTTATTTAATGATAAAATTAACATCTCTTTTTATTAGTTCTGAAAAATATAAAATAAGTCTTGGAAGAGCTTCATTAAATGCTGAAACTAACAAGTATTGTGTCTAATTTAATTCTTATAGTTAAATAACACGTGATGAATGCATTTTTAACGCCCAACCTTTTGAATTTATTTGCTTCTCTAAATTTTCGCAATTAAATGCTTTAGGCATGTGTCGGAATTGTCTAATAAAAAATTTTCATAAATTTTTTGCGTAACAAACTCATAGTAATTGTTAGACAAAACGGTATAATTTTACAAAGATTACCACCACACTTCTTTAAAAAAAATAAGGGGGTATTTGATTTCGGGCAAGATGAAAAGTTTTTAAAAATATTAAAGGTTGCACAATGGCGCAATCCACTTCTCGAAAATAACATAGGAACGCATCGCTAAAATTTGTTCTGCATTATCTATAAACAAGCCCGAAATTTTCCTCAAATTAACCAAGTTCGTTCACCTTGCTAAATTTTATCAATGAGTCACAGCCAAAAATATCAGGAAACAAAAAAAGATAAAATGGGAAAGGAAAATAATAGTCTGTCTCAAAATCAACATTGTGACTTTATCGAAAATAAAATAATCCACTTTTGTTTTTCTTCCACAGTGTGATTATCCGCTTGATTGAACTTACACTGGTATTTTTAATTATTTTAAAGAATTTATTTTTGGGCAAATACAAAGTACAATTTTGAAAAATGTTATCCAAAAATAAATCGAAGAAAATTTTTCTGGAAGTCTTTTAGAGAATTTTTCGTTTAAGTTTGGTTCTATTTCGATTCTTAATTTCACAATTTCGAACTTGAAAAAATAAGCTAGTAGGTATTTTTACACCAAAAACGTTGTAACTCTGATTTTTAAAGCAAAATATCAAAATTTGATTTTATTGAGTTAAATTTCCATTACGGTTTAATTTTTTAATTTTTAATCATTTTGGCGAGTTTATAAATTGAAGACTTATTAAGTGTTAAATTTAAGTAAGTCTGGTTTTAAAATAATTTGTTGCAAATTAAAATACAAAAACACATATTAGTCTTTACGTTTTTGTAATTAGTACATTATTTTCTCAGATAATTTAACCCGTTCTGCCTGGTCTGTTTCAATCAACTTTATTATTATACTAATTGTCACGAAATTAGCTTCAAAGACCAGTTCCAGTCCACTTTGTGAAGGAGTTTTGCATTTGGTTATCGCAAAATACGTATTTGTTTAAATACATTGTTACAAAACAACACTAACATCCCTCATTAAAAAAAGAGTTGTAGGGACATTCCACAACCTCACAAATTTTGGTGGATGTATTCAGGTTAGCCAGGAGGTTAAATATCTGGGTATTGTTCTAGATACAAAACTAAACTGGAATGTACACCGGAATAAATTTGCAAACAATGGATCTTATAATGGGCAGATGCATGTTTGGAAAGACATGGAGACTGAAACCAAAGAATGGTCCGTGGTAATCAGACGCATGATAACCTATGGCACCCTAGTCTGGTAGTCATAGGTAGAACGGAAAACAGCCATCACAGAACTGTCCAGGATACAGTGACTGGCCTGCTTCTGTATTTGTGGAGTCATGAATAGTATCCCAACAGCATCTATGGGAGCCCTTCTGGGACTAATTCCCCTGAACATATATCTGACGGGGGAAGATAGGTACTCAGAATACCCAAAAGAAGCATCCGAACAGCGATAGATAAATGGACCGTTAAACAACATATTTTTCGCTGGGTTGCAACGCAAGCACAGAAACTGGGAAAGGAAATAATTGGTAAGCCTTCACGCAGACTGATATCTGGTACTACACTTAGGCCGAGCTCAGATTAGACGGCTGGTAGGACTTGGCAGAGGATACTACCAGCTGAGAAAACACTTACAAAAAATTGGAATATACAGGGGAGACGCACTTTGTAGATTATGTCAGGAAGAGGAAGAAACAGCCTCATACATAATCTTTGACTGCCCAGCGCTGTGCCGCAAAAGACAGTAACTTTTCGAGGGAGCACCGCATGGAATAGCTCTCACGCACGAGCACCTCGACAAAAAACATCCTGCAACTCGTTGTGAGCAGACTTACTCTGATTGGATCAGGACGTACAAAAGACTAAAGAGTCGAAGTGCAAACCTGAAGGGAACAAACCCCCAAAAAAACTTGCAGAAAAATCAACTAATCAATCGATAGTCCAAAAAAATGCAAAAACTAAAATCACAGTACAATTTGGCTTACATCCTTTTAGTGCCATTTTTTGTGTTGATATAAACTCTGGATTAATTCGATAATTTTTAATATAGATAAATATTCATTAGGCAGAATGTAATGATAAGGCGATAACATTTGACTTAAACCTCGTGCTTGATGAATCTCTCCACATATCCACGTTATGATATATGATATTTTTTTATATCATCCGCAAAGTTTATTTATTTAAACATCCTGCGTTCACATTGAAAGGACGTTCAAGCTCACCTACAGCTTGTTTTTCTTTAAATATATATTTTTATCTTAACACGCTTTTTGTTTCTATTTGTGTTTTTAATAAAATTTATTCGCGATAAAATACTGGAATAGTAAATATGTTATAAAACCAAGTCGCATTTGGAGATAATGCAAATTTTATCGTTTGTTCTTTCGTTCACCCCAATCGACTTTAAATAACAGGACATAAAAAATATTTAAAAAGTATCTTTGGAAAATGTAATCAGAATATTAACAATATTAGAAGAGATACCATTTAGTCTCAATGTTTGCTTCGCAAGTTTATAATGGGAATTATAAATTTTCATCTTCTTCATCCATGCGCCGTTTTAGACCTGAAAAGTAATGTACACACACTAAATATGTTTTTTGTATTATGTGAAGAAAGGTGGGGATACGATTATACGTGGGTTGTTTCAAAACTAAGGTAAACGACGCAGATTAAAATCAATGCACGGCCGATAAGTCTGATCCTTCAAATGAGGCCTTGCCGAGTTTCAACTCAGTGCATTGTGAGGTTATTATTTGGGCACGTGCATGACGAATGTACAAGCATTTTCAAAAATGCTGGACAGAAATGAGTTGGTGTTGGCATACAATTTTATTTTTTGAATGGAAAAACGGCGACTCAAATAAAAAGTAAGCTAGATCATGTCCTTGGCGAGTCTTTCCCTTTATTTAAGACCGTACGTTTGGGGATTGCTGACTTACGTGGCCGAACGAGTACGGAAGATGAAAAATCCACAAAATAGTTTTGAATGACCTAAGAGTAGGAAGACAGCAGATATGGTAAGGAGCTCAACCAAACGAGTTCATCATATTTTACATGAACATTTGGACATGCAAACACTTTGTGCGCGATGGGTGCCGCATTTGCTGATTTTAAACCAAAAGCGTGTTCGAATGGACATTTCGTCTGCGTGCTTGAAGTAACCCCAATGACTTTTTGCACTGGTTTGTAACCGACGCGTCGATGAAAGCGACGTATTGCAGCAATTTAGTGATGTCATCGTAAATGCTCCCAAAACAGATATGTATCAGACACTAAAGAAGAGGTTGTTAAAATCATATTCCGAATCAAACGAAAAGAAGCTACACAAATAATTATGAAACGAATTAGAATTAGGAGATAGAAAACCCTCTCAACTGTTGAGAGGAATGAAAGAGTTAACTTCAAATAGACTCAACGATGACATTCTCAAATCGCTATGGTTACAAAGATTCCCATCTCAAACTCAAGCAGTTTTGTCAGTAAGCTCAGATGGACTTAGCCAATTAACGGCTACGGCAGACAAAATAAATGAAATTCCACGTTCTCATGAAATTCGAAATATTAATCAGGATTGTAATTCCAATATTGACCAGTGTAGTTATAGCCAACTTGACTGCACGAATTGAAAAAAAAAATGTCTATTTAACTGGAAGAGCTCAAACGGCCTAATAGGTTTTCAAGAAGAGATCAATCACATTGGCAGTCTCGACCTCGCAATTATTCACAATCTTGACCTCACACTTATTCGCAGTCTCGATCTCGCAACGAAGCTTTCAATTCAAGAGCTCAAGAAAGAAATTATTGCTGGTAAAACTAAATGATCTATTGGTAGAGGCGGCTACTAATGGATCTGAATCAAACCGCCTTACTGTAAGTGATAGAATTTATGGAATGCGATATTTAATTGACACTGGCGCTGATATATTTGTACACGCTAAGCTCGCCCCTTCTCAACAATTCAACAATAATTAAAACTTTAAGGGGATAAGCTTCTTTAACAAGATTGGGGACTGCGTCGCGTATTTCGTTGGAAATTCATAGTAGCCGACGTAACGAGACCCATCATAGGAGCAGATCTTTTGACCCACTTTGGCTTGCTAGTCGACTTGAAGGGACAATGACTCATATCTCATAGATACAACAACCTCGCTGCAAACTTTATTCATGTACCAACTAAGTTTGGTAAAAAGCGTTAAAGCCATAGCAGAGGGCTCATTTGCTCATCTATTAGAGCAATTGAAAGAAATAACCAGACAAAATTTGTTCAAATCTGGTAATCACATCGTCACAAAAGGTCCACCTGTTACCTCAAAGCCTAGAAGATTACCTCCAGATAAACTAGCAACGGCTGAAAGAGAATTCGAGTATATGATGGAACAGACAGGGTATATGTAGACCATCCATGAGTCCCTGAGCTAGTCCCGAAAAAAAGGACAGCAGTGCCCCTGTGGCGACTACAGGAAATTAAATGCCATCACTGTGCCTGATAAATATCCGATTCCTCACTTACACGATTTTACCTATATTCTTAAAGACAAATCTATATTCTCCACGGTTGATTTAGTCCGAGCATATCACCATGCAGATACCCGTCAATAGTAATAATATCCAAAAGACTGCGGTAATCACACCCATAACCCATTGGACTCTTTGAATTTCTTGCGATGACGTTCGGGTTGTATAGCACTACACGTCGGAATCGTAAGAACAATCAGAATAATGGACAGCCAAGGGAGAATCTGTTCCAAAGTTATGGCATCGGTTTTCTGGGACTTACAGCGTGTGATCTTTATTGACTACCTGGAAAAAGGAGGGACAATCACTAGACACTAGAGAGTACTACGCAGGTTTGCTGCAAAATTTGAGTGAATAAATCAAGAAAAAGCGATTGCACCTTGCCAAAAAACAATGCACCTGTTCACACATCAACGGTTTCCATGGCTAAAATCCATGAACTCAGATTCGAATTGTTGGATCATCCGCTATACCCGCGCGATTTAACCCCGTCTGACTTTCATTTGTTCTCGAACCTCAAAAGATGGGTCGGAGAAAAACGATTTTCCGACAATAATAAAGTGGTCATGCTATGAACGGCTATTTTTGCACATCAGGAAAAAGCATTTACCTTACTTTTCAAACGACCCACGTACGTTGTAGGAATTGCACGTTACAAAAACTATACTTAACTTGCTTTTGAGCATTAATAATAGGCAGGGCATGCAAAGCCCTTTAACTTAAGTTTGAACCAAATTTTAGATAAATTAAAGCCTACAAAATATTCCATGCTTAGAAGAACGTCTAAAGCGATTTTTAATTTATAAACTACAACTTTTTAGAATAAATTAACGATAAAATGTTTTGAACAAATTAAAAAATTTGCATTAAAGTACCCATGTATTTTGTTAACCTTGTTAAAATTGTAGACAAATATAGTTGGGGTAAACGACAAATTAAATAAAATGCAATCTTTAACATTGCAACTAAGGCCCCAAGGCGTAAATGCTCATTGAATTCTTTCTAATTTTACGCGTAGTAGGTACCTACTTAAAAACAAATCTGTACCTAGTTAATTATCATAGAAGACTGACTGGTCTAAATATCGTATAATTTGTTAGTTAAACGAGGTAGTTATTAAAAACAAAAACCACTTAAACGCTTACCTAACAATTTAGTAATGAAAAGTATAACATTTTGCAGAAGAACTCTTGAAGGATATCCGATATATCAATATCTAGCCTTTTTTTCAGGTATGTCTTAAGTTTGTTGTTAATAATTCCAGTAATACATTGCATATTTGTTAATAAACACGTTTTATAAATAATAAACAAGTTCATCAAAATCAAGGTCCCAGTCTTACGACATTCTATGCTTTGCTATTGCTTAGCACTTTTCTGACAATCCAAAAGTTAGTGATTAATTTTAAGTAAATAACGCCACGACATAATAAAATAACTTTATGGAATTTTAGGAACATTAAGTGTATTGACTTCTGGGCTCCACTATGGATGGCCCTCACCTACGATACCGAAACTTCTCCAAAGCGATTCTTACATACCCATTACAAACGATCAAAGTTCCTGGATAGTGGCTGTGTTCTTATTTGGCACTTTCTGTGGTGCAGATGCAGGCATTCTATTGCTGGATAGAATAGGCCGAAAGAAAGCAATACTCTTAACAGCAGTTCCTTTTTTTATTTCTTGGCTAATGATAGCCTTTGCTAATTCGTTCAAAATATTAATTGCGGCTCGATTTATAGGTGGATTGGGTGACGGATTAATATTCTGTGCCCTTCCTATGTATCTTGGTGAAATATCAAATCCTAACATTAGAGGATTTTTGGGATCGTATATGGCAGTGGCGATCATACTTGGGACTTTGATTACGAACACTTTAGGGTCTTATTTGGATATAAGGACTACAGCTTTGATATGTTCGGTGGTACCAGTATTGTTAGTGTTAACTTTTATGAGGATGCCGGAGAGTCCGTACTATTTGATTATGAAAGGAAATAATACTGGGGCGAAGCAGAACTTGAAGATACTGAAAGGTAGTGAAAATGTAGATCAGGAACTTAGTAGGCTGATCAAAGCCATCGAAGAGCAAAATGTTAAAGTTAAAAAATGGTTTGATGTGTTTACTAAGAAAAATCATAGAAAAGCCTTGCTGATTGGAATGGGGCTACGAGTTTTACAGTCGTTTTGTGGCTTTATAGCAATCGGCTTTTATGCTCAAACCATCTTTAGAGACGCTGGAGATGTAATTTCTCCAACGACTGCTTCAATTATTTACTTTTTAGTCTACACGATAATCCTATCTTTCTCCTCATTAATCGTAGATAAAGTTGGAAGAAAACCGTTGATGATTATTTCACTAATCGGAACAATCATCGCTTTATTTACGATTGGTTTTTATTTTTACGTTCAAAATACACTGAAGTACGATACAAGCAAATACAGCTGGATACCTATATTTACTTTAATCGCATATTCCATAGCATTTGGTATTGGAATGCAACCAGTTCCTACGATACTTTTAGGAGAATTATACTCAACAAATATAAAATCAATTGCCTTAACTTGTTGCAGTAATTCTTACGCAGTAGCTACGTTACTTACATCCAAGTTTTTCCAGTACGGAAAAGACAACTGGGGTATACATGTACCCTTTTTTGTTTTCGCTCTGTGCTGTATTTTAGCACTTTTATTTATTATATCGATCGTACCTGAAACTAAAGGGAAGACTTTGGAGGAAATTCAAGAAAAGTTGCAGAATGGCGGTGATATGGATAAAACTACAAATGTTTCTGAAACGTTTAAACAAAACCAGCTAGATTAATTTGTGGCTTTGTTAGATTTTTATAATTAATTTTGTTATGAATCAAGAAACTGTATATAATTAATTAGGTACATAAATGTTTCCATCATTGATATTTTTTATTGTTTATTGTACGTACACTTTGACTTTGCAACTGTATAAAAGAAATATTAAGTTAGATACTGAAATTTGGTGACAATTGTGGCCCTTGATCTATATTCCTATTTTAATTAGGTAGTACCGTTTATCAGCATGCGTCATAAGGCCAAAGGTTAGATAAATATCCGTTTAAACATTTAAACGTTGTAAATCATGTAGTACTTAAAAAAGCACAAGTTAATTAATGTAGATTATTGTAATGATTTTTAAAAAAATTATTTTGTAATCTTTCTCGAACACTTAATAAAGCAGTAAAGAAACAGTACACAAACTCTATGATTTTAGTTTCCTATTACACTTGAATTTATTTAAAAAAAATATTACAAGAAATCTTCGGAGGTGATGCCGTGAACCTTTTTCATGGGTTTCCGAGGTGTGAATGTGTGTTGAAGCGAGTTCAGGTTAATTGTAACTGTTGGCACTGAGTGTCTAATTGTATTGGCCTTGGCACTCCTGTTGGAATGGTGAGTCACTCCATATTTCCTTGCTCCTGTTCTGCTTAAAGGTTTTCGGGTAATTTGGCTTTGGTTACTATTTTCCTCCACTCTTTCCTGTCCTTCACTATCTTCCGCCAATCCTTTATTCCTAGCTTTTTTGTCTTCTATTACTTGGTCTGTTCTACATTGGTCTCAAGCTCATAGTTCTTCTTATTAGCTCTCCAGTATCGCTTTTTTGTAGGTATATGTCCAAACCATCTTATTCTGTTGGCTTTGATGACCCTCACGATATGTTCGCCTTCCATTTCATGGTTCATTAGGATTCTTTGTTCTTTCATTGTCTGTTCCTGTTCCTTCTTAACACTTTTCTTTCAAAGATGGATAGCTTTTCCTGTTCTTTGTTGATAATGTACATTGGTTCTGATGCTGTAGATTCTCGCTTTAGTATTCCTGCTTAAATTTCCATCCTTCATTAATTTTTGGTAACTTGAAAAGGTTCTGTTGCCTGCTTTTGTTCAATCCTCTATCTCTATATTCCTTTCATTCCGAGGTCCGATCACCCATATTAAAATACATATTTCTCACTTTAGAATGCAGAAGGAAAATAAAACTAAAAAACAGAATACAGAAGGCAAATAAAACTTAAAAAAGGAACACAGAAAATAAACGAACAAACGCATAAAAATCCTTATTGGAGCGTTTTCAGTGAAGAAATATCCGTATTAGTGATTTTAGATTGACTTTTCGGACAATCTGTTCCCTGTTTATGACCGACTCATCCGGAATATTTGGCAAAACGAACAACACAGATTTGTTGGATGGATGTTTAGGCAGTGCACTTATAACTCAATTTCAGTCTCTAAGATTTCAATAACTTTAACGATATAAAATCGATCTCTCTTATTTGTTTCATATTTTGTGATGACAAAGTCTAATATATCCCAGCTGCAGGATGAATCAGGAATGTTGGCTGGCTCAGCGGAACTTTCTCTAATTTCATAATCATCTTCGTCGATATTCTGTTCCTCCATCTCCAATGTCTGCAAGTCGTTTTCCTCTTTGCTGTCGCTTATTTGTCTCTTACGCCTTTTGGTTTGCTTGCAACTTCTCCTGTTCCAAATCTTCCGTGCCTACGCTTTTGCTAGCATCTATATTCAGTCTTTTCCCTCTCTTTGGGACATCAGTAGGCACAGTCTTGAGCCGGTGTAGATAATCTACAAGCGCTTCGGTCATTGAAGTTTCTGCCTACTGTGTAGTAAGCTCTTTTCTTTTTATCTTTCCAAGAACAGCATCGGGATTGAGGGGAACTAGGCCGCATGCTTTAAACCCATCTAAAATGTTGTTCTTTTCGCGATCCCTAAGCCCCTCAACCACGATTTTCAACATCCTGGGAAATAAAGGTTTTGGTAAAACCCTCCCTATTCTTCAGTTTCCACTCCTTCAGGGTTCCTTTCCACGATACTTTAAGAGGACGAAAATAAGCAGCATATGGGTTGAATGGGGGGGGGGGCAAGACAAACTTAATATTGTTATTTTCGCATTCTTGAATTACACTAACGGTGATATGACATTGCAAGTTATCGCCAATAAGCAGCTTGGTCCCTTCTAATTTTCGGAAATCGTCCAACAATTCATAACCAAACCATCCGTTTGAACACCGGTTGTACATTACTCCTAGCAATCCACCCTCCTTCCAACCTTCATAAATGTATTTGGCTTTGTACACTGTATATGGTGGGAGACAAGTTCCATCAGCAATTATAGCAAACATCACTGTTGTGCTGCTTTTGGAGGTGTCAAGTGTCCTGTAGGCGTGTTTGCTTCCTTTCTTCATCACCACTTTAACAGTCCCGTGTCATCGACGAAATTTGTTTCGTCGTAGTTGACGATGTTTTGTGCTGGGATATCCGTTATTACTTCTGCCACATTTCGGAAATATTCCTCCACAATCTCATATGTTACAGCGGTTCTCACTCGTTTTGTATTCTCCGCGAGCTTGATTGTAAGCTGAGGATGCCTCTTCATCAGGCCATTGAACCAACCTTCTCCAGGCATATTATTGTAAATTGCCTTTCAATGGGGCTGCGTGCACAGGTTTTCAAAGCATTCACTAATCAATTTTCAGACTGTCCGTCAAGAGCAGGTTCACCAGTGTACGTCAAGGGATGTACAACATGGAAGTGATTGTTTAGTGTTGTATATGGCACTCCAAACGATTCCGAGGCTTTTCGCATGCTGATTCTTCCCTTGCGCATCCAGCGCTCTCTAAATACACCGGTTTGTAGTTTTTTTTGCCATAAGCACCCAGCTTCTTTACGTATTTTCATGGCATCTAGAAAAATAAAGATAAGTTGTAGGTATACCTAACAGTTTAGAGGGGACAAGATATTCGCAAACTACCACGTGATCAACTTCAGCCCATTGTTTTGTGTTTCTTTACAAAAACTGCGATTGAAACGACACAAAAAGTAAATTAGCAAATCCGTTTGTGGGCATCCTTTCTTGAATATATTCCTTATTACCTAGAGGGGTTAGGACAGGCCTAGTTTTTACAGATTCGGCTGTGCAAATTTTTGATTTCACATACTTTACAGATTGAAAAATTTTGCTTTTTACTTTTTAATTATTTTTGGAAAACTCACTCTTCACATTTAACCAGCACCACCGGGATAACACTTGTTCGACTGTTGGCTACTTGATTATAAATAGAAATCAGCTGATTTGTTATGCGTTGTTGCCATACGCTTTAAAGAATGTGAGAAAACCGGTTTGATCAACTACACCCCTGCCGATCCACTTCACCCCAGTTGACGGTATCGACTTTACAACGAAGGTTGAATGAAACGGTAAAAATTCACATTGGTAATTTAAATAAAGGATTTAACACTCGAGTGAAGGGGGGGGGGGGGTTTAGAGCCAATAACATGGGATATCAAGGCTTTGTTATGCATTTGTCTCACACACAATCATGCCTTTAACAACCACTTAGCTCCTCCTTCACCCAACTGTTTCGATTTGCAATTATTTTCAGTTACTAGGTAGGCTAATAATAATAATAATATAGCGCTACAGGTCTTAAAGGCCTATGACTTCAATTTTCTTCTGTTCTCAGTTTTGAATTCTTACTTCTCTCAAGTCTGTTGTAGTGCCTCCAACCGTTTCTTTCCTGCTTCAGCTTGCTATAACACTTTTTTTGTACTCTGTCCTGAGTCATTCTGACCACATGTCACAGCTATCTTGCTCCTTGGGCCCTTATCACTTGTGTAATGGGTGGCTTGTCATACATATACTTGCCTAATTTCTCTATTTGTTCTTCTCCTCCAATTTCGTTCTTCATCCTTTTTACCCCCAAATACCTTTCTCAACATCTTCCTCTCCCATATTTCCAATTTTCTTGCTGCTGCCATGTTCATTATTTGGTCTCTGCTCCATACAGTACTGTTGGTTTGATGACTGTTTCATACACCTGCAACTTGGCGTTTCTTGACACATTTTGATTATAAAAGATCTTTAAGAGCACCCTTTCTTATTGTAATAAAGTGGATTATATTAAAGAATAACTTAAAACATTGCCATAAGAAAATGCATTACATAAGATGGCGTTTGTGTGTGACTGATATACCAAGTTGAGTAATCCTTGCAATGCAGCAACGATGAAATGTGTTTACTAACTAAGGATGCACCTGCAGATGGATGTGCGTCATTTGAACATCTGGTCATGTTGCGAAAGCATTTCAATGTACTACAATGTAGCAGAGTAGTCAATATTTACTAAAGATCACTTGCGACAAGTGACGTAATCCGTTCGTGGAAAACCATGTCTCATGTTCATATAAATGATGTAACACAAAATAGTTGGCTATGGTAGCTGTTGAAAATGTTAGGAAAGAAGGGGCAAAACTTGAAGTATAAGTATGGTTGGATCCCTGCGGGAGTCTGACAGCGAAATCTAGGAGTAGGCAGATTGAGGCCTAGATAACGGACTCTAACAGGACCAACCCTTCAAGTAAACCAAGGGTTGGACTAAAAGGCAGTTCCAACATTATTGCCAAGATGAGTGCCTTCATAAAGAAAATGATGTAAGAATAGTCGAGATGCTTGGGGGTCCAAGCATGGAGACCCCTCAAGCTAGTTCCAATTGTACTAGGTCAGTTCCCATCCTTCGTACGTAGTGGTTGCTGAAATGTTTACGTAAGAATATTTTCCATATTTAATTCAAAGGTAATTCAATCCTATGTAATAAGGCTTGCTAGTAGTTTGGGTGTGACCCGTGTTAACAGTTTGGATGTACCTCTTTGTTTGAGGTATTAAACTTAACTTAATGTTTTAATGTGTTTAGTTGTAACTTTGTCAATGAATAATATTTGTTAAGCATAATTCGGAATTCGAACAATATATGTTATGTTAGTTGAATTAGACTTTCAATCGAAACCTCTCGCACAGCTAAGTAAATCCTTCATAACGAAGTTGAGTAAAAGACTCTACCATCATTATTTATTTAACTATTTCCTTATACAGCCCTAGCTCACTTCGTTACATTATTCTCTTGTCAATTTCTACTTCTTACAGCGATTTGTTATGGTTACTCCCAAGTATTTAAATTTATCTATTTCCTCTCCATCCCTTCACTGTTATACTGCTTCTTTCCAAGTCTTCTCTTTCCACCAACATGTGAGATCACTAATGTTGTAATAGAGTACCTACCTTAGCTACTCAGTCACATCAGCACCAGTTTAAATATATTTGAAAAACTAAATACCTACTCAGCTTAAAGTTCAAGGTTGCTTTTACTTACCAAGAGTCTTTGCAACCATCGACCTACCATAATTGATGCAGTTACCTATATTTTTAAATTATCAATAAGCTAGGGCCTTCTTTATTCTTTTTGGTAGTTGTTGTTATTAATCAAAGAAATAGTATAAAACAATGGACCAATATTTATTTCCTCATAAAATTAAAAATGTATGTTTGAATGGTTTTATATTTAATTACAGTTTATAAAAATCTTTATTAAATAATATGAGCATTTTCACTTTACTTAAATATATAATATACACAGTTAGTAGGTACTAATATACAATTAAAAAATAACCGTGAAGTATCTTGTAAATCAACTAAGTTAGGGGAAGACAAAAAACACTCTGTAAAACGCCAACCCACCGTACTAAAAATTATTTCAATAAATTATATGACTCGAAATACAGTAGGGAATTACATTAGCTGCATATGGAAATTTCAAGAAAAATACATGACCTATATTAATCAATCAGTATAATACAATGTAAGTCATATTACATAATCGGATTAAAACTTACAAAACTAATTCTAATTAAATAAAACCGAGTTTGGATCCTCGTTATCCATTTGCTTTACATGCCTTAATACGTCCTTCTTTGTTATCACACCTAATAATCGACTGAAAAATACAAAAAGTGTAAAACAATTGTGCTTTGTGATTTAACTCGAACTTACCCGTTATGCGTAACGAGAGTTTGTCGAAGACCCAATTTTCTAAACATATCTACAATAGTTTCCATGGGAGTTTGATCTGTTATTGTAATAGGAGCCATGTCCAAAATTTTTTTAAGTTTTAACGGTGGAGGGCCCAAGGTTTGCGTGGGTGTTCCACTTGTAAAAAGAACCAAGGATTGCCCGCATATGCCATCCACCATACGTTTTGCGTTTGCTAAAAAAACATTAGTAATTATGCTAAAAATATATATTATTTTGATAAAGGTCATACATATATGCAAGTTCAAGTGTGCGATGTTTGTTATTTATCTAAGCCTTACATAACTGATAAGTCTGTTCGTCATACGTTCATAAACAATTTTAACAAAATTACATACAGTTAGACCAAACAATGATTAAATTAAATACTTAGTTCATACAATAAGAAAAAATGCTTGGGAGTTGCAATCACAGAGTCCAAATACCTAAGATGATAAGGAAGCTCCGCTTACCTATAGCAAGATTGAGATCTCTTCTTAAGACGAATCCAACTAAATACTGCGATTCTCTCGATACAACCACCGGATATCCATTGTGCTCTGTCTCTTTTAGTAGTTGTTCTATATCATCGACTGTCATCGAATCTTGTGTTATAGCGCTTAAAGTTTCATTGCGCCTGAAACAATACAAAAAGGAAACTTGATTTATTTTTTATAAACAAGAATTTAGGGTTATGAAATTACTGTGATAATAAATTGTGGACTTGTCAGCATAAATGCATAAATTCGATAAATAAGAATCATGTGAATCCATAATTCTAAATTTACGAGTACTTTGGACATGTTTTGCATATTATTTTAGTATAGTCGAACCGAAGCCAGTACCTACAAGGATATATCGACTGCCATGAACCACAATTTATCTCAACATTATCAGTTATTCACCCCCCACCAACCTGTTTATGCTACAAAGTTATTTTATCATTAAAATTCAATGACCCGTCGTCTGAGATACCCCCAACATGTTTACGTTGTGATTACTATTTTTTTGGTAGTATTTGTTCCTGTATTTCTAGTTATAGGATTTTTAATGTTATTTCTGAGTAAATATGATTGTTATCTATTCTAAGAAACCTTCATTATAGTTTTATTTTTAATTAAAATTAAATTAACCCAAATATGAAAAGTAAAGCTATGTAACAGAGCTTGGTTTTTGTTTTGAATTGAGATACTAATTATTTGATTGGACTAAACTAATGAAGTACCTACAAGTTTTGATTGCTCTAAATAAACGTTCGGCCCTTGTAAAGATTGAACTTCGTATGACTGGTTATGAAGCAGTCTGTAAGGTACTTGTCTGCACCATTGAGGCCCACAGGGTTTTTATTTAACACAAATTAGGAAGAATTAAGGCTGACAGTTGACTTTATGATAGGAAGTGTGACATACACTATGATAATAGCATACGGACCATACGAGAATGACTCAAAAGAAAACAATTTTTGGGCTAATTTACAAGAGGAAAGTGACACGATAATAGATAGGGTCATTGTCATGGGCTAAATGGAGAGTAAGGAACAACATAAGAGGTGGTTCAGAAAAAAAGTAGCAGCAAGAAACTTAAGAAACTTTATCATCTAGGCAGGCATTGAAAAAAAAAATTGGTATATGTATTACAACTGTCAAATTACATCCTTGAGTATCTCCAGCGCAAGTTTTGTGGTAAAATCTTGATAAAAAAGCCTCATGCCAACGAATGAAGTTATTCGTATTAAGCTGATTGTGAACACCCACCTTGAAAATCCTCTCTGGAGTCAAGTTAAGTTGGCAAAATTTTTCGTTGCTGATTTTAGCCAAATCCCTGGACAAGAATTTTTT
This sequence comes from Melanotus villosus, assembly GCA_963082815.1. Classification (NCBI taxonomy): domain Eukaryota; kingdom Metazoa; phylum Arthropoda; class Insecta; order Coleoptera; family Elateridae; genus Melanotus; species Melanotus villosus. The sequence goes on from OY720425.1 coordinate 42,076,967, forward strand.
GTTGCAACATGTAAGGACAATGTGGCTCTAAAATATAAATATTGGATGGCAAGTAAATTTCCCCAAAAATTTATGATTTACCAAGCGATATGCACATGTGGCTTAAAAATTGAAGGATTTGTTACAACTGGTTCTATAAATGGAGAAATTTACGTACAGGAATATCCGGAAAAACGTTTATTGCCACTAATACAACAACATAAAAATTCTGTTTTTTTTTTTTGCTGGATTTGGCCACATGTCATTACGGCAAAAAGGTAACAGATTTTTATGCAAAGAATAATGTAATCGTCGTACCAAAGGAAGCAAACCCGCCCAATTGAGCGTTACTGGGCTAACATGAAAAGGCAACTTAAAAACACAAAATCTAAGGCGGCAGACATGAATAATTTTCGAAAAAAGTGGAGAAAACAAGCTCAACAACTCAGTAATGCTCATGTTCAAACTTTGATGAAGGGGGTTAAAGCAAAAGTTCGATATTTTTGGCACGGGTGATTTTATTTTGTTTATTTATTGCAATTTAATAAACAATATGGTATATTTTTCTTACGTAAAATATAAGTTCGAAAAGACCGTCTCTTTTTTTTAAATGTGGAATTAACAGGTACTACTTTTTTACTGAACCACCTCATAGATGGAGCTGAAAACACTATGAACAGCAACGGAAAAAGAATAATCGAATTCTGTGCAGCTAACGATTTCATAGTGGCAAACATATGGTACCAACATAAAGGCATTCACACATACACGTGAGAAGTGGTAAGCAGGAATAAGAGGTCAGTCATAGATTTAATTTTAGTAGAAAATGACAACAAAGCAAATATGAAAGACATGAGTCAAAAGAGGTCCAGAATTGGGAAAATAACAACAAAGAACAGCTAGCGGCAGTTAGATTCACCAGCATTAGAAGCTACAAATTACAAGATCTGAAAATAAGTGAGGTATACAAGCAGCAGATATAACTGGAGATTGCAGAAGCCAAAGAGAAACTATAACCGAGTACACAGAATAACTAAGAAAATTATTCTAACAGTACCAGAAAGAGTGTGTGGAGTTACCAGAGTTAACACAAATAGACAGCATGTTGGAACAATGAAATAAAGGACGAAGTGAAGAAAAAGACCGAGTTATGGCACCAATATATCAAGGAGAAGAACAACGACAAGTACCAGCATTACAAACTACAAAGGGCCAAAGTCAAGAAACTTATTAAAAATGTCAAAATTAAAGCGCAGGAAGATGGAACAAGGCAATGAAGGCTAGTGTTATTCTGGCTGTCATTAAATAAAAATGACAGATTACTTCAACCTTTCGTTATTTCGCACAGAATTTGAAATTTTATTTAGAAATACCGGGTGATCCAGAAAAAAAGGAATTAGAGCAGGCCGTGACCTAGTTACCAAAGTTGGTATCCCGTGATTCGCCTACTGTGAGCGTAAACAGAGACACTGTTGACCATTGAAGAGGTTACATTAACTATCAAAATCATGCAACAATATTATACAATATACATGTAGGTATGGAATAAATCCATTCTCCATTATCCTGCTTTACACCATTCCTGTAGTAACTTTTAATAAGAAACGTTTTGTGCTCTAATAAGAACATTCTTTACAGATAAGAGCACTCACATTCTTATGTCAAATTTATTTTTCAAATAACAAATCAGATTACCATTTATATGAAATTTAAAAAAATGAGAAGCAATGGGCGCATTCAGGGACGCTCAGCGGCTGATGCGCTAAGTAAGCAAAGTCCCTGAACAGACACGCTGTGAAAAAGCGTTATCAACCTTAATAGCTTAATCAGGGCCTGGGGCCCAATTCTCGAAACCACTCGCTACCGAAACGTATACGCTAGGAAGCGAGTGGTTTCGAGAATTGGGCCCCTGCTCTAATACCTTTTTTTCTGGATCGCCCGGTACAAACTGCCACAAATGAGCAATCAATGATTGAAATAATTAAGGGTTGGTGCAACTAATCATGAATATATTCAAGGAATAGGAGCTGCCCACATGGCACAAAATAAAAACAATTACAATTAGGCCTGTTAGAGTCCTAAGATTTACTTAACGACGCTGTAAGTAGAGGTTCTGGCGGTAACCGAATGCGAATATTCGGCATTGTCGAGTAGTTTTTTTGCGCCAAATCGTATTAAATAGACCTACCCATAACGGCTATAACTAACATAAAGATACAAGTCTAAAGGTAACTGTGGGTCCCAGCCAGGAGCCACAAGTGCAGCTAAAATATCAATTAACAGCGATAATTATTGATCCTATTAATAAAGAAATAAATAGTTATTTCGATGGACCGGTTATTGATAAAGACAGTGATCCAATTGTATGGTGGAAACAAAACAAGGCAAATTATTCTTGCTTATCGTCCTTAGCGGCTACATACCTAAGTGCGCCCGGTACAAGTGTTTACAGTGAGAGGGCTTTCTCCAGTGGTCGAAGTGGGAAAACATTACAAGGGGGATGCTAGATTTTCCAATATTTAGTGCCCCCCCCCCCCTATTTACGTGTGTGAGATAGTTTATCACTTTAGGAAAATAAAATGGCGATGCTACAAAGACAAAAAATAAAGCTAAGTTTTTTAATTTGGTTAATTAAAACCTCACTTAAGAATCTAATACTTGATTCCACATACTCCAATTTTTTTAGTTTTTAATACACGCAGATTGATAAAAGTGTCTTTATCAGTAATGGTCTAATGGATAGCTGTTTTGTCTGTGGGTATTTTAAAATAAATAAACTCTACTGGAGCCGCGCGGTGCCCAAACCCAGACAATGAAGCATATTTTTTGAAGAATTGAACACTAGTTACTTACATACCGGCTACCTACTAAATAGTTAATTTTAAAAATCATATTTGAAGGATGAAACCCCGTAGTTTAGCACTGGGATGTCTTAATTTTTTTTTCAAAGTAGAGGGATGGTTTAATTTTCTTTTCAATGTAGGGGAACGGCTTAATTTTTTTAACAAACTAGGGGGATGCCATCCCCCCGCATCCCCCCCCACTTCGACCACTGGCTTTCTCAGAAGCTGGTAATGTTTACTCCGACAAAAGATCGAGGTTGTTACCAGAAAACGCCGAAACGATTATATTTCGGCATCATAATTTCGGTAACAATACAAATTCCTTTTACTTTTGTTAATTTTATTAAAATTTCGTATTTCTAATTATTAGTTTTAAATTTTTAATAAATGTCTGTTTTTTGTTTTATTTATGCAAATGTATATGGCAATGTTTATAATTAAAGAGATCACCCTTTTTCGTTGGTAACTATATAATAAACGATGACATTGAAAATTTAAGTATGCACAATCTTTAGTAGTCATGAATGTTAAATTTAAATAAAGTCGGCGAAATATTCGGTAATGCGCAATATTCGGTAAAATGGCCGAATATTACGACTGCCGAATAGTTAACCAAATATTCGTTTCACTTTTAGCTGTAAGTATTACAATAATAAATAAATTTGCACTTACTTTGGTTGCATTACATCAGCAGCCAATGACGTATGGGCGTATTCATCCTTTGAATCTAAGAATGGGTACCCGTTCAATGCGATGTGGGCATCGTATATACCCTGACGTCCCAACGCATCTCCCACCCACTTACTGGCCATGGCTGCAGCCATAAGGGGCACAATATACCTCACACCACCGGTTAACTCAAACATAATAACCACCAACGATACTGTCATTCTAGTAACACCTCCAAGTACCGCTGCTGCTCCCACCATGGCATATAACCCAGGTGTTATGCAATCGTCTCCTGTAGAACATTCACCACTAAATATCCAATTCTTTGGATAAGCATACGCCAATTGTTCCATGAATATTCCAACGATGCGGCCAACTATAGCTCCTAAGCACAAACTGGGAATGAATAGACCGCAAGGGACTTTCATGCCGAAAGTAAAAATGGTCATGATGAGTTTGAAGACCAAAGCAAGAATTAGTAACCATACTGCTCGATATACTCCTGGACCTGCTGCGGCTATTTCAATTGCCGAATTAACATCCGTAAAGTTACGATTATAATCACTGCAATAAAAAATGTTCTAACATATTCAATTATAAATAAGTTGAACATATTTACTTACCACAAATCATCAGCATTAGAAATACCACACTGACTAAAAAGTAGATAAATAAGTTGACTAGTATTCATCCTTGTGTATGGGTTAGGGTATGCGAAAACAGCCGTTATCGCTGTTATTACTAAAACTTCTGTTACGGGATATTGACCCAATTTCGAGAATTTTCGGTAGCGACACCAATATAAATTGGCTTTGATGAAAATGGTGGCTATCAAACCCTACAACGCACAGATAAAAATCATTAAACATCGTTAAATCATTATAATAAACTTGCTTACCCCTATAATTCCTAAACCAATAAAAGGAATCAATTCGAAGAATATCCATGGTTTATTGTACTCTACAAAAAACAATACTGAGTGCTCGTTTCCAAAGGGATTAATCGATCTTAGAATAAACGCTGCGATGAGAGCACAAAAGAAAGACCTCCATAATGTTTTGAGAGGGAAGTAATAGCTGACCTTGACACACAAATTTCATTAGTTAGTCATTGTTAGACAACTGGGTGTATTCTATTGTTAGTATTTCGTCGACTACTAAACCTTGATTAATCAAATTCGTGAATGTCATTAAATAAATTCATGAACTTCAACTCTAATTCAATTAGTTGAATTTAAGTTTTGGTGCTCAATGCAAATCTCATTACTTGATGAGAATTTTATTATCTCTAAATATATAAATACAATTAAAAGAATAACACTTACTTCTTCTAAACTGAAAAGAACTCCACCAATTGGAGCACCGAAGGCAACAGATACTCCAGCAGCGGCAGCTGCTGACAGAATTTCCCTTTTCTTCGCTTCGTTTCTTCCATACTTGGGAAATAGATATGATAAAATATTACCTACAATAATTATTAATTTCTGAAATATGTACTGTTTACCTTATTTTGGGAATTTATAAATTTGATTAGATTTTCTTGTGTTATTATGCACAATCAAATAGTTACTGGATTGATATTTAGCATTATGGCGTAAACTGCCAAATCATAATGCGCTTAAAATATTAATTGATTTGAATTTCGTCACTGGTAGAACGGATATCTAAGCCGATTATAAATCGGAAATTTGTAACATTTTACTTTGCTTGCAATTTTTTATTTCTACTTGCTGTCCAGGTTGGACCATTTTCGATGGGATTCCATTATCTCCTTAACTATTGCAAGTACACAAAAAGTAATAAAGGTATCTCAGGCCAAATTTTGGAGACAAATTTAATAGTGTAAACTGAAATTTAACATCTCGCCTTTTGTCTTCGAGTTACAAGCGAAAGTTGAATTTTTCTAAAAATTTTCAGTGTTATAACTCACTTGTTTGTAGACATACAAACAAAAATTAAAAACATTTTTAGGGGAATTTAATGGTGGAATTGGAATTCTAATTTGCTTATCAAAACATAAACTTGTATTTTTTCAATTAGCATCATCTTCATCACTATTTAGTAGGAGCATTTCACTAGGGCAGTGTTTCTCAAAGTGTGTTCCGCGGTACCCTAGGGTTATTAACTTACAGGGAAAGTTTTGACAATTAGTCAACAGGATTATTTAGAAAATGATTTTTCATGTTCTTGTGATTTTCTATCGGTTTTCATACCAACGAAAAGTTGGTGCAGATTATACTGAAGAAATTTTGAAGGCTTGCTTACATGAAATAAAAAATGGTCTCATTTCTTAGAGAAAAGCGGCAGAAAAATATAAAATTCCTAGAAGAATAATCTATAATAAATTAAAACAGAAACATAATTTGAAACCAGGAAATCAGCTTATATTTAGCAACGACCAAGAACATGAATTTGTAAACTGTATAATTTCTTTGGGGGAACATGGTTTTCCCATAAATGAGGTAGAGTTGCGGCATATTATGAAAAATTATTTGAACATTCGTTGCACAGTCATTTTTGTTCAGAACGCCACGCTTTTAGTACGTTCCAGTTTAAAATAATTTGTGCATAATCATGAAGTGAAGTAAAGAGGAAACAATAAACTTCATAGAAACCTACCGGAAATATGAGCTTAATTAAAGACAGCAAAAATTCAAAATAAGTTGGATGCATCCTAGTGAAATTCTTGTACAATCTGCTGACAGATTGGAAATTCAAGTCAGCCAGTAAATCAGTAAATTTGTTCCAGTATATTGCTTCCTGCTTGCATAGAACTTTGACATCCACCAATTTTCGTTTCTTTTTCTTTTTCAAAAGAGAAAAATGAATAAAAATGTACGCCGCTGCTGCTATTTGCTGTGGTGTAGGTACTCATTGTGCATATTAATTTCGTTCGCACGTTTGATACGGATACGCAATGTTGCTACGCGGAGAATTATTGACACTGCGTTGCACCGTATCGTATCATAAATGAAACGATACGGTGATACGATACTTGGATACGCAACAAATGGATACCGGCCTTAAGAGGATGAGAAAAGGCGGGAATACGCGGGATATCTAGATGGAATAATAGAAAAAAACACAACCAAATCAAGGAATGAAAGAAAAGTGGGAGTTAATGAAAAAATCAACCAGGCAGACACTGGAGAATACGGTAGGGAAAGCTAAACAGAAAGTAAAAAACCATTGGTTTGATGAAGAATGTAAAAAGAAAATTGAAGAAAGGAGAAAAATAAGAATACAAATGTTAAGAGACAAAAACAAACAATTAACACAACAGTTGAAAATGATGAACAAGGAGATTAAGGCATTATTTATGTAGAAAAAGGAAGGGACAAGAAAGAGAAGATTTTATAAGAAAAATAAAACAGCAACTAAATAATAATGAAAGTAGGAGGATGTACTAAGGTTTAAAGAAGACACAAAGCAAGGTTATAGAAATAGAATAGAATTGATGAAGAATGAGCAAGGAGAAGTGATGGGAAGCGAAAAAGAAATAATGGAGATCTGGAGAGAACACTATAAAAAGGTGATATATGAGGATATGGAGGGGAAAGCAGAAAAGGAAGAAGTAATAATAGGGGAAGAAACAGAAGAAATGGCGCCAACATTGGAAGAGATAAAGAATATACTGAAATAAATGAAAAACAACAAGAGCCCAGGAACCAATGAATTGCAAGCAGTGTTTTAAATATGGTGGGGAAAAGATTTTACTGCGTATGTGTTGTTCTTACTTCAATTTATCTACATTTCGCATTTAATTTTACTTAAAGATGTTTTTATTTTTTATTTCTATCTCTCCAAACAAGCGAGTTACAACTACGAAAAGAATTTTGTTTCTCTACCACGGAGAACGTGATATTTGCCTCAAATTTTATTTTAGTTAGTTTTCAAATTACAAGTAGTTTTCATTTTTGTGGTTTATAAAGACAGCCGCAGGTAAAACGTTATATGCAACATGGCAGTCTTTACAGGATTCGCAGGTTCCACTTTTCAGCCTCGATATGTAAATATTACCTGCACAAATCTACCCGTAAAAATGTGTATCTGATCCTACACAGAGGTTTTTATCTACAATAAATAATAAACGAGTATACACGGTACATTCGGATACCAAAATATTTTAAAGTAAAAATCCCTCGATCAAGATTTATTGTAGATACAAATCTCATCCGTTTTATTAACTAAGGAGTTTCTTTGGTTCTTTTTTGAAGCGCTCGAGTCAGCATTAATTTTCGCCAACACTTTCAAATACAAAATAATTACTATAAAGTGCTGGCAGCGTTATATTACTATGAGGAGATAAAACAAAACAATTACCTATAGCACAGGCTATGTGTACCATAGGGCCTTCTTTTCCAAGACTAAGGCCCGCTGAGACGGACAGAATAAGGCCTACGCACTTAATGATTAAAGTCCATTTTCCAAGATATCCTCGAATAATGAACCCACTTAAGATTGTTTTAATCTAAAAGAAAAAGTCGATTTAGGTCTTATTTGTAAATTTCTGTAAAAGTATAAATTAAAGAAACTTATATTATTTATAGTTAATTAAATCTCAGTTCTGATTACGTATATTGAAAACAATCAGCTTTGATCCGAACCTTCAAAATGATTTCATTATAATTAACTAACTATAAAGAGATGGAAATGAAGTTATGTAAATATTTAACAATAAACTAGTTTGTTTGATTACAGCAATTACCAGTTTCTATTCAACATTTTTTATTGTTATAGAGGAGCGGATGACCAAAAGTTCCTGGAAAGGTTAGTCCCTTTAAGCCACTTTTCCAGATACAAAATGCATTTGTCAAGTTCTGGAAACTTTTAAGTACCTCCCCTTGTAATCCTTTCATGTGAATTTATAAATTAGATTGCATGTTAGTCAGTTAGTCCATTAGCTTATAGAATACTGGCTATTTTGATTGTTAATTTACTTAATTTAATAATAAAAAAAAAATCGAAATAATGTTAAATTACAAAATACATACCTCAGGAATACCTGACCCGCAGGCATAAGGTGCAAACATACGCACCAGTGATGCAGAAAGGGCTGCAAATAACAGTGCCCATACTATATAAAATAAATACGAAATAATATAAGCTCCCGCTCCTTTTGTTGATTGGCCCAATACTTGAGACCATGACAACCACTACAACACAAAAAAATCGTAAATTAATTCCAGTAACGTAATATTTTTTCATAATTCCTTTACCTGAGAACAATTCCCCGTTTCAAGATTAGTGTCACTTACTGACCAACAACAGTGTTCCTGATTTAACCAAAACGCTTGTGGACAGATTCCAAATTTAAGATCGGTCATCCAACTGGCACCGATATCTATGGCACCGGCAACAGCACCGGTTAAAAGGCCTACTAAAAGAACACAAAGCCAACCCGACCATGCATCATGAGCTCCTTCGATTAAGCTCCAAATGGAATCCTGCTTCTTTTTAACAATGTATCGATGTCGCATTCGATCTCTTGCAATGTCCCTTTGCCAATCGATCGTGTGGAAATCATCGTACTGACCAATTCCCGGAATATCACCAGTTTCTATAAATATAAAATACAGTTGTTACGAGAATTTGTTAAGAACCGACACAATTATCGCATCACTTATTGTAGCTTGGGCTATTTGATATTATGTGTAAACAAAAAGCAGATGACTACCCTGAACATTAGGGGCCATATTCATAGACAGTGTTTAAAGTTAGTAGGGGTTTAGTAGCTACTAAACCCATATCATTCATATAATAATATACAGTGTGTCCCAAATTCAATCCCCACCATTAGGATCTCGGAAACTATAAAAGCTACAGAGTTGGTTAAATAGGGAAAGTTTTAGGAATTTTAATGCTCATTTCATATCCGTTGAGAAATCACAGCCAACTTTGATAGTTTTCGAGATATCTTGGAAAAACCGAAATTTGGAGTTTTCTGTTTTCCAAAATATCTCTGAAAGTATTAAGTTATTAGTTTCAAGACTTGTACATTGTGAAGGCACTTTTTTACGGAGAATCGGGTGGTACCATTTGTTTATATTTATGACGCTTTGTTTCTATTCTATGAACAACTATGTACTTTTGATTTGCATATAGACGCCATATTGAATTTTGTCGTTACTAAACTCAGCTCTTTTTTCTCTTTTCAACGATATATCACACGTACGGAGTTTTTGAAGAAGAGTGGGAATAAAATACATTTTTTCTTTATTCGAGTAGTAGGCTATGATAAAAAAAAAATGTATTTTATTCCCGCTCTTCTTCAAAAATTCCGTAGGTGTGACACATCGTTGAAAAGAGAAAAAAGAACTGAGTTTAGTTACGACAAAATTCAATATGGCGTCCATATGAAAATCAAAAGTAGTTGTTCATAGAATAGAAACAAAGCGTCATAAATATAAACAAATGATACCACCCGATTCTCCGTAAAAAAGTGCCTTCACAATGTACAAGTCTTGAAACTAATAACTTAATACTTTCCGAGATATTTTGGAAAACAGAAAACTGCAAATTTCGGTTTTTCCAAGATATCTCGAAAACGGTCAAAGTTGGCTGTGATTTCTCAACGGATATGAAATGAGCATTAAAATTCCTAAAACTTTCCCTATTTAACCAACTTTGTAGCTTTTATAGTTTCCGAGATCCTAATGGTGGGGATTGAATTTGGGACACACTGTATGTTGCTATAGCAATTAGTAACATCTAACTTTAAGCACTGTCTATGAATATGGCCCTAAGTTACTTGTTAGTCCCATACTACAAACTACAAATGTGTTAAACACGTGAAAATTGTAAACATTCAGAGGAAAAACGAATAATATGTGAAACGATAATCGTACTGGTGGGCGTATTTAATAAATATAAAAATAAGAACAATAGATCACTTAGAATTAATACACATCAAGGATGTTAACTTTATTCTAACGAATATATAAAATTTACAATTGAAATTCCTTTTAGTGCATTTGCTACTTTTGCCTCGTTTGTTTGTTTCCGTTTTTAATAATATGTTCGACTTTTCAATACAATTTCCTGATTATGGGGTGGTCCTATTAGCCAGTAAGAGATGTTCAACATGAGTTTGGCTTTAGAGATCATCGCTAGTTAGGATGAAACTGCATAGAACTAAATTCCTTAGGTAAGCATTAGATTATAACGTAGGATTTAAACTTCAAAAGAACCAAGGCAAATGAACGTCCATGAATGTAGATTTTAAAGGCTTTTATTACCATTTGTTTTAGTTTGTGCGCATTTTTAAAAATTATTCCCGGCCCTAGTTTACAAATGAAAATCAGCAATAATGCAGGTTATCGTTCAACTCACCACTCAGAGAGTGAAGGTAAGTCTTAGAAAGCATTGAAACACATTGTAACCAGCACATGGAAAAGCTCTAGGCTTCGACGGAATCCTCAACGAATTTGTTGCCAACTTTGGTCAACATACTCTGAAATGGCTTTTTTTGTTTCTATCAGATATACTAAAAACTGATATACTCCCACCTGAATTTAAACGCACCAAGGTAATTGCCACCCTCAAACCAAACACACAAAACGACCGGCCCCAAAACTTCCGCCTTCTAGCTCTTCTTAGTGCTAGAACCACTAATAAATCAGAGGATCGAAACCCTAGCTCAAGATCAACTGCCTATTGAGCAAGCTGGACTTAGACCAGAAAGAGGCTGTGAAGAACAAGCACTATCGATATTACACTATCTGAAACTGGAGCAGAAACGATAGGCTACAGAGAAAGAAATGACAAAACATGGATATTAACTGAGACACAAACGATAATAGAAAGAAGAAAATTAATAAAAGCAAAGCTCCTAACAGAAAGGAACCAAGACCAAATAAAAATATGGCAAGAAAATTACGCAAAAGAAAACAAAGAAGTAAAAAAGAGCGCCAGACAAGATAAAAGCAACTTTATTCACAAAATGACTGATATGGCGGAAGAGGCAGCTAGAAAACACGACTCAAAAACATTACATAAGATAACAAAAAACTTAATGGGATGAAATAGAACATTATCAACCAAATTAAAAGGAAAAAATGGGGAAACACTTTCTACCCAGGAGGAAACCAAGATTCGATGGGTGGAACACTTTGCTGAAATGTATAAGTTAAATACAGAACGACAGAACTGAATAAAGAAATAGAAGAAATGATAGACCCACAAGAAACATTAAATGTACCGGTACAAGAAATGTCGAAAATAGAAATAAGAGATGCAATACAACACCTGAAGAATAATAAAGCAGCAGGAATAGACGGAATTCAAACAGAATTAATCACGACCCACTTAGATTATTCAACAGAGATGCTTCATATAGCTACTAAATAAGATATGGGTACAAGAAGAAATACCAAAAAAAGAAAATCGAACAATCTGCGAGAACTGGAGGCCAATCACCCTACTTAGCATAAGTAGTAAAATACTGACCAGAATAATTCTAGAAAGACTAAGGAACCCTATTAACATAAAGTTCAGAGAAAATCGAGTAGGATTTAAACCCAATAGAGCCTGCATTGACCATATAAACACTCTAAGAATCATATTAGAACAAACAGCTGAAGTAGAGGAAGAAATCCTCATCACCTTTATAGATTTTCAAAAGGCCTTTGATTCAATAGACAGGGAAATCATGTGGAAGATATTGAAACATTATGGCATCCCAAATAAATACATAACAATATTTCCGCTTCTTCTGATGGTAGAGACCTCCGGTTTTTGGCATTCTCTTCGTCTTTAATTTCTTCATAACATAATAATAAAATTGTGCCATTGCATTTGAAATTTTTGAGATACTTGCAGTTGAAAGCAAGTTTCCATTAAAATGCGCCGAGAATTTTAGAAAAAAAGCTGGAAAAAAATTTCAACTAGTACTTTCAGTAGACAATATTTATAGCTTTAGGAAAATACCGAGTGTTTTAAAAAAGAAAAAATCCAAACCAAAGATATAACTATTTTTAACCTTGGAGGTTATGTCTTCGCCCCGCAACCCATCGTTAAAGTTAATTAAAATTTCAACGAATTCACATTATGTAAAATTAAACGTTCTTTTGATCTAGACATATTCTAAGAGACCTTCATTTAGAAATTTTTCGAAAAAAGTGCGATTTAATGTTGCCGCCCCCGATTGCGCCGCCCCCTGAAAGAATCCGCGGCTAAAAATATTTTTAGTGGATTTCTAAGGCTCAAGTTTATTCGTAAATTTTTTCCCCCGTTAACGTACGTCAACTATTTTCCGAGATAGAGTCGGCGGTCGCGCTTAAGTACTCACCCTGTATATATTTTATTATATCCTTTCACTAAACATATGCTGCCAAACGATAAATAAACCAGCACATGTATTTTAATTTGCATTGGTTATTCGATCTGAACATGGCTTAAGTGGTAAATACCGATATATGAAGAAATCTTTCAAATATTTTTTAGCTTCGCATATGTTTGAGGATTGCATTTGTTATATTATATGTTTCTTAATAATTCTTTAGGTATATACATTCATTTATTCCAATCATACGTTTACAAGCATTACTTTGTGCTTAATTAAAAATATTGTAACAAGATGCGTCAGCACACGTGTGGGATCATGTTCGTCATCCGCCGAGAAGCTTCCACAGCGGTCGACGGTTACTCATACTCGCGCGTGGAACTTTCTGGAATGGAGTTCTGAAGGACAAGCTGGGATATATAAGGCGCGACCAAACGAACACGGGTAGTCTAATCCAGCCTACAAAACGGTCGCGAATATATGTGCGTCGGTAAAGTTAATATAAATATACGTGAATAGTTATAAAAAAACAAACTGTACAAATAAATTAATTAGTGTTACGGGTTAATATTATTGTTTTATATTAGAATTAATATTAGTGTTGTTAGTGTTAAGTTGTTATTCCGTGTGTCTTCGTTGTTTAATAATTTTAATCGTTGTTAGTAAATAATTCACACTACGAACTGAAGTTTTAAATAAACGTTTAAAAACCGTTACAATATAATATGTGTCTGTTGAATACTTGATTTCCAGTCATGTTTGAAATAAATAAATAGTTTATTTATTGGGTAAGACCTAGCCTTGTAAGTGTAAAAGATTTCAATGCAAGTCGATTGTTACAGTCATTAATGATAGAAATAAGATGGAAAGATCATGGACAAATAGATAAACAACACTACACGTTGTTATACTCGCGAGAGAAAAAACAAGGTAAAAATGGAGTAGCTTTTATGGTTATGGACAAATTGAGAAACAATATAATAGAATTCAAACCAATAAACGGTCGATTAGCCTACGTAAGATTGAAAGCGAAGTACGCCAACATATCGATTATAAACGTCTATGCTCCAACAGAAACGGAAGAAGAAGCAAAAGAAAAAATCTACGAACAGATAGAAAAACTATATAAGATACCCTAGCAAGATACAATAATTATGGCAGTCGACTTCAACGCACAGATTGGCAAAGAGGAATACTTAAGACCAGTAACAGGAAATCATACCGTACATGACAAGACAAATGGCAATGGACACAAGCTGTCCAATTTAGCAACAGTATCAGGGATGGTGATAGTAAGTACGAAATTCAAACATAAAAGACTACATAAAATCACATGGGTGTCACCGGGACAAATATATGAAAATCAAATAGATCATTTCTTAATAAACAAAAAAAGAGAAAAAGAAATTACAAACGTAACATCGCATCGGCCAATGCTGACTCCGACCATTTAATGGTCACAGCAACAAAGACACAAAAAATGATAAAAAACAACAAATCAAAATATAAAAGTAGATGGAATATAGAAAAACTAAATGAACTGGAACAAAGACAAAAGTACAAAAAATGCTTGGAAACACAAATTGAAAATGAAAGAACGTCGATGGTAGAAACAGATGGCAATAAAAGATGGGAGAAAATAAAGAACTATACGAGAAGCGCAGCAACAGCACAAATAGGAATAAATAATGAACGAAGAAGGAATGAATGGTGGAACGAAGAATGTAACATAAAAGTAGAGGAAAAGACAAGGGCAAAAAAAAGATGGCTGCAAAGAAAAATGAAGATGATAAGTCAAACTATGATATAAAAAGGAAGGAAAGTAACATTACTATAAAAAAAGCAAGAACAGATGGTTACAAAATAAAATGGAAGAGGTAGAAAAAGAAAATGTCAAATGCAACTCAAGAAAATTCTATTGGAAAGTAAAAGAGATAAGGAAACTAGTGAATAAAACAATAAAAGGATTGAACAACAGAAACGGGAAAATAGCAAGAGAGCAAAGAAGAAAAAAACAATAATATGGGATGAACATTTCAAGGAATTATTAACAGATGGAAGACTAAAAGAATACGCAGCAATAAAAAACGAAGATGAAGAAAATGTAGACGAACCAACACTGGAGGAAGTAAAAAGAAATAATCGAGAAGAGTACAAATGGAAAAACACCTGGCGAGGACAACACAAACATGGAAATGATAAAACATGGGGGAGAAAAACTAGATGAAGAGATATAACGTATGTTCATTAAACAAAAAAACTCTCAGCAATCCCTGGAAATGATTTTCATATGTAACATACAGCCTAAGACATACTTAAAACAAATGTTCAAAGCACTCTAGAGTTTTTTTTTTTAATGAATATACTTTACAAGCGAATTAAAGCAATATGGTCTAACGAAAAGATGCCGAAAGAGGAAAGAGTGGGAAAACGGAACCATAATAACAATTCATAAGAAAGGAGATCAAACACTCTGTAAAAATTATAGAGGAATAACATTATTAAATAACACATACAAAATCCTAGCATCAACAATCCGGAGGCTATGTAAATACGCCAAAAACATAATAGGAGACTATCAATGTGGTTTTGTGCAAGGAAGATCAACAACTGATGCAATTCACATGGTGAAACAAATAATCGAAAAAAAAAAATAGGTACGAAAGTTGCATTGAAATAGAAATGTTATTCATCAACGTTTAAAGTTAAGGGTAGTAATTAGCGCGCTGTTAGACATCAATAAAATGAGGTTTTAAGTGCAGCGATTTTACGTAGGTACTTTACGTATTCTACACATTATAACATACAATGGTTAATAATATTTGGTTAATAGACAGATATAGTGCTTGTGTTTGACATTTAAAACAACTTTATAAAGAACTATCCCTTTAACTTTAAACGCAATTTTCCAGAGTTGAATGGAGATTAGCCAAAAGGACAATATAACCTTTTTTGTGTAGAATTTAATAATAAACATTTCATTTCCTATACATATTGCGAATAGGAGCAACAGGTTACAAGAAAATTTTTAAAAACTGTAACCTATACACGCTTGGGGTGAGTTTTCACGAAAAATGGGGATGTTGCGGACACTCGTTGTGTGGGAACTTTTCGGGTTTTTGTCCCTACCCCTATTGGGAATATAACTACGTGAATATAAAAACTTTATAACTTATTTCTTCTAAAAAGTACTATTTGTTTGTACTAATAATTGGAACGCCTTCTCATAGATTAACGACTGACGCATTCCATTTAGAACATATCCAGATCAAGCAGGTGGGACTTAGTAGGTACAGGTCACTCAGGTCACTGTCATCTGAGAAGGCATCTACAAAAAATAGCTGTAAACAAGAAACACACTGAGGAAACAGCCTCGCACATAATCTTTGACTGTTCTGCGCTTTACCATAGGAGACAGCAACTCTTCGGGGAAATTCACCATGGAGGAATAGTTCTTACATATAAAACCCTTCTAAGTAACACCCTGAAACACGCTGAGGGTACGGCGCTACCTTGACAGAGATAGGATAAGGGGTGCACAAAAGTCCATAGAATCGAAGTAAATACATATAGGTACTGGGTTAGTAACCTACTGGAAACCCTGCCAACAATCGAAAATCCACAGTAGTCCATCCGTCAGGTAGTTTTAGGTGGAATTAACTCGGGAAGTTTTGATATTTGGTATAAGTCTAGACTTAAGTGTCTAGTACAAAGATTCACATTTTGCACAAAGCATGCGCTGCCGCTATCGCCGCCATATTGCCAAGATGGCCACCAAAAACAGTTTTTTTTTTAAATATCTCCATTTTCGTACGCTCTACAATCAAAATACTTATAACCAAAATGAAAGAGGAGGAAGTTTTCTAAAGAACATGTCATGTGTATGTTTTCTCTAAAATGAACGGTTTAGGTACAGCAGTCGCGTTAAGTTGAAAATGTTGGGTTCGAATATTATTCTAGGTGACAATATAAACAAGTAGTAAAAGCTACGCCTTATACCTAACTGACAGCATATACATAAGTTCAAGTTCTGATTAGACACAATATTTAAGTTTGAAAATAGCTATGATTCCAAATGTTATTATACATTTGGCCATGACTGTAATATTTACAGATACACAGAATTCAAAGACCAAATGTAAGCAAACAAAATATTGAGTGAAGTTAAGTGGCAATGATTCATATAAAATAAATTTCGAATCGAATAGCCTTCGTTACTTTAAGTTATTTTTAATTATTACAAGTATCTCTTGTAACTTAATTGAATCCCTTTCCTCCTAAGTATTTAAAGTTAAACAGGAAGTACTCCTAAATTTTAACTCCTAAATTTTAACTTGATTAACCTATCAAATTACAAAAGTTTACGCTAATTCATATTGGCATATTTCTTCTGTTGTTCTAATCCTAATCTTCTATATTCCCTTTTTTAAGTTGTGAGTGAGCATTCGATTAAGTCAACGTTTTGAAAGATTGTGTGAAATGCAACAGGTTGCTCCATCTTGCTAAAACCGAAGAACCTACCATGGTGCTGTAAGTACACATTGTCCGGTAGAAGTGGTAATGTTTCATCTAAAAATAATAATACTATGTATAGTTCTGATGTGAATTTTTAAACTTAACTGTATTATCTATCGTGATAAAATCATTTCAAAGATTCTAGATGATGCTACATTTCTGTAAATTTAATTGTAATATTTGAATGCTTGAAAGATAAGAAGATAATAGAATCACATGTTAAACTTACTCATCATTTGAGGCTATCATTGACTAAAACACTGTGTTTTTATGATGTTTAATTAACATACTTTTACTGCGTTGTATTTAAACGAATCATTTTTAGAAATATCGACATGCGAATGTCTGTTGTGCAAGGAGTGAATGAGTGATAAAGAAATAAACGTATTCTGATAAGAAATAGATTAGAAGGTAGATATTTGTAGAAAAAACTGCTTAATGATAATGTCTGAATAAAGAATGATAAAAATCATAAGAAACTCTTGGTTCCTTTTGTCCGAAAAATACGGAACAAGATTTTTTCCCTTTTGCTAAAAATTAGACCAACGGATTTCATGATTATACATTAGATAGGAGGCTATCCATATGCATAAAGTTGTAGAAAATCTAACAAAAACGCTAACAGCTACCAAAGTTATTGTGACTGATGGTTGAACATGTTTTTTTAAAGTACACTACTTGAATGATCAAATGAAAGAAGTTATAGGTAATATTTTCATTAAATATTCTGTGATAAGTGAAACGCTGCACATAGTAGGTTTCTTTTATTTTTAGATAAAGCTCAGATTAAGGAATTTTATGAACACTCTTGAAGGGTTAATAATTCCCCAAGATTTAGTACTATAGCTACCATGGATGATCCGACATGCTTTTAAAGCATAATGGTTAATCTTTGAAAATGAGACAAATTAAGTTATAAATGCTACCTTGTTGGTTGTTCAATAACAATTAACAATTAATATTTTTTGATATACTAAAATAACAGCATTGCCACAAAAAAAATTATTTCAAAATAGGATGGAAATGGATAATATTACTGCTTGGTAATGCACAGGCAAAATTTGAGGTTTGGCAGAAAAATAATGAGACTGACAACACCGTGCGCGAGCCGACAACGCTGCTGTTTCCACCTTCACACGGCAGTTAGAATAACCCCTGCCGTAAACTCGATACAAGTTTGAACTTGTTCAGCTGCTACTAGATTGCCGAGAGCGTCTGAATGACGTTGTGTGTGACCGGCAAAAGTCTGAGCAACAAGTCAGTCTCACTATTGCTCAGCCAAACCTCGTATGTTTCAACTGTAAACAAATAAACCTCCAGCTGTCCCAATCTTTAAAATAGAGTGTTTATTGATCAAATTAGAAGAAGGGAATTATCATATAAATGGAATCATTTGATTATTCCTATTATTATTGATATTGCCCCGAAGGCGCCAACTATAGGTCATGGTCTTGACTAAGAGACAATTAGATGCTAGTTTAAAACCCACAGACATCTCAGTGTCACACAATCAAATAACTATTAACTGTAAAATTCCACAAAATCCCACATCAAAGCTACCTTACATTTTATTTAACCTTTTGGGCAAAAAGTTCAATTTCCCGAGAAAAGAAAGGTTTAAGACAGCACAGAGGAACATTTAATAAATTAACTAGAATATACGGGGTGATTCACAAGTATTGTCATTAATTTTAAGGGTAGGTAGAGCATACCAAATAGAACAACACCATTCTCAATAAACCATGTGTCGCAAGTAAACGGTAACCTCAGAAAAAAATTAAAAACATCAATACAAAAATTGGTTTGGGGTCACAGGAATCTAAATTTATCAAACGCCTTACTGATAAGAGTCCACGTATATTATGTAGGTCTGTCACTCTTCGAAGGTTTTAGTGG
Source organism: Melanotus villosus (assembly GCA_963082815.1). NCBI lineage: Eukaryota > Metazoa > Arthropoda > Insecta > Coleoptera > Elateridae > Melanotus > Melanotus villosus. Next base: position 42,096,151 of record OY720425.1, read on the forward strand.
AAGGTCAGCCGAATTTGACATTATTTTAATTTCTTCAAGAAAAACGGTTTCTGTTTTTGTTTCTATTGTGTTTGTGTTCCTGTTGTGTTTGTGTATAAGTTAATGGAGGAACATTAGAATAATATTGTAAGTTTTGTTCCCTTTATTAACAACATTTTTTTTTTTAATATTACTTTTTAAACATGCCAGTAATTATTTACTGCCAGTCTGAAAAAATGTGAGAGGAGAGTGAAACCTGTAAATTACACAATTGTGTAATGTTTCATTTCTGCCGCAGACTTTTTAAATGCATATTAGCCTGCGGTTCTCAAAAGTGTGTAACAATTTTTAAAAAAAATCGCGAAAAGCTTTCAATTTTTGCTGTAATGTACAATGTCATTTTTTAAAAACTCACTTGCAGCAGGCCGTCTCAAAGGCATTGTCAACTTATGAAAAGTCGATTTGTTTTTATTTTGTAATTTGATTGAGTAAACTGAGTATTTCAACTGTGCAAAATTTTACGGCCGAATTTTAATTCGTTACTGTGTTATGGGAGCTAAAAGAATTCAGATCCTACATACGTGACGTCACCGATGTCGATCGCCGGTAAGAGCACTAACATAGCTAGCGTAGTTGCGTAGTAATGCAGTATAATTGTATAATAATGCGTTGTGTAGTAGCCTTCGGAGGTCGACACCGGTGACGTCACGTATGTAGGATCTAAATTCTCTCGACCCGTTTATTGTAGTAATTATCAAAGATATTGAAATTCTACCACTGCGGGTACTTTTACGAGTATTTTAACTAACGTATTTTGACATTTACTAAATATGTTGCATAAGTTGACAATGCCTTTTAACCTTAGAACTGTCTGTATTAAGTCAGAATACGAAATCACTGTTACTGTTAATATTAAGCGTTTCCAATGGCCTAAGATCCTGAAGTTTACTGAAAGAATTTACTGGTTTGAGTAATACCAAATAGAAATTACAATAGGACACGATATGAGTATAATGTGTTCAGAAGAGTTAACGTACGTGCGAATATGTATTATACCACCCTTTTTACAATCTTAATTTCAATCTCAAGGTCACAGGTCCTTCAAACAATGAGAGGAAGTTTGCCGTTTTTTCAACACTGAAAAAGAAACTGTATTAGAACGCAACTAGGCTTTGTCTGTTACAAAAAAACTGCAAAATTTACCATTATTAGCAACCGACGGGAGTGTAAGGGGTCCATCAATATCATAAGGACTTAAATGCCAACCTCAGCTGCACGAGAGGTAAACTAGCTCGGTCTATCCTGCTAGAAAACGGACGGGGCTCTGGCGATACAGCATCAGGAGGTATAACCCGATACCAATGGTCCAGAGGTAATGGGGCATCCATCGTTGGGCAATCACTCACACGGATTCTAAGCGATTCACAAGAATAAAAATAGCCTCGGAATGGACGGAAATAGAAGAAGACGATTTGGCGAACGGAAAAGGATACGAATTGAAACGTGTAACATCATATCCCTGACAGGACAAGAAGTAGAGATCATAGAGGAATTGAAACAATATAAGATTGCCACAATAGGTCTGGTCTGAGTGAAGTGAAAAAGAAGGGAACTGGAGAGAAACTAATAGAAATTAACTACTTTACGAGATATGTATGTAGAATATGTAGAACATGAAAAGAAGACAGCAAAAGAAGTATAGTGACACCAGAATCAAAGAAACCAAACAGTTACATACTGGGAAGTGGGAAGGTATAAGCTCAAGAATAATGTATACAGTGTGTCCACATGGTAATGTATAAAATCGATAAAATTGTTAAAAATGAGTTTACGAAAAATCCCTCGACATGTCCGACGGATTTTTCTTAAACTCATTTTTAACAATTTTATCGATTTTATACATTACCATGTGGACACACTGTATAATAGTAGAAATATACAGTGCGAGTAAAAAGTAAGGAATATATTAATTAAAACCGAAACAAATGCACATTTTTCCATTAAATTCGATTTTCGATCGTCATTTGTTTTCGAATAATGACGTAAGCGGCATTTTTTTTAAATGGAACCGCCTTACTTTTTTTCGTGATTTCGATAGATCCTTTAATATTCTGAAAACAGTAACATAAAATTTTGACAGCACTACTATAATTTCATGAGAGCGGTAATAGTAAACAACCACTTTAAAAGTTGTTTTTACTTACTACTTGAATGTAGCACTCTACTGAAATGATTTTACTAAATTTTTACTACATCCGATGTCTAGTAATCATGTTGTTCAGTCAAACTTCAATTTTTAAAGTAATTAATGTTTTATACACATCAAAATGACCATAACTTTCACGATAATATTCTAAAAGCTTTGCTTTGTAAAGCAACGGTGTAGGGTTCGATTCCAACCGAGGTCAGGTGAGATTTGTAATATCGAAAGAATATGAAACGAGGTAAAACCGTAACCAATGCGAGGTTTGGTACAATTAAGATCTCTTCCAGGGATGGAAGTCGCTTGGATTGAGGTAGTGCATATTAACCATAGCACTCGACAGGCATTGAGATCGTTGGCATCCGCAAGCTTAGATCTCCCTCAATTAATAAATGTATCTACAAACAATATTTTATAAAATCTTGGAAACACGTAAAAGAGAGGATTCGTGAATACATTCCCTTTGAAGAAATAATATAGTAATGTATTAAACCAAACGACAAATTAATGTAAATTTAAAAACCCGTAAGAATTTTGTAAGAGTACAACAACCCCCTGCGTGAAGACTTACAATACAGCAGATAAACTTGGCAATGTACAGAATGCAATTTTGTTATTCTATCTTGATAAGCCTGTTACAAGCTTGTGGCAGACTAATCTACAGTAACAAACAAACATCGAATGCTCTGTTTTTGTAGTTTTAAAAAACAAACACAACACAAAGGCAATGATATCATGACAATGCTTTAGAAGCTTCTGGAATATATTTTATCATTTTAGCACAAAACACAGGTGCTGTTTATTCATGTGTGACATGTAAGATATCAATGTATTGTTTCAATAGGACTACTTTGTGAAACAATGGAATTGTTAGTAGACTATCTTTTCGTTATTGGTTATTTATTATGATACACTGAAAGCCAAAAAAAAGTGGCCACCCCATACATTTTAATGTATAAGAGCAACGATGCGTGCGGCATCAGCACTAGTTATAGGCATTATTTATTTATAACACACCTTTATAACACTCATATCAACAAAATTTGAAAAATCGACTGTAAGCTGCATGTACTAAAGGGTGGCCCCTTTTTTTGGCTTTCAGTGTAGTACGTAATTATTATTATTATATTTATTTGTACAAGGGGATTCCCTATTAAATAATTTGTTTTGTGACTATTGCAAAAATTCAGTAAAAATTTGAGCTGAACGAAATAACACTAAAAATATACGAGTAAAGTCAAACATATCTCAGATATCAGAACCAAAGCAAAGAAATTACAAGCCGTACACATTACATGCGTTTATTAACAATAAATAAAAAATCTAAAAATTCTGTTTTACTTTCGTAACCTTGCAGGGGAAGTGTTCTTCTAAATACAATGAAATGCTTTTTATTCTACCATTATTTACATGATTTATACATATTTGTATATTTAGCTATAAATATCTATTATACAATTATAATGAAGCATACTTCGAGTACATGCATTTGCTTTTGGGCTATTTTTATACATGCTTTAGAATGTCAAAACATTCAAGAATCTTCAATGTTCGAATATGAAGGTTTTTACAGGTAGCTGTTTTACATACACTTTTAGTTATGGTAAGTTAGGATTTTAGTTATTTCCGGCCACTTACACCGAGCTTACTTAAAATTTAAGCATAGTTTAATCAAAAATAATGCAATAGCAACACAACCAAACAGACTTAGGTAGTTCACATCAAGCTTAAAACTTTAAGCAAAGGCAGTGCAAATGGCCCTTAAAGGTGCTTAGTTTGTGACACAATGGCTTACCTACAAGCCGCTGGAGTTCTATGTCAACCGAACAACCTACAAGTTTAATAAATATTCACTTATTTTCTAATATAAAAATATTTTATGCGAATTTTGTTTTACTTCAGAAATTTAATAATTTATAGTTTTAGTTTGTCCTTAAATTTGTAAGGTCGGTTTAAATCAGAGCTTTCATACAGTGTGATTTTAAATGATTGAGGAATTGAATTTGGCGCCACAGTTTTTAGTGTATTTCATGTTTTAAATTTGGCTAAAGTGGGTCAATTTGGTAACACTCGCTGTTAAATAACAGGGGCAACTCGCTTACCACATATTTTGTTTATTTTGTCTTCTAATACAACATAAAAATAAATATTGACCAAAATTTGTTTTATCTTTTAATTATTAATATATTATTAGCCATCCCTGTTCAAGGTGCCACTGATAAAGCACGTCAAACGGATTGCATATTGCCAACATAACAGTAATTAGCATGGCGACAAATTCAAATTGTCCTCAATCATTTAAAATCACACTGTAGAAGAGGCATTGTATTGCTGTGATGTTTCGTGGTTTAGACCGTGCTTACGTTTTAAGTAGGTTTGGCCCTTAGAAGGCTTAAGAACTAGAATTTTTTAAGAATATTTCTAAACCTAATATGTAAGTTCCTCCTCAGTTAAATACAATTTTTGGCATTTTAGCGTGTATTGTGTATTATGTCGGCAGATACAACTTTTTAGTGGCATAAAAATTCGGTCTTTTAGTTAACAACAGGCAAACTGGCGAAAACTTCAATTTTTTAAACTGCCAAAAATTCAAGTTCATAGCCAAGGACTGTGATTGTCCAACAGAATGTAAGCTTGACTGCATTTTTATTAATTTAATGACATTCTACTTTTTCCAACCATGACTGAATTTTTAGCTGCAATTAAATACGACCTTATTTTACAACATTTTACAGTTTCGTATTCTACTACAAGTTAAATAAAACTATAAATTGCATTTTAAAAAAAAAGAATAATGAATGATGAGAACGGTTTAAATGGGTTTGTGGTTTTGGGTCAACGTTTGATACAGCTTTATCTGAAGTTTAACAATTGGTTTATCAGTCACGTAAAAGCTGTCGATTATTAATAGGTATGTAAAAACGTATCCATTTATACAGTGGTGGAAATACCTCGTACTTATTGCACAATAAAATCTTCTCTTTCACTTTCTCTCTCCCTCTTTCTCTCACGCACACCTTGAATTAATAGCATCCATATTTATTATCAAATTAAAAAGAAAAAAAATCGAATTTGTTTAGATTTATAGATGGATTTCAATAGCACTTTAGATGTGCTTAAATAGCTAAATTAAATCAGAAAATGAACTAAAAGCCTACCTAACTGTGTTGTTGCTTTGTACAGTATTTTGCCTGTAATTCACTTAAATAATCGAATAATTGTTTTATATATAGGTAATAATAAACATGGTTTTTTTCGTGATGTAATTTGATTTTGAAACCTTTACTCCAAAATCTTCAAAAAATATACACAAATCTATCAAAGTTTTTACTACAAGGTTTATCAGTAGTGTTGAAATAAATAAACATTATAATCGAATGATATAACCATCGTCCTTAAACCAGATTTTTAAAAACTAACAAGGATTTTAATAACTTCTAAAACAACACATTCTGAAATGTCGTAATGTTTTACGAGTTTTTAATAACCAAACTGTTTTCAAACATTGCCGTGTATAGCCGAAGGTCAGTGGTTCAAATCTCTGCGAATATTTTTCCACATATCAATCAAAATTAATTTATTAAAAAATGTGCTAAAACTATTGTATTTTCTGAACGTTTAACAATGCTGGTGTTATAATCTAAAATTTACCTGAGCACCGGTAAAAACGAATTAAACAAATGAGGTTGTAGATAAAGAACATTAACTAACAAAGATAAGTTAAAAACTAAGCTTAAAATAAACTACAATAAGAGAAAAACTCACCGTGAATTCCACTAAAACCAACGGAATCTGCAACAAAACAAACGTCCTTGAGTTAAACAACACAAATAACTATTAAATCAACGCAATCAACAATTTACCTTTCGATAATAATCGCTTTTAAACTATGCTTATTAACTTTAAAATTCCTATGAAATATTTCGAATTTTATGAAGCAATTCTTACTAACATTTATGTAAGATAAATACATGGAAGATCAGTTAAGTAGAATTAAAAGGTCAGCACAACTGATAATTAAATTTGGCAATTTAGACTAAAAGAACTAAAATAGATAAATAAATAAATTAAATATTCACCACCTGCTTCGTCGAATTCTGGATAATACATTTTAAGTTATATTCACATAATTTTTACGTCTTGTTAAGGCCAATCGTTCTGTTTAAGTAATCTGTTGCTAATGAAATTAGTTATCGTATTGTTATTTTTTCTGTTTTATATTTAATAAATATAAGACAGCAGTGATGCAAGTTACTATCAAATAATTAAAGCCTTGGTACTATGATAAAATGCATAATTCTGATTTTTAAGACATCGCAATTCCAAATTTAACTTCGACAACTAACTTTTTTTTTACTTTTACTGATAATACGTGCATTTTTGTTTTGTGTTTAAAGAATGGCGTGATTATATTTTAACTGTTGAATTATCAAACAAACAGCGTTTTCATCTAATAAATTCAGGCATTTTCTTTGGCAAACTTTGTTATACAGTCGTTGCGGTTTGTTTTCTAAAAGTTAAATTTAGCAGGCAATGGAAAAGCTGGCTCTTAAACGCATAAAAAAAGGACACGTTGGTTTTCATCAAAAATTTAAAAGATAAAAGGTATTAACGAAAATGTATATAATTAGCAACTAATATCCTACGGAAAATTCCATTTTAACTCCAGATTGCAACAATAACAGAGTAGAAACTGTTTTATATAATTAGATAAGGAAATGATAATGCTTCAATGCTCTCTGGTATTTTCCTTCATGAGAAAAAGGGGTAAAGAAAACGTCGTGTGATCTTGAAAAACAAAATATGCGTACTACGAATACGTAGAAATTTATGTATTGATTCAGTAAGGGTTAAAAGGTTTACTGAAGCATATCTGGAAAATTCCATTATGTTTTATTTTTTAAGGGATGGAAACATTATTATTATCTATTCTTAGTGCTTTAGGCTATTTTATTAATTTATCTGTTGTGAATTATTTTCCACGCTTTTCACGTAAAAACAGTTTTAATGTTCATAAATCATTTCTAGAAACTACATTTGTAAGGATTCGTTCTTTTTAAGAAATAATTGCAAGGTATTTGTAGCAAAAATTGATTTTATAAACAAAAATATATCTGGGAACAACAAACAAGATAACTTATTTATTTATTTATTATTACGGATTCGCCATTTTACAAACCTAAATATTGTGTTGAGTGTCATTACAAAAAAAGTATTTCATGATTTACTCTGTCAAATGCCTTACTAAAGTCGGTGTAAACTGCATCAACATCAAATCCAGTTTCTAGTGAATCAGGTATAAAATTGACATAAGAAAATAGATTGGTAGTACGAGTAGTAGATCTTCTGGGATAAAATTCATGCTGATTATTTATCAGTAATGATATTCATGAAAAGTGCTTGAAACAACTAACTGACTAATTTATTCATTACTTTCGATATGCAAGAATAGGTCTGTAATTTTTGGCATTACAATGATCACCGCTTTTAAAGGCAGGGATAACAAATGAGCGTTTCCAAGTAGAAGGAAATATGCCATTATTAAGGGACCTATTATTACCTATAACATAAATAACCGAACATTTTTTTTTAAATACTAGGGGGCACTCCATCGGGACCTACTCCTTTGATAGAAAGCTCCTTAAGGCATTGCAAAATTTCATTACGAGAAACATTGTAAGAATTAACATTCACAGACATCTCAAAATCAAAATCACTGAGTGTCACCATTACTGCTACTCCTATAAACAGATTTCAAAACTTGGAAAAAGATCAGCAATAGCTACACCTCCAGTAACAGTTTTATTTTCATAAAACATGCCAGAAGGAACTGTTTTAACATCACTGCTGAGAAGATCAGAAAGTATTTCACGAGCCGATAGAGTAAGGAATGAAGATATTCGACAACAAATGGGACTTCAAAACACTATTATAAAAAACAGCGATACAAAGCAGCTCACTTGGTACGGTCATGTACAGCGCATGGCAGACCATAGGTTACCAAAACAAGCAATGACCTGGATACCACAATACAAAAAGAAAAGAGGTAGGCCCAAAAGAAACATGGAAGGAAGGTATCCGGAAAACGATGAGTGCAAGAAACTTAGAAGAGAAACAATGGGAAGATAGAAGACAATGACAATTACTACATATCAGACAACGTCGACGCACGTTCTAAACCGATTATTCATATTTTTGTAGAAAAATTCCACCTCCGAAGGTCAGTGGTTCAAATCCCTGCAGAGATGATATTTTTCTATGTATGTAGAATTTTCAAAATTCAGTACAAAACATTAAAAATTCATAAACTACTCACACGAAAATCAAACTCTGAATATTTATTAGCGAAGAGTTAGCTGAAGTCATTCAGAATATTTGCAAAAATAAATAAAACAAAAAGAAATGAATTAAATGCAATTATATTCGGCAAAACTCTGGTAAACTGACTGCCATGATGCATGTAGTTCTAATATTCGTCTATCCCTTTGAATCCCTTTTGTATCGAACACTTCAGTCCATTTAAAATTTAATTCTACTGCGTTTCTAAACTCGACAAAAGCTTTCTAACCCTTTCGATATTAAATTTGTCTTCTTGAAAATATGAGAATCATGGTTTTGCTTTTCTGTTTAATTATACTTAAGAATTTAATAATTTATTTGCTGGTTCTCAAGTGTGTATTTAAGAAATAACTGTGCAAGGAACTGTAAAGCCATTAACTACAACTGCACTGCATCTGATAGAGGTAGACTACTCTATCAAACCATATAACTTCGGCTATTTATTGACCTTCTCATAACTTACTAGCTCAGAAGGTATCGCTCGGCGTCGAATCAAATCTGAACCTATGCTCTGACCATGCACCTGTAATAGCCTCAGTTAGCACAACCATTAGAGAAACAGGAAACCACTAACATTGTCTAATAAAAGAACGGACTGGAATTACTATAAACAACTCATTGACCAAAATGTAAACTTGCCTATCCCACTAAAATCAAAAACTGATATAGAAGAAGCGGTGAATGAACTTACTGCTCTAAGACAAAACTCTGCATGGGAAGGCACACCTGAAAACTATACCATTGAAATCAAAGAAAAAATAGTGAAGAAAAGGCGGCTCAGAAGAATCTGGCAACGAACGCGTACTAGAGAACTAAACCACATTATTAAAAAAACACAAAAACAAGTCCCTCGAAGCATATCTGGAAAGCCTGAGAAACACACCTGATACTGATTATTCCTTAACGGAGAGTTACGAGAAATCCAACACTATGCGGAAAGAAATTGGATCATGGACACGTACAGATACAGAACATCTTGAGACGGTATTTCAACCGCTGCCATCCTAAAACACGCCAGCAGAAGAAATAGACATAATGGAGGTCCTCGAGCCACCGCATCAGATGTCATTGTTACCCAAATTTTTTACAGTAAGGGAAGTCCTACACATAATAAAAAAACTTAAATCCCAAAAAGCACCCGATTTTGATCTTATCACCGGACGGCATATTAAAGAACTACCAAGATGAGGAATAGTGCTGTTAACACTAATGTTCAATGTTGTACTTCGCACGGGCTACTTCCCACCGTAATGGAAAACAGCAGAAACAACCCCCACATGATGTAACCTCGTACAGACCAATAAGCCTATTACCTGTAACTGAGTAAAAAATTGCTTCTAAAAAGATTGATGGAGACAATAGAAGAAAGAAAAACAAAAAACACGGCACTATTTAACAAAGTCTACAGAGTGTCTGAAATCATAAACCAGTCATTTGAAGAGAAAAGTTACTGCGCGGCAGCTTTTCTAGATGTGAGCCAAGCTTTTGATCGGGTTTGGCACAATAGACTCTTGTACAAGCTTAAGGTAGTACTTCCGTACGCACTGTATGTTACATTGGAATCATATTTGCAAGGAGGTACTTCCGAGTCAAACATGGTCTAAAAGTTATGGATTTTTTTCTGATAAATGCGGGAGTGCCCCAAGCAGACCTGCCAACTGATCACCAAACACGTACAGCAACCTATGCCGACGATAAAGCCATAATGGCAAAACACACGGATCCCAACATAGCCGCAAAGACTCTACAGCACCACCTACTTAGACAAAATTCAACAATGAACGAGAAAACGGTAAATTAAGATAAATGAAAATAAGTCGGCACAAGCGTACAGGCCAGACGCTGCAAGTCTCGTTTAACGGCCATTACTTGCCACAACTACACCACGTAAAATATCTGAGCATGCATCTCGACAAAGGATTGTCGTGGAAAACAAATACTAAACAACTTGGTCACAAATTTACTATCCCTCAAGAACAAATTGCTGGTCTACAAAGTTGCACTAAAACCAATTTGGACCTACGGAATCGAACTGTGAGGGACAGCATCAACGTCCAACATAGACATCTTGGAAAGGTGTCAAGCCAAAGTTCTTCGGAGTATAACATATGCACCCCAATTTATACCGAATAGAGAAATTCTTGACGATTTGAAAGTGTCAATTGTGGAACAAGCAGTAAGTGCAGTGCAAAATAAGTTTGTTAGAGGTATTACACAGGCTGAAAAGACATAAAACCCTAGACTTTACCGTATCGTTTTACATAGTAGAATATTACAATTTTGTAGTTTATTAGTATAACATAAGGCTTCAGTTATCCAGTTATGTTCTTCTCATACATTTAATCAGTAAGTAAATAACTGAGCTTCCTTGTACTTTACAATACCTGTATGCAAACAACTTATTTGCTTATAGTATTTATGTACTGATCGCAAATAGAAATAGAAAGTTAATAAAACAAAAACTACAAATTTTTAAAATATTTCGTGTTGTTGGATCGTTGCGAAATTTTATGGAAACTATTTTAAAGCTCTTAATGTCTTTAGGTATATTAATTATTTATCATTTCGTTCTTACGAGTTTCTAAGAGGCCATCTGCCTAGACTTCGGCCATGAGAGGAAGAAGAAGAATTATTTATCATCGAGTTAACATTGGTTAAAGGTTTGGTTGCATTGACCTTATTTAAAATTTAAGCATAGTTTAAAACAAATAATGTATTGTCTGCATAAGGGGGTAACTTAGGAAATTTCCAATTTAAACCTACTGGATTGTTCGAATAAGAAGTTAATCCTTGATATAGGATGCTCAGTTTATTTGGTAATCCCTTATTCATTCGAATAGGCAACCACCAATACTGCTTCAATTAGGTTTATATAGTATATTTCACTTTTAAAAAACCACCACCTGTTGAATTATGTTGGCAAAATTAAAATTACCCTAATATTGCGATTTTTGAAATAAAGGGTTGGCAGTTGGCATTATCATTTGTCAGATTTGAATTAATTTTCAAATTCAATTTGTCTAACTTTTTTGAAAAAATGGGACGTCAGATACGCAATTTATTAGATCGAAAGATGAACAATGCGTTAGTTAAATGCTTTGAAGAGTTAACATATTTGGCACCAGACTTAAGTGATAGACAGATTCACGAAAAATTAGAGAATATTTTTTCGGTAAATACAAATCATGTTCCTTTATTTACAATTTGCAATTTCCGAAAATAATCCATATGTATACATGGAAATTGACGAAGTTGAAGATACGGATTAATTCTAAACAGTTTATTTTCCCTTCAGTGATTCCGTTATAGAGTCCTTAAAGTGTGGCGCTTCAGTTTTTACACTGCCCCTTCTCTGTGATCTAAAATGTTTATTTTAAAAAACTAGAATTATTTCTTTAACTTACTATTTTACAGCACCCCAAGATGAAGCAAAATTGACCGTATAATGATATTATTTAATACTAAGTAGTTACAAATCCTGATGTACAACAACGTGATCTGGTAACGAAAGGTCTCTAAAAGTCAAGCTGAAATATTTCTCACTAAACATTGTTGCCGGTTGTATTTCGAAGGTGTAATGCGACGTTGGTGGTTTTTTAAAAGTGAAACCGCCTATATGTGATGTTGTGATGTATAATGTGAGTTGCCTATTCAGATCGAATAAGTAGTTACGAAATTTAAGGCGCCTCCGGACTGCTTCGACAATTGGCTAACGTTAACGCATATTCCGGTAAACTTTCTAGACAAACTACGTCCTCAAAAATTAATTTGAAGCAATTCCTGATATGAAAATGTATAAATAACTGCAATAGAATTTGTCCTACGAGGCCGATTTTTTATTTTAGAATTTTGATAAGCGTATATTTAATTTAATTAGATTTTACGTCGTCCTTTTTATATCAAAAATAAAACAAAAAATCTAAAAAAGGCTCTTGTAGGACAAATTTGATTGGAATTAGGGATATATTGAAGTCCTTAGAAAAATTACAACATTTTTTTTACGAGTACAATTTGTAGAGAAAGTTTTTAAAAGGTCGAGTTTCAACATATTTTAGTGAAAAAACGTTGGAGCATGTATGCAACCCAAATATCTCATATAATCGGTTTGACAGCGCTGTGTCATTTAAGTGTTAAAATATTAAAATTATTACCTTTCTATTTCCTCAACGTGTAGTCCACCTTTGGTATAAACAAGAAAATAGCAAAGATCCCTTTCAATAATATGCAGTAGACCCTGAGAAGTGTTAAAATGACACAGAGCTGTCAAGCCGATTATATGAGGTATTTGGGTTGCATACATGCTTCGACGTTTTTTCACTAAAATATGTTGAAACTCGACCTTTTAAAAACTTTCTCTACAAATTGTACTCGTAAAAAAAATGTTGTAACTTTTCTAAGGTCCTCAATCTATCCCTAATTCCAATCAAATTTGTCCTACAAGAGCCTTTTTTAGATTTTTTGTTTTATTTTTGATATAAAAAGGACGACGTAAAATCTAATTAAATTAAATATAGGCTTATCAAAATTCTAAAATAAAAAATCGGCCTCGTAGGACAAATTCTATTGCAGTTATTTATACATTTTCATATCAGGAACTGCTTCAAATTAATTTTTGAGGACGTACTTCGTATAGAAAGTTTACCGGAATATGCATTAACGTTAGCCAATTCTCGAAGCAGTCCGGAGGCGCCTTAAGCACACGATTTTTGCTGGTCTCTAAATATTTTTTAGATGTTAATTGTGGCGAATATCGTGACAAATATCGTGACACCTTTAGTTTTACACCTATTTACAAAAAACTAAAAATTTCTTTTGTTTCTTTTATTAATGAGTTTATAATTAGTTTTTCGTTCATATGTACGTATAACTCTGGAATTTGTAATTTCTTTTGGTGTTGCTGTGCACATATAAAGCTTAATTTTGGAAGGCAAGCACGTTAACCACCTTTTGCTTTCACTCTCCCATATTTTTTAATCAGATTTTTATTAACATTTTCACCACGTTCTGGGAATTTCCACTTCTACAAATTACAAAGGAAATTTTTTAATTTAAAAATATGCCCAACAAGTTTCAGCACCGATAAAAATTTCCACATCTGCAATTTATTTCATATTTTCGCAACTCAGAATAACGTTTGAATCGATATTTTCATGACTATAATTTAAAAGTCGCCAACTTTTGAAATTTTAGTGATTTGTCAGAATTATGCCAAACATTCAAAATATTAACTATTCAATTTTAGTTTTTAAATATAATAAAAGCGGGCAATTAGCAAACAATGCGGAGATTTCTGGCATCTTTTCGGTAATTTCTTTCACTTCGTTGAACCGTGACTTCATTCCGATCTCTCTCGATCTCTTGCTTTCTCTCTCCAATTCCTGACCGCCAAAATTTGTTGGGCGTCCTTGTTAACGCCATCTTTCCACCTTCCCCTGGCCGGGGCTTGCTTTTGCCTCTCCTACCTTCCATTTCACCCAAATATATTCGTCCAGGTACTTGGTCTCTTTCCATTATTTCCACAAGGCCTACCCATCTTAGCCGATGTACTTTAAGAGTTGTTATTTTATCAGGTTCTTCAAAGATCTGGTACAATTCGTGATTGTACCGTATTCGCCATTCTTCACATGTTGTCTTCCTGCACGGATCAGTATATTTTTCTCAATATTTTCCGTTCAATTGCTTCGTCAGCGTCCACGTCACAATCATAGATAACCGTTGGTCTGATAATTATTTTGTAAATGGTTAGCCTACTTACTTGTACATACTTCTCTAGATTTTAGGATGCCACGCATAAAATAATATGTTCTGTTTCCTTTCAATATTCTGACTATTTCAATGTTTGTCCCAGCTATTTCGATATTTTGCCATGTTCTTCTTATTGGTTTAATGGCCATGAGCTTAGTTCCATCTTCATTTACATAGAAACCCATTTTACTTGCTTCTTCTTCCAAAAGTACCGTTTTTGTTTACATTGATGTATCTTCCCGCCACGTTCACGTCATCAGCATAGGCAATAATCTGTGTGGATTTAGTGGTTAATATTTCATTTACATCTATTTTGGTTGCTCTCATTACTTTTTCAAGTGCTGAATTGAATAAGATGGGAGCTAGCCCACCTCCCTGTTTTAGCCGTTGCTTTATATCAAAGATCTCTGACCTACAGTTCTGGATGTTAACCTGACTTTTAGAGTTCTCCATAGTTATCCGTATGGGGTTTACTAACTTGCTGGGAATTCCGGATTCTTCTAATATTATATATAGAGCCTTTCTGTTTATCGGGTCGTAAGACTGTTTAAAATCAACGAATAGTTGGTATACGCTTACATTGTGTTCCCAGGTTTTGTCCATCAATTGGCGGACCGGGAAAAGCCGGTTTATCGTTGATCTGCTACTTTGGAAGTCCGCTTGGTATTCACCCAGCACATATTTCGCTATGGGAGCGATTCTTTCTCTAAAGTTTGGCAATATTCTATATATGAGGCTTGATCAAAAAATACGAATTTCGCGGGCTGTATAAGTCCAATTGTTACAATTTTTTTTTGTTGGGTTCGTACACTTATCCCTGACGTATATTGACATTTGTAGCCATATTGGATACTTACTTTATTATTGGCCGTTGAAAAGGTTACACGTGTTTTGGTATGCTCGGCGATTTTTTACTTGTGGAAAAAATGGAACAAAGAATTTCCATTAAATTTTGCTTTAAGGATGGAATAAAGTACAACACCGTATTGGAAATGTTGAATGTTGCTTTTGGCGAGTCATCTATATATAAAACAAGCGTTTACAAGTGGTACAAACGTTTCCAAGAGGGCCGTGAAGACGTTGAAGATGACGAGCGCCCTTGACGCCTCAGCAAATCAACAACCGATGACAACATCGAAAAAGTGAGAAAATGATTATGGACAATTGTCGAATCGCTATCAGAGGCGTTGCTGATTGGCATATCATTTGGCTCATGCCAAGCAATTTTTTCGGATGTTTTGGGCATGAGACATGTGGCAGCAAATTTTATTGAATCTCGCCAAAAGCAGTGCTGAATGGACAGGAGTTGCTGAATGAAGTCAACGACGATCCAGAACTGCTCAAACGGGTCATAACTGGTGATGAAACATGGGTGTACAGATATGACGTCGAAACTAAGGTCCAATCGTCATAATGGCAGCTTCGAAGATTGGAAAAAACGCTGGCACAAGTGTATTATATCTAATGTAATGGGGACTACTTTGAAGCGGAAAAAATTAATAAATAAAGATTTTTTGAGAAAAACCGAAATTCCGCGTATTATTTGATCAAACCTCGTATATTGCATAGGAGTGATATGCCCCTGTAGTTTTGGTATTCCAGCTTCCCCCCTTTCTTATGGATAGGACATATTAAGAGCTATTTCTCACTCCGTTGGCATCTTTTCCATTCGCCAGATATCTGTGAGGAGTTTATGTATTTCTTCTTTTCGTTTTGGGCGTCTGTATGTAATAAATTAGCTCAGCTGGCATGTCGTCTACCCCTGGACCCTTATTGTTCTTGAGTCTTGCTATACTTTCTTGTATTTCTTCCATTATAGGTTCTATTATTATTGGTTGTGCAGTATGTTGATGGATGTTTCTTTGCGCGTCTGCTTCAGTTAGCGGGCTAACGTATGTTTCATAAGTTTTGGCACAAAATAAAAACTCAAATATTTTTAACACAGCAAACTTTAATTAGAAATTATTTTATTCTTAAAATAAGTGGACTATCTGAGAACATAATTTAATTATTTAATTATATGTAACGGCCCGTACTGTTCTACGAGGCGCAATTTTCTTCGGACACCTCTCATAAGGGTCTGGGCGGCGACAACACCAATTTCCCTGATCTTAGTCAAAATCCTACGACGTAGGTGGTCCCCATTTTGGGCCGTCCATCCTCCGTCGTACACTTTTCGTGCCAAAAGTGCCCAAAAGTCTTCAATGGGGCGAGCCTGCGGCAAGTTTGGTGGGTTATCATTTTTTGGTACATAAGGAATGTTATGCTGTCGAAGCCAATTTTGTGTTTCTCCGGCATAATGGCAAGAAGCCAAGTCGGGCCAAAACATTATTTCATCTCCAGCATGATGGTCTTGAATGAAGTCAGCGATTTTTGTTAGGCAGTTGTCAATATACCGTCTGCTGTTCAGTGCTTCGCCCCTTACATGACCCACATAAGGCCTTGCTACACCCCTTTGAGAAATTGCACACCACACTAAAATTTTGTCAGAAAATTTTGCTTTTTCTTTAAACCTCACATTGTCTGGACTTTCCTCTATATTATCAGTATAAAATCCGTCGTTGCCTTTGATTTCTGAGTTCCCCAAAGTAAAGTATTTCTCATCGTCAATGACAATCAACTTGTTGTTTGCAAAATGAATACGCCGAAGATTACGGCAACATCGGGGTATTTGGGCTAGCTGGTTAGGGGTGTATTTTGGACATTTTTGTCTTTTGCGGTATTTTTGACCACTTCTGGCCAAAATTCTAAAAATAGTGGTGGCAGAAGTCCGATTCTCCCTGGCTAGTTTCCTCACAGACACGCCAACCTTATTTTTAGCACTTCTTGCCACTCTTCTGCACTGCTGGGGGGTGAACAGCCTTGGTCTTCCACTTTTCGGAAGGTTCGTACAAGGGATACCCTGTTCGCATTCCGCTATGGTTCGATATACGGTCCTAGAGGATATATCTTGGTTTCGAAAAATACGCACTATTTCAGCTAAGGCATTTGCCCAACTAAATTATAAATACTTTTTCTAATCTCCAATTTGTATGACATTTTTCGCAAACTGACTGACGATACCCATATGTCAAATTGAAGCCTAGTAAACAAACTTACTTTTGTTTCCAAAGCCATCTCGATAAGTTGCATAGGTATCTCATTTGAGCCCCCTTGAATTTTTTGACAAAACTTATGAAACATACGTTATTTAATAGGTTAGTGCGTTAGGGAAATATTCTTGCTACCTTTTGATCACATCTTGCTGTTTAACTATGATATTCCCTTCTTTATCTTTGCACATAGTTACTCGCGGCTGGTATCCACTGCTCAGTTTGCGAATATTGCTAAACATTCGTCTTGCCACATTTGCATTTCGTGCTTCTTCTAGCTCTCTATACTGATTATTTATGTGTATTTTTCCTCTTTAGCTCTAGTTCGTCTATGTAGTAGTTTTCCTCTTGCCTCATTTCCCTGCTGTACTGCACTTTTGCACTCTGCATCATACCTCTCATTTAGTTCCGATTTTCCTACTAAATCTACTGTTTCTACTGCTGCTTCATTGATGTTTCGCTTCAGAATTTCCCACTTAGTTTCAATATTGTCAATATTTCGTTCATCCGTGGCGTTTTCTTCAATTTTCTTGGCTATTCTTCATCTGTATTGCTCGGTATTATTAATATATTACTGCCATATTTTGACATCAAAACATTTTAGTAAATAAATTTCAAAACACTGTTAAAAAAGTTCCAAGATACGAGGTTTGGCAATTTAATTCCCGGACTGACGTTGCAGTTCTAAACATGCGTGATCATAAGCTAAACTTAAAGCAGCATGTTTGAGTTCACACTTTTGTCAAGAAGGGTTGGTTAATAGAAACATTTAATAGCTGTTAGTTAGTTCGCAAATCGTGTTTCTGTCAGTCGTCACGAAGCAACGAATTAATATTAAGTTTAGTTGTGAATTAAGAAAAACTGCAATCAAAAACTTACCAAATACAGAAAGTTTCAAATTCTAGAAAAATGATATCTCCGCGGGGAATCGAACCACCGACATAAGGTTAAACGCACCAATGCTCTCACCATTGAGCTACGGAAAGCATTGGTGCGTCTAACCTTATGTCGGTGGTTTGATTCCCCGCGGAGTTATCATTTTTCTACAATTTGAATCTTTCTGTATTTAATTAGCTTGCTAGGGCAATCTTCCTATTAGTTTCTAATATTTATATATTTATGTATTAAACTTACGAAATGTTAAAAAGTGTGTATGGTGATAAGACTTAAAATGAAATAAGAACAACATAGCAAGTGATCGACGAATAGCGCGAATTTCGGTCGGACTATTCCATTTTCAAATGGGGGAAGACGCATCATTCAGTGGCGACCATTGGTACAGTGCGATTCTTAGTTACCGGTGGATTTTTGGATTGTGCTTTGCTTTGTATTTTTGTATTTTGATTATCAGTGGTTCAGTGTTTCTGAAAAAAAAACTAATCTGCTTAGAGTTGATCGTGTTCAAGGTTTTACAGAAATTATTAGATTTTCATTTCATAAACCTAACTTTCAATGTCTTTATGTTACGCCACCGGCGAACTTTTACTGAGCCTACAGACATCAGCTGATGTGTTGTTCTTACTTTTGATATATCTCTAACACCTTAGGTCGTAATACTGTGTTTGAATGGTTTAAACGTTTCAAAGATGGTCGTGAGAAGGTCAGGGAAATTGTGGCAAAAGATCCAACTCTCCGAATGATGGCAGATGAGTTGAATATTAATAAGGAAACGATTCGACAAATTTTACATGAACATTTGGGATAGAGGAAAATCTGTGCAAAGTTTGACGGATGAGCAAAAAAAAGAAGAGTTGCACCGTGTGCAGACTTCGTTCAGACTTGTCATGCCAATGCGAATTTTCTTAACTGCATCATCACCGGTGATGAGTCGTGGATGTTTCAGTACGATCTTGAGACGAAACGCCGAAGCATGCAGTGGACTGGACAGTCATCACCAAGACTCAAAGAGTTTCGTTTGTGAAATACAAAATTAGGACCATGCTGATTACCTTTTTCGATAAACAGGGTGTGATCCATAAAGAATTTGTACTTGAAGGACAAACAGTTAATAGTGCATTCTTCGTCGAAGTGATGAATAGATTACTGCAGCGACCACAATTTCGAGAAAATGGTTCTTGGTTCTTGTTGCATGAAAATGCGCCTTCCCATTCGGCACTGATTGTGAAGTCATTTCTCATGAAACATGGCGCTGCTGAAATCAATCACCCATCCTATTCGCTAGATTTAGCACCGGCAGACCTTTTTCAGGACGTGGAACTCGTGGAAGACATTAAAAAAAAGGTAACTGCCGAAGGCGTCCGAAGCAATTCCTTCGGACGCCTTTTCAGACTGTTTGTAAAAACTTTTAAAACGTTGCAATTCATGAATGAATATGATATATTTTTCGTGTTACTTAAATTGTGTTTCTTTTTATTGTGGCAGTCCTGAAATTAAATTGCCAAACCTCGTAAAGTCACAATAAACTGGAACAGATTGTATTTAGGTATATGTTTCAGGACAAAAATATTCCTTAATTTCTGACTTTTCTTATTTTTCATTTTAAAATTCCTTAAAATTCACAATTTAACATTAAGGAACTAAAGATAACGATTTGTACTTTAGAATAAAAATTTTGTACCTTTAATAACTTTTTTAATTTGGCAAGGTCAATGAATATTACAAATTACGAGGGTGTTTTAAAAAGCTGTTTTGGTAAATATTTCACCACCAGTTTAAAGCTAATTTTAGAAAAATTTACCTGTTTAACGTTTAATTTTTAACAACTCACCACAACATACAGAAAATATGTAAATATTACAAAGGCAGGGGGAAATCAACGAACTGTTGCATTAGAATTTCAAATTGCTTTTCATGTTCTTATTCTCCAATTAAAGATTTTCATGTTACTGTTAGTTCAGTTTTAACACATAAAAACGTTTTCTGCAAATTAAAATTTGACAACGTTATGTGACATGTCATTGTGCTAAGAACCAATACAAATAGAGTTGTTATCTATGTTTCTATATGTATATTTACCGGATTTACCCGCATGTCTCCTTATCGTGGTATCCGAACAACATTTTGTACAAACATGTAAATGAACTATTCTAATAATCAATATAGCAAATTCTTTCCTAGCTGATTCATAGTGAATATTTATTAGATTGGTTTTTGATTACATCCAACTCGGAAGTTCCTAAACCTTGACCTGTTCATTATAAATAATTAAATCGATCGCCAGTTATTCTTAAAAAAATTATGTCATAAATAAGTACAGCTAAACTGATTGCTTTGGTTATTTAGGTAACGGAAAAACTTAGAAAGTTTAAAAGATAACCGAAGCTCAGCTTTCAATTCTGATATCTTGACTTAACTGTAATCCCTTTGTGATGCCGTTAAGCAGTATTGTTTTAACGGAACTTGAACGGTTTGGATTACAACACGTCATTTACAAGAGTATAACATTAAGGACAACAGAATACCACTAAGTAAACTACTTGTTTCTTTTGGAAGATTCAATTACATGGAATTAAATTCCACCTAAATTTTCTATGAAGTTTCGGCAATTTCTGGAAATCTCTAAGGCCATTTGTACCGCCTTTTCTTAAAATGTTAAGCTTAGTTTAAACCAGAAATGTGCTTAGTTGCTTGTACTGCTGTGGCATTTTTGGATTTAAATTATGTTTAAATTCTATAAGTCATAAATACGTTTGTTGCAAAGCGTCCCTAATAATTTCCAAGTAAAAAACAGAAGCAAAATCACCCACAATAAAAACCCCACCCCCTAATTTTGGCCAAAGATGTTCGACTTCCTAATTAATATTTTCTTTTTAACTGATTTATTTTTTAATTTTACAGCGTCACCTGCCTAGATTACTGGTCATTTATCTTAACCTACTTCACCTAACCTAATAACTTCATTTGCTTAGAGTTTAAGCAAAGGTTTAACCAACAAATATCACAGCAAAAAAGCATTGGCAACCCACCGAAAGTTCTTATTTAAACATGGTTAAAGTTTTGGGGATGGGGATGTAATTGGCCCTTAGTACACTCGAAATGTATTTTAAAATCTAGGCACCCTATTCGAACCCCCTAGGACACCAAAAATCTTAATCGATTTGTTAACGAATTTAATGAAATTGGAAACAGAACAGTATATCCATCCATAATGTGCTAAGTGATAAGGTTTACTAAATTTAATATATTAAAGTGGGTTAAAATAAGAACAGCTTGTCGTCTCTCGATAATGTGGCCTCCGCTGTTTATTTTTGTAACAGAGGCGTTTCGAATGTTATTTTCTAATTGAACACACTGCAATTAAACCCATTCA
The DNA here is from genome assembly GCA_963082815.1 of Melanotus villosus. Taxonomy (NCBI): domain Eukaryota; kingdom Metazoa; phylum Arthropoda; class Insecta; order Coleoptera; family Elateridae; genus Melanotus; species Melanotus villosus. The sequence goes on from OY720425.1 coordinate 42,117,779, forward strand.
ATTATGATCAATATTTCTATTTTTATTCGAACTTTGTTTTAATTTAAAATTTTCTATTTTCAAACACCTAATATGACTTGTTGGAAATCCGAATCTGTCATGACACTGTAAATGTAATAAAATTTCCAAAAACTATGATGTTCAAGAGCATATAAAAAATAAAATTTTCTGAATTTTTCATATCAGAAGGGCGGCAATATTTTAACATCCAAACATCACAAATTTCAAATTTTAATCAAACCAAAACTCAATTTTGAATTTTAACTTTTGATTAAGTGATCCAAACTTTCCACTTTAAACTTTGCAAAGATGAACTAAGCTTCGTAGTTTCGTTAATAATTTAGATAGAATATAGCTTTATAAGCTAAACTTTAAATTAAACCTCAAAGCTTTCGGACTAATATCGAAGTTAAAAAGAGGGGTTGATTACTAAGGCAGTCTTTTGTTCTTTAAATTGTTGGAGTTCAGGAGCATTTTTAAAAACGTTTTAAGGCAGCCCTGGATATGCATGGAGAATGAGACAATCCGGAGGTGGAGGCATTTCAATTGTTTGGAGCTTTCAGAGAGGGCAATTAGAAGTATTCTAAAGCATTTTAGGATATTCAGAAACATTTTGGAATCTGGATTTGGTGTGGGGGATAAACTATGTTCATGTGCACTTGGCCCTCGAAGTGGGCCCATTGTACTATCCCCAAGAAATCATGTACAACATAGCCTTGGTGGTCTTATTCGAGCCATCCAGTCCCAGTAAAACTGAGAGTGCTAGCCAAGGGTGTGCTACGAATTTCTGCCATATCAGGCCAGAAATCCCCCAACACGGCACCTCCAAGCGAGGCGAGTGCAGGACAGTCGGTGTTGGCCTTAATTGGCACATATGTTTCTTCAGTTTGCAGGGTCCTGAAAGTATACCTACAACAAAGTCGTAGTTTCCTTACAGAATTTAAACAATATCGATGAGGCGGCTAAAATAGCCATCCTCGCTTGATGACATTTATCCAAGTTAACCTATCTGTCATAGTGGCGACTGAGGGTTGTTTGTTTTATTACTGTATAGAGCAGAGTCAGGGATGGTGCCACTGTTGGTTCAGGGACGCGAAAGGGTTGGGTTGAACCACGTCTGGCACTTTGAGGACATCAAGATATTTTAAAGAAATTTGGACTATTTCAAGACATGCTAAAATAATTCGGGTCGTTCTGAAACATTTTAAGATATTTTGGGGCATTACGAGAGATTTTAAACTAGTTTAGGGGCATTTAGAAGCATACTAGGAGAACACCGGATAATCCGAAGCATTTTATGGATATTTGAGGATTATTCTAGGTATTATAAGATTCCGAAGTTTTTTAAAACATTTGGGCATATTAAGGCAGTTTAGGGCATTCCGAGACATTTTAAAAGCATTCTAAGGCAAATCCGGATATTCCAAATATTTTAAGGCAAGTTGAGATAATCTAAGGAAGTTCGGGCTCTTTCCAAGTATTGTAAAATAGATTTTAGAAACATTCTAAGACATTTTGAGCTATTCAGAAGCATTTTGAGTTTTTTTTTGTGGCATTCTAAGACATTCTAAACCAGTTTAAGGGCATTTAGAATCATTCTAAGGTAATGCATCTTACCGTATTTTGAGGACTTTTTAGATATACCTACTAAGAGGGTAGGTATTACTAGATGGTTCGGGAAATTCCGTGGGTAAGTAGTTTAGAGCATTTTCGACAGATTATAAAGCAGTTTAGGATATTATTTAAAATATTAGGGGTACTTAGAGATTTTCTAGAGTTTGGACCCTTTGTAGACAGTTCCGGAGCATTTAAGTATTTTGGGGGAGACATTCTAAGCAGGGGCATTTTAATGCAATTCTGGTTATTTCGAAGTATGTATTTTAAAACATGTCAAGATATTCTAAGGGAGTTTAGGTCATTTCCATGCACTGTAATATAGTTCGGGGCATTTCGAAACATTTAAGGTAGTTTGGATCATTTTAAACCATTCTAAGGCCCGGTTTTTCAATCGATGGTTAACTCTAACTAAAAGTTTATAACTATAGAAATAATTGTTGCAATAATGGTAACCGTGACTTTTAACCTTTAGTTAGAGTTAACCATCGATTGAAAAACCGGGCCTAAGGAATTGTTGAGATATTCCGAGGTAGGTATTTTAACTTCGTAGTTTTGTTGGTAATTTAGATTATTAAAGCTTTATACACTAAAGTTTCAATTAAGCATCTAAGTTTTTAAAATTTAAAATCAAAGTCAAAAACATTCTGAAGGGTAGTTGGAGGCAGTGCTGGACATTCTGGGGCTAAGACTGATGCAGTTTGAGGCATTCTAAGGCATTTCGGGATATTTTAAGATACTGTGAGGCAATTTCAGACATTTCGAGGTATTCCAATGGAATTTGGGGGGGGGGGTCCTTAGTATGGCATTATAAGTTGGTGGTATGTCATGTAATGCTAAGATTGCTAAGGCAAGGTAAGGCATTTTATGTGAATAGCTTCAGTAAATCTGTAGCAATTTTCTGCTTTATTTATGAGGCAGCCTGGCCGATATTTAAGCATAGATTTTTGAAGAGCTTGAGACGATAGGGAATTTCTATGCAGTAAGGAGAGAAGCAGCCTTTTTCTTTCTTGTAAAGCAGTTTGGGGTATTAGAAGCAAACTAAAACAGTTTATAAAAGGAAGGACAGAATTTTGTTCCTTAGAACGGTACAGTGTAAAGGTATTCTTAAAGACAGTCCTTGAAATTCTGGGGCTAAGATTGAGACAGTATTAGTCCAGTCAAAAAAACTCAAAAAATTATCCAACCTCCTGAAAAATCCGAAAGTTTTGAAACTTTGCACACTTATTTATAGGTACCTAAGGATGAATATACCAAAAGTCCTCATAAATATGAGGCGAGCTCTAGCGGCAATTAGTGAAAACAGGGAACTTTTTCTGGTTTTTCGTTAATATCTTAAGAACCGATGGCCGGAGGTAAAAGTTGATTATATACAAAATTGAAGCTTATTAAATTTGAAATAAAAATGATTATACACATTTTTCTTGTATTCCTAACGGCTTCCGAGTTATAGGGCGCTAAAAAATAGCGTTTTTTCTAAAACTATCGAGGAGCGCACGATAGTCCGTATTGCTTCACCGAAATTTCATTGAAATAAATCTAGTCTCTTTTGACATTGTTTTGGATGGTGGCTTACTATTACACAGCAATCATGAAATCCTTCACTTGTGACAAAGTAGCAATAGTCGGTGAAGATGTTGATCCTATTGTTCTCCTCATGGCCTTAACTCCGACTGAACAAAACATATTATTTGTGAAACCAAGCCGTGGCAAAGTCGCAAGGAAAGTGTATTCAAGCCAGCAGTTACAAACTTTGGGAATGAAGGACAGCATACTTCTTGTGCATGCGTTCAGCGGATGCGATACAACGTCAGCTGCATATCGAAAAGGGAAACTTTCCTGTTTCAAATTGTTCAAGAAGCAAGCTGCACTGCAAGCTATTGATGATATATTTAACAGCCCAAGTCCATCCCGTGAGGCTGTAGCTGCTGCTGGAAACAAAATATTCTTGGCATTGTACAATGCGCCCAGGAAGCAAACCTCTCTAAACATGCACCGCTACAACGCTTTCACCAAATCGGTATCCAATGCTAAACCCGACCTTTCTGCTCTGCCACCCACAGAAGGAGCAGCAAGACAGCATGCTTTTCGAGTGTACCACCAAATTCAATTTTGGCTGGGGAATGAACTTCCTCCTGTATAGTGGGGTTGGAAGTTGGAAATCGATCGGCTAATCCCTGTGACAACAGAGGGTCCAGTAGCACCTGAGGCTGTCCTCAATCTCATTTGTTCCAAATGCACAGGTGGATGTGGGAACAGATGTGGCTGTCGAAAGACAGGAATAATGTGTACAAGCATTTGTCACAACTGCCATGGTGAGTGCATGAACACCATTCATGCACTCACTTCCATCCTCGAAGAAGACTTTGATGACCCTAATGATCCCGATGTCATAAACCTTGAAGAAACAGACCATTCAGTACAGGGTGGCCCATTTTCGATGTTTTTAAATGGGAAGTACCCTTAATATCGGAGATAGACAAAAACTGATGTCGGAGTCCAGGGCTCTTTTTTGATGCAGGTTCAGTTCCCGAAAACAAAATTTCGCTATCTTTTGTTATTTTTTAGTTATAGCCCAAAATTCAAAATTTGGCCATATCGAAAACTTCAAATAACTCTCTTGGTTTTGAAGATATCCAAAAACGGTAAAAACATTCTACAGGCACTTTTTCAAGTAGAATACGATAGTCAATTCAGATATCTTCTAATTTTCATGTTTTAAGAATTATGACATAAAGTTGGTATTTTTTAAATATAAGTCGTAGTTGGCCATGATACCATTAAATTGCATATTTTCTCTGCTTTCCGAAAATATATAGTTTATAGGGGTTAAATGCAGTAGCAATACCTTTTTTGAACAAAATCAGATTATATTATGATGTTGTTAGCAATTAGTAGGCCATGGTTCATGATAGCAAAACAAAAAGTAGTAGAGTGGTTGCATGTGACGTCACTAGGTCATCAGCTGAACTCTTGTAGGGTAAACAAAGGGTAGATTTGTATGCATCGGTATACTAATTTTACCAAAAAGGAAATATTACATATATTATTACAATATCAAACCGAATAAAGATGTGTTTAACCAGATGAGGGATGGTTTAACCCACATAATTTTGAAATTTTCAGTTACTTAAAATTTTCCCCACGGTCAGTTGATACGAACGTAATTGAAAATTTTATCGTGAATTAAAAAGAGTATTAGGGAACGTGATATTTCCCAGAGAAAGCAGTTAGAGAAAAGCTCTGGAAAACAAGAAACTAAAAATTTTGCCAGGTTATAGGTAGAAACTTGTAAATCTCCATATGTCAAGATAATTAAAAGCTGTTAAAGATAACGCGAGATTTTCTACAAAATATTAAAGTAATTATTTAGTTTTGTTAACTTACAAAACTGTCGTTCATTTTCAATCGGGCGCGTTATTGTGTGCCTGGTGACATCACATGCACCCGCTCTATTAGCCTTTGTTTATTGCTATCATGAACCATGATACTAAGACTCTAAAGATATGATCATTTGAGGAACGAATTTGGAGCCGATTCGCGCATGACGTCACCCGGTGACAAACCTGCCTGGAGATATGTAGGGAATGCGAACAAATACGGCGATATTTATTGCATTTTTCTTTTAAAGTTATTAAAATGTTCGACTTCTGTAACTGTTTTGGATATTATTTAAATATGCAAATTAAAAAACAAGCCAGGGCACGCAATATAATTTATTTATTTAAAATATAGGTACTTAAATTACAAAAAAACAAATAATTTTTACATTTCCCTGTTTCAAATTGTTTATATCATATAAGGTTTACTATGTATTTAAAAGTATTCAAAATGCTTCTAAGATTGTTAGTTTTCTTTTTTTTATAATAATTACATTTGCATAGTTCAAATTATCTTAGCAATATGAAAAAATATAGATAATGAATGTAAAAAATTAAGTGTTAATAATTTTATGTTATGACTGATTATTTTCATGTAATTAATTTTGAAATATATTTTCCTGATGGAATTTTTTAATAACAAACAAGTAAATGTTAAAACGTGTAATTCTTAAAAATTAATTGTAATTTATCTATGAACTGTAGTATGTATAAAATTCTTTTAAAGAAACATTTTGAACATTTTATGTCAAATGAGTAATTGACTGTAATATAAATATTAGTTTAAATTACTTTTTAATAATTTCACTCTCTACGTATTCTATGGGTTTTATCGCAACAGGTTAACTAAAAACATAATAAAAACGGAAAACGCTAAAACTGTGAAACGTTGTTTAGTTTTTTTCCGTTTTTATTATATTTTCAGTTAATTAATTGTGATAAAACCAATAAAATCCTTACAGAATGACATAATAAATATGCAACAAGATACCATACAGAAATAACCTTTTAATAATATTTTTCTAAAACGAAAATTTATTTATTTATTTTTTAATATATCTATTTAATTATTTTTATCATTTTGCGCTTTTGCGTGTTGGACATTTCTTTAATATTTTTATTAAGAATTCTCATCTTAAAATACATTTTACATCTAAAAAAGAGGCTTTTCGCTTCTTCAATTAAATCAACATTTTCTGCCAAATTATTCAAATTTTTAAGATAGTCTTTTTCAATTTTAAGTGAGTCTCCATTATAAGTGCAAAATATATGGTCGAGCTCATTGCATTTTGTTAAAAACTCCTCTGTAGGCTTTTGTAATCCACCTTCGGTTAAATGATTAACCCAAGAAAATGAAGTGTCGTTACAGTCTGGAATATAGCCAAATTTTGTTTTTCTCAATTTGAATGCAATGAAACCCGCCAAATTTTCTAAACCATCCCAGCGTAGTTCTTCCAAGTTTGTATTTAGAAAGAAACCAAAACACAATCAGAAATTAATAAAATAACTAAACTAAAGTAGCCACACCGAATTAAAGCACAGTAAACGGAAGACCCCGAACCTAAAATTCTTGCATTTAGATAGGACATGTAACATTTCCGTGCAAACTTTGTCACCGGATGACGTCAACGGAGGGCGTGAGACAGAATATATCATGCGCGTGAGCATATCTTTAGAGTCTTAGTATCATGATCATGAATCATGGCCCACTAATTGCTAACAACATCAAATAATCCGATTTTGTTCAAAAAAGGCATTGTTACTACATTTAAACCCTATAAACTATATATTTTCGGAAAGCAGAAAAAATATGCAATTTAATGGTATCATGGCCAACTACGACTTATATTTAAAAAATGCCAACTTTATGTCATAACTCTTAAAACATGAAAATTAGAAGATATCTGGATTGACTATCGTATTCTACTTGAAAAAGTGCCTGTAGAATGTTTTTACCGTTTTTGGATATCTTCAAAACCAAGAGAGTTATTTGAAGTTTTCGATATGGCCAAATTTTGAATTTTGGGCTATAACTAAAAAATAACAAAAGATAGCGGAATTTTGTTTTCGGGACTTGAACTTGCATCAAAAAAGGGCCCTGGACTCCTACATCAGTTTTTGCCTATCCCCGATATTAAGGGTACTTCCCATTTAAAAACATCGAAAATGGGCCACCCTGTACAAATACCAAACACTGAACATTTGGTACATGAAGATCAAAATACTATGCTTGCTGGACGCTTAACCAGAAGCCAGGTGAGATTGCACATTTGTGTTTTTTTGTTATTCATTTACCTTCCAATAGTATACATAAATCAGTTGTCATGTTCTTATCTGTATAATGGTTCTCTCTCACACACCATCATCTCATCCATATACCTACCTCTTCTTACTGTGGATCAAGCAGCAAGTGGAGAAGCTGACCAAGATGAGCAGATTGCAGGTCCTTCTACCCAAAATCGATCAAGAGTTGATTGACTTTTCTTTGCATTTCATTGTTTAATATACTTTATGTCATACTCGTTTCTAAAGCAACGTTTTTCGGACGATTTATAGGACGAAAAGTGACACTTTAAAGTGCTAGTATCATTTTAAAGTCCTAGAACGAAAAGTGTCACTTTTTGTTCTATAAATGCTCGTTGCTAGGAGATATGAATTGTTGCGCCTTAGATTAGTTACTTAAAACTAATGCTGCTACAAATTGCTGGAGATTTCGTTTAATGATTTAACAACTTTAGAAACAGTATGACATAAAATTATGTATGTACCTCAGACGAAAAGTGTCTTTAAGGTACTCGCAAGTAATTACGGCCTCGGCTAGCCGCCTCTGCCGTAAACAACTTGCTCATACCTTAAAGACTTACTTTTCGTCCTAGATACATAAAATACTATTATAATATGATACTTATTTAATATAATATACATATTTACTTATGAATATGTCTTTCTTTTTATACAAAGTTGTGAAGTTAATCTCCTCAATCATCCATGGTGTACAAAAATGTAGGTAAACCATTGTCAAGTCAAGTATTATTAGAAATACCATATTGTACCGCACTAGCGTGGTTTTTCAAAAAACGCTATTTTTTAGCGCCCTATAACTCGGAAGCCGTTAGGAACACAAGAAAAATGTATATAATCATTTTTATTGCAAATTTAATAAGCTTCAATTTTGTATATAATCAACTTTTACCTCCGACCAACGGTTCCTAAGATATTAACGAAAAACCAAAAAAAATTCCCTGTTTTCACTAATTGCCGCTAGAGCTCGCCTCATATTTATGAGGACTTTTGGTATATTCATCCTTAGGTACCTATAAATAAGTGTACAAAGTTTCAAAACTTTCGGATTTTTCAGGAGGTTAAACCTTGTTTTGACTGGACTATATATCTAATAGGATATTCCGAGGCATTTTAGGACATTCAAAAACATTTTAAGATAAGTAGTTTTGAAAACTTAGAGGTTCTGCTGTTCTGCAAGGCAGTTAGGGACAGATTAAGTAAGTCTACGGTAATCTGCATCAATTTTTGGCTTTTTGTAGGCAATCTGGCGGATATTTAACCATAATGATTCTTGAGAAAATCGAGACAATAGGGTATTTCTAGGCAATACAAGGGAGTCAGTCTTTTTTCTTTCTTCTAAGAGTGGGACATTTAAAGATACTACGTTAAAACAGTTTGGGATATTTTGAGGTATTCCAAGGCTTTCTAACTTCGTAGTTTTGCCAATAATTTAAAATATTAAAACTTAAAATAGAAGTCGAGGTATTATAAGTAAAGCTCGGATTTTAGACAAAATGAATAGAAATTTGTGTATTTACGTTGTAATATTTCTACGTATTTCTATTTCATATTTGTGGTAATTGTGCGGGAGGGGCCGAAAGAGTTAATGAACGAAAAGTGCACTTCATTTGCATTTAAGTAGTGAAAAGAGTAAGAGTTGCCTTCGAGATGTCTTCAAAACTTTGTGCGTGGATACGTTCTCATCCTGAGCTTTGAAAAATAAAATAAATAAACCCAAAATAAAAGTTTTATTATGCTGATACATAAAAGAATAATTTGTAACCGTTATTCTGCAAGTTAGAACAACTAAATGACATTAAAAAAGTTTTTTCAAATTCGCCTTTTTGCCTATATTTTTGCCTATTTCGAATTTTAGCTGCCTATTTACCAAAAATTCCCGCCTTTATAGGCGCCTATTTGGCCCTTTTTTTCTGTCTATAAATCCGAGCTTTAATTATAAAGTATTTTACGATATTCTGATGAGTTTCAAGGTACAGTTTGGAGGCATTTAAAGGTATTCCAAGGCAGTTTGAGATATTCTGAGGTAGTTAATTGCAGTTTAAGTTTTCTATGTTTTAAGCAAAACAGCCCCTAATTAATCATGAAGCGGTTCCGGGAAATTGAAACTGTGTATTAAAAGGATATTTAGAGTCAATACAAGGGAACAGCAAACTTTTATCTTTAAGATTTAACAGTGACCAAGTCTAAATTTGTCGTTAGTTTGAATTTAGTAATTGATTTTTTCCATAAATTGCACTTACATCATTCCAGGCATTAATAATTCAAGTCTTTTATGTTGGAACTTCCAGAAATAAACCTTAAACTTTCTTGTTGCGTTATTAATAAATAAAACATTAAGATTTCACAAATGAAAACTTTAAATCAAGTCTGAAAATAAAATCAATAAAATTAACGTAAAGCCTGTAGTTATCTACTACACCAAAACTGTTTATATTTAAAATATAATTATGAAAGGAATTTTTATGAAAAATTTATTGCAAAATGATGCTAGAAATATTGTAATTTCAAGTTACTTTGATGCTAAGACAAATATTTTAGTAGCATAAACTACAAAAATAATCCCAAATTTCGCCCAATAAATAAACAAACATTACTAAAAATACAAAAATATTTATAGTTGAAAGTTATTGGAACACAAGTTTAACATGTTTATAGTTAAAATTGGCCTTTCCCTGCAAACAATGAAAATTTAGCCAACATCCGAGAACAAAGGGACTGCAAGGGTTAATTTTATTGTTCTAACAAAAAGGATCCATGTTCATGGGACTAATTTTACTGTCTAAACGGAGTAAATTATTCTGCAATTTATACTTTAATTTCGGTTTTACAATTTTATTACGAACAACTTCAAATCTTTAAAAAATAAAATTTCTTCAACAACTGATGTTTGAAGTCATTGTTTAGTAAAAAGAGTTTCTGTTCCTTGAATTTGTGAAATTTGTAATAAATTTAAATGGAAACGTCGTTTTTAATAACTAATTCACCGAAGTTCGTGCCAAAATTTTAACAAAATAAACCCTTTATTGCAATGTAACTTTTACTAAATAATAAAATTACTAAAATTTGACCTCCAAGTTGCAAAATTTTATTTCGCAATTTCTGATGTAAATAAAATTCCCATCCTACGTAGCAGTTTATATGCACGAACGAGAAAACGTGGGTCGAATTTTCAACTTTAAATTGCTTCATTTTTCGGGTGGAAACTTTAACATTTTAGCTGAACTTTTTCTCGAATCTCACCTTTACACAATTTCCTTTATTAAATATGTTTGAACGACGGGAATACAATTGCCGAGCGTGGAGCATGGAAATCAATTTTACATTCCTGTATTTTAGCAACATTTTCATATGTTTTATTTAATTTTGCGTTCCATCTGTCTGCGTTTTTTTACGGTTTTCAATGGAATATTTTTATATCTTTACAATGAAGCTGATGTGAAAGATTCCACTAACTAAACATCAACAAAACTTGTTCAACGAGCTTATTTTTAACAAATTTGTGAGTCATTTTATACCCACAATTAAAAGATAAAGAAGATTCCGATAAGAATTGTTTTTGTTGTTACCATCCGCCAAATTATTATCAATTAACTGACAAAACGTAATTATGAAAATGAGGATTAATTTATTATTTTCATTGTTAATGACTTACATTGTACGGTTCCATCTTCATCTTCTTGTGACCTAGATGTTGTTCTATCTCCGCCCCCCGACGTGGTTATGTCGATCATGTCGCTGTCATCAGATGTCACGGAAGATAATCCAGATCCGTTGGTGTACTGCTAAACCGTAAATTACATATTAGAAACGATTCGACGAATATTTAATAAAAAAACGCGTCATTAGACAGGCACCGGGAGATCATGTCATTGCCGTTGCAAACTTAAACGTCGCCGTGGCATGCGCGGCCTACCAAGATCGATATGAGTTATCAAGTTATAGTCTCACTACCTACACGTTTCATGAATGGAACGTACCAATTCTTGTTCGCCGACTACCATAATTTTTTCCCTTCGTTAAATGAAAATCACAAACACATGGTTATCTTAAAACTCACTATAATACTGATTCACATTGCTAAAGCCACTTACTGTTATAGCTTACTGGATTTTGTATTATCATGAGTGTGCATAATCAACTCGAATGTTGTAAATATGTGATGATAATGCTTTACAATGAAATTGTTTAAATTAAAGACCGGTTTACACTGACATTATTTTTATTTAAAGTCCAGCAAAAAGTTGTTTATTTACAAAAGAAAAAAAAACTGAGCGTTTTATTACTTTCAGATGCTACAGTCAAAATTCCAATGTGTAATTGGTGGAAATACTTATGCAAACAGTTTTTTACTATTTATCACTGTATATTTTCAGTTTCTTTTATGTTTTACGGAGAAAGCATTAAATATAATTCGATCTGAGACAAGTACGTATTTGGATTTGTTTCATTTGTATGTTGATGATAATCTATTTATTATCTTCGTTATTTGATAAAGTCATTTGCAAATTGTTTTTTTAAGGGAAGGCGAACGTACTGGCCGTGTGAAATCGAGTTGGTAAGTTAAATACAAGAAGTGTTTGCTTATTTGGTATAAATTACAACAAACGAGAACCTTTCCCCTGTTTTCCAAATTTGCTAAATTTGTATGTAATATTCAAACATAAGCACAGCGATCCATGGGAACGTCCATGTTAGGAATAACATTACAAGATCACAAATCAAACGAATATATAAGGAATATCACCAAAGTACAAAATATTACAGAAGTAGTTATTCAGCAAAAATGGAAATGGGCAGGCCACAATGAAAGATACACAGATAACAGGTGGAACAACATTATTCACAAGTGGAGATCATGGACCGGAAAGAGAACGAGAGGATGCCCACAGATGCAATGGGGTGATGACTTAGAGAAAATCGCCGTATTGAACCGGACACAACGTGCGAATAATAGGGAAACGTAGAGAAACTTAGAGGAGGTTTACGTTCAATATTGGACATGAAAGCTATAGAAGAAGAAGAAGATTCAAACATAATAAACTTGAACTTAATAATCCCCTCCTTGAGGATGCCTCTAGGAGCCCAACTATAAAATTCTTTAGAAAAATAAACAATCATTAGCAATTTAGTAAATTCAAAACAAGGCTTTTCAAATTTTCTCTTTACGTCGAGGGATTGAGGGAGTCGTTTGGTCATTATTTTTTGTTTTGGTCGGCCGGAAAGCATTCTTAAAAGCAATATTGGGCAGTCCTGTACATTCCAAGGCAATTTGGGCCATTCTAAGGCAATATGGGACATTTCAAAATATTAAAATAAAACAAATAAAGCAATTTGAGGTATTCCAAGTCCAACTATTTCACTTAGAAGTGTTCCAAGGCAATTTGGGACATTTTACAGGCATTTTGGACATTCTGAGGCTGTTTGGAGCGCTTTCAAGTATTCCACGACATTTCGGGATACTACAAAGAATTCTGCGGCAGTTTGGGGTATTTCGAGGTATTCTAAAACAATCTGGGACGTTTGAAGGCATTCTACGACAATCTGGGACGGTTCGTGGTAGTTTAAAGCAGTTTTGGGTATTTTAACTAAGTTTGGCGCATTTCGAGACATTTTAAGGCAATTTGTGGTGTTACAAAATCAAAAAGGTTTACAAGGTATTAATTAGTGAAGTTCTTCCGTTCCTTAAAATAGTGCAGCCTAAGAACATTCTTAAGGGCAGTTCGAGGCAGTGTAGGGCATTTTAGCGCTAAGACTGATACAGTTTGGAGCATTCTGGGGCATTATAAGGCATTTTGGGACATTTCAAGATATTATAAGACAGTTACAGGCACTTCGAGACATTCTAATGGAGTTTAGTGGGGTTCTTAGAGTTTGTGGTATTTAATGTAATTCTAAGGCAGAGTAGGTATGGTATTTTGGGTCATTCTAAGGCAATATGGGACCTTTCAAAGTATTAAAATAAAAAAAAGCAATTTGAGGTATTCCAAGTCAAACTATTTCATTTAGAAGTGTTCCAAGGCGATTTGGGACATTTAACAGGCATTTTGGACATTCTGAGGCATTCTAAAGCAATGTGTGGCATTTATGACTATTCTAAGGCTGTTGAGAGCACTTTAAAGTAATCCTCGACAATTCGGGATACTCCAAAGAATTCTACGGTAGTTTGGGGTATTTCGAGGTATTCTAAAGCAATCTGAGACATTTGAAGGCATTCTACAGCAATTTGGGGCGGTTCGTGGTATTTTAAGACAGTTTTGGGTATTTTAAGACATTTTAAATAAGTTTGGGGCATTTCTAGACATTTTACGGCAATTTGCGGTACTACAAAAACAAAGAGGTTTGCAAGGTGTTGATTAGTGAAGTTTTTTCGTTCCTTAAAATAGTGCAGCTTAAGAACATGCTTAAGAGTAGTTTGAGGCAGTGCCGGACATTTTAGCGCTAAGACTGATACAGTTTGGGGCATTCTAAGGCATTTTGGGACATTTCAAGATATTACAAGACAGTTTCAGGCACTTCGAGGCATTGTAATGCAGTTTGGTGGGAGAGACATTATAAGTTTGTGGTGTTGCATGTAATTCTAAGGTAGGATAGGGCATTTTGAGGAATACAAGATCAGGTTGAGAAGGATTTAAGTTAATCTAGGGCAATTTTCTGTTTTATTTACGAGTCAGCTTGACCGATATTTAAACACATATTTTTGAGAAGAGCAATGAAGAGAGAATTAGTCTTTTTCTTTATTCTAATACAGTTTGGGGGTTAAAAGCAACCTGACACAGTTTGGGATATTTTAAGACATTTGAAGCATTCTAAGGCAGGGGTCGGCAACGTTTTTTACTAGGAGGGCATATTTCAGAAATGTGGGTGTTCGGCGGGCACCGTGGGATGAAAAGGAGGGGGGGGGGTAATATTTAAACATGAAAAAACACGAGGATAGTGGCGATAGGAAATAGTTCACTATATGCGGAATCAGATGTTTCTAGTAGTCGAAAATTGATTCATCTATATTCTATACTATAGTCACTAGTCACCTAGTGTTATCTAGATGTCGCTAAGATTAAGTTTTTACTTAAATTATTCATTACAACTACGAGTGTTTGTTGTTCAAATATCTAAAATTTAGAATTTAGATATTTGAACGGCGGGCACTTTAAAATTGCTTCGCGGGCACCGCGTTGCCGACCCCTGTTCTAAGGCATCGTTGGGATATTGCGAGACATTCTAACTTAGTAGTTTTGTTAACAATTAAAATCGAAGAGGTTATAAAAGGAGGGACAGAATTTTGTTCCTTAAAATGGTAAAGTGTAAGGGTATTTTAAGACAATCGGTGGTATTACAGACATTTAAAGAAAATTTTTTCGAGATATTCTAAGGCAGCTTGGGCTTTCCGAGGCATAGCCGGGTAGTTTAAGACAGTTTAGTGAAACCTGGGACTGCTTGTAGCGAATCTCCGTTTTTATGAAGCAGTTATATTTAATAGGGTACCCCTTAATTATAGTACATATGGCTCCCATGATTTTTTCCGTGAAAGGGGCATCAGTGAGCAATGAATCACAGCACTGGCCGGATTTTTTCAGGCACGCGTACTTTTGTAAAAAAATAAAAACCAGAAGTGTGCTGAAAACCTATGTTATTTAAATGGGAAAATGCAGGCTCCTTGGGGCACCCCTTAACATTGGAATTAAGAGGGCTGGTAAATCTTAAAATTACTTTTTATTTTTTTAGAATACATTTGGGGGGTGATCCGGTCAAAACTTTTTTCAACCATAATTAAGGGACACCCTAATATTTAACGATTATAGGGCAATTCCAAAGCAGTATAAGATAAAAGGCAACTTTTGTTTCATAAGACTTAACCAGACAGTTTATGCTGCGTTATTATTTACTTTGTGGTTCAGTTAAAACATTAAAAAAACAAAGAAATAACAATATGTAATATTAATAACTGATAACCACATTAAAAATTTTAAAATTAAAATATATTTGAATTTTATATTTGCAAAAATCGTGGACCAACAATTCTAAAAATTCTTTCTGAACATTGCTAATATAACAAACACTTTCAACTTAAAACATTTTGCTATTTTAACTAACTTTTTAATGTAACTATGCGGTCGGTGGAATAACCGCAAGTAATTTTGTACTAAACAAGAAATTCGGAGAAATTTTGGAAATGGACTTTTGGAAAAATTCAGAAATCTGAAAAAGCTATCCAATTCCTAAAATTTTGATGGGAACTTAACAACTTAAAGTTATTCTCTCAAATAATTCTAAAACTGATTTACCTAAACTATATGTAGCTGTTTTCAGGCCTTTTAGGCCCAAACCTAAACAGTAACAGTACTAATTCAAATGAAAACTTAACTTTCAATTTTAATTCATGACTAAGGGATTCAAGTTTTCCACTTTAAACTTCACAAAGATAAATTTTAAACTTCGTAGTTTCGTTAATAATTTAGATGAAATATTAAAGTTGTATAAACTAAATTTTAAATTGAGCCTCGAGGCTTTCGAGCTTAATATCGAAGTCAAAAGATTAAAACGAATGGTTGGTCACTTGGGCAGTGTTTTATTGTCCCCTAAAATTTTGTAGTCCAGGGACACACTTAAAGACACTTTAAGTAAGTCTAAAACAGTCTGGGTTCAAAAATAATGTAATTTCCATGATTTCGAGATATATTCTAAGGCATTTTGGACCATTTAGAAGTAGTTAAGTCAATTTAGGGTATTTAGAGGTATTCCAACACAATTTTGCGCATTTTAAGACATTTTGGTGGATAACGAAACATTCTAAGGCAGTTTGGTGTCTTTAACGGTATGAAAATGGAGTTTGCGGTATTTTAGGGCATTCTAAGGTAGTATGAGACATTCTGAAACAAACTAAGGTAGCTTTTAGGTTTTAGGACATTCGGAGGCATTCTAAAGCAGTTTAGGATATTTCGAAACATTCTAAGGAATTTGTGGAGTATTTAGAAGCAGTCTAAGGCACTTTTGGGATATTTAGAGATATTCTTACAAAATTTTGCGCATTTTAAGACATTTTGTCGGATACCGAAACAATTTAAGGCAGCTTGGTAAATTTAAAGGTATTAAAATGGAGTTCGCGGCATTTTAGGACATTCTAAGGTAGTATGGGACATTATGAAACAAACTAAGGTAGCTTTTAGGACATTCGGAGAGATTCTAAAGCATTTTAGGATAGTTCGAGGAATTTTAAGCAATCTGGGGACATTTAGAAACAGTCTAGGGCAATTTATGGATATTTGGAGGTATTCTAGCGCACTTTAAGACGTTTTGGTGGGTACCGAAACATTCTAAAGCAGTTTGGTGTATTTAAAGGTAATAAAATGGAGTTTGCGGCATTTTAAGGCAGTATGAGTCATTTTGAAACAATCCGAGGCAGCTTTTAGGGCATTCAGAGGCATTCTAAAGCAATTTAGGATATTTCTAAGCATTCTAAGGTGTTTAGAGGCATTTAAAAGTAGTCTAAGGATATTTTGGGATATTTAGAGGTATTGTAACGCAATGTTGCGCATTTTAAAACATTTTGGTGCATATCGGAACATTCTAAAGGTATTCAAATGGAGTTTGCGGCATTGTAGGGCAGTATGAGTCATTTTGAAATAATCTAAGGCCACTTTTAGGCCATTCGGAGACATTCTAAATCAGTTTAGGATATTTCGAGGCATTTTAAGAAGTTTGGGGGCATTAAGAAGCAGTCTAAGGTATTTTTTGGATATTTAGAGGCATTCCAACGCAATTCGGTGCACTTTAAGACATTCTAATGGAGTTTGGGGCACTTTAGAGAAGTGCGAGACATTCTGAAACAATCTAAGACAGCTTTTGACGCATTTGGAGGCTTCCTAAAGTAGTTGGGAATATTTGAAGGCATTCTAAGGTATTTAAATATTCTCAGATGTACATTACATTAATATTCCGTTCAGAAGTAATTTTTTAAGTTGCGTTATTTTTGCCTCTTGACATATAAAACTTCAGAAGTTACTTGTTGCAATTACCTCGGCTTTTTTAGGTATTTATTTTGTTTTCAATCACCGGACTGGCCGGGTGGTTACGGTTAATAAGTTGACTAGTGCATGGACCGCCTCAGGATCAAACCCGAATCAGATGCTCGGCAGGTGGCCTACCCAGTCACTGAAAATAATTGGCCGAAACAAAGTGGTCAAGTAGGGAAGGTAGGCGGTTGTCGAAGACGCAATGTTTACCATGTCACCCCGAACGCCTAGCGTACGACACAACCAGGTATGAAAGCGACTTAGGAGAGCTTAACCCCCCATATTGCCGGCCATACTCCCTCGCGGAGCGTAAATGACGATACCTTTACCTTTATTTTGTTTTGTTTAATAGAGAACTGTTGACTTTTTATTTTTAACAACTGTTAGTGAAATATCTATTTAAAAAAATTAATAAAGAGAATCCCTCGTACGCAAATTTTGAACAAATCCCTAGAAAGTGTTAGACGAATTCCCGTAAGGCTTATTTATTGCAAAATAAATCTGGAAAATGCAGACATTTTTCGAAAAGAACAAGATTTAGAAAAACGTGACGAACGTCAGTTTAGAAGTTTCAGAAAGATATTTCAAAGTTTGGCGCCATATTTTTATGACACATTTAAATTGCCGCACGAAACGTTATAAAACTGGTCTACTCAAATTGAATTTTTTGCTTAAGCTCAAATTTCCACTAATACCTTAACCTTACCATCTACTGTAGTTACATCTAAATCTACCAAGTACGGGTTAACCACAAATGGTGGTAATTTATACCTAAGTAATTAAATGTATCTACAAACTTCCTGCCTAAGAGAATACCGTAATTATATTTCACACAAACGAAATTAGCAGCTCACATTTCCAACTAAACCAAACGTCCGAATTATATTAGATGTAGACCTTTATGTATACGACACACACCTACAAGTGGGAATGATACTGTAATTTTCTAGAGTAAAATTACATGGACGTAATTATGCTGAGTGCTAGACCTAATGGAGGTTTAATTAACTGGGATACGTCTGTTGATTACGTATTAAAGGAAAATTTTGTTTATGACGGTTTATGTATTTTTGTTTATGTTCTAGTTTTGAAAATACCGAAGAAACTAATTGAAAAGTCAAATAAATGAAAAGAAAAACGTTGGAATAAGGAAGTTTCTAAATTATAGAATTTGCCTGAAATTAAGTTTTTCACTTTAAATTCAATTAGATTTGCAAATGGTATTTTAAACTTTTTAACTGGATTTAAATGTTCATAACTAAATATAAAAAAATACAATTAAATATTTAACTATAAGATTATTAAAAGAATCCCCTTGTAGCAATTAATAGGGCCTCTTTCTAGTAAATAACGTATTCATTAAATTCAAAAGGTCGTGAATGAAACGGCAAATTACATTTTTAATATGGGAATTCTTGGATATTTCGCTTTATTGGAAAATCTTGTATTGTCCATGACCCACGGCCTTGGCCTTTCGTAGACCTTTACTTCATTAGGCGAAAAGGGCATCCACCTTTTTGTGCTGAACTCTCAATATTCTTTCTATTGAAACATTTATAAAACGAAAATCCGATTAAACAAACAAAAAACTAATTCTTAACAGCAGCGGCCTGGTATCAAAAGTTCAAAATAAGGCTTGTTGTTGACTTAAAAGCAATTAAATAGTATTTCCCCATTTGTTATTGAATCAGTTTCACGAATAAATTATGCTTTAAATTTATATCTGGTTTTCCACAATGCAGATGTTGGTAGAGGCTAATTTAATAAGTTCGATAAGTCGTACACAAAATATAAAAATTAAAGTTGGACCCTGTTTTGATATTGTTAGGTATAGATTAAATAAACCACATTGATTATATAATAATGAAATAAATAAACTATAAACCTCCCAAAATACTTACCAATTTAATAATTTTACAACAGTTCCTTTGTTTACAAAAAATTAACTTTATCAAAGAAAAAAATTGAAAAATATACCTTACAAATACATTATGGGTGTATAACACGAACAATCAGAATTGTAGGTACATAATTCGCGGAAACTTTATTTGCATATATATATCAAATAAGCTACGAGATGGCGAAATATTCCTATAAATGATACACGAAGTAGCCTGAAGGTCGCCGATTGTCATGGTCATTGACAAATAATCCTTACGTCACGTATTAACTCATATTACATATATATACAGGGTTATTCAAATTCGAGGCTCACCATTGGGATCTCGGAAACCGTAAGAGTTACAAAGACGGTTAAATTGGGGCAAAGTTGCGCTATACAATGCTGTTTAATATTTAAAAAAGAAATTTGACCTACCTATCTTAGTTTTGTTATTAAGAGCAAAAAACAGAAAAATGTCAATTTGGTGTTTTGAGCATAATTTGGTAGTTACAAAAAATTTTCAAATCTGTTAAAACTTTCTTTAGGCAACTTTTTAGCCGTAACACTGCAGTGGTATCAAATATTTTCTACGACGTTTCGGTTTTCCGGAATCATCATCAGGTTTGTTTTTCTTATGGGCGCATCTCATAGAGTTTTTGATGGTGATTTCAACGATATATGACATGATGGCATTTCACTGCCGACAACTGCTGTTATTTACAAAAATAATAAATTTCAATAGATTGCCATGGAAAAACAAACAGAAACAACACATAAACAAAATTCGACGTTCACCATTGGGATTTCGAAAACAGTATGATATACGAAGACGGCTAAATTGAGGCAAAGTTGCGCTATAAAATGCTGATTAATAATAAAAAAGAAAATTGACCTCTCCAGTTTAGTTTTTTTTTCACTGTCGTCAAAGATACAGAAAAATGCTATTTAGTTATTTAGTTTATTTACTACAGGAGATGTTCATACTGAAGGCCGTTTTTCTGTTGTTTCTGTTTGTTTTTCCATACCAAAAAATGAACCTGATGATGATTCCGGAAAACCGAAACGTTGTAGAACATTTTTGATACCATTACAGTGTTACGGCTAAAAAGTTGCTTAAAGAATGTTTTAACAGATTTGAAAGATTTTTAATAACAACCAAATTATGCTCAAAAAACCAAATTGACATTTTTCTGTTTTTTTCTCTTAATAAAAAAACTGAGATAGATAGGCCAAATTTCTTTTTTAAATATTAATCAGCATTGTATAGCGCAACTTTGCCCCAATTTAACCGTCTTTGTAACTCTTACGGTTTCCGAGATCCCAATGGTGAGCCTCGAATTTGAATAACCCTGTATAATTTTATCTCAAAGTTTTGCTATTTATCAAAGCTTTTTCAAATTACTCCGACAGTTTTGGAAATATTTTTTATTTTGAAGATCTTTCCAGGTGCAAGAATCTCTTTGTAAAATAGTATTGCTGCCTATAATTAAAAATATGCACAAATATAATAAGGATCTGCACAATAAATTAATATCAATTGGTTTAATTGGATGACATGAGTTTCAATAAAAGGAAACCTAAAGAAAACTAGTGTCCCTAATTGGTGACTTAGGTATCATAAAGACCAACTCCTCTTTTCCAAGTTAGAACTCGAGCACTACTTCTAATAACACTTAATGTTAGAACTAAGTTCCAACTATTCATACATTCCAGTTAAAATTACGAATTAACATAGTTTTACAACAAGTTTAAAACTACAATTCTGAAAACTCCATCCGTTTTAAGCTTTTAAGTTTTAACCTCATTCATTTCAGTCGAAGGTTTGATTAAATTTTAAATTAACATTTGCACCCATTCACTTTACTGGATTGAAAAACAGAAAAAGAGATATTTTAACCATTTATCATTATCGAAACAACATCGGCAAGTGTTACCGAAAGTGTGTTGTAAATTTATTAAGGGATTCTGGGGAAAACTCGAATCGATTGAGCTCCAATTTCGTCGAACACACCCGTAACGTTTATAAAATCATTAACAGAGGATCCTTTTCATTTTGAAGTGCCAAAATCGGTTTCCGTTTAAGTATTTTACGATCACTGTACTTAGTGAAATGTAGAAAAAATGGTAACATAAAAAGCAAGCTGTCGGATTTTTACAGTACCATCTGTCTTGGGCATAGAAAAGAGGAGATAAGTAAGTCTACTTTTTTATGTTTTAAAAATACCAAAAATCTAAGAATTTCACAAATTGATGGGAATGCAAGGAAGCATAATTTTCCCGATAATTAAGCGCAAGGATTGTCCTATTTTCAGATGCAAGCTGGCGCTCCATTTTGCAAGTATCTATAGCTCACCTATCATCAAAAACTGAATGTTGTACAATTTATAAGAATGGTTTATAAAATTCAAGAGGTAAAACATCCATGGGAGGTCCGAAGATATACGAAAAATTCTACGAAATTCTATTCGGTTGTAGGCCATAATTTCATTGTGGTTTACGTCGCAACGAAATCTAATGAATTTAAATTTATATTGCATTAAGTTGCTTCAAAAAATTTATTTGTTTTATAAATCCCTAATAATGAAGACGATTATCAATGAAAGGAACGTTGATGTAAATACAGTTAAGACACGAAGATTAGGTTTCTTTAGCAATTTTCGATAACTAAAAATATTTCCAACCTTGTAAATTGATAAAAACTGCTAATAAGGAAGAAGGTCAAACTTTCAAGCATCTAAGATAATCGTTTTAGGCCTTGTTTGGGTGTTAAAGCAACAACATCAAAACTGCAATTTCTTAAGAATTCACCTTCGTTATTTTGCTGAAAATAAAGGATCTCGTAACATTCTTAAGAAATGTCCCTGGAGTGTATCATTCAGATGCAAAATAGGGTCTTATTGAAAGGGAAACGAGAACATAAGCAGTTTTCGCACCATTTACCATGGAGTCCGATAGGATATGCTACTTGATCCACATTTAGTTTCAGGTGGACGACCGGTAAAACCGTCTTGTATTACACATATTGAGAATGCTTTGATGAAATTTCCCTTGAACGATGATTTAAGGTCTGATGTTTGCCCTTATTCAAGCAGGTTATCTTATGGAAATCGTAACGTTGTACGCTCCCGAATATTAAATGATTCTAAGGAAACGTCGTAAAAGCTTGAACGCACTCGGGAAATTACAGGATAAACTATAACCAACCAGTTGTGGCAGTTCTCACAATGTATATAAAAGCATCCCCGCAATTTTCTATATGGAACGTCGGTATATTTCTTTTACGTTCGCTTTCATAGGAAAAGTACATTTTCACGCTATTTCTGTCGAGCTATAAATACTCTTGGGTATTTTATTGCTTTTATCAATCAGGCATATTTTCCATTTTGCACATAAAAGTGTATTAAATGTATTAACATAAAATATCTAAGTGCCCAATCGTTTATAGTTAGATAAATTTAACGGCCACTTACTGAAATAACAAAAATAATAAGCAATTTCCACAGTGCGAGATAACGAAACGTGCTGCGCATATTTGTATCGACTTTTTGTCCATTTATAGATAAGAAGCGTTTATGGTGTTAATGAAATTTAAGCTGCATTATGTTTGACTACAACAATAATCATATTTGATGATGATAATGTCGTTGATACTAATAATAAAGCGCATCTATTTGATTAACACGAAAAAAACAAAACCATTGACAAAATATTGCAATCTTATATAAAATGGGAGCTGCTGTCAGCTTACGATTGAATTTTAGGGGCAAAATGCTGATTTTCTTTTGTACTCTCATGGGATACCCATAAAATTTCCCCAACCTCCTTTTGCAAAATAAGGACCTATTATTAAATATTGGTCAAACTTCCTCGAAGAGACTGTCCCTAATTTTCTTCGGCCTCATGAACTGTCTCAAAAGATTGGCTTCAAACAGCCCTAAAAAATAATTTTGGGGGAGAAGAATTATAACATAAGAGCACCAAGAGACTCAAACTATGTATAAATCTATAAAACTCTTTGCATTGTTAGATTTTTGCTTTTTTGTTAAATCTTAATCTTAAATTGTTTTCAAAAAAAGTCTTGTTCTACAACTTTCAATTTGATTTTGTAACCATTACGATGAAGAAGCGTTGGCGCAATGGTAATAGCACTAATCTCTAATAAGCTAGGAGTCGTTTGGTTACAATCAACAATTCTTTCTGCGGAGTGGTCGACTTCAGATCATCATAAACTCTGTAGAAAGCAACGGGAAATTACTGCAGAGAACACATTTCCCTAGTATAAAGGGGATATAACAAAGTTCACGACGCCAAGCCGTTTAAAAATGTGGCTTCGCCAACGCCCTGAAAGAAGAACCTTTACGAAAATTTAAAAGCAATAGTTTGAAGAAACACAGAGATTTTACGAAAACCTACATAAAATGTTAGTTTTGTGCAAGAGGCGGGTTACCATGGAATTTTAGGGGCAAAATGCTCTTCAAAAATTTCTCTTATACTGCTGGTGAAAGTCTGCGTCGACCTTACCAAGAATGCTTTTTCGAAGATACACAATCATAATTATTAGATATTGTTCAAATTGCCCCCAAGCAGTCTGACAGTTATTACTACAGAATTGCCTCAAACATTAGGGACAAAATATTGCTTTTCCTATACATTGTTTACAACGATTTGGAAAACCTCGCCTCGGCCTCCCAAAAACACTTTTTGTAAATATACCATCATAGTTACTAGATATACTTAGACTATCCCAAAAGAACGGAAAATTGCTTCCGACATTTCTGCTGTTCTTAAACTGCCTACAACTACCTTAAAATATTAACAAAACGTCTTCCGGATTGGGACCGTGTCATTTTGAGACAGAAAGACTCAACGTTTCGCCCACTTCTTTAAGGGGCTTCTTCAGAAGGGCTTCGCCTCTGGCTTGGTTGACAAGTTGAGTTACCGTTACCCTTCTGCCTCTTGCTAAAAGAGTTTCGCCTCTGGCGTGGTTGACACGTTGCTCTTTTAGTGCTCCCTTTCCTCCTGAAGAAGCCCCTTAAAAAAGTGGGCGAAACATTGAGTCTTTCTGTCTCAAAATGACATGGTCCCAATCCGGAAGACGTTTTGTTAATACTAACACTGACCGTGGAAGACTTCGAATTCATTATACCTTAAAATATATCAAATTAGCACAGCCTCAGATTGTTGGTTTAAAAACCACGACTGTTTCAGCAGTGTCCTCAATTTTGTTTGAAAATCCATTCTAACTTTGATATTTTCCTGGCAGTTAGTGAGGGCCAAATTTTATGTAATTTAATTCCCTTAGGAGTACCTAACCTCTCCAAGGAAACATATTGCCACTAAATATACGTCGGGAAGGCAGTCCCAGATTTTTGTAAAGCTCACGAATTGCTATAGAACTCTCGAACTGCCTCTAAGAATGCCTTTAAACTGCCCTAAAAGATTACTCCATTTTGGAACAAAAGAATTACAATACAAAGCCACTAAGGAACTAAAACGGTGCACAGAATATTCGATATTAGATTCTTCTTATGGACGAAGCTTAGACCAATGACCCGTTATTAACTCATAACTATGAGTTCTGTGAGCCCTCTTTACACGTATGTCGGGGGCAGGAGGCTAACCTTACCCGTGGAAAGAGGTGAAGAAGACTAAGCAGAAGTTAGTTTGTGTCGCTTTATCGTATATCTTCTTGTAATAAATTTACCAGTAGCATAAATTTATCAATCGGCATACGAAAATATTTAAAAAATTTCGATTCGTCTTTTAATAATTCTTTAAATAATGTGTGGAATTCTCCCTCAACATATATGGTGGAAGAACTATAGTGCCTTCTGAATCTTCTTTTTTTATTAACGTGATCGGACAAAACACATGCAATCAATTCCAATTCTTCATCACAACAGTCTGTGTATACATTTTTAAATACAAATAATCTATTGCGGTGACCAAAACTCACCGTCGACTTACCGCAGTCGGTCTGACGGTAAAACGCTTTGCCTCCGGACCGCATCCGCACCGCCACCGCTCCGCAACCGCGGTCTGAATCAACCATAAAAGGTAAGGCGCCACAGACATCCGGACTTCACTTGATTTGAGTCAAGAAGAAATACGGTCTAGTTAATACTGCATAAATGCAGCGCCACGGGATCTTGACTGGACCTGCTGACTGGACCAACGAACCAGACCTGAGTCAGGTCAGGTAGGGTCCGGTTGAGATCTGACTCCGTTACCCCTACTACCTCAATGCACTGATAATTTCCCGCGGGTTTATGCAGTGTGTGTTAAGATTGTTGTGCATAATAATTCTTAAATTGTTCTGCTGTTAGTGTTAAATGTTTCAGCAATGCATGAAATTCGCCGTACTTTTTCCGTTGCTTAATATACGGACTCAACCATCGTTTTCTTTTTTTTCTACTAGAAGTAGGTACTCGCGAGTAAAAATTCAAATTCTGTGTCCGAAGACTCTGAACTTAAATCTAAAGCTGCCAGAACAGCGATGGACATTGGACATGTTTATTTGATGAAGCACCTTATCAAACTGAGGCTGTAAAGAGAATTCAAGTCTGGGCAGGATTCTATGGCGCATGGTGGGAAAAGTATGGTCTGGTCCGGTTCAGTCAAGCCAAGTCCGGCTGTCTGTGGCGCCTTTAAATAGCTTAACCCGGACCACCGGCTTACTGCGCCCTTCGAAGCATGGAGAAGCGTACGACCTCTAAAATTCTGGCGGGGATATCGCCGGTCTCGGAAATCGAACGCGAGATGCCTACGTGAGAGACCGAGGCCTTTTACAGGTGGCTATCCGGTCTTCTTAAATATTAGATTAGAATGGCTAAATAAAAAAATAGAGGACTTCCTCTGTTATTAACTCCACAGTTTTGCTTGAATATCCATTCTAACTTTAACTTTCTTCGGGGGATTAGTCGCGATCCAATATTACGACCAAAAGACCGATTTTCTTTTATACTGCCTTGGAATATCCATTCCCAAAGAAAAAAATATATATGTATAGCGTAAATATATAAAACAATTATCAGTCAGATTATCTCCAGAAAGATAAGAAGTAGCTACGATTCGCTCTAGATTCCTCTAAATTGCATCAACTTAAGAATGTTCTAAGACTTCTCTATTAACGAACAAAAAGTAAATGAAAAAATGAAAAAATCTTAGTGATCAACCTTTTAATTGACTGTCTTATTCGTATAAACGCATTAAAGGTTTTATCAAACGCAGGGGTGACCTACAAAGGAATTGTAATGTAAAACCAACAAATAAGCCGCATTCTTATCGTATTTTCGTTGATTTGCAATTCTATGGAATTTTGATGTATATCATTTTGTAAACAGTTTACCCCTTGTGTAAAACTGAACGGAATTATTTAGAGTTACATAGAATTTCTGTGGAAATACGTAACATTTTTTGGTATTCCGAATTCTAGGCAAAAGAATAAAAGCGACGCAGAATTACGTGGGTTTCCTTGAAATGCAGGTATTGAAGTCCTTGGAAGGAATTCCAGAGCAATCGATCACAATAATATATGACAAGGAATTCCATTTGTCTATTTTTTTTTATACATTGGCGCTCAGCAATTTTCATCGAAATTCTACGTTATCCCACGGGAATTTCAGGGAATTCAATTCAGTGCTTCGCCATAATTCCGCCGTTATTTATCTCTTGTTTAAAACTTCTTAATATGTTCGAAAATAGAACGACGGGACCGCAGTTATGGTTCGAGGTTGTCAGTATATTTTGTCATAAAATCATAATACCTACATACATAATTATGGAAGCCTGGTTATGGTTATAAATGAAACTTACTTCTTTCTATATTGAAAATATGTATCTTGTTGACAAGAACTGTTGTTGTTTACACGAACCTACTGAATTCTCAGTCAAGAAATGTTAAGGTTATGTGACAATATTTTACCACGAAACCGCACTCAGATCGCGGGTACTGTGGTTCGGAGATTTGACCACAGCGTTCAGGAACCGCGATCGTAAATAGTACCGGTTTCCTTAAAAAATTAACCGCGGTCCCGTGGTTCTATTTTCGAACATAATACACATAACACCTATCATAGGAAATCGGTCAAAATACGACAAGGACTTCCACGGAAGTCCATTTGTCCATTCTTTTTATACATTGGCGTTCAGGGAACTTCATCGAAATTCTTCTAAATTCCACGGGACTTTCAGGGGGTCATTCCACTGTGATTTACTTCTCCTTTAAAACTTATTAGATAACAAAAAGATGCATCAGAAAAGATCATAACAATATTTTTTAAGGAATCCTGTAACTTCGGACAGAAAAAATCGTTTTGTACACCGAAATTCCACAGCAATTTCACGGCAAGTGGATCGAGAGAGGACAAAGAATTCCACGAAATGCCATTTTGCCTATCCTTTTACAAACATTGACTCTCTGAAATTCAATTGAATTCCATTCAGTTGTTCACCGTAATTGCAATGTTTAAAAGTCATGAGATAACAAATGCGGTCGTGGCTCAGTTGGTTTAGCGTGCGTCTGGCCACTGAGACTGGCCCGGGTTCGATTCCCAGGATCACATAAACAACGAAAACACCCGATCGCTTTCCTCGGAAGGCAATGGCAAACCACCGAGAGGTATAAATACTGCATAGTAAGTCTTCTCTGGAGTAGAAGTGCTTGCAGAAGTGGTTCGGAGCCCACGTTAAGCTGTAGGTCCCCTATGTCTGTAAGCTACTTGACACGCACACTACAGGCATATGGAGAGAAGACGGCAACGTCCATCAAAGGGCACGTCATTCGAAGAAGAAGATAACAAACAGATGCATCAGAAAAGAGGGTAACATTTTTAAGGAATCCTAACTCCTAACAGGTAAAATCGAAGGGAAAAATTTTGTATACTGAAATTCCACGTAATTTTCGGTGGGTAGAACTTTGAGAAAATTCTGTACACCAAAATTTGATCAAAATACGCCAAAGAATTCTACAAAAATCTATTTTGCCTATACTTTTACAAATATTGCCTCTCAGGGAATATCACCGAAATCCCATGGGCATTTCATTCTGCTGTTCATCGTAATTCCACTTCTCGTTTAAAACTCATTAGATAACAAACAGATGCATCAGAGAAGAGCGCAAAATTATTTTTAAGGAATCCTCTAACTTCTAATAAAAACAATCGAAGGGTAAAATTTTGTATATCGAAATTCCACGGTATTTCATGGGAATTTCCGAGCGATAGAACTCTGAAACAATGTTGTACACTTCTACACCGTAATTTCACGGCAAATTTTTCAAAAAACGATAGGATTCCCCGGAATTCCATTTGTTCATCATTTTATATACATTGCCTCGCACACGAAATTCCATGCAATCCTACGGAATTCCATTCAGTTGTGCACCGTAATTCCACTCTAGTTTATCGCTCGGGAATTTTTTAGAAAACGACTCTCAATACCTTGAAGGGTAAATAGCAGTTGAATTCTAGTACACAACTGAATGGAATTAGTGGAATTCTAATTCCGGCGAAACTCCTTGAGTGAGTGAGTTCACTATATACTGAAAACATTTAATATGGAACTTAAATTCTTGTATACAAAATTTTTCTAGCGGTTTACCGAGGGGTAATTGATATACAGTGCGGACGTAAATCCCCCCCCCCCCGCAAACATTTGAAGGGATTGATTTTTTAAGAACATTCAAAAGTAACCTTAAATAAGACAACAAAAACTACCTTTTGACTGTCTTCTTTTCCCATGAAGTTCAAGATGTCACCGCTAGGACAAAAGCGTCACTTTTTTTAGATGGAACCATGGGTCGAGTAACACCTCAAATTAAAAATATTTCAAAACTCCCTTTAAGGGTGTATTGTAGTGTACTGGCATATAACATACTTTTCTAATTATTAGAATAAATTTTGGAATTAAGTTTTCCCGCTAGCAAGTGTATCGTCCTAAAATATTAATTATATTAAAAAAATATATACATACTAAAATCCCTACTCAAACTTCAGCAACTTATAAAATACAGCTGAAAATAAGACGACAACAACAACAATAAAAACAGTCCAATAAAAATAGTACTACGACACTAATACAGAATTTGGTAAAAAATAGGTAATTTTATAAGGTTAAAGAGTTTACCTTCCAACTTTTGTAATGGGAAAAAACAATAGCAAAAAGTCACGACAACTGTATTAAATATGAAAAACCGGGAACAAACAAGGACAGCCTAATAACCTAAACAGTTGTTGAGAACTTTAATCCTACAATACAAATCCGTCTAAAAGAGTTTTTTCTCGTACGACAAGTAAGTTGAAAATTTGCTAAAGTTGCTACTAACCGTTTTTCCTTTCTTTTTTTTTTAAGTACCTACATAATATTCAACACACAGCGGCGTAACTCCGGGCCGCCTAGGGGGCTCGGCGAGCTTGTCATTTAATTATTTGCTTTTTCGGAATTACTATGGCCATCGCCTAACGGCGTCTTCCCAACACGTGTTTGTACCACAGTCTAGTAATATTACTAGACTACAACTACGAGATGCACGTAGTTGTAGTTCTTTTAATAAATAATAATAAATAAATTAGACAGATGATTGTACCAGCATCCAACAACAGCATTTTGTCCGGATAAGTTGTTGTACGACTACACTACTCTTGGTAAAATTATCGATACAAACAAAATCGTTTGATTTATCATATGATAAATCCATGCGTCGGTGGGCCGTTTCAAAGATCGTTTTATGTCTGCATAATTAAGAACTTGAGAACTTCACACATTTTTTTTATTATTCACAAAATGTATATAGACAACATTTAAATTCGTAAAAAAGGATTATAACACAGATTTTGTAAAGGCTCGTGTTCAGTGGAACACCCAAATTACTTTATGTTTTTTGTTTTTGTTCAGATGGAGGGGGGGGGGGGCAGTTTTAAGTTTGGAACCCAGGCCTCACGTACCCTAGTTACGCCACTGTCAACACATGAGTTTTCACCTATTTCTTTTAATTAAGTTATACCCAGAGAATATTTTCTACTAAAAATTACAAGAAGTAATCATTTGGAAGGGATAAAATGAGTCGCATTTTTAGGTACATATTTGGGTATTAAGATTTAAATCGGAGCGGAAGGAAGACCAAAAATTGGCTCTAACCTCAGCAATTAATTTAAAATAAAAATCAATATCCACAGTATTTGTAAAAATATACAACTTCGAAGATATTCCCGAGATATTCCAGCAATTTCACGAGTAATTTACTCTAATTTTCTTTTAATCCATAAAACCGCCTTTTCACTTTGTTTACTGGCTTACTAATATTACTAATGGCAGTTTATAAATAGTTGTTTTTCTTTCATCATCCTCTGTATTGAATTTCAGTGCCATATTCTAACATAAAAGGAGATTGGATACGAAATAACTCGGGATAGCGATGTGGAAGACATAAAATGTGACGTAAATCAGAATTCATTTCAGTTGAACTTATAAAACAGATTTATTTGATATTATACAAGACACGTGCTGGATCTACTCCAAAATTCGTTTGGTTTATTTCATTTTTCAGGTTTCTGTACGATGTTTTCTGATGTTTTCATAATATGGAATTTTACAATTTATTTTTTAAGAGCATAAAACGATTTCGAGAAAATATTAATACTAAAACTAATGAATAATTTTTAATTGCAAGCTGTTTCGTTACGAATACCAACTCTGAGTAACCCTTTTTCATACGTCAGTAATAACAAAACTAGAACACCTACGTAAAGCATTTCCTTTATTTTAAACTATTACAAATACAAATAGAATTGCTAAGTAATTATGTTTTTACGTAATTGCTTATGCAAAATAATTAATAATAACTTGCGCCAGATAAGCACTTTAAAATACAAAAGGAATGATGATTAATAATAAATCAAGAGCAAAGTTGATTTCCAGCTCATTTATCGACATTTGTTTTATAATCATGATTTCTTTAAATACGTCTTAAAAATTAAATCATAAATGTGAAGAAACCTAGGAAACTTTTTTGCGAATAATAAAGGGCAATAGCAATAATTTACCAAACGTTTATGTACATAATCAGCGCTTTAAACAATAATTTATTATTCAATTCTGAAACAGAAGGATTTCCCAAGGAGAATTAAAATATACACTACAAAAAACCAAAAGAGATTTTGGATGATATTAAGGATATAAAAAAAAAGTTATGGGCAATTAGTTTCATTGTAATTTCTCTTGAAAATACTCATGTAATGCTTTTCAGGATCGTCTTCCTAGATCGCACTTTTCACTAGTTTAGAATTAGAAAGCGATTACATTAAACAGTATACAATGACAACAACCTTCCCCGTATTTTACTTGCACAATGCGATAATTTAACACTAACAACCAGAAAATAATACCCAGCCGTGCTTTGCATTGTATGTACACGTCTGAACTACATACATTCAATGAATCTAAACAAATATACCCACATATACATATATGTATCAATTGCAGCTACATATTTCCAATTCAATAAAACCATGTAAATAATTCCAATTTAAACTACAGATTACAGATATGTAATTAATCAAACAATAAATAACTTTTTGCTATAAAAGGATCCCAAAGTTGTTGCAATTAATTGTAAAATGTTACAAAACTTGGGCATTTGTTTATAGTAATAATGGATTGTTTTCAAAAAATATCTTTGGGAAGATTTAGGCAGTATCATCTAAGCTAAGGCATTCGAAACAGTATATTAGAAAGGAAGTTTCTTGTACCTAGAATGAAACCATGATCTGGAAGCTTATTCTTACATGAAGTTAATCCTGAAGGTGAGAGTAGGGGAGGCTTGTATATTGTAGGAATTATAGATTGTGGAAATACTATGCTCTTGAAAATACCTGGAATAGGTACAATTTACAAGATATCTTAGGTCTGATTTTACGATTAAATTATTAGAAATTCTCGAAAATGGTGACTTATTTACTCAAGTTCAAAAAGTATACAAAATACCATCAATACTGTTTTGGTCTTCTTAACAAATTATAATTATTAATAAAACAAAAATTAATTAAAATTTTTCCAGGATATTTACGTTTCCAAGTACATTAATTACCACTAAGCGTAGCCACGTCGTTCTAAAATCGTACTACAACTTACTTGAATTACTTGGACAGATCCTGCCCCGGATTATTTCTATTGAAAAGCCCCTCCCTTCAACTCGAGCTTCAACTCAGGCCTTGTCAACTTATAAAACCTCAAAACGGACACACGACAACTAAAAGGAGGAATACAGAACCCCTGAAATTAATCCCTTAACGAGATTTTAAATAAAATATGTGCTACGTTCTGTGTTTTCGTGATTCGTACAACCGAGCTCAACAGAAAGTGTCGCGGAGTCTTTGAATAATTAAAGGGGGGAGTTAAAAGGGGCAAGAATTATTAGGGAATGCTGCAAGTTGGACTTGTCTTTAAAAACAATAAAAATTAATGTTTTGTTATCCAACGTAGAGTAAGTAATTCGTGTGGTCTCAAATTACATAAAATTCCAAACAGCCGTCGTTATTTAAATGATTTGTTTTGATCGTTTTTGGTTATTATATCAGGTTCGTCGTTATGGACGAATTTTTTTAATATTATATCTTATGGAGGTCCCGAGTTGCGGCTGCTAGATACCCGGCCTAGTCTAGCATGATCAGGAGAGTTGCTGGAATGGGTGGCCCGACTACTGTGTTACCATGGCATCTCTTTTCTACAAGGACCGATCATTATGGGAGAGTAGACCAAAACCCCTCACTAAAAAGTGAAGGAGGCCTTTGCGTTGCATAGGGATATGATGGGCTAATGAAGGAGTGCTGGCGGGCCAGTTGCAACTGATTCGTCATTAGATCTGAAGTCGGCATCAATAATGTATACTGTATTTTCTTGGATACACTGTTCTACAGAGAATATTAAGCAGTTTCCAAATGTCATTTGCCATAGACCAGGTTTGGATATGTACATTTGGATCGTTTTATCCACAGTTAGTTTAAGATGGATTACTGGAAAACCGTCTTAATTAACACATAAAGAGAATCCTTTTATGAAATTCCCTTTGAACAATAAGTTAACGTTTGATGTTCGCTCTCTTACGAATTCGCCCCCACCTGCCCTTAGAAGGTACACCATATAAATAGAGAAGATAATCAAAACTACATCTTACAAACGCAGCCAGACAAACTAAAACAAGTCTATGAACTCCAAAAACCGTTTGAAGTCAGAACGGAACGATTGGAAGGGCGACAAAGTCACTGCTAAATTAACTAAACAGATCTGGTACACAGTAACAATTAATGACACTGGCATTGTCGTATACATAGCAGGATCAGAGACTAAAATAAGCATTAATTTGAGGCGCTATTCTGCAGTACTTCAGGTAAAAATTACGGCTATACGTTTGTGTTTAAATTCTGATGCAGAAACGGGAGAATCACGAGGCGCAGTGGAAACATTGATGGTATTCATAACATGCTAGTTTAACTTCAAACTGGTTTTAGACTGGCACGTACAACTAACGAAACTGAGAAAATACAACAAGTTACGTTTGATATAGGTCTCGGTACACAAGAGACTCTATTGCATTGAAAAGATTTTGTTAAAATTGGCAACGCTGATGGCGCTCATGCCAACCAAGCCAGTTTAATTTCAAAAAGGTTTTAAACTTCCACGTAAGTATAATTAGCGAAACTGGAAAAATACACATGCTGCATATGGGTCTCAGGCAACAAGAGTGTCTATGGCAACAAAAAGGTAAATAGTGCTGTCGAAACCGATGGCAAAAAAGAGAACTGGTGGTTCTAGGGCCGCTGCTGTAGTACGTATAGTTCTGCAATTAATAGGGGAAAAGAAAATCTTAAAGGCATTACAGATCCTTACAGGGCTTGTAGTTTAAATAAACACCTACACACGACCCTACACACTTAGAAATCCCATGGTGTAGGTACTATGAAGACAACTACTTTAATGGTTACTGGTGCTACTGCGAAGATCTACTTTGAGGAAACAGTACTGAAATGCAATAGGTTTGAAAGTAAGGACTCAATAATAGATGTCTTGGACGTGTTTGAAAGCACATGACTATCTACCCTACTTGAACCATATACTTTTCCAGGGCGCAATGGGTCTTAGTAGACCTTCGTGCAGAGGTCTAACGACTCTAACAAGCAATCTTAATTAATAATAATCTTAATGGTAATCAAAAATATTTCTGGTTTGAGTAAAATTTGAGAATTTTATGGACAGAATGCCCAAACGACCCTAAGTAACCCTATTATATACTAAGTTAAAATCCATTCACGAATATTGTAAATTTCTCGAAGATTATTGAGGAGCCAGAAAAACATGAAATAAAAATAAAACAGCTGACTTTATATTAAAAAAAAATTCAAAGTTATAATGATAAATATGTAAAACAAACAACAAGTAAGAAGAGTAAAAAATCCAAATATGTAATTACTTTTGCAAGACTACCGAAGAATAACGGTCGGGTCTATCTACCTAGCCATGAACTCCGTTCAACAATTATTCCATCTTTTTTTCAATTGTTCCATATCCCCAGAAAAATTTTTTTTCGGCAACTCTGCACAATATTGTTCTTCTTTGAGTGGTGCTTCATCAGATGCAAAACGCTTTCCCATGAGATGCTTTTTTAAGTTTTTGAATAGAAAGAAGTCTGACGGAGCTAGGTCGGCCTATAAGGTGGATGCCCTACCTGTATGAACCCACAATCACAGTTGATTATCTGCTGGATGACACTTCATGACACTGCGCTGTTCCACCTTAATTTCGCCCATTTTAGCAAGAAGTACTTCCCAAATCTCTATAAACCGCACAAATTAATTACACCACATGTACTTCTAAATGTCACAGCTATTTTTTAATAATTGGTTTGACATCGTCGCCTTTTCGTTTCATGGCTAGGTAGATAACATAAAAATACGGCCCCGTATTTTAGTTTTCAATCTCACTATACAGGGTTTGTCAAAAAGTACAAGTCATATGGGATTTTTTTTTATTAAAGTATTTATTAAGAAAATCAATACGGCGTTGGTTTGTACTTGCCTAAGGACTAAAAAAAGTGCACACAGATTTGGTCAAATGACATTCTGCACCTGTCAAATTTGACACTTTTTGAAAAGAATCTTCAGAAATGGCCCTATTTATGATTTTTTCGAAAGATTTCATTTGAAAAAGTTGTTCAGAATGGCATTTTACGTCGGTTTGCAGATTTTCAACTAAAAATTCGGACTTATTATTTTTTACTCATTTTTTTTAATTTTCCAAGTATAAGTATACTACAAAATTCTCGCGGAATTTTTTTCGTTGAATTCCGATGAAACTCGCTTGTTATTATACTTTTAATGTTTTTAGTAAAAATATCGAAAATGATGATTCAATTTCGAATAAAAACCACTTTGGTCCAACGATGCCGCGAATTTTCAACAGGAAAATAGTTTTTTGCAAACAGTATTTTTTCAAGAGAGTCCAGGTGGGCAATTATTTATCGATATAAGTTGATTCCACACGTTTCAACAGATTTCAATGAAAAAAATGAGAATTTTGTAGTAGTACTTGAAAATTCAAAAATATGAGTAAAAAATAAGAAGTCCGAATTTTTAGCTGAAAATTTGCGAACCGACGTAAAATGCCATTCTGAACAACTTTTCCAAATAAAAACTTTCGAAAAAATCATAAATAAGGCCACTCTTGAAGATTTTTTAAAAAATGTCAAATTTGACAGGTACAGAATGTTATTTAAACAAATCTGTGCGCACTTTTTTAGTCCTTAGACAAGCACAAACCAACGCCGTATTGATTTTTTTAATAAATACTTTAATTAAAAAAATCCCATATGACCCGTATTTTTTGACAAACCCTGTAGGTATGGGTGGAACGAAAAGTAAAGAATTTAAATTTTTTTTAATTTGTATTTTCTAATAGCAATAAAAAGTTGCTTTTAGATGTGGTTATTGACCATACAAAATTTCGGTTCTGTATGAAAATATTTTGAGGATATTTTGAGCCACTATAAAATAAAGAAAAATTAAAAAAATTAATTTTTTAAAAAATGAATCTAATAGCAAAAAATCGTTCTATTTTCATATACTTATCAAGCATAAAAAATCCAGTTCTGTACAAAAAGTATTTGAGGTGCGGCAACTGCTTTGAATTTCTGTACTTGAAAAGTTAAATATACAAATAAAGCGGACTATTTTTTTAGTTATTTAAAATAATTTATATTCAAGATTTCTTTTTGCCTGCATGAAAGTAAATATAATGCTAAATTGAATAATATATCATACATATGTTACATACAGGGTGAGTCCTTAAGCGCGGCCGCCGACTCTATCTCGGAAAGCAGTTGACGTACGTTAACGGGGAAGAAAATTTACGAATAAACTTGAGCCTAAGAAAGCCACTAAAAATCTTTTTTGCCGCCGATTCTTTCAGCGGGCGGCGCAATCGAGGGGCGGCATCATTAAATCGCACTTTTTTCGAAAAATTTCTAAATGAAGGTCTATTAGAATATGTCTAGATCAAAAGAACGTCTAATTTTACATAAAATGGATTCTTGAAGTTTTAATTAACTTTGATGATGGGCTGCGGGGCGAAGACATAACCTCCAAGGTTAAAAACAATTATATCTTTGGTTTGGATTTTTCTTTTTCAAAACACTCGGTATTTTCCTAAAGCTATAAATATTGTCTATTGAAAATATTAGTTTAAATTTTTTTCAACTTTTTTTCTAAAATTCTCGGCGCATTTTAGTGGAAACTTGCTTTCAACTGCAAGTATCTCAAAAATTTCAAATACAAAGGCACAATCATTTTATTATTACGTTATGAAGAAATTAAAGACGAAGAGATTGCAAAAAAACGGAGGTTTTTACCATCAATAGAAGCGGAAATATCGAGTAAAATGCACCTAAAAATTCGAAGAAATCTTAAGTTACGTATATATTTCCTTTCATCACTTATCATGCTTAAAATGACATTTTCTGGAGAGGCAAAATAACCGTTTCGTTGAATTCGAATTACTGTGCCCACAACTTGTTTCAAATCAGCAGAAAGATAACGAGAAAAGTTTACGAGCCTCCATAAATGTATTGGATCATCTGTCAGGAACAGATTTAATTTGTTGATGTAAAACCAAATGGAAGCATAAACATTCATAATAAATCCCGCTAATATGTAAAGGTTTTGTGAAGGATGTTCTGTTGAGAGGTTGGGACAGGTGATAAAATAAATGGCGTAATGGCAGCTTGTTTCCATGAAACAAAAAAGTCATTCATTGCTATGATTTTTCAAGATTGTCTTCTAACAATCTTACAGCATCTCCTTTAGATCCAGTATTGGTAGCTGCACCATCACACCCAGCAACAAGAAGACTTTGAATATTGACGTTGTTATCTGTTAAGTACTTTGTTACACTTTTCATTATTTCAACAGCAGTGTAAGGCTTTGGTGTAATATGACCCAAGAATTTTGATCCTGGTTGCTGTAACAAAACAATATGTTCCTATATTATTGTTCCCCTATAAAATTTGTTCCCTTCCTTTTTTTGCATTATAGTCTTATCCTTGCGACCATCGAAATAGAATCCTTTGAATTCCAAATTACCTTCCAAATTTCGCTGCAGTTTTTCACGATTCTTCGACATTTCTCTTCTAATTAGTACTTTAGTATTATCTTCATCTGAAACAACTCCCACGTCTTTTAGTACTGTGCTTGTTATCTTGGCTACAACTCTGTCTGAAACGCCTGTTCTGTCACAGACTAAAGCCAAAGATGGAAATGCAATTGCATTTGTGGAATTGCCGGTGTAGATTCTTTTGAAGTTGATGGGAACGGCGACACTAGGGCGGGTATGTTTAATTTTAACTCTTCATAACAATCAATTCGGCTACAGTCAACTATGTTCTGATTGTGAAGTAGTTGTCCGCATATTTCGTAATCCTCATTGTAGCATTCTGCATCCTCTGCTCTCTTTCATTCAATCTTTTAGATATTAAAACATCGATGGAACTTATGTCCAGTTTTCTCTCCGTTCTTTGATCCTGTATAAATTTTTGGTATTTTAGACGATTTATTACAGTTGCATAAAGAAAAATCGCTGCACTTACAGGTTGCAATATCAAAGGGTTTTTTTAGATTCGTTTTAAATAGGTTTAAGTTCGGTTCGAATGTTTCTGCTGCTCTCCTAGTTTTTATAGACTTAAGCAAGTTTCTATATTTAGCATGATATGTAGTAATTTTCTGAATTGCACGAGTATGGGAAACAATAGGTATTGAAGCTTTCCGCCACAGATTTTCTACTATTTACAGCTAATATATCTGCAATTTCTCCTACTGTGGGTTCCTTAGAAGTTTTTTCGGGCTTCATATCATTTTGCCACTCAAAATGGCAACTATCCGTCTCTATTAGCATTATTAGCAATTACATATTCAAATTTAATTTTTTTGAAAATTTCAAAATTCAAAAGGCTTGCGGCACCTCAAAGACTGAATTTTAAAACCTCAGACTTTATAGAATTGATAAATAGACCAAATGGCAACTTTCCGTCTGTATTAGAAATCATATATTTAGGTAAATTTGATTTTTTCGATAATTTTGAAATTTTCAAATTGTTTGCGGCACCTCAAAGACTGAAGATAGAAATCTGAGATTTTGAAGAATTTATGAATAGACCAAATTGCAACTTTTTACCACTATTAGAAATCGCATGTCCAAAATTGATTTTTTTCGTTCCACCCTACTGTATATGTAACTTTAGGAAAGACTTACGAAATTAAAAAAAAAACGAAAATTGTAAAGCAAATGACTACAGTAACAGCTAAACTAATTACGACTACAGTAATAGCTAAACTAATTACAGAGGAAGCATTTATGGCACAATAAAACACATTTCATGTAACTAAAAGCGTATTTCAATCAGAAATATGCACACAAGTTAATTATACGGGTATGTATTTGTGAAACACAGGCCAAAAACCTTTCCAGCAACTTATCTAAATTTCTATAGCTTTACCTAATGTTTGAATTCCTGTTTTAATATTAAATTGTTACGTGTTTTCCAGAAAATCAACAGAAGAAAGTTTGCAAGAGCATTAAAGTACATAATATCTAATTAGAGTACGATTTACGAGGTAGTTTAAGGATTCATGGATTTTACGAAGTCATTAAGAATAATATGAATAAACGAAAACCACTTTCACTATCTATTAAGGTCAAACTTATCAAACGAAAATGAAACGGTATACTTGTTTCAGGACCAGTTTAACCTAACAAATAAATATAAATTTCAAAATCAATTATTACACAGGAATTGCTTTTCATATCATGAAATATTATTAAAATATTAAGTAATTAACCAAACGGCATAAAATTAAATTAATTTTTAAAAACTCATTTAAAATATACCTCCAAAACTGCGAAAGTTACTTAAACAATCATAATATCATAAATAAGAATTAAGTGGTGGATTCACTCCTTTACAGGTTAGTGGTTTTTCCTTACAGAATTTTCATTATAAATATATTACCTACTTTCTTGGTGCGAGTTAATTTAAAACGGAAATACGTAAATGTTTGTTAGTTATAATTCCGAATAATAATTATAACTACGGGATTTCCCTAAAATTTCGATAATACCAACTAAATTGGTTTACTTATTAAAAAATAATATTTACACAGAAAATATATTTTTATCGAACCATTTAAACGACTTGAAGCTTTTCATGGTATTTTCTTGAACGTTTCTTTTGTCGAGTTTTTTGGCAGTTTTCACTTTTGTATTAAGTAATTTAATTTTACTTGTTTAATCTTTAAGTTTTAACAACTGGTGGCGAAGCACCCATGGAAAAATGATGGTTATGGAGTCAAATAGAACAATTAGCAACTTAGGTACAAATACGTAAATAAACTAAAAACATAATAACTGAAAACAAAAAATTGTTTTCCTTTGAAACGAATTAAGAATAGTTTAACAGTACTTCTAGCACTTTTCTAATGTAAAAAAAAAGCACCAAAACTTAGCTTTGAGAAGAAACAGGTTAGTTATTATAACCCGAAGTACCTATAGATTTAACAATCAAATTTCAAACACCGAAATACGTGCAACTTTCTCTATTCATATTGGCAGCAAAATTTGCAAAAAATTAAACCTGTTGCAGGTATGTATTTCATGTATTCGTAGTCGGCCATGATTTTAAAACAAACGCGTTTTAGCTTGTTTTATGATCAGGAATCAGGAAACAATTGAGGTTTACTGTTTACTTTTTTTTTAAATAAATATACCTACACCTGGAAAAGTGCTACTCGTTTGTGAAAGACTTACAAATTAGAAAAACGACCTCTAAATTATTTATAGCAACTATGTACAAATATCTATAATTAATTGTTTAATAACTACCATCCTTACGTTTACCAAAAGCATTAAAAGTGATATAAATTTAGTAAGGAGTGTTCATGCAGTTCTAAGGAGAGTCGAAGTTGAAAATTGTGCCAAGCAAGATAATCAGGTGGCATAGGTACTTTGTAATTTGCAATTAGGAACTAGATTATCAAAAAAGCACCGAAATTCCCTTTAAACGATACTTGAATAGAAAAAGACCACAAGAGATTGTTAAAAAGCAAGTTTTTCCAGCTGGTCTATTTACCTTTTTGTTTACTGATTGATAAGTTGTTGCAGTATGTAAAGGTATTGAACTGCTACCCCTTTTTAGTGGGAATTTTTCCATGATTCACTTATACACCTGTAATAATGAAATCTTTCAATTGAAAAACTACCCAATCTGATCTACTTTAAGCATGTGAAACAAGTGCATCCATTTCGTCTTTCACTTTAACGGTTCACTTGTTACAAGTGAAAGCTTGCGAAACGCAAGCAAGCTACGCTAAAAGCAAAATTTATAAAAAAATTACCATTTTATAACTATCATCCGTGCTATGTTAGCTGTCAAAAACACTGCGAATCCACAGTTTTATTTATACACACAACACATCACGCTTTATGCACTCTGCCAACTACGCGTTCGTACTAATCACATTTTTAGTGTCATTTTATCACGTGATTTTCTACAATTGGCAACGCCGTCCATTCATACCTTCCTGACGGAAACCTGTTTTGGATTTTGCCTTTTTTATCGACCTGTACGGTTGCTAAATTTGTTCACAGATGACTCTGCAGGTAGCGATTTTTTGTTGTCGACGTTCATTCATTTGTTGTTTTCGCTTGTTTATAATTCTTTATTTTTTTTTATATGGAATTATTGTGTTTATAATCATCAAATTTCAAATCAACAATCCATAAGATTTATAAGAAGTGCAACAAATTTTAGAAATAGAAGAAACCTTGTACTTTGTTGTCGCTACAATCTACAATCTCAATGCTTGAATTTCTGACGAGACTAAAAATTCCGGTAAGTGAAAACCTTTTACAATTTTGTTAACTTCTATCAGAAAATAGTGTTTTAGAGTTCATATCGTTAACAAATCAAGCATTTCAAGCATTTTATTAAGAATTAAGAATAGGTCACAAATGCATGCTTAAATAAATTTGCATTTCAAGTAGAAGCATGCCTGGGCCCGTCAAATTGTGTCAGAATTTTATGTTTCAAGCGGGCCAGAATACCAAAATTTTAAATAATTCTAAGATTATTTAAAACTAATCAGGTCATCACAGCGGTTCAACCATGAAAAAACCGGTAATTATTAAGCCAAGCACCCTCTGGTTTCAAGTTTCAAGATTAAGTTTCAGAAACTTTTGTGCAATTGTTATACAGGGTGATCCTGAAATAGCTGATCAAAGGGTTTGGATTGGGCTTGTCATAAGCAAAATAAAGTTCTCGGTTCTCGTAAATGTTGGTCTAAAAACGCATTCCTCATCAGTTAAGATTAATTTTAATTTCTAATACCCATTTCATAAAAATGAAAGCCCCTGAAAGTTATTTGCATTTACACAAATTCTTGAAAATATCTTTCTCTGTTTCGGCATTATAATGACATCATTCTAGAACGCATTTTGATGCTTTAATGAGCTTCATTATTAAACGAATTTGTGGTGATATTTTGTTTTCGGAAATTGGTGATACTGTATCAAATAATACACAAAATACCTAGGCAACCATTCAGTTGCTAGGCAACCAGTCAGT
This sequence comes from Melanotus villosus, assembly GCA_963082815.1. Taxonomy (NCBI): domain Eukaryota; kingdom Metazoa; phylum Arthropoda; class Insecta; order Coleoptera; family Elateridae; genus Melanotus; species Melanotus villosus. The sequence goes on from OY720425.1 coordinate 42,160,127, forward strand.
TGCTAGGCAACAAAAACGTCAAATGTCAAACTTCTGTCAACTGTCAAGCAAAAATCGCTATCACCAACCTAACTATTTAACCAAACTTCCCCAACTCGAAACTGTCAAGTATTTTTATAAAAAGAAATAATGTAAATGGAAGCCGAAACAGAGAAAATAGTATAAAAAACTCGTTACAGAAGGCAATTCGAGCACTCGTCCGTTCGGGCATTCGCCGCGGGGTATTCAAATTTTGGACTCGTGCGCGAAAACGATGCCTCCTGTAACTTGTGTTTTAATATATAAGGTTATTCAAAAGTAAGTTACATTTTGAAGTAGGTATAACACTCAGGACCACCCTGTATATTTAGGAAATATAGTACATATTTAGATATTCTGAAACATACAAGAGGACTTCTTAAGCATACTAGCTAATTTTTATCCATAATTTTTTTACGATAAGGAAACTTAATTCACCCATATCTATAAATTATTAACAAAGATTATTACTATCAGGCTTACAGATAAATTTGATGAATATAAACCACCGGAACAAGCCTAATTTCTTAAGGTACAACTCATCACATACAATCCTGATGTGTCCTTATAGAAAAATGCACAAAATACAATGTTGCTCTCCACATGACTTCTGGATAACAACAAAGTGTTTGACTCGGTGAAACATTGAGTAGTTTTCAGTGTTTTCACAGCAATGGATGATTCAAGAATCGACTCAAGATATAGAAATCTGTTAAAACATATCAAGTCAAAATCACCGATAACTTAACAACAAGCAAAATCTAAGTAGGCCGAGGAGTACGACAAGGAGACGCCATCTCTTCAAAACTCTTCACCCTGGCTTTGGAAGACATTTTCAAAAAAGTGAAATTAAAGTTGAATGAGAAAGAAATTAGGATTAACGAACGACATGTTCACCTTCGTTTCACGGACGATATTATTTTAATTAGTAGTGATCTGGAAGAGCTGTAGAGTATGTTACAGAACTCATGAAAGAAATAGGTTTTGCCATAAACATTGGAAAACTGAAGTCACGACTAAGGAAAACAGAAGACACACACTCGGCAACCAAAAACAAATGTTTCTTTAGGACATACGATCAAATTAGGCAAAGAAAAATGGACTGCAGGGAGAACCAAAAGAACTCGAATGACATAGGTGAAATGCTCCCCAAGTAAAAGTGAATGCTGACCTAATGGAGCGAATAGCCCACTGTCCATAATTTCATAGATTTTGTTATACGTTGTGTTAGATACAATTTAGAGACTATTCGAACACATTATATTCACGTTCTTTTTCGATTGCAATAGACTACGATTTTGTTTATTTCTATCAAGAGACCCGAAATAAATTCATCCTCAGAAAGCCACGAAATTAAAAGTCACGTCGTATCTAGATTCAGGAAATATTACTTCTGTTTGTTTTGACAGGTATTCCAAATGAAAATATTCAAAGTCGAGAAGGTTTGGCAGTAGTTTAGGAAATTCAAAATATCGAAATTGATTTAGCAGTTAACCCTGAAGCGAAAGATCAGAAGCAGACGGGAATGTTCTTAACTTAGAGAAATTGTTAAATCGTTAACATTTACAGTCGTAACGATGTTTTCATCACACCTTTTGTGACGAGTCTGTTTATTCTCAAAAAAGAAATTCCACAAATGAGTAAACTTTAAAATTCCTCAGTTCAGAATTCTAACTTTACTACTATTCTGTGGAGCCTATAAAACATTTTGCCATTTTAGTTGCTATTGCCTTAATTATTAATTGCATTGCAAACATTTCCACTTTTTGTTTATTGAGTGAGATCTAGGACTGCGGGTACTAAAGATCTTATCACGCAAAAAAACCAGCTATTTCCGCATTATGCGAAGAAAACTGTTATCTACCATTCATTGGTTTTCTCTCTTTTCAGCCTGTATTCGTCCACTCCTGGATGTAGGCCTCTTCCAATATTTTTATCTTTTCCTGTCTAACGCTGTCTGGTTACAGTTTTTCCCTGCCACTTTCTATACATTATTTCGCCAACTTTTCTTGGGTTACCCTTCTTTTGTTCCCTCTTGGACGCCATACCGCTGTTTTTATATGTCTCTGTCTTGTCTGGTAATGTGGCCGGCCACCATTACATCTTAATTTATTATATCCGTTACTACTGTCTTTCTTCGGATTTCCACGTTTGTAACCCTTATCTCTCAAGCCAATACCGAGCACAGTTTTCTTTTTTACACGCTGTGTAACTTCGAGTTTGTTTGCCAATTTACGTGTTCGAGGTATTGTTTCAAATTCATATGTGAGAACTGGAAATACACAAGATCCGTATAGTTAGGCACCTACTTTTCTTTTGGGATTTATGGGGATTTCTTAAGACTTGAGAATTAACCCGAGTTTACCCAATGCTGTCCAACAAAGTCCTTCTCTTCTAGAGATTTCGGAGATTATATACTCGGTTACTTTTTCTATGGCTTGGATTTCGATGGTTATATAAACTGGTTCTGTGCTCATAATTTTTGTCATAGTGAGATCCATTTCCAGACCGACCTACGACGCTTGTTGGAGTTCTTCCGGCATAGTTTGTAGTTCTTAAGTTGTGTTGTTGATTAGGACAATATCGTCCACCAATCTTAGACACATCCTCCAGAGTTAACGTGAATTATTTTGGCGAGGTTGTTTCCGTTGACGTACTTCTTTACTGATCTGAATTTTTAGAGTTTTCATGCCTTCATCTATCGAAATGTGGATGTATGCGTTGTCATGTATATATTTAATAAGAGTTAAGTATCTGCAATCAATTCTAGCGTTATCCAGCGCCCTTAGGACTGCCCGTGTTTCAATAGTATGGAAGTCAACGAAGGCCAAGTAAGTATATGGCTACATTCTGCAGCTTTTTCGATGATTGTGCGTATTTTCTGTAGGTGGTCTGTCGTACCAAAATTCAGTCTGCGCTGGTGGTTAATATGAATTCATTTTGTTTGTCGATCAGTCGATCTATTCGTCACTAGTTTTGCGACAGCAAGATTATTGGGCGATAATTCTCCATGTTATTTCTGTCTCTTTTCTTAAACAATATGATAACCTTTGCATGCTTACGGTATTTTTCCTTTTGCCAGACATTTATTCCGCAGAATTTTTACGCTTTCCATTAGATTTTCTCCTCCTATTTTTAACATTTCAGTATTTACCATTGAGTAATTTAAAATAAGACGATATGTTTAAGAATAATAACTAAACTCGTCTTATCAGAGTCACCTGTGCCTATTAAAATGTATGTCCTGTATTGGTCCTGTACTGGTACCTAAGTTAATTTTGAAGTAGACTTAATCACAATTAGTTAAATGGCGGCAGCTGTGAGTAGTTCTAATGAATAGTAGATATTTAAGAATTAATCTAATTAGGTCACTTAATCTTAGTTCATAGGTGACCCTGATAAGACGAGTTTTCTAACACCCGTTATAATGCCTGCTAATCTTCTTATCTGTGAAACCTTGAAAATAAACTCTTTCTTTCCCTTTTGCCCTCTTATACCCTTACAGTCTCAAGGGGGCCGGACACACCGAGCCGCAGAGCGGTCGCTCACCCATCTAAGTTCGGGACAAGCAGGTCCTTGCTTAACTTTCTGTATTTCAGTATTAGTGCATTCCCACTCTACCGTACTGCCAGTTCGAAAATAAATTATACTTTTTTAAATATCAACCTTGATGTTAAATTTTCGTTGTATTTACTGGTATACTATTTTTATTTAGAAGTGTTCTATTAGGTTGCTACCATCGGGAGAAATTTAAAAAGCTAACTTTTGAATCAGAAGAGTTTTTGTAATTCTATTGAAGCTCGATAGAGTTTCAATGTAATTTTAGAAATTGCAGTAATTCAAAAGTTAGCTTCTTAAATTTCTTTGACTTTTTACGGTGCACAAACAAACAGCATACCTAATTCAAGTATAGAACGGTATCTGTCAGGTAAAACGACAGTTATCATAATATGTATCTAGTCTCTTTATTATGGCACTTTTTGCATGCAAATTTTGTTATAGAGGCAGATAACGCTCCCTTTGTTACAAGTTTTTGTGTTTAGAGTCAATTGTATCATTTTCCACTTATCAATCGCCACTGTTAGTTGATTGCTAAGCTCTATGTTTTTTTGTAAAAGAGGTTTCCTCTCATATTATTGTGGTTGTTACCCTTCATAATAACATTTGCTTATTTTGCTGTTACCAATCTGCTTATGTCATTTTTAAGTAGTTTAAGGGGTTGATTGTTCCCGAATCAATTTCCTGTACCTTAAGGTAGTGGGATAGTGGGTTTAGAATTTATTTGCAGTCACGTCTTTTCAATTATATTGCCTGATGACATTCTTTATGGAACCTGGCCTGATTGGTTAATTCGTTTCTGTAACCTCAATCATTTTAGTATTTTATAGAAATTTCTGTTATCCTACAAGACAATATCACGATCCTTTCTCTGGTTATCCAGTATCCTGTCTTATTCCTTCTTCTGTGTTGTCCTTCCCATTTTACTTTATTAATCTACATTGTTGTTTCCCTTTTCTTATTTTGTGGAGGTTTTCTTTTGTTCGTAGTTTTGACAGCATTTGTAATGCTATATTTCTTTGTGCCGGCGCTAAAATGTCATTATATATATAGTTCATTTTTTTCCGGTTCTGCCGACCCTTTCTCCAATTTTCCTTTTGTGTTGTATGAATCCTCGACGTCTTTATTTAAATATTTAAATGCGAATTTTCCGCCTAATTTATGCTAATTTAATCGCATTTGTATTTTGAATGCGCAGTGACAGAATTTTGACGGACTGCCCAGGTGTTGCACCTGGAATCGAATTCAATGTCTTTCTTCGCTCGACGTGGTGAAGAACACACGTTTGGCGAATTTATTTAAAAAAGTCCATGTCGCTTCCCTTTATGCGTTGAATTTACCACGTAATTAAGTGTTTTTTAAAGCGATCCGTTTTGGGTGCCTTGTTTGGCTCGTTGTTCATTATTTTTGTTTTTTGAATAGCACGTGTGATTTACATGTGATACGTTTTCCTTTTGTTATAACATTCATATTCTTATTTGTGTGGCATTTCTAGCAATTAGAATTAGAATTAATTCATTCTATCTGGGTGTTGACCTTGGAATTCTCGTTGTTCTAATTAATTTTGTGGCTGTTGGGGATTTGGAATTAATCCTGGCGTCATAGTTGAATCCAGATTGTGCGAGATCCACGAGGCGTCGCCATTTTGCCATCTTGCCATTTCGTTATCCTGTCATCTTGTCATTTTGAACTTATACGTCATACAATTGTTCCTGATGGATTGAGATAAGTGTTATTTATGGCTTATATTTCTAATTTTGTATTGATGGTTTTATCTTTCAATTATTTTTCTGCCCTTCTGGCTTAATTATTATTTTTTTTTTTTGTTCAATGTTTGCCTGTGATTAAAACCTGTTTAAATTACTGTATCTTGAATTTATTGTAGCTTTGATAATTGTTTAAAATTTTGAAAAGGTAACGAAAGTATTTACTTCAGTTGGCGTAATCTGCCTTATATTTTTATCTACTATTCCCCTATAAACCTTTACAAAGTAAGTGGATGTCATTTCATTCCATATTAATTGCGTACCTTGAGTTAGGCCTTCAGCTATGTAAATTATTTAATTAATATTCAGGTTTCATTGTTGTTAAATTATTGAATTAATATTCAGGTTTCATTTGTTTATTATCTTAAGATCATTGAGTTTAATTTGTTTGTAATTAATTTTATTGTCTTCTGAAATTTGAACCTTGGCCTTGCGCCGTATTGTTGAGTTTCCGAAAAAAATAAAGTGTAACAACGTATTTATGGCTTTTTATTATTTTTTTGATAAGTTTACGTTACACCTTTAAGTCGGCATCTATGATGTGCAGTGTGCAGGTGTGCACCCTTTTAAAGGTAAAATTATTTTATATATCTATCTGTATTGTAATGCTGGCTTTCTTTTTTTACAATTTGTCTTTTTCGTATTTTTGTTCTTTTCGTTTCTTTTATTATTGGTTATTTTTGATTTTGATTTCTGGCTGGTCATTTAACTTTATCATGTTTAATCTTCTACGTAAATATGTATTATTTCATTTTTAAACTGAAAATAGAAATAATAGACATGTATGTATGTACATATTGTCTGTAACCTCTTATACCTTTCGATTTCGAGGCTGATCCCTTAATGTATGAGGCTCTACAGGTGCAATGCACAATCCGGCCCGACTCTGCGGGGTACGTCATTGGTGCGCCGTTTAATATGTACCTCCATACTGCACCATGTGTATAGTGATAGGGTGTATATGTGTAGGACCTTGTTACTCTACCTCTTAGGCTCGTATTCGGAGGAGAGCGTCGTTAATTAGGTGGCCAAAAGACATAATAAAATAAAATAAACTTGATTTTAAGAACTTTCTTCAAGTCGAAAATTCGATTGTATAAATGTATACCAGCGTTATAGAAAAATATGCCTGATAAACATATATAAAAAAGAAAGCTGATTAGAAAACACTAATAAATTCTAAAATAAGCCTTAACTCAACGGTCTATAATTTAGGTATTTCCAATATTTATTGCTGAAATTATACGACATTTATTTCAACAAAGTATAAGTTTAATACAATAGATTAATAGAGTTTTATGTTCATATTAATGTTTTATTGCATTCTAATGTATGCATGTTTATTTATACGGAACGTATGATTTATGAAGGCTATAAGAAAACCTTTTATCACGGTCATTACTGGGTATTCATTGTTAATTTTGTGAAATGATTCCTTTTAATTCACATCCTGAAATTATAAACCGTTATTCTAAATATACAGGATGTTTTTTCGAATGGAGTTTAAATTACATAAAATTCATGTGCAAGCTGCAACAGAATTTAATGCTTAAATAAAAAGTTACGATTACATATTCTTTCATTTTTGACATACATTACCTTCTGTTGATGACTATATTTTTAATGAAAAACTTAAAATCAGTAGACTTTATTTACTGTGTTTCATACAATACTGTAAAACAAACCTAAGCAAATTGAACTACTCATAAAATTTACATCACATGGTGTCTTGCTATTTTAAATAGATAAATCTTTTATACCGAAGATAGAAAAGAAGCATTCCTCTATGCCTTCTTGGGCTTTTCCGTATTTTTAGGACGTAAACAGCAATTTCAAAAATTAACACCAAAATGCTCACAACATACCCTGTTCCCAATAAATAAAATGCACTTTCTAAATGCTTAAAAGAAAATATGGTTTCCGTAGGTACGTTGGGTTTCCTCACACTCAAACTATGATGCTTTTGAGCTCTGTAATTGTAATTTTTATCCTGCTCACGAGGCAAATTTTTACGATAGGTATTCCTATTAAATAAATGACCACCTTCCTGTATACGTAACATAATATGGTTTATTTTATTGAGAAATGGTGAAGTTTTTGGGCATATGTGCGCTCTGTAGCTGGGTATTAAAGATTCACTTACGACGTGAAACAACTCTTTGTTAAACCGCATTTTCAAATAATCCAAAGATAAATAGGCCAAGTCTTTGGAAGTAAGTCCATATCCATAACTTAAATTTCCATTTAGTAGCGAATTCATTATTTCTGACCGTTCTGCGCCAATAAATTGGTCGTGTAACCCGTAAGAAGCCGGAACCATGTAGGTAAACTCTTTTTGAAGGAGTATTTTGATTTTGCTCTCTTTTAATTCTTCTAAAGTATCAATGTCCTTGTAATATCTAGCACTAATTGAGGTGCTTATTAGGGCACTTTTAAATGCAACCGTGATGATAGTCGAGAACCACATGAAAAAAATTAAGAGTATTTTCTTAGAAAACGTGGCATTAATGAATTCCTTCGAATAACAATTAACAAAAATGCGAAGCAATTCTAGGGTTTTTGTGTATTTAACTTGACTCCTATTGAACTTGGCGTAAATTTTCTCAGAAAATTTCAGAGCCAAGTTTACAAAAATCCCAGTAATAATCAAAACGATCCAAAGGTTTGAAGGAAAAGTTAAGAATAAATATAAATAATGCGGAACTTCTCCCACTTTTGGTACTACAATCATAAATCCATCCAATTTAAAAGGGTTTGTATAATCAAAGCGGTCAAAAAGTGTATTTATTCGTAAAAGGAACCCATCATTCAAACTGAAATCGGCATTTTCGTTTGCAAGATCGTCGAAGATACCATCCCAGTATGTGCCGTTTGTTTTTATAATAATCGGTCTGCCGTGCATTTTTCTAATTGTTTTCAAAATGAGCCTGACATCTTCTCCATTGTAAATATTTTCTTCTACTACCGTTTTAGGAAATTCGTCAAAAACGGCCAGTTTTATCTTATAACCATGTAAGTCTGCCAATTTGTCACGTCTTAATGATTTTCCAGCATGCACGTAATCGGTGTACCTTATAAATTTGTGTTCAAGAAATGGATTGTAAGACATCGCCTCGAGTCTGGTTGTGTAATATACGAATAAAAAGTTTAGAATTTTGTTTCTCCAAATATTTCTTATCATTTCTTTAACCAATGAACGACGGGCGATGGTATTACAAATTAAAAAAATAATTCTTCGACGTGTGTTAAAATAATCGCAATTTAGAACCGTTTTCAGATCTGCACTGAATTGAGTAATGTTTTTGGTAAAACTTATTTTTACAGAATTAACTTCAACCTGGTAACAAGTTTCGTTTAAATCGTTGGTAATTCTTGGATACGAAAAAGTTTGTAAAAGCCAATCAGAAATTTCCTTGCTGGCCCCATCTTCATTTCCACCTATTAAAATAATAGTACACGGCGTTGGAATTATGTCTTTTACAGTCGTTGTAAATCTTTTAAATTGTTTCATTATATTTGTTTCGGTTGGTATTGTCAAAGCAGCAGAAACACTATCTAGGTATAACAACAAAATATACAACTGAAGCATTCTTCACTACGGAGTAGTAAAATTAATCTGCACAAAATATTTTGCCAAGTTTGTATTCTGAAACCTGAAAGTCTTTGTATTTTATTTTAAAAATGGTTTTGTGACTGCTGTGATCGCAACAAATGTTTAGTTTTTGCCTTTGTGTAGTGATTATAGCTTTTCTCAATGCACTAAACAGAATTACAGTTATTTTGTAGTTCTAAGTAAATGGGGTGTAATGTGCGCTTTTAATGTTTGTATATGTTTTATGGGAACCAGGGTTGGGATTTTAGGAATGACAGTTTGTAATAGAATTTAGTGCGCAAGTGTAATAGATTGTAATAGGTTGAATATTAGCGGGAAATTTAATAATGTATACCAACTGAATATGCGTATATTTAAGTATTAATAACAAAATATTATATATAATTTCAGATTATTATTACTTTTATAGTAGTATTGTGCTATTACGCTATTACATTTTATAGTAATAGCGTAATAAGTACATGCTCACTGTAATAGATTTATTACAATTGTAATAGCAATCCCAACCCTGATGGGAACTTAAGTTTGCCCTTTCTGCTTCTTATAAAACATTTTTATGAATTTTTGTTTTTATATTTTTCTGAATAAAGCTAGCATAGTAAATTAATATAAAATAATGAAGCAAATTAAGTTAATTGTGAACAAAACCCACTAGCAACAAATAAAACCGCTTTTCTGTTTCCAAGGTGTTTGCTATCGAAGCAACCAAAGAAAATTAAAATTAAAATTTCGACTTTAACGCTCTGTATCTCTTTAAATAAGGTGATCGTGACTCAGTTCATACACCAAGAACACCCGACCGCTGCCCTCGGAAGGCAATGGAAAACCACCGAGGTGTATTCTGCCTAGTAAGTTAGTCCCCTCTGTAGTAGAAGTGTAAGTACTTCCGTGGTTCGGAGCCCACGTAAAGCTGTAGATCCCATATGTATGTAGGCCACTCCAAGAAGATCTCTTTAAATATTGACTTTTGGACTAAGCTAATCTTAGGCAAATCGTAATATTTTCACAGTTAAACCCAACTGAATCCGTGGTATTCAGAATTATTATAGGGCACGAGAAAAACTGGGCGAGAACACAAAAGGCGTTGACACAATAATTCTAAAAAGTAGAAAGTTTAAGCAAGACAACTGGGACTAAAAGTAAATGACAAAAAAACAAAATACAGTAGAACCCGTCTAAAGTGACCACCTTCGGGACCAACCAAAAATGGCCACTTTAAATAGGTGGTCACTTTGTAAGAACGAATTCTATAATATCATTTTTGCAGGGAGTGCAAAAAAGCAGTCAATATGAGCACATGAGCAGGCGGACAGTTTATACAGGTGGTCAGATTTACAGGTTCTACTGTATATGAGAAGCAGAATGAAAAATGAAATGAACCCCGTAAACCGGAGGAGTAGAAAGTATACCTTTGAAGGGACAAGATTCTTTATATATTTGGGAATTATGCTTAACAATACTAACGAAAGAAGGGAAATACTTAAAGATAGAGTACTAGCTGTTTAGATTTGGTAAAGCACTTATACAGGGCGTGTAAAAAGTCGCGTACAAGCTCTCCGGAACTTTATTCCTTGGACAATAATAAGGCGAAATTCTTATAGCGAAAAAGCCACCAGATGCTTCCTCAACTCGTGCGAAGCCTTCAAAGTTCAAAATTCAACTGGATCATATCATTGTTATGAGCAAAATAATACTTTGTAGAGAATTGACACTTTTAAAAACAATATTAATATTATAAAATCTTCTAAAAATATTTGACATTTCATTCGAAATGTGATCGTAAAATAGTTATTTGTACAACTAGTAATGAAAGCAATACTTTTTTTCATGAGTTTGAAGTTTGATGTACGACGGCGAAGCCGGAGTGCATCAATCAAACGAGTGAAAAAAAGATGCTTTCATACGAGTTGTACACAATATATTTTTGCATTTTGACATCTTAAATCCCTCAAAATAGGATAAAAAGGATTTGAGAATTTACAGTTGGCAAACTGACAATTTACAATATTTTATTTAAAGCATACTTACTTAATGCAAAATGTAAAATTAAATAGTTAAAAAAAGTGTTGCTTTCTTTATGATTTTTTAATAAAAAAAGTCCACTTTTTTTGTCAAAATGCAAAAAATAAAATTCTAGTACCAATTAGTTGTTAACCCTTTGATTACCGAGTTAATCATCGTCTTAGTTTCTGTTCTCGAATACCACTTTAGCAAGTAAGATAAAATATCCAGCTATAAGTTTCGCTGTTTCGTAATTAGTTTACTTATAATTTTCGTTTTAAGAACATGAATTCCTTACAGCTTAATAGTTTTCAAGATTTTGCAACACCGGGCAGAATGGAGTTGTTTTTACACATTCTATCAATAATTTTAGGAAACTTTGTCTGCCGTATATTAAAAATATGTAATTATACTGTAGTTTACGTATTAAGTTAATTAGTTTAACAGACACTTGTATAAGACTATGTAAAATATCTGTAAATCAAACACCTTATGGTAAAACTACTATACTACTACTAATAATAAACCTGGAAAGCTATGGAAGGCTGACGTGGCTGATATATTGCCATTTATGACATTTTGTTGGTTTTATAAAACTTAATTCGTTTTGTATTAGTTATTAGATATCATTGTTCTGAATTATTTTTGTCCTTGTATGTTTTTCAGCTTTGTCTTTTTGGTTTTTTCTTCAGTTTTGTGTTTTTGATTTTGGATAAAAATCATGGCATACAGTTTTCCCGAGTACGCAGATATGTATTTAATACTGTGCGAATGTGGTGGTAATTTTCTTCAAGCTGCAAATTTATATGCTGAACGTTAGCCAAACCGGAGGCACCCGAACGCTAATGTTATTCAAAGATTAGATTAGCGATTAAGAGAAACAGGACGAATGGAGCCTTTGCAGAGAGTAGGTGGAGGCCATCCAAGGCATGTATTAGTACCGGAAATGGAAGAGAACATCTTGCGTATATTTGAAGACGATCCTTGACGAAGTTCCCGCACTGTAGCTCGAAGACTTGATGTTAGTCACACCGCTGTACATCGAGTATTAAGAGAAAATCTCTTACATCCATTCCACTTTCGGCGAGTCCAGGGGTTATTAGAGGAAGTACCGTTAATTATCAGGAGAGACATGTGGGTGCAATTAGATGGAGCTCCAGCCCACTGGGGTGTTGAAACAAGGGAATGGCTAAACCAAAACTTTCCTGGGCGGTGGATCGGTCGTGGAGGTACAATACCGTGGCCCGCAAGAAGTCCCGACTTAATTGTCCTCGACGCCTGACGCTCTTACCACTGCGCCACCCTGGCCCCTGGTATTTCCAATATTTATTGCTTATAGGACATTTATTTCAACAAAGTATCAGTTTAATACAATAGATTAATGGAGTTTTATGTTCATATTAATGTTTTATTGTATTCTAATGTATGCATGTTTACTTATACGGAACGTATGATTTATTAAGACTATAACAAGAGCTTTTACCACGATCATTATTGGGTATCCCTTGTTAATTTTGTGAAATTGTTCCTTTTAGCTCACATCCTGAAATTATAAACCGTTATTCTCAATGTACAGGATGTTTTTTTCGTATGGAGTTTAAATTACATAAAATTCATGTGCAAATCTTGGTTGTCTACTAATAAAGCGTATATTTTACGAATATCTACACTCTTTAGGAACCACAACTAATTTTTTCGATATTAGTAGTGATTTTTAAAATTATATTAGCTGCAGTAGAATTTAATATTGTAAGATAGTGGATTACTTAAATGATAACTTAAAACGTTGTCATAAGAAATGCATTCAATAAGTTGCCATTTAGGTGTGGTCTGATATAATAAGTTGTGCAATCTTAATACAAAGTAAGGATCGTTAATTCTATTTATTAACTACAGATGCACTTGTGTAAATATGAGTCATACGATGCAGCTGGTTATATTGCGCAATCATATCATTGTACTACAATATTGCATTTGTTTATACTAAAATTAACGTGGGTTGTGTGTGGGAACATCATGACCTATATTCATACAATCTAAGAATGAATGGAACCCTTGTTCTAACATAAGCAGATGTTAAATGTAAGAGAGAAAGAACACATCTTGAGAGTATAAATATAGAAACCCTGCCATAGGGAATTCAGTCTCTGAATAGAGCCTCACTACGATGCCTGATTAATACTCAAGCGAGAGGCATTTACCAAGACCCTTGGCAATCAGCCAAGGGTTTGGCCATCAGCCAAGGGTTGGGTTAAATATTCTTTACATTGTTACCAAGATGTGTGCGACTCTCAGGATGTTTACGTAAGATTAGTGTTTGTTATTAGGATATAATATTGGGGTTTTGTACGCTGTATTGAGCCATTCATCCAGTTGGATATTTGGATCATGTTTGTAGAACAGTTAAATTGTGTTTGTATTTAAAGTTATAGCAATATATTTGATGTTAGTTAACCGTGTACTTTAATAAAACCTCTTGCAAAAGCAAAGCTTTAACACTCGTAATGAAGTTGCTATAAGTCTCTACCATCATAATCAATAAATGCAAAAGGCACTTCGTTACATTATTTAAACAAAAAGTTAGGATTACATATTCTTTCATTTTTGACATACTTCCTGTTGATGACTTTATTGCTATTTCGTTTAGACATAACCACATAACTTGTATTTTTAATGAAAAACTTAAAATCAGTAGACTTTATTTATTGTGTTTCATACAATACTGTAAAACAAACCTAAGAAAATTGAACTATTCATAAAATTTACATGACAGGGTATCTTTCTATTTTAAATAGATAAATTTTTTATACTGAAGATAAAAAAGAAGCATTCCTCTATGCCTTCTTGGGCTTTTCAGTATTTTCAGGACGTAAACAGCAGTTTCAAAAATTACCACCAAAACGCTCACAACATACCCTGTTACCAATAAATAAAATGCACTTTCTAAATGCTTAATAGTAAATGTGGTTTCCGTAGCTACGATGGGTTTCCTCACATTCAAACTATGATGCTTCTGAGCTCTGTATTTGTAGTTTTTATCCTGCTCACGAGGCAAATTTTTACGATAGGGATCCCTACTAAATAAGTGACCACCTTCCTGTATGCGTAACATAATATGGTTTATTTTATTGAGAAAGGGTGAAGTTTTTGGGCATATGTGCGCTCTGTAGCTGGGTATTAAAGATTCACCTACGACGTGAAACAACTCTTCGTTAAACCGCATTTTCAAATAATCCAAAGATAAATAGGTCAAGTCTGTGGAAGTAATTCCGTATCCATAACTTAAATTTCCATTTAGTAGCGAATTCATTATTTCTGACCGTTCTGCGTCAATGAATTGGCCGTGCAATCCGTAAGAAGTAGGAACCATACGGGCAAATTCGTTTTCAATCAGTATTTTAATTTTGCTCTGTTTTAATTCTTCTAAAGTATCGATGTCCTTGTAATATCTAGCACTAATTAAGGTGCTTATTAGGGCACTTTTAAAGGCGACTGTAATGATAGTCGAGAACCACATGAAAAAAATTAAGAGTATTTTCTTAGACAACGTGGCGTTAATCAATTCCTTCGAATAACAATTAACAAAAATGCGAAGCAATTCTAGGGTTTTTGTGTATTTAACTTGACTCCTATTGAACTTGGCGTAAATTTTCTCAGAAAATTTCAGAGCCAAGTTTACGAAAATCCCAGTAATAATCAAAACAATCCAAAGGTTTGAAGGAAAAGTTAAGAATAAATATAAATAATGCGGAACTTCTCCCACTTTTGGTACCACAATCATAAATCCATCCAATTTAAAAGGGTTTGTATAATCAAAGGCATAAGAAAGCGCACTTATTCTTACGAGAAATGCATCATTCAAACTGAAATCGGCCTTTTCCTTTGCAAGATCGTCGAAGATACCATCCCAGTACGTGCCGTTTGTTTTTATGATAATCGGTCTGCCGTGCATTTCTCTAATTGCCCTAAAAATGAGCCTGACATCTTCTCCATTGTAAATATTTTTTCCTACTACCGTTTTAGGAAATTCGTCAAAAACCGTCAGTTTTATCTTATAACCATGTAAATCTGCCAGTTTGTCACGTCTTAATGATTTTCCAGCATGCACGTAATCGGTGTACTTTATAAATTTGTGTTCAAGAAATGGATTGTAAGACATCGCCTCGAGTCTGGTCGTGTAATATACAAATAAAAAATTTAGAATTTTGTTCCTCCAAATATTTCTTATCATTTGTTTAATCAATGAACGACGGATGATGGTATTACAAATTAAGAAAATAATTCTCCGGCGTGTGTTAAAATAATCGCAATTTAGAACAGTTTTCAGATCTGCACTGAATTGATTAATGCTTTTGGTAAAACTTATTTTTACAGAATTAACTTCAACCTGGTAACAAGTTTCGTTTAAATCGTTGGTAATTCTTGGATACGGAAAAGTTTGTAAAAGCCAATCAGAAATTTCCTTGCTAGCCCCATCTTCATTTCCACCTATTAAAATAATGGTACACGGCGTTGGAATTATGTCTTTTACAGTCGTTGCAAATCTTTTAAATTGTTTGATTATACTTGTTTCGTTTGGTATTGTCAAAGCAGCAGAAACACTGTCTATGAATAACAACAAAATATACAACTGAAGCATTCTTCACTATAGCTTAGTAAAATTAATCTGCATAAAATATAAAGTTTTGCCAAGTTTTTATTCTGAAACTCTTTGTATTTTATTTTAAAAGTTGATTTTGTGACTGCTGTGATCATAACAAAGGTTTAGTTTGTCCCTTTGTTTAGCGATTATAGCTTTTTTTAATGCATTAAGCAGAATTACAGTTATTTTGTAGTTCTAAATTCTATGTTAATACACTGAAACGAAGTAAATGGGGTGTAATGTGCGCTTTTAATGTTTGTATATTAGTTTTATGGGAACTTAAGTTTACTCTTTCTGCTTCTTATAAAACATTTTGATGGAGTTTTGTTTCTATATTTTCTAAATTAATGTTAAGTAATGAAGTAAATACATTACTCAGTTAATTGTGCACAAAACCCACTAGCAACAAATAAAACCGCTTTTCTGTTTCCAAGATGTTTGGCATTGAAGTAAGCGAAGAAAATTAAAATTAAAATTTCAACTTTAACATCCTGTATCTCTTTAACTAAGGCGGTCGTGGCTCAGGTGGTTCAGCGTGCGTCTAACTACTGCGATGGCCCGGGTTCGATTCCCAGGGTCACAGATACACCGAAAATACCTGACCGCTTCCCTTGTAAGGCAATGGTAAATCACCGAGGTGTATTATGCCTAGTAAAGCATGTCCCATAAGTAACCGGACTAAGTCTGTTGGTCCATTTCCAAAACCAAAACGAAAAGGGATGCAATTAATCTAGATACCATTGAAAAGTACAACGTCTGTTTATACAAAACAATTGACGAAAATATGAAGTTTGATTTTAGTATTTAAATGTCGCGCTGTGAAAAGCAGGCCCGCGCATTGCGAATTCTCCAGTTTTATGTAAAACAGGCAAACAAATGTAAAACAAAAACTTACCACCACTTTAAAATTGAAGGAGTTGCCAAGAGCACTAGTTATGATATTGTAAAATGGTATGAAGAAACCGGAGAATGTAAATATCAGCAGCTATCTGGTCGACCTAGAACAGTAGCAGTGCCTAAACTTGTAAGGCGTGTTCAAAAAGAGTTTAAAAATCAACCTGATCTTTCCATACGTGTCCTTTCTAATAAGGTAAAAGTTTCAAAATCTACTATAGCTAGAATTAAGACAAAAGACCTAAAGATGAAAGCTCGAACAAAAAAAATAGTGCCACGTTATGTCAACAATCAGGAGAAAAGAGCGAAGTCTGGCGCGCGTTACGTTGTTGACAAATTGCGGACTTCCATTTTGATACTTGACGATGAGACCTACGTGCCGGTAGACCCAAAAGAAGTACATGGACGAAAATTTTTTCACTGTTCCAACCCTCAAGAAGTTAAATATGATCAAAAAGTCAAGAAAAAAAACAAAGTTTTTCAAAAAATATTTAGTTTGGCAGGCGATGGACGGTGAGGGAAATGTTTCGGAGCCCTTTATAACGTACGGCACCATCAATGCAGATCTTTATTTAAGCGAATGTGTTGAGAAAAGATTAATTCCTTTCATCCAAAGATACCATTCTGAGGCCAATATATTATTCTGGCCGGACTTGGCAACCTCACATTACGCTAAAAACGTTACACGCTACTTGGATGGCTGTAATGTTAACTTCGTACCTTAAAAAAAATCCTCCAAATCTACCACAAGCACGTGCAATCGAACCATTTTGGGCGATTTGTAAAGAAAAATACTCAACCCGCACAGAAACTCCAAAAAACATTAATTCCTTTAAACGGATCTGGAAGAACATATCATCTGAAGTTGCTGCAAACCATGGACAAAAGCTTATGGAGCACGGAAAGAGGATGTTGCTCAAAATCTCTAAAAACGGTGTTAAAGTTTGATTGTTAATTTTTTTGCAAACTTGTATAATGACCTTTAAAAATATAAATAAAATTGGTTTTGAAATTTCTGTTGTTACTGAAACATCTGCTGTTTAATTTAGTCCGGTTACTTATGGGACATGCTTTAAGTCCTATCTGGAGTAGAAGTGCAAGCACTTCCGTTATTCGGGGCCCATGTAAAGCTGTAGGTCCCCTACGTCTGCAGGCTAGTGACACGCACAGACGCACACCACAGGTATATGGAGAGAGGATCGGCAACGCCCTGTAAAGGACATGCCACTCCAAGAAGATCTCTTTAAATATTAACTTTTAGACTAAGTTAATCTTAGGCAAATCGTAATATTTTCTCAGATAAACCCAATTGAAGCCGTGTTGGGGTTGCCTATTCAGAATTATTATAGGGCACGACATAAAATGGGAACCTCATATAATAACATATAATATAGTGTTATGTAACTAGATCCATGTTGGGCTAGCCATAATTGTTATGTAACCTTAAGACTCTTTACGAAATTTTATTTATTATTGCGTAATCAAATTTTGCAACTTTATTCTCAGGGTTCAAACGTATTATGTTCTTATGTACGTGATTGTGTATGTGTGTATGTAAATATACAAGAAACCAAATATTAAAACGAATCCAATACTTGAAAACTTCCTGTAAAGAAAATATACAAAAACCATACTAAAAAAAAATATAGGTACTCGAAAACTGTTCTACAATAATAAATTACTTTATACTAAATATGAATTCCTTTTCCAATGTTGAATTTCGAAAATTGCATCATCTTAACGTTAGAAATCTTTATCAAACAGATATAATTAAATTCTTCTTTTACAAAAATTAACATTTAAATACGTGACTAAACAGCAATAACAGAAAACTGAATATTGGTTAATATTAAAATTCGACTTATCTTAAATTATTTAATATTATTATTATTTATTTAATTCGTTTAATTAGTTCATTTTAAATTAGTTATTTTTATATTGCACTTGCTTTTCACTGTTAATTAATAACTTTATAAACATTTTTACTCACATCTGTCAGATTATATTAATCAAACTTGCCATGTTTTGTTTTTTTAAATTGAATTCAGAGCCGAATTTTTACGTGCTCTCTGCACAACTATTTTATGCCAACTGACTAGCCTCTAAAAAAAAAATGAACCAATCCAAACGCAGAGAATTTTCAACAACTGATATCAACAAAATTACTAACTAATATAATGAAATGTTATAATGTACTAAATTGTGATATTAAACAAAAAATTGATATTTAAAATACCTTTATGTCATACTCGTTTCTAAAGCAACGTTTTTCGAACGATTTATAGGACGAAAAGTGACACTTTAAAGTGCTAGGACTTTAAAGTGCCATTTTAAAGTCCTAGTTCTTTAAAGTGTCACTTTTTGTTCTATAAATGCTCGTTGCTAGGAGATACGAATCGTTGCGCCTTAGACTACTTACTTAAAACTAATACTGCTACAAATTGCTGGAGATTTCTTTTAATAATTTATCAACTTTAGAAACCAGTATGACATAAAATTATGTATGTACCTCAGACGAAAAGTGTTTTTAAGGTACTCGCAAGTAATTACGGCCTCGGCTACCCGCCTCGCCAACAACTTGCTCATACCTTAAAGACTTACTTTTCGTCCTAGATACATAAAATACTATTAAATTTTATGTACAATAATTAAATTTTTGTTTGTCTTTTTAATTTTTAAATTATGAAAGTGGTTGCTGTTAAATTTTTCTGACTTACAATTATTTTTATATCATATTTTAAATTATTCCTAATTCAACTAAAAACTAAATTTACATACTATTTACAAACTTTTAAAATTAATTTAACTCTTGTAGAATTACCTGAAATAGTCTTAATAAGGCTTTACATTTTCTTTTTAAAATCTTGACATTTCTCAAATCTTATATTTTTGATTATTCTTATAATATTGCCTTTTTGCTTTCAAAACCTTATGATATCTTTGCTTTGAGTCTAGTCACAACTTTTTATAATATTAAATAGTCAAATTCTAATGTTAACTTTCAGTACATCTGCCATTATTACAAAAACATTTTATCAATTTTTAAGCACTAATTTAATTTAATTTGTATTTTTCAGCATGGCAAATTGAAAATTAGGTTACTAGGATTCAAAACATCCCAAAACATCTGTATCGCAACATTAATTAAAGAAGATTTTTAACATCGGAATATAAATCTTAAACGTCAACCTTTAAAGTATGTTTTCTTGACATTTGGTTTTGTGTGTTACTTTTGCATTACTTTTATTTAATTTATTGAATCATAATTAAGCATTTATATTAATTTTAAATTTATTTCATCTTAACATTTGATTTCTGTAATTTGTAAGTGTTAAAAATTATACAGGGTGTCAACGAAACCTGGGGCACCCTCATAATTTTTTTATTTTTTAAGATATCTAAATGAAATTTGGTATGTTTAATATACTCTTTAAATGGCATTTTTTGAGATAGGAAACAAGTTTCTGTCACTTCCGGTTTCGCCGAAATTGACTACAACCTTGTTATTTTAAATGGAACACCCTGTGTATTTATACATTTTTGGAATCTCCCTTAAATTCTACATATGGTAGTATCAAGTTCGAAATATTTTGATGACAAAGTAAATTTTTGCAGAAATTAATCTAGAGTGCCATGACTAACACCAAATGAAAGTCAAGGTGCCCCAACACTCGAGACAAATTGTTTTAGAACTTTAACTATTTTAGTTGCTGTATTGGAATGGCCTAAAGTTGGCAAAAATGCTTTTTCGAGAATCACTCTATTTTTTCAAATGGCACTAGGGTGGGACACTAGGATATTAAAAACGAGCGTTTTTCAAGGATTTTATTGATACCAATAACACGGGATTAATATAAAAATTTAATTCGGAATAACACTCTCCGTTCAAAAAAAAAACATATTTTGGACATTTAAATCTAGATAGTGGGTTTCAAAACAAGTGAAACAAATGAAATGCACAAAAAAAGACAGACTTGTTATAGTTGAAGTGCTAAAATAATTTGTTTTGAGTGTCGTAGCACCCTGACTTTTTTTACGAAGGTCATGGCACCTTAGATTAATAAATAAACTCTTCTGCAAGTATTTATTTTGTCATCAAAATGTTTCAAACTTGATACTACCATACGTACAATTGAATGGAGATTCCAAAAATGTATAAATATACAGGGTGTTCCATTTAAAATCTCAAAGTTGATGTCAATTCCGGCGAAACCGGAAGTGACAGAAACTTGTTTCCTATGTCAGCAAACGCCATTTAAAGAGTATATTACATATACCAAATTTCATTTAGATTCCTTAAAAAATAAAAAAAATTATGGAGGTGCCCCAGGTTTCGTTGACACCCGGTATATCGTAAATGTCAAATTTAGTGTAAATTGTATATGTGTTGATATTGTAATAAAATTTATAATGTTTTGTATTGTTGAGTATCTAGAATACACATTTCCCCTCTCATTTAAAAAATTTAAGTTGTCCGAAATAAGTTAAATTTTTTAAATCATTTTAAATAATTACAGATTTATATTTATTCTTCATTATATGGTTGTAACATTTGAATATTAAATTTCCCTCGTACTCCATCAGAATCGGCAAATTTTAACTCATAAGAGCTTCCAAATTCTTGATTAACTATAAAAGAATCTACTTTTCAAATCTAACTCATTAATAATTTATTTACAAATCTTAATTCCTATAAACTTTTCTAATTAAATCCTAACTAACTTATAAATAAAAATTAACATCCCCCTCTCAGCATAAATTATTTTCATTTACCTATCTCCTTTATTTACCTTTTTATAAACTTTTAATTATTTTGACTTTAATAAATTACCTTGCCTTTAAAATTTGATTTAATAACATTATCTTTTTCTTTCTTTACTTTAACAACTAGGTTTACCATTATTAATTGATGCCTTTTTTACTAAAACGACTTTCCATCAAGCTCTTAAATTTCTTATTTACTGCCTTCTAATACGCATATTGAATTGGATATATTTTATATTTAAAAGAACTTTCCTTTTCTACTTTTAATTTAAAAACAAAGTCTCTTACATTAAATGACTTATTATTTATGAACTCTTTATTTTTAATAATGATTTCTTTTATCTTCCTTAAATATTTTTCCCCACAATCTAACTTCATACCTTCTATATTCATCATTTTTCATCTTTATTTATTATATTCATACTTATGTTACTTGCAACTTTTTGTACGTTTAACAAGTTAACATTCTTATACTTCATATCATCATTTATTATACCGTCGACTTTTTATATATCATCATTATTATACTTCATATACCTTCACTTCCTATAACCGTTGATTGAAGGAATATATTCCTTCAATCAACGCTATAACTTCAACTTTTTATATCAATACTTATTTCTGTTAATTTAAAATCATTATTAAAATTATACTCCATCCACTTTACAACAAAATCTTTATAATTAATTGTTTTTTTATCTGTATCAATAATCATACGATATTCCTCTAAAATATTCATTCCAATTATCATATCAATTGACATCCCTGTCATTAAATCTGCCTCTTTTTTATTAATAATATTACTTTTGAAATTGTTAAAATTTTCATTTCACATTTTTCATTATTTATTTTAATTTTTATTCATGGCAAATTAGGTAAATAAAGAGCTATAACTTTTCAAAACACCATAATAAGCTATTATTTAATCTATTTTTATTTACAACATTATTTATCTATTAACTCTTAAAACAACTACTTTAACTGTACATAAACTATTGATTTAGAATATTCTTTAACATTGCTTTAGGTCGTCATCATTTAATTTTTTCGTTTATTTCAAATTTTATTTCTTTTTCTTTTTAACGGTCGATTCCCTATCATAGGCGAATCTTTCAAACAAACTTCTATTTAACCTTCTTTAGTTATCATATTTATAATTAAAATTTCTGCGTTGAAACTTAAGATAATTGTTCCTAAATTTACTATAATACTTATTTCTAAAATTATTATACCTACTATTATTTTTACACCTATCCTGGTTATTAAATTTAAACTAATTTTTATCATCAAAATTACTCTTACTATGTATTCTTACTCTTGTTCCTTTTACTTTTTGACTTATTTTTATCTTTCTTGGACCTATTATTGTCCTTCTTAGCTAGATTTAGTTTAAAATACTGTTATTTAAGTAATTGAGCATCGTTTTTTGTTATTGTATTGAATTAAAAGAATAAAATAAAAAAGCATGGCAAACTTGTGAGATAATTATTCAAATTTTCTGGACTTTTCAGGATTTTCAAAATTTTTTGTTTTTAATGAAATTTCAGATTTAGCTTATTTGGACGATTCTGAACAACTTTTGTTAACAAGATTTTCTGATAAAAAAATCCCTAATACGACTTCTTCAATTTTGCTGTTTATTTTAAATCGTAGTAGACTAGCATTTTACCGTGAAGAGAAAGTAACATACCCCAAAAGTACAATTTAGTGAGGGGTATAATCAGAAAAAAGAAATTTTTTAAATCGATAAAATATAAAAAAATACTGGGGTGGTGCCGTCTAAAGTGAGACACACTGCATAATAGTTATTTATAAAGTATGTTCATTAAAAAAAACTCTAAAGTGCTTTGAGAATTTGTTTAAAGTATGTCTTAGGCTGTATGTTACATATGAACATTATTTCCAGGGATTGCTGCGAATTTCTTTTTTTAATGAACATACGTTACAGCGAGTAGCTAAAGTGCCATTTTTTTACACGCGTGAGAAAGTTTAAAGAATGAGCCGAAGGCGAATTCTTTAAATCTCACAAGTGCAAAAGAAAAGCTTTAGATACGAGTTTTATACATAATTTTTTCGACTACCACATATTTGTGCTAAAAAACATTATAAAAACGTCAACGTCATTTCAAATTGACATTTCACTAAAAATCATGTTAGGTACAATACGCTTTCATTGTTTTAAATTGAACACTTTTGACAGAAGCGTGTAAAAAAGTGACATATGTGCGCAAATTTTTTTTTTGCATACAATAACAACGTGCTTTTGACGTATGGAAAGTGTCAAATAATAGCCTCCTTTACGAAATGGTGGTCGAAAAAAATATTTTCTAAAGGTTTGTTGTGGCGAGTTTGACATTTTAGACTTCTTTATTGGGTATTTCGCCAAACGTTGCTAAAATAGAAATTAAATTAACAAACTATTAACTCAACGAACGTCATATTTCGGAGACAAAACTTTGCCCTATTTAAACCGTTTTTGATTTGTTTGAAAACGGAGGTATGTCTCCGAAACGTTACGTTCAGTGAGGAGTTAATAGTTAGTTATTATTAGCCTCTACAAATCCATACATAGGGCAAAGGCCTCCCCCTTTCTTTTATTCTTTGTACCTTCTCAAATCATTCACTTATTAGTGAGGGGGTTTTGGTCTACTCTCCCTTAGTGATCGGTCCTCGTGGGAGAGAAATGCCGCGTTAATGGACCAATCGGGCCACCCATTCCATTACTGACCGGAGACAACGAAGCTTAACTTTACTAATTGTACTAGACTGGGGTACCTAGCTACCGTAACTCGGGACCTAATAGTTAGTTAGTAAATAGTTAATTTAATGTCTATATTAATAGGTGGCGAAATACACAATTAAGAACTAGAAAATATATAAAAATGTCTAAAACCCTATTTGATGTAAACATTTAGCGATTAAACTATATTACTCCTATTTCTTATCACCAGAAAGTAGTATACAAGGTTTCCTTTCGTATAAAATCTATATAATTACCGTAATTACGAATCAAAGTATATACATATTGGTACAAAATACATTACAAAGCTAATGTCTATATGTAATGCCTTTAATGTTGTTTTTATAAGTCGTTACTTTACGACCACACAAAGTAATTACAAGGAACGATCAATTTATCGGTCAACAGAAACAAAGGATATATAGAATTTTCAGTTTTAGACGGTTACAGTGAAATAATCTACGTTAACTTTATAAAAGCCGTAAAAATTTTAAATTAATGTAAGTAAATTGTAGATTCGGGTTCTGGTTATTAATTTTAAACAATATAATAGATGGAACGAAATCAGGAAATGTTCATAAAATGAAGTTACGTTTCGATTTTACTATTTTACTAACAACAAAGGTTATATTTCTTCTAATAATACATCGAGGACTAACCCTTTCTACATTAACACCTCCAATAAAATCAGAAATTGTTAAAAAATTCAAGATTTACTTTGACACCCTGGCAAAAATCGATACCTATTCATATAGTATAATATTGGTGAAAGGATCACAAAATCAAACTGGGGAGGATATCGAAGGAGAACTTTTACAAAGTGTTATCCGTCCTGTAACTGTAGAGAACTTAAACGTTAGATCACACCATACAAGAATTACCTCACTGAGAAGAGATGAATTTATTGGACTTATTGGAACGCTTGAAGAATTTCTTAATAATTTTGCAATTCCTGAAAACTACCAGTACTTTGACGTACGGCAAAATATAATTTTTCTAATATGCCACCCTGTTAAAAATGAATTTTGGGTGAAAGACATGCTAGAAAGGATCTGGGACGCAAAAATGATTAATTTCCTTTTCGTATTTTATACAAACAAGGTTGAAGTGCTGTCTTACAACCCTTTTACTGAAGAAATAAAAAATTACCACCAAAATTATTCTGCCGCTTTTAGTACGCTTAACAATAAAAAATTATCAAATTTACACGGGCATAAAATGAGACTAAGTGGATTTAAAGATTTTAGTGTAATTTCTACCACTGATAAAGATGCAATTTTAATATCAGAAACAGTGAAGCAAATGAATGCGTCCTTAGAAATAATTCAATCTGCAAACGATTCATTTTACAGCGTTTTCGATGATCTCCTTCGAGAAAATGCAGATTTTAGTGTAAACGATGTTTTTATGAGAGATATTGATGGTTTGTTATTCACGTATCCAATATCAATAGATGGGTACATGTTAATTGTACCAAACGCTGGAAAAATTCCCGAATATTTGAAATTGTTTATGGCTTTTTGTGCAAACGTCTGGATAGCACTTAGTTTTACTATAAGTTTCGTATTCGTTTCGAATTATATCGTGCAGAAAGTTAAACGGAGACTGGACGAAAGCAAAAACAGGCGAGAAATTTGCGTGTTTGAATTAGTAAGGATTTTTCTACATCTACCGGTGAGCGAATTCAAATCAACGTGTTCTTCAGAAAAACTGTTCTTGATTTCTATCATCTGGTTTGCGTTAATCATAGGCGTCGCGTTTAGGAGTTCCCTAACCAGCGCCGTAATTAGAAGAGAAAACTTTAAGGACATAAACACATTGGACGATTTACAAACTAGCAACATAAAGATACTTCTAGGGGCTTATTTTGTAGAGAGGACACCTAGCGTTTCCAGATTTCAGAAACAATTAATTTTTGCTAATGAATCGTACAGAAAGGAACAATTATTCAGTGGAAATATACATTACGCCTATGGTGTCTCTTCTTCGGCTGCTGCCAGAGTTTTAGTGCATAAATCCCGAAAATTATTTGGCACCGACGTGTTCCACATAATACCAGATCCATTAATTCCCACTTACAGAGCGCATATATGCCCGAAACGTTCACCATATTTGGATAAAGTAAATAAAATTAACATTTTGCTGCATTCGAGTGGGTTTATCCATCAAAAAGAAAAGTTCATCTCATTCCTTGATAGTTTGGAATTTGCTGCGACTGACAGAATTGTTGCGTTAAACATGGAGACAGGTCATACTTTAAGGTTTAAACATTTGCAGGCCTGGTTTTATTTATTGTTTATTGGCTGTTCTGTAAGTTCTTTAGTATTAATTCTGGAAATTATAGTGCATCGTTTGGAGAAGTTTCCAAAACCTAGAAAAAGCTGGAGAAAGATATTTTGGAGTTTATTTTCTAAAAGACCAAAGAAGAAAAAACAAGATTTTGTTATGCAAAAATAAGCTTGTAGAAAAATAAAAATGTAATAGTTTACAATTGGTAATAATATATATCAAGTGCCTGTATTCCTGGTTAAAAGAGTTTTTTGTGTACTTAATGGAAAACGGCCATTTTAACGACGGAGTTTACACCTTGAAAAATAGTCGATTATATGCAGACTTTGCTCCATTTTGTGAGAACCAATTTTAATGTTGTGGGGGCGGGTGATTTTTGTTTCTAATCATTTATCTTTTATCTCTCCAAAAACGTACAACTCTATTTTACTTTAAAAAATTCAAATAGTATTTGCAAAAATTGAGATATCGAAAAAATCTCCACGTCAATAGATAGTTAAAAACACCCCCTTTTCAAAGACCACACTAACATTTTTCCAAAATGCAAATTAATTTGGAAATAAGATTTTAGAAATATCGTTGTAACTCACTATTCATAGTGTAGCGTGTAAGCAACTCAACTAACATGTGAACCAATAATAGGAAATTTTTAAAATATATAACAGAATTCGAAGGCAAACTATTTCGTATTATTCCAAGAAACAATTTAATCATCTCAACTTGTCAGTTATTACCCGACTCTACAGTTTTGAGTCATACACAAATCCGTGCACAAACCATTTTGCTTATTTAAGTAGTTATGCAACTTTAGATATGTCAAATAGAAAGTCACTGTATGTAAATGCCAGTCTTAATATGTAGAAAATAGTAAATGAAAGTGGCATTTTAATCCTTAGCAACGCTTTACTCCTTAGCAACACTTAACTCGTTAGCAATCGACACTTTACTCCTTAGCAACACTTTAATCGTTACTAACCAAAACTTTATTCCTTAGCAACACAGTTTGTTTGTTTACTTGTTACTATGTACGGGTCCGTACAAACATAACCTTGATAAATTTAACAAATTTGTCTAGAAAATTAGTTTCATTCGAACTTTTCCATTAAGTACACAAAAAATAGCATATTCAACGCATAAGATAAGTGGTTTTCTAGCTCGTGGAAATTTCAATTCACTCGTTAAGGCTCGAGAATCAAACATTTTTCCACTCGCTAGAAAACTATCACTTTTCTTTACTTGTCGAATAATCTGCTATTAATAAACTCTTTGAACTGCTTTATGTTTTGTGTTATTTTTTAAGTCTGCAATGTAACGATTAGGGTGGTGTTTTAAAATGTGGATCGTAGATGTTTATTTTTAAAATATATAACGTGTATGCTAATTTTTATAATATTTAACTCTAGTTTCTTTTGCGCCTTGTCCGACACGTTCAAGAATAGAAGACTACAGTTTTTCATTCATAGATTTATCTTGTAAATGTCGCTCCAATTTTTTAAATGTTAGGCTTTGCCTATTTTTCTTCACGTGTTTAAGAAGGCTCTCCAGATGTTATTTTCCAACCTTCGGTTAATGTTTTTGTTGGCTTCCTGGTTTTCTTTCTACTGGTTTTTAACTCTTTGATATTTTTATTATCCTGCTATTATCAACTTACATGTATTTAACTTTTCCTACATTCTTCGATAAATTGCATCAATTATTTTACAGCCTCCTTTCTTATTTTTTAAGTTTTCTAAATATACTTGTATTTGTTTTATAAACTTTAATTAGAAAATATGAACATTATAACTAGGTATAGGATTTCTATGCGTTTGCATGTTTTTTCTGCTTATGGCAAACATATGCAGAGTTACATACAGTGTGTCAATTTTAAAACTTACAATGGGCTGTATCTCGTGAACGAAAATAGATATCAAAAAAAATTCAAAACCGTTTCTAGGGTAGGGAGGGGGAACTAAAATGACATAAGAGAGAACGCACCCCCCTCAACCCCCTATGCCCCACCTACCCCACATACAAAAATTTAAATAGCAACCCCCTACATGTGATACGTCG
The DNA here is from genome assembly GCA_963082815.1 of Melanotus villosus. Classification (NCBI taxonomy): domain Eukaryota; kingdom Metazoa; phylum Arthropoda; class Insecta; order Coleoptera; family Elateridae; genus Melanotus; species Melanotus villosus. The sequence goes on from OY720425.1 coordinate 42,188,464, forward strand.
TTGGAAAGCCCGTAGAAAATGCTTTCCAACGGTATAAGTCATAATTATACAGGGTGTAACAATAAAGCAGAAAAATTTATTTGACAACAAAAATAACAATTAATTGTGGAACGATACTTTGCATTGAAAAGCTCCAAATAAGGTGCAAGTACGGTCCCTATTATTTAAGTGTTAAATGTACTATTAGTTGTATTTCGAACAAAAACGTGCTTTGCTTTGCAGTTTTTAAACAACAAACTTTGTTATTCTTTTTTGCATTTCCTTTCTGTACTCAAATTATTGGTTTATTTGATACGTACCTTAATGTCATTGTCATTCGTGACAGATTAATCATTTGTACGTTTGGTCCGAAAATATTTGTGTACGTTTGGTACGTTAATTTAACTACAATAATCACGATGGTTTACACTTTACCTGAACGTGTGGAGATAATTTTAATATTTGGTTCCCAGAACGAAAGTTATTTACAGACAGCTAACGTGTTTACTGAAAGACATCCTGAAAAACATGTAAGTCACGTGTATATCCGTGATTTATTCGCAAAATTTAGAGAGACGGGTTCAGTGGCAAATAAAAAAAGGAAAGCTCCAAGAGTACTCGACGAAGCAACTCAAATTGAAGTCCTTGGACAATTTGGAATAGATCCTACTTTATCAACTCGTCAAGTCTTTGCAATAACAAGACTATCACATGAGTCGGTACGGCAAGTTTTGAAGCTTCATAAATTTCACCCCTATAAAATGCAATTTCTTCAAAAATTGTCCGATGACGATCCAGACCGACGAATTCAGTTTTGTGAAATTATGACTGAAAGAATTAATAATGAACCTAGACTTTTAATAGCTATTAATATAACAAGAATATTATGCGATTTATAATAGACGAGGACGTTGCTAGGTGACGAGGCGCTAGCCGAGTCAACCACGCAACGTCCGAGTCGGTTTAAATCGCATAATATTCGAGTTATATTTCAAGCTTTATCGTATCATTGGCAACAGTACACAAATAGTATGTAACTAACGAATTATGAAGCCGGAGTTGCTATGCTATTATGTTATACATAATTATTAATAAAAGTGTAATATAAAGTTGACTTAATAATCAATGATACGATAATAGCTATTAATATAACAAGAATATTATGCGATTTATAATAGACGAGGACGTTGCTAGGTGACGAGGCGCTAGCCGAGTCAACTACGTAACGTCCGAGTCGGTTTAAATCGCAAATATTCGAGTTATATTTCAAGCTTTATCGTATCATTGGAAACAGTTTGTTTATATTATGTAACTAACGAATTATGAAGCCGGAGTTACTATGCTATTATGTTATACATAATTATTAATAAAAGTGTAATATTTTTTTTTTTTTAATTTTATTTTATTTAATCAGCAATCAGAATATAAATACATTCTATGAGCTAATAGTATGTGATAATTGGACTTGATAGGTAGACTCCCATTGGAGTCATCCCTTCCTTAGACGGTTAAGTCTTTTGGCCATTTCTTCTGAAGGCGTCGATTTTGTGGGTTTGCTGTCAGTGGTGCCAGGGTTTCGTTTGGGTGATGTTCCAGTGTTGTTTGATGTTTGATGGCATACTCTTTGATTAGGTCTTTTACGTAGGGGATGTCAAGGTCTGCGTGTAGCGTGCGGTTTGTCACATACCAGGGTGCTGCTGCCATATTGCGGATAGTTTTAGATTGGAACCTTTGAATGATTTCGACATTGGATCGACTTGCGCAGCCCCAAAGCTGGCATCCGTAGGTCCATATTGGCCTGATAATAGCCTTATATATCAGCAGCTTGCTCTCCAAGGATAGTATGGATTTTTTTCCAATGAGCCAGTACATCTGCTTCATTTTTAGGTCCATTTGTTTCCGCTTTTTAGTGATATGAGTTTTCCATGTTAAGCGTTTATCAATGTGGAGTCCCAGGTATTTTACTACAGTAGACTGTGGAAGGGTAGTGCCATTAAGGGTAACGGGTGGGCATTCTTGATGTTTTGTCGTGAATGTGACATGTACCGATTTAGTCTCGTTGACTTTGATTCTCCACTTTATTACCCATCTTTCGATTTGGTTTAAGTGATTTTGAAGTGCAGCTGATGCTGCTACCGGATCTGCATTGCACGCGAGTATCGCCGTATCGTCTGCAAATGTGCCTATTTCGGTGGATTCCGTTATGGGTAGGTCAGCGGTGTATAGTAGGTACAACAATGGCCCCAGGACGCTCCCCTGTGGTACGCCTGCTTTTATTTCCTTGATTTGGGAGACATCTTGGCATATCTTTGTTTGAAAGGTTCTGTGCGTGAGGTATGACTGTAGCAAGAGGTAATATTCAGAGGGAAAAGTTTTCTTGGTTTTGTATAGTAATCCTCTGTGCCAGACTCGATCGAACGCCTGTCTGACATCTAAGAATGCAGCAGTACAGAATGCTTTATTTTGTAGCGCAGTTTGTATGATGTTGGTTAGTCGGTGGCATTGTTGGGTGGTGGAGTGTTGGTGCCTAAATCCAAACTGGTGGTTAGGCAACCATTCTTCTTGTAATGAATTTTCATAGATACGCTTTAGAACTAGTTTCTCGAGCAGCTTGGATACTATAGGAAGCAGGCTAATGGGTCGATAGGAGTTGGTTTCGTTAGGAGGTTTACCGGGCTTTGGAATCAGAATGATCTGTGCGAACTTGAAGTACAGCGGCCAGTACGTTAATCTCAAGATCCCGTTAAATAAGATTTGTAAGAATTTAACTCCTTGTTCTGGCAATTGTTTGAGTATGGTTGCTGTAATCAGGTCTTGACCTGGAGCTTTTCCATTTTTTAGCCATTTTATCTCGTTCTCTATTTCTGTGGTTGTGATCTTTCGTATTGGTAATGACATTTGTAGTGGTGATTGCAATTCTTCTTCAATTTCATGATCGACCGTAGAAGAGTTTGGTTGGAATACTTCGGCTAGATGGTCTGCAAACGTTTCTGCCTTCTCTTTGTCTGTTCTTAACCATGTTCCCCCTTGTTGTCTTAGTGGAGGAATATGGGTTCGTGGTTTTTTTATACCCTTGGTAGCTTTCCAGATTGAATTGTCATGAACATTTAGTGACTTCATGTAAGTTTGGAAGGATTCATTTTTGATAGATTTTAATTTATTTTTGAGTTGGTTATTTAGTTGATTATACCGTCTTTTGTCTTCAATATTATGAGTGCGTTGCCATCTAGCCCTTGCCCTTCTCTTTTCTTTCACTATTTCCATGACTTCATTTGGTATGTTAGGACTAATTATTTTTATGTTATCTGGCTGTTGTGTGGCGTTCCAGCCCGCTTCCTGAACTGTTGTTGTGAAATGGTTCGTTGCTAAATCTATTTCTTCTGCTGTTTTTAGACTAATATTTGTAGTGAGATGTTGCATAATATGATCCTTGAAGATTTCCCAGTTAGTTTTCTTGTTGCTGAGAGAAGGGCTAGGTGTTTTGTATATGATGGTACTGCTTATGGTGGCGATGATCGGTGAATGGTCAGACATCACATCGTAGTTGGAGGTGACGTCCATATAGTTGGAGGAAAGGCCGTTTGTTACGAAAAAGTCCAACATGTCTGGTATTTTGTTAGGATCCGATGGCCAGTAGGTTGGGCTACCAGTTGACAGAAAGTTATAATTGTTATCTGTAATGGTTTTAAGTAGTGTTTTGCCTTTGGTTGTAGTCAAACGCGAACCCCAGTGCGTGTGCTTGGCGTTGTAATCCCCGCCGGCTATAAATTTCTGCCCTAAACTCGCAAAAAACGGTTGGAGAAGTTGCTGGGTTAGTTTGTGCTTGGGAGGACAGTAGACAGCCGAGATGTTGAGTGGAGTTGTGAGTTTTTCAACAACTTGGATTGTTGCAGCTTGCAGGTAGTCTGTTTTATATTCTGGTTGTTCATAGTGAGTGATGGTATTGCGGATGAGTATTGCCGAGCCACCGTGTGCTGTGCCGTCTGGATGCTCCGTGTGATAAACAGAGTAGTGTGGTACTAAAAGTGTAATATAAAGTTGACTTTATAATCGATGATACGATAAAAAATATTTGTTTTAGTGATGAGTGTACGTTTTATCTAAATGGTAATGTAAATAAACAAAACTGTCGTTATTGGAGTGATGCAAATCCACATCTTTTTAGAGAAAACCACACTCAGTATCCTGAGAAATTAATTGTTTGGGCAGGGATATTAAGAGATTCTGTGATTGGTCCCTTGTTTATACCAGGAAATTTAAACAGTGAAATGTACCTCGATATGCTGGAGAACACTATTGAGCCCTTAATTGTTCATGAATTAGAGAACCAACAGTACGGCGATGGCAATCCAGCTCTAGATGAAAATTTGTTGCACTTCCAGCAAGATGGGGCACCTCCCCATTACGCAGTAGCAGTTAGGGACTGGTTAGACAATAATTATCCAAATAGATGGATTGGAAGGAGAGGTCCCATTGAGTGGCCACCTAGGTCACCAGACTTAACGCCACTTGATTTTTTTCTGTGGGGTTACCTTAAGTCGGTTGTTTATAAAACTCAACCGACCTCAATTGACGATTTACGATGAAGAATAAGTCAAGCCTATCGTGATATTACTAAAGCAACATTTGCCAACGTTCGAATGGAGTTTGAAAATAGGTTGTACTATTGTTTACAAAACAATGGAAACCATTTTGAACATTTACTAAATTAATTAACATTTTGGTAGTTCGACATTTAGCAATATTTCATGTTGTTGTCAAATAAATTTTTCTGCTTTATTTTTACACCCTGTATAATTATGACTTATACCGTTGGAAAGCATTTTCTACGGGCTTTCCAACGACGTATCACAAGTAGGGGGTTGCCATTTAAATTTTTGTATGTGGGGTAGGTGGGGCATAGGGGTTGAGGGGGGTGCGTTCTCTCTTATGCCATTTTAGTTCCCCCTCTCTACCCTAGAAACGGTTTTGAAATTTTTTTGATATCTCTTTTCGTTCACGAGATACAGCCCATTGTAAGTTTTAAAATTGACACACTGTATATTTCTACATGTTTAAGCCACATGTGAATCACATATGTCAATTTCAAAGTGCATATAAATGCACATTTAGGTGTTTTTTTTATAAATGCATGTATATTTTAGCATTTTTGAACGATAGGCATATTTTACCACTTTTAGAGCGTTTTACATGCTTTAATAATGAAATTGCTAATATATTTTAAATAATTTTAGTGTTTTAGACAACCAATCAAGGACGGTTTAGTTGAGTCTAGGAGAAACACATAATCTAAGCCGATTGTTAAATACTAGGCTTTAATAGTTATTTATTATACATGCGGATTAAATTAATGTTTAATGAGCGGTACGTTTACACGCGCGAGCGGCGGTAGCCGCAAGCGCGTTAATACCGCGAGTTAATACATTAATTTAATCCGCAAGTGTAATACAACTGTTTATTCAATTTTGACATTTACTTGACATTTTTAAAGCGATTTGACATTTTTAAAGCGCTAGCGGAATAAAAATTTTAAATCGCTAGCGGAATAAAAATTTTAAACGATTGTTTATAAAACATCAACTTTTATGGGCAGGCCAGAAAACAATCGTTTAAAATTTTTATTCCGCTAGCGATTTAAAATTTTTATTCCGCTAGCGCTTTAAAAATGTCAAATCGCTTTAAAAATGTCAAATAAATGTCAAAATTGAATAAACAGTTGTATTACACTTGCGGATTAAAATTAATTTATTAACTCGCGGTATCAACGCGCTTGCGGCTACCGCCGCTCGCGCGGTTGAGCGGTACGCTCATTAAACATTAATTTAATCCGCATGTATAATAAATAACTATTAGTGCTTTAAGCATCTGTATTTATTAATATTTTCTAATAAAGACAAAGGTTCAAGTAAAATTTAAATACTTACATCCTGCAGTATTATGAATATTATGATAAACAGGTATTAGGAAATTCCAAATATCCTTTGATAACTTACTGTTCATAGAAAAATTTAGCTGTACCTACTTTTGTTTACTAATCTTTCAAATAAGACAGTTCAGAAAGGTTCAGATAAGGTGTTTTATTGTACCTTCAGTGTGCCACGATAAAGTAAATGCAACAAAATGCTTTCAAGTTACACATCTCAACACGGTTCGACATCAAAAGTGCATATATTTATTAAAAATTTCTAATAAACGCATATTTCACGATTTTTAAGGGCATATTTAAGTGCATATTTCACGTTTTTATAGTGCATAAGTGCATGCATATTTCAGCATTTTTAAGTGCATATTAATCCTATACCTAAGCTATAAGCTAAATCTAAACAAAATAATGTTGTTTTCCTTTTTCTGAAATTAGTAATAACATAGTGTCAACGCCTACCTATGATCCATTGTACGATACTTTTTTCCATGCTCCTTTTTCCATTGTCCGTTCAATTATATACAAAATAGTTTCGTTCGGAACTAAACTTACATCTATAGATTGTAAAAAACTAAATTTATAAAAAAAATTAAGACAATTGGATAAGAATTAAATTTAAATTAATGTTGTAGGACCAAAATATCGATGACCCATTGTTATAATGGTACACAAAAACAGATGATCCCTGGATCTGTAATCCCCCAATCAACAATTTAAAGTAGCTTTTCTATACTACGTTTCACACTTCAGATTCAGTATGGGCCCTTCTGGAAGGCGATGTCGCCATATTTCAGCACAAAACTGTTTGTAAATAAATATGTACCTATCAATCATAAATAAATCCTGTTTTTGTATTTCTGAGTTACAACTACTAATCTACTAATCTCTTACTAATGCCTTTTCCTTTACTAACCATTTTTTTGCCAGCGGTATTCAAATAAATTTTTATGTAAAAATATTTGCTGGTCATACTTATTAGCTTTAAATGTATGTTTCTAACTTTTTAAAAAGCATTCCTCGCTGATACGTGATAATTTCATTTTTTAAAATAATATAATAAAAACAATAAATTTAAAAAAATACAGATATTTGTAACAAAAAACAGCAAATATTTTTAATTACACACATAATATTTATTTACACTAAGAACTTAATAAAAATGTTGTTTTACACATACAGGGCGTTTAATTAAGTCTGTAACATATTCTACATTCTTAAACAAATATTTTTTCTTGTTCATCGTCATCACTGCTATCTACATCACTAACAGTATTAGTATCACTATCATTATTAACATTTATAATAATCGGTTCGATATCGTCCAACATATTGTCGACATTCCACATTTCCGATTCTGCCGCTATTACGTGTTTTATATAATTTCTGCTAAATTTGAAAATAATCACACCTCCAATAACAAAATTATAAACTTGTTGAGAACCTCCGACTTGACTAATACATAAACTTAGAACTTCGGTCGTTGCCGAGAACTGGCAACGTCGACAAAAAAACTCCCATAAGGTTTCCATTGCCCTATCTTTACCGTACTGAATCTGAAGTGTGAAACGTAGTATAGAAATACTACAATATGAAGCATTTGTGAGCTGTACGTATTATATCCTTAAACGACGGTTTTAACACGAAGTATTGCATTTCTAGAGGAAAACCTCCTGGAAGGCGAAGTGCATTAACTGAAGAAACGCTTGATGATATTCAAATACTTCTAACTAATGCAATAAGGGCTGGTCTTTCAATCTCCTAATAAATTTATCCTTCTATTATTTTCTATGGCAACCTTTATTAATACAATCGTTTCCATAGAAAATATGTACCAAATAGCTTATTAGGAAGTTTATTAGGAGATTGAAAGACCGGCCCTAATTATAAAAACCTTCTTGTTAGAGTGGCATGCCCTTTACAGTATTATTATTTTTTAGTTCAGATATTGGAATACTGGAAATGACGTTTTTGAGTTTTTGACATTTTAGAGTATTGCTAACTCTACAAGATGTGTTGCCTATTCGGCCGTAAGAAATTCCGTCACTTTAGGTATTTCCACATTGGCATGTCTGTACTTTTTAAAAAATTAGTTCATTTGCAAAACTCAAATAATCAGAATGTGAATTAAATGCCTTGTGGGTTAGTGGAAATTTTACGATATATAAACAAACACATTTAGAATGGAAATATGCAGCGTTCTTTTGAAGACAGGTTCAAAATTAAAAAAAAGTTTTCTTTAATTTTATTTAAAAAAAATCAAACTCATATATCACATTTGTCTTTTTTGAAACTGCAGTATATAATAATTTTAATTTATTATATTGGCATTAAACTTATTGGAAAATTAAACAGTCTGTTATTTTGTTTGATATGGAATTATGCATTATATTGCAGAATACACAATGTACCCTTTAGCTATTTAAAACCAAATATATTAAAATTGTACTAACTTGAGAACAGAACCAAGCTTCCAATTGACAAAGATATTTCTTTCGAAATTTAGGGCTTAAATGAATTTAGTGTGATTGGAATAGGCAACCCAACTTACAAACCTTGTTCTATATTAATTCTCAATTAAACGTATGTAACCAGAGGTAGGCCCTGAGTTGGGGTAGCTAGGTACCCCATTTTCGCACGATTACGAAAGTTAAGCAGCGTTCTCTCGGGTCAGTACTGGGATGGGTTGCTCGACTGTTCCGTTAACGCGGCACCTCTCCCACACGAGGACCGGTCACCGGTCACTATGGGAGAGTAGACCAAAACCCCTCACCAAAAAGAGAGTAGAAAAGAAAGAAGTGTGAAAAGAATAAGGGGAAGAGGGAGGCCTTTGCCGTGCATAGGGATGTTGTAAGCTAATAATAATAATAATAGTGAGAGGTACCTACCTTACTTCAGAATGATAATAATTAAATGTCATGTCTAGGTTATGTTTCAAGCTGAAGAGCAACTGAAGAATAATTAGAAAATTAAGAAAAAGGAAAACAAAGATAAATTTATATGAATTATTACTACAAACAGATATAAAAAATGGCAATTTTATATTGTGATAAAGCGACGTTCTAGTATGCCCTAGCCACGCGCAGTTGTTGTGACGTATTACTCAGGGTCACACACGAGAGAGATGCAAGTGTGTGTGACCGTGAAATATGATACGTGCAGCTGCATAAAATGATGAATCCGTATTCTTTAAAACATACAGATTATCACGTTCGTGGTTCAAGTTGGGGATCTGATTCTATATAAGCAATAACTTTAACAGAAGCAAACCATGGTTAGTGCAAACGTCAAACAGTCATGTTGTTAAGAAGTCCGGTCCGATCCTTCGTACTTAGTGTTTCCTATGATTTGTATGTAAGACTATTTTTCTATATTTAATTTAATGTAATTCAATTCGCGGCAAGACTTGCTAATAACGAGTGTTAGAAAACTCGTCTTATCAGAGTCACCTATGAAAAAAAAAATTAAATGCCTTTTGATTAATTCTTAAATATCCACTATTCATTAGAACTACTGAAAGCTGCTGTCATTTAATTAATTGTGATTAAGTCTACTTGAAAATTAACTTAGATACCAATACAGGACATACATTTTAATAAGCACAGGTGACTCTGATAAGACGAGCTTTCTAACACCCGTTACTATAGTTTGGAGTTAACCCTTTGTTTTATTTATTAATTTTAACGTTTGTAACTTTTCTCTAAAATTGTCTAAGTGTTTATTTGCAACTTTAACTGTAAATAATATTTGTAACACCTAAATCAAAGTTCAGACAATATATGTTATGTTAGTTGAATTAGACTTTCAATATAAAACCTCTCGCAAAGCAAAGCAAACCCCACGTGGCGTAGCTGGTTAAATAATTCTATCTAAATTTAATTAACTTATTTTTATTAACTTTTAACATTATTGGCCAAACCTGCTACGTTACAATATACAAATTACCACAATGAAAAATTATTTTTACGACTAGAAATTTCTAATAATTGTCACTTTTAACGAATAAGAAAACAATAAGTACTTGTAAACATATCTTCATTAAGTAAAGTTATGCATTCCTTTTTTGTTGTGATAAGTTCGTTAAGAAATAATATATTGTCTGTTTATTTGTTTGTTGTATATTTTGTAAGTAGAAATTTTCTAGTTGTCTTGGATATATGGAACAGGATCAGTACCTATGTGGCTAGTAGTTTCAGCTAGACTGTATATAGTGTATATGCTTAGATATTTAAAAACATAATATTAGCAATTCTAGCTCTTATTGTTGTTTTTAAAAATTAAAAATAAAATAAATGTAATAGTTTATGTCAAGATTCTTGGGACAGTCATAAATACACAGAACCAAACTTATATGGAATCCTCTAGTATTTCAGATTTTGTTAAGTATTTCTGAAAAATTTCTAATGGAAAATTAAAAGCAATTTATACTAAACCAGTTTAATGATTATCAATTTAAAAAATGTAACAAATGCTTGAAATTCATAGAAACTCACAAAAAATGTAAAAATTAAAGGTTTAAAGTGGCTGGTTAACCTTCGGTTTCCTACATGGGGTGTGCGCACACCCCAAGTTACCTACTATTTTTCTTTGCTATTTCTATATTTATTTTTCTTTGCACTTACTGCTTTATGACTTTGTCTGAGAAGTTGTTTTGAGCATTTTGCAGCTATTATTTTTTACATTTTGGCATTATTGTTTATACTAACGACATTGTTTGGTTTGGGGTGTGCACACACTCCACGTAGTAAACGGGTTTTTAGAAATAAGTTTGGAGCTTTTAGAAATAAGTTTTGACGTCCACTTTATTTTAAATTTTAATATAATTATGCTTTTGTCAGTTTGCCGATTTGTTTATATATTCTGTCAGAATAGTTATGCGTTTTTAGAAATAGGTTTGCAGTTTTTAGAAATAGGTTTGGAGTTTTTAGAAATAAGTTTTGATTTTTTATTTTGTTAAACATTTATAAATACTTTATATGATGCCTTAGTCATTTGGTCGATTAATAACAAATAAATGTGTAAACATATAATAAAAATCCAAAAATTAATGTGGGGTGTGTGCACACCCCACGTAGTAAAGCGCGTAACTTTTTTCACGTAGGAAACCGAAGGTTAAAGAAAAATAAAAACTGGTTTTTCACTAATAGACAGTGTAATCAAACTGTCAACTTGTTCTTAAGGTAAGTTTGCCCATTCGTCTTGAGTTGCTTGAATGAGCTGTTCTACATTTGCTGCAGCTCTAATCCTACTTTTTTTTAATGAAGTCCTACACATGATCAAATCGGATTAATATCAGGTGAGCAGACAGGCCATTCCAGTGATAGTGACAGCTTGTGCTTCCAGAAATTCTGTAGCAACTTTGCTGGTATGTGGAGGGCATTATCGTGCATGGAAACGAAATTGTTTCCCATTGCACCTCTCCACTTTTTTAGTGTAATATCACAGTTACTAAATACTTTGTTTGAAAATGTTTCCAGCTTTCTAATGTGGCATGAAGGCGACATTTACACAAAAATTTTAACTATTTCTGGAAATCATTTTCATACTCCTATATCTAACGGGTGTCCAAAAAGTCTCGTTGGCTATGAATTTTAAAAGGCATGTCGTAGTATAATTAAATATCAATTGTCGAATAAATTGAATTGTCAGTTATAATTTTTCGGCTCAAATATCTCGCAAAATTTAATAAAAAAGGTTATTTTCTGGAATGATGGTTGTTGCAGAAGTTGAAGATCAATTGAAAATTATTAAATGTTGGATATGAATATGGAATTGTGATTAAAGTTGATTTGGATACTGAACAAGTGATATGTGCATATGTGAGCTAATTTAATACTGTTATAATTTATGATCTACAATAAGTAAATAGATAGGGAAGATAGGGAAATAGAGATTAGTAAAAGATGTAATAAATCTGCATAGAAAAATTAAGTTGTTCTGATTATTGTTATATTATATAGGTATAACATAAAAATATTAATATTCATTTATTAAAGTAAAGGAACCTCATTGCCGACCAAATGATTGAGCTGACCGGCTGTTAATAATTGTAAACAAAGGTAACATTACAATATCTACAAACCATTTATTAGAAGAAAGCTGTCATCATTCTCGTTAATGGCAGTAATGCAAAAGTATTTTTAAATAAAAACAAAAATTAGTAACGACATGAGTAATTTTACGACCGTAGCTAACAAAAGCAATCTAGCGTAACGCTCGTAAAATTTAAATTAAGATTGCATTTTAAGGAAAATTAACTTATTGGTTATTGATATGATCACCATGCAAATACAGCAGCCAGTCAGTTTAATCGCATTTACCAGAAAAATGTTGTGTTTTTACAATCCTCTTCTTGTCCTTTTTAGCTTGTGTTTTGTTCCGATATTTGGAATTTTAACCCAACCTACTAACGTACCCATTTTTATTAACCAGTTGATTCATTTTATTGATACTAAAATTGTAAGCAAATCGAACGGGACAGTTTTAATAACAATCACAAATGACCTTGTAGAAGATATGGCAGATTTATTAATATCAACAATTTCAAATCCTGTTATAACAGAAAATATACACGGTGTTTCACAAAAACCACAGCCTGGTTCTGTAACATCACATTTGTGCATCAGTTTAATAAACAGTCCGGGAGAATTTGAAGAAAATTTAGACAAAATAACTAAACTTCAGTACTTCAGAGTTCGTCAACGTGTTATTTTCGTATTGTGTGCTAAAATAATCGACACAATATGGGTCAAGGAAGCAGCAGAAACTACCTGGAAGCACAATATTGCAAACTTCTTTATCCTGTATTACACAACTAAAATAGAAACAATATCTTATAACCCTTTTTTGGAAGGTAAAGTAGAAAAATGCATAGAGCCGTGCGTTATACAGTTCGGAAACAGTAAAAAGTTATCGAATTTACATGGATACAAATTAAAACTCGGCACATTCAACTACCCTCCAAGAATTGTAGTTGAAAAGTCGATATTTCGTGGGAAGGACATAAGATTACTCAATGAAACCATACATATCATTAATGGATCAGTTGATATTTTGAGAGTTAAAAACGATTCGTGGGGTGCACTTCAAAGTTTTCTACAATCTGAGAGTGCTGATTTCAGTTTAATGGATGGATTTGCGTATCTTACGCGACCGGGCTTAACCTTTACCTATCCATACTCAATGGATGGGTTTGTAGTTATTGTTCCAAAATCTGGAAAAATTCCACAGTATTTGCACATATTTTTGACCTTTTCTTTAGAACTTTGGGTGGCTCTCTTCCTTACCATATGCTCTTCATGGGCGATATTATATTTCGCGCAAAATTTCTGGTTAAAACTTTCTGTTTATAACAATAACACATTCATGATGGAACTTTTACGAATAGTCTTTAATTCATACACGAAAGCATTCCTTGGTGCTTCTTTTTCGAAGAAATTAGCATTGATAAGTTTAGTATGGTTTTGTCTTATAATCAGCGTTGCCTTCTCAAGTTCTTTAACGAGTTCTCTGGTGACTGACAAATATTACATGGAGATTAGAACCCTGCAAGACTTGGAACGTAGCAAAATTAAAATACTGGTCCCCGAAATATTTGCTGGTATGATACCATCTACATCTAAACTTCATCAGCAGTTTATGCCATCCACGCATGAGTTTATAAACGAAAAACTTCTTAACGCTGATTTAAATTACGGATATGGGATAACGTCAAGAGCGGTGGGCAATATGGTTGTGGAGATGATGAATGCTTTATACAGCGAAGAACGATTTCGAATTGTTGACCAAGCTTTAATTCCTAGTAGTAGAGCACACCTTTGTCCGATTTCTTCGCCATATTTGGACAAAATTAATGAAATAATGTTACGTCTTCATGAAAGTGGCATTGTGCTTCAATACGAAGATAAATTTGCAAAATTTAAAACCAGAAAGGTGAATCGGAATAGTGATTTAGATCGAACTTTTAACAACCAACCAACGGTACTCAATCTTTATCACATGCAAGCTGCATTTTATTTGTTATTAATAGGATATATGATAAGTTGTTCTGCATTTATTTCTGAAGTTATATATTTTAAAATAAGAACGAATAATATATTCTGAATTTTTACCAAATAAATAATACTTTGTGTATCATGCGATCAATAAAAATTTGCATCTATCTTTAGTACTTATTTATATAGCAACGGAGATAAGTGAAATTTACTTCATCGAGCATGGCATGCGAACCAGAGCAAACCAATTAACTTTTTTTTGCAAGTGAATTTGATTCTAATGTATTCTAAATTTTCCTTGTTGTTGTTACTGAATACTAATTAAAGTTCACTATAATTTATTACGCCGTTAGGTTATAAATAATAGAACTAACAAGAACTATGATGGTATACTTCGAAGCTTACCCTTCAAAGTTCAGTTCGAACCTGCACTGTCTTGTCCCAGTTGTGCCCAAAGCGGATAAAAGACGTTTCAAGAAATATTAAGGACACTAACAGCATATACTTAAATACAATATTTTTTCCTCAAAATGTTTTAAATAATTTTTGCTATAATAATTTGATATTAATTGTCATCAACTTTTTGCCTCCCTAAGGAGGTAAATTCATGCTTACTTCTCTATTCTCATGAAAACCAGCAAACAAATGGTAAAATCAACGTACCTCCTTATAAACAAAACTCAAATGGCGAATGCAATTTCGTGGATTAGTAGTGGAAAATAGTTATTTGTAATACAAGTGTTGAAAGCTTGCGTTTGCCACACGAATGTGAAGTTTGCAGCACGAACGAATCGTGAGTGCTGCAGTCACATGAGATACATAGAATCGCAAAAGATCATATGGTTTGGTCATACCAAACGAATAAATACAGGCAGGCTGACGGAGTGGCACCTACAAAAGAAGAGAAGCATATGAAGACCATGTTTAAAAGGTGGAAAGATGAAGTTGTAGATGATCTACATATAACCAAAGAGCAGTTTATACTGCTCTTTGATATAACGAAAATAACTGATTGAAATGCGATATATCACGATAGAAGAAATTGGTGGAAAACGACAGGGCAAGCAAAGGCCCATCCGGGGTTGTAGTACTTTTATCAGTTGAAGATTTTTAGGACCTTGCATTTAATCATTAAAAAATAATATGTTTTGAACTGTAAGTTATGCAGAGTAGTTGTTAATTGTAACCATACAATAATCTTTAGCAAATAAGAGCTGATGGGATTCTAAAAAAATGATATGTGGATATAGATCTCATTTATCTTAAATAAAGGATTACAAGTCAATATCTGTAATAAAATGTTAGAATAGTCTGTCACGTTAACTGTATAATAAAATAGTGGGCAGTTATTAATCGATTAACTTTAAAAAAATTCAAAACAAATCAGTCGATCCTAGAGGACCTACAGTTTAGCCACCACGATCATCGGGTTCATTAGTTCTGTACTAGATATAAAATGTAGGGTAGGCAATCACTCGAAAGAAATGTCCAAATGTTATACGTTATATTTGAAACTTCTGGGCTTGTTGATGTGAGGATTGCATTTAAACCGAAGGCGGGCATTACAAACATTTCTTATAATTTTTAACCTATTTTTTTTTCTATGTAAAGCTTGAATTAAATAAACTACAATATTTTTAAGACGTGTTTCTAAGTCTATAATTAAATTGACGTGAACTTATTCTTATAGCCGTTCTCTCTAAGAATCTTGCCAGATTTTTTATTATTTTTTGGTAAAACAATTTCAACGACAAAGCGGTTTAATATACAAACAAAAGGATTACGTGAAGCAAATACGTAAGAATTCAATTCGAGAAGTTAATAATTATACTAACAATTCCAAACTTTCTTCTGATATTTCAAGAAAAAAATTTAAAGTTTATAGTGCTTTCTGGATGTACAGTTTGTTTCCCTAATTTTCAACAAATTCAGTGGAATTAATAAACCTATTTCAAGGCTATCTTAATTAAAAGGCAGAAATATAATTAACAAACTGTTGCTTATTATTTTAAAATCCAATTAAATTAAGTTTTGAAATAATTATGGCAACCATCAACATAAAACTTTCCATGAAGCTTTAATTCACTAGTTGGTTTTTAAAGCATCTGTAAAAGCGTCTAAAACTCTCGCGGATTACGAGTTATTTTTGCATTAAAGCTACTACCCGAAATAGCCTCAAGTGGAAACGAAATGAGGAGTCGCTCAAAGAGCCTAGGGTCACCAGTGCAAGCAAAGCTCGCCAGCGGCCACGGCAGCAACCCCGCTCTCTTTAGCATGGCTGGCTCCCCATAGAAGAATTCTACAGCACGCTAGGTTGTGACCTATTGATCTCAGCCTTGGGCTAATGCTGTGTACTGGGCGCGCCAGCATAGACAAAGAGTCCCGAGTTCAAATCCCGAGGGCCCATCTGCATAGATAATGATGTTGCCTCTAGCTAACCACGCCAGGCCGCATAAATATATTTGTATAGAAAGCTCATTCCAACTTTTTCTTGATAAGGAGGGTTTTCTTTTGGCTTGTTTTTTTGAATACATTGAAATTACAATACCTGGTGCGGCCTATTTTATAGGCTTCGGAATAAAAATTAAAATGGTATTTGTTAGGAATTCTTTAGAGTCAAATGCATGTTCTTCGACTTTGTTGAAAGTCTAGTTAACTAAGTAATTAGTAATATAAAACAATTTATAAAAGAAAGATTTACAGCTAACGTAATTACGTAATAGAAAAGGAATTTTTACGCTGTTCAACGTGCAGTCATGCCAGAACCCCCACTTGGAGAACACAGACAGAGAAAGGGGAAGGTTTAGTAGTTTAAAGCTTTTTAAATTTAATAAACTTGTAATTAAAACTTAATTCTATAGCCCTCGACCACCGAAGAAATTTTACACTTCTCAAGGGTTCGGCTATGAACGATTGTGTAAAACGTTTGGAGGTAGCTTTATACTGAAATAGTTCAGGCCATTATTTCAGTAGGATATGTGTAACTAGAAGCAAATGCACGAGGTAAAACTTATCTCTATTAATTTAAGCTTTAAGCTGTTATATGAATTGCCTAGTGTGGCACTTTCAGGCTGGCCGTTTTACAATGATGGCCTTGTAGCCTTGTACATAAAAGAAAATTTTTCTCAGTACTAATATATTTGATTAAGTAAAAACAGAAAAGGAATAAGTGAGACTGAAGTTCTTACAACACGCCAGTTACGCGTGTAATAACATGCACACGTGGTTTTGGTTATCGCTTAAGCAGATGGAATAACACGCAGGTGTTATTGTGTCATACGACTCAGATTGTTCTGTACTTTTGGATATTTTAATTCAGTCTAGCAAATCAGGTTGAATCGCGGGTTGAATGAATGTCAATGTATACTCGTTAAATTGTTTAAATCGGTATCGGTATGTAAAAATTAATAATCTATGGTGAAATTTAAATGTAGTGGTAAATAGCTGTGATATGGTTCTATTAAGTGGTAACAGTTGTTACAATTTCTTAAGCTGTAATTAAGATAGGTATGTATTATCTGTAACTTCTTTTACCTTGCGGTGTCGAGGCTGGTGCATTCGTAGGACATTCAAAAACAATTTTCTTGATCAAACATTAAGATTTTTTGAACTTGGCAACATAAAATATAATTTTGTAACGCAAGATAAAAGTAATGAAGAATGGCGAACGAGTTAGGTAATGACACTTGTTTAAACATAGAAATATATTTGCGATTTTCAAAAATTGGGCTTATTATTTAAAACGTAGATTTAAATTTTGCCTTAAAAAATTATATACCTAATATCTAAAAGTTCTAGTGAAAATGCAAATAATTTCATGTTTTTGCTGTTTTAAATGAAACGCGAAAACTTCCGCAGCGGTTGATAACATATTAAACTGAAAAACATTGAATATTTTTCCATAACATTAAAAAGCATTAGATACCTAATAACAATACAATAAAATGAAACTCCACTCGCTTACACTTGGTCGTTATCAAGCCAAGTTAAAGTAATTTCACATTTTACCGTTACCTATCAAGCAGTGTCTTATTTACCGTGTTTGGGCAACGAAGTCGATGTTAATTTTTAACTTATTCTTAAGTTTGCTGTTTTAGATTTAATATTGCGTTTTCTGTAGGTGTTTAGTTACATTCAATGGTAAAAATTACTAAAATGAATTAAATAACAAACTCACTAGAAATATTTCAAGTAATTTGATATAAACCAATATTAAATTTGACGTAAAACCTTAGGTCTATTTGTTAATGAATGACATACCGGAATCTAGCTATACATAAAATATGATCATAAAGTCTTTGCCGTGGAAGTTGGAAGTTATCGCTGAAACTATTTACTTCTATTATTTTTGTTATTGACGTCTGTCAAAATTGTAATAAATATAAATGTTCAAAGGAAAAAAAAAACCTTATTTTAATAACCAACCAAATTTAGTTAAACAAAGAATTGCAGAAGGTGCTCTGTTTGAAATTGACATTCCATAGCAACTATTACCACAAGACTTTTTGATCATATTATTATATTATACAGGGTGTATACGAATTCGACCGACAAACTTCTAGGGCGTATTTGCTGCCTAAAGATGTATCTAAATTGTTCATATGCTTATATCATATCTTCTTTCATTTCGAAGTTATGACCTATTTTTTGATATCTCTTCTAATCTAGCATTGAAATCATTGAATGAATTTTTGCCCACATATCGAACTAAAGTTTTCTCTGAGTGCACTTTCAGACTAAACTTTAAAAGAACATCTAACACTTTCTTTTTCTCTTATTCATCACCAATAAACTTCTCAAAAATGCCTAGCCAACTGAAATGGTTTGAATCACATTTTAGAAACTTTATTGAAACAAGTTAAAATTAATTAACAAATCGTAGAAACAATGAAAAATAACTTTAATTAAAGGTAATACGAAAAATAAACAACGTAATCAGGGAGAATCGTAAAAGTTGTTCAAAATTCCTTCCTCGAACTTCCATACACAGTTGTCACCGTCGGAGCGAAGACTGACGGGTACGTTCAAATATTCCTGGAGTACGTCCCATCGTTTCACAGGCATTAATTATTCTTTGGCGCAATTTAGCTTTTGTTTGTATTGATGTCTCATATACCAAGGCTTTTACGTGGCCCCAAAGAATGAAATCTAAATGATTCAAATCGGGTGTACGAGCTGCCCATTCTAATGGTCCACCCGTCCACCATTGCCAATACATCTTTGTGGAAACACCTCATCTAAATAGTTTCTCACGACGAAGCTGAAATGCGCTGGGAAGCCGTCATGTATTAGCCACATCTGCCTCCGAATCTCTAGTGGCATTTCTTCCAACAATTCTGGTAATGAGTTTTGCAAAGGAAGGAAGAAGGGGCCAATTAAGTAATTGTCAATAATCCCACACCATGCATTCACATTGAACCTATGTTGACTATTGCGGGTTACAATATTATAAGGATTTTAATTAGCTCAAGTGTGTAAATTGTGCAGATTTGTAATGCAATCTCTTGAAAAATTCGCTTTAGGTATCTGTAAAAATATTTTGCGCAGCAATGTTGGATCTTCAATAATTTGATTTAGCAGATCTTGACAAAACCGTTGACGTCTTTGAAAATCTGCTGGAAGTAAGGCTTGCACCCTTTGTGATCGATATGGATAAAGAAGTTGCTCATGCAAAACATTCCAAACGGTCATATGATTTACACCAACGTGGTTTGCTAAACTTCTGGCACCTACTTATGTTTGGCTCCTGTTCAATCCTGTTCAGAATATCTTCTTCAAAATCGGCAATTCGGATGCCTCTTTGTCGTCCAGCATCTGGTCTTGAACACTTAAGTGTGCCACTTTCACGTAGTCGTCTATCAATAATTGAAACGATTGTTGTATGATGCGGCTGTCGCCTCTGAGGAAACTTTTCTGAATAAACTTGCAATGCTTCTCCGACGTTTCCTTCCACAGCTCCATATGCCCAAAGCATGTCTACCATTTCATTAAATGAATAGGCCATATCAAATTAAACTTTAAATCTTATTTTTTTTTTTATAAAAATAGCAAATTTTTAAACTAATCATTAATTAGTGACATACACTGTAGGAACACTAATTTTGAAGGATTTTTCGAAACACAGAATTCTTTAAACAAGACAGTTAGGCAATCATTGATAATAAATTTTATTATTAATATTCCACTTAATGAACTTCGCATAATTTTATTATTATTTAATAAAACGAATCTTGAAAAATGCACGATGGGTAGTTGGAAATGTTTGGCCGGTGTAGCGTTTACTTTGCAGATAAATACTAATGTTACCTACCGAATTTTTTTTGGGTTTTGTTTAATGAGAGGAATATGCACTCAAAGTTTGTTGGTCGAATTCGTATACACCCTGTACTATATTTACTAAACATTTATTGAAATTCTTCCGTTGTGTTAAATTTTCATAAACATATTAAAAAGGTATACTAATTACTTGGTCCATTTTCTCAAATTTGGGTGTAATATTTACTAATTCCAACGTAAATAATTGTATCGGAGAAAACATATCCCTTCATTTTATAAAAATTCCTTAAAGGATTTTACAGCTTGCTATTGTTATTGTTAAATTCGAAAAATTATGAAAAATTTCCATTCCTAAGTTCTGTTTAACAATAAATAAACCCGCGAAAAAGGGCGTAAAGTTAATAATTGCAGACCTCGGGTGCACTTTACGCCCGCGACAAATTAATGTAAAATATCACAAAAATAAGTAGATTACCTTAGTTACAAAACAATTTTTATAAAATCACTCTTGCCGTAAATGCGCCAATTTGACATTTCTAAAAATGCTATTAGAAAAATTTTATTATAAATCAAAAAATTTAAATAAAATCTCCGTCCGTGCAAAAAATATTGTATGTACCACAGGCGTAATAAGCGACTTTAGCCCTTGGCGTGTTCTAACTATAACCCTCGGCTAAAGCCTCGGGTTATAATATTCACGCTGCGGGCTAAAATCGCTTTCTTTACACCCTTGATACATAAATAACTATTTGTTGTTCTGATACGCAAACACAGCAAGGTTTACAAAAATAAATTAATTTCGCCGATTTAAGCAAGAGTCCGGGAAATCGCATATTAGATGCAAGTTAATGAGTTTAGTGCAAGTTGTGTGTTTATAAAAATTAAGTTTCTTATAATCGTTTTAATTAATTGTGAACGGGAGTGTCGGTCGACATTTGTAGAATATTCTTGAGGATTCCTGGATTTTACAGTTCCAATGTTTCATTAGCTAGCCATAGACAGACATTTTTAACTGTACGAATGAACGCCACGTTTTTTCCTGCAGGATTGCTCATGGCGTTCAAAATAGTAGAATAATACAACATGACGAGTGAGGAGTTACAAAAAGGTGAGCCAATTAGTTATAATTTTGTTTATTGTTTTTCATTTTTGTCATACTCTTTCTGTTCTTTGTAAGACTAAACAATTTCTTTATATTCCTTTTTCCTTTTCCTCAGACTATTCTTTTGTGTGTTTCCTCTTATTTGATTGAACAAAAATGTTTGTTTGTTGTTGCAGGTAAGTCACACATACAGGAAGGTGTTAGGATGACGAAGTAAATAACATGATGTAAGTAGTTTTCTAATGTTTATGTATCTCTTACGTCGAATTTCGACTAACTAATTATTGTATTCTTTAAAAATCTGATAAATATTGAACAATTTCTGATACATTACTTCCTCTGTCTTAAGGTTTTAAGAATTTATAAACCATAAGAATTATTATTTAGGGTTTTTGCTATTTCTTACCAGCTAAGCAGAAGCTTAAGCTGGTTTAAACAATGACTAGGCTGTAGCTTAAGCCGACTCAAACCGAGCTTTTATTTAAAGTATTGAAACATCGAACTTTGGAAGTCTTTCTTTATGCTTGATAGTTATATAAAACCGAAATTTCGACGCGTGTACGTAATCGTTACGTCTTGCACGTAAAAAATTTCGGGAGTGTGGTATTTTTAGGTGTATTGCGGTTTTCCTTTCTACTTGAACATACCAAAGTAGGTGTTATTATATTTAAAAATACAATATTTTAACTTAATTGCCCATTCTATTCGAATTTTTGCAGCTCTTATTTAGAGTGCAGGTGTCCAGATAGATGGAGTTATCTACGTAATAACAACCGAAAAATCTTCCTTGTTTTTAACCTAAAAGTGGTGTGTATGTTAGCCAGTTCATATATATTTAGTTTTTTAAAATTTAATTATTTGGGGGTTTTTCTAGAATGTTCTAACGTATACATTTTATGTCGATATTAACTTTATTGGTACAAAACGTGGTATTCCGTTGATTTGACATATATAAACTTTTTGCAGAAACTCTCTACTATTTAGCTTCAGTCCTAAGTTAATATGCAATGATTCGATCAAGTGCTGTTAGTTGATATTTTCAGCATTTTATTTCAGTTCAACACAAACAGTAGGTACCTACCCTTCCTGCCTGCAGTTAGTGGGGCACTGAAGTTAAGGGGCAGGAAGCCCCCGGTTAGTAAATATCTATTTAGTATTTAGGTAATCTAATCGACTAGATTGGTAGTTTTTCTGTTTTCCATGGTGCTATTGCTATTGATAATAGAATATACTACAATGGAAGTTCTACTATTGTTCGTACCCAAGGATTTTTAACTCTATTTATGCAAAAAAAAGCTAATCAGTGCATCTTATTTATATAATACATAAAAAAATTAATGTGAAGTAACGAGGTTACAGTTTGCTTTTAATTATTAAAACTCAGAAAACAAGTAAACTTCTTACTTTTACTATGAGATGTAAAATCTTTCTCAAACTAATTTTATATCATGCTATGATAAAGCGCCTTTTCAAAGAATATCAGTTTCTTTCTGATATCGTATTATTTCAACAAGAATTTTTTTAAATTGTAGGTTAGGTTCAGATATTTTTGTAAATAGAAAAAAAAGTGCTTCAATGTAATTACAATATGAAAATGCAGACTATTTTTAATAAATTATTACGAACAAACATACAAACACAACTGAAAAATAAATTAACATGCAAAAGATTTAATTTAAAAGAATTTTTGACGGAAAATTAAATGAAATATGTTTCAATTAAGTTCAGGGACTGAGTACCTACTGAAGTAATCTTTTGTTCCTTAATTGGACAGCTTATATGTATTTTTGGTAGGAGTTTCAGGCAATCAGCGTAATACTTCTATTTGTTCTAAGTGAAATCCATGATAAATTGTAGTACTTTTCCATTATATGGGTAGTTTAGCTGATATTTAGCAACAATTATACTTCTATTTCGCAAACAGTTTTAAATAAACTGAAAAAACCTGAAAGACTTTTCAAGTAATACAAAATAGCTTTTGGTTCCCAAATCATAGCCAACTACTGTGAGTTATTCTGGTACAATTAAATAGAATTTTTGCCAATCACAAGCTTGTTACTTGTTGTTTGTTCAAATATTTAATCATTTATTTTTCAATTTTTATTTTTAATACTAAAACCATTTTATCTTAGTTCACGTTTTAATTGTCCAATATGAGACTTTTTCTTTCAAGGTTAAGGTTAATTTGTTTTTAGTACCTATTTAAAAATGATATTACAGAATTCGTAAAAATTTTTAGTGAAAAGGCATAATGATTTTCAAGTTGACGATAAAATTTATATTATTTAAAAGGCTTTTTAGATTAATGTTTAAGATTTTTGGAATTTGTTCTTTTAGTAAGTAGGTAAACTTATTGCGTCAGTAAACAACTAATCTTTTGTTGTCAACATGTTTGCTGTTTTGCCTATTTCGAGTTTGAAAAAGTCTATTTTGTTATTAACTGCAAAGCTTACCCATTTTCAGTTCGTAGTAAGGCATCTTTTAAGATTCAAGAGTTTAAACTTTAAGGTGTTTACCTTGAGCATCATTCTAAATTACAAAAAATTTAGTTTTAGTTTTTTAATTTATTAGTTTCTGATTTATCTAGAAGTTAATAAAAACTAAGTAAAAGAACAACTAACATAAGGCTAAGTATAATTAGATTATGAAAATCAGAAATGAAAAAGCTGTTATTTGCATAATAAGTCAGAAAATTTGAAAGGCCGAGATATTTTTAATTATAATGTGGGATAATTTTATTTATTTAAGAATAAAAAAAAATCCTACATACTCAGTTTATTCAGCTTAGTATACCTACCTATACGCGTCAAATGGGAATTTGTTCTAAGGAAAATCTGTGATAAAGTTTAGCACTTTTTCGTTATTTTTGGGTAGTTTAGCTCACATTTATCAATAATTATACTTTTATTTCGAAAAGAAATTCTTGATAAAACTGGAAAAAACCTCAGGTCATTTCAGGTAAAATGTATAAAAGAATAGCGGTTTGCTAAACTCATCTAAGTTGTTTCACTTAAAATTGATATTTCCGAAATACAAACTCTTAACTGTTTATTCGAATATTTAACCAATGTTATATTCATTTTGAATTTTTTATTGCTAATATTGAGGCCATTTTCTGAAGTTGTAAATGATACGAGCCTGATTGTTTTCTTTTAAAGCCAAGGTTAGATTTTTCAGCATTTAAAAATGATTTTGCAAAATTCCCGTTTCAGTAAAAGGAATAATAATTTTCATGGTGGTGAGTATTAAATTTAAACTCTTCAAGAAGTCAATGTTAAGATTTTTTTAATTAGTTTTTTCATAAAATAAACAGTTATTTAATTTAATTTAATGATGACAGCAAACCTACGTCAGTAAACAACAATTCTCTTCCTTACATCACTGGTAAAGGTTGGTATGTTGTCAAAATCTCTTGCAAAAATTAAAAGTTATGAATATTACTGTAATAAATGAAATAGCAATTAAATTTCTTTTAAGTTCTTCATTCGCAGAGCTCTCATAACTTAATGAATTTAAAAAGATCGTTTATGTGGAATATCTAATATAAAATAAAGTTAAGCCAATTCAAATATTATATTTATGACACCTTTTTAAGTTATTTTGACGAATTCGCCATACTTTTTCAAGCACTTGAGAACTAATTTTTATAAGCTCGAAAGCTCGTATTCAAAAGCGGTTCCGGTTCAATCAGTACGAACCTGACCTCAACCAAGATAAATTTTTTGGAACAAAAATTTGACTAAAACGATTCACTGAAAACTGAGACCCAAACTAGCTCCAAGGAAAGATCTGCAAAACTTAGCCTAATTGGTCTTCCAAATTGAATAAATACGAATAAATCGAAAGATAACTTAATAAATAATTACTGAACAAAAGAACGTGTTTTCCCCAAAACAATTATTTAATTTTTTTAAATAATAGTGTACCCCAATTTGAGAAAATTGATTAAATATTTATATTTCATAAATTATTTCCTGTAGTTAAACTATAGTTTATAAATCTGAGCACGTCTTGTATGTTTCATAATTATTTCTCTTTAACCTATTAATTTAAGTAACTTCTGCAAGCTGTTGACAGTGCATTAATCAGCAATAAGTAAATACAGAGAAAACTAACATATACGGAATATTCAAAATGGCAATATGTAGGTGGTTTTTAAAGATTACAAAACCAATATTAATTGCATATAAATCCGGTCAGCAGACAAAAAAAATTAAAGAACGTCCCAATTGACCCTCAAACGTTTATTCGATGTTTTGGCAAGCGTCCCTATTGCAATACGTTTACAGGTTTATAGTTACTTCTAAAAAAAAAAAACAATTCTCAACTACAACTACCATATTAAGCCTAAATCAGTTTGACTTACAGTTTCGAGTGCCACATATCTGACAGCTGGCATCAGTTTTGCGAGTTGTTAAACTTAGTTCACATCACTTAATTTAATCAACAGCCACAAACAACACACGTTTTAATTAAAACACCGGAATGCTAAAAATCATAGTTCTTAACCGTATTTGTAACACTTTTGCTTAATATTATCTAACGTTATACGAGTACCTACCTAACAAATTAAGTTTCAACGTTTTGTGGTTACGAGTCACATGAAATTTAAATGGTCACTTTCTATACGCAAGTTGATAAGAGTTTATTCTGGACTATAAATAAATATTCAAAAGTAACGCAGCATATACATAGTCTGTTTTTGATAAGAGAAATAGATTATAGTTTGTAGCAGACTCTGGTATGGTGGGTCGTCTGCTTGCAGTTATAGTCAAAGCAGTGCCACAGAACTTGCAAAATCCTGATATTAATTCCTTTCAATTAATTACTATCTACAGGCAAGGATTTAAAATCAGTCGGTTAAGTTTCACCTACAGAATTAAGTTTGCTTAAATAACGTTCAATGATTTTTTTTAGAAAATAATTAGTAAACAAGATTTAAAAAGAACGAATTTAACATACTTTTTTTAATTATAAACGGGAGAGTTTAAAATAACACATTATAAACGAATATTCTATACAAATCGTATGTAGTTTTACAGACCTAAACTATCTTACTTTTTTAATGTTGGTGGTACTAATTTAATTTTACTTTCAAAACAGAACCCACCATATATTGTTTAATATTATCATTTGCTATTACATGAAAAGTCCAACGATATTTAGGGTTTTCAATTTTTATGTAGGGTTGTCAAGTTATCAAAGTTCTTCAGCAATGAAATATATTGCATGCATATTTTTAAATGTTCATATTCCCTTTTAGAAATTTGGTATGCGGATAATTACGGTTATGTAGTATCAAACGATAATAATAAAAAAGTTTGGATATCTGCCATATGGTGTTAGTATATGATAAACCGTTTTAATTATCTTTAAATATTCGTAACTTGATTTTGTTTAATGAAATACTTTATGTTTTCATTATATCTCATTTCTTATTTGATTTACTTCAATTTTTATTAAAGGTATCCTATGCTTAAATTCTTTTTCTTCTGCATTACAGGGCTTAGGTGATTGTTTGTTCATTTTGCACAAAGTTTTATGACCACCGTTTCCTCGGCCGGCCTACATCTCTCTTGCTTGCTAGTGTTGATCTTCTTGAGTATTCTTTCATTTCCGTATTGTCTCCATTTCTCTTTGTATTCAGCTCTCCTTTCATTTATAGTATACAGGGTGGTTTATAATGAGTGCAACAAACTTCAGCATTTTGTTATATAGTATAAAATATTACGATTTACCTAAAATTTCCTTAGTTCAGAAGTTAATATTTAGAGAAATACAGGGTGTCAAAGTTAAAATTTTAATTTTAATTTTCTTATGTAATTTCAAAGGTTTTAGAAAGATTGACATGAAAATTGGAGAAACTACCTTTTTTGGGATGGAAAACAATAATCCATCCTCAATTTTAATGTAGCTCATAAAAGAACCTTACTTTTGTTACACTTAATATCTTAAAACTTTTTTATACTTAAAGTTATGGCAGATTTATTTAAAAAAACAGTACAAAAAAGTTGAAGCTTTTTTAATCTGTATACAGAATTTTCAAAATTATTTCAAATTAATTGGAAATCCTTAGATAAAAAAATAATTAAAAATTTGACCTTTAAAATGTTACCTGTTTTGTAGTCCTGGGCAATCAAAATTGATTTCATTCCTGGTTTCTATATGTATACTAGTTTTTCAACAAATACAGGGTGTCCCCGGATGGGGTTGCGCACTCTTGTAAACTTTTTTATTTTGGAGTTTTCGGCAAAATGTTATTCTTCATAAAAAGTTTTGCTTGGCCTGAAACTTATTTTTAGCCTACTTTCGATTTTTTTAAATCAAGTAGGCCTTTACAGTTGAGCAAGAACTCTTTTCATTTTAAGTAAAGTACCTTTTCCGTTCACAGTACGCCAATGTGTTACTAAGAAAAGTTGTTCAGCATGAAAAGTTACGGCGTTATGCAAATTTTCAGAGCGATCGGCCTACTTAGATAAAATTCATTATTTGTCAATTTCGTTTCAGGTAAAGTACTGTTTCCGTTCACAGTACACCAATGTGTTACTAAGAAAAGTTGTTCAGAATGAAAAGTTATGGCGTTATGCAAATTTTCAGAACGATCGGCCTACTTTGATAATAGAAATTGACAATAGGAGAAAAATCTTTATTATTAATTTTACGACGAAAAGTAATTCTTTATTAAAAATTCTGAAAATTTGCATAACGCCATAACTTTTCATTCTGAACAACTTTTCTTAGTAACACATTGGCGTACTGTGAACGGAAACAGTACTTTACCTGAAACGAAATTGACAAATAATGAATTTTATCAAAGTAGGCTGATCGTTCTGAAAATTTGCATATGGCCATAACTTCGCATTCTGAACAACTTTTCTTAACAACATTTAGGCATACCGTGAACAGAAAAGGTACTTTACCTAAAATGAAAATAGTTTTTGCTCAACTGTAAAGGCCTACTTGATTTTAAAAAATCGAAAGTAGGCTAAAAATAAGTTTCAGGCCAAGCAAAACTTTTTATGAAGAATAACATTTTGCCGAAAACTCCAAAATAAAAAAGTTTACAAGAGTGCGCAACCCCATCCGGGGACACCCTGTATAGTGAGTTCAGTAAAATATTTGAGTAAATTTCTCAAATAACATTCTGATTATTTGAGTTTATGTCAGCAAACTTTTTTCTTTTCGTTCGATAATAGGCGATGATTGATTATTTTTATAACTAGTGTTTACAATTTTGTATCAAATTTGGTTGTTTTTGAAACTTGAAAGTATGCTTTTTTGTTCATACAGAGCTCTGTCTAATATAGAATTCCCTTATTACTGAGACGTTCTAAGGGTGCATTTCATATTTTGTGAAAATATAACTTAGCCAACGTTTATACAGGGTGTCTGATTTTTCATTGACCAGCTTATATCTCGTTTATTATTAGAAATACAAGAAGAAGTCAGAGGAAATAGTTTTTTAGTAGTAATTCTTCTATAAAATGGCATAATCATGGCCTACTATTTTTCAGGAAAAATGTATAACTTTGATTTTTTAAATGGAACACCCTATACAGGGTGGTGACTCGAACACCCGAACATAGGGATTTAACATGTAAAATCATATTTTCGTAATTTCCTGCTCCCCTAATTATTTTAGGTAAAAAAGCTTCAAATAAAAGTTGTAGAGCATAAAATCCTGCATCTGAATCAATAAACAAAATTAATTTTGCGTGCCTTGTAACCTCAGAAATTAGGTATGAAAATGACGTAAATCACCCCAAAAATAGCGATAGCCATGGAATTCAAACAAAAATTAACAAATGTTAACGGTTTATCTGTCAAATTTCATGGTGGACGGAAAATTTAAAAGATTTAAATTTGTGTTTTTTTAATATTTTTACGACCGTGGTGTGGTGCAAACCTAATCCAGATCCAATTTCTCTAAGGCTCACATTTGGATGATTTGATACCGCAGCTAATACATTAATTTCGTTAGCGTTATGATCTTCAGCTTCAATATCTTCTTCTGGTGCAATATTTATTTGTTTTTTAGTACAACTCTTGCAAGGGACGAACACTGACCCATATTTTGTTTGATTATTGATGATGGTATGGATTGTTGATGTGGACAGAATTGCTATATGACGATATAAATTCGCAAATAGATCTCGCACTTGTTTTATACTATTACCACTGTAAAATAACTTTAAAAATTGATTTTTTTCACTTATTGTATAATTGTTGGCCATATTTTCACTTGAACAGTAATTACAAGTAATAATAAAAATAAACTAACGCAGCGTAACTTGACAGATAAACCGTTAACATTTTTTAATTTTTGTTTGAATTCCATGGCTATCGCTATTTTTGGGGTGACTTACGTCATCTTCATACCTAATTTCTGAGGTTACAAGGCACGAAAAATTAATTTTGTTTATTGATTCAGATGCAGAATTTTATGCTCTAAAACTTTTATTTTAAGCTTTTTTACCTAAAATAATTAGGGGAGCAGGAAATTATGAAAATATGATTTTACATGTTAAATCCCTATGTTCGGGTGTTCGAGTCACCACCCTGTATATTTATCCGCTAGTGGATCGAGGGTTAAAGTCTCTTTTCAAAAATGTATCACATGTGATATTTTAGGTTTCATTTGGAGGAAAAAACTCAAATAATAGAATCGTACTAGTTGGCTATGCCTGCTGTTTATTTTACATACAATTGATAGTACCAAGTAACAATACTGTAAAAAATTAATAAGCAACAAAATAAAACAAATAATTACTTATTTTAGTACAAAAGACTGCTAAAAACAAAAACCGAAAACCGCGCATAGGTAACTAGAATGATTTTATTATGAGTTTTTTTTTAATTGACACTTAAAATATCACATATGATACATTTTTGAAAAGAGAATTTAACCCTCGATCCATTAGCGAATAAATATACAGGGTGTTCCATTTAAAAAACCAAAGTTATACATTTTTCCTGAAAAACAGTTTGCCATAAAAAATAATTACTTACGCCATTTTATAGAAGAATTACCTCTAAAAAACTATTTCCTCTGACTTTTTCTTGTATTTCTAATAATAAACGAGATATAAGCTGGTCAATGAAAACTCAGACACCCTGTATTTACCATAAAATCTTTTCTTCAATTTTTGTAGCTAAGTAAACGTGCGAACTCCAGGGTTTTGTATTTATTTTAATTCGTGTACAAGTACAACAGATGCCTTGAAATTATCAATCATTATTCTTGGTTTAATATTTTAAATACATGAAACGCGAGTAAGTTTACTAAAACTCGACAATATCAATTAAATTACAGCATAAATAATTTAAATCCCCGTGTTAAATATTTAACATATTTTCTAAAATCTTTCATCG
The DNA here is from genome assembly GCA_963082815.1 of Melanotus villosus. Classification (NCBI taxonomy): domain Eukaryota; kingdom Metazoa; phylum Arthropoda; class Insecta; order Coleoptera; family Elateridae; genus Melanotus; species Melanotus villosus. Next base: position 42,219,107 of record OY720425.1, read on the forward strand.
ATTAACTAAAATTTAGCTTATACATAATAATTAAATACTTCTCACAAACCCTTAAATTAGTCTAAACCCCTCCGATTTATTCCTATAGAAACTCACTTTATAGATCTATCGAACGCCACTCCCTTTCTTAGTTTGATTACAGTCCAACTTTAAAAATTATACCTTGTACTAAAGAAATCAAGTCATATGATTAACATAAATTACATATCAGAAAATTCTTTTTATTCCGGATTTTGCTAATGAGATGTAGAAAATCAGTTATGGAATACGAAAAAGATACAAAATATCTCCCTAAGCATATTATGAAAGATGGGGCAAAATGGCTAATGTTACCTTCGAAAGTTATAGGAGATAGTTTGACGTTATGGCCTGAACATTATAATAAACGGATATTAGCCTTGCATTGCTTTTATCTTTTCAGTTATTTGTTTTTTCTGTCCGGTGATTTTTACTATATATTTAGTGGAGATGCGAATTTGACTTCGATTACTATTACGCTTACTTTTGTTGATATAGGCATAGAGGTAAGAGATTTGAAGTTTAGTTTTAGATTGAATTTAAGTTTATCTATTTTAGTCTACAGTACGATTGCTATTATCACGTCTGAATAGAAAAAGGTTGAAAGTGTTATTACACAAGATATATTATGAATTTTGGCCTTCAACAATTGCAGGAAATGAAATGCACAAAGTATTGGAAAGGGAAAGTCGGATTTTATTTGTTTATTCCGTCGCTTATGTTTCCGCAGCGGTTGTAAATGTTATGCAATACATAAGTCAACCAATGGCCAGTAAGGGGATGCCCCTGGGTACTGTGTTTCCATTTCAAAAGAAAAGCCCTTATTACGAAATTTTATATATTTGGGAAAGTTTTATTGTGATGGTAATGCCTTTCGCCGTTTGTGGTTACGATTTGCCGGTCATGAGCATTTGGTATAACTGTATTGCACAATTTAAATTATTAAGGGCCTATTTGAAGCAGGAGTTTCATAAAGCGCTTCTGAAGGAAGATTATAACACAGAAGCTAAGAAAGTGCTCCACTTTTGTATTCGACGCCATTATGAATTAATTGAGTATGTTTTCAATTTTTAATGAGATTTTATTACTTTTAACTATTACCTAGCTTAAAGGGTCTGTATATTTAACTTAAACCAGCTTAAATTACGACTTAAGTCGATGCGCAGTAGAACTTCCGCACAGACTTTGGTGTATTTTACGCACTTTTTAAACAAAATCTGTACCAAATTGCCAATACTTACTTAACGGCTCTCTCTTGATTCCAAGAAATTCCATGTATTATTCGGTCTTTTTTCTTCACTTCTGTTTTCCATACCTTTGGACCAACCTTTCTTCTGACATTCTTACAAAGTAGCGAAACCAGTTGCGTTTTCTTTTGTCACGTGATTTTGCAATCCCGTGTTATTTTGGAATTTTTAGTCTTTTAAATATTTGGTAAACTCTTTAGTACGGCCCTGTACTTCGTAATTTTAATTTCGAGCTTTGTTATATTATTTTTATATATATATATTTGGGTTTAATTATGTACATTAAAAAGTATTAAACATATAATGGTACATTAATTAGACAGCTGGTCGCTGCATTCCCATTCCCAGTCTCCACGCTACACGATCGGTTGCCATATTCTCGTCCATACCTCGCTCCCTCATTGCTCGAGCGATCCCCTCATTCCACGACCGGCGAGGGCGACCTCTTCTATTTCTTCCCTGGGGTTGCCATGAAAATACTCGCTTGGGCCACCTCGACTCTTCCATACGAAGCAAGTGGCCAAACCATATCAGACTTCTTTTCTCAATTCGGTCAATGATTGTTTCTGTCGCAGACATTGTATTTCTTATCTCTTCATTTCGGACTCTTTCCAGTCTTGATTTTCTTGCGCTTCTTCTTAAATAGTCCATTTCGACTGCTGTTATTCGTCTTTTGTCGTCTTCTTTCAATGTCCATACCTCACATCCGTATGTCAGTACTGTATCAACCATAGTTCGTCCAATTCTCTTATTGTTTGTTTTAGTTATGTTCTTATCCCACCAGACAGAGTTCAATGCTCCTATGACCTTTCTAGCTTCTTGTACTCTGAACCTTATGTTTTGGCTGCCAATACCATCACCGTCGATGATTACTCCGAGATATTTAAATTTTTCTATCTGTCCAACTTGTACATCGTCATCTATAAGTACCTCAAATTTCGCATCGGACCCCATGACCAGGTATTCTGTCTTCTCCAGGCTCACCTCTAAACCCCATTTACGGTATTCCGAGTACAACCTTCTCAACATGAACTCCAAATCAAATGAGTCCTGTGCTATTATCGCCTGATCGTCTGCGAAGCTCAAAGTAAAAAGGTGGGCACCATTGATGGGTAATCCCATTCCCTGACAAGACTGCTTCCATTTTCTTAATATTACTTCCACATAAATATTGAATAAGAGCGGGGATAAGCTGCACCCTTGTCTAAGGCCCTTAGTAGTATGAATAGGTTCTGACAAAAACCGACCCTGCTTTACGTATGCGATGTTGCTCTCATACAGATCGATGACAATTCTTATTAAGTAATTGCTGGTTCCGATTGTTTTTAATGTATGTATTAATTTATTTCGTGGAACATTGTCATACGCTTTCTTTAAATCAATAAAGGCTATATGTAGTTCTTGGTCTTTGCTTCTTTTCTTTTCCATTACTTGTTGTAGCGTATATAAGTTGTCCACGCATGATCTTCCCGGTGTGAAGCCGCTCTGATCTTCTCCTATCGCTGTGCCGATTTCCTGCCTTAATCTTTTTTGAATTAATTTTCCCCAGAGGCGGCTTAGTGAAGTTGTTACACTTAATGCCCTATAGCAGTTTGGGTCTTTTCTATTTCCCTTTTTGAAAAGGGAATTGATATGACATTCTTTCCATTCTTTTGGTGTTTTTTGTTGTGTCAAGCACAAATTCATCAAATGTTTCAACCGAACCATCAGTGCCTCTCCTCCATATTTATATAATTCGGCCTGTGTATCTCCTGGTCCTGGTGATCTCCCATTCTTCATTTCCCCTACACATTCTTTTAGTTCTTTCATGTCAATTGTTGTAAATACCTCATTCTCCTCTAACTCCGATTCGTCTATTAGGAATTCCTCTCTTCTCTCTATCAGCAAGGACTCGTAATACTCTTTCCACTGTTCGTTTTTAATTATTGAGAGTGGTTTTCTCCTATTGTTAGTCTTTAAATTTTTAATTGTTTGCCCTACTTCTGTGGACCTTGATCCTCCAATATACGCATTAATTTGGTTACATCTTTGTTCCCAAAAATTGTTTTTTTCTACTTTAATTCTGTTTTTCAATTCTCGATTTTTTCCCTTATAGTTTCTATTATTTGCTTCTGTTCTGTGTGCTAGAAACTTTCTGTAGTGTTCGTTTTTTTCTTTAATTAATTCACGTATGTCATCTGTTATCCACCTTGGTTGTGAGGGTTTGGAAGTTTGAGGGCGATATTCCCCGAGAGTCTCTTATTTTTGCTATAGTTTAAAGTTTAAATTCGTTTAGTCTGAAGAGCACAAAAGGTTAAGTTCTCAGCGTGTTTTGTTTAAAGTTCTACGAATTCCTCAAGGCATTTCAGCATGTTTCGTCTTTATGAAACATTTTCTTTGTTCAAAATCACAAGGTGACCTAAATTCACGCGTATTTATCAAGACATGATTTCATCTTGTTTCGGTTGTTACAATTTCTCGTGATACGGTGCGGGGGAATCCCCTGTACGTTCGGCCGCGCCAGTTGATTGTTTCAGCATTCTTTCAACTTCTTCTTTCGCTCCGTGCTTTAGTGCGTGAGAGTTAACCAGCAATGACGGACGTCTTCTAAGACGTGGTTCGAATTTATCGTTTACCGTTCCAAGGGTGGGTCCTTATAATCACCGGCTTCTAATTTCGGTATCTTTCATGGCAAGATACAATTAACGACACAGTCGGATTCACAAAAAGAACTCCATTAAAGTTGCGGAAAGAAATAGACTCGTGTGAGAAGTTTTAAATGATAGCTGTCGAGTTCAGTTCTACACAATTTCCTCGTTGAGGGATTCAGAAAACCCGCCGCTTTAAGGATTATTTATCATCGCTTTTGCACCCATCTTAGAAAGAAGAATATCTAGCCCGTCCAGTCTTACGTCACTCCCTGGCTTTTCGTTCAAGTCGCCAGGTAAAAACCCATTCTCCTTTATGCTGCTCCTGCTTTCTTCGTTTGTGTTTGTGTTTTAACGTCAGTTCAATTTCTACTATTGCCTCTTGCCGACAGGCCTTCATCAATATTCCTTGAGTTTTGAAGTTAATAAGTACCGCCTTTTGTATTTATTTTTGTGTTTTGTTTGCAACTGGTAACGTAATAGCCGATATCTAGTTTATCTGTTTTGTCCAGTCGTATGTGGTTCAGGCTTTGTGACCTCGCCTTGGGTGGATAATGTTCCCATTGCAAAATTGAGGGCCCCTGGCAAATCAGTTAACTAATTTGAAGTAATTTTTGTGTTCAAGTAACGTTCATTTGTGTTCAGATTGTAGTCAAGTTTAAGATATTATTTTGTACTGTGTTGCATGTGTGAAATTATTTGGTGCTTATTGAACTGTTAAATTGTTATTTTAATATTTGTGTTTCCTATCTTTTGTTTGGAATTGAGGGACTAAGCTTGAGCTAATTTTTGCAGTAAGTAACGTAAATATAGTGCCCTCAAAGTTTATTTCAGTCCAGCAAGGTAAGTTACATCTTGCGCAGGGTGCAGCTACGACAACTCCCTTTCTCCGAGCCCTTGGGAATCTTCTATGATGGGTTTCCTTCTTTTAAACCTTTGGGTGATTTTAACATCATAGTGGCGCTCAAAAATTTTCATCCTTATTACAACTACCCTTAATTCAAAGGTTTTAACGTCTCGAACCCCCCATCTTCACTGTTTAGTCTAGCCGCGAGCTAAAGGGGCAACAACATCCCCAATTAAATATCGTAGTGCAGGATTGGCACGTGACAACATTAGCAACATTTATCAATTTAAAGCCAATGGTTGATTCTGATGCTTTCATCAAGTACCAAGGTGCTTCCTTGAAGATGACTTATGAATGTTAGGTTAAAAATAAAAAGTAGCAAAACACACCTTTGTCAACTCCGCGTTAAATCCCGAAATTTTCTGTCTAAGTGTTTACCATCTATGTGTATGTTTGACTTTTGGTTGTAGTGGGAGTTGGTTAAGTGAAAATCAGCGTAATTTTTAGTGATGATTCTTATATCTTGGTTTGTACAGGATTTAGATGTTGTGCATGTTTTCTAAGATGCCGAAGTTTCGGTAGTTTGTGAATCTGCTAACATTTTGTACTTGACGTCTTTGAATAGATAAAAACCCCTGAATACAAAACACTATGTCTAACGTTCCCAGAGTATTCTTGAACCCAAATTCTGTATCTGTTAGGCCCTGGGATAGACATGCCACGAAAAAAGCATGCTTAGTTGCTACTAGGCAGCATGCTAGTTTTCAGTATGCTCTCCGTGTGTATACATTTGCCAGTGACCGAAAACAACCTGAGGTACTTATATGACCATCTTGTAGGAAGCCCGAGATGCACATGCTAGTATAGTACTGAGTACTGGCAGCCAAAATGAATGTATACGTTTTACGAATCGAATTAAATAATATTATGCTACTTTTTCAGTGCATTTGATAAAAACACTTGTTTTAAAAAAAGTTGTGAGACGAAACAAAAAAATCTGGGTGCGTAATAGACTTCGCAGAAGACAAGATCTAGGAGCAAGCAGTGGTTTACTTTGTGAAATGTAGCAAGAAGACGTTGGCGATTATAACAATTATTTGCGAATGCTACCTGAAAAATTTGATGAACTTTTGTGTAACATAAATAAACGCATCTGAAAGATGCTATTCCAGCCATAACTAAATTGGAAATTACTTTAAGATTTTTGACCTTCGGTGATTCGTATGACACATTGGAAGCATTATATAGTTGGAAAATCCACAATATCGCAATTCCCTTTACCCCCACCACATACCGCATGCTAACTGAAAAATAGACCGTCATGCGATTAAGTAGCGTACTATTTTACAATCTTGCTCTTTTCGTATACATGTGCTGATAACTTGCTACTAGGTAGCATTTGCTCGAAAGTACCGTGCTTTCGTGCTGCTAAGTAGCATGCGTATCCCAGCCCTTTAAAACATCTGCTGCTTGCTTTTATTGTACTACGATTGCGAGTTATCTCGTGGAAAGATTGCAGCAGTGGCTCCCAGGACCTTCTCATCTTCTCACCTCACCTTCCACGATTAATTGCTTAATCTTTAAACACGGTCTTTTCGTATTTCATTTCGCACTTGCCTGCGTTCTCTGTTTTCAATAAATTTCTTTTGTACCTATATCCTTGTCGAAAAACTTTTGGTGTGTCTTTCAGTACTTTTTCTCAATTGTCAGAAGTAATACCACAAGTGACTAGAATTTTACCGGCAATTTTTTTGCCGTCATGAACACGACAACAAGCAAGAGTGATCGTGACGACAAAAATTGCCTGTAAAATTCTAGTCACGAATGGTATTCGCAATGACAATTTCTCGAATTATAATGAAATTACTGAAATGCTTGTCACTCAAAAAATTTTGACAGACGTTGTCTCTAAGCAACGCTGCTAGTCGGTAAAATTTCCGCGGAAATTTCACTAGTAGTGAAATTTCCAGTATAATTCGATTGTGATTGGTTCAATTCACCAAAATACTGTGATTTCATTGGATGACAGATTATGAGTGGAATTGTCAGTATAATCTTATCAGTCATCCAGTCTTTACTTTCTTTTTACATAGGTACCTTATGCGTCGTTTTTATTACTTTTGTTATTAACTAGCGTTGTTTTTTTTATATTTTGGAATTTACTAGTCAACCCTTGGCAAATTTTATAAGAAATTTGGGTCACATTGGATGAAGCTAAATTTATGATTTCCTATAAAAATTGTTCTAATAAATGAAGAATTGCTTTTAGCAGTTTTTAAGGCTGTTATCCTTGGAATAAATTGGTTTATAAATAACATTCAATATTTTTTCTTTTTTTCACTGGGTAGCTAGAATTCTTCTGCAGCATAAATTTGGGTTACTAGGTCTCCAGCTTAGCGCTAATTAATTATTTGTATAATAACAACATCATGAAAGTTTCAAAAAGGTATAACTAAGTATAGAAGTAAAAACTGTAAAATTAGGAACTATTTTAGCATGCTCGTTCGAGTTTGATAATTTACAGAATAGTTTAACGCAAGACATTTCAGAGTATGCCAGGAAATCAACAATATATACACATATTTTGTGCTATTCCAAGTTCTGATTAGTGTGGGAAACTGCTGTCTTTCCATGTTTATTGGGGTAATTATAGACTAATTCACAAAACGCATCGCAAAAACGATAAATTTTTTGATTTTAGACGTTTTTCCCTGAAGAACTAGGGACTGCCTTTCCATATTTAATGGGACATATGTGTTTAATCTTTGTTTACTGTTATATGGGAAACGAATTAATGATTGAAGTGAGTTTAGTTGGATTATACAGAACGAGCAAAATGTATCCTGTTTGCAACTGCTTTTGGAAACCGCTTCGTATACTTAATTTCCGTGGTTCAAATTTTTGCAAATTTTTACCCAAAAATAGGTCACTTTTGCTCATTCTTTAAATCGAGGAAATAATTCTTAGTTAAAGTTTAAAGCGTTCAAATATTACTTAATTCTAGAGCACAGCATTATCCGATGCAGCTTACGAATGTGGGTGGAATTTATCACCCACCGACAAAGATTTACAAAGATCTCTAGTTTTAATCATGGTTAGATCGCAGAAACCTTTAACAGTCTCAACTGGAGGCTTCGGAATCTTAGGGTTACCAACTTTTATGAAAGTAAGTGATTTTAATAACATCTCGGAACATGTTTGTTAATGATTCAAATTTCAGTTGCTACAGTTTTCTTTTTCGGTTTATACTCTTCTGAATTCATTGATGGTAAAGCAAAATGGTGGTAATAAATAACAACATCTAAATCATTCTGGTTTTGGAGATTTGTAGCTTTATTAGATAAAAATTAACATCACGTGGGGTTAGAATTAGATAACTAAATGAACACGCAAGGATAACCGAATAGAACAGCTGTTTACGATTAGCAAGTTTTCCAGGTTGTCTCAGTTTGATTGTTATCTATATTAGAAGGTGCTTAGTAAGTCTTCTTCAATAAATAAATGAATAAATAAGTCTTATTAATTCGCAATCTGTATTTTATTATCTTTTTAAAGTTTATGTACAGGAGCAACAGGTGACTAAACTTCAATTAAGTGATCGATACGTAAACCGCCTTTTTCTTGTCGTATAAGGCTGTAACTACTTTAATAATATGTTTTAATTTAATTAACTATAATTTGTCTAATTATTCCTTAAGGATAAGAACAAGAGTTATAATCTACGTAATTGATTCTAAACGGATATTGTTTTATAATTCGTTTTCTTGTGGTTTTTGTTAATTTAAGGCCACTTCGAATTAATTTGCATTTTAAAATCTGTCTTCTATATATAGATTGTGCATCATTGTTAAGTATTGTTAAAAAAAATTGCGGCTATGCGGAAACTTCAAAGTTGATGTGATGTTTTTTGAAATTTGCAGCTTTGATGGAAATATACTCGAATATCTACATTATTATTAACACAAACAGAGTTAGGCAGCTGTGGAGTTTACCAGCACCAGAAAATAAAATCTGCTCCTAATATTTTAGCTTTGTTGTAATAAATTACTTTATAACAATTACTGGCAAATTATTATATCAAAAATTAATTCTATATTTGATAGGGTTTACTTTGCTGAACATGGAAGATGGTGACCTCAGCGAAGCTAAAGCTTGTAAGCATACAAGGCAAGGTGAATCTCCCTTACCTCCCTTGGTTGTAAATAACTATTGATTAATCAAAGGAAATTATTGTTGTCTTTAATTAAAAGAATTAAACCTTATTTGACTTTAAAGATTAGTTAAATTAATTCTTAAATTTCTCGGTTAACGGAATGACTGAGATTTTGAATTAAGTTTGTGAAACTTTAAAAGCAACTAAATATCCCCGTTTACCTTGGGGACTAAGAAAGTAAATTTATAATATGCAATCTTTTAAAACATCATATTAATTTTACGAGTATACTTTAAATACGTCTTCCAAAAATATTCGTTTAAGATACAAAGTATTAACCTAAATTCGAATATAAATGACATAATTAAGAAGTCATATTAATTGTTTAAATTTGCAAGCGAATTGCGCTTTTTGCTTCTATCTAAGTTATATGTAACTTATTTCTAAGAATCATGTAAAACTCAGACTTGAAGTAAAACTGTTCTACTTTAAAATGAGCAAACGAACGATTGATACAATTTGTATTTAACCTTCTCAATAAAACCCTAACGTTTCTTATAAGCCCTCATTACTGCCTTAATCATAGCATACGTTACTTTTAATTGACTATAATTTTGGAAACGATTCTATACGGTTAAGAGAAAGGTATAATTGAGATAATTGCATTCAGAAAACCACACTTTATTTCAAGTTGTCTTTCTTAGTTTTATTCGACGTTTTGATATATGTAATACTAAGAATCGCACCATTTTTGAAAGTTGCAGATTTTATGTGTTTATTGTTGTGATTCACAACTAAGTTTCTTAATTAAATTAAAACTAATTATTGGGACACCCTGAATTAAAAAGAAAAAATTGGCAGTCTAAATTTGATTTTTAGGAACATTTGCATATAAACTACTAATAAAATAAATAAAGCAAAAACGCCTGTTTAAACTAAAGAATAATAGCAAATTCTTCGAATGTAAATATAAATAAATTAATTGAATAAGAATGTTTCAATAAGTGTTCGAATATTTATATAATTAATTCGCTTAAGTAAATGTAGACGTAATTTGTCAATTAGAGTCACTTAAATAAATTTACGCATGGGTCTTTGTTTTGACTCACTTATCGCCATTATCATAATTTGCAGGTTAACCAGAATTCACGTGAGTAAATCGATGTGACTAACATTAAATTGTTTAAATAAATACCTTTGAAACTGCCAAGGTGGATAACCCTTTGAGGTTTTAATTACAATTTTTTAATTTTTGTTAGAACCTTTTATGTGCATGAAAATGAAAATTATTTGAAATAATTAATTATAATGTAATACAAATTGTTTTAGGTTAAACTTACCTTTTTGAGTGGTTTGTACATGTCATGTCCAACAGCTGACATCAACGGTACGGTGTGGCTCATTCCTATCACTTGCTTTATTAACAGATGTTAAAGGTACACAATTCAAATATGTAACAGGATAAGCACTATGTTAGGGATTGCATTTTAGGATAGACAAGCTATATTTTCTTTAATTTAAAATTAATAAACTTTACGAACACGTCGATATATCGATTATTAAAAGCAGATTAACTTCAGAAGTTGCTGCAATTTGCACCTAAGTTTTTACAAATCCAAAGAAATAATAAATAAAAATTTGATCAATAACAAAATTAAATAATTAGGTATTTTCCTGGAAATGTTTGAAAATTAACACTCGTCCGAAAAATTTTACATAAAATTTGACTTTACCACGACAACAATCACGACTTAAAAGCAATTACTTTTCAGGTCGGAGCTTAAATAATAAGGTCGTTTTATGAGTAGTTCAAATAAAAACAAATCATCCTACCACCAAGTGACTGCTTTGTTTTCGACAGAAAGCTAATGATTTAAAATAACTGAATGGCTTAGGTTTGGTAAAGCTTAAAGTCAGCTGTTTATGTATGTATGTTAACAGATTATTATGTAAAAGTTTTCGCGATATGGAATATGTGACGTCATACTTCAACAAATATAATACACTTTGATTCTAGTTTGAACTAATTTAGTTACCTGTATAGGGTGTAAGGGTATAAATAATATTCATGGGCAGAGTTTGTAGCAAAATTAGATTAGAATTTTCTTATAATTGTTTGCCGAAATTGCTCCTCGTTGAGAATTTTCTTTCTCTGTAATATTTCTTTTTAAACTTAAATTGATTGTAATATTAATTTTTAAATGCAAAGAATTTTTACATGGTTCCACCATAGTTCTTGCGCTCTTCCATAACACATTATTATTATTATTATTCCCATGGGCTGTGGTTTATAGCCCACTGCATTTGAGTTCATATGCCCCCTAAGAGTTACATCCTACAGATTGGCTCAAATAGCGAAGTCTAGAACATAAATATCTGTACTACTTCGGGTACCACTAAATCTACCCCAAAGCAACCCTGTCTTAAGACAACCAACATCAATATATGTGCTCTGTAGTTTCTTCTTCCTCTCCGCAGAATCGCAGTTTGGATCATGTGTGACGCCTATTAATTGAAAGTTCCTTCTGAGCTAGTAGTGTCCTGTTAACAGTCCACTACATTTCTCATTTTTCCCTGCTTAAAGGCAACAGTTCTCCTGCTCTGACTTTCGAGCGCCTTCTCAGGAAAATTTCCATAATACGTATTTTCCTTCATCTCTATTTCGTCATAGGTTCCTCCAATTCCTTTGTCACGTGGTTTTGTAATTCCGTGTTATTTTGGGAAGTTTACGTTATTTTAAATTCTTAGTAAAACTTGTTAGTAGGGTCCTGCCCCTTTCAATTCTGATCCCATGTTAATTGTATTATTTTTGGCTGCAGTTTAATTCCACTTTAGTCTGTAGGACATCCAAGGTTACGCCAACTCAGCGCATTTTGCTTAAAGTTCTACGAAATCCTCAAGTCATTTCAATATGTTTCGTCTTTGTAAAAGTTCCCTTTGTTGAGAATCCCAAGGTGACCCAATTCACCCGTACTTTGTTAAGGCATAATCTCATCTGGTTTCAGTTATTGCAGCGTCTCGTGATACAGTTCGGGGAATCTCCTGTACGCCAGGCTGTGTCAGCTAATTTGTTTTAGCGTTCTCTTCAATCCTTCTATGCCACCCCCCCTTCCGTTGTGCGTGGCAACTACGCAACCATATCGGACGACTAGGGCCGGTGCTCCGGCTTAAGACGGGTTTGCAAGTTCATTGTTTTCCGCTTGGGTATTTAACCTACCAAGAAGCTTCCCGCCCCCCTTCGTTAGTTTCGTTAAACTATATTTACGGTATGAATCCGGATAAGCCCAGGGAATGTCATATAATCTCGGAGTAACATAGTGTTGTGTGAAAGTTGGGAAAGTTTAGTGGATGTTGGTTCGCGCAAATTCAGTATTATATTGGATTAGGAAAACCCAATACCTAAGGAATGTTCGTCGTTTGTCTTGCACCCGCCTTCCCGGAAGAAGATGCAATCTCTTTTGTTGCCGATCACCATCAACGGCCGCCACGTTACTCCCTGGTTTTTAAGCACAAACATCTCGCCAGGTAAATCTAGTCTCCTTTTTGCTGCTCCTGCTTTCTTCGTTTGTGTTTGTGTTTGTAACGTCAGATTCAACTCCTACGTTTGCCTCTTGCTGGCAGGCCTTCTAATTACTGTCCAGGTTAAAGTTTAATAAGTACCACCTTTTGTTGTACCTTTGTGATTCGTTTGCAACTTGTAAAGTAGTACGTGGTCAATCTGTCGGATCCAGTGACATTGTTCGAAGGCTTTGTGAATCTCGCCTTTTGGCGGCTTTAATGGTCACATTGTAAAGTTTTGAGAGCCCTGGCAATTCAGATATGACTAGTTTGTCTCAGTAACTTTGTGGTTAAGCCAAGTAAAGTTCATTTGTGTTCAATTGTAGTTCAAGGGTTAAGGCTGGCATTTAGTAACTTTCAGATGTGGAAAGATTTACCGAATATTGTAATTTATTTTTTAAAGTTTTTACCGGGTGTATAATATATGAAGGCGATTGTGCAATTTAAATGACTAAAGGAATGCCTTAGTAAGACAATTGCGCTCGAAAATTTTAAAAAAATTTGGGACACACGTTAGTTATGCAACTTTAGATACGTCAAATAGAACGTGACTGTATGTAAAGTAAATCAAGTTTAGATATTATTTTTTGCACTCCCGGGCGGAAAGTGACTACTTTACGCCCGCGAAGAAGGGCGTAAAGTTAATTATTGCAGACCTCGGGCGCACTTTACGGCCGCAACAAATTAATCTCAAATATCACTAAAATAAGTAGATTACCTTAGTTACATAACAATTTTTACAAAATCACTCTTGCCGTGAATACGTCAATTTGACATTTTTAAAAATGCTATTAGGAAAATTTTATTATAAATCAAACACTTTAAATAAAATCTCCGTTCGTGCAAAAAATATTGTATGTGCCACAGGCGTGATAAGCGACTTTAGCCATTGGCATGTTATAACCCTCGGCTCAAGCCTCGGGTTATAATATTCACGCCGCGGGCTAAAATCGCTTTTCTTACGCCCTTGATACATAAATAACTATTTTTCGTCTTGTTGCATGTTTGTAAATTTTAACGGTGCTTATTGATTTGTTAATTTAAGATGTATTGATCCTATCTTTTGTTTGTGATTGAGGGGCTAAGCTTGTGAATGTTTTACAGTAAGTAACGTAAATGTAGTACCCTCAATTCTATCGTCCCGTAACGTATAGTATACTAGTATAGTTTTTATGATTCGTTTTTAACGTAACATATTTTTGATTGTCTCTTGTGGAATTTATTTGTATTCGTTTTTGTCTTTTGATTCATTAAATATTTCATTGCCAATTTAGTTTGGTTTTGTTATTTGTGTTTAGTGTTCCCCGATAATATTTTGTGGATTAGGATTTTGGTAAAGATTTATGTATAAAGTGTTAGCCTGCCTACAAGTTTAAGCATTCCAGTAAAGTAAGTAAATCTCAACTAAGCAAGGTAAGTCATATGTTGCAGTAGGTCAGTAGCAACAACCCTTTTAATTCGAGCTCTTAGGAATCTTCTGTGGTGGGTTCCTTTTGGATCTTTGGGTGACTTCAATATCACAGTGGCGCTCAACAATTTTCATCCCTATTATGACCAACCCTTAATTGAAGGGTTTTACCGTTTCGAACCGCCCATCTCCACTGTTTAGTCTAGCCGCGCGCCTAAGGGGCAACAACGTCCCCGTTTAAATGTCGTAGTGCAGAATAGGCACGTGACGCCTTGTCCCGAGTTTTTTAAATTACTCTTTTAATTGTCAGTCCTTCATGTTCTTTCTGTTGGTTTGCTGCCTTTTTACACCTTCTTTATCATACTTGTCGTAACTCTCTTGTTTGACATTCTTCATATCAATCGTTGTGTGTGATTTATTAAAAAATATCTTTATAATAATACAAACTGAAACTTATTGACTAATTTAATAAAACACAAAATTATATTTTTTCAAAAAAATTGTGGTTACGCCATATAACCAGTATAATTAGTTACTTCGGTGGTAATTGAAGAAGCAGTTCCGCTTGTCACTGAGACATAGTCCCACATCACATACTGAATAACTCCATCTGCTCCTGTGAGTTTCATTTTTCGTACTGTATACCCAACAGCATCTAGATGAACCGTAAATTGGCATGTGAACTGCTTTGTCCATTCTCTTCCTCTAGGGGCACTACTTTTTATAATGGTTTACAACTTCGACTGACTTTCTTCCCTTCTTTTGCGATAAACGTCCTGCTCCAATTAGTCCTTCGGCAACGTTAATTCGGAATTGTTTTAAATACAAAGTTGATCCAGTACTTCGTTTCTGGAATATTATGTATGACTTCACAACAATGGTGTCCAAAAAATGCCAAACTATTCTGTGGTACCATTTCTTACTTTTTCGATCAATGGCATAGCATTTTTTTAGTATGTTCGCCTTGTTCACGGGGCCCATATCTTTATTATAGTCTTCAACAAGCCTTGGACAGTCAACCTTTTCCAAAGTACCATTATTGGTAGTGGTAACGTATCCGGGATCATGATGGTTGCTGAGAAAATAAACAGGTTTTCTGTCTTTCCATTTCAGACATATTAATTTATCCTCCGTCTTCCTCCAATCTGATTGTCCTCATTCAAGGGATTTATCGTTAATAAAATCATTGGGGAGGTACTTTTTACCTTTCTTTAGTGTTCCACGCGCATGAATTTGGTCTTTTCTGAGGTCCAGTAATAGTGGTACCCTGGTAAAATAATTATCAAAAACCACCGGATGATTTTCTCCCCTCAATTCGACGGTAAGATCTTTCAGTTCTCTGGCGCCCAAATTATTTTCAGGCAAGTCACTTATCTTACCAGTATGTAATTGAAATGCGCAGGTCGGTCATGCATGTATTTGTGGTGGCTACGCCAAAGCACCAAAAGGAAACAGTAGACTAACTATTAAATTGGTGGTTACCAGACCTAACCAGTAGGAGGCAAAGGGTTAGGCATGTTCCTAATTTATACCTTTCTTGGTTGAGTCTTTGTTATTTCTTGAAGTCTCGTTCTGTTCTTTTAGTAATTGATAGTTTGTTCTTTGACGTTGTATGATATCCGAGGAAGGTACACACTTAAATTTTTCGTTACAACAGTAAAAAGGTTCATATTACGTAGTTCTTACGTGTTTTCCAAACGCTAGTCTAGTCACTGTTGCTTGGTTTCCGGCGAGTAATAAAAGGCTTTATGAAAGGATTACCAGCTAGAATCAACGTCGTTTTCGAACGACTATTTCTTCTACTCTCATCAGTTCTACCCTCATCAGCCACCTGATATACCTTGGCAAAATTACTAAACTTTCTGGGGTTTATCAAATTTACAAACAAGGGCGTTTGCGTACGATTGATATCAAACACGTTTAGTAGGAGGCAGAAATGCTGATATCAAATTAGGTTTTTCAGTAAATCTCTGCACACGTAACTTCGTATTAAATTAGCAAGGGTTTTTTGCAAGAATTTTCAAATAAATTTAATATTGAGATAATAAACAAAAATAATGACCCACTTTGATCTGAGGAGATCATGAATTTTAACTTCTTCTCGTCCATGTATTTTTTAAGCAACTTAGGGGAAATCTAAAGCTATTTTCGGTTACTGTAAAAGTATTGTTTTAGTCAATTAAGCTTTGGTTTCCTAGGAAGCGGTGCCGTCATTTAACGGCCGTAAAAATACGGTGGGTGACAAGACGCACCGCCAAAAAACGTTGCTGAACTGATTCATACCATACTGGCTCAGCGCTTCAGATGAGACGACACCGCTCTATTACGTTGGGTGTGCGCTACCGCTCTTTTGGAAAACACTTCGCTTAAAATACACGACACCGTTTTTCGTGACGTCACCCACCGTACTTTTACGGCCGTTAAATGACGGCACCGCTTCCTAGGAAACCAAAGCTTTATGTTTATGCGTCAGATTGGGGCAAAAACTACACAGCACCCCCCTTATTCACTGGACCTTGCTATATGTACGACTTCTAGCTATTTTTCAACCGAAAAAAAATCTTCGGGAACATCGTTTTGAAACGGAAGAAGAAATCATCTCTGCCATAAATGGCTATTTTGACAGCCTTCTGCGAGTGCATAGATGTCGGAGGGGACTACTTCGAACATCTGTAACTTTTTTTTATAAAATTTGCTTTGATTTTTGGCTGTATTCAACAATTTTCAGCGTGGTTCTCGTACTTATAGGCCAGGCGCCAGGGAGATTAACATCGTTTTAAATCGGGAAAAAGATTTAACTATTGGAATCGATTTACTGTAGGCCTCTTTTAGACATACTCATTTATCCCCCTCAAGCAACCTCCGGAACACCCCCAAATTTGCCGAAATATCGCCCAATAATCGTTTTTTGCTAATATCTCGGTTCTGGATGATCCTGCGACAAATAATGTAAATATCAAAATTAAATATAACTAAATTCTCTATCGAAAGGGTTTATACACATTTTTACGTAATATCAATATCTTGCGAGCTACAGGCGGGGGAAGACGCGTGTCGTATCGGATTGACGCACCTTATTTTTAAACTACAAATACAGGGTGTCCCATGAAATAAGTTCTTTTTTTAAATATTTCGAAAATTATTTAAGATATTAAATTGAGCTTTGGTATGCACTATAATGGGATGAAGAGACTCTTTTTGGATCCAGCTAGTTTTGACAATTCCAGCAGTGGCGTGCGTGACTGCAAAAAAACGAATAATTCTGACGAAAAAAATTTCGGCGAAATATCGCTCAAAAATCGTTTTTTTTTTATCAATATCTCTGTTCTGAGCGGTCCTACGACAAATAAGGTGAATATGAAAATTAAAGGTAACTGAATTCTCTATCGAAAAGGTTTAGACACATTTTTACGTAGTAATATTCCGGGAACTACAGGCGGAAAAAGTCACGCGTCGTACCGCATTCGCGCAGTATATTATACTTTTTCCTATATTACTACGCTTTCTACTTGCTACTACGCCTAGTTCTCAGTTAGGGTCTGGGTGAATACATTTATTATCGATTTTCAAATTAGAAATATATTTAAAACATTTAGTATTTACAACCATTATAATCATTTCATTGGCCACTTTGTAAAAAATAGTACGCCACTGCTTTTTTTCAAAATAGGAATTTGTTTCTTATTCGGCAATCAATGCTAAAAAGAAAAGGCCTCTTTTTTGCAATGGCCTACCTTCCCTACTCCACCATTGTGTTTCGATTTCCAATAATTTTCAGTAGTTGGAGAGGCCATCCGCTGAGCATCCGACTTGGATTTGACATTAAGGCCGTTCCCACTGTAGTCGAGTGCCTTAACCACTCCGGCGATATTCTATTTAATAACATCTTTAAACGAAAAAAAAAACGAAGTTTCACTTAATTGTAATATGCAAAGAGGTTATTTACGTATACTTCTTAACAAGAGATTCTTTACAAAGCATGGATTCTCTAACAAACAAAATGCTGTACGTTAAAAAGAAGTCTTATCTGTTTTTAACAGTAACCATCTTTAATTAATATTGATAAGATACCTGAGGCTAGGGTGGTAAAACCATTGTGTAAATAGGTTGTGTTTATAATCTTAAGTTTTGTTACAGGCGTCTGCTTGGTTGCAAATTGTTGTAGCAACTGTTTATTTATATTACTAATTAGATAAACAAGTCATCAGTAAACAAATTCCATTTAGTTAGTGTATCCCTTTATAGATATATACATTTATTTCAAATTAAAATAAAAAATAGCTCATCATTTAGAAGTTTCAGTAAAATTTAAGATGGAGGAATAAAATAAAAAATCTACAAATATTTCAAAATAATTTTGATTTTCAACGTTATGCTTTTATCTTAGCCGAAATAAATTTGAGTAGGTCAATAATGCTCAAAATTTTCTAAGCAATTGTTTGCATAATAATCTTCTAAAATCACGAATGCCGACAAATTTTATTATTAATAAGTGATATAACGTAGGTAAACGTATTTCATTTCGTTCCCCTTTAGTAGCCCAGGTTAGGCAACATGCGTTGTACTTCGTGACTGTCTTTCCAATTAAAACAAATTTAATTTTCAATTTGTGGTTACTTACCAATTAAACAAACCGCAAGTACTTTGCTAAGCCACCATTCCACTAATTAGAATCAATTTTTTACCCACAGCGAACATTATTTATTTTAAATATATCAATATATTTCAATTGGATTGACAAATTGTGTATGTTATCTACGCTGAAAAACTTGATGGAACATAGTATATAAAAAGTAAAATTAAGTAAAAGCTTTGTGCTACTGCTGAATAAATAAAAGTTCCAGGTATAAGTACCTACACCAAAATTTTCTCAAATTTTACCAAATAAATCTACATTATTTAAATTTGTTTGTATGTAGTTAACTTGAATATTTATCGAAGCCCCAAAAACTATAGTTTATTTAACCAAAACTAGAAAAATCTCATTCTGTGATCGGTTGAGCTGTATTAAAGCGAGTAATCATAATAAATTTATCGTTGTAAATTCTGTATTATAAAATTACAGTCTACGTTAAAATTAACATTTCAATAATTATCCATAATTCTGAGACTTAATTTGAAATAAATGGTGCAATTTCATTGTGCATGTGTTATTAAATCATTGTGTACGCAGATTTATAACAGTAATTCCTTCAATCCTTCTTGCATTGTTTAATTTTAAAGTACATACATTAGCAGACTAAAAAACATACCTTTGTATGCATTACATTACACATTTATGTTAGTGGTAACATTTGCAATTGAAATTGCAGGGTTGGTTTGTTCATAATTCATGGTTAATTAATTATATTTATACGTTTACAACAATAAAGGGCAGGCGTTGATTATTGTACTAAAATAAAAAGTTTATATAATTAGTATTATTATAGCAACGTTTTTTGATTGTATTGGCAAAAGGTTGTTGTGACCTATATGGAAACAACGACCATGCCCGAATTGTTTCTAGTTGCTACGATTAATTACGTAATACAGAAAATTTAAGATTTGTTCTGCATAGAAAGAAAAGTGTAACTTATTTATATGGTTTCAAGTTTGATTTGTGCATATAAAATGTTTCAAAAATTATTTTTTTCCGCTATTGTATTATGTATTTGTTTCTACAATTTGATAATTCAATTATTTAGGTAAACCGTTTAACGAAGCAACAAAATAACCACGTAAATCAATAAACTAAATGTAGAGCATTTACACAAGTATTAGGATTTCTCTCAGACTAATTGACCCGATTAAAATTCAAAGCTTATATTAGTAGCCTTATGCAGCGATTACTTTTAAGAGTATCGGAAATTTCGTAGTAAATAAATAATTTTTCTAAGTTTTTTGTACTTCACAATGTTTAGAAAATTTCTAAATCTTCGAAGAAAAATTGATTTTTTAAATATGTTATGGAGTTTCTTACAAGCTTGTTAATAAGACAAAATTTTCATTTACTTTGTATACAGGGTGTTCCGTATAGTTATGTTCAAATTTTGGGAGCATAAAATAGACTTAATTCTAAGACTAAAAAACACAAAAGTGATAGGTCGATCTTTATTCGTTCTGAAGTTACAGACCTTTGAAATTATAAACTATAAATAATCTAGGTGGCCATGCAACAGGACCAATCCATCGTGGATAATTGTTGTTCATAATTCCGGACTGCAATTCCGAAATGTGCTGGTGCACCATCCATTTGCAACCACATGTCTCTTCTTATGATCAGTCATAGTCACCTTGATTTTCAAAACTTATGTTTATTTTGAAAATATCAGCTACGTCAACGAGCACAAGCTTGTATTCAGCAAGGAGGAGGGCATTTTGAAAATATCATTAATTAAAAATTTGTGAAATAAGATAAGTAATTATTTGGTTTACGAACTTAAAATCTGATTATTTATGGTTTATAATTTCAAAGGCGTGTAACTTCAGCACGAATAAAGATCGTCCTACCACTTTTGTGTTTTTTAGTCCTAGAATTAAGTCTATTTTATGCCCCCAAAATTTGAACATAACGCTACGGAACACCCTGTATACACGGTGATTCAAGACATTCAAGAGTATTGTCATTCATTTTAGAGGTAGGTAGAGCATATCAAATAAAATAACTTTTCTCAATAAACCATGTGTCGCAAGTAAACGGCAACCTCTGAAACAAATTAAAAAGATTAATACAAAAATTGGTTGGGAGTCCCTGGACTGGAGTAGGTCAGCTCTGTTGACAGTCAAAATCTAAATTTATCAAACACCTTTCTTGTTCTTGCTCAACTGATAAGCCATCCAGGTGTGCGTTGTACGTGAAGTGAAACCTGTAAATTACATAATTGTATAATGGTTGATTTATCTTTGCAGGGTCAAATTTCTATGGCAGGCTTTTTAAATGCATGTTAGCCAGCGGTTCTCAAAACTGTGTAACTAAATTTAAAATAAACAAAAATTTCGATAAGCTTTAAGTTTTTGCTGTAATGTACTTCCATTAAGGTCAGCATATACCCATTTAATTTAATGACAATACTTTTGAATCACCCTGTATATGGGCGAGTCCTTTACAGCATCTAAGATCGTTTCTCGCATTCTAAGCGCCATTGTTTTTTATCCTACCAATCATTTTCAGCAATTTGTCTTTTCTCTACAGCTTTTTTCATTCCTTCATTCCAGTTTTTCATGGGTCTTCCTTTCTTTTTTCTTCTGTTTGTCGGGACCCAATTTCACATTCTATGGAGCCACCTGGTGCCTCCATTCTTCGTAGGTATCCGTACCACAGCAATCTCCTCCGTTCTATATCTTCTATTAATGTTTATTGTAAGTTCATTTTTTTACTGAATTGATCATTCCTGATATCTTGTAGTCTGGATACCCTACAGTTTCTGCGTAGCGCATTCATTTTAACGGCCATTAATCTTTCTTTATTTTTCTCAGTAATTTCCCATGCTTCAGAACCGTATATGATGACACTTTTCACTGTGTCGTGGTAAATTCTTTTTTTGTGTTTTTTCTTATTTGTTTTTGTTCCGGACGTTGGTGACCAGCATGACTATCGTAACTTTATTAGCTGTTGTACGGAAAAGTCTTGCAGTGGTCAGGGAGAACCATTCCAGAGCCATGAGATTTTTCTTCTTCTTCTTGGGCCTTTTTTTCCACATATTTTCCCCTACACAATGAGCTACAGTAGGCCATAGCGTTGTTCATTCCTCATAATGTGACCCAGATATTCGAGCTTGCGATTTTTCACATTAAGAAGTATTTCGCGTTTTTTATCCATTCTCGCAAAACCTCAGCGTTGATAATTCGGTCTAACCAAGAGATTCTCAGTATTCGCCAGTAGCACCACATTTCTAAAGCCTCGAGTCTTTTCAAGATGCCTCAGTTAATGTCCAAGATTAAACTCCTTAAAGGAGGATTGAAAACACATACCATCGAAGTAAACGAGTTTTAGTTTTTAGTGATAAGTCACGGCTCTTGAAGATGCCCCTCATCTTGGTGAATGCAGTTCTGGCTTGTTCAATGCGCTGCTTTCTCTCAACTGTTACTTTTGTTATCGGTTGTTGATCAACTAGTAGCAGTTGACCAGGTCTTTGGTGTTTGGTTTTTACTGACAACCATGTATTTAGTTTTATTGATATTAAACTCAAGTCCATATCTTCGGCTTGTTTTTGATAAACGTGAAGTGAGAGCTTGTAAACCTTTAAGACTGTGTGCACAGATGATTGT
This sequence comes from Melanotus villosus, assembly GCA_963082815.1. Lineage (NCBI taxonomy): Eukaryota > Metazoa > Arthropoda > Insecta > Coleoptera > Elateridae > Melanotus > Melanotus villosus. The sequence continues at coordinate 42,241,212 of OY720425.1, forward strand.
ATCGTCTGCGTATCTGATATTATTCAGACTTTCTCCATTCACAAGTATTCCCTCGTCAGTATCTTCCAATGTTATTTTAATTATTTCTTCAGAATAAATATTAAAAAGTAAAGGGGATAGTACACATCCTTGGCGTACAGCTCGCTTAATTATAATATATTTTTGTTCTGATTATCTATTTTGATGTCAGCTGTTTGATTGTAGTAGAGATGTTATTTATAATCCCACAATCTTTGCCATCTAGACCTACTGATTTCAGTAGCGACAGTAGTTTATCATGCCTAAAACTCTATCGAAAGAATTTTTATAATCGCTGAAGCCTATATATAGTATATATGTATATGTCACAATCTCTGCAACCATGGAATAGAAATTGAACGGCGAAAAGAGCGTCTCTTGTACCTAGCTCATCTCGAAATCCAAATTGAGTGCGAGAAACGTCTCTTGTGCAAGAAACATCTCTTGTCTATTCGTTTGTAAATAATTTTCAAAAATGCTTTTAACAGATGGCTCATGAGGCTAACAATTTGGTAATCTTCGCATTTTTTCACTTTAAATTTTTTAGGCAGGGTTATAAAGGTGGATTTCAACCAGCTTTGTTGGATTTTACCAGAGTTATAAAATAAACGTTATTAAATATGGAGATGGAAGTAAGCCTTTTTATGCCGGTATCATTCATGATCTTAAGAAATTCTGTATGGAAGTTATTTGGTCCTGTTGCCTTACCGTCAGTTCTCACATCGTCAATAGTGATTGGGGGCCCAGTGTTGCTTTCTTCATTACATGGGGTGCAGTATCTGTCCTCTTCAAAGTTTTTTTTTTCACATACTTCATGCAAATAATCCTTTTCTCATCTATATCCACAACCGAGTTTCCATGATCGTCAATTAAGTGTCAAAATTGTTTAGTCTTGTGTAATCTTGCCGCTTCGTTAACCTTTTTTTATAGAGGTTGAAGGCATTGTGTTTACTTTCTAATATTTCTATTTTCATGCATTGTTCTTCAAACCATCTACTTCTAGCTTCTCCAATATCTTATATCTTGTAATGTTTCTGTCTTTGCATTTCCAGTTTTGTCGTACCAGGTAAGGGATTATGATCTGATCAGACTTTATTTAATTTATTAATCATAATAGAATCAATTTGGTTTCTAATGATATGATCAAGATCATCTTGTGGCGATTTCCAAGTGTATAGACGCCTTTTCGGTAGCTTCAAAAAGGTATTAAGTACTACTAGTTGTTCTTCCATCTCGAATATATTTAGCCGGTCGTTTCTTTAGTTGCGCTCACCTAGTCCATATGGTTCATATTGTAGGTACACTGTTGCTCGGTATTTAAACATACAAAAATGGTAATAGTATCGGTAGATAGAGAAAAGTAGTGCGCATAAGAAACCGCTAAAGTGAACTTGTAAATATTATTTTTAACTAAAAAAATTACGATTTCGAAAAATAGCTGTAGCCATGGCTTCTCAGAAAGGCAATAAATGTGAAAAATCGCAACAATCATCTCAAAATCTCGTGCCATAGCCTACTTATATGTACCATGAAGTTGTCTTCTATGCCTAATTAAAACATACTGGTATAAAAATTGCCTCTATAAAAAATAATACTAATACAAGTGGAATAAAACCACATGGAATGTGGTTGCAACTGATTCAACCAAAAGAGAGCTAGAATCACTAGAATGTAAACAAACGGTGTAACAGGTTAGTTAGTAATGCTGCTTTACAAGATGCCTATTGTACGTTTTACGTCATTATCAGAAATTTAAAATATCTTTGGGTAAAAATTTCTAACGGTCAACTTTTAATGTTTAAAGTTAACTATAAGTATGTGTGAACATATCTGCTATGTAGATCAACTTTTAACAGGGTTGAAACCGTGTCATTGTTGAGACACAAATTTTTAAGGGACTGCTTCAGGAGGAAAAGGAAGAAGCCCCTTAAAAAAGTGGGCGAAACGTTGAGTTCTTCTGTCTCAACAATGACACGGTTTCAACCCGGGAGACGTTCTGTTAACACTGACACTGACCGTGGAAGTCTTCTAATTCATTATAGATCAAATTTTGTTTTTTAATATGCAGATAATTCTAATAGCTTTGGAAACATTGCATTTGAAGATTTTAACGGGCGCCTCTTAGGTAAATCGCCCAGTATAGAATATTTAAAAAGACTATTCAGTTTGTTTTTTGAAAATTAACGTTAACAATTCATCTAGTAAGGGAGTAAAGTACTATTATTGCAGCAGCCAATTACAAAACGTTTGCGCGTCGCAAGGTTAAGAACCATGTAATTTTGTTGATATGCTCACTAAGTTCTGATTGAATTAACTGTAGTTTTGCACGCAACTAAAATTTGTTCCAGCTAACGTGAACAACGAAATAAATAAGTTGATAAGTTACATGGGCTAATTTATACTGTGTAACTGTGCCGCGTCTTCAAAAGACACTTTTAGGTTTCAAGTATGGATTCGCACATTATCATTTGACTGTTGTCATTTATCCGACCATAATCACTCCTTCAATACAGAAATAAAGTATCAACAGCTTAAAGCTTTCTCTTAGCTGTAGCCAATAAGGGGTTACCATTTTGTAACGTCGGCGCTGCCTCCCCACGTGCGTTTGTTTACAGTGGTGTTCAAGTTATCTTGAACAAACTATAGATAACGCTTAGCTGTGCAAATTTGCTCTCGAAATAGAAGAAAAAGGATGTTGAAAAATAATATGTTAAATCGTTTTGGTTTTAGTGACCACAACGCGCTATAATAATTTGAGGTGGTGATGCTTGATGTAGGTTATAATCGAAGGTGACGGTGATTCAGTAAAGCTGCCGCCTTTAGTCATAAAATAAAAAGCCTCAACCATTAATTTGGTTGTCCGTCGCATAGGCGCCGAGTTTTCAGTTTGAGGCACAGATAAATGATATTCTTCAACCAAAACTAAAATATCCTGTGTCAAAGGGAAATCATATTGGCAAACAAAATTGTTAAACCTATTTGTGCAATGTTTGCTAATTATTTGGACGGAGGGGGGGGGGGGGGGGCAGTGCCTTCCTAACAGATTCATAATGGGGGCACGGGCCCCGGTGCCGCCACAGACTGGGCGCCTATGATCTTTCTTAATAACAAAATTGAACAAGGGTAATCGTCACTCCTGAAGTATTTTTTTTATTTTTATAATTATAGTTTCCGACTTTACCAAATTAATAATCGATTATGATACGATAAAATACTAACCGTACGAAAGTTAGGGAAAGCATAACATTTGTATAAGCTACTAATTTTTTGAGTTTTATTCGTATTTCTGTACTGTTCCGCGATTGTTTCCATAAAACATCGCTTTCAGGGAGTAATTTATCTTTAGTAGGTCGCGTATACGTGTTTTACACGAGACATACGGAAACCGAACAGCACCTGCAGCCGGCAGCGGCACCGACGGTGTTTCATAACGAAGTACCATTCTGTACTATTCATATAAATGTATGCGCGTGTCCCTCGGGCCGGGCTTTTGTGTTGAGTTATTATATTCATCGGACACTTCTTAGAACGCTCCGGGTCTCGATCTGAATTAGAATGGTGGAATAATGAGTGGATTGCACAAACACGCCAGCTGAAGGAAGAGAGTAGGAGGAAGACGCTTGGGGCGGCAGCGGCGTCGACTGTCTGTCGGGCCCAAGGCCCCCGTCTCAAACGCTCCGGGTGTCCCGGCCCGAGAGCCCCAGGCGCTGCGCGAGCTCGGCCTGCCGTGGCCTCGGGCTACAGGCTCCAATTGGTTCTATGTAGAGGATATTGAGTTCACAGTAACCATGGAAACTTGCCTTTGGCAAAATGTCCTCACACCAAGCCTTGCTTACCTTACCTTCATCATCATGTATTTTTGATACCCAATATTCCAACAAGGAACGTGCAGTTTTTCGTATTTAGTCTTTATCAACTCGACCTATATCTGATACAAAAACTCAAATGCTCAATTGCTCACTGAATGACAACTAGCTGTATCTATAAACGTTTCCCGAGTTTTCTTTTCTATTCCCCCAGGTAAATATTTTTAAGATGTTTAAAGGCTTTTATGCACGTTGTTTCAAACACAGCTCTTTGTTTCTTGTTGACAAACAAATCGAATTTATTTTTATGCACAGCTATTTGTGCTTTGGTTTTATTTATATGCATTGTTTTAAAAATAACACAATTCGAAGAGTATTTGGAGGATATTACATCCGTCAAAACATTTTTATTGCTTTCCGACAAATTTTTACGTGACTCAAATCAAACGACTAAAATGTCTGTGAAGTTTTAAGGTATTAATAGAGGAAATCATCAAAAAAGCCTTTGCTCATTTTAGAGTATATCATGAAATACATTATGTATAAAGTTGACTGATATTAATGACCTTTTTTAAATTTTTAGGAAATCGATATTTAATGAGTTAAAAAATAAGAAAGACAAATGTAAAAAAATAACTAAGGAGCCTTGCTGACTTAGCAGTATGGAACATCAGCTCACACATACTGTTAATTAAATATGGCCTTAGCAGTTGGTGACTTATATTTAAAAAATAAACGTAAAGACCAAGATTTTATGACTTACAACGCCAACTGTTGAGTTCTTAGAGTTTAAGTTAAGAGTGTAACTGAAATTCGAACCAGTGTCCTTTTGATTACAAAGGACATAGACGTGTAATCCATTTCAGTACAGGTTTAAGTTAAAGTTTAATGCTACGCTTAAATAATTTGAAACAGGCTTAAGGTAAGTCTTAACTTAAATAACTTACATTGCAGCACCTACTCTAAGCGTCATATCAAAAATAATATTACATATTTGACTGGGACATGATGTAACCTATTAAATGAATTGGATGATTTATGTCGTATATACCAATGCAAAACATCAACGAATCAAAGCTTTACGCTTTAGGAAGGTGCGAAGTGAATGATTTGTATTTCGAGATCTTTCTTGCTTGCTATACAACATAATAATTTTATATAATGTTTAAAACTTAATTTGCTTATTACATAATTGTTAAAATTATTTACAATTAAATCTACAACCTAAAGACCGATTAGTTTAAATTTTTAATAATTTCTTCGAAGTTTTGTTTAGGCATAACGAATTAGTTTAAAATCTTTTATAGGAAATAAATCGGTAAACTTGAATTTTCTTCCACGGAACCGACGTTTTTCACAAGCACGGAAAGATTAAATTAATAATTAATTAATAAATATTCAGAAACTTGAGAGAATATTTACGCAGCCCGTCGTTGTTTTAATTTGTTGAACTAAATTTTGGGGCTTATTTTTAAACCACCTAATTACGTTTTGTAAGTTATTTAATTAAAATTTTAATGGTTTAGAAAGGAAATTTCTAAAATTAACAAACGAACAAGTAGGTTTATAAAAAAAATCATGAAAATCAGCAGAGGAAAATGTAGCTTATGAGGTATTAAAACCTTAATTTTTTTCTATCAACTTTGGCCAGACATAGTTTTCCAGTCAAATAAATAACTCAACGAATTTTTGGTTAGAAAGAAACTACACAGTTTGTGAAGACCGTGAATTAAGGGTTATGAAGAAATATTCATCCAACAATTACAATTGACGCTACTTACCTCGGTATTACTAATTTATCACCCATAACAATTTAAGCTTTTTAGACGCCTTTTTTATTTTCCACAAAATTTGACCACCGCCTAAAAAACAATTTTTTTTACTAACTAAACTACCTAAACGAAACTCTCTAAAACAAAATAACCTAAAATAAAAAATTTAAGGTAGTTTCAGGTAGTGTCTAAAAAATTAACCAGGATTTGTATTTATAAAAATTAATTATTTGTATTGGGTACAATGAAACAGGTAAAACGCCGGAACTGTTTTTGTTACTGGTAAATTTTAGATTTTGACTGTTTACAATAAAAAACAAACAGCTGCAAGCACTTATAATTACAAAATCCATACAAGGAAAAGGCTGCCCGGTGGGTGGGCGTCAAATATAATTGCGGTTTTTGTATAAATGGGATTTTACAAATAAGAACAAGTTTCTCTGACTGAATCATCGGATTTATTTTAATTTTAGCAATAACCACTGTGATTGTTGCAACCTTTATTTAAGTTTGCTATTATTATATAACAAAAATGTTAAATTTCTTAAGAATCGGTATAAAACTTTAGGTTTATAATTTAGACAGTTTTAGTTTCGCAGTTTACATACCATAAGTGCGATTAGGTTTTGTTTTGTATGTATTCGATATTTATTTTATTTATTTCTTAACATTAATTACACTGCGCCTTGAGATCTTTGGCATCCGCAAGCCCAGCTTTCGCATAATAAATAAATTAATAAAACTTAAAACAAACAATTTTATTGTTTCTTTAGCTGCCAGGAAAATTAAACAGTTTGGTTTTTGTACTCAGCACATATGCTACATATATACAATTACATATTATATAAGGTGAGAATTAGGTGCCAAGAAGCAACGTATTTAATAAATTTTCTGAATTGGTTCAGTGGAAAAATTCAATTTTATGGCTTTTTAAAACGTTTTTCTTCTATTGGAGTGTATTCTATTTAATTAACAATGCCCTAATCCCATAGAACGAGTTGAAGTTCACGGAGTAACTTCACTGATAGTTATGATTAATTCTAAAAGAGATGTGCAGAGGAAAACAAGGTATGTTTAAAGAGGGAGGAACTTGCTAGGAGTAAGCACTTCAAGTTCAAATACGGAAGCGTTCCTAAGTAAACGAATAAATGAGATTGCGATTTATTTTAAATCAGATAGTTGGGTTCGGGCTACAGTCGAGCAGTTATTGTTATAATAAATAAATTTGGATAAATATTATGATCGGTCTAATTTTCGAATCCGTGGAACATTACAGTATTTAAATTTGCTAACTATTGTGTCAAGCCTGCAATAAAATGAATTTTACATAAAGGAAAGTGACACACAACGCCAGCAAACAGAAAAAATTATCAAATAAAAAATAAATTTAAATTTAGAAAAATAAATCCCGGTGGCTCTCGTAAAATGTGAAACTGGTCTCTAGCATGATTTATAACAAATATTAGTTTAGGTGCTATCATGTAAACTAATGGCTTAACCTAACTTTTTTTTCATAAAGCTTGTTGCGGACGTTGGTGGTACCTTTGTAGGGAACCGATAATTTCTTAGTGGAATTGTATGGTGCACAAATAAACGAAATGATTAGAATAAACCCGACAGTGACATTGTTTATTCAGAAATAACATGTTTTTACGAGTACAACAGTATAGTGGTCGATCCGTCAACTGGCGCTGTCTCATCACAGTACTGTCTCATTCTAAAATCGCATCACAGTTGAGGTTTTAATGAGATCAGCCGATGAATTAAAATTGAAGAACAGGCGTACAATATTAATTAATATAATTATTTACATAGTAATAAACTTAACTATTAATTAAGTTGACAACAATATAATTTCAAAAAAAAATAATTAATTAAGGCAAATATAGTTTTACATAAATCTTAAAGGAAAACATAAATAATTAAACTGGCGCATCACTAAAGAGCGCTGATTGTCTTAACAACTCAGGGCTTTTAAAAGTCAACCAGGCAAAGCCTTCCTAATAAACAGGTACTCCGAAAATTGTTGCCCTTCGACGCCTCCACCATTACTTGCTGCCACTCTGAAGCCGGCGTTTAGTAATCTAGTAATGGCCTGAACGGAATTTAGTTTGCAGTAACCGTTTAATGGAAAACGAATCACGTGACGCGTGTCCTGTTGATTCCATGCCATGCCGGAACGGGCGTCCATGAGTGCCTGATTCGTTTCTGGAAACACTTCGTCGAGTAATGTACGGTCGCCGGATAGCATTATCCTTTCGCCCAGGTCCGGACTCACGTGAAGGGCTACGCATTCGAAAGAGTCGATGTTCCCTTGCCTATCTGAGTGTAACATACTTGGCGATCTACCAGAACCACCATCCATGCAGTTTTTATGGGAAATGCCGCTTAAACATATTGCGCCATTTTTTACCTTGTCCTTCTTTAATTGCTCCAGTTGCCTGAGCATTGCTGAAAATATAACAGAATTTGTTAGATATAAATTTGTTACTACTGATTAATGCATTTATTTCTAGTCTTTTTTGTTAGCACATCCTTATCAACCAGAAAATGCCGTGTTTAATCATGTTTCCTGTGCAATTTCATTTATATGCCCAGGCACATTTGAATATTAAACTAGTCAGTCAAAATAAACTACTGTAACAGCTACGTAAACTTATTATTCAAGGAGCTAAGCTGTAGGTTGCTTTTATTATTATTATTATTACTATATGACAAGTTTATGAAAGTAATATGCAGAATTACCTTTATTAAATATTACTGCAACTTTGTAAAGCAAGAATATGTATACGTATTGTACCATGTAAATAATTCCCTGGTTTTATGTAATATGAGGATATACTTTTCGAGTATGGTTTCTCAAAAAAAAAAAACTCCGAGAAAGCTCATTGTTTGTGCTAATTTTCTTGGCGTTATTTCATTTTTCAAAAAATAATTTTTAGGATTTTCTAAACAAATAAAAGATTAAAAGTAAAGTCTCCTCTCCATACTTAAGTATTTTTCAGATCTTGTCAACCAAATATAATCCCATGCAAAAAATATATGAAAATAACGGACATTTTTTTAAATTTACATTTAAATAAGAAAAATAATTTTTGAAAAATTTAAACCAGAAATAGAAACGGTTTTAAAATTGTTAGATGAAGTACATCATACGTTTAAATAAAAAACCACATACATAAAAGTTGGCCATGGACAAATGAAATAATGTGTATGGGGAATCTCCATAGAAATTTGCTTGGTTTAGTCTTTAATACATTAATGAAACTACCCTTTAATTCTAACTTTTTCCTTCCGCGTCATATGAACCATACTAACAAAAGAAGAGAGAACACCTGTAGATTGCGGATGATTAAAAGATGCTGAAGGCCAAAAGAAATTACACAAATCTCTTCTAACAAGAGCGAATGTCAGGATCTTGGTGAACAAATTTTTCAGCCAGGAAGTGTATTGAATGAAGAATCGCAGCCTTCCTGATTCTACACGTAGGCTCAGTAGAAAGCTTGATATATTCCAAACAATTATGTGGGGAAATCCTATGCTATAATTTTCAGAAATGTTCTTACAGGACGGGGCACTACCCCTATTTGTTAGCATTGTAAGTGGTTACTTAAATAAAGCTTAGTAAATGAATTGGAAGGGTTTCGCCTAGCCTCTTCGATTACCTAAGCTGACATCCCTGGACTTTTTTATCTGGGGATACATCTAGTCACAGATATACAAGGTAAAGATTAGCAGTATCCAGGATCTAATGAATTGTATTACAGCTACTGTGGACCATGACCAACTGCATCTATATACCCCGTATATACGGCCAGTCCACGCCGCTTAGCCAAGACGCAATTTAGAACGGACGATGGCGTCATTTGTGGTGAACTATACTTAACTAAAGGGAAAATGTATAGTTCACCTAAATGGCGCCATCGTCCGTTCTAAATTGCGTCTTGGCTAAGCGAAGTGGACTGGCCGTATATACGGAGTATATAGATGCATTTGGTCATGCTGTAGACACCATTACTCTTAGCATTTATAAATGGGTTTTAGATTAACTGTGGACCGGTGGTGGCATTTGTGCTCAGACGGGCTACGTTGAATTACACTAATTTCATTTCCTACCCAACAGTCCGGTAATTGATTGATTTGTATAGTTTTTTCAATCACTTTTTTTTGTAAATGGACCTAACTTTAGAATCACCCTGTATTTTATTTGTTGATTTATATGTTTGCCCTCCTGGGCTATGCTTTTTAAATCTTTGTGCGTTTGGCAGTTTGTGCCTTAGATTGCCTGTGACGACATTGTGAAGTATTTCCTTGTATCATGTTCTTCAGAATTATGCCTTATCTAAGTATCCTTTCATGTCTTGATATACACGTTATTCGAGTATCTATTCATTATGTTCTTCTATAGAGTTATTTGCTCTTGGATTCCTTCCGATAGTTTTTGTTAATGATTGCACCACGGCACTCAATTAATTTTCAGTGTTCGTCAATAGTCGTTTATATGCGTCTGACCACTGAGATTAAGATTGGTCCGTGTTCGATTCTCAGGACCACACATACACCGAGAATACCCGACTACTGCCCTCGGTAGGCAATGGTAAACCGAAGTATTTCTACCTAGTAAGTCTTCTCTGGAGTAGAAGTGCAAGCATTGCTGTGGTTCGGAGCATACGTTAAGCTGTAGGTCCCCTATGTCTTGACACACATACTACAGAAGAACCACGTCACTTCGAGAAGAAGAAGTTCGTCAATAGCATAACTCTTATCTCTTCTAATTTTTTCTTTTTCCTTTGAAAATTATGTCCAAGTTTTGCAACCATAACGTGCTATACTCCAAACATAGAAAACGAAGCCAAAAGGCTTTCTGGTAATATAGCGGCAGGGGAGCTCTTGCTTTAAGACTCAATGATTCCGAGTTTGAATTCAGCCTGGCCAGATTGGCTTGGAGCACAGTTGACCTTCAAACCTGGTGCTTAAGTTAGATTAAGCTCATATCATACAAACCAATGCAGATAAACTGAAGTACTAAACAAAAATTGTTTTTGTGTTTGACTGCTGTTTGTTTGATATTAGAACATAATTTTTGCTTGTTTGATTGTTCCTATAATCTTTGCACCCTCTTTTTCTTCTCCTATATTAGGCATCCTATCTGTTTTTCTTCGCCCGTCTATGGCGTGGAGCCTGTGGATGATTACCAGCTCTCGGTCCGACACTTCTGTGGTCCTCCTGGGTTTCAGTATCCTTGTGGCTTCTAATCTCTTGTTATTTCCTGTCCTACCTACTTTATAAACTTTACGTCTGTCACTTGGCAAGCTTCTCTTACTTCCTGGTTTCTTATTCTCTCCAGTCGTGTCTTTGCTATAATCGCTTTGAGAGTGTTCATCTCAGTTGTCCTTAGTAATTATTTTATGTTTAAAGTGTCAGTTCTTGTTTCAGCTCCATAATTAATAATCGGCCTAACAATTGTCTTGTAAATTTGGACTTTGCTATTTGTGTGCAGGTATTTGTTCCTCCAGAATATGTCCCTTAGGTATCCGGAGATTCTGGCTCCTTTTAATGTTTGTTGCCTTACTTCATGATACAGGTTGCGTCGGCTCATTAGTTGTACTCCCAAGTAATTAAAGTTCGTTGGTTCATTCGCGACAACCAACTTGCAACGAATTAGCTCCTTCGATAGTACCATGGATTTTGTCTTATCTGTTAAAATGATCATATTGTTTCGATGTCAATAAGTGATGGAGTAGTCTCAACAGATCATCTTTTATATGTAAGTATCGCGCCATTTTCTTAGCAAACTATTCGGACATGGTTGGGGCCCATATTATATCCTTTTAAGTTGGTTATGCTCTGTATAATTTCGTCCACTATCAGATTAAATAGTATGGGGCTCAATATTTATTTACAAAGTAACTCATTCTCTCATAAATTAATTCCGAGTATTCGTGTTCTGTTAATACGTCCGATGTTGAACCCAAACCGCCTTGCTCCTTGCGAAGCTCTCTTTTATATCTGTTCATTTGGAAGCTTCCTCATACTTTGAGGCAATGGCTTACGATTTCAGTTGTGTGGCAAACTTTTATCTTGACAAACAAAACTCTGCGAAGCATTTACTGTATTCATTTTTTTCTTTAATACTTAGGAAACATAGGCGCCGACTCTGTGGGGCACAGGGGTTCGTGCTCTTCATAAACAAGTAGCAAGATGTGTTTGTTGAAATATGGATTTTTTGAACAGATAAGACTTAGCTCCTTTAAATATAACATAGTAATTGCAACTTAGGTCCCGAGTTGCGGTAGCTAGGTACTCCAGTCGAGTGCGATCACAAGAGTTAAGCTTCGTGGTCTCGGGTCAGTACTTGGATGGGTGGCCCGATTGCTTCGTTAAACGCGGCATCTCTCTCCCACGAGGACCGGTCACTATGGGAGAGTAGACCAAAAACCCCTGACTCTAAAGTGAGTAGATTTGAATAAATGCAAAAAGAATAAGGGAAGAAGAGGGAGGTCTTTGCCCTACATAGGAATGTTCAGGCTAATAATAATAATAATTATAACTTACTGAATTTGAAAATTCTTTGAACTTTGAATTTAAATCATTTTATTAGTGACATGGGATTCTTTAAAAGAAACAAACGCTTTAATTTTTGTTCTTTCAGAAGTTCACACAAACCCTTCTTTTCCTCTTGGCCAATTTTCTTAATTATATCAGTAATAATTAATTTTAATAAACCTTACTTTTAAAACGTCAAAGGAAACATTTCACATCAGAATCCAACAAAACGTTTTTACAATCAAAATCATTAATACCAGATAAAGCACGTTAAAACCGAACAACGACTCCAAGTAAACTTCAGGCACTGTTTTAGACAAACTACATACAAAGTCTAACTAACAAACTTACGTGCGATATCAAAGTAGCGTGCTTCCTCCAAAAGCAAGTCTATATCCGAGAAATTTTCGGGTATAAGAAGGCGAGAATTTCGCATGAAGTTAAGAATGTGCCTAAACATTGCTCCGTCTCTGTCTATGAAGTAGTGTTGTTTTAGGGAGTCTAATACGATTGGTATACTTCCATTGAAGAGTTTCGCCAATCTAGATTCTGGGTATCTGAAAAAAAGATTCATTTTAAAAATCATCACGATTTCGCATTTTTAACATCAATATTTTACATTCATTTTCAGCAGATAATTGCGTGGTTTAAAGTTTTCATAAAATGTAATTAAAATTCAAGCTAAGTTTGTTTGATGGGCAAATATAAAATATTAATTTAATTGCAGTTGCATTGTGATTTAAGCTTGCTTGTTTATTAGTAACTTGAAAATTCAGAAATATTTGTCTATAAAACATGGAACAACTGTTTTATTAAGATATTTTGAGCAAATTGAAGATAAAGCCCCTCGGTCTTCGAATTTGTATTTTTATTAAATAATCATCCCCTCAAACTGTTCGCAGTACAATATTGTAAACAATATGCGTATGGTACAACAATTAATCTAAATTTTTAATACTCAGGAAACAAGGAACATTTAAAGATTAAATTACAAACATATTCATTACTTTTTGATTGACAAGTTTAATTAATGAATTCAGCATCAGCAAATGTTAGTGGCATTTATAATACGTATCTTATACTTTTATGTCACGCTGTATTCTCACGAGAAATACGACACAACATAGTGTTTAACGTATCTATGCTAATTACTTCAAAAATAAACCAAAGCAGCAGATCTACCTACAAACAGCAGCCTTCGGCGTAAAATTATGTAGATATAACACCTAAATTTTAAATAATCGTAAATTTAACGATTAATAGTTGAAAATATGCACCACGTTCTAGGAAATAAAGGGGACCTGCATGATTATATTTTTTGTCTAACTTGGAATATATTAAAGTAAAACGGTACCATGGTGATTATGTTCTCAGCGTAATCATTTACTTCCTGTAATTTATCATGAGAAATTTTTAGAAAAAAACGAATTAATGGCTTATTTTCGGGTTTTTTTGTTTATATTTGTTGTAGTAACTATAAAACCATTTAAAAAAGTTGTGTGCTAATTCATATTCTTAAATATGAATAGATTGTTTTGAAGTTAATAGGTTTACAATCGATAAACCTAAACTAAATCATGGCCACCTTTTATCCAAAAAAATGTTGATTGAACTGTCTATTGATCCAATTTCTTCAGTACTTTGCTTACAAATTATAAACCTAATTAGTTCTTTTCGTCTTATTTATAAGATCAAATTATTTTAACACAGAAACAAGGCGCTTTCGATATTAAAATCAAACAATATTAAAATTAAAAGATATCGTTTGAAGGCTTGAAGATTTTAACCAATCAATCGAATAAGTAATTTAATTGACTTATTTGATTTCACAGCTGGATATATAGATCTAAACGTAGTTAACAAATCATTTCGACACATTCATCATTTAACTAATCTGTAACTCATACTGTGTTCTTGTTTTTAAAATAAGAATTACAAATGAAAGGTTAATTCGAAATGATCTTTTTTAATTTAACACGTTCGATTTCTAATTTAAAACGGTGTTACATTTAAATAACTTTTCAAAACTAATTCCGGATAAAAAAAATTGATTATTTGCTTTCTTTTTAAAGAGGTTTAAAAAATTACTGGTCGAGTTATAGTATAATGTAAAGATGAAAAGGTGGTTGAAATTGGCAGAAGTTTGATTTTGGTTTGATTAAGTTTAGTAAAGTTGTTTTATGTAATTTATTTAAACAAATAACGGAAAAAGCTTATCGAAATGTCTGAGGCAGCCGTGTTTAATTTACAAAATTTTTCAAGAATATTATAACTTTTTGTGAAATTCACAGTAAAACTAACAAAAACTAAAGCTTTGTTTGCAACTCTTTATAGGAAAATTACAATTAATAATAACCTTTGGCTACTTTGTATTCAAATAACGAAAGGATTTCAAAAGGGATTTTACACAGCTATTTACCATTCACCAAGTTCGAGTGACGCTGAATTCATTGAAATTTTTGAAAGATGGTGTGAGGATACTATTCCAGATAACAGTTTACATACAATAATAGGAGATTTCAATTTAGATGTCTCAAAGAACCGGTATTACAGTACAAAATTAATAAAAGTTATTCAAAATCTAGGCATGAAGCAAATAGTAGAACATTTTACACGTACTACGGAAAACAGCGATACAGTCATAGATCTCGTAATAACAAATGACGATAATTTAAAAGTGGACGTACTTGATGCCCCAATAATCACCGACCATAAAATAATTGAAGTAACTCCAGGAAAATCATTCACATGTATTAAATCTAACTTTGAAGAGATAAAAATAAATAATTATGCTAAATATTCACAACAGAACTTGGTAAATAGGTTAAATAGATATAATTGGACCATGCAAAATCATCACGTAAACGAAATTGCTGACGCTATTGCAACGCGACTCCAAATAACAATGCACGACCTAGTTACGCGTAAAACAATTACTGCTAAATCTGCAAACCCGTGGTTTACTACAGACTTACGTAATATTCAAAGAGAAAGAGACAGACTTTACAAAATTGCTAAATTGTCAAAAGATGAAACAGATTGGGTTCTCTATAAAACTATGCGAAACCACTACAGTAACATGATTAAAACAGGTAAAAATAACTATTATGAAAATAGAATTCAACAAAGCACCGGCAACTCCAAAAATATGTGGAAAATTATTAAAGGTTTAATGAAAAGCCAAACTACTACACCAAAAAATATATTGTTCGATGAAGTTGAAATTAGTGAACCGGACATAATATCAAATAAATTCAATGAATATTTCGTAAACAGTATTGTTGAAATTAACAACTCTATTGTGCTGAATGCGGCATTTAAAGAAAGTCCAATAACAGAAGCCACCGGCAGTTTTAAGTTCAAGGACATAAATTATAAGGATCTTAAAAGAATAATAGCTTGTATTAAAAGAAAAGGAAGTTCAGACCACATTACAGCCAAAGTAATTTCGGATGCATTGCCAATAATCGGAGATCTGTTTCTACAATTAATTAATCAATCTTTAAGAACTGGAGTTTTCCCGGAAACATGGAAAATATCTAAAGTTGTGCCTGTTCCAAAAGTAAATTCTACGAAAAAATGTGAAGAATTTCGCCCCATTAATGTATTGCCAGTTTATGAACAAATACTAGAAGTGGCCGTTAAAGAACAACTGCAAAATTATCTAGAAACAAATGACATTTTAACTAAAAGTCAATCCGGTTTTCGAAATAAACATTCATGTGAATCTGCTATAAATTTTGTGCTGACAAATTGGAAAAGTGAATTAGATTTAAATAAAAGTATTGTGGCTGTGTTTTTAGACTATAAAAGAGCTTTTGAAACTATCGACAGAGAACGATTACTAAATAAATTAAATCATTATGGTATCCGCGGTACTGAAAATGCATGGTTTCAAAGTTACCTTACATCGCGCTTCCAGACAACTTTATATGGAAATAAAGAATCCTTACAAATTCAGAATAATTTGGGTGTACCACAAGGATCGGTTTTAGGCCCATTGCTGTTTTTAATTTATATTAATGATTTAGAATTTAATCTTAGTTGCTGCAACATTAATTTATTTGCTGATGATACTTTAGTGTCAATTACCGATGAAAATATCGATCTTGCTATCACCAAATTAAATCTAGAATTAAAAACCATTTCTCAATGGTTACAAGTTAACAAATTGAAATTGAATGTCTCGAAAACTAAATTTATGATTATTTCAAATAAAAATGTTCAGTCAGCTAAAATAAATATAGAAAATATGGACTTGGAAAAGGTTGACCAAATTAAATATTTAGGAGTAATTATAGATGATAAATTAAATTTTAAGAAGCACGTAGATTATGTTATCAAGAAAGTAGCACGTAAAATTAGTTTACTGGGCAGGATATCTAACAAACTTACTATTCAAGCAAGAATAAATGTTTACAAAACAACTATTGCTCCACATTTTGATTACTGTGCAAGCATTTTGTTTCTCTGTCAGGAATCAGAATTAAAAAGACTGCAAAAGCAGCAAAACAAAGCTATGCGTATTATACTGCAGTGTTCAAAATTTACTAAAATTATGTTAATGTTAGATATCTTGCAATGGTTGAGCATAAAACAGCGTATTTACTTTAAAACTCTAGTATTAGTCTACAAAACAATAAATTGTTTACTTCCAGAATACATGTCCCAGTCATTGATGTACAATTTAGACATACATGATTATAATACCAGAACTCGCTCCGACTTTAGATTACCAAAATTTTCCAAATCGAAATCTCAAAATTCTTTTTTCTACAAAGGTTTAAAATATTATAACAATCTTCCACAGGAAATAAAACAGGCGCCAAATATTTATAATTTTAAGAAACAATTAAGTTTGTACTGTAAGAATAGTTTTTAAGAAAATATTGGACATTATAAACTTGTACGATTAATGTAAAATTAGTAATATTACTAAATAAAGTACATATTATTATATTATTAAATCTAGTCGGTTGCCACAGTACAAACAAGATTTGATTTGTTTGTTTATTTATTTATTGGGCGAAATCTAGGCTTGCGGGTGCCAGGGTTTTCAAGCACGTCGACTACTATGGCCATTTTGGCACTACCGGACTAGAATTTTGCCGAACCCAAGGGGTTTCCACCTCTGGAAGGGATCTTTATCGTGTCAAACACCGTATTAACACAGGACCTACGGTTTTACGTCATTTCAGATATTTTTCCTCGTTAAATCGAACCTGAGATCTCTGGTTTACAAGGCAAGTATGCTAACCTCGACGCCCTCTAAACCGGCTCAAATCTGGCATCTTTGACTTTAAATCAAAAATATTGTGACTAGATTTTTGCAGACAAAATTGATGCTAAATGTTAAATACAAGTGCAAAATTGTTTTTCGGCAAAATTTTAATTAGCTGTGTCCGATAATACATGACTAGGTCTTCGACCTTATGGTACAAATTTCACGCTGGTATTGTAATAATGTCTTAGCCATTTGTAACATAAATAATTATTAACGTACTCTTACAGGGCGCTTCTCACATAGATGCAAATACTTTTTTTAACAGATTGTATAAACTTTTTTTACAAAGTTATTCTATAAACGAATTTCTTTTTGCCTGCAGAGGTGCTTGCTACTAGATTTTCCGTGAAAAACATATTTGTGGCTTTTTACACCCATCCCATTCTCCCCGTACTACTCAATTTTTGTATCTTTTTTTACATTTTAATATACAGAAAGAAAACTATAGCTATACCTTTCGAGGCAGAAACTCTGAAAACTTATATTTTACAAAATCATCAGAGGAACCCATTTGATAATTTGATGTTCAGAAGTTCTTTGCTGCTAAGACTTAATGAAAAGAATATCTTCAGGAATCCACTCTACTCAGGAGTTGTCAGCAAATGTTGCACCGAGGAAGATAATTTAGTTGCCGAATAATCCTGTGGATATATCAAGTGTTCAACAGTAAACTTGTATGATGACAGCCATGACTTGAAAACTTCGTTGAAAGGTGCGAATTAGGCAATCATAAACTATTGCCCAATGGGTTGCCTATATATTAAATTACCTACTCTCTCTTGAACAATCACAGAAATGTTATTAAAAAGCATATTATTCACGAAACGTATCCTTACAAAGTTGCAAATATTATTTATTATTGTTATACAAAACATAGGGAAAGCGGTCACCAGTTGCTCGAATACACTGCAAAACACTTTATTAAACATTGTGTTTCCCCCAAAAATGATGTATTTCTTCGACCTTCTCGGTAAATAATCTACTTTTAATTTGAATAAGGATACGTAATATTGAAGTTTGAAGCAACCGTTTATTAACTGTAATTATTATCATTATTAATTATGATTTTATACAGATGTAAGTTCGAATTTTTTTAGTATCTTATTAAAGGGGTTTACTTGCTGTGATAATTGTAAAATAAAAGCGAGTAGCGCATTTCGCATTAGTTCAGCAAAATTGAGAAATATTTAACCTATAAATCAGACAACGACCCAAAAACCAGAATAAAAAAAATGTCACAAGCAATATGACAGCTTAAAATAAATAGGAGATGCCAGTTTTATTGTTGTGTCTCCCCAGATCCAGTTTTCAACACTTCAAAATATAAGTATATCCATCACATTAAAGCACGTATTATTTTGGATACAACATTTTCATCATTATAAGAAAAAATTAAACAACCCTTCTACTTTTTACCATGGAACCAACATACGAACCCTTCGCATCCATTCCAGAAACGCCTTGTATATGAGCAAAACTATTGTTCCTTGCATTATTCACGTAAGCTACTACTTTCGTCCATTCAATGGTAATAACTACGCTTGGTGACTAACTCCTTTTCAGAATTTAAGAAACCCTTTTTCAATTAAAAAAAAGTAAGCGTACAAAATCGCTTTTAGTTCTTTTACTTTGGTTAATGTTTCAATGGAATGGTGCAATATTTTAGTTTTCTCGTTTTTTAATTTTTGTACGTATGTGCACAGTATATGAGGTGACAATTTTGTTTCATAACTCCTTACTCACCCTGAATAAGCAACCAGTTATACTCCTTCCATAAGGTTTACCTATAACCTGTAATATGTGTTGCCTATTCAGATCCAGTAAGGGATCAAATCTTAAGTTTAATGCCAAATTTATCTTTTAAAATTGGCGTTAAAAGAAAACGATAAGGCTACTCTAAACTTTGGCACAAACATCGAAGTTGCAAATACAGAACTCATATAGTCGGATTCGATTTAATTTGGCATGTGGGTTTTCGCAGTATAGTTACTTGTATAGTTATACTGCTCTCTTTCTAGCTTGTTAGTGCGTATAGGCTATTAGAGCGAGCGCAAGTCTTGCAGATGGCCGAAATTTATTAAATGACTTGTGAAACGAAAAGAGGTAGCATTTATTGTGTTCAGAACGGTTCAGTACATGCCAAATTAGATCGAATCCGACTATATAAAATAAAAAGTGCAAAAGTAAAACTGAAAATTTATTTATTTATAGTCTCACAACAGTCCTTGTTTTGACAATTTAGGAATGTAATATTTAAATTGGTTTTAGTTCTTAATGTTCGTGTTCTTTAGTTGTTTTAGTTTTATTTCATTATAAATTTGGCTTTAATTTAACAAACAACAATCATATGTTGCTTGGTATAGATTTAATTTGAAATTTTTACAATTCCGCTGTATTCAGATTTAAAACTGGTATTATTTATTTCGTATTCAAATTGCAAATTTTTTTTAGAAAATGTGTCAAACTACTGAAAGAAATACAAAGTGAAGTTACAGGGATTTTCTGAAAAGCTCAGGTATACGAGGGCCATCAAAAATGTAAGCTGACACCTGACAATAATAAAAGTAAAATATGTTTCACTAAATTTTTTGGTAAAAATTATGTTCTTTCCAGAAAAACTCTGAAAAGGGCTTTTAAACTTATTAATGCTAATTACAAAAATGCATTTATGGGGCACTTGAGAGTTTTATTTAGATTTAAAACTGATGATATTTCTTTCGTATACAAATTGTAAAAAAAAATAGTTAGAAAGTATCTCAAACAATTGGAAGAAATGCGAAGTGAATTTACGGGCGGTTTTCAGCAAAAAATTCAGGTATACAGGTGTATTCAAAAATTAATTCAGATTCAGATTTCTATCGTATTTCAATTGTAAAAAAGATTAGAAAATATGTAGAACAACTGGATGTAATTCAAAGCCAAGTTGCAGAGTGATTTCAGGTCCTACGGGTGTCCTGAAAAATTAATTTGAATTTTGCTTTTTCGTAAAAAAATATTTTTTAAAACCTTTAAGCCGACGCGACGTCTGATAGTAGTAGTAATAGTAACGTGCCTTTAATATATATTTTTTGATAATTGTGTTCTTTCCAGAAAAACCTTAAAAGGGATGTTTAAAATTGGAATACTAAGTTAGGTAGGTACAGAAAATTTATTTATGATGCAACCGAGAACTTTGTTCAGAGTTTTAAACTGATACTACTCCTTTCGTATTCAAATCGTAAAAAAAGATACAAACATTTCTTTATCTGGAATAAATACAAAGTAATACGAGGGACTTTTAGAAAAATAATTTAGGCATATGGGTGTCAACAAAAATTAATTTGAGTTTTGCTTTTTGTCAAAAATATTATATTTTAAAAAAAAAGGCTTTTTTAAATTTTTAAACTGATGTCTGATGGTAGTAAGAGTAAAATATTTTTACTATTTTTTGGTCATTCTATTTTTTCCAGAAAAAGAGACTTTAAAGCAGAATGCTAAATATCAGAATGTGAACTAAATAAACAAATGCTTTATCAGATTAAAACTCTGTTATTCCTTTTGTATACAAATTAAAAAAATATATAATAAAAGTATGTAAAATTACTTCAACTGAAGGAGATACAACGTAGGCGGGGGTTAGTTGGAGTTTTCAGAAAAGTAATTCAGATATACGAGTGCCATACAAAATTATTTGTGAAAATAATAGTTTTCTGGAAGAAAGGCCTTTAACGTGACGGCTGAGGGTAATAAAAGTAAAATATCTTTAATCTAAACTTGTTGATATTTATTGTTTTTCAGAAAAATATTATTTAAATTCATTTAGGTATGAAGCAAGGGAGTGCTTCATTAAAATTTAAAGTTAAAACTAGTGTTGTTTCTTTCGTGTTAAAAATTCTAAAACCTAGTAGGTAACCGAATGCCTTTTACAAATTTAAAACGAGTATTATTCATTTCGCATTCCAATTGTTAAAAAATAAATAAAAAATGAAAGATCACTTCAGCTGGAAGGAAAAATAGGGTTAAGTTACAGAAGATTTTCAAAAAAATAATTCAGGCATTCGAGTGTCATAAAAAAAATATCAAAATACATTTTTTTGAAAAGAAGGCTTCTTTAAACATTTGACGTTTGTTGGTGGAAAAAGTAAAATGGCTTTAATTTAAATTTCTTGATAATTCTATTTTTCAGAAAAATTAATCAGGCATGCGGGTGTTATAAATTAATTTGGATGTTACTTTTTCGTTAAAAAACAGTTTCTGAAAGGAAGGCTTCTTTAAACCATTAAGGTGACGTTTGACCATAGTAAGAGTAAAATGAATTCTTTGATAATTTTGCATTACTTTTAGAAGAAACAAATCAGAAAAAATGTTTATTTTAATCAGCACTAACTAAAGGACAAGGCATTTATCAGACAACCGAAGATTTTATTCAGATTAAAACCTATTTATAAAAAATTGTTATTCCTTTTGTATTCAAATTCTCATTTTTTTTAATATGTAAAATTAATTCAGCCAAAAGAAATACAAAGCTAAGTTATAGGGGGTTGTTAGTAAAATAATTCGGGCGTTAAAAATTATTGTACCAAAAAAATGTAAAACGAAGTTTCTTTAAACATTTAAAGTGGCGTCTGATGGTAGAAAATGTAAAATGTAAAATAAGCGAAACTTTTTGCGAAATAATTCTGCATAAAAAATCGTATTTGTAACTATTTGTAGCTTGGTGCAGTTTCTATTTAAAAACTGTAAAAAAATGAAGCTAATTTTGTGCAGGAAATTCTTCATTTATCTTTAAACCCCTTGAGAAAATCAGCTCTTCCCTCTTAAAAAAAAAACTTAAAATGGTTTGATTTGCCCACAAGAGAACAAAATTTCATAATTTTTTAAAAGTTCATTAAAAGTTTAATGTCCGATTTCCATTACATTTTCAAAATTTCTTGTTTTAATAATTAAAATGTAGAAAAGGAGTGCTTAGTTGTATATACTGTTTAACATTTAGCTTTTAGGATCGTTCTAGAAAATCGGTTTTTTGCTATGTAAGCATGGGGAAACCATAATGTTTGCATTAACCATAAACGATAATTTTTAGAAAATTACCACCTAATCTTAGGCACCTTTTATTATAAAAAGGTGTAGAAGGATTATGTTCATAACATAACATAAATTTTAAAGATATTTTAATTGATATATTATGCTAAAAGTTTATTGGGGCAAGTTTGACATTTTATATTTCTTAGTTGGGTTTTTCACCAAAACAACCTCACCAAGAAATATAAAAGGTATTCTGATGAGTTAGTAGATTAGGTGCGTGTTTCGTAATCAAGGTAACCCAAGTTCTAATCCCAATCACACAAGCATCTGAAGTGCAAATCGTGTTAGATAAAATGACGATAACATAAATGAATTAACCGTCTACGCCTTAAAAATTTTAGTTTATATTGTACATTATACGTATATTATATTTATTTGAGTTATGGAATAAAAATTATTATTATTATTATTGAATAGCAACAAAATTGCCAATTGAATTCGCTGTCCTATATTCTACTTATTTTCAAGACCTTCAACTCACACTTATGTTTTCATTAACAATGAACAAACGCATTTGTTCATTCTAATTCTATAAATCTCGAGTATCCCATTCAGCGCAGTTGTATAAATTTACAAGAAAGAAACCCATAAGCTATTGAATATAGCGTTCTTCTGAATGTGATGTATGTCATGTTCGGTAAGTAAAACAAGCAACAATACGGTGGCTGAGTAGCATTCACGTACTAACTCTTGTGTGCAAATAATAAACCATCATCATACGTGAACATTGAACGCACTATTGTTAACCATCGACCCGTAGGCAAAACCTGTATGGTTTAGTATAAGGTATAAGCTTATTATACAGCTGGTGGGCAACAACGTGTCGCGAACGACAAACATGGATTATGACTAAATGCAGAATGGGTTATCTTAAGAACATATGAACTCATTGCCTCGGGCTGATCTTCGAGAATGACCATATTAGGGACGAGTGGGCCGTGATGACTCGCCTCAAGTAAAAGACGAGTATTATTAAGCTGCTAAAAGGTTTTTATATGTAGAAGAATGGCACGACTTTTCTACGTATTTCATATACGCCGATAATCTTCTTTAAATTAGGTACTGATGTCTTTGATCTTCTGTGGCATTTCTGTAGTTTACAAGATTTATTTAACAATTTTCTTTCAGTGGCTCTTTTGATGGTCGTTTGCTTTTAGTGCGATTAAAAATCCTTTTAGGAAACAATGACCATATTTTTATCTTTGGGTAGAATGTTATCATTCTGTGTAACTAACCGCAGGTGTAAAATAAGGTTAAATATTGGTTAACCACTCGTGCTTGTATCCCTTTGTAAACATTTACAACCCACATTCCACATTTCCACACTTCTTGTCCGTGATTATGCCGCTGGTAGAGGAATTTCTAATGTTTCAAAGGGCATGTGATCGTTTCGTGCCTTGTTTAAAGAAGAATATGTGGTTATAACATTCCTAAAATTAAAGTTTCTATTTTTTTAAATGTCCGGTATAGTTTTACAGGTAAAATAAATGTTTTCAATTTTTGGTTTTACTTTCTTCATGGACAATTTGAGCCAATTTGGGGATTAAAATTATAAACGCAATCTTGAAACCATTTTAAAATGTTCAAAAAATTTAGTCAAAATCACTGGCTTATTCTTTAGTTAATAAAGAAGCCATAAAAGCAGATTTAGCTTGTTTAGCTGGTTTAAAACTGTTTTCAGTAATTTTCAAAATTTAACCTCTATTTAACTGAAATTTCTATAAGTCCGAGAACTTGAAATAAATAAATATATTTCATAATAAAAAAAAAAATAATAATAAGCAAAGAGTGATATTCCTTCTCTGTACTAACTAATAATGCAAATTATACTTCAAAATAATGATCAAGAAAATAGCTAAATAAAACAACTAACATCTGTTTAACGGTTTAAATTACAACATTTTCAAGATTCAAATGAATATTTAACGTAAATTAAGACATTTTTTCTAAAATTTAAGGCCATAACTTCCACGGAAGCACCTGTTGCTTAAAATGCATTCTGTTAAATGCGAAGGCGTACGATTACTATCGCTTCCAATACGTATCAATTATCCACACCAACTAAAGGAAAGTAAAAATTAACATAATTTTCTGTAGACATTTCTAACATCATTCCTATGATAATGTTCCGACATAAGTGACATTATGTCTTTCTTAACTTACGAAACACCATAAACGATGGCTTTATCTTAGCTACGAATTATACAGAACCAGTGGAAAGAAAGCTTGGGCCTGATAATATTTTATGGCGTACAATTTTTATGACTGATTGATTTGTACCAAATTACTAATTAAGTATGCATGGCAGCGTTGGTTTTGAGGCGATTGTACAAAGGGTGCAAGTAATAATGATTTTATCCTTTGTAATACTGTTAATAAGGGTTGTCAGGAAGACCTGATTTGCTTATTTTCCTTAATGTTATAAATGAGGATGTAATTTTCCAAAAGTGGCATTTTTTAGAGAAAAATTGGAGGTGAAAATTAGATTTTTATTAAAGTCAATACTGAATATTCATTTATGTCCAAAATCCTGATTTACTACACCATCGTACCTGTTTTTGTTACAGGGAAATAACTTTTTACGCCGTTTTTGTTATTTTTGCATTTGCGAGCTTACCAAGGCGGCTGAATTTTCTATTCAACGGGTGTTTTATCTAATGTTCCAAGTTGTACATTCCTCAAGTACGTAATTTTAGTTTTTCATATTCTTCCTTTTTGCTTTACTGTTTTTTAGTTAGTACATGCTGCAAGAAATAATTTTAGGAATTTCTTAACTATATATATTTATGGTTTTTTGGAGATCTACTCATTGTTTACGAATTTCTAAGTTAGTTTACGCAGAACTCACCCACTGGTTCAAGACTAACATTAATTCTGCATTACTAGAATCTCCATAGCTAATGGTGACACTCTCATATTTAAACATATTCATTTAATTATTTAATGTTTTTTTTGCACTTACGATTTCTATTTCTGATAATAAATATTGCCATACAGATTTTTGAAGACTGAATTAATTTGGTTGACTAAATCGACCTTAAACTTAATTTAAATTAAAATGAATTATATATCGAGGGATTGTGAAAAATGTTCATGCTACAGATGATAATCAAACCCTGGTGTTAAAAAGTAATCTCGCAATCCGCTGTGCGCCACCGAGTACCAAGACTGAATTATTAAGAAAGTAACAAAAAAAAACAAGGATATGAAATGTCAAAGATTCACTGTAGGTAAGGCTACAATAATCATCATAAAAAACGAACCCGAAAATTTTGAAAGAAGAATAGCAAAATATCAAAGATCGTGACAGAGGTAGACATACTTCTAAAAAAAATCAGATATGGATACTCAGAACAGGCTTTAAAAAAATTAGAAATGCCAACTTCGAAAAAATATAAAATATAATACAGGATGTAAAAAATCGAAAAATTACAAATCCCCCGAAGCTTCTGAGTTGGACGGAAGACAGCTGAATGCTAAAAAAGGGAGAGATATTTCAGATCCTTCAAAGCCAGTTCAATGAATACCTCATAAAAAGGAGATATCAAAAATTATAGACCCGTTTCTTTCTGAGAATCTTAATTAATCCATTAATAATCAACATTTACACAATTCAATCGGTAGAATAAGCTTAATTTTACAAAGTTAACAATACAGTAAATCAGCTTTTTACGATGAGAGTTTTACGAAAATTAATGAATACTATCTACAGATTCTTATTATAGGCAGCTTATTTCATCCATGATTTAAACCTCCCTTAAAATGTTTTCATTCCTCTCTGATATTCGTTTTTTGCACTTAGTTGCACCCAGCTCTACTATCAGGCATCAAATTAATTTTGAACTATCTTTCGGGCCTTTTGCATGCTTTACCTATAAAAATGTAAGTATCTTAATAGATCCTAGTACTCCACTCTCGAATACCAGCAAAAGAAATGAACGTAAGGGCAATGTTAACCAGGCAACATTTTGGTTTTAATATCTACAGTAAGAACACTAAACTCTACAAAATTTATGAATCAGAAAAAAACTTGAAGAATATTAAATGGGATGTCATCGGCCTCTCGGAAACAAGGCGTAAAGAACAAAAAGTAACTCAACTTGCTTCAGGACTTGTTTTATTTTTTATGGATAGTAAGATGAATGTACCGGAGGAATAGGATTTACATATAATAAACAAACAACTAGCACCTAATACTGAAATATATGAAGGAATATCAAGCAGAGTAGCTTATATAGTTTTAAAAATAACTGATAAAGTAAAAATGTCTATTATACAAGTTACGCCCCTCGCCCCTACTTCTGCAATGATGACGAAATAGAAAACTTCTTCGACGGAATATCGAAAGCAATCGATGGATGCTCTTCCCAGTTCATAATTGTAATGGGGGACTTTAATTCGAGACTTGGTAACCTATTTGGGGACTATGAGAGTAGGAAAATTTGGATATGGGAGAATAAATAGGAAAGGAAACATAATTTTCTTGAACTGAACGTTTATTTACGATGAACATCTTCTAAAAGAAAACCCAAAGGAAGTGAAGCTAGATTAACCCCAACGAAAAAAAAAGAAAGAAATTAAATAGTTAAAGATGTCAATAGACAACCCAATAAATGCTCCATTTAATTTTAGAAGGCAGAAAAAGGAATACCAAAGCTATGGACAAAAAAATTTCAAACCTTAAATTTGCGGGACATATCGCACGAAAATCAGTTGATGCAACGCGGTTATTCAAGTTTGGAGTCGATGGTTAGGTAGAAGTATAAGGAGACGGGCCCAAATAAGATGGTTCGATTATATAAAAAAGCAGGCAGGTCTAGTGTGGAAAATAAGAACAGAAAACAGAGGAGATAACTTGGTAAAGAACTGGGGAGGCCTAAATCCACAACTGGGCAGAAGAAGGAGAAGAAGAACGATATAGTTATAATAACCGTTTTAATTTGCACGTTTGACAAAATGCATATTATAACCACGCAACTTGCAGAACTCTAGGAAAACTAGATCTGAATATCTGAAAGTCTATTTATAAAATAAAAGATTATAACTATAACCAAGAAATTTCAACTACATCCTGGATAAATCCACTGAATACGTGTTCTTAAAACAAATCTTTAAAGCAAACAATAAAAATCAGTCAACTGAAAGCATAAGATTAGCTTTGGCAAGGTTTCCACTTCTGTTCCGTTATTTCCTGGAAGGCCATAGGGAGTGTCATATGAGGATTGTCTCAGAAGTAATGAGAATGAATTTTTTATCTTTATGCGGCAACACTGCACCAATGAGTTGGAGACTAATAAGTCGAGTAACGTACTAGGTAAACGTCCGTAGTAGTTTGGTGGCTCTGTTCGATGCAGTGTTGTTGTTGCTTTGACCCTGTGTTTAGATAGCACGTCAAGGGAAAAATGTAAGTAAATATTGCGCCATCAAATTTTGCGTTAAACTCGAGAAAGCTCCTTCAGAGACATTTGACATGTTCAAAAGAGCATGTCGAGATGATGCTGTGTCCTCATCGCAACTGTTAAGATGGCAGAGCAGACGTTAAGGATGAACAGCGCTCCGATAAGCTGTAGACTTCGAAAACCGATGAAAACATGTACGCTCAGTATTAGCCAAAAACAGACGGTTGACAGTTAGGATGATTACAGATGAGATAAGAATGAGTAAGGATTCCGTTCATCGCATTTTGACTGAGTAAATGCTATCTATTAGTGCTAAATATAGGAGAGTGAAAGAAGAAGATATAATGCATTGAAAATATTGCAAATTTGGTAAGTAGATAGGTACATAAAACACTAAAATGTTTTACTGTTATGGTATCTGTTATTATTTCTATTTTCTGCTCAATCCTCCCCATGAAAAATGTTACAAGCTGCCACTACTTCTAAGTTTGTTAATTTTTTCTTGAATATCTTTTGCACTATGCGCTAAGAGGCACACATCAACCGCATACCCCAAGTCCTCCGCAACCTTGTTAAACCCCCACTGTATACCCCTCCTCTCATATACCAATCATTACATAGAGGTGATAGCACACAACCTTTGGCAGGGCTTACACAACTGAAATAGATAATAAAAAACCCCAGAACATCTCAATACCTAAAGAGTAGTATTTAAACAATTCATCTTATTTATCATGATGTATTGCTAACAAACCGGACACTAATCAAAACAAAACTTGGGAAAAGTCATACAAACTGAAAGGCCGATGGTGCGTTAGGAAAGTAGATCCTTTAGATTTTTGATTAGAACAAATGTACAGGGAATCAGATTCCTGAGCTGAAATAGAGCTTGGTAGGACGTAACAGAATGCAAAAGAACAACTGATTGAATTGAATGAACACCATGATAGAAAGGTGAAGAGTATGGATAGAATGTGGGGCAGCATACCGACTCCAGGTGAAATGGGGCGGCGATTTCAAGAAGGCTGATGGTTTCCGAGATAGGGGAGAGACCTTTGATTAAAATCGCACTGGAAAAGGGCAAGAAGAGGAATCGAACTGATCAACTACTTAAGAATACCGATGATTAAATCTAAAAGTACAGTTTGAAACTATGTCTTGTTGTACTTCAGCGTTGCAGATGGATGACTTAGAAATAGCTTTGTGGGTGTTTGAGATAATCTTTTTTGATTACAAAGGTGAGGTTTCTATCTACTTTTTTTCTCATGGGCAGGCCAGGTCCATTTTCTGTTTAGTTTACGACGAGGTTTTCTAAGTCGTCTTGAAGTTTTCTAATCTTGTTTTGTAGTAGATCCTGTGGGCGGCTACTGAACGTGTAGTACCTTTCACACTGCTTTCTAGCCTTTTTTCCAGAATTTCTTTGAATTGAAAATATACTCAACCTGTGGGTGCTCCAGTTTTCAGTTCTTCTAATAAGTGAGAGCAGAATGTTGCTTCAATTTCATTAAAAATTAGGAAAACCAAAAATAAATTTCCAGTAAATCTGAATTTTCTATGTCAAGGGTTAAGTTCTTTAAACTTTCATTAAAAATTATTTAGGTTCGTTTCTTTGATATTTTCCATTTGTGTCTTTGCTGTAAGTACTGTCTTTTAAGATACATGATAACGTAGCGTTTCAAAATTTAACCCAGTTTTTTTTATGTCTTTCAGAAGGTAACTAATTAGAAGACTTACGTAATTTTCATGGACTTTTAAATTAGGAAACAATTCCATTTCAATCATGATACCAAACTAAAAGCACTTCGAAACATTTACGACTCCTTAAAAGTAAAATAAAAATTTCGATACCATCTAAACCAGTTCCCTAGCTGTACTTTATAAGAAAACGCATTATTCGAAATTATTCCTGGGATTTCACATTCCGGAATATTCAGATAATAATCGCGAGTACCCATAAGCGGAAAGCCATAAACAATACCGTACGGTACGAGTCTAAATAAACAAGTAACGAGAGTGCAAGTGAAGCTATCATAATGAAGAATCGAACAACACAAACGTTTCAAGATTCGCTGTTTCTAAAAATCGATATGCAAGTTGTAGTTGACAGCTCATTACAGGCAAAAATTTGAGCCCGAGGCGCCGCCACCTAGGCTAAAAGCGACCATGGCTTAAGGGCGCCCGCCGAGACGCGTCGTGACCCCCAGAGGGTGCAAAGGCATGGGAACATGCCCTCCCACATACCGCCATCGCGCCATCTTAAGAATGTGGACGAATGCATAAATCTTGCTAGACCGCTCTAAAACTGTTAAAGGTTAAATCATATAGCATTAAAGTGTTTACAATATCGTGTATCTTAATCAATGGGATCATAAATTATGCCACTTTCTTTTATCTTATATTGTTGGTTACAAGGCAGTATTACTTCGTACTTTAAAACACGAAAGGGTTGCCAATTTTCTTACAAAAACCATTATCCAATTCAACTTCGCCGGACGTAATTCTGATCAGATAAAATTTGCATTTTTAAGAAAATTTCGGGGTTTTATCTTAAAATTATACTTATCTGATTCGCCTGCTCATAAACACCGAATTTAATTAACGAAAATTGATAATTTAGATAGATAGATCAAATCTGTTTGAATTCTGCAAACAGTTTTAGTGCTCGATTAACATCTTCTAGTGGATTTTATCCAAATACATTTCCTGCTAGCTTTGTCATAATAAATCGTGATGTTTTTCAGTTTCAAGTTTTCATAACGGTATCTGCTGCTTAACCACGTTGTTTTTCAACTGTTACATGTAAAAACATTCACTTTTAAGGCGGACAAGTCGCTTTAAGGCTTTCATCATGTTCTTAGGTTCCTCTTTAAGAGCATTTGCTTTTTAATCGATGCAAAGCCTTTCGAAGTTTTTAGTAAACACGTTATTAGTTTGCACATAAATCTATATATACTATTGCACGACCTGTCCTTAATTAGATTTATATGCCTTTTCTTTGGTTGTTTTACGGAAAAGGAGTTTGTAAAATTTGAAAAACATGCTGATATATGTTTTAAATGTAGTTTCAGATAGTAAGTGCCAGAAAATACCTAGAAATTGAAAGTATTTGTAGAAACTAACAATATGATAAAGAATTGTAGTTTTATATAAATATTTATGAAACTTCAGAATGAACACTTAATTATTTCCTACATAAATATGTATTGATCAATTTCTGGCAATTTAGAGTTTTTAATATTTCGGAAAGGAAAACACTAAGCTATTCGTTCCGTAACATCTGGAAAAATTTTATAATTTAAATATTCCTTGATATATTATTTAATGTACTATTTTTCGCGGTGTTTATTATTTTTTAGCCCCTCTTCTACAGAAACTGAATTTACAATTTAAGCAACTCACATTTAACTGATTAAATTTAAACCTAATGTGAAGCCAAAGAAAAATAACCTTAGGGAACATTTTATATACCTAAGTTAAAACCTAGTTTTTGAATTTCGGTTTGATTTTTCTAGAACGGTTTTGTGTTCCGTTAGAATTCTGATCTATTCTGAACTGTTCTAAAAATATTTTCCGAACGTCTATTGTGGCGAATTTGATATGTTATACTATTTTCTGGGTATTTTGCTATGAGTTGTTTTAATAGTTTTACTACTTTAACTTTCATTTTCAGCAACTGCTGGCGAAACACGTATAAACTCCAATAACAAATGTTTTATTTAAAATTTAAATAATTTGTATTTTCGCAGAAGCTCTCTATTGAGTTAGCTTTAATTTCAGAGAAAGATTTCTTTTGTAGATCTAAGTTAGTGAATAGTTATGTAAATAATATCTTTTTGAAATCTTTCATTTTATACGCAGTTTGCAAAAAATGTTATGAGGCTACCTACAGCTAGGTATATTTAGTTTTGCCGAAATATTAGTAAACTTCAAGTAAAGCGTGATATAAAGAATTTTTTTTAATAGCTAGCTCTTCTCTTCTCGATGAGACATGCCCTTTACAGGGCGTCGACGGTGTTCTCTCCATAAGTCTGTGTGTGAGTGTCAAGTAATCTTCAGACATAGGGGACCTACAGCTTTACGTGGGCTTCAAACCACGAAAGTGCCTTGCACTTCTACTCCAGAAAAGACTTACTTATTTAGAGAGTGTCAGTGGCTTGCCATTGCCTTTCGACAGAAGCAATCGAGTGTTTTCGGTGTAGTGTGGCCCTGGGAATCGAACCTGGGCTAATTACAGTGGTCAGACGCACTCTGAACCAACTGAGCTACGATCACGACAATAGCCAGTTAGGAAAAGTAATTTAGGATTCTTCAAATTATTTTTCAATAAATTCATATTAGCTGACTCCCGAAGAAAAGTAATGAAAGACTACATCCTATGTGGGGGTTTCAAGTCTAAGATTTAACACGCGGGAAGCAAATTCGGGATAAAATAATAAAAATTAAAATGAAGATATCAGGTTTATAAATATTTTGTATCAAAATATAATTAATTTTAGTCTCCAACGGGACTTTGTTTGTAAACACACAATTCAGTATATGTTTAGCTGAAACAAGTTTTTATTTAAATTCTGGTTTTTATATGAGCAGTGTTTCAAATTTGAAAAGTTCAGGAATTTTAAGTATTATTAGGATGTTAAATTTCGAGTCTAAGGACGTCTTACAAACAACAGGATACTTGGCAATTCTAACACCACGTGAAAATCGTAAGGATTTTAAAAACTCGATTTTATAGTAAACATCCATCAGTTGGAGTGATGATATTTAAGATTTAGTTACTAAAATTAAAACTTGAATGGAAACTATTTCATTACCTTAAATTGTTAAATTATTATCTTGTTTTCCTTTTTTATATTTTGCCTTTTATACCTTAAACATTTTAATTTTTTAAAAGCTCTAAATTTGATTTTGTTATGGTTTGCATTTCTATTTTCAGTATTCGTTTAAGTAGGCTAATTTAAAGTAAAAATTAAAAAAGCTAAATAAGCAAAGACAAAAAGTAATTAATTAAAATAAGACATAGATACACTGTGATTCTGTAAAAAACAGAGAAGAAACAATTCTGAAATAGAGTAACCTGCTTCTTTATGATTTCGCAAGAAGAAAAAGGGTAAATTATACTGCTGGAAACATAAATACGTGAAAAGAAAATCTGCAATGTGGGCACTTTTGGAAATAGCAAATTACTCTCAGTTTAGCAGTAAAGAGGCACCAAGGAAATTAATGTTCACTTTCTAATTACCATTAGTTAATTATTTTTTGTAACATGTATGCATTATAGTTACTGACGTTTTAATGTCGCAGCCTTAAAGGTCTTAGAATATTAATCAACAAAGGTGAACGTTAGTAGTACATTAATGTCATCGTAATTACTACTATGTTGCTAAAACTTCCAGTTATAAGTAGATATACAAACTGAAAATGTTTCATAAAATTACTAGAATTTTAGAAACCATTCAGACTTGATTTCTAGCAATTTTATTTAGCGCGGAATTTTAATCTATTTGTCTGTTTTAGTTTTTGGAGTTTGAAATATTAATCGGATTCAAAAGTATTTGAAGTAGTTAGCAATACAAAATTCCTCTTTTTTGTGTTTTTTTCCTTTCGTTTTTAATACTTAAACGGCGATATTTGGAAATTAACTTGACAAAAACTATACATATAGCGGTTCATTATTGGATACCTAGAGCCATTCGTTATGCTATGAACTTACATAGTGAAAAAATCACTCGTCGTAAAATAGGCAGTGCCCGACGAAGGGTATGAATAGCTGTGAGAGCAGTAATTAATTAACAGTTACATATCAAATCAACATTTACACCAACAGGCCGATCTCTCTTCCAGTGCCTGTCGACGCATTCTTAAACAAGATTTTCATTGTCACCCCTATCATTTACAAGCTTCCCACGTAGCCGCCCTGAATGACATACGTCTAAAGACAGATGTTCTGGAAATGGTTTCTGAACCTTGATCATCACGATGAGGTCTTCGAAAAAACTTTTTTACTGCGTTGGTTCTACTATAGGGGTTTACCAATTCCAACACTATACGAATGTAGAGTTTAGGCATTCGGCATTATTTTATTTCTACACCCTCATATACCCCCAGGGAATTTGGTTTTAGGCAACCATCGGCAAAACACGTATAATAAGACCCATATTCTTTGAATGTGACAACCCAAAGTTTTTTCCTCATAAAAGGTTTCCATAACAAGATTTTAAATGGATGACGAAATGGCTGAAGGTTATATCCAACAGGATGGATTTCGAATCCTCACTAATAGGAAAAATCTCCCCAACAGGAAGAATCTCAATGTTGCTGTATATTTTTTTAATATTGTAATTATAAGTTGAAATACGGATAGTATGGCATCGACGATCATGTAATTTGGTGGTCAAATAGCACATCTTCTTTGATTATATACATATATGGCCACAAAAAGCTCGTAATTCTGTTAATGTCCAGCAGGAAAGTAGTTTTAGATGTTACGCATCTTAAAGGTTTATTCTTGAGGGGTCATAATTTTAATGGATTTTAATGAAATATGAAATTTGTGCATATAGAAAAATATCCTCAGTGATTTGCTTCTGCAACTCAATTGCATTGACGCGTAAAGCCGAAACTCGGTGGTTCAAATTTCTGCGGAGGCAATACACTTTTTATATCATATGAAGAAAAATTATTTAGATAAGAGATGGCCATGGTGAACAAAATCACTGCCTTTGATTGGTTCAGCTTGTTGTTGGTTCTACATGATAGGTACGTTCAGAATTCCAAAGCCACCCTTTATCTAAATAATTTTTGTTCATATGGTATATACATAATTTTCATAATCTATTAAATTGCTCGAATATTAGATAAGTGATTGTGTAAATAGTTATTACACTATACATTCATTGCACTCCAGAGAGATGTAACATCAAATAGTTTAAATACTTCGAATTAAAGCAAAAATGTACGTAATTTTTTCCCGATAAATCTTATTTTAAATCACACTTTACACTACAAATGTAAAGAAAACAGTTATTAAAACTTAGCTATAATTATAACTTTAGACAAAACAGACAACCTACCATTACCTCGTTATCGATTGTGCAATCGTTTACACAATTACTTCATTGTTTTTAACATGCGATTCAAGGACTAAAACAAGTAGTGAAATTAAGAAATTCCTAAGTTATGAATTGCGACACCGTAAATATAATTTTTTAAAAACACGAAATGAGGAGGTGTAAATTAGACTTCCGTAAGCACGAGACATAGACATAAAAAATTCTAAGCAGACGTATTCATTAATGTCAATTAAGGTATCTGATTCAAGCAACCGGTAATTCGGTATGCATACATTATATCTACCTACATCTACTTGGATAAAATTAGAAATAATTTATAATAAAACACGAGTCAACCAACCAATCGTTATAATTAACACTGGGGTACGTATGAGTTATTTTATCTGAGGTTTTAACCTTTTAAAAGTCGAGGTGAATATGTTTAGATCAATTAGCAAACGTATTTATGATCGAACTACAGATATAATTACTGATACAATTACAAACCTTATTCCTTCTTTAATTATTATATCATAATTAATTTAATAGAATCTGCGAGCCTTAATTACTGGTATAAAATGCCAGTTATAATCATTCACATATGACGCATCGCGGTAGTTAAACATACTGTCGCTTTAAAATGGCCTGCAGGTTACGCCCAATCATTTATTTCCTGTCTAATAAGTATATAGAATTAAGAAAATATTTTCTTACTTCGTAAGCGTCTCTAAGGAGGATGTGTATATCGTGCCGCCAACATCGATATGAACGGGCGCCGTATATCGCGATGCAGCCGCCACACAAGGTATACCGGTGATTTTATTATAATTTACAGCTGGTGGAGTAGGTGAAGATGAATTAGACATCGTCGGTGAAGTAGCAGGAGAGCTGTTAGGCGACATCAGCCTGTAAAAAAAAAACAAAGTTCACTCAATGTTTGAACGAAAACTTGTTCTGTTGGATGTAAAACGGATAATTATACCTCAAGGATAATCTCGTTTAAACAAAACGATGAAATTAATGATATCTGGATATCTTTTCTATTTTCTGTTTTTATTATCAATTACAGTGAAACTTCCTATAACGGGCGCCTCTTATTACAGACGGCAGGTAGTTCTGACTCGATCACATGTATTTTTTAAATTACTCTATAGCAGACAGTTGGAGCCTGTCCATTACGGATGAACACACAGCGAAGAGCAAAATTTGTACAGTTTTCCTCTTTATTACGGACACTTCTTTCGTTAATAATAATAATAATAATAATAATAATACGTTTATTTGCCCAACAGGTTTACCCCAATTACAGGACAAAATTATAAATAAATACACTGTACATCTACCTTGTATATACATAGTAACAAATAAACCAAAGTTTTAGCATCCAATAAACTAAAGTGAATAACACATACAATAAAAAACAAAAAACCAAAAATAAAAAATCCTAAGGCTAACAATAAATTTTGAATTTTCTTTAATTTTACTGAATGGAATGGTTTGCTACAACTTTACAATAACTTGATACTTGATATATCTTAATAGGCACATGACGATCTTCATTTGAATTTTAAATTAAAATACTCTCGACTGTTGAGTATATTAAATAATGATTTTAAACTTTAAATCAATTTTATATGCCATTCTCCCATCGGGCTATAATTTTAACATAATTCTGATGATCAGTGTAATGCCTTAGTACAGATATGTGGTTTAAATACCAATAGCTACCTGTTAAGTAGTTAAGTAATATTATACATATATTAAGGCAACCGTTAATTCAAAAATGCAAATATTTAGTCCTAAGTAATTCATTGAATGAATCGAATGCACCACCGGCTTAGATAACATAATTTTAACAGAAGCAGCAGTAGGTACCTTATTTATTATTAATAAAGTTTTGTTACTGTTATTAAACTTTAAAAACTTATACTTCATTTACACAAAAGGTCCACAAATATATACGCGACAAAATACAAAAATATTGGATCATTTTCTGCACGGCGAACGCCTCTGTATAACGAATGTCCATTATAGAGAGAATTCTCTACAGCTAAATAATCAAATTGTGTCTGTAATACATTAGCTACATTTTTTGTAATTTCCAATAAGGTATCTAAATATGTGTTTAAGAAAGAAATATTTTTAAAATACACCAAAAACGATTACCTCCTAAAATGAAGAAATTGTCTCCAGGTGGGTCGAACAAATCGTTCGGAATACCACACAGCTAAGGGGGTCTGCCCAATGGAATCTGGAGGGG
The DNA here is from genome assembly GCA_963082815.1 of Melanotus villosus. Taxonomy (NCBI): domain Eukaryota; kingdom Metazoa; phylum Arthropoda; class Insecta; order Coleoptera; family Elateridae; genus Melanotus; species Melanotus villosus. The sequence continues at coordinate 42,278,410 of OY720425.1, forward strand.
GCAAGAGTTTGCCAAAACGTTTGAAATGTAACCCATCTGGACCAACCAAACTAAATATTGCCACACTAAATATTAAAACATTAAGATCAGAAGACCGTTTAGTTTAATTAGAAGAATAATTCCAACATATTACTTAATTAGGATTATCTGAAACAAAACTAGCAAATCAATACAATAAAGCAACAGAAGCACAACTTAGGCATGCAGTCACCAAAATGCAAAATATATCAGACATAGTCCTAAAGATGTCGAAACGCTATTACATCCACGGGAATCCAACAGGAAATAGAAAAATTTGACGAAGACATGACAACTGTAGAGAAGAAAGCCTGTTGCCTTATATTCAAAATTTTACTGTATGAACAACTTCTACCAAAACCTAAACAAAGAACATGGACGTAGCGAAGCCCTGATGGGAACACAAAAAACGAGATCGATTACATAAGGGGAGGCTCTTGTACCTTGGATCACTTTTGGGCTTTTAATTTTTTTAAGAGTGAAAGATGGTTTTGTTAAAAATTTCAAGAATGTTGTTTGATACAGCATACTTTGCCATACTTTTCTAAATTTTGTCGTTCACTATAAAGAAAAACTATTCATTCTACAGCAATTTTAAAATTTCAAACAAATTGAACCCAGGTATATGCTGATGTACCTTGGAACAGTACTTCATGTACCATAGAACACTAACCGCCGTGGAAAAAATAATCAGAAAGAAGCGAAAAAACACGTAAATTATTTACAATTTTATTTTCTAAAAAAACAACTATAATAGTATATTATACACGACGCTATAATGTAGGCTATTATTACCGAGGATAATGTTTGCAACACGAGCGAGCTTGCGAGCGAGTTTTGCAATTATCCGAGGTAATAATAGCCATTATAACGAGTCGTATACTATACTTTATCCACGAACACAAATACGAAGAATTTTTAATTAAAATTTATCGACGACTTGTCAATAATCTGTCAATTATGATTAGAAACATAACCTATAATCTGTCAATTAGGATTAGAAACATAACCTATTTCCTTCATTATACACCATAGACAATGATGTTACCATAACACCTTGAATAATCATTATACACTGCTGTCAGTGTATAATGGATAGCATTATGAGTGCCCAAAAACACATGAATAATTGACAGATTATTAAGTAGTCGTGCATAAATAGCTATTTATGCAACGAGTTGCAAAATGATGGACTTTTTATCACCAGGCGTGAAATTGTTCGTCGAGGCGAAGCCGAGATGAACAACACAATTCGTTTATTGAATTGGTTACACAATTAGTTAGTTAATTTATCGTACACTTCAGTTGATAGAAATAAATCAAAAATAAGAAATATCCAGGAGGGTACCAGCAGTTAAATGCCTGCTCCAAAACGGTTCAAAGCCAGCGGCCGTACTGAGGTATGTCTAGAACATTTAGAATTTAAGTTATGTTAAATCTAGGAGGCTAATCATGAATTCAGTTGAGGCTTATAAGTTGTGCTTCTAGAAAATGTATCGGGCCTTATTTTAACACCACGATGGTATTATTGTCATACACATTGAACATCAAGTTTTGTTGGTGTTCGATGTGATTGAGTTAACTGTATTATTCTGATTATGTGAGAGAGGAGCTTACTTTAAGGAAAGAATATAATCTCTATACTCTTTACTTTAAGATATTTCAAATATGTGATTAAGATTGATGACACTGGGATTAAATTACCAGAAGGTGCTTCAAAAGAGAGAAGCGCCGAAAATATAAAATAATTAGGGCAATTCTGTAACAAATATAGCAAAAGCTTAACACCTCTACAAGCAATACATAAGCAGATCAAATAAGAAAAGAAAAATCATACCAAGAGAGAACGAGAAAAGTAGGGAAAAAATGGAAATTCTTAACACTACATCAGGCTAGAATTACCTATAAGAACTGAATCAATATCCCCTATCTTGATACGAGACTTCATAGACAAATTGCCGCCTACCTTTCTAATCTCGGAACTATAAAAGTGCTTTGTAGATTCTCCTTCGGAGGAAAATCTTTTCAACAGGTTTTTATTTTTGTGTCACTAATCTGCTCAAATTTACAACAAGTTATTTTAATATTAGCTGTATAATTTTGGAACCCCATTAATTTTATATTTATAAACGCTGTTTTGGTTTTAATTTCGCCTAACTGTTTCCGTAAAGCTTCCATGTGCACTTTAAAATAACATTTTTACAACCTTAAACTTCGGTACTGTGTTTATTTCGCATTTAAATGCTTAAGGTTCGTACAAAATATAATTATAATGGTCAAGTGTCCAAAAATTCCGTTAAATATTCGGTTAAAAACCCAATAAGCAACACCCTTTTGCGGTCGCAAGTATGTTTTTTACTGACTTTAAGTTGTAAGCAACCTTATCTAGATTTAATCAACGATGTGCGCATTCAACGTCTCTTAAAGTATAATAAATTGAATACTTGAAAGAAATTGTTGAACAGTTACATGACGCACTTATTATGCAATAAGTAATCGTGAGTAATATAAACGATTATGGTAAGTAAATAAACCAGATGGATATTTTAAAGGTTGCTTCGCAAGGCTGGATGTTTTAACAGATCTTGTTTCAGCAGTGATTTTTTGAGATAATTTAATTAAACTTCTGTCATTTACATTTTGTAATTTGTATGTTAATACCTGAACTTTGTTGTAAGCAACATGGAATAGAAATGTTTAACTTCGCATAAAGTTAGCTGATTTATTTTCTTTCCAATATTTTAATGTCGAGCAGTATTGCATATACTCAAACCACAATTGTTTGCTTTTACCATATCGTTTGTGGACTTTTACCAACTGATTTTTAATGTAACAAAAGGCGACGAAGCTGAGGTAAAACCACGGTTGTTGGCTTTCTATTGTTATTTCCACCATTCTAACAGGCTAACTTAATAATTTATGTTGGAATTTTTCTTAGGAAGAAACGCATTTTGCTATAAATCTTTACAAAAAAAAAGCTTAAGTATTTGCAGGTTTATTAAGTGCACGTGATGAATAAAGCAATTTTGTAATAGCATACTGAACAATATCATAATTAAGACAGCACACTTTATTAAATGAATTATTATTTTGATTATTATCATTATTATCGGTATAGAAAAAAGTTATATTTCGACATTGTTATAACCAAAGTATGGATTAAAGTTTACACATTTGTGTTCGTTCATGAAGCAAAGTGGTTTCGTTATTTAATTGTTGAATATGCCGACTATGGTGCACTTCAATAAACAGCAATCATTCTTCTGTGCATTGTGCAGTACATCTGGTTGAATATCTGGAATCCTAAAAAGCATCAAATCTGCCGGATTGACATCAGGTGAATGCGCTAGCCAGGCGTCAAGAAAAGTTCTGGTAATGCCACGATACTAACAGTATATTCACAGTAGCGCTAGATAACACCGGTTCGAACTGATAAAGTCAAAACCAGGAGCAGTTGATGAGTGACTGTTCATCATGAGCAGTAGCCCATTTCGCTCAGTTTTAAACAAAAATCTATCCTAACAGTTTCCGTTGCTTATGGTCCTGCGCCTTTCGTATCCACGCAAAACCCATTGTTTCCTTTATATCTTTGTACCATCCCATCGGAGGCCTTCCTCTGCTTCTTTTATGTGCCTACGGTCTCCAACTTAGTATTTTGTGACTCCATTTATTTATTTCACTTGTTGCTATGTGCCGTACAAATCGCCATTTTAGGACTACTACTCTTTCACCAATGTTCGTGACACTGGATATCGCTCCGACCCTGTCGTTAATCTTTTTCCATGGTTCTTTGGACGATCTTGATTTTTTTATCCTTCTCTCCTCCCCATCCTTCTCTCTCTCTCGCCCCCCATCCTTCTTTCTCTCTTCCTCTATTTTTTTCGATCCATTCCGGTACCTAGAATTCGTTTCTCACTATCGTTTCTGTATATTTCTTTTTTCCGTAGTTGCCTTTATGGTATTATCATATCATTCCAGCTCTTCCTTGGTCTTCCTCGTTTCCTTCTTTCTTTTGGTTGCCTATCCAGTGCCATTCTGGGATTCTATTTCTGTTCATTCTTTTTACATGCCCGAACCATTTCAGTTGTTTCCTTTCAATGTCTTCTGTCCTACTTTCTGTTTCCTCTATCTTTTTCTTTATTGTTTAATTCTTACTTTAACAAGTTTTTATATGCCCGTTGTTACTGCTGCTGCTTCACGTATTATATATTCAGCTTTTCCAGGCCCTTAAGGCCTATAGCTTGTTGAGGAGGACCCACCGAGCCATAGTAAGCTGAGCTTGGTTCGGGTCGCCCGTCCGAGTTGTGACTATGGGCACCAATGGTTAACTTAGCAGAGCGATGCGCCACATCAATGCTCACTGCCGTACCGCGTCCCCTAATATTTCATAATAAAAATACATATTTGCTTTGTATTCTAGTCACAAAATTTTGACCAATTACTTTAAACTGTCGTTAAAACTGTTTCTTGTAGTTCTGCTTCTGTTTAAACCCTGGAACCGCCGCTGTATTTAAATAACAATTCGTTAAAAAAACAGTATTCTTAGACACATAAATAGGATACAAGACGGATTTTACTGAAGAGTGCCCCCCGTAATTCCCATATGGTAGCAGCTAAACGTCTCCTGTGTTCTAATATACAAGATGGCGTTGCGAGACCTAAGTGTATGCAAAACAATTCGTAACATCTGACTTTACTTAGAGCCATTTTTGGGAAGCACGCTTCTTTGAGTTTCTGATAAAAATCTCCACAAAATATTCCCGGTTGTGGTAATACTATGGAAGTATTCGTCGGGAAAATGGTAGGTTTTAAAGCAGATCCTGAAGCGTCTTCGAACCAAAGAAAATATGCGTAATTAAAAGTGGTGCCCTTCCACATGAGGGCCAAATGTTCTTCTTGTAAATGATTTCCTGAGAAACCGATCATCGACCATATTTTTTTCTTAGTAAGATAAACGGTCTCTGCAGATGTAAAATCTAAAGTTGGAGTTGTAACTCGATGATTGGTGCGATCCACGAAAAGGAAATGTACTAAACCAAGAAATTCTTCCAGATCCTTATTGATGGTTAAGCAATCTCTAGATCCGAGTTTAAAATTTCGAAGAGCTTTGGCTTTAAAAAATCATTGAAAGATTCCAGTTTCTCCTTCAGCATCGCCCTTACTTCTTTGGCACATACTTGACTAGAATTTAAAACGGATCTATCGAGCGCTGCTAGATTTAACAATTCTTTTAATGTATCTAAAAGTCCCATTGTGGATGATTCCGCCCTGAGAAGTGCTTCGCCTGAACTACTCTTAATGAATTCCAAGTATTTTTTTCAAAAGTTGTTTATAACTAGTTCCAACTTGCTGTTTTTGGCTTTCTTTAAACCGTCCGTTAACTTTTTAACTGTAGTATCCAGATTATCAAATGTTGGTTTCAACTGTTCTACCTCTAGTTGCATTTGGACCGTTTGAATAATATTTAAGTGATAGAATGTATCGTATAAACCGAAGGAAATTAAAGCATGTCCTACTTCAACCACTAATAACAAATTAACACCTTCGACAATCAGATTAATGTGAACAGCATGCGGCACACATTTGGGTGTAAAATCACTGCCAGGTTATAATACTTGATAACTGTGCATAATATGTAATTGCTCGGTATTTTCTTCGAAAGTACCAAATACTTGAGTTGGAGGTACCGGACTTGACGACGGACTGTAAAATTCTGCCTCACTGTCGGATTCCACTTCATTTTCGTACGGTATATGTTTTACATTATGAATGTGACACAAGATAATTAAAAATAGTATATCTGTAGCCGATAATGTAGTTGCAGTGCAACTAGAATATAAGGCGAGAAATTTGCTCCACGTAACACGTCAAAACTATTAGCATATACGGACCGAAGACACGACATTTGAGGTTTGTATATTTTTATTGCAACGTCTTTCAAACTGCATCTAATTCAGTTTTGTTCTTATAGTAATGTAACCCTTTTGGGAACTGTTCTGTGACCCAGGCGTGTACATTCCTCTACTCCTTCCAGTTCCACTTATCCTGCTTTCTCTTCATAATATATTATTTGTATTTTGCCAGGCTGATCTCCAAGCCAATTTTTGAGGGATTAACTATTTACGTAATTCCATTAGATAGTACGATGTCATCGGCATACCTTAAGTTTGCCAGTCTCTGTTCTGTGGTTTTAATTCCTGTAGTTCTTCAGTTCATCTTGCTGAAGATATCTTCGAGTACCATCGTAAAGACTTGGTGAAAGCGAATCAACCAGTCATAGTTCTGTTTACATAAATTGGACAAATTATGTTTTTCCTTGAAGGGCGTAAGTTGTCGATCGCTGGTGGTTAATAATTTATTAAATCGTTATCACAATGGTCGATTCTATCTTTTAGCAATATTTCCTAAACAGTTTACAACTTTATGCTGTTAAAGGCTTTCTCATAATTGATGAATACCAAAAGTATGAGGAGGCTATATCCGTTAGATTTTTCGATGATTATTCTTCTGTAGCTTTTCCTGAATCCCGGTTTCTCAGGACGTTAGTATTAACTTATTCGTTCTATTTTCTCATTAATCTACTGTTAATTATTTTTGACAGTAGTTTAAGGAAGTCTCGTGTAGGACAAAACAGGTTTATATAGTTTTCAATTTGTTACCATCACATTTCTTCTATGTCTAGATGACTTTTGGAGCCCTCCAGGTATTTTTCCAGCCTTAAGGTAGAAGTTTTAGAACAGGGGTCCCCAAACATTTTATAGCAAGGGCCAAATGTTAATCTTCAAAAATTGTAAGCAGGCCGCAAGAGATATTATGAAATATGCTCAACTTAAAAAGGACTTCAACTTGGCCCAATAGGATCAACAAAATCTATTATAAATAATATAAATAATAAAAATACACAAACAGTAAATATTGATGAGAAGAGCTCAAAATCGGGAAATATGGTAAAAGTTGGAAGGCATAAAAACTTAAAAGAAGAAGAAAAAAGAGATGTGTGTAACTATGATTCTTTATTCAAAATATCGTTAATTTGTTGTTCTAATTTAGCACTACTAATAATAATCAAAATTGATTGTAAATTGTTATGATATAAATTTGAATGATATTTTGATTTCGCATATTCCAGCTTTGAAAATATTGTATGTTGTGCCAAATACCAAAATTAACCCTTGGTCAAATTTTGCAAAATTATCTTGAGACACTGCCACTATTCCATTGGCTTTGAGTGCATCATTGAATTATATACCCTACCTTCTAAACCTATGCCGAAACCAAACATATTTCCAACCAACTTTACATTTGCTGCATTTTTTGAAAATACTGGAGGTTTGTAATTTTTTTTGTGAGCCGGATAAATTACCATTGCGGACCGTAGCTTGGAGACCCCTGTTTTAGGGAGTTGTAATTTTGGTTACCATTTTTCGCGGATCATAGTTGTCGGTATGTTATTTTCTTCCGTAGCTCCCATAGCCTAATGACCTTCACCTCATTCAGGTTCATTTCTACTTCTTTTACATTTATATCAGGTAGGTCTTCTCAGCCAACATTTATCACTATTTGCCTTTGTCTTCTTCTCTTCGCGGTTGTGCTTTTTAGTCGTGTAAGTCTCTGTAAAATTCTTCTACCATATGCAAGATTTCGTCTCTGTCATTGATAATTTTCCTGGCTTAGATCTGCTTCTTACGTATGTCACACTTAAGGCTTTCTATCCCCTTGTTGTTCTCGATCACTGTTTTAGTTTTTTTTCTTGTGTTCTATTTCTGTATTCTCTCTTCCCGATTTCTCTCTTAATCTCTGAGTGTTGATATGTTGCTCTTCTATGTTCTTTGGTAAGTTGTCGTCTTATCTCTATCATCCATACTAACGGCGATCTTCATTCGAGTCTTTCGTGGCATGGCAAATAATTGCTCTACTGATTAGCTTATCATTTTATTCAATTTTGTGCTAATTTCCTTTATAAAGTCATCGTTGTTGTTGATATTATTCATATTCTTGAACAGTTTGAATACCTTTTTCTTCTCATTCGTTTTCTTTTAGTTTTCTGTTTGACAGCTATCGATGCTCGGACTATCGGACTAATCTGTGATCTCTGCTTGTGTTAAACACGCTTAACATCCTTGATAATCTCTTCTATCCATTAGTGTACAGTATAGTTTAAAATTGACAATCGAAATGCAAAAGGCAAAAGTTATGTTTATTGAATTTTATGTGTGAGTACATTCTATGAATTTCGAAGAAAATACAAAAGCTTTTCAGTAGTTAAGTTAAAATCATCACTGAATATCTTCAATATTTGGTACGAGTTTATTCGTAAAAAAACCTAATCATATAATACAGCTCAGTACTTGATAATGCATATTTAAAAATGTCCTTGGTATAAAAATAAAGAAGAATACGTTCTGAGCCCTTCTCTTGAACAATCCGTTTTCATTTACTTCAATTCATCAACAAAGCTTTAAAACAGGCTTCGAGTATACCCGCATTACACTTAAAGCATAGTTTAACAATCATCGATTAAGGAATTTGCAATATTTATGAAACAAAATAAAACAGAAAAAATCTTTAAATTCGTGAAGTGATAGTCGTTTCTCTAAATTTATTTGAGCAATAAATAAATGTTAATGATATCTCGTGGGCGGCGAAGCAGCTCAGTTCTTCAACTGCATTTCAAATTTATTAACTTATCTCTAAATCAGAAGTTTAACTGCAAATTAATTTTTATGCTAATTTGATTTCTTATTTAAAGTAACGAAATTGTTTATTTATTATTATAATTAATGGAAATTTAAAAAAGCTTTTCCAAACGAATGAATATAGCTAGTTAAACTGGCGTGTAAAGGGATTATATCAAGTGTGGTTAAATGGTTCTGACGCAAGATCTGTCAAGTTGTTAACAATGCATTTCCGTTGGGATTTCCAAAGATATATAGATTCATTGTTATGTTTGATTTAACAGCATAAGAAAACCAAATAAATCAAATAGTGTGGTTTAAAAAGCTAAGGCGCGTCACAGTGTGTAGGCTATTTTTGCTTGGAGGTTACTGCAACATATTATTACCTCAGTCATAAACTCAAAATGTTATGTTAATTGTCTTTTCACTTGAAGAACATCGTAATGTGGTAATGGAATTAACACTAAAAGAGATCAGATGCAGTGATATGCGCGTTCTCTTTAATAAATATCGATTAATAAAAGATTCTTATGTAGATGTTGCTACTTCTTTATTAGTTCTTTTAATGAAATTAAGGATGTAAAAGCATCAACTTGAGTGCGTATTTTTTAATGTTATAAAACCGTTTGGCTGTTCGACTGTTATATTTTTGTGTTCACATATATAGATTCGCTGAAGCGGCTTACTAAGCCAAAGTACCTAATTTAACAATTTATTTTAATGGAATCTTTTGTTAGAACGATACAAACAACTAAAATTATTAGGTCAACTATACACTTGTTTAAAATTATCGTTACTTATTTTAATTTGTTTAATCCCGATTTGGCATAAGAAAGATTAATTACTAAATTATGCAAGTAATTCATCTAATCCTCCTATTGTTTCCTTAAGTAAACGTACAAATACTATAATTTAATAAATCGGTTTCATCAACCAGTAGGTATATTTATGTTAAAAATAATCAATTACATCGATGAATCACCTCCTATTCTATCAGTATCATCTACTTTATATGTAAATACATAAACTCCTACCTCATTTTTATCTGTGTGCTGGGGAACATGGTTCGATTTGTCAAGTCTTTTGGTTCCTTCTCCACATCATTTCTAATATCGTTCTTTTTTCTGAAACAAAAAAGTTATTTAAGTAAGTCAAATGTTTTTCATTTTCAAAGAATAAAAACATCAATGAAAGACCCATATTTAATGTACCGAGTTAAAATATTTTATTAAGGCTTGTCCTGAAAATTAAAACACATTTACTTGTATTAGATCGTAACGCATACCTAACAGATAATTAGAATTATAGGGAAAATCATTAAATAACTATGCAATCACTGCAAATGACGTCAAAATAATGTACTTGTTTGAGGATCGACTGTAGCTAACAATGCTAACAAGTTTTGGATGTATTATTTGGGTTCTAAGAATAAAAACATTAGTATAGCATCGGTTCATTTGCTTTTAAATTTGTAGCCGTTTTTCAATGCTTACTGTTAAGGGAGCACTATACGTAAATAGATGATTATCAGAATTACAGAAGTTGCTGAAAATGATTGCCAACTTCTAAGCATATCTCATATTCTTGACGGAGTTTTATCAGAAGATGTTCTTTGTACTTCTGTAGAAAAGCATTGTATCCTTATAAAATTTGTAACTAATTTTTTTTAATAGACAACCTAGATAACAAATATATTTTTTGAACTACGCCTACTAAATTTAGTAATGACAAAAATTAGTAAGGATTACAAACTACCAGGACCGCTTGGTTTCGAGTACCTAAATGTGCTATCTTAATCGTGTTAAAGTTTTAAACATCTTTTTGCCATTTGTTCTACTGTAACAGCGAATAGAGCCGAAGGGACACGAAACTGAAGATGCTGCCTACTTAATCAAGATTCGCTTGCGTTTCAACTTCTTCCTATTGGTCTCTTCAATTACTATTTGATTTTTTCTAGTGAGTCTGCAGTGACAGAACGTGGTTATATAGGTACAATTTCTTTGTTTATTTAGTTTGTATAACTCAACAATGCATTAATTTAAAATATCTTGTGATTACAATTACAATTAATAGAACACATTCTATTGCAGAAAACTATATCGTATGTCCGTTTTCAAAACGCAACACATGAAAATTACATGAAATATCTTATAATTTCAGTTTCTTTCTCTATTATGGGCTTTAAGGAGAAAACGTACCTACATGGAACTGTTGAAAATTTCTGAACATGCTTAATGCATTGAATAATTAAGTAATACAGCTAATTGTTATTTAACATTTCTTGCGAAATACAAGCACGCAAAGCATGCATGGGAGGCGGTCGTGGCTCAGTTGGTTCAGCGTGCGTCTGACCACTGAGATGGCCCGCGTTCGATTCCCAGGGTCACATATACACCGAAAATACCCGACCGCAGGTTTAATTTTCAACTAACCAAACTTTCAAAAATACACAGTGTGTCCACGGTATGGAAAGGTATGGCAAAATACGAAGACAAGAAATTTATTAGAAGAGGTTTTATTAACTTATTCTGCAGTTACTGCTAAAATGACTAATTCATTTTATGAAAATTAAGCCAATAATTACCTTCTTCTTCTTCCTCCTATGACCAATGGCGTGTTATTAACTGATAAAGTATGAGTTTTGTGAGCCTTCTTAGCACGTATGCCGGGTAGGAGGCTAACCTTACCCATCGAAAGAAGTAAATAAGATCGACTCGCAGTGGTACGAGCTTGACGATTGTTAGTAGCGACGAATGTTAGTGTGACTACCGAGTACCGGGAAGTGTACGATCTATAAATTCCCGGAGGAATACCGACGGTCTCAGGAATCGAACCTGAGAGACCGAGGCCTTTTACACGTTCTATAGAATGACGACTTTGTACTGAACATGTGACAACCCTACTGGTTACTGGTATTAGTATTTAATAGACAATTTCCACAACTGAGAGTTTCACTGAAAAATTCTCAAAATTTTATCTTTCCACCTTAAGCTAAGTATTGGTGTATTTTGTAAATAAAAGAAAGAAGAAGGTGAACCCAGTGGATATTTTGAATCAAAACCTAGGTATGTTAGAAGGTTCAATTTTGTCAAAAAATATTGAACCATTTAAACGTCTTCGGGAAACAGCAATGGTAATCCATCCTCCAACTTTTGTTTGGTGAAATATTATCACTAGAGACCGGATTTTAGGTGAAATTTTTAGGTGATAAGTCATCCAAATAGGTAAATCCATAAGCGTACTAAATATTTCTAAATAAGGTCTGTAATTCCAACAAAATTCTTTAAAAATGCTTTAAGAATTTTGCTAGAATTACTATACAATATACTAATAATGAGATAATAACTAATAAGTAATAACTATATAACTTAAGTAAGTTCTTTTCAACTTTATTTTTATTATTTGTTAAATTTTGTCGTTGCCTGCACCTGTACGATTCTTCAATAACAAACGAAAACTTGGCCACGCCTATTGTAAATATATTGCACCATAATGTGAAGCTGTGAACTGTGCCATCCTTTTATATGCGTTATGAAACACTACTATAATTTCTAACGAGCGGTAATAGTAAACAACTGTTTTCAAAGTTATTTTAACTTAGTGCTTAAGTGTGCCGCTCTACTGAAATGATTTTACAAAATTTTTACTAGACACGCTCTCTAATTATCACACATTATTATATTCTGCAAATTCACGTATAGCCAAATATACCTTCGATTCGGTAGGTCGTAATTATTTATAAAACGTCAAAGAACCTTTAGCAATTTTAAATACATTCTATGGCAATTAGTTGGTAATAATCGGGAAAATTTTAAAATTCACTCAGTCTAATTTATTTGGCCATGAATTGACCTTTACAGCTTAACAACTACAAGCCAATGAAATAAATTATAACATTTGACAGCGATTGTTGTCAGATGGTATGAAACTTTTAAATTTTATTATAAATGTTTGCAATAATCCCAATTTGGCTATTTTTGCTTATTTGCTAACCATATAAAAATAAATAATTTCAAAGCAGCCGTAGACAGAGAAGATTACACGTACTAAATGAAGATCACATGTTTTCAAAAAGCTTTTTTTATAAAATCAAAGTAAAAGTAAAATATTAGCCTTTTGAGTACGAATCTGATATTGAAGGCTAGACGGATGGAAGTAACACTACAGAAAACTTTTAGCAAACTCATGAGAAATATTTACAATTTGCAAACTTACCCTCACTTACGACTTCCAGCACTTTATTAATTTAGCTAGCAGTAACAAGACACAGTATAAACAAACACAGGAAAATAGCGTTAAACTTTTTAGGAACTCCGCATTTAAAACGTAATCATCGTACCTGGTCCTTCTAAATCCACTTTACATTATTAATTCAGCATAATATTTGGACAAAACTTTCATTATCCTCCAACTAAAGTTTCGTATGTTAAGTTCACCTCGTTAAAGCAGAGGGTATGTAAAAACAATTCATTCGGTCGTTGTGTGTTTGTAGAGCATAGCAGTCGAGCGGTCAAAGTAATTTAGCCCCAGCACATCAATTAGCATGGACATATTTGCTTTCCCGAGTGAATATGGTTTCTATAAAGCCAACGGCATGCCCTGAGGTCTTCCGACCTGTGGCATGACAGCCGCAATGTTCATTAAATTTCGCTGTTTATAACCATGGAAGTTAAACTTATTGATTTATGAATCTTTCGATAACGGATGATAATTTCAAACGGCAATTAATGGGGTTGCGTAAAAGGTTTCGTAGAAAACAATAGTGGCCGAGTTTCGTCATTTGCTAAAATAAATATTAGCTTTCTAGAGGCAAAGGAAGGAACACGGTACAATTTGTAATTCTGGAGAATTCTCATTTAGGTTTCAATTAACTTACACAAATAGCACGTAACTGCTGGACGAGGAAGAGCTAATGAAAATAGTAAAATGTTGTAAAATACCTACGAATGTATATTTCACACAATAATTTTTAATATATACGCATACAACCACGAAAACACAGAATTATTAGAAAAACCAATTCAAGATTATAATTGCTTTATTTCTGCTTTTAATAGTGCGCCAAATGAATTTAAACAATATTTAATCCGAATTCACGTAGTTTATGCAATATTTTATATAGTTCCATAGCAATTTTTTCGATCACTTTATTTGATGTGGTAATCGTTATAAATGCATAATATAGCAGAGAGCGACTTAAAAACTCTGAAAGTGATTTAACAATTATTTACGTAACAAGGGAGGTCTAAGGGAGATTTACTCTGTTGAGCATGGAAGATTGCAGTTACATAGCAACGAGAGCTTGCAATTGCAAACATAGAAGACATGTGCAGACTGGTAGAGATGTTTTGTCTGCGCCTTTCAATTATGGGCACAGTAATACCAAAGAATTTAAGATATCTTAGTATTTATGTTGCTTTAGCATCCAAATACTGAAAAATGCCGAAAGGAAGGCCATTAAAAGATTGAATATAAGCAAAGAGTATAAATATTCTAAATTCTTTGGTATTACTGAGTGCATAATTAAAAGACAAAAGTGACAATACAGTTGTACCACAGAGCAGACAGATATTAATATCTGCTCTGTGGTTGTACCTAACTACAGTATTCCTTCTCCTGCCGATTTAAACCGCCACTAAAAAATTTGACATAATTTGATGCTTACTGTCACTCAATCAATGACTTCACTTACTTCCCACGGGGAAGAAAATTCAAACTTAGATTCCTACCATTATAATAACCAATAAACAAATGACAATCACCCTACCTCCCTTAAAGATAACCTATTATTACAAGCTATGTAAATGTAACCTACCAAATCAATCAGCTGTGGCAACTGTAAGAGATATAAACAATTACTTTATATCTATGATGGTAACAATGGCAGCTTGCGACGTCAAATTTAATAAAATAATTTAAGGAAATCAAGAGATAAATTCTACTACTAAAAGATTTATGATTATTTTGTTAATTTAATATTCGGATTCAATATTTGAAAACAAAATATTCGGAAACTATTCAATGAACTCATGCAGCTTTGGTTAGTAATAGCATTTCGAACTGCAACGACGTTTGTACTAAATTTTTTACTTAATATCGACTAACCCCACTTTGCCTAAAAATCCTTAAAAAAATTCGACAAATTTGGATATACAAATATTTTGCAAAGTAAAAGTTATTCAGTGTTAAAATCAATTACTTTCTAGCCTTCATAAAACTACGAAATAATCACATTCTACTAATTTGCTGAGCTACAAAAAAAAACTGATTTGATGATGTAATTAGCTAATTATCATCTAGGACACAATATACAGACTGTCCCAAAAGTAAGCAGTTATACATAAGTTAAATTGGAATGTAAATTGTAAATTGAATCAAAATGCATTGTTTTTATAATAATTGAAAACGGCTTAGAACATAATTTTAAAATTTTACATGAAACAAAGAAGAGCAAAATTCCAACATCAGTTTATATTTTCAACTCAAGATAAAGGCCTTTTGTGTCTTTTCTTATGTATGACAGTTGGAACACCTTATGTAGTCAATGAATTTTAAAATAGCAAACTTAATGCTCCATTAAATACTATGATCAGTACTTGACGTGTTGACTGTTCTCGTTTTAATAATGCATTGGCGATGCACATATGCAATACAAATAAGTTTGCTTGTTAGTTATAAGTTACTTTGTTTTACTTGCTTTTCAAGCTATATGTATGACCGTTTTTAAGATGTTTCAACTGCTTTAACTTTGGATTAAAGAGATACATAGGTACCTAATATTCTTAGATTCTTGCACTCAGAATAGAATTGATTTACATATTACCTATACTATGAGCAAAGCCCTGTTCTTTTCGTTTTCGTTTATACTCTATCTCTTTGATATTATTTAAGTTCTTCCCTTAGTAATCAATTGGAATATTACATTTCAAAAAACTTTATTTGTTTTAATTTTATACTAAACAACATTTGTTTATTTACCTATGTTACACAAACCTCTCTCGATCCGTTAATTTAATAATTATCCTTAACAATTTATCGACTTTTGGTTTTGGTGTTTCGTTCGGCTTCTTTCAGACGTAACATGATCTATAACTAACGTAATTTAATTACTACTTATTTAACTGTGATCTGTCTTCATTTATACCTTTTTCGCTTTTATTCTTCCTCCTCTTCGTGATCTTCGATTCCTTCTCGTTGTTTATTTATCTGAATTGTTTACTGGATTTCTTGCATTTTCCCAGTTTCCATTTCCATCTTTATTTTACTTAAAATAATAATTGGGTTGGTATTGATTGCTTATCCGATTTTTAATTTCCACTTTTAAAGTTTTGTTCTTCTCTTTGAATTCTATTGAATTACTCATTTATGTTCTGTGTTTCTTCAATCAGTTAAACCTGATAATCTTTTCTTCTTCTGCTTTTCATTTACTTCAATCTACTACTTTATTTTATTATTATCAGGTTTTGCTGATTTTTCTTCTATTTGTTTCTTTATTTATCATCAGTATTGTTGAGTATTTTTTTTAATTAGTGGTTTTTTCGTCGTAATATTTTAGACGTTTATACTTTCATCAGTTGTTTATTGAATGTTTTAGTGCTTCTTCCTTTTGTTTTATTTTTTGTCTTATATTTGTTTCGTTATACTGTGGAACCTTCTTGAGGGCCGGGCCCCTTTTGGAAAGTGTTTGGGGGGTTCCTGCCCTGCATTGTCTCCTCATTTTCTACGCAACCGGATCAATTAAGTAAATCTAAGATTATAAATTAAAAGGATTTAAAAGTATTAATGCTGTTATACTCATTTCATTCAAGATCTTTATATAAAAATAAAATCATTTTTTTGTAAGGTGTTAAAAATCTAACATTTTAGTCTCTTCAGTTACTTTAAACATACTTTTTTAACACCACTGTCTATAGAGCAAAACAAAGCTAGATGAATTGATTCAGTATGAATGCAAGAAACATCAGCGATATTTATGATAAAAAAATGCCGTCTGTATACTAATCTCCGAAGATAGTAAGCAAATTTTGATTAATTTTTTACTGATTATTTTGATTTGAAAATTCCTGCAAACTCTATGTATATATAAGTAAATTTAAGAGTAAACCATTCCTGTTATACGTTTACATTATAAAGCAGCAGTATATAAAATTCTAAACATGAGAAGAAATTCTGGCTGTGTCCAGCGTGCATCATTAGCAAAAAGCAAAAGGAAACAAATTTTAGAATGCATTAGTGCACGATTAGTGCAGAAATTATGAGTGTAGCGTGAGTTAGTAAGTATTATCAGCCATTGAAGTAAAGCGATTAAACGCGGTTTAAACCACTTAGCTAAAAAGCTAGCGTTTTCCCAGCAAGTACTACATCGTTCAACCATTATGTGCTGGGATGCGATAGCGCGTCAGTCACGACCGCGATATTCGATGAAATATCGGCCGCGCATTGCTGCAAGTCTTTAGCCAGAAGCGACTACGATTCCAAGAACGAGTAATACATTGTCAACCGAAGTTGTAAATAGTGACCGTGACGCCTTACATGGCTATTAATTGCAGAACTAATATACCCGGTGCTATTACCGCTTCCATTCTTAGGTACAGCAGCTTCCCTTAATGTTGCAAAAACAGAACACCGACCCCACGTTTCTCTTGTGGGAAAAGGCCGGCAGCGGACGTCGTCTTCAAGACACGCATCGAGGATTGCAGATATCGTATCGGGTTAAACCGGGCGATTATCCCAAGAAATAGCGTAGGCCTCGCGGTCGGGTCGTCGGACATTTGAAAGTCAATTACCGTGCGTCGCCTGTGGCCGTCGGAGAGGGCGAGTGGGTCGGTCGCGCCCTGCGGGTGTCGCCCGCTCGGCGCCAAACCGACCTGTCACCGGACTCGACGAAGGTTTGCCTCCGGGCTTTTCCTTTTCTAAAAAGGCAGTAAGGCACACTCTAATCAGTGACTACCATCAAAACATCTAAAATGAACCCAGAAACTGGCAATGGAATCTTTCAAAACATCAAAGAAACCCAACGGAAAGCGCTTTGTAACGGCCGGTTTACTGTTTACAAGAACAGTTAGTTCTAATTTCACTTTTAAAAGCAGCAGTCGTAATGAGTGCATGTCTAAGAATAGAAGCGGAGGAGTTAACACAAGGTTTCTCTCATTTTGGGATCATCGGAATATTCAAGATCGCAGCGAAGGTGATATAATTTATGGGTTACCGAAATGAAATCATTCGGAAAATTTTAGCGGAAGTGTTTCCAACTAAGTGCGCGTGTAGTTTAATTAATAAATTACAAAATTATTAAAATTAGTGTTATTGACGACTAATTCCATTTAAAAAAGAGTATCTTCCGGAAAAATTCCCAGAGGTGGTTTTCAGAAGGACAATAAAATATTTCTGCGCTTGCTGTTTATTTCACGTATAAAATTAATTTAAAAATTGTAGCAAACATAAACATAAACAAAATTCTTTGGAAGGAGGAATTCTGGTCATTTTTTTTTTACTAAATAAAAATATATCAAAAACCAATGCTTAAGGAAAGGCATTTTGAATGAATGCTCGAAAACCACTGAAGGTTTTTGGGGAAGTCCTTTTGTTCTCTTGTGCTAAACAAAATCCCTCTAAGGGAAAGAATTTTGATCATCTAGCAGCACTGTTCTGAATGGTTTTTATTCTTTTACAAACAAGAAAACAAAAATTAATTCTTAAGGAAAGGTATTTTGAATAACCCTTAAAAAACATTGAATTTAAACATTTTTTCTTTTCGAGGAAGTCGTTTTGTTCGCTTCTGTTAAACAAAACTCCGAAGGGAAGAAGTTTTAGTTATCTGGCAACGCTGTTGAATTGCCATACTACAAAGAAGTTTTTGCCAATTCACAACAAAATTTCTGTGGTTTTGACGAAGTATCCTGTTCCTGTTTGTTTCTAATCTTTGGAAAATCAGAAAGTAAATCACTCACACGCGTCCGGTCAGTCGAAAGCGGCCGTTTTTGATCAATGAAGTGTTTACGTATCTTGTCATGTGCAAATGAATAAAATAACTAAAAGAGGCAATAAAGGGCCTATTTATGAGTAAAATTTTACTTCTGTTGGGAAAAAAAGATTCGTGCGTCCATCTTGCTAAATTAAAACGTCTAGAATTTTAAAACCTTGACAGAATTTAAAATGTAAAATATTTATTTAAAATCAAATTCAAATGCCTGTCTTACTAAGAGGACCCAGGTTCGAAAATCAGTCTCACACAGATTTTTAAAAAAAAAGCAGCGATCGAGATTCGAATCCTTTTACATAAATTGTATGGTTTATGACCTCAACGTCCTCAACAGCCAATATTTAAGGCAATTAGTAACAATATATCAGAATAGTTTTTTACTTACTCCAAGAATTCTATTACGTGAATTCCTTTATGTATTTTAATAAATTATAAAAATTACGTACATAGCGCATTGGTTAAGCATTGACGCATAAAGCTAAAGGATAGTGGTTCAAATCCCTACGGAGATGATATTTTTCCACATACAGGATTTTATTAATTCATTAAAGTGCATTAAAAATACCATGAGATCGAAAAAAAGATGATTCTGAGCAGGCCTTGACTAGTACAACACGATTGGTTACACTGGTTCTAGAATGCCTATGAATTATAATGTGACAGTGACATTTCAAATGTAAGTCAGTTTTGCAATCTTGTTTCCAGAATTATTTAAGTTTATCGTTGTAATACTAGTGAAGGATCACATTTTGAACACCTACTCTAACATGTATTCATCTTAGTTTTCAGTTTGTTCCCTAAATAAATACTGTTTTGTGTTTTAATTTATTTGACATTTATTAACCTCTAACCTACTGCCACATTTTGAAATCAGTCTTGCCAATCGTGTTGTACTAGTCAAGGCCTGCTCAGAATCATCTTTTTTTTGATCTCATGGTACAAGCTGAAGGCTTTCTCAGTATCAATTATGTAACAAATAACCAACCCTTCGACTTTCTTCAGCCACTGATGAGATAAACAGAATATTCATACATTAACTCTCACATGATATATCTTTCGGTTATTATAATGCAATATAACAACAAATAAATAAAATTTACGATAGAATTCAAACTTTGACAATCGTAAAATTTCAAATTTTCCTATTTTGTGGGATAATTTATGACATACCCTTCGGTTATTTATTTAGTAAGACATCCCAACGTTGTACCTGTAGGAACCATAACTTGGGCCTAAATTCTATTCATAAAAACCGAAAAATCTGACAGGTAAGAAATTTTTTATGTAAACAGTTTCCAACAATAATGGCGAATTCGTTTACAATGCAATTTCCTGTGTAGATTTACGTAAAAACTCAACCTTGCAATGACATAAATGCTATGTTTGTACAATACGTGTTAGTATGAAAGTGTCTGTTTTGCTGTAAATTAGTGTAAATTATTTCTAATTAAGTTATATAACGTAGGAATGTTTAAGATTGAGTTAGAACTTGAAATTGTGGTAAAATGTGTCAATTTTCTTGTATTTAAATCTAACCTTGAGACTTGTTCTATTTCTTGTAAAAAGACACTCCATATGTGAGTTAGTAGTTCAAAGTTCAATAGTTTGTGTATGATTGTAGTTTACTGAAATACAAAATTAACTTTTAAAAAAGTTTCAAAAACTTAAAGAATGCAATTAAAATCAGAACCACGTGCCCAAACATCTCGGTGTGATTTTTGTACTTCGAGTGTAAATCCTCATGAATTATACTAACAAGCTTTGTATAAGATTATAATAAGTAGGTTACGCTCCTATTTTTGATGTCAAAGTGGAAAATTCACCGATCTTTTAAGAAACTTGGGAAGTTCGTTGTCTAACGTCGCATTGAAGTTTCCAGTAGTACTGCGTTAAAATCGATATTGTGAGGCAGGCTGTTACAAAAAATTAACTCTGTTTCGTGGATTTGTTTTAAAATAAAGCTTTTACATTATTTTAATGCAAAGAGTTCGCTTATTTTATACTTAGATTAGCAGATAAATCAACAAAGAAAAATTATGAATAATTATTAAATCTGCGTTAATTCGAATTTACGCCGAGAAGTGCGTCCGATTTTTCGTTTATTGCTAAGTTACTTTTGGAGCTGAATTTAACACTTCATTAATACTAATGAATTAATATAATCCTAATTTATTAGACCCAAAACTTCTACTTTTTATTATTAGCAGAATAAGTTGGTATTCAAACATGGCCCAATTTGAAAATTCTTACTGGTATTATTATTATTATAAGAACACTAAGAAAGAAATAATGGCCTTGAATAAAAGTAGAAGAATTAGTTTTGTACCAAGAAAATTTGTAAAATCTAATATTTGTGTAATAAAAACGCGACCGTTTGCAACAATTACTACGTCCAAGGAAACATGTGTCCTCAAGGTATCATAAAAGCAATAAAATTCTGTGTTTTCCAATAAATATGATTTATACGCACTTTCATTGCCTTAAGAATCAGTTTTTTTTTTCTTTGCAGAGAATCGGAACTGTAGAAATAGTATTACAATTTATTTTTGACTGTTTTTTTTATAGATTATTTGTCAAGACTATGTCCGTATAAAATTTTTTGCGTATTTCTAAAAAATCCTAGCTGTTCCTTGTGTTGTATTAAATAAAATAACACTCGTGGATAATATTTTATTTTATAAAAAAGAAAAATATCAAAAAAACGGAAGAATGAAAGAAAGCGATAACAAGGAAGACGAAACAAAATAAAAGAAAAACAGGAAATAACAAAAGTTTTAAAAAACTAAAATTACTTATACTTACGTTTGTGGCATCAATGTGCGATACATTGTTTTTAAATTTGCCTTCCGGTAGGAGATGCCACAAAAACGCAACACGTTCTGTCGTGTTTGAAGTTTTAGAAAAACTAAAACCAAAAGCCTAAAGATAGGGTTATTCATATCGGTAATCCCTTATAATACTCTTAATAGTAGATTTTGTTTCGTCACAGAATTCGAGAAGCGAGACAAACATTAGCGAATAGCAAGTAAACACGTATTTATCTTCTGAGCCCTGAGGATAAGGGGGTTTAGTATTCCTAAGATATTTCCTTGAAAAAAGCTGTTACCTGCGTGTAACGGTATTAAAGAAGGGTAAACAACCCTTAATAAAGATGAATATAAACTCAAAGAGAAATCTTTAAAAATTCATTTGGTATTTTGATCTTGTTATAAATAATCGCTATTTAAACAATTTATATCTTACAAAAAGGAACTAACAGATAGTTATTCGTATACTGAAATTGGGAAATAAGACGACTAAGTTGGCCGAAGTGTTAGTTTCGTCACTAAAACTGTTGGCATACAGCATAAAAAAAATATTTTCTAAACTCATATAAAGTTATTTTCTTATAGAGGAATATTTAGTAATTTTCAGGAGCGTTCATTTAAGGAAAACCCCAAAAAGGCACTGTTGTGAAATATCTCATAAATTTTAATGCACGAGAGTGTTTAATTTCCTACTTTTTTTAGTGCACCCACGATAAATTTGCATTTTTACATCATTAATTGTAAGGTTTGTAGCTTGATCGATCGTTGAAGTCTCCCATACGTTCTTTACACCTTTCACAGATTCGGGTTCGCTTAATTCTTGCAGCTATAAGTTTAGCATGCTTATTAGTCAATTATAAATCCATTCAAATTAATGCCGGAAAAAGTAGAATAATATGGTTAATTGGGAGGAATTTACTATTTATTCCTGTAAAAGTTTCTTTAAGAGTATTGCGATTTTTTATTAAACTAGGATTATATCTTAAAATCAATAAGTTCTGCCGAAGCTTCTAGAAACTCAGTGTATTTTAAAATTCGATTTTCAAATAAATTACAGGTTACAAATTACCTTTGTTGAAATAATAAAGCCCAGCCAGAAAAGTGCTGAAAGTAGGAAGTTGTTGGCATTTCCATTGTTAGAGTGATTCATAAATAACCAGAAAAATATTTTGCACTTTACTTTGACATCTTCTTTCTGAAAGGTTTTGGCTGATGTAATACAAACATTTCTTAAAATTTTAAAAATCGTTCTTTGTTCTAAATTTTATAAACGAATTAAGATATGAGAAGAGAAAAATCGTCGTTGTAGAACAGTAATTTGTATGAATCACAAGTTAATTAATATAAATCTATATTTCGGATTATACTTTCCAAAAAATGAAAAAGTAAAATGATTCCGAAAATTTAAAACGTTTAAGAAGTTGCTCGCCGTTCTTTAAATGAAAGACAACTAATTTTGATTTATATCACATTTAATTATTTCATGTCAAAGGCTTCACATTTGATTTTTTTCCTTTGTTAAGAGAAATAGGCAATCAATCTTCTCCACGTTGACTAATGAGATGTTCTAATACGGATCATTTACAATTAGCGGCCGCAGACAGACTTAATTAATTCTGGTGTTAATGTATTGATCTTTAATAGTAAATTAAGATAAGATTACATAACCAAACAAATAAATTGCGCCTTCATGATTTATTAACAAATTTTATTATTAGAAATTGTTTTAAAATGATACTGACAAATTTAATCTTTCATATTAAGACTTTTATAACGTAGAAAATTATGAAATTTGCGAGAACATTCTGGAATTTTCAGGAAATTCCTAGGGCGTTCTGGGAGCTTTTCAGAATATTCAAGAGCTTTCTAAAATTTTCAAGAATGTATCAACATCTTCCATAAGATTTTTAAACTTATTTTTTACACTTTTTTAACTATCTTTCTTATTCTTGAGTAGATATGTAGAAGTTTATCTAGGTTCAATTTGCTATGACTGCATTTTCGTTCAAATTTTGTTAATGTCAAGGTTCTTTGTCATGCTAGTGCTTTGCCAAAGAAATATGCATATGCCACCTTCAAATTATTTTAGTTAATCTGGAAATTCGTAATCCTTAGAAGGGCAATAGAAATCTATTATAAAATATGCAGAATATCCTTATTGGGATTCATTTAAATGAGATTTTTGTATTGAAATTCTAACAGTTTAATTTTCTTATAAGCTCTAAGCGTTCTACATACCATTTCATTCGTTATCCTTAACTGTCATCGCATTGTCTTATATAAAAGTGAATGATGGATACGGATGACTAAATAAAATTAATTTGGCAAACAGTGGCACAGCTGCAGATCCACATGCAAGTTAGCGATTAGACAACCTTCAAATTTACAGTATGTCAATGTAAACATGAAAAATGATCGTATCGAATATTTACAAGAGGAATTTAAAAAAGTGGGCCGCTACCGGAGCTTGTTGTTAGTTAAATTCGTTTTTTTTAAAGGGGAACAAAAAGGGCGTCATTCTTTTCTCTTTGATAAAGGGATAAAGGTTTAAAGGGATCCCAGTTTAGTTAAGGGAATGCCGGTGGGTAGGGAGGATCGGTCATAAAAGGAGAAATACAATCTCAGTGGCCTTGGGCCTTAGGCGAACTATACCGGTGAGGTGGAGGTGGACGTCCTGTTTTGCCTAAGGCGTCTTAACCAGGCGACATTCTCGACACAGAGCTACGTTGCCAGTGCAGCGTGAAATTCAGAAATTCATCTCGACTCGGATGACAAAGAGATACACTTGCGTAAGTAAATTTAACAAAGGAGATTTTTTATGCAAACTGTAGCCAGAGGTAGGCACCGGACGGACATTACCTGTCACATTCATCATCGGTGAACTACATAAAGTTTTAAGGTTGTTGTCCTATGAGGCCTGCACCGGTTTCTCTTTATGTCCATTTCGATGCAATGACGTTTTGTCAGCGCGTGGTACAACAATTGGCAAGTATGTATTGGCCGAGGGCAACAATGTATCGTTGCGCCTACAAAAACCGAACGGGCATTTGCGGCGAGGGCGCGGTGGCGTGGGTCGTCGCCTAAGGCCCTGGGTTGAGACCAGCGGGAATAGTGCGGGTGGATTTCAAATCAACGACCTACTCATATACACTAATCGGTAAAGCTTTTTGCCATTCACAAACACATCTGCATATTTCAGGGCACCGTGAATTAATGCACCTGGGAGGAAAAGTTTAGAACAATACCTCACTAATTAATCATCAACTTTAGGTGGGTTCAAATGAGTACACGTCGGGTATTTTTTTGAGTTAACTCCGTTTAATTCATTCTCTTCGGTGGCAACTAATCATTCCGGAATAACGGAACTAATCCCACTAATAGCTTTAATTAATTTACTACATGGTATTAAATATTTTCCTATAGGTCAAACGGATATAATTCAAATATCGTAGGTGAATCTAAACAATCAAACTCTTTTGATTCTTTTTTAATTTTAAAAATAAACACAAACTTAATCTAAACAAACGCTGTACAAAATCGATCTCTAATAAGATGTAGTAATGCGATTCGTTTTAAATATGCAAAAGCAGATTGAGAAAACAGGATATGTTTAAGATCGTTGCGAACCTTTATATTATTTTGTTTTAGTTTCAAAGGATGTTTATGTTCTTCTTACTTTTCTCCTCTTTATTTCGTTTCCATAAACTAACAAATAAATACTTAACAACTTGTTACCTATTTTGTATTAATACTTATTTTCTTCACACTATGGGACAAAAACAGTTTCCTAAACAGTCTAGTTTAATCATGTTGGATTATTAATAGTTAGTTTTTTTGTGTTTGTTGTTATCTTTTACTTTTATTATGATATTAATAATTAATTCGCTCGTTGGACCAACAACGTTTACTTTTTATTATTTTCCTTCCAAGGGTTGCCTTGAACCGCCAATTTTTTATTTTGGAGTTTGTTTGGGTTTCCGGGGTAAAAATTATTAATTAATTGAAAAAAACTCACATTACGTGTCAATTTAAAAAACGCATAACAAAATCGTTGAATTTCGCATTGGAACCGCCAATTTAATCGTTTAATAAACGCTTCAAAATAAAACGCTAGCTCGGGTGTGTGAAAAAATATAAAATTAAACGCAAGATAGAACATTAACCTATGGCCATTGGAATTGGCGCAAAACCATCCCCTGCAGGAGCTGAGTGACGCTGTTTTCAATTTCAATCAAGGTGAGTCGAGGCAAATCCTATTTATCAAACATTCATATTGAGAAAAAATTATTATTTGTCACGCGTACATTTTTTTGGTCCTTCGAGCCGGATTGTTTGTTTGATATCTGTTATCATATGAATGCCTTTGTTCTTACCTTTTAATTATTGAAACGGTGTAGTGGTCAATTCTACTACTGGTATTACAGCGCATTCAATTTTGGCAGTGGACATTGGCTGAATTGGTTATCCAATTTATATTTTACCCATTATTTATATTTGTTTAAACATATTGTTATATTGCATACAATAGTTTCGCTAAACGCACGCACGTCATTGTGACGTTTGAGGGTAAAATAGATTATTTGGTTACGTCAATTTTGACATTTTTGTCATCTCAGTTTTTTCAATTCGCATCGTTTTTGAATTTTTTTAAATTCAAAAATGCCACCTAAAGTTAACGCTAAATTTGCTGAAGCTTACGCTTTTCGAAATGCTTTAATTAATAAAATAAAGGAAACGCTAGATATCGCAAGAATGGCACAAAACGATAATTCGTTTATTCCACTATTTAAGAGACGCTATCAAACAACAGATGATATTTACGCAAAATTGGAAACCTCTCACAATCAGGTAATATCGCTTATAGCTGCACAAGAAAACCCTGATTTTCAAGCAGAAGACGAGGTAAGGAAGGAATTCGATGCTATGTATTTTGAAATAGGAGTTCTTTATGACCAAACATTACCTGTTGATATACCGTCTTCAAACAATTCATCCCATGTTATAAAGGAATTTTCAAATGTTCGATTACCTAAAATTAATTTAAGAAATTTCGATGGTAAATTAGAATTATGGTCGCCATTTATTCAATTATTTAATACCACAATTCACAACGCTTCACATTTATCGAATACAGAAAAATTTCAATATTTAATTAGCTGCCTTTCTGGTGAACCCTTAAATTTAGTAAAGACCTTAGATTTATCAGATGATAACTATATAATCGCTTATCAAAATCTAGTCAATAGATATGACAATAAAAGGAAGTTAGCTACACGTTATTGGGAAGGAATGATTTCGTTACCTCAACTAAAAGAAGAATCGTCTAAAGGGTTACGCGATTTGATTGATAAATTCCGGGAAAATGTAGCAGCATTACGTGCTTTAAAATTCGCTGATTCTCTGGAAGATTTCATGCTGCTAAATCTCCTTTTGGAAAAATTAGACCCAAACACACGAAGATTGTTCGAATCGGAAATCCGTGATTTAAGGCAGGAAATCCCAACGTTTGGGATGTTAGAAGATTTCATCGAAGGTCAAAGTTTGGTATTAGATCAGTGTAAACCGAAATGCTCTAATTTTAAGCAAAATAATTATTCTAAACGCACGTTCCATGTTACAACGGAACATACATCACCAGATAAATGTTTTATCTGTAGTAAAACACATTTAACTTACTCGTGCCCACAATTAGTAGAGAAACTACCTACGCAACGCTACGAATTGGTAAAATCCAAAAAATTATGCATTAATTGCCTTAGTGGTTTTCACACCACCAAAACCTGTAAGTCAAAATCACGTTGTCGAAAATGCAATAAAAACCATCACAGTTTGTTACATTTTGAATCTTCCGCTACGCAATCTAATCGTAATGATGAACCTTTTAACGCTGTACGATTAGAACCTACAAATGCTGTAAGTAACACACTCGAAAATTCAAACGCTACGATTTCTTCAGTAACGGCTCTAGTTAGTGCCACATCTAATAAATTAGTGTTGTTGTCAACAGCACTGATAGATATTCGTGACGAATCCGGATATCCACACGCAATAAGAGCAATCCTCGATGGAGGTAGTGAGGGCAGTTTTATAACTGCTGCTTGTGCTCAACGCTTAGGATTACGTGTTAAATTCAACCGCATTCAAATTCAAGGAATAGGTTCATCATCCGCTCTTCTATCTTCTGGAACGGTTAGTTGCTGTCTATACCCGCATGATGAGTTACAACCATCATATTTGATTGATGCTCACGTCATTGCATCTATTTCGCATAATATTCCAGCCTTTCCAATAGATTCTTCTACGTGGACACATATTAAAGGCTTACGCTTAGCAGATCCACAATTTTGTATCCCAGCAAAAGTAGATCTTTTACTAGGTGCTGATATTTATACGCAATTATTACGTCCAGGCTTAATACTGGGATCAAATAATACGCCCTCAGCTATAAATACTATTTTCGGATGGGTTTTGTCTGGTCAGGCATGTGCTAACCAACCAACTCATTTGAACTCTTTTTTTACTGCGCTTTCTAATGAACCTTTAGAATCAACGCTAAAGAAATTTTGGGAAATTGAAGAAGTTAGCGTTGAAATTCCTCCTTCTCCAGATGACGTTATGGGCGAAAAATTGTACAAACAATCAGTATCTCGCGAACTTAATGGTAGATATAGTGTTGCGTTGCCTTTTAAATCAATTCACAGATCCGAGTTTCCCAATTCTCGCTCTGTCGCTTTACGTCGCGTTTATTGTTTAGAAAATAGATTTTCACGCGATGAATCTCTTCGAATTCGTTATTCAGAATTCATGAAAGATTACCTTGATAGTGGACATATGTCCATTGCAAAGGAACCCATTACATCATCTGAATGTTATTATATACCGCATCATTGTGTTTTTAAACCAGATAGTACTACAACGAAATTGCGTGTAGTCTTCGACGCCTCAGCTAAATCAGCAAACGATAATTCACTTAATGATTGTTTGTATTCTGGTCCAAAATTACTACCACACATTGCAGATATATTACTAAAGTTCAGATCGCATAGAATTGTCTTTATCGCTGACATAAAACAAATGTATCGGCAAATATTAATCGCACCCGCTTTCAGAAATTATCAACGAATTTTATGGAGGTTTTCGCCACATGAGCCGATCGAAGAATATGTCTTAAATACTGTTACCTACGGGGTTTCTTCTGCCCCATTTTTAGCAATAAGAACGCTTCATCAATTAGCTGAAGACGAACAGCTAAATTTTCCCCAAACCGCTGCACTTTTAAAACAAGATGTTTACGTTGATGACGTTGTTTCTGGTTGTAATACGCTGTTACAAGCACAAATTCTCCAAAGGGAATTAATCGAACTTCTAAGAAGAGGTGGTTTTTTACTACGCAAATGGGCAAGTAATGTACCCGAATTGCTGTCCGGGTTGGATTCCAGTTTGTGCCAAGAAGGTCTTTCGTTTGATAGTGAATCCGAATCCACCATCAAAATTCTAGGCTTACAGTGGCTTCCATCGCTTGATGTATTTTCTTTTAAAGTTGATACTATCAATCACACTTGTACTAAACGACAGATATTGTCCGAAATCGCAAGAATATTTGACCCACTTGGTTTTCTTGCCCCATTAATCTTTTTTTGCAAGCGATTAATTCAACATCTTTGGTGTTTAGATTTAGATTGGGATGCTATCCCGCAAGATGAAGTAGTTGATCGCTGGAATTGTTACCGCCAGCAGCTTTTTTTAATTAGTAACATTCGTTTAAACCGCTACGTTTTTTCGCCAGATTACTCAAGCATTGAGTTACACGGATTCTGCGATTCATCGGAAGCAGGATATGCAGCCGTTGTTTATTTTCGTATCATTGATAATTCTAATACCGTTTCTGTTAAATTTGTAACAGCCAAAACTAAGGTTGCGCCATTAAAAAAACGGTCTTTGCCACAATTGGAATTGTGCGGAGCCTATCTCCTCTCCAATCTTATAGATACCATTGTTCAAATATACTCTGAAAAAATTAATAAAATTTTCGCTTGGACTGATTCCACAGTTGTTTTGGCTTGGTTACGTTCATCTCCACATCGTTGGAAAACGTTTGTTTCAAATAGGGTTAGCCATATTCAAGAACGCGTGCCACCTTCCTCGTGGCGTCATGTACGATCGGTGCATAATCCCGCTGATTGCACATCTCGTGGTTTATTACCCCAGGAACTAATTTACCATCCTTTATGGTGGGCGGGGCCTCCTTGGCTTAAGGCTTCACCTAATTCTTGGCCCACGCAACAAGTCAATCAGTTAGATATTGAAAACGTAGTTACTGAGGAAGAAAGAAAGGTTAGGGCTTTTATTGTCCAAGATGACAATCTGAAGCCTTGGAATGAGTTATTAACCAAATATTCTTCGCTGAATAAAATTTTGCGCATAGTCACGTACATTTGTCGTTTTACTAAAAAACTTAGGAATGTGCATCAACCCATGTCAGATACAATCACATCTTCTGAATTACACAATTCCTTACTTATATTAGTTAAATTAGTTCAGCAACAGATATTTCACGCTGACATAAATAGTTTAAGACAACACAAATTATTGTCACACCCACTACGCAAACTAAATCCCTTCTTGGATCAACAAGATATCCTCAGGGTGGGCGGTCGATTATGTCATTCTGCATTATCATTTGAAGAAAAACATCCCGCACTTCTTCCTCAATCCCATAGATTAACTGTTTTGATTATAGAAGACGCTCATAGGAAACATCTTCACCCTGGTCTCAACACGCTTCTTTATTTAATTCGACAAAATTTCTGGATTTTGTCCGCAAATCGAGCAATTCGTCGATGTTTATCACGCTGTTATCGATGTTTCCGTACAAAACCGCAGTCACTGCAACCACCTATGGGAGATTTACCCGCAGTTCGAGTACAGCAAATCAAGGCATTTAACTCTGTAGGCATTGATTTTGGTGGCCCATTTACAATAACAATGCGAAAAGTTCGAGGAGCAAAAACGCACAAGGCATACATTTGCCTATTTGTATGCTTGACAACTAAAGCCCTTCATCTTGAGCTGGTCTCGGAACTTTCGACAGCGGCCTTTCTTGCCGCATTGCGTCGCTTCATTGCTCGCCGTGGTCGATGTGCTTTAATAATGAGTGACTGTGGAACAAATTTTATTGGAGCTGCACGCATAATATCTAATTGTTTCAAGAGCGCTGTGGAGGAAGAAGGTATTACATGGAAATTTAATCCGCCAACTGCTCCACATTTTGGTGGTATATGGGAGGCTGGGATTAAATCTGTTAAAACTCACCTCAAACGCGTAATAGGGGAACAAATTTTAACATTTGAAGAATTTTCTACAATATTAGCACAAATAGAAGCTTTACTCAATTCGCGACCACTGTGCCCCCTTAGTAGTGACCCAAATGATTTAGAGGTTTTGACGCCTGGTCATTATTTAACTTTAGCTCCTTTAACATGCATACCTGAACCCGACCTGTTAACTATCAACATGAATAGATCAACTCGCTGGGAGCTGCTTCAACGTATGCACCAACATTTTTGGAAAAGATGGCATCATGAATATTTGCATACTTTACAACAGCGCTGTAAATGGGTTGCCAATTGTCCACCTCTTGATCAAGGAACCATGGTCTTAATAAAAGACGATCTTTCCCCTCCTATGCGTTGGCGTCTGGGTCGTGTGATTCAACTCCACCCAGATCCAAAAGGCATATCTCGCGTCGCGACAATTAAAACCGTTCAGGGTACCCTCAAACGTCCTTTAGTAAAGTTATGTCCATTGCCAAATCAATAATGCATTGTAAAATACTTGTATTTTGGTGGGCGGTATGTTGGATTATTAATAGTTAGTTTTTTTGTGTTTGTTGTTATCTTTTACTTTTATTATGATATTAATAATTAATTCGCTCGTTGGACCAACAACGTTTACTTTTTATTATTTTCCTTCCAAGGGTTGCCTTGAACCGCCAATTTTTTATTTTGGAGTTTGTTTGGGTTTCCGGGGTAAAAATTATTAATTAATTGAAAAAAACTCACATTACGTGTCAATTTAAAAAACGCATAACAAAATCGTTGAATTTCGCATTGGAACCGCCAATTTAATCGTTTAATAAACGCTTCAAAATAAAACGCTAGCTCGGGTGTGTGAAAAAATATAAAATTAAACGCAAGATAGAACATTAACCTATGGCCATTGGAATTGGCGCAAAACCATCCCCTGCAGGAGCTGAGTGACGCTGTTTTCAATTTCAATCAAGGTGAGTCGAGGCAAATCCTATTTATCAAACATTCATATTGAGAAAAAATTATTATTTGTCACGCGTACAAATCAATATTAGCTCATCCTTCTCTAATCTGTTTAAACCTAGAGAACACTATTTAAAGACACTTTTGTTTCAATTTAAATTTATAATAATAATTTTGTTTAGATAAAATTGGGTAGAAAAAGGAGTGTACCTAACTAAAGCAAGTAAAGAGTCTACCATATATAGTGTAGAGAAGCAAGGCTCATATGTTTTGCCTGAACACGTTGGGTCGCATAAACAAAATACCAAGCAAATTTGAAAAAAAATAACTAATATCCTCGTTAGAAAAATACTCACTTCAGACCGGCATTTTAGTTTTACAATGGTGCCACATAACTATATATAGGTATTAGTTAGGTTATGATAGATTGCGTTAAGTCGTGGATGGAGATCATTATATGAAGACCAAAGAGGGGAGACCGTGGTTGAGTGGCTCGAAGCAAGGCACTGGCAGGTGGCGAATCGGGACACAAAACCTACATTTGTTAGAGGATCTTCATAGTCGCATGTAGACGTGATCGTAAATTCACAAAACCTAACTGGAACGTCCTAGATGAAGAATCGTTAAGCGATCATCAATTCATCACCTACTACATAAAGATAAACAGTACAGATACTGATACGGAAATAACGCAAACCAATAGAAGAAGAAGAACATGGATAAAGAGTCGTGAACTCATGGAACAATTTAAGAAGAATCTTGTTAACTACACTGACAAAATTCAGGAAATTCGCCCTAAACCCGACTCCTGGAGCACTATAATGAACGAGATATGTGACATAACATTTCCAATACAGGCGGAAAAAACTACCCAAAAAACCTGTATACTGGTGAAATAATAACCTAAAAACAATTAGAGCAGGATGTATCAGATAGACAAAAAGATGGACAAGGGAAAAAACAAATCAGAACATCACGATAGAAATAACCCAAGACTTTAAAAAAGAATACACGGACCAAAGAGACTTCCTAAGAAAGGCAATCAGACAGGCGAAGAACAAAGCCTGGAGAGAGTTATGTGACAACGTGGAAAGAGACATATGGGGAGACGCGTACAGAATTGTATCTAAGAAAACACATCTATTCCCTAAGATTACCTTGACAGATAATAAAAAAGCTGAAATCGCGGAACATCTATTCCCCAGAGATGAAGAAATGAAATGAAACCCAATAAAAATAACCAATGATTCTATTCCAAAATTTACAACGGACGAGATGGTAGCTGCAGCAAAAAAACCTTAACCAAAAGGGCGTTCCTGGGCCGGACGGCCGTTCTACCGATATAGTATATAATATGATTGCAACTCAACCGGAATACTGTTTATCAGTCTATAATAAACTGTTAACAGAGGGGGAATTCGCCGCTTAATGGAAACGAGCATTATATTACTTCCAAAACTAAAGAATAATACAACGTATCGACCTATCTGCCCCCTGAATTCAATGGGGAAGATCTTCGAAAAAATGATTTACAGTAGATTAAACTAAGAAATAAAAGAAAAAGAAGGTCTGTCCGTTCTCTAATTTGGATTTAGGGAGGGCAGATCAACATTACATGCAATGAAAAGATACAAACTCCCGCACAAAATGCAAGGCAAGGCAACTATTGCACCAAAGGTTTATGTGCTATGGTAGCCTTGAATGTAAGGAACGCTTTCAATGCAGCCACGTGGGAGGGAATAGTAAGAGAATTAGAAGGGAGAGACATTAGTAGGTACTTAATAAGGATGATACCAAGTTGCCTATCAGACCGACCGCTAGTTATCAGTAAAGGTAAAACCATGAAACTGACTTGCGGAGTTCTACAGGGGTCGGTACTAGGATCGCTCCTGTGGTACATCTACTACAATCCAGTATTAAAAGTGGAATATCCAAGAGGAGTGACGGCAGTCGCCTATCCTGACGACCTGGCACTCGTCGGTTGTGAAAAATCGATAAGGTCATTAGAAACGACACTGAATATTGCTTTAATTAACAAAAACGATTGGATAAGAGAGAACCGCTTAACTACCGTAACTGAAAAATCAGAAGCGATAATGCTGGAAGGAAGAAGAAAATTAAAGGACTTGAAATTGATGATGGATGACAAGTAAATAAGAGTGGCGGACTCTATAAAATATTTGGGAATAGAATTTAAACCACGCATGTTAGCGGTAGCACGAAAAGCAGAGGTAACAGCTGCCTCGATATCCCGTTTGATGAGTAACACACATGATCCAAGGTAAGCCAGACGGAAAATTCCGTCCTCGGTAACAATGTTTATTATTGTTTACGCAGCTACAATTTGGAAGGACGTCCTTGATAAAAAGAAATACGAAAAAATATTAGAAAAAAATCGAAGGAAGGTCACGATCGGAATCTGCTCTGCTTATTGGACGGCACCGACTGAGGCTTTACTGGTAGCTGACGAAAGAAGCAGAAAATTTGAGTCAGAAGAAACAATCAGTAGAAAAGAGCTTCGCCAAGAAACCATAAGACAATGGCAGGATAGGTGGTATCACCATACGGAGACAGGGGGCTTTACAAAAACCTTAATCCCCGATATTCAGCATGGCTACTAAGGAAGCATGGAGAACTAGAATATTACTTAAGGCAAGTAATGACGGGGCACGGTAATTTCGGCACGTATTTAAAACGGATGAAAATAAGAGAAGAAGATAACTGCTTGTATTGTGGTTTGGAGGATACACCTGCTCATACTATGTTCATTTGTGAATGGTTCAATCAAATTATACAGCAGATCGGAATAGTTATGAGTTAACCCCCATCCCAGACTAACTTGATTAATCAGATGCTACAATAAGAAGCTAAATGGACAACTCTACACCGACAAGTTGTTAATATTATGAAAACAAAGGAGAATGATGAGAAGGAGCTACTTCAGCAACAGCAACAACAGAATGGCTAAGAGGGCAAGCCACTAAGGCAAGTAATACGGCTATAGACATATACATGGTAAGTGCAACAATGAATTAAAGAATTATAATCATACCTTAAACACTAAGTAAACTGTAGAACTAGGAATAATAATAACAAAATACAAATAGCCACTGTTTCTCGAAGTAATGCTTGGCGCGGTTCTGGGTATAGTGGTGGATTCTGAGTGGTTACTTGCTCAGGCTAGATCGATAGATCGCCTGCTGCACCACCGAAAAAAAAGATTGCGTTAAGTTATTAATTACGCCATTAAAAAAAAAATTCAGTACAATTATTAGAGATAATGGTAATGTATGCCTATATTTAAATTTGAGCTTGTACGTTAAATTAGCAATTTCGACTGAATAAGATAATAATCCCCAAGAATTTTTGGTAAACGTAAAGACGTGACAACATAAGGAGAATAAAATTAAAGTCCATATTTCAGGTGGAGTAAATTGTTAAGGATTAAAATGTGAACCATTCAAAAAACAATTCAAAAAACGTCTCTTCTCCACAAATAAATTATTTGTGGAGAAGACGTTTTTTGAATTGTTTTTTGAATGGTTCATATTTTAATCCTATAAGGAGAATACATTATGAATTATTTACTTTCTTTAATATTTATATTGACAACTTTTTGTGCCCACACGGTAGCAAGAATTTGATTCAGGCCTTCGCTAACTCTAGGGATGCGTTTATACCTAAAACTACAGCTACTCAATGGGGCTTCACATGGTACAGAATATTCAATGAGGTTGGAGCTCTTTTTATTGTATATTCGCTGGTCTAAATAAACGTTGAAAGGCAAACTATTAAAGAAGATTTCTACATTTTCATTCAAGTTATTAGGTATACCCTTGTTAAACAATATTTAATCGAACCTAACATCACTTACTTTAATTTAATCTAACTTAATTCATACTAATCTACCATCCTTTAACCTAATTTAAATGAAAGAATTCTAAGATCTTAAAAAATTGTTATCAAATTTATAGGGTGTTCACCTAGTTTTTATTTTATTACAGAGGTTACTGTTTGCAATCCTCCTATGGCCCCTATCCCTAACAACTAATTTCGAGAGATAAAAGGCCATCCCTTGTTTCCTGTGTTTTCATGTTTAGCAAAATCGCGTATTGTTCCAACATCAGCGCATTTCATTTGTTGGTTATTTGGTAAAGTAAGAGGTTTACGACGATCGTCTGTTTTCCAAAATAATAAAGTTATAAAATCGTAATCATGAAACATATCTTTCTTTACGAGCCAAATCTTCTAAGGACGTTAGCGAGGGAATCAAAGCCACATTTTTAAACGACTTAGTAGCATGAGTTTCCATTTCAAGTAACGTACTTCAGAATATATGGATATAATGAAAATAGTTGGTATTTTAATATGTAAGCAGTAGTTAACTCATGACCTTACCAAGTCAGTCTGTCCCAACCGAACTTGATTCCGATCACCTTCCCCGATTAACAAACGGTCAGGAACGTTTTCAAACAACACTAAATAACTTATTAAAATGCTCATCAGATTTTACTTCGCAAAATGATATTGCTTATACAATAAAATGTTTCAAGGACGCAGTTGTACTAGCAATTCTCCCATCATACTTACAAAAGATAATTCGTAAATTATGGAAAAACACCAGAGACCCAGAAGTCAAAATTCGACGAATTAAAAATGAATTGGATCAATTTAGAATAAATTGTTATATAAAGTCACCCAATCTAGGAGGTCCTAATACGAGTATTTGGAGAGCAACAAAACAGAATATCAGACAGCTCATGATCATAGCGCAACTTTAAACTAATTTTGGCACCTTCACGGAAGAGAAGGACAAATGTTGATAATTGTTTTACCATCACACACAGTGGAAATGATATAAAGGATATTAACCATACCAATATTGTTGAACAAAAAACAAGCAACATCGATGGACAAAATGCGGTAGGTATTCAGAGACTCAGCATCCCCAACGGAAGTTAAGCAACATATTAAAAAATTAAAAACGATAAAGGCTCCAGGATCGGATAACTCTTAATATCCTTCTTAAAAACCTCCCCAACAAAACAGTAACATACTTAATCAATGTATTTAATGCATGTATGCGAATTGGATATTTCCCCTCAGTCTGGAAACATGCAATAATCCTTATATTCCCTAAGCCTGGCAAACAGAAAAATAATCCAGCACATCACAGACCTATAAGTCTTATATCTACTGCGTCTAAACTTCTAGAAAGAATCATTCAGACACGAATAAATAAGTTCCTGGACGAAAATGATATTCTTCTTTCTTCTTATTTTTTCATCCCTTCGTGCTTTTATGGCGTTGGGTTGTTAGCTTCAATCAATCTCCGACATTCATGTCTGCTTTCCGCTATTTTCTCAAGCTTTTCTGTTGCTTTGCAAGGTCTTTCACCTATTTCTTCTATGATGTTTTTTCGTGTTTTTCTGGATCTACCGAACGTATTTTTTATTGGCTCTTGTTTTAAGTTGTACATTTCCTCGTTTCTCTTTCTGACGAGCTTGGCTATGTGTGATATTTTATGCAGAAATTTCATTTCTATAGCGGTCAGTTTCTGTACTTACCTCTTATATCACATCAATACTGGAGTCCTTCAAGGTTCTATTTTAGGCCCCATCTTATTTAATATCTTTATATCCGATGTCCCAGAATCAATTAACGCAAAAAAATCCATGTCTGCAGAGGATACGGCGTAAATCCCACTAGATTATGATATTAATGAGGCTGCACGGAAACCTCAGGAAAATATAGATCAAAAGGCTCAATAGTACCACAAGTAGCACATTCTAATCAACGCAGATAAGTGCGAAACAAAAACCTTTACTTTTCACCGGCCACAAGATTCACCAAACATAACAATCAACAATGTTCCTATTCCATGGAATCCCAAAGAGAGCGCCGTAAAATATCTTGGAATTTACCTTGATCGGAGATTAAGCTGGAGCTTCTACATTAATAAGAAATTATCAGAATCTTATGTGAAAATAGTCATGCTTTATCGAATCCCAAACAACAAATTATCATTTAAACTGGCAACCTTATCTACACATCTGTAATTAGACCTATCTTTACGTACGGTTGCTGTATCTGGTATGCTACATCAAAAACCTGAATAAACTCCAGGTTATACAAAACACGGTAGTGCGTACTATAACTAATGTAGAGTGGTTCGTAAGCAATTCCGAACTACATCGGGAAACAGAAACACTTCCAAGAGTCGGCTTGCGCTTTACAAGGCGCTTCCGGTCTCTCCATACAGACACTACAGTTTAACGTGTGCTTTGAATCATGCAAGTGCTTGCACTTCTACTCCAGAGAAGGCTTACTAGGCAAAAATACCTCGGTGGTTTGCCATTGCTTTTTAAGGAAGCGGTCGAGTGTTTTCGGTGTATGTGTGGCTCTGGGTATCGAACCCGGGCCAGTCTTATTCTCAGGGGTTACACGCACACTGAACCAACTGCAACGTTATGCTTATCCAAGGGTATATTAGTAAAATAGCATCAAAATTTTATCAGAATATCAATCAGTGCCTCATTACATGCATAGGCAAGAAGCAACTACATAATAGGCTCAAAAGGTGACTACCGATAGACCTTTTGGTTTGCAGCAACCTTATTCGGACTATTATTTATGATCTTTTGAGTAAATTTTAATACAAATTTATTAACTCGCAACGGCATTTGTAACGTCGATTATAAATATATTGTAGCGGGGCACATTATTAGGAAGCGGATGCCCACAACACCTTGGAAACTTCTAGCGTATTCTGATATAGTAGTAAGCATTTTACGAAGAAAAACAATCCCGACAAGAGCCGGCCGTATTCTCTAGCGGAATGCAAATGCCAATACCTTCAATACGACATGGTCTTATCAAAAGGAGGTATCAAGAAAACTACGGGGTACTCAATGCAATACATCGATTAAAGCAAAGCATGGGCGATGAAGTATAGAAATTAAACATACTCAGTGAGAAAATAGAACGCAGTAGGGTGAAGCTGAATTACAGTGAGACCACTGTTTCAACGACAGAATGATTGTATCCTGTTTTAACATCTAAAATTGGTTCCACATTTATTGTGTATTTTTTGCTGTGGTTTGGAAAAAAATCATGTCTTAATATTTCTGGCGCTCTATCTACGCTAAATTCAATCTAATTCTTAAACAATTCAATCTAACAGCGTTATATTAGTCTAGACAAATTTTTGTTATGCTATAAAACAATATATCTAATTGATTATACGGCTGATGATACCACCTATATCAAAAACGTACAAAGAACGTTTGTTGTACGTTTCAGGAGGTACATACTTCTCAGTTAAGTAAATGCGAATCATTTATTATACAGTTTAACCTGACGCGTAACAATGAAACATTTAACTTACGT
This sequence comes from Melanotus villosus, assembly GCA_963082815.1. Lineage (NCBI taxonomy): Eukaryota > Metazoa > Arthropoda > Insecta > Coleoptera > Elateridae > Melanotus > Melanotus villosus. The sequence goes on from OY720425.1 coordinate 42,317,552, forward strand.
ACATACATACAAACCGTTTGTAGTTGTTACTAGTCTTTTGAAAGCTTACGTTTTCCTGAAAGTTAGTTAAGAAAGTGATAAATGCCTTTCACCATTAAACATGAAATATAAATTCAATGAATTTCCTTTGGCTTGTAAACCTTAACTGTTGAATTATTAAGTAATTCAGTAAACAGGTTTACTTGTCAAACAATGAACTTTAGATTAGTATGATTCATTCGTCATTGCAGTCAGGTAGGCGACCTTTATTGCAAAATTGCAGGTATTGTTTGATACTGATCTAATCAAAAGTGTAACATAGAAAAATTTCAAATTTGAAACTGGTTCTTATTTAAATTAATATGCTATGAATAAGCGAACTTATATAACGAAAACAATACTGGAGATCTAAATTGGTCCCAAATCAAATTAGTAAAGTACTAAATGGTGTCTAAAGTTTCTCTTCAAATGTAATTCCCACGCAATTACAGAATGATTAGGGTTTATACAGCCAACTTACACCCACAACAACTCATTACTAACTACAGTTGTCAGGAAGCATCCTAACTGAAACAATGATAAACGTACCAGTGATGTCCATTTCACGACACAAATTTACTGAGTGAAAGTTGATAAGGTTATTTTCTAATTAGAATACCATTAACCTTTTATACACAATTAAGTTTATTACAACTACATAAAGATACTGCCTCATTTGTGGACAGTTTGTCATTTCAACACAGAAATTTAATTGTCACCAAGGAACTGAGACAGAATTAACTATTAGTTTGAAATAAATCTTCAGATTTTGGGTATAATGATTAGAAAGGTAGGATTTACGAGTTTTTTTACTAATAAGCTACAATTTTTCAACATAAAGAGTAATACTTTACACACTTTAGGAATCGACAAAATAATCAAAAATCCTGTTGAGTATTACGTATCACAATTAAGCAGGTTTTGTTTGAAATATGTAGGAGGTATTACAAGAACTAAAGTGGTCCTTTCGGGAGCTTTTACAAATGTAAGGGATTAAGAAAATCGGATTGCCATATCCTTTGTAAGGAAGTTTTAATCTGTACAACATACAATTACTACAACGTACAACCTCATCCCTCTCCTTCTATTTTATGACTGCGAAAAAGGAAAAATTTAAGTAGTTTATTGCTAATTTCAAATGACATTCAAAACAAATAAAATTTGTGTTAGTTTCTAGAATCACTTATTGAAATCAAAAGAATGCCCTAATGCATTACTTTTTACGATAGCTGTTTCTAAATGATACTTTTTGATAATCCTGCTAATTCTACAACTGAAAAAGAGCGCGATTACTGTAAAGAAAAGAGTTAATGTTCTTATTATATGTTTAAACCAATGAACCCAGCAATGTAGGTTGAAACCAAAATAGTAAGTAGTTCCACTTGACTATACTGGCAAAGAAGAATTGAAAGTGTATAATTCATTTGAGTTACTTGACCAAGAAAAAACAAATTACCAAGCAATATTAACTAAACATACTGTGCGTCAGAACAATAATCGACAAATTGATATAACTCTAGACAGTCAAACACTGGCACAAGTAGAAGAATATGTCCATCTGGGACAAACAATCAGGATGGACAAAGACTACCAAACTGCAAATCCAAGAAGAAGAATAAGAATGGCATGGAGTGCTTTCGACAAACTGACTTATATCTTATATAACTACATAATCAGTATCCTAGTCTACCAGTATTGGTGTTAGGGCCGAGTTATATCGTAAGAAACAAAAATAGACAACTTACTGTAAAGATGAAAGCTTGAAGAATATCCCTGTATTAACCTACGCAACAGAGGCATGTGCACTGTGTATATAAGCTTCAAGTAATCCAAGCAAACATGGAAAGAGCAATATGGGCATTACCTTGAAAGAGTGGATAAGACGAAAAACAAAGATGAAAGACGTAGGAAAGACTATTATGAAATCGAAATGGAGCTGGACAGGACATATCGCTCGATTTGATAAATCTAAATAGACCCGAAAAACTACAGAATGGAGACTGTGGGGGAAAAGAGAAGCCGAGGTCGTCATGACGATATTAGAGAGATAGAAGGAAAAAATAGATAATAACAGCACAGGACAGAATAATTTATAGGAATTTGGGAGAAGTGGACGAGGAATGCCGAACAAAAAAGAAAAAAGAAGAAAATAGTGTCTCCATAACGAATGCAACAGTTCTATGCCACGTCTTTTAAAAAAAGCAATGAAGAAAACAGATACTTTGATGAATTCATTACTGTCTTAAAACTTTGTGTACGAAGTGTAATTTTAAAAAATTGCGTGAAAACCCCAATTCAATACCAAAGCAAAACAAAATGTTAAATGAAAGAAGAAGACCTGTATTTACAGAAATATGTAAGACATCTGATTTAGCTTCAGTACCTACAAATAAAACAATTGGAAAAGACCAAGCTGCAATTAATATAATTTCGACGAAATGGTAGTCAGAATACTTAACAGAAAGAAGAAAGACGCACTACGATCAAAGAACGAAGTAGTAAAGTGTTGAAGCTTCCAACCTAGAGTTTCAGAAAAGTAAGAGCTTGCCTTCCCTATGGAACTGCACATGATTATAGGCAATGTTTATCATATGGGAAAGTATGCCCATTCCCAAGTTGTAAATTACGACCATTTTGGTGAAGTGTGAAATGTTATTTGTAAAGAGACGATCTACTTTATTATGGAACACTCAGAAAAATACCTTTTAAACTACAGGAGATTTTTAAAAATGAACTAAATGAAATGATTAAATTAGAAATTAATGTATGTCCGGGGTGAATTAATGATCTGGTTGTTGTTAAGAAGAATATCATTCGCTTAGAATATATTTACAACCAACGGGGAAGAGATTACCGCCCGCCAAAAAAATGGCAACAAAGTTGGTTTTCGTCATCAAGCAAGTAAGCAGGCCAGACAAACAGACCATGGTCCTAGTCGATGGGAAAAAGAAGAAGAAGAAGAAGAAGAAGAAGAAAATTTAAATTACTGCATTGCAAGAGCAAACTACAAACTGTAGCAGTTTTTGAAGAATTAGTATCCAGATTGCCGAATTTAAAATCTTTTTCAATGTTAGCCAAAAGTATTAGGCACCTTTAATTTTTTTCTTTATATTCAAAACTATTCGTAGGTAACTCATTTATTGATGATTATCGGTTTGTGATTTACTTCAGAATAATATTTAAATAATGAAAGTTTCTTTAAAAGGATTAAAAACATCTACCGGAGAGTATTGTTCAAATTTTTGAGGTTTGAAGTAAGAGACAATCTTTTTTCATTGCTCGCAATACTACATACAGGCTTGTATCGTAGCCAGTTGTTTATAATTTTAAATATTGGAGCTTCTACAGAAATGGCTAAAAATAGTGAGATTAGTGATTATCAACGCTTCCAAATTCGATTTTTACACGAACAAGGAAAGGCGCAAACAGAAATTGCCAAAACTGTCAAGTGTTCACGTTGCGCTGTGCAATTTGCGATAAAAAAGGAGACCGCATCACATGTAAATAGCAAAAGAGCAGGCAGAAATACGTAGAGCGACCACGATACGTGAAGATCGAAAATTAATATCTACGGGCGTCTTTAAAAGATAGGGAAAAAGCTCTTTTGTGCTCGCTGCTGCAATTTCAGAGGAAATCAGAAAATCGATTTCCGCTCGAACGGTAAGAAGAAGGCTCCGAGAAGCTGGACTTAACGGTTGCAAGGCCAAAAAGAAGCCATGGTTTTCAGAAAAAAATAAGAAAGCTTGTTTGCAGTCAGCTATTAAGTACCAACATTTCACAGAAGAAGATTGGTCAAATGTAGTGTGGTCTGTTGAATCTAACTTTGAACTTTATCGTCTTGTATTATTTCTTTTTTATCCTTGAGTAATGTTTAAAATATCCGCGACAATCTTTTAAAACAATAATGTCCTTTAGAAAATAGTGGCATTTTCTCATGCATTTTCAGGTTTTTGGAACTCCTGGTGTGACACACGTGAGTCGAAGGATGGGCAAGGAATACCTTCCGGAATATGTAGTGTCTACGGTAAAACATGGGGGAGAGAGTATTATGATTTGGGGATGTATGGCCGCCAGTAGCGTAGGCGAAATGTTTATTTGCGGAGGTCGCATGAATAGCGAAAAATATATTAATGTCCAGAAAACGGCTTCACAGCCGTCTTTCACCAAACTTTTAGGAAACACTAACATGCAGGATGTTAAATATCAACAAGATAACGCGCCATGTCACAAGTCGGCGGCCACATTACGATGGATTAACGAATTTGGAATTGAACGCTTAGACTGGCCAGCCCAGTCCCCCGATCTTGATCCGATAAAACAATTATGGAGTATTTTAAAGAAAAAGATAAGGACACATAATATTACTTCAAAAGAACTCTTAAAAGCGCTCTCCAACAATAATGGAATAAGATACAAAACGAAGAGTGTAGGAAGTTAGTTGCCAATATACCAAAAAGAATTGCTGCAGTAATTAAGGCAAAGGGTGGACCCATTAAATGTTGAACAAATCAATAAATAGTAATTATTCTCAACAACTAATAGTTTGTTTTTTGTCAAACTAAGAAACATTTAAAAATAAATAGATTATTATAGGGTGCCTAATACTTATGGCCAAGGCTGCAAATAATGGATTTTACCAAATTCCAACTTCAGAGCTGTCACCAAAAATGCCAGGTTTAGCATATTACAATGTTAGAAGACCAATAAACTTGTAAGTTGATAGTAGTAATAGTAGCAATACGGGATTAAGAGCAACTAACTTTACCTTTTAAGCTCGGCTCGGTTCGGCGATAATGATACTCGGCTCGGTTACTGAGCTTCGAGTCTGTGACCAATCTCAAACTTTACGATAAATTTCAAAAAAAGTTCGGCTCAGCTCGGTTCAACAAATCGTAAAGCTCCACATCTCTTTCGAAGCTCAAGCCAAACCGATCTGAGTTCGAGCTCTTGTGCAGAAGATATTCATTTATATATTTTTCTAGGTTTAGCTTAAAAGTTATGTAGGGTGTAAAAAAGATAACTTTTAAACTTTTATAATAATAACTGTTATTAAATTTAGTGTACTGGACATGCTGAAGTGGCTTGTCACGGAAATTGCCTTCCTAATAAAATGCAATTTTAGAACTTTATACATGATATATCACACCCAGGCCTATTTTCAAAAGGTTTTAGTTTATAAATAAAATAACATGAAAATGTTCCAAGACTACTAGCAATCATGATTATATTGTTGAAATGTAAATCAAGCTTCGAATTTTTAAGGTTATCAAGTCGAAAGACTTTCAGTTTTGAATATTTTCAAGTTCCGAGTTGAACTTCGCCCAAGTCACAAATCACAAAGCTACAAGATTTTTCAATTTTTGCTCATCCCTAGATGTTTTTCGAGTATTGAACCTAAATGTTCTAATGAGCTTTTATATTTTCTAAGCTATGAGTCGTTCTAAAATGAAAGAATTTTTGTTATAGTTTAACCTTGAACCGAACTTCTAACAATTAAGTTTCAAACCTTTACCAAGCTCCAATTCATTGCCGGGCTTATTACACTGTACTTTATTGAACTTTTTAAGCGGTGAGCGAGTTATCACCTTTACCAAATTTCTAGCTTTTATCGAACTTCGGGGTTGAAGTTACCGAGATTCGGCTTAGGAAAGAGAAAATGACAAATATGTCTCGGTTCGATTCAATTACCGAGCTTTGAATTTTAAGCAGTAAGTGAGTTTCCAGCTTTTACCAAATTTCTAACTTTTAGCGAACTTCCTGGCTAAGGTTACTGAGATTTGGCTCACTGAACTTCCCATTTTACCGGTAATTTGAGTAAAAATTACAGCTAAGCTGGGTTCAGCATGACTTAGGCTCAAGCCAAATTGAGCCGAGCTATACTAAATTCAAAATCGAGCTGCAGTGCGAGTAAACAATAATTTCTATGTGAAACACACGTGTACCTGCAATCTTACGTTTTTATTGGTCAAGGAACGTGATCTATGCATACGTTTGTTTTGATCCACTGCAGCTCGATTTTGAATTTAGTATAGGGTTTAGAGATCTTATTCCCCCCTCTAGAACCAATGGTCAATGGTCGGTATTCTCACCTCATATTTAAATTTAACATCATATTTAATTACGATTAAGATACCGTATTTCTCTGTTACACATATACAATTATATAAAGCTATATAGTTTAATGTTTACATTAAACATGACTTTAAACATATAAGGTTAGAATACGGCCCAATATGTTTTCTACCGAATAATTATACTTCTACAATTCATTCAACAAGAATTGCTGCCTTATACGAAACTATCCTACGTTTAACGTTATCGTCAAAATTAGTTTTGAAATATGAAATATTTTCGTTCGAGGACCATCGCAAATCAAGCTTTCTACGAAAAGTTAAAATTACATACATAAATTTGTTAAATATATGGAATACAAAGTAACGATTACTTTATGTTAAGTTTCTAATAATTAAATAAATAATCCCCTCAGGACGGTTGCACAAACGTAATTTAACAGCTTCGTCAAATTAATCATTCATTAGAATGAACAAAACTGAATCGAATTCAATTTTGTAGGGCATACGTTAACACTAATAAACAAAAAATTATACTTATTGTCATTTTGATCATTCGTTAACTTAACAAGACGTTCGTGCAACCCATCCTACATATACATACTTGTATACGAAGCTTTTGGATCAGCTTTGCTGAAAATTATCGTTAACAACTTATCTAGCAAAGGAGGCAAGATGAAGTATTCAAGTAGCAACCAATCAAAAAACGTCTTTGTTACAGGAGCCTGTAAACAACCACGTGCTTTTGTTTACATGTAGGCTCAATTCTTGTCGAACTAACTATAAACCTAAGGATACACATAGGAAACTTGAAAGTAAAAGCTTGAACTATAAAGAATATGACCACGAAAAATATCATGCCATCACCGACAATGCTTTAATTAAAGACCAGGTTTATAACATGGCACCGGGAAAGAAATCCAAGGAAATTGTTTAAACTACAATTGAACAGTGGAACAGAAGTTGTAAGGAACAGATGCAATATTTTCCGATATTCCTAGAATAAGAAATTTGAATGCATAAGGAAAGCAACTTTAGATGATCTAATTGAAACTGACAGGAAGTTTGGCGCTTACTTTTATATGGTGAAAACTTGGAAGCAACACCTAATGTCATATCAAGAAACTTTATTGATTAGTTATGTATTTAAGATCTGTAATTTTGTAAAATAATCGCTTAATTCTTTTCGTATTTTCATTTCATAAATATATTATAAGTCCTTTATTCCGACGAAGAAACTGCATAAACCACATGTTGCAAGACTATAAACTGTGTCATGTATTTTCCAACAGCTTTTTTCTGTGTTTGCCCCTTTAAACCTCATTGTAAATTCCTTCCTAAGTTAGCGATTCTGATGTGGGACAGAAGTTTTATCTTCAGTCCAGAAGCATTAATAATTTTTAAACTTCAGCTACCGATGTTTAATCTTACATGTCACTGAAATAACATGTTTTAAACTTCTCACGACTCATATAAGAAATCTTTTCAACTCAGTTCCATTTTGCTGTCAGCTTTCTGCCACAACTGTCTATCACGTATTTGTAATATTCGTTTCTTTATAGGTAAAAGTAGAAGTTTATTTTTTTCGACGCTTTCTACGATACTTTACTGGTCGCTATGATTCAGTTATTTTTATCCAAGAAAGCTTCTGGAAATTTACGGAAAGCATTTTAGGTTATCTAACGACGTGTATGAATCAGCAATGAAAGCTGTAATAAATTACAAGCCGTTATGGGCCCATTTCTGCTAAGCTTTACTCTTAAAATTAATTTTATAGGCACGTTAAAGTGATTTATACAATTATTTAGACGGTGTCACCATTTTTGAACGCTTAGAATACATAAACGGACAAACCATAATATTCCAGTTTTATTTTTAAGCATTCCTGATTAAAATCTGCAACCGGTTTTACCCTGAATCATCGTTTCAAAATTATTATGGAGTAGTTTTTGAATGTAATTAATTTTTTCTTCCGTAGTTTTTTCTTGTTCCGAGTAACTGCAACAGATAGAAGAGTGTTATAATCTTCGTGGTTTTTCTTTTTTTGGTAATCATTCACGTGATGGTTGTTAAACACACGAGGACACCTTAATCTATCTTCTATTTCTAGTAGACCCATTAATATGACGCTGACCTTGTGCAAACAAATTTATGAAAGAACCAGAAGATAAAGAACTTTAAGCTATTAACGCCTACGGGCAAGAATATTCGACTTCCAGTTGACTTCTACTCGTGTCGCTATTCCTAATCGATGGTGCGCGCCTTCTTAATCACCAACAGGTCGACATCCATTATAACGTAACAAGCCATAAAACAACATGCTGTTGTCTTGTGCTTTTACGGGCACACTCACATTTAACAGTTGGCACCACGGATAGCATCTGTATGATGTAATGTATTAGTGGACTACCATGCGTGCCAGAATCCTTCTTCTGGCTTAGCACAAGAACTCAATAAGGAAGAGATGGTATCGTGATAATTAGATATCGTGAAGACTGGCTTCAAGTTACACGTGACATTCATGTCACTCTCGATCTGATCATATTCACATCTGGAACCAACAGGATATGAGGTTACACGTTTCATGCTCATATTGATCATGACGAACACTTTCGTTCGATTTTTTTACCCTTATTAAACAGTTAGATTAAAGATCAAGGAATATCTTCGTCGTTTTTAGATCAAAAGAGTTAAGGTTAATAAACCTCGCCAGTTAACCATCGCGACTGTGGTTTGTATTTTTCAAAAGATCCAGACTCGTAATTTTCCCGAGGTTTTCACAGACAACGCAACTGATCGGTAAATCGATTACCACAAAATAAAAGCGTAACGTAAGAACATCCACAACTTTTTACTTTAATACCTTCGTTTATAAATACAATTCGCTTTAGTGGTTACGGTGGTCGTGCATCAATGATGGGAACCTACTCGGATTTAAACAAAATGAATTTATAGACATTCATAAATCACTATTGGTTTTCAAAGTAATAAAATTACTTAGTTGTACTTCAATCATTAAGATTGTTACGATTTTTTTAACGAGGCAAAGCATCAAACATTTGCTTTGATTGGATGTTTTGTCATTTGTAACAATGCAAGGACTATTTAGAAATTTTAACAAAATAATACGTAGAAGGCTGTTTCTGTCTAAATTGTCAACATTAAATGGCAAATAAAATTAAATTATTTACGAGTTTTGATTACGAGCGAATAAACTGATACGTCTTATCAGTAAATATTAATATTTTACATTATACAGAAGCATAATAGCATCTGTAAATGTCAGTTAGAAATTAAATTAGTTTAGAAGAGTTACACTTTCCATTTAATTTTGGTTTAAAGGCACACCATTTTGATAGTGAAATGAATTTTTTTTTTGACTTTATCTTGAGAACCTGTAATAGTTATTTTATCAGATCTTTGAATTTAAATTTCGCAAGTTTCCACCGTTCAAGCTGTAATACCATTTTGACAGTTTATTTTAAAGCCGTATGGTAATTTTAGAACGTTTGGACAGGTTTTGAATTTGACTTCGAAGATGTTAGTTTACTTTCGCCTTTGTACTCTAATTTCCCAAAGTTAGAATTTGAAGTTCACATATTATTCACTTTAGCTTGTTTACTTTATTTGATATTATATTTTGAAATTAAATTTTAATTTTCAAACTCTAACACAAATTTCATTCTTGAAGTTAGGAACTTTTTAACCAGATTTTGAATTTTACCTTGTTTCTTTGTTTAATGAGTGAGATTTTACTATGAAACTGTTAGCTTACTTTCGCCTGCCTTTGTACTCTAATTACGCAAATTGTTGGCCAGAATTTGAAATTCACCTTGAAATTATTCATTTTGTCTTTAGAATAGAATCTTCTTTCTTGAACTTTAATTTTGAAAGTTTCACAAGTTGCATTTTCGATGCTGAAAAAAGAACTTTTTGGCCACATTTAATTTTACTGCTTCTGATTTTGCAGCTTTTAAACCAAAATTTATTCCGACGTAGTTCTTTTTATCGAATTCCAATGTTTTTAATTTAGATGTTTTTGCTTTTAGAGTTACAATTTTGATTATTTTCGCCTCAGCAAATATTGACACTGATTTTTGGCTTTTCTTTTTATTCTAAATAAAATTTAATTCCACAAATTCGTTGAATTTTGCCAGTAATATTTCCTCAGATTTAATTTTATAGTTTAATTTCAAAATAATTTTGTTTGGTTGTAATTCGAGTCACTAAACTTTGACAATGAACATACAATTTTTATGACAATTCAAGAACTTTGTTCATACTTGAGTTTAACTCTAAAATTGTTAGCTTTTCATTGAAAACTTGTAATGTAGAATTTTTTGTAGTAACCCATAGGGTTGAAATAGAATTTTAGAATTACAAGTTTTGCAATTTCTACCCCGAAACATCTATTTCGAACTGAGCTTTGTTTTGAATATTGATGGTAATTTGTGAATTTTATTGCCAAAATCCTGTTAATAAATTGGTGACCAAATTTTCAATAATGTATAATAAGAAAATCTGGAATTCGAAAGACAAAGATGGAAAGGATAACCGTGTAGTTTAAAAAAACCAAAGATAGATGACGCTCTAAAATCCGAAAACTACAAAAATAGAAGTACCTCAGTATGATCTCTTTCACTGTCAAAACTAACATCGCTTAAAATATGCTCCCAGTTATTTAAAGCATCCACCAGTAAAATTAAAACAGAAGTTTCTTTAACTCGCTAATTTCAATTCCTCTGTTTTCGGGAAGATTTTTAATTTGATCTTTATTTAACGTTCTTCTCTTCGTTTTAGGTGCGCATCCGGAAACCACTCTAAAGAATAATTTTAAATTTAATTTAATTTTTAAAAACTTACATTAACTACAACCCACTTTTTCTGAACCTAATTTAAAAACCAATTATCTCGAGTTCTTTCTTTAAACCTATTGGAATTTAGTCAAAAATTACTGTGGCATTGTTTCTTTAATTAATTTTCATTACTTTTTTAATTTAACATATTTTCCCGAAAACAAAATTCAAAATTTATATCAAGAAATATTTAATTAAATTATTTCAAATTCTATATTAGGAATGCATACTTAAACCTCTAATTGTTTAGCAGGTTAAGTATTAGGTAATTTCCTGTGTATTTAAAGAAACAAAATAAAAAGCAGATCTGTTGAATATTTAAGAGACAAACGAAGCAACTCATCCACAGGCCTTCAAAGACTAGGTTCAGTAGGAAGCACCCCAGGATAGTCACGGGCCTTCATATCGGCCATGACCTCTTTGAAAGACATCTGTATCTGATGGGCCTCTTTGAGGACCCAAGTTGCAGATTCTGCAACGAACAAGATGTGATATTCCAGACTACTTCTTCTGAGGCATCGCCTATTTGGTGCCGGTCTTCTATAGCTCGATGATACACGGAGCGCTTCTATGGACAAGATCTTTGTCTTTGGGCTAGGAGCTGGTCTGTCTGCTTTTTTAATTTGCGGCAGATACACAATGGGCCTAAGGTCTGACTGCTGCTATTTCGTACCGCGAAAAAGAAGAACAAGACTTGAAGAAATAGGAGGAACATTTCGCTAAAACTATCAGCGTAACGCATATCGAAGGGGGTAGCCAAACGACCTGAAATAAGAATAAAAGTTGAATCACCTAACCTTGGCAAAATAAAAAGACGGTAAAGCCAGCGGGACGGATAAAATGCCAGCAGTTTGCTCATCAAACAGCCACTTTGCTTCTCCTCCCATTGAATTCTATATGATAGCAAGAAGAAATGAAATACCCAAAACATGGAAGAAGGGACTCAGGTCAAACTTCCTAAGAAAGGAGAGCCATACTTCTGAATATGACAAAAATAGTAATAGTAAATATCACCAACTCTAGATATGGAACAATTAGAGACGAAAATCCGTGCATAACAAGCCGAATTCAGACCAAACAGATCTTGCATTGACCATATAAATTGCTTAAGAATAGTTACGGAGCAAAGTAATGAGTGGAGAAGCCCGTTACACATTGTATTCGTCGTGTAATGGAAATTGATCAAGAAATCATAAACATGATAAAAGCCCTTTACAAGGAGGCAAACTGTAAGGTGGAACATATTAGGGAAAAATGCCACCAAATACATTAGAGTTACACAAGGCTCCCCATTAGCCTCTCATCTTTTTAATTTGGTAGTAGACTGGATAATGGAGAATGTTAACCGGAGTAGGAGAGGAGTAACATAGGGAATCTATAACCAACTCCACGATCTAAACCAATATTACACCAAATCAGCAGGACTGGAAATAAACACGCCAAAGACTGAGGATGGGCACAAATAACCAACGGAACGGAACTTTCTCATAAATCAACCCATAGAAAACGTGGAGGAGTTCGGTTATCTTGGAAGTAGTTTCAACAAGTAGAGGCAGCGAAGCAAACACACAACAAAGCCTTTCCTTAGGGAAATCTGGTGCAGCCCACACCTTACGCAACAAAATGAACTAATCATTTTCAACAGGAACGTCAAAGCTGTATTATTATATGGTTGTGAGACCTGAAAATCCACAGTTGTCATAAACCACAGAATGCAATCTTTCCTTAACGGATGCCTGAGAAGAATTCTTAAAATACACTGGATTATGTAACAAATATAGAGATGTGCAGAAGAACAAAGCAAATAGAAAATAGAAATCAGGACCGGAAATGGAACTGGATCGGACACATTCTGAGGCGAGTGGCGAGAGCCAACAAACATAGCAAAGATGGTACTAGACTGGAACCCACAAGGATCAAGAGCAAGAGGGAGGTCCATTGGAGATGAACCATCCAAAAGATATAGAGCCCACAGATTAGACGTCGTTGGAAATCAAGCGACTGGCTAAAAATCAAACCAGACGGAAGCTTTATGTAGAGGCCCTATGCTCCACACCAGGAGTTTGATGAATACTATAGATAATTTCATTTGGTAAATTGTTATCAAAACTTTAAAAGTAACCTAAAATCTAAGATATTTTCAAAACTCAAGAATATATGCATATCCTAAACTATTTTCAGAATGGTCAGTATTTACATATGGTGTTGCTCAAGCACATTCCTTTAACTTATAAAACCCATATGTTAAACCTTTAAAATTTGAATCTTTAAATTTTAGAACTACCTGAAACTATCTTCAAAAATCTTTAAAAACTTGTATATTCATACAATCAAACTTTTATTAATATTAACACTATTGTTGTAAGATATAAATTATATTACTTTTCCGTATTTTACACAAAAATCTATAAAAGAAGAAGAAGAGTGATAATTACAACAAAGACGTGAAAAATCAAAGCACGAATCTTACAAATACCAAACAGATAAGCACAGGATTTAACAGGATTTACAGATAGAGGCTTCATTAAATACAGATAAAATCGCTACCAGTATACGATTGTCATCTCACTAAGAACACCAAATTAAATGTTCTGTGGGATCGCTGTCTGACGTTCACACAAAGATCCACCATGAATTTAACCGCAACCACAATGCAAGATACACAAAGGCATCTCAGGAATGACACAGTTCAATAATAATCGAGATTGCGCTCGTAACTTTATGGTTAAAATAAGAACGTGCGTTTGGTGGAACTCTTGCATTGGACGCAGTGCATTCACAGAAAGCCCGTTTCGAAACGCCCTTGTGGCTATATTCCCATCTCATTGTGTTTTACTGTTAAGAAATAGGACTCTTAATCGCCTCTATTCAGAATGAACATGATTGATTGATACGACTGATCTGAGTCGACTTACATAATCGCCTAATACACCCACGGGTGAAAAAAGTTCGACTTGCGGAGAATGAAAATATACGATTATCTGTGGTTCTTTTACTTTATGTAACTACGTTTTTGCACTAGTATTGTGTACAAATTGATCGAGGATTGTTGTTACGAGTTCAACAAATTGACAAATATTGAACTGGTTCTATTATTCGGTTTTGGCGTTGGATATAAATTGTGCTGCACCTTTTTAATGTTTGCATAAATATTTCAGAAAAACATCCCACTTATTGTTTACAGTTATTGGGCAGTTATTTTTAGGAATAATTCGCACGTGTCTTTTATAGTTTTATATTAAAGTAAATTTAAAACTTAGCACTGAGCGAAAGAAACACGTTTTAAAGTATTAAAATGCACGCATTTTTAAGAAATACAAATTGTAAAAAATGCCAAGAATTAAATATGACACGGTTTTTCTTGAAGTTCTAGGACCAAACTTATTAGAAATACAGGTTGACTTTTCTATATTTGTAAGATTTAAAAAATAATGTAAAGTTAGGCCCCACTATTGAAATTTTGCTTCTCTTTCACTTCTTTTTATTTTAAATTATTTTCTTGCGGTTTCTTTTATGTAATCATTTTTTTTATAAATAGCAGAGCAACAGAAGCTAAAACGACATACGAAAATTGTAAATAGTCCAGATCGTTTTATTTTCTTAATATTTTACCTTCATCTGTTGGCTTTTTGTGATTAATCGTTGTTCATGTGGAAATACATTACTTCGTGAGTTTATGGAACTTACCTGTAACAGAAAGAAAAAATATTTAGCATAATTTTCAAAATATTTTTTATTATGGGTCAAAATTAATTTGAAATACAAATGCAATAAAATAAAAATAAAATCAGTTAATAAAATTGCAAATAAAACTAAACACCCAATTTGTCAAACGTTTGTTCAAAATATATTCTGCAAAAATTATTAGTACAGTAAATTTCAAATATTTTAGCCGTAAGGCTTTGAAATAAACAATTTGTAATAAAATTAGATGCCAGTCCGACCGAAGTGGTTGAAGTTACCTAACGGTCATATTGCTTATCACTTCCTCTTCGTAATGTCGGTATATCTCTTTTTTACCCTAAAGAACTAACCACAATACGCGAATGTTTTTGATACAATGGGTGGGGGTGAGAATCTCTTCTTCAATACGCAGCTAAGTTGAATAATTTTTGAATTCCTTAACACTGAGAAACAACAAAAACGAGAGTTTTTTGGTTAGTTTGTATTAGTTTTGCAATTCTTCTTGTGCTCTGTAAACGAAGTATTGATTGTCATTCATTCGTCTAACCTGCTGCCATACCTATTAAGTTTTGAATCGAGATTGGTGTGGATTTTAAACAGCACATCTTGGTTTACACCACAGATATTGCAATCAGTTAATTATTTATAAACTTATCTGTTGTTAGGCAACAAATTGAAGTAATTTTTTAAGGAAATTCTCTGCGAATATTTTTGGTCTGTTTAGCTATTTATTGGACGCGATGGATGCCAACGATCAAAACCTACATCGTTTCCAATTGCCACTAACATTACTTGACTGCAGTACCCAAGCGAGTTCAATCCCTATCGTGACAAACATCGTATTGGCACGGAGCCTACGGTTTTAGCTCGTATGCGAAAGAGGGTATACCTTCATAGTTTCACATTAAAAATCTCACTGACTTGTAGCAGGAATCCAACCCGAAATATCTGGTTTACAAGCCAAGTATACCAACCTTGATGCCATCAAGGTCGCCAAACTGTTTTTTATTGTTTATTCATTGAACGAGAATTAGCTTGTATTTATTTGTAATTGCTACAGTCGAGGTATAATAACAAGGAAGGTTCGTTAATACACTCAGAAGTTGAGAAACACTCCAATTATCTGAAAAGTGTTTGTCGTTCGTTTTGTACGGTAGGGATGATCCAAAATGCTGATGGTGACGAAGAAGAAGTAAACATAGATAATACATATACATAGATAATACACAAAGATCCCACCATAAGCAAAGAAGAATTGTTAAAGAATCTTGTCGAATAGCTCTATGCACTACCAAAGTACCAAGTCTTCATCGCTCTTTTTCAAGCTTTGGCCCTTTGTCATCGCCCTCTAGTTTCTAACTACACATTAATTTTATTTCTCTATTTTTAATAATTCTATTCAATAACTTCGTAAGACCTTTTTCCTTATATTTTTTCAAGAACAAGACGTGATGCGTTTTCGTCTTGTTATTCCTCTTCTTCTTTTTTTAGTTTTCAATTATGATTTTCACCAGCTCCATGTAATAAATTCGCCTTCTTAATCTACCATTTTATCATTAGGTGCCTAATCATCTGTTAGAAGATCTTAAAAAATGTAAATTGATGTAAACGGGTTTCTTGACGGTATGGCCCCAAAAATGGTAAAACATTCCCGACGCTGTTATGCCCTGAATCAAAGAAGGGAACTAGAAGAAGCTGAGAGAGTTATAAAGGAATCTGACAAACTGTATAAAAAATTAGATACGTCCAACAACGGTTTTTATTAAGCTACCACTGAACATCATTAAACCGCAGCATATTATACTGTTTAGTGGTTTAGCGCAGGGTTTATACCGATTTTAATTTTTGTAAGCCTATTTAGTTTGTATGAATGGATGCTAGAGGAAAAATGCAATAAAACTGAAGTATCTCTTATATGATACATGATATAGGTACATACACAGACGCTTTAGTCATGCAAAGATCTTTACCCTCAGGTATGTTAGTGACAGTATCTAATCGGGCAATGTATATTTAGTTTATAGCCCTGGAAAAGACATTGGGCAGAGTTTCAAGGAAATATACCTGAAAAAGTTTAAGAAAAGAAAGCGTAGAAGAATTCATATTCAAGATGCTGCACAAGAGGAGCTAAAACTACATAAGAGCTGGGTATATATAAAGTTAAGAACCTTTAAAAGTAGTAACAGTCTAAGGCAGAAAGGAGTTTTTAGACCTTACCAGAAATGGGTGACATAATAAGTAAAAATGACTAAAAAATAGGCTATCAAAACATATAGACAATAGAAATATCGCAGGAAGTAAATATGTGCAGATGCTGTGATTTTGATAGTTAAAAGTTAAGGAACATTAAAGTTAATACGAACAAATCAAAAACTACGACAATAGCTTAAGAACAGAAGTCCATGAATAATAAGCTAAAGAATTTTTGGATATGAGCAAGTGTGTTTAATATAATTATATAGTTTCGTTACTAGATAATTAATAGAGAGTCCTATGAAGCAAGTACGAGTATAAGCAACAGAATTGGCGAATCATCAAACTATGTCATATCATATCATAACTAAAAGGTTCATTATTCTTCTTTTTAGCGTCATATCCTTTTCAGGACGTAGACGAATTAAAACGAGTTATACTTTGGAAAAATAAATTGAAGGACTGCAATACTGTATATAGGAGGGTGGAGGGGAGGTCTTGAAAACTTTTGCCTCCTAACCGATAGGTCTGGTAGTATTGCTTCGAGGCACATGAAATAGGTATCATAATATTCTCTAACTCATTGACTATCAAGACAGTAGCGTTTCCCTACAATATCAGGTGGCCGTACTGAAGTGAACAAAATAACAAGTGACATGGACATTCGGTTGAAGCAACGCGCTGTTATTGAGTTCCTAACGGCTGAGGGTTCTGTGCCCATTGGCATTCATCGATGAAGGGGTGGATGTCAGTACTGTTGCGTAGTGAGCAAGAAATGTGAAAGGAAAATATATTTGCGACTGGAACGGCATAGTCCACATTGAATTTTTGAAGCAAGGCGACATTATGAACTCCAGCCAATAGGTGAACAGCTCTGAAGCAATTTTTCAACTACAGTCGACAAATGCAAGAAGCATTACAGTGCCTCAAATTTCGCCTCTCACCCCTAGCCCGGATCTCGCCATTTACCATTTTTTCCTGGGATGAAGAAGGGAAGAAGGATGGAGTGCGTTTGAAGACAGGCACGGTGACACTTGATAGAGGACATTGGAAGCTTATAGGAAATATACAGGGTGATTCAAAAGTATTGTCAATAATTTTAAGGGTAGTTAGAGCATATCAAATAGAACAACTTTTCTCAATAAATCATGTGTCGCAAATAAACGGTAAGCTCAGAAAAAAAATAGAAAGATCAGTACAAAAATTGATTTCGGGTCACTGGAATATAATTTTATTAATGGCCTTACTGATAAAGAATCCACGTATATTATGTAGGTCTTCGAACGTTTTAGTGGAAGGTCAGTCGAATTTGACGTTATTTTAATTTCTTAAAGAAAGACAGTTTCTGTTTGTGTTTGTGTTGTATTTGTATTGTGTTTCTGTTGTGTGTGTGTTAATGGAGGAACATTTGAACATCTTATGTAAGTTTTGTTCCTCTTTATTAACAACATTTTTTTCCAATATCATTATTTACTGCCAGTCTCAAGCCTGAAAAAACATGAGAGGAGAGTGAAACCTGTAAATTACATAATTGTATAATATTTCACTTATTTTTCCAGGATCAAATTTCTGTCACAGGCTTTTTAAATGCATATTAGCCTGCGGTTCTCAGAAGTGAGTAACAAAATATAAAATAAACAAAAATCGCGATAAGCTTTAAATTTTTCGTGTAATGTACTTCTATTAAGGTCAGCATATACCCATTTAATTTAATGACAATACTTTTGAATCGCCCTGTATAGCTTATTTGTATATCTTAGCTATTAATAAAGTTATCGCGAAGGATGCATGACTTTTCAAAACACTCTCGTATATTGCTATTTAAAAAGCTAATCAAAAGTTCTTCAGCAAAATCGTAGAGGTCTCTATGGAAGGGACTAGAATCAGGAATTCAGGTAAAGTAGAAACAGGAAAAAATTCAGTTCGGCCAAACTCTGGAATGAAGTAGTTGCAGAAATTTGTTTGTTTATTTATTGCTTGAAAAGTATCGGAAGAAAAGGACAAATTAATGCAACAGGCAGAAGAACATTCGTAGACCAAAAAAGAGTGAATTCGTCATCTTTGTGTATAAGAGGAACGACTGTGTATTATGTAGTTTTTTTTTACGGCACGATTATTCGAACACAGATTAACCACGTCCAGTTTCGATTATCTGTGCTTATTTTAATTTTTTGAAATTAACAAAGTTTTTCAAAATTTCAGAAGACTTATATTGCTTCAAAATTCCTTAGGTACAAGGTTTTTCTTTTAATAGTTTCAATTTAGTGTACTTTATTGTCAATAAAAATTGAGGACAATTTTCAGATATAATTTAATTCTTACAATGTCGCTTAGGATTTTGTTAAAATAATTTTTCTTAAATTTAAAAATGGATCGATTTCCACTTCAAAAAATTTTTGGGAAATTCGTAAACATATTAATTGCAAACAACATAGTTTTATCTGAAAATGATATTTTAAGCTTAATTTTCAATTTAGAAAAATCCAAAATTTTTAAATCAAAAATCAGCTTAAAACGAAATTTAAAGTAAGATCCTGAGTGTTGACAAATACTTAATTTGTATAGTAAATCTTAACTTTTTTAATTTTGCATAGAAAGAATGTACATAAATAATTAAATAACGAAAAATTTGCCTTTGTTGTACTTACTTAACGTTTCATAATACATTTATAATAAATTGATTTAAATTTACATTTATTAAACAATCTTTGCCGCGCATTCAATAAACTTAATTTACTGCAAAGATTTATTATTAATTGCTGGTTAATGTAGCAAGAGATATAACGATAAGTAAATGAGGAAGAACTAGAACGACATTCCACGAACAGCTAATTGCAAAACACATACCTCTGCAAAATTAATTAGCTTTCTTATGCAAGTATATTTGTTGGCTATTTAAGTTTGATTACTTCCCTTTCAGCTACTGGATTACACGTCCAATTTGAACGGACGTACCTGTCGGCCGAAATTACTTTAAATATCAAAACCGCACCTATTATAGCAAAAAATTGGAATATTACGCGTTCAGAAATTAATATTAATCGCGGCATTTGAAGCCTGAAGTTTGTAATCCGCTAATCCGGTAGCCGTACGTAGTTCGGTTTTAAGCTCAACGTACCGCTTAATTGAATGATTTATTACTAGGTATGTTAAAAAAATATATGCGCCTCGAAAAAAGAAATATATATTCATTGCTCCGGCTTTGATTAACTGTCGGTCGAATAACATAAAATATTAAAGCATCAGATCGAAAGAGTATAATCAACAAGTAGCAGTTTATTTAACTTGTGACAGGTATATTAATTTGCTGTATTATTTTTAGCTGTTTTTATTATCCCGTGCTGTTTTAATCTCAGCGACTTTTTAAGTAGTGGAATATTTTTTAGTTATAATGACTTTCTTTTAGAAATCATTGGCTATCAATTTTAAAATTAACGCAACGCTTTAAACCTTCTTTTTTACATCTAACGACAATAGAAGTATAATTTACAAAAATCCCCAGTAGTAAAGCTACAGTTATTAACTTAAATTTAATCATTTTATTATATGTATATTCATAGGTATAGAAAAAAAGTGAATAAGTGGAAGCTGGAAGTCCACATAAAACCCCAAGGCATTTTGTCATTTCATAATTAACAAACAAGTGCGATTGTTCGCTTAAAGTTTAAATAACCAGCAACATCTCAAGTGCTTCAGATTTATAAAAACCGACCACGATTGAGATTCGAATCAGTGTCTTCTTGTTTACAAATCGAATGGCGTAGTTAATATGCCGTGGGCTACCATTTGTTACTTAAAAATTTTAGTTGTTTTTTTAACGAAAAGACTTTGATAAAGGGAAAATCCAGAAAATTACTTCTGCAAGTCTATCAAAGTCGACAGCACACGGCTATGGTTTCACAGTGGTTGCTGATCGTCAGCAATCCATAGCCAATTGATATCGTGTCTCTTAATTAATTCGCCGTTTCAGAAATAATTACATTTCTAGACATTGTAATTTATAGTAAAATAAAAGGCTTTGCTTGAGGTATTTGCTATTTTAAATGCATTGTTGTTGAAATCTCAAGATTTTAGTGGTCCCTCGGGGTTCCTCAAGTTCCTCCAAGTGGCGGATAGGCACCTCGGGGTTCCTCAAGTTCCTCCAAGTGGCGGATAGGCAAAGGTTTCTACAAGTTAATTATTGATAGGTGCGAATAACCAATAAGCACCTGCGGACAAAGAAGTTCTTTGTATTTAACGATACAAATAGAACTAACTACATTTTTTCTTTTAGGGCTTTTTGAAGATTTAAAAATTGGTTTTGGGTTTTCAGTCGGTTGGGTTTTATTGAAATAAAAGATTTTAGCTTAATGAGCTTAGCACTATGATTCGTATGCTGTAAATTGATATAAAAATAGGAATAAAGAAAAACATTATCAATAATTTGTTGTAATATATTAATATTTATAGTAATTAAATTTAGGTCCCGAGTTGCGGTGACTAGTTAACCCAGTCAAGTGCGATCACGAGAGTTAAGCTTCATTGTCTCGGATCAGTACTTGAATGGGCTGCCCGACTGCTTCGTTAACGCGGCACCTCCCTCCCACATGGTGAGAGTGAGAGAGTAGGACAATTAGATAAGACACAGTGGGTGAGCAGATGGAGGGAGATCCGACACCCGGAAGGGCATAAGAATAAAAGAGAAAGAAAGAAAGTAATTCAATTTATAAAGATGCATTTTTAATTTAATTTAAGGAATTTTGAACATTTTGTGTTGTCGAAAAATATTACCCTCCGGTGTTTTGAATCACTTCTTGGATGATCTGTTTCTATTTAAACAATTTTCACAATTCGTTAAAATACATTAAAAATATTAACAGTTACAGAAAAGCAAGGGGCGAGTTGTTATGTACTTAATGCAAACAATTTTTTAACTCTGTTTTATGTTTCGCTTTCAATAATTCTTGTTCTATTTTATACACTCGCTATTTTCTGTTTTTGTTTTGACCTGCTTTAGATTTAATCTGTTTAGAAATTTTTTCATCTTCTTTTCTGTGCTGATGTTTTTGTCCAGTTTTTCGTTTATTAAATACACTTTTAGTTTTCCCGTGTTTATTCGGTGCAGATCATAGTCCTTATTCTTGTACCTTTTTATTATTTTCGGTAATCAAGAAGCTTTTATTACCAGGGTGTCGTAGTGGTAGAGCATCAAGATAGGAGAACGTTAGTTCTTGGTTCAAATCTCTGTCGATGGGCAGGATTTTTCCGCAGTGCGGATATAGGCCTAAGAGGTAGAGTAACAAACTTCTACACATACACGCATACACTATGCACATGATGCAATATGTAAAATCAAACAGCGCACCACTCACGTAACCCGCAAAGTCGAGCCGGATTGTGCATTGCACCCGTAATACCTCATACGTTATTACACCAGCACATCCCTATGTCCCAAAAGGGAATAGCGGGTCATAATAATAATAATCAACAAGCTTGTTATGATGTTTGTTTGTATATTTATTTATTTACTTTTTAAAATTTGTTATTGATTGTTTAATCTTTATCCAATTGAGATGCACCAGTTAGTTTAACGTTTTCTTTTCATCAGTCAGTTACATCTCGTATACTTTTGCTTTCGCCGATATCTTTTCTTCTTGTTCTTTTTTATTATGCTTGACTGTTACGGATTAGATCTTCTCTTCAAATTCCTTTGACCGTACCGGTGTCTCTACACAGGCTTCTTTTCTATTTTGTTCTTTTGCTCCTATACCTTCCCCTCATTTCCCTTCTTTTTTTGCAAGCTTATTATCTTCCTTTTTCTCCTCATCATTGTTCTTCTTTTTCTTTTTCTAATTGAACACCTTCACCTAATCACTGTTCTTCTTTTTCTTTTCCTGATTCAACTCCTTCTCCTCTTCCCACTTCTTATCTCTTTCTTCTTCTTCATCTTAGATCTAAACTTAGGCAAGGAATTTGTTTTCAACTCGTAGATACGAGTTAAAATGTCTTTTGTTTGATAGTGTAATATTTGTTAGTGGCTCTTTATCTTTTATTCTGGTGAGATATTTCATACTCAGGCCTTTTCTCCTTCAATGATTATATTCGTATTCGTAATATTATTGTTATTTCTCCTTTCTCTTCTTTTTTGAATTATCTATTAGGACTTACGTCTTCTTTCTTTTTTCCTTAGAACGCGTTTGGGATCTACCCGATTTTCTGTTCTTGTTTAGATTTTCTGTTGAAGTTTCTAAATCTAAGTTTTCGTCATTTTTTTCTGAAAATCGCCAAAACATTAAAAAAAGATCAGAATGGAATACCTATATAAGGATGGGAGATACCGGAACAGTTAAACGAGTTCGAAACCCGAAGATCACCGAGGATCACCGATCACCGTGATCTTATAAAGAAGAAAACTTGTTTGACCATTCTTCTTCATGGATTCTTGTTCGTTACTCACCCTTTTATCTCACTTCTATTTTTCGCATTTCAAATGATTTCGTTATTGCTATCGAGGGTATTGCTGGTTTTGTTGTTATTTTCTTTTTGTTTCGCCTTATAGCTTCATAATGGATCGAATCTTGGGTTTTTGCTATCCGTAGCACTTATGCCCATCTTGTAATACTTATTAGTTAGTAAGAATCGTTTCAAATTTTTATCTTTCAATTTTTGTTTGTAATTAAGTGCATTCTGTTCTTATTTTCTTTCTTGTGTTCTTCCTGTTTATTTCTCTTATTTATAATCGATTAGATCTTGGTTTTTCTTCTTGGTTTCCTGTAGCATTCTTAGAATCAATCCGTACTACTTTTACGATTTGTCTATTTTGTAACATTTGTTACGAACCGTTTTAATGGTTTTGTTTTATTGAAACTTTTTGTTTTCTTTAAAGTAGTAAGTAAAGCCATAACCTTCGAATTGATTCCTAGTTTTGCTATTGTCCCTTTTTTTGTCTGTAACCCATAGATTGTAGCTTGGTCTTTCATTTCATTTTATTATTTTTGGGATTTCTCAATATTTCTTCCATTTTTGATTTAGATTAATAGATTTTAGGAATACTTCATTTATCGCTCTATTTAGGCGGTCTGTTCAATATGTCTTCTTTCGTTCTTTTTTAGTAGTCCTTACATATCCCTATACAGGACAAAGGCTTCTTTCACTTTGTAGTGATTGGAATCGTTCCTAATTATTTGCTGCTATTCATGGATTTGTTTGGACCTCGCTGTTTCATTTTGCATGGTATCCGTAATTCTTTTCAAAATGTACTATCAAGTTTTTAAACGCCCTTTTGGTCGAATGTAGTTTTAAATCTATTATTGTTTGTAATTTTGTTAATAAAAAAGAGTCTTGCTTTATAATGAATATTCTTAATTTTTATCTCAAAATTTTCTAGGCAGATTTAGTAACAATACATGATAAATATTTTATAGTTTCTTTCAGGTCATTCGCCAAAATGTCGAATCCTCCACAAGAATCCTTTAGAAAATATGATAAATATTTAAAGATGGTTTAGCATTCGCCCTAATGTATTTTTAGTATTATTTAATTTATTGTGTTCAAATTCATTTTCACTTAAATTACAACTGCTGCTTTGACAGTTTGGATTTAACTAAAAACCTTCTTAAAACCAAAACATTGATGACCACAGGTTTATAGAATTATCAATCCCAAAAACGAAAAAGAAACAAGATTAAGAATACCGTTTATTATTGTGTATATAATTAGGATTTACCTACCTATACACTTTTAGTAATGAATTAAAACATAATTTTCATTTGTTGAATTCACAGTTGGTTCCATAACTGAAAATATACAAATCCTTCTTCTGCCAGCAGTAAGTTAACTTAGATCACATCAGTCTTTGAGAAGGTACTTTTTCTAACTGTTTCAAGTGATTATTAATTTTCAGAAGTTTCTTAATGGTCTCTTGGTCGCAAGCTTTGAATATAAAACTACAGGAAGGAGGCTAGATAAACCAGACGTGAGACCAAGATGGGTGTTGCATATGGCGACTGAATATTTCCGGTGTGTCAGTGGTGTACCTTTTAGAGTGGATACGGGATAGGCAAACCTTTCAATATAAAATATTCAAAGACGTAAATTGACAAAAAATGTAGTAAAAGTATGAATGAACAAAAATTGGAAGCTGCAAGAAATAAAATATTATAATGCTGACGGTTAAACCAGTTTTTTAAATATGTATTTTGCAAAGTTCTAATCTACAGGGTCCTGCAGCTCACCTCCCGTCTTATGTAGCTCATTTATTAATAGACATAGAATTTTTATATATCGCAGACGTTGTCTGTACCCGAGGGCGCATTTCAGGAAAATATTTTTGATTATACAGGATGTTCTCAAAAAGTGTGACGTCATTATGATATATTTTTTTAGATTACACGCCCGATATTTTTTTGCATATTTGGGTACCTCTTGTGGTTACCTACATACCCCTAAAATTTGGTTGAAATCGGTTCAGCGATTTCAAAAAAAAAAAAAAAAAATAGATAAAAAACTGTTTTGCACTACTGATTTTAAAACTTGATAAAAGATACAAATAGTGCCTCGTTAATAAAATTAAACGAGGTACTTATTAAGTAAGGTTATATCAGTTTGGTTAACCTAGTTTGGTTGATCCGAATTATACAGGGTGTCCAAAATGTAGTGTCAAACTCTTCAAATTTTAAAGCAATTTATTTCCCTTATTTTCAATTGGAGCCCCTGTATATTTTTATGTCATTCGATGCTAAATTAAAAAATAAACATTTTTTCTAAATACAACCCTATCAAAATTCCTAACACATTAAAAGTTATTCGGCGAAAACTCGTTTTGGTAACAAACTATTCCAATTAGTGCCTATTAATATTAACGGATTTTGACATAATTTTGTAATTACAATAGTAGATTACGTGCCAAGTGCAGAAAAGTGGATTTTTACTAGACGAGTATGGCAGGTTTGAGTACGAGCGATAGCGAGTACTTAAATGCCATACTATTTTTTCGCATTTTATATTCTCACATAAAAAGTTATCTAAATTTATTGAGATACATTCTGAATAAAATTAATAAAAACACTGAAAAAAGTAGGCGGATTTTGACATAACAGAATTCAATTCAAACAAATAAATACACTTTTTTTGGAAATCTAATTCCGAACTGGACTTGAGTGACGAAAATAACTTGGAAAACCATTCAGAAGATATTTTAAATGCTGCCCGAGAAGCTGTCAAATTGCATTTTAATGAAACCTGACGTTGCTATGCAGTAATGGTTGCTATACTGTAAAGTGACCCATTACTTCACGATTTTGAGTATACTAATGTAATACATTAGTGTATGAAACGTGAAAAAACATATGATATCAATAAATTGTTTTTCAATGCCACCTTTTTTCATTGAAATTACTATTGGAATAGTTTGTTACCAAAACGAGTTTTTGCCGAATAACTTTTAATGTGTTAGGAATTTTGATAGGGTTGTATTTAGAAAAAATGTTTATTTTTTAATTTAGCATCGAATGACATAAAAATATACAGGGGCTCCAATTGAAAATAAGGGAAATAAATTGCTTTAAAATTTGAAGAGTTTGACACTACATTTTGGACACCCTGTATAATTCGGATCAACCAAACTAGGTTAACCAAACTGATATAACCTTACTTAATAGGTACCTCTCTTAATTTTATTAACGAGGCACTATTTGTATCTTTTATCAAGTTTTAAAATCAGTAGTGCAAAACAGTTTTTTATCTATTTTTTTTTTTTTTTTTGAAACCGCTGAACCGATTTCAACCAAATTTTAGGGGTATGTAGGTAACCACAAGAGGAACCCAAATATGCAAAAAAATATCGGGCGTGTAATCTAAAAAAATATATCATAATGACGTCACACTTTTTGAGAACATCCTGTATAATCAAAAATATTTTCCTGAAATGCGCCCTCGCGTACAGACAACGTCTGCGATATATAAACATTCTATGTCTATTAATAAATGAGCTACATAAGACGGGAGGTGAGCTGCAGGACCCTGTATATAAAATATGTATGTGACGCCTATGATATTTACTCTTGACATTGACATTGACAATAAAATTATAACCTCGCTACACTCCTTCCTGTAGTTTTATATTCAAAGATCGCAAGTGTTCAATCTACTATTACTGAACCAAATCCAGAGTAGGTAACAGTAAAGCAAAAAAGGTGTAAAAATACTTCATTTTTCTAAGTCTAATCTAGAAATCAACTAAACTATGTCTATTTTTTTTTAGTTATATTCGTGCTTTCTTTTGTAATGCTTACTTCTAGAGGTTTCAATGTTTCATTACTTTTTATGAGTTACAGAGGAAATCCTTAAAACTTTTTTGTCGAAAATACCAGTCAATAACCCAACGAAATCAATACCACACACCGAAATTAAAACCAAATCAAAAACAGCTGTTTCTCTCATCTTAAATTAATAACACAACAAGTTTTCGGGCACGATTTTCAACTGCCGCTAATAATCAATACAAATCAGATAACTTCTTTAGAAACATCAATCACTAAAGCTAAAGCATTATATTGAATAATTTCATTAGCCGATCTAATGCTGGTTTCATTTACAAACATATTTAATCAATTTGGTACACAAAACTTAATTTGCATTTAAAAGACGATTTTCGAGTGGTAAATTAACTTCGAAACTAATTACTTCTAAAACATTTAACACTAGAAGACGGTATTTGTAAAGCCTGTCACGATAGTTTAAACATTTAACACTAACCTTGTCAGTTTTAATACTTACCATTACCAAAGAGTAAAGAACTAACTACAACGTGTATTTTATTTAAGTTAGAGTCTTAAAGTCAATAGGTGGGACTTTTTAACAAAAATACAGCTGAGAGATCGCCTGTGAGAGCTTTTCTTCTTGTGAGAAGAAAATCAACAAATATTTAATCTCATAGTAGTCTGCGTACGTGCATTATAAGTAGAATAGCAGCACTTGGGCGGCCATTTTGTTTTTAATTAGGTCAATCAATTTAATCGATTGCGCAATCAAGGTCGAATTAATGGGATTAGCGGTTTAATTAGATCAATTCGCGGTTTATTTAGGCCAATTTAGATCAATCCGCGGTTTATTTAGGTCGATTTAATGGGATTAGCGGTTTAATTAGATCAATCCGCGGATTATTTAGGACAATTTAATGAGATTACGTCATAATTAGATCAATCCGCGGTTTAATTAGATCAATCCGCGGTTTAATTAGGTCAATCAAAAAGTTTAATTAAATTCTCGATTAAAAGCGGCGGCCATCTTGGAATTAATAGCTCGATCAATCAGATTTAATTAGGTCGATTAAATTCTCGATTAAAATCGGCGGCCATCTTGGAATTAAATCAAGTATTATAGCTAGTTCAATCAGTTTAACTGTTTAATTAGATCAATCCATCTCTCTCACCCTCTATATTGTACAAATGGGCAGGGAATCGGCGGGTGCATAATTAATTATTCAGAGTGACATATTGAATTAATCTTTAATCAAAGTTATCAAATTCAATCAGGTTAACTGTTTAATTAGATCAATCTACCTCTCTCACCCTAAGTGACATATTGAATTAATCTTTAATCAAAGTTATCAAAATTCGGCGTTATCGCGGTATCAATTCAGCCGATAAAATTAACTAGACTGAGTACAGTCATTTTTTTTCTCAAACAAGGTACGTCTTCGACAAGTTGGGACCTGTATGTTTACAATTCAAAGCTTATGACGTCAATAGGGATTAATTTTTCTTAACAATAGAAACCTCGAGGGTCCAGCTGTGACATCACGGAAAAACACATGAGTCATCAAAACGTCAATCACCCACTCGGGTGTAAACAACAATAAAAGTAACTTATTTCAAATCCCCGGAATACAGGAAATGACTAATGTGACAGTCATTGTGTGACTGTCGCAATCAATAACCATTGTTCAAAGGATCTTTCTAGATTATTCTACAAGTTGCGTCATGAAAAGGCATGTTTTGACTTGTATGTGAGACATCTCCCCTTCCATCCTACACTACGGTATAAATAAGCGAACAGATTCCCACTCGGCCATTCAGAGTTCCTATCAGTGTTTTCTACCTAGTGACCTATTGAGTAAGTTATGAATAACCAGCAAGAAAATTCAACCGTTGAGGCCAGGAAGCGTTGGGCTCCATATGATAAATCGCGTCGAGGTGGCATCCAGAAGTCTACATCAGTAACCAAAGAGCGACCCCGAAGTTTCTCGCCACAACGCCATATCACCGAAGAAGACGTGCGTGTGTTTCAAGAAGAAGCCCTGCCTGCATATGGTGTTAAACCCTCTGAAGATGACGCGCAGCAGAGAAACCTGGTACGAAACGAGAAGAAGCGTCTACTTTGCGGATCCTACCTCCCGTTAAATAATTCTGCAAGTAAGTTGATACATATTGGAATGGATCCGTATAAAGATTTTGCCCCGGTTGTCCGTATCGTTAAAAGCGGTATTGAAGCTGGGGTAGAATTCGAAGAAGAAGCGTTCAAGGAGTTCGTTAATGTTCTACCCGAGATATTAGTGGCCTTGCGTGAAGGTAGTTTAAACTTCGATTTGCAGCGTTACAAAATGCTCTGTACGGGGTGGCAAACGTGTAAATTTGTACCAAAAACTGGTACAGAAACATTTGAACTTTACGCAATGTATTCTACGCTAGCGAAAATTGTGGACATGAAAGATTTTCTCTTTGTGCGCCTAGAGACATTGAAAAGGAGTGCTATGAAGATGTCTGTGTTATTTACTGAGTTTTATACAAATGTAGCATGTATTGTTGAAAATTCTGGAAATTTTGACGTATTAGACGTTTTACTTTCAGACACCTATAAAATAGATTATAGGGGTGAAGATGTTTTAGGTGAATTGATTTATAATTTTAAAAATTTTGTTATTACTGTAATTCAAGGTAGTGTAGGGTCTGATGATCGATTGTACATTGCTGGTGGTGTTAATAGATAAATAAATAAATATTGTTTCCACGTATACCTGTCTTATTATTTATATAAATTTCTAATTCTTTATCCTACAGCCAGTTTAACTCTGACGTTGATGCAATAAACATGGAGTGCCAGTTTCAACATCCGTTTTCGGCAATTGTTGCGGGGCCGTCAGGGTGTGGAAAGTCGTTTTTTGTAGTTGATTTTTTAAAAAATATGAACAGTGATAATATATGCAATGTGAAATTTGAAAAAGTAATTTGGTTTTATGACGAGTGGCAACCTTTATATAAAGACTTAAGCTCCATAGCTGAATTTCAACAAGGACTACCAAATATGGACCAGTTTGACGGGGTTCAACCAAATTTAATAATTATTGACGATTTAATGCGCGAGACAAACGGCAGTATTGTAGATATATTTACTAAGGGGTGTCATCATAGAAATTTAAGCGTGTTTTTCATAACACAAAATATATTTCATCAGGGCAAAGGGCAGAGGGATATTTCCCTTAATGCACACTACATCATATATTTTAAAAATCCGCGAGATGGAACTCAAATACGTCATTTAGCGTGTCAAATAGTCCCTTCAAACATTAAATTTCTACAAGAAGTGTACCAAGACGCAACTTCCAAGCCTCACGGCTATTTACTCTTCGACTTAAAACAATCAACACCTGGTGAGTTTAGATTCAGAACATCTATATTTCGAGAGGATGGTTCATGTTATGTGTATGTGCCGAAGAAGGAGTATAAATACAACAACACCTATAAATCTAGCGTCATTAGTGCATGATGCCTCACGCTGTGATTAAAAACTCTGAATTGCTCCGTGCCCTAGCAAAACTCGGACCTAAGGAGCGAGCGGCTCTCTTAAAGGCCGTGGGTGATAAAGAAATTCATTGTATTTGTGAATGTATTTATAACACTTTAAAAGGAAAAGTTCCATTAAGTATTCATCAGAAAAGGCGACTCTCTCAACACAAACACATCCTAAGGCGATTGGTGAAACCCGGGGAACCTATATTCAAGAAGAGAAAATTGTTAATACAAAAAGGTGGTGCATTACTACCGTTAATTCTTGCTCCACTAATTAGTGGAATTCTGGGAAGTTTGCTAAAATAAACTAAAAAATGGAGCATGCTAAGAAAATGATGATTGTGCCTCCCGAGTTGCTACAACGGTTAACTGTTTCTGAAAATACACAACCAAAAATATTATCTCAATTAGACGAAGACATGCAAAAAGTTCTTGGCTCCAAATTATCGGATCATGACAAATGGGCCCAGTACAATCAGGTGTTGCAAAGATATTTACACTTTACGGACCAGTCTCGTCAGCCAGTCAACGTGCCTGTGGAAGTCAAACAAGAATCTTTACAGCATTCAGACATACTAGCCACACTACCCGATACGTATAAGAGAAAGGCGAAGAATCTTATTAATATTTTATCTTCAACTGGCTCAATTGATTGGGATGATAAGGGAACCGTCTCCATAAAAGGTGAAATTCTACCGTCATCAAATATTATCGATCTAATAAATGATACACTAAGACCTCGCAAAAGTTCAAATCCTGCAGGCTGGGAGCAGTTTGCATCCTTTATGAATGAGAAAAATATACCTCATGAGTTAATAGGTAACCCTAAACGACGTAATGTTTCATCTTATAATCAATCGCCAAAATTTTTAAAATCAGAAGTGAAGCCCGAAGACTACGATGCCGATTCAGAAGGTCGTATAAAAGAAGTTTCTGGATCTGCCTCAACCAGTCAACAAACACCTGCTAGCACACGCTCTAAAAAGCGTAAAACTTTAGGCAATACGACACGCTCGGCTAAATCTCTGGGCTGGGCAAGACTTAAACTTTAAAAATGGTTGATTTGAATACCATCTACTACGACCCTTCAAACCCTGTTGGATATTCTGGTGCCGATTCATTAATAAACTCTGTAAAAAATCAAGTTCCAAAAGCCGACGTAGAAGAGTGGTTAAAGAAACAGGATGCTTACACTGTTCATAAACCTCTTAGAAAACATTTTCCAAGAAACAAGTACGTTGTTAGCAACATGTTTGAATTATGGCAGGCTGATCTTTGCGACATGAGGACTTTGACTAAATACAACGATGGAAGCAATTATATTTTAACAGTAATAGATGTCTTTAGCAAAATGGCTTGGGTAAGACCTTTAAAATCTAAGACTGCAGCATCAGTAATAGAAGCTTTTAAAGAAATATTTAACGAATGTGAAACGACTCCTTTAAAAATTCAAACTGACAAAGGCAAAGAGTTTGTGGCAGCGCCCGTGCAGAAACTGTTTAAAGAACATGACATTAATTTCTTTGTTACCAATAATCCCGATGTAAAAGCGGCCGTAGTTGAAAGATTCAACCGAACACTTAAAACAAGAATGTGGCGTTACTTTACCTATTCAAACTCGTACAGATACATCGATGTACTGCAAGATTTAGTTTCATCATATAACAATAGATATCACTCGAGTATCAAAATGCCCCCGAGTAACGTAAACGAACAAAATGTATTGGAAGTATGGACCAACCTTTATCGTGGAGGAGTGGGGGTACAAAGAAAACCTAAATTTAAAGTGAATCAGCATGTTAGAATCAGTAGAACAAAACATACATTCGAGAAAGGTTACGAGACAAATTGGAGTGAAGAGGTCTTTAAAATCTGCGCGACTATACAGCGGAAGCCGCCTGTATACAGAATACTTGACTTAAACGACGAAATTATTGAAGGAACTTTCTACGAGGAAGAGCTACAACCTGTAACGTTAGAAAAAGACACAGTATTTAAAATCGATAAAGTGTTAGCTGAAAAAGGTCGTGGCAAATCAAAATATTATTTAGTGAAGTGGAGGGGGTACAGCGACAAGTTTAATAGTTGGGTAGCAGCTTCAGAACTTAAACGTTTGTGAAAATGGAGAACGAATTTTATCTAACTCTCTTAAGCAACAGTTCAATGGAATATTTTCCCAAAAACACTACAACAAAGTTTATTACACAGTTACATAAACGTGTAAGGTTAACTAGTAACTGGGTTGTTGGAATTGCTGAAATTCAATATCCGTGTTCCTTTTTAGCTGTGACAGACACGGATAACTTAATTTATTATCGTCTAACGCCACCTAACGCTGAAGACAAGGAAACGGTGCTAAAAAATGCTAGCAGCCATTTCAAAGACAGCTCAGAAGTTTTATACGAAAATGACGGATGGTTTGTTTTTCACATACCAGCCGGGAATTACGAGAATATTGAAGATGTTATTACGACGATTAACAGTCATCAATTACTAAGTAGGCTGTTGGAATTTAAGTACAATAAAGTTACTAAACGGGTGTCGTTAAACTTAAAAGAGCAGCTAGCCGTACTGGGGTTATCACAAAGATTGGCTCTTCAACTTGGATATAAACCGGGGACAAACATTGCACTCAACCAAGCCCCGTCCCACCCCTCAAATATCTGGGTAGGCCTGCCATCTCAAATGTTTGTATATTGCGATATTGTAGAACCTCAACTTGTTGGCGATGTTTTATCACCACTTGTTCGTATTATCAATATAACCTCAGACAATTATAATTACGGATGTCATAAAGATGTAATATTCTCGCCCACTCACTACATCCCTGTGATGAGAAAAGAATTTGAAAATCTCGAGATAGATATAAGGACCGAGACCGGAGCCTCGATGCCATTCGAGTTTGGAACTCTGAGCTTGAAACTACACTTCAAGAAAATTAATTAATGATGGATTGTCCCTATCAACAATATTACGTACAACAGGCCGGGAGTGGTATTGGGGCTATTTACAGAGGAGCTCCTTATCAACGTGGACATGGAATTGGATCATTTCTGGGCGGTATATTTCGCAGCATCCTTCCTCTTTTTAAGACTGGTGCTCGAGTGGTGGGGGAAGAAGCCTTGAGAAGTGGGAGTAATTTTTTAAACGATCTAGCCGACAAGCGCACCGTTAAAGAAGCCTTTCACAATAGATTAGAAGAAGCTGGAAAAAATTTAAAACGTAAAGCCGATGCAAAAATCAGCACTTTAATGGACGGATCCGGGTATAAAAGACCACGCACATTAAACATTACTCAGTCTATATCAAGATCTCCTGGAAGGGTCGTCAAGCGTAAAAATACTACGAAAACAGAACATAGTGATATATTTACTAAAATTTAAAAATGTCTTTTCTACATGCTCATTCTTGTGAATGCATTAAATCGGAGCTGGACTTGTTTGCGTTACCTTCGACTCAAACTAGTATCGAAAATGGACAATGGATATTTTATAAACCGCTTTCTTCGCTTACTGATGACGCACCTATCGAATTTATTGTACCCGGAAATGGAAATGATTACCTGGACCTGAGTCAAACTATGCTACATGTAACCGCAAAAATAGTGAAACAAGACGATACACCTCTAGGCGATGAGGACAATCCAGCCCCCGTAAATAATTGGCTACATTCTCTTTTTAGTCAAGTGGAGATATATTTAAATCAAAAATTGGTATCACCTCCAAACAATACTTACGCCTACCGTTCATACATAGAGACTCTTTTGAATTATGGGCCTGAAGCTAAGAGTTCTCACTTGACCTGCTCGCTATGGTATAATGATACAGCTGGAAAAATGGACGCCACAGGCGATGAAAACAGTGGACTAGATAAAAGGCGGTCGTTCACGAGTAAGAGTAAACAAGTTGAATTAATGGGCCATGTTCATGCGGATTTGTTTAATCAAGAGAAATTTCTTATTAACGGTGTTGAAATGAAGATAAAGTTTGTTCGGTCACGTGACACGTTTAGTTTAATGGCTATCGCGGGTTCGACGTATAAAGTGAAAATTACTGACGCTAGTTTATTAATAAGAAGAATGAAGATAAACCCCAGCATTTTGATAGCTCACACTAAAGCTCTGGCAACGGCTACATCTAAATATCCAATAACTAGAACTGATGTCAAGGTTTTAACAATTCCATCAGGTGTACAAAGAAAGTCCTTAGACAATGTGTTTCTCGGACAATTACCGAAACG
This sequence comes from Melanotus villosus, assembly GCA_963082815.1. Classification (NCBI taxonomy): domain Eukaryota; kingdom Metazoa; phylum Arthropoda; class Insecta; order Coleoptera; family Elateridae; genus Melanotus; species Melanotus villosus. The sequence goes on from OY720425.1 coordinate 42,352,379, forward strand.
CTGCATTGTCGGATTTGTGACAAATAAAGCATTCAACGGCGATTATGCATCCAATCCCTTTAATTTCGATCACTTTAAAATGAATTATTTTTCATTGTATATTGACGGACAACAGATTCCTACTAAACCTTTACAACCAGATTTTACAAAGGACGGAATGTACGTTCGGGCCTACCACACCTTATTTTCGGGGACAGGAATTCATTTTCTGAACGAGGGTAACGATATTTCACGCGAAAATTACTCTAAAGGATATTGTTTTTTCGTTTTTGACCTAACACCAGATTTATCGGCAAACGCCAGCACTCATTGGAATCTTGTGAAGAATGGCTCACTGCGTGTAGAAGTTGGATTTGAAGAAGCTTTGAAAGAAACAGTGAATTGTCTGCTATACGCAGAATTTGACAACGTAATCGAAATTGATAAACACCGAAACGTGGTGGTGGATTTTAGCAGTTAAAGCAAGTTTTGTTGCAAGTGGGGATTTAGTCAGCTGCTTGTAGTTGCATAGTATGGACGTGTTCGTTGACTTGCAAGGGTTCCGTGGAGTTGACAAAAAGTTCATTCCAAAAGAAGTTGTTATTATTTCCGGCGACGGAAACAAAATTGAAATCCTTCACTTCGAACCCCCTCAAATTTATTCATCGCTACCTGCTTCTGTAAAAAAGGACGTGACATATCTAGAAAATTATTTTCACGGACTGTCTTGGGATTCAGGCTTCGTAAATTTTGAAGAGTTTGAACTAGAACTCAAACGTGTGGTGCAGTGCTTCGATACAGTCTTTGTTAAAGGCGAGGAGAAGAAGAAAGTTTTAAGCTTTCTCAAACAAACTGTTATAAATTTGGAGGAATTTGGGTGTCCGTCTTTAAATAAATTGAAGAAAAAGAAAACTGCAGTACGTTGTATGAGTCATACAATTGAAAATCCTGTTTGCGCCGTTGAAAACGTACTACTTTTATCTGATTGGTACAATGAACACGTTCGAAATAAAGAGCGCTCTCCGGACAATACCGAGTCAGTCGAATGTGAATCGACATGTTTATGCTTCTGATGAATTGCCTACGCGTATAATTAGACCATGTGCGATTGTGGCAAACACAGATCCATTTTATAAACCCGGAGAACACTGGGCAGCCTTCTACATCGATGAAAATGGTCATGGCGAGTACTTTGATTCATTCGGACGCCACCCCGAAGGACATCATTATAATTTTATTCAGAAGAATTGTAAATCTTGGAAAAGTAATACTAGAATGATCCAGAGTATGACTTCAAATTTCTGCGGCCATTACTGTTTAGTGTATTTATATTTAAAAATGAATAATGTATCAACTTTAGATTTTCTAAGTATGTTCGATAATAATTTAAAAAGCAACGATCGGCTCATCAAGCTGATATACGACCGTTATTTCCCTAAGATAAACTTGTCAACTCGGCGTATGATATACTGAATGTAATACAATCTAATGTATAAATTGTAAGTGCACTTTTTTATATAAATAAAACTTTTTTAAACGATTTCTTGTTTCCTTATTCTCTACGAAGTAAAACAAAGAAAAATTTCGATTTGTATAAGAGTTTATTATTATTTCCATATATGTTGGTGGGTATAAAAAGTGAATTATGTATATAATAATAATCGTATAACGAAAGTGTAAGTGATAAGTACAGCAGTAACATTAATAGTTAAAATTGATTAAAACTTGGTTACATAAAATCGATTAACTAGAGTTAAACTTGAATTATTATTATTTCCATATATGTTGGTGGGTATAAAGAGTGAATTATGTATATAATAATAATCGTATAACGAAAGTGTAAGTGATAAGTACAGCAGTAACATTAATAGTTAAAATTGATTAAAACTTGGTTACATAAAATTGATTAACTAGAGTTAAACTTGGTAGCATAAAATTATCTACAGAGTAAAAAATGCTGATACTTGGAAGTTAAAAAACTATTATAATAGAGTACTGATAAATGATTAAAAATGAATAACTAAAACTAAATTTGGCTATACAGAGTTATATACATTTTAAAATATTAATATTTGAACTTAAAACTAATGTGATATGAAAAAGTATATACAAGCTAAACTAAGAATAATATATAAAAACTAAGATTAATTATGCTAACGTACAAAAATAAAACTAAAATTAATTACTGGGAGATGACGAGCAGTTTCAGCTATATCGGTGGAAATCTACCATGTTATTACTAACTTACGTTCTATAACCGAAAGGAAGCGTGTCAAAACTATCCTCTACACGCCGCCGCTTCGTATACTGAACTCGGAACACCTTCCGTTCAGGCTTGGAAACGACCTCGTGCACAGGTGTTCTGACAATCTTTCTATCGGTTTGAACGTACGTGGCCTCGGCATCGTTAAGAACCATGTCTTTAAGGGTCTCGAAATTGACACTTTCAGAATTCTTAAAATTCAGGGTTATCCCTTTAACTTTGCAAATAAATATAAAGCCATTCTTATTGGTGGAAAACACCTTAAAGGCATAGTTCTTAGGTCCACCACTAACGAACTCGACAATGTAACTACCGGGCCCGTAACACTCGATCTCGTCGGTCATGTCACCGAGGAAATCTCCTGTTTCGGGTACCCACTCACCCGGTCGCTGTGTAAAAATCACACTGTCGGTGTCGAAGTACAGCACACGTCTACCCAGCTTTTCCAAATACTTATACAGCTCGAGGCGTGCATTAGCTGTCGTATATGCAGCTAGCGCGACATTGACGGTATTCAATGGCTGAATACACTCGTCCGGCCTGTCCCAATTTAGAATGATCGTATCATCGTCCACAGGAGTTAATGTATGGACTTCAACCGAAGGATCGGTAAGCTTCTTGAATAACTCATTCGAGTCCGTGATGATAGAGGACTGCATTAGATTTTCTCTCTGGGCAAACTTACCCCAGAAGCTGTTTAAACACAATTTCGCAATGTACCGCATACCCGGATTTGACGCGATTTTACCTTTATCTAATGCAACCCCCTCTCGATCAGCGTATTCGGAAACATACCGATCCTTGGCCTGGTCATCCGTACACCAAGAAGGCCATCCACTACACTCCTGCTTTATCTTCACGAAATTATTAACGTAATCTGAAAAGAGTCCCCCTGTTTTCGTTGCCTTGTTGTACTGAGCGACCTTATATTCCCAAACCTCTAAAATTTCTATCACCCTGTAGCCCAGCGAAATAGCTTTCCGGAGTTCATCCGCCACGTAAGTACCGGTAAATTGACGCTCATCCTGCGTATGAGCACACTCGCCCATAAACTTGTCCTCAGCACAAGTTCTACACAGAACAAACATCAATTTACCGTGCATTCTAAGAGGTAGAACAGGATGATATAGATCGGTTGGTGGTACAATCGTACACTTGACAATGCCCTCTACAGAATTAAGATCAATCTGTTCACATTTATCCCTGCCCACATGAATTTTAGGATGCCCTATGGGGTATTTCCCATACTTATTAACAAAGGGATACAGTGAACAGACGTCTAAATACCTGATCTTCTCATCCTTTTCTACCTTGTGATGCAACTTAATCGCATTGGTACGCCCACCGAAGAAACTATTTCGTGGGTTTAAGGGTTCGTGTCTAATAACGTTGTGATTTGCCAAAAATTCTGCGGCCTGAATATTAGTTTTTAGAAAATTTTTAAAACGACATTCTTTCATTTCAACGAGGTTATACCCAAAGGATCGGATGCGAGCTGATGTGGCCTCTGTCTTCTCACGACGCATAAACATCGTTTCATTTTTGTCACCACCAAGTTGCGCCGTTTGATCAGGGAAACAAGCTTCGCAACCGTGGTAGTAACAACCCTGGAACTGGTATACAGTGTTCGTAGCCTCGCAGAAGCCATCGACCAAGCAGCCCTCCCTAAGTTTAACCTCGCGACTATTACCCGCGTGTTTAATTTGAAGATCCAAAGAGTGTTCAAGATATAACAACCATTTGATGGCGATAGCTGATTGCTTGTCGGCCATTCTATAACCGTTTGGGGGTATAAGGCCTATTGTATCAGCTGTAAGAAACTTACGTCTGAAGACTGCATTGCAGGAACCAGCAATCGTGCATGCTTCACGGAAGGGATCAACGCCGTTTGACGTGCAATAACTACGCCAAAACTCCAAGCAAGCCTTCCTCAGTATATCGACGTCAGAAATGCAGTATCTAACAAGCTCTTCTTGCAGGTTGAATACTGCATCTCGCTCGACCTCGCCTCTATACCAAGCAAGAAACTCACTTCTAGCCGACGTAGCCATCTCGTCAGCCCCGTAATAGTGTGTAGCTGGCATTGGCCCAACATAATTTTGATTACCCAGAGTATTAAAGAAGTGCGGGAAGAACCCTTTGGAACCCTGGAAACCAAACGTCTTGGGTAACTTGCTGAGTGGCATCGGCATATAGTTCAGAGAATCTAAAAATTTGATGTCTTCGCCGCAGGAGATGGACATCAGCTTAGTGCCATTGGATATAATTTTAGGGTTCCACCGTTCCTTCTGACTAATAATCCGGCGTAATACAAATTGTGAATCATAGCCTTTAGCGTTGTGCGCCAGAGCAACTACGGATCCTACCGATTTCTTGAATTTTAAAATGAAATTTAACAGTTCATCGACAGGATTCTCTCTAAAAATGTGCTGGCGCTTTCCGCACTTGTTGCAATCTTTATTGATATCGGCGTCGTCAATACACGACTTACACACGTTCTGTACAACGCACAAGTTTGGCTGATGCAGATAAACATTATCTGTACCTTCCACGAGAGAGTCCTGTCGACATTCAAAATCATAAAAGACAAAACCAAAATGTTTGTCTAACTTTTTCTTATTCGCGACATTCTTTGACATATGACAAAGATGACGTATGGGTTGCTCGGACCTACATCTACTGCAGTACTTGAATCCACATTTATGATTGGACTTTTTGTCAGTCCACACACTATACAGGCAGGTTGGGCACCTCCGCAAAGCCTTACACAGATTTTTGGTATGCTCAGTAAAACAGGCTTGACCGCGAAAATCTCTGTGGCACTCGTTGCACTTAACGAGGTCCACATTTACATTACAGGGGGGTGATGAATGACAGGACGGACAAATGTATTTGCAGCCTTTATGTGATTCTTTGTGACTAGTACGAATACGGCACATCTCGCAGAAGTAGGTAGTTGAAAAAGCTGAGCATAAATTAGTAATAGCATTGTAGTGCGCGTTTTCAAGGATTAAATTCAGGACTGGCTTGTCGTGATGCCGGGGTCCTTCATAATATACTGTCTTACCCAGTCGGTTATTGTACACGACTATTGTGTGATTTACCAGATATTGCTGAAACTGCTCTATATGGTCCCTGGTCCCGCCCTGGCTGAGGTCCACTCGGGCTCTAGTGCATAGCTCGTGAGTGCGTCGGTCCATCTCGGGATACCCCTTCACTAACACGGGGAGTAGGGGATCGTTGGCCCTCCAAGCCATGGCTAGCACTAGAGCCCTGGCCAAACACTGGTTGTCGTCGTTGCTGACCACCATGATACCTTTTCTGCGCCGACAAAACTCCTCGTAGCTAACGCCAGTTAGCTTTTCTCGGCCATATCCCACAGGGAGCGAGACCCTGTCCAGCTGGATTCTCAGCGCGTCCTGGGAGAAGAAACTGGCGTTGCTTTGCAGGATCTTGTCTAGCACCGCCATCACGACCTCCACGGATAACTGGTCAACACGGCGAAATGATATGCCTATAGGCTTCTCAGGAAACTTGTCGCTGTGTATGACCAGCCCCACACGGTCAGATGGCGATGCGTCGGCTACCATGTGGTCAATAATCTCAGTGAATGCATTCTAAAAATAATATTTCTTAATTAATAAACACTCTTAAAAATATAATTGGTTTTTCAAAAGACTATAAGTTTAAAATAAGTTATTTACCTTAAGCCATAAAGCAGGCCCACTCGCTTCATTGCCAACGTCGGCAAGCTTCAAGGTGACTGTCTTGGCCATGAGGTTGAACTTTTTAACCAACTTCGTGCCTTGACTAATCACCTTGAAGTATTTAAAGGCCTCAACTGAGGGTTGCTGCTGGCGGATACCTACGTTGTAGGTCGGCTCACGCCTCCGGGTCAAATTGGTAACCTAAAACAAAAATTAAATTGAATACTTTCATTCACCTTACTCCAGTTAAAAATTTGTAATTTATCGTATAAATTTTATAACATTTACCTGATTGCTAGCAGCCTCAGGTCTAGGCGCCTTAATGGGTGTAGACGCTGCCTGCCTCGGTACTTGCCGTGAAGTCGACGGTACACCGGCACCGAATGCCTGAAAATAGAGTTAAAAGATTAGGAATTTGCCTTACTTCAGACATGGAAACTTAAATTTCTTAAACTGATTTTATAAGAACTGTACTTACATCGACAGCGTCTCTCGGCTCATCCCTGGGATGCTGAACGGACGTGGGCTGTGCCTGCATAGGCCGTGAAGTCGAAGGCTGACTTTCCCCTAATGCCTGGAAGTTGAATTAAAAATTAGAATTTGCATTACTTCAGACATGGAAGACTTAAATTTCTTAAACTGATTTTACGAGAAGTGTACTTACATTGGTAACATTGTCTACCGACTCGTGCTGCTGCTTTTTAGCCTCCCCAACAACCCCGGGTGATTCAACAGTTACCTATAAAAAATAAATAATGAATAAGACTCGCACTGTATAAACGGTTGTTAATAGATAATTAAATTCCCTCGCGACAAGTTTATAAAGCCTGAATTATTTTAAAAAATCCATTTTCAGTATTTAAAATTTTACTTACCCTTCGATTCTCTTGCAGCTTCAGTATGTAGCCTTGCAACTCTTTAAGGCATCTGGCCTCAACAGCCGTTAAAGAGTAGTCTTCGTATACCATCTTACGACAGATTAGATCGTAGATGGTACACAAGCCTTCCTCGGTACGGATAAGGCCAGAGGCTACAATCTGCAGGAGTTCGTTGACGGTAGACATGGTTCTTGACGTAGTTGATGCTGGAGTCGGAGCAGTAAAGTGGAATCAGTACAGCGATGCAGCTAGTTTTATACGGTTTGTCAATCCCCTACTTTCACGATTTTTTTTCTTCCCACGGTACACGCACAAAAGGTTTCCGTTTAAACAAAGCTGCTGAGTCAGTAAAAAATACGTCTTACTTTTCGCCCTTTTCGGACAGGTTTTAACTTGTATACGAACATCGTTTCCGGTTTACAAAGACAAAGGCTTGGGACTTCGTAAATAAAAACGTCTTTAATTTTAAAAGTTTAAATCCGGTATTGCTTTTTCGGTTTCACGTTTAAAAGCTGTGACAGGCTATAGAAAACACTATTTACAGATAAGTTTTATTTAACCCGACATGTATTTATCTTTCTAAGGTTTAAAACTGTAGAAGGAAAAATCCTTGGTTTTCAAACTTGTTTTTTCAGCTTAGATTAAAAATCCGTAGAACAATCCTTTTGTTATCGGATATTAGTCATCCTCAGCAGGAAATTTCCCATCATTGTGAAAGTCAAATGTAAATTCTATTTCAAACTGTAGTCGAAAAGTTTGAATCACGTATTGTTCGTGGATTTACGCATAAAGATTTATTTAACTGCCTTTCCGGTACACAGAAATAACATAATGCACGTTTTTAAAATTGCGTCGTTAGAACACACTGTTTACTGTCAAGTTTTATTTATCATATTTCCATTTTTACAAAACTATAAAGAATAGGACGTTGGTTTTTTCAATACTTGTTTTTTCAACCCAGATTGTTTAAAGCATATTAGTCATCCCGCATTTCACATCATTGTGAAATCGTTTTTAAGTTTAACAAAAGTTGCGGCGTTAGAAATGCAATGAGTTTTAAAATGCTTCATTATTTAAAAACGCTAATTTTGGGCTTTATTGTAACAATTAAAATTGAGTTATTTCCATCTGTAGATCAGCTGACAATTAAAAATAGAATTAACGGCGATAGATTGTTATTTAATAAATTGCATTCCGAAGATTTAAGAATACTAAGTCACATGTTAGTTTTCGGGTTTTGTTTACGCTTTTTTTAAAAAATGCGACGAACCAGATGAGTAACGTTTCTTAGAAAACTATCTGTTGTTAAAAATAATTCCCTACTAACGTCATATTCGCCGGCGAACAGGTTTCAACCTGCCGAAGCTTGCCCAAGTGTTCGATCTAGTTAATTTTACTGGCTGAATTGATACCACGTAATTGATTAAATGCCGATTTGAATAAACCGCTGATTGACCTAATTAAACCGCGGATTGAAGTAAATAAACCGCGAAGATTGAGCTATTAATTCCAAGATGGCCGCCGATTTTAATCGAGAATTTAATCGACCTAATTAAATCTGATTGATCGAGCTATTAATTCCAAGATGGCCGCCGCTTTTAATCGAGAATTTAATTAAACTTTTTGATTGACCTAATTAAACCGCGGATTGATCTAATTAAACCGCGGATTGATCTAATTATGACGTAATCTCATTAAATTGTCCTAAATAATCCGCGGATTGATCTAATTAAACCGCTAATCCCATTAAATCGACCTAAATAAACCGCGGATTGATCTAAATTGGCCTAAATAAACCGCGAATTGATCTAATTAAACCGCTAATCCCATTAATTCGACCTTGATTGCGCAATCGATTAAATTGATTGACCTAATTAAAAACAAAATGGCCGCCCAAGTGCTGCTATTCTACTATTATACATCTGTTATTAATGTTTCTTTAATGGGAACATATGTTACATAGGTTATACAAACGCGTAGTTTGAATTAGAAACGTGATATTTGATTTAGTCATAAAAGTCGGTACCGGTTTACGGTTTTTCTTTGAGAAATTGCCTTATGAAATGTAATCAATGTAATTAAAACACTATTCCTAATTGAAAAGCTTTTTATTACATTTTAATGGAATAGTTTCAAATACCTTACTGCAAAAATTTTAAATTAAAAGCGTGGGCTTGGATTAAGTGCAATTTCCCAATTGTCCTAAGTCTTTGAATCTGTTGAGATTTATTTGAGTCAATTTTCTTAAAAAAATGTTTTAACGTTTTTAAACTATGTATTATAAAATAATTTACAAAAAGTAATTGAAGAATTTATTAACCCAAAACGGATTAATACGCAATTAAATTCGTTTTCAGTACTGAGCATAAAATCATTTCTGAAAGTTTATTTAGCCAAGCATTTTTTTATTCGCTTGAACTAATTGAAATGTACATACCTAAAATTCTTTTATAAATCTCGTAAATCTTAATGTTCGCTAATTATTTTTCTGGTTATAATCAATTTAACGTGTAGTAAAATAAATTAGTTCTGCATTTCGGCGTTAAAAAATTATCGCGTGTGAAATTTTATTAACGATACGGATACGTTATAAATTGTTTGGTATTTATTTTAAAAAGGATTTTTCTATTAACAGAACGCCAGGTGGCGGCTTCTAGTTTCTAATTTACATGGTAATTATGGTAATTTTGAATATTTCCGTTACAAACAAAAACCGCCTTCAATATTTGGGGTTTTTAATTTTTAGTTTTGCTTTTCTCCTTTTTGGTTTGCTAATTTCTTAGGTAATTTTTGAAAGCTTGTTTGCTTGAGGAACATTCCACGAAGATGTAGTATTTATTATAAGCAGCAAGGGATTTTACTTGAGGCAATTCCTAAATATTTTTGTTATAGAATTCCATTTTATTATAATTGCTGTACGAGAGTACGACGCACTAAGAGCAATTAGTCGTAAAGGTAAAGGTATCGGCACTTACACTCCGCGAGGGAGTATGGCCGGCAACGTGGAGGGTTAAGCCCGCTTTCATTAGTCGTAGACTCGTAGTTTAGGATATAATCTATATAAACTTCCTAACCTTCATCATCATCATGATCATCATCAATTGACATAGAGCAGATCCCGTGGATCAATGCTGGATTATGCCAGGCCCACCTCATGCCAATAAGGTGCGAAGGGATTTGTTATGATGGGTGGGGATTGGGAGCACTGTATAACGTTAACATGTCTCTGACGCCAGCCGCAGAACACCGCTTCTACAGTGCAAGGTAGTTAGTAGATCACATATTCAATGGGAGTTGGATATATGACCGAGATGTTTTATCATCTTATAATTACTGACATTATTTCTAGTATTACCACTAACTCCCTAGGTATTATTATCATTATTAAAATTAATATTTCTAATCGTACTTCACAGGTATACGAATTCCTTGTTTCCTTATTTTTATAATCACTGTTATTATGGTATACGTTCCTTCGCCGTTCTTCTACATTATTCTTCGACATTTACATCTGCTTCCCCTACTTCTATTTCTTCGTTGTCTAATTCTTCTCATGAGTCATATATGCGGTTTATTTCCTTCTTCATCATAACTTTTTTCTTGCCCATTCTTCCCAAGTTTGTTGTGGTATACCCGATCGCACTGTATCTTGTACCAGTGCTGCCCCCCCAATTCTTCTGTTCACAAATATTCTATATGGGCGTCGGTTTGCATGGCGGGGCCGAAGTTGTGATCCAGATGATCATATTTAGGGGCTAAAGTCTTTGATATTTTTGTCTAGCTGTAGTTGCCTTTCTTCATGGTTTTTCCTTACATAATTGCGATTTTCCTTCCTTCCTCTTAAGTTCAGGGCTTCTTTTTCAGTTATTTTTTGTTTCTTCTACCTTCTGTTAAAATTTTCTTTGATCTTTTCTAGTTTCAATTTTGGGCATCTACATGGGGAACCTTAAACTGAATTCTGAAAAAAAATTTTTGCAAATCCTTTTGTTCCAAAATATTTTCCAAAATAAATTTAGTTTTCTTTCAAAAACTTTTCTAAACTTGGAATATATGTATTTCCAAATGGAATTTGATTTTTCGTTTCGAAAGAAAATTTTTCCAATACTTTTTTAATTTTGAAATCTTTTCCAAAAGCAAATTAAGTTTATTTCAAAATGATATGAAATAGAAACAGAAATTATTTCCAAAAAAGGCCTCTTTCTGTAGTTTTGAATTTTTTCCCAAAACGGAATTTAGTTTTCTTTCAGTAGGTCACTTTCCAAAACGAAAGGTTTGCCTCCAGAATTTATCTAACTTCTAACTTAGAGACTTTCCAAATGAAATTGAATTTTTCTTTCAATATTCAAAATTAAAAGTAAAAGTTTTCTAAAAGTAGTTCAGAAATTTTACTTTGCAAGCGTTTTAACTCATGTATGGGATTCGCAGTAAATTGCAATATAAATATTTGTGGAGAAAAAGGAAAACCCCAGATTATCTTTTTGGCAAGTTTACTGAGTAGTCAACCAACACCACACGACCATGGTTTTCAGTGGCGTGTCGTGGGGTTTGAGTTTGGAGGGGCGCACCAGAAGTCAAACACCAAATAACCTACCAAAAGTTACGGGAAAATTTGTCTCTTTATTTTCCGAACCAATTTACATAAATACAAATCTGAAAATTGGCACATTTAAGTAAATATTATAATCGCAAATAAATGTATTCGGTACTTCTAGTGATTAGTTACTATTATCATTCTAGGTAGTTTTACTCGGCCTTTCACGAGTTCTAATAATTGCTTTCAAAATAATTAGGTATGGATTACTTCATTCTCAGTCATAACAAATATTAGACTGCATGACGGTTATTGCGTAATTTATGCTATCGAAGCTGAAACCCAAACAATATTTAGATTTGAATATATCCTTCTTTACCCACTTTTTTAGATATTTTAAATCGACTGTAAATAAAATTGTAAATATTTTTAGTTATCTAAGCAATCGTACATATTTTAGTTTGTTTTTTTTAAAATACCTATATTTTCATAATATGATATTTTTCTTTAAATGTTCTTGAACACCGAATATTGTAATGATATACAAATTGAAACAAACAATTTCATGTAACTGAAAGAAAACCATCTTTTTGTTACAAATTTAAAGTTCTAAAAGGCTCACTAGTTATTTTTTATTTCTTGCAGTAAAAAATATATCTACTAATTGCATTTATTATGAAATAATTCTGTAAAACGTTTCTTAATAAAATAACAGGATTTGAATAGCTACGAGTAGACGAGTACGAATCTTTGCGATGCTCCGATTAAATGAAAGAAGATTCATTGCTCCAACAATAAGTTACAGCAGGCCGCGCTAAAATCGCGGCCCGCTGTAACTTATACAATCGGCTAGTCTCCGGAGTCGTTCGGCGGCAATGTATAATGTTTGTTAAAAGCCGCAGATTTTCCGCGGCCGTTGGTTGAGGACGCGGATAATTAGAGATCTCAACGAGGACGGACAATTAGAGATGGGAGCGGATGTTTGGATAGAGTTGAATTTTTTGTTGAAATTTGAACTTAGTCATAGAATGTATGTAAAATAAATATTAATAATTTAGAAAAAAATTGTGTGTTCCTTAGCATTTCTTAGGAGGGGCGCGCGGCCGCGCGGCCTTATGGAGCAACCGCCACTGATGGTTTTGAACCGATACTATCAAATTATCAAAGAATATAACTATTTTATTAGTGGATTGTGGACGACTGAGCAGCAACCAGAAGAAACCGTGGTCGTGAGCTGTCGTGTTCAGCAATATTTTCCATTTTTTACTCGTTATTCATGTATGGAATTTTATATTTTAGAATATAGTTATTTGTATAATCGACTTCTACTTAATTTTATAAGTAGGTACGTGGTTATTCAAATCTATGCATTAAAAAGCTGCAGCGTGTGTAAATTTCAACAGCCCTGCTTAAACTATGGGCAACAATTTGAAATATCCTGAAAGGTGTTAAAATATCTGTTCGTATTCATTTTCTATGTGTAAATTGACGATAAGAATCATCCTTTGCAAGTGCAACTAAAACTTTTAACCATGAAACTAAATTAAAATAAAATAGGAAAATAAAATATACATTTTAATGTTGTACGCGTATTTGCATTCAGAGTTTAGATAATTAACAATGTCCATAAACATGCAGGCAATTATTAATTCAAAATCCATATCATATATCAATTTCGCGATTTTCACGTGGTTGCGGACTTTAATCGCATTGCAGCCCTAGGATGAAATATGACACCGCCGACTGTTTCCACGATCTCGTGCTCGTGATCGACCGTCCATCACCGTGACCGAAAATTCGCTTCGGGCAACTGAAACTCAAATGTTCCCAGCAGAAAGGAATCTTCTTGTGCCATCATCTATCAACTGATGATATTCTACAAATGCCTGTGCATTATGGACAAAAGGTGTAATAATTTAGCATGCGAGTGAACATTCATATGAGGCTAAATTGATGGTTATTGCTACATGTTTTTCCACTATTTGCTGATAATATTGAATGTAGTTACATGGATTGTAGTTATACTTGATAGTTCATATTTTCTTATAATGGTACTTAATGGTTAACTTGCAATTGAAAATTGCATAAAGGCGGCTTTGTTAAATTTATTCCTCTTTGTATTGGACACATAATACGACTGAAATAATTTGTTTTCGGCTACTTTAGTTAAATATTAATCCCCTACAGTTAATTGTTGATACTTTAAAGATTTACATCAAACAAGTAAGAATAGGAAAAAGGATTAAACAAACTTGCTATATTTATATTTTATATCCTTAATTGAATAAATGAAACGAATGAAGTCTTCTCCACAATTTAAAAGTTTTAAAGAGAAGACTTCATTCGTTTCATTTATTCAATTAAATCGTTACTCACTATAAGTATGGATTTCAACATTTTTTTATATCCTTGTTAAACCATTTCAAGTTACAAAAGACTTAAAATTGCCCAACAAAAATCAATTCAAAATATTACATATTTTAGGAGCAAATGTAAATAAAACTCCAAATATGAATTACAATTCTGTTTAAAATATCGCAAAATTTTATTTTTTCAGAAAGATTTGAAATTTTAGCTTTACTTCTTTAGATTTCTGTAAAAACCTTCAGTCCAGTACTGAAATACGTATAACAGTATTAAAATGTAATATCCAAAAAGTCAGTTCAGTCCCTTAAGTCCGAAAAATAAACTTCCTATGGCGCTACAGCCCCGGATGGGCTTTGGCCCTTTCAACGATTTGTTGAAATATTCTAAGCTAATTTGTTTTTACAGAGCAGGGTCGCTACTCCTGCCGCCAACTCCATTCAGAGGTTTCAACCGTATTTTTTTCTTTCTACTTTTTTGGTCTACCCTCCCATAGTCACCGATCCTCGTAGACAGAGGTGCCGAGTTAACCGAGCAATCGGGCCACCCATTCCAGTACTGACTGGAGACAACTCTTCTGATCGTACTGGACTGGGGTACCGCTACTCGAGACCTCCTCTATCTAAGAAGATTCTTAGAAAAGGCTACATTTTTGAAACAGTTTCAATTAAAAAATTTAGCTATAAAATTTGCAATTTCAGTCACAAAGCTTTGAAGTAATAAGAAACCTCTTTATATACGTTAGTTTACTTAGCTTTAACGATTAGCTATGAGCTTAAGAGATAGATTAATGCATTTCTTTTGTTCTTTCTTTTTTAATAATTTCTGAAAACTGATATAAAGGAAAACGAAAAACGAAATATTATGTTTGAAGTTTCTGAATTCAACGAAACACGAAATACTTAAAAATGACTTTAATGAATTACGAATTAGGTATTTGCTTTACCACACACAAAAAACAGTCGAATCCCAGTCGTAACTAGATTTTTAAAAACTGAAGCGACTGAAATGCTAATCTCTTAAATTAGATTAAGCGACTTATATGGCCCAAACCTTACTAACTCTATAAGGAAAAGCAGGCAAACATGTTGCTCAATTGCGTTTCGAACTCAGTTAAAAACATAGAAGTAGAAACTATAATTTAAGAAAGAAACAATTTCAATACTTTATTCAAGCATACGAGCCCCTCGTCATAATAGTTCGTCCTAGATATGCTTTAAAATCGAAGTTTTAGAAAAAATTAAAATACTTGTAATTAACGTTGAATATATGACAAAATCTATATTGAATATAGTAAAGTGATTATTCTTTATTAAATTCATCAACATACAAACACATTTTATGTCTTAATTATAAATTAATTTAAATATAAAAATTCATTGTTGCCGTCATAATAGTTCGTCCTATAGGTTTTCCACTGAGTGCAGTCACCTTTTCGTGAAATAACAGCGCGAATTCTTTTTGGCATGGTTTGTACGAGATCTTTACATATCCCCGGAGTTATATTATTCCATATTTCAGTGATTTTCTCACGTAATTGTTCTTTTGTTCGTACAGGATGGTTGTGCAATTCCCGTTTCATTTTCCCCCACAAATTTTCTATTGGTGACACAGATCGGGGCTGCTAGATGGCCACTCCATTAAAGGATTATGCTGATCTCTCAACTAACTTGTAATTACCTTTGCAGTATGGCAAGCAGCCCCATGCTGCTGGAAAATGTAATCTCCGTCGTCAGTTTTAAGACGAGGAATTGACGGTAGGAGTTCATTTTCAAGAATTTCTTGATATTTTACTGCGTTAACAGTACCATCAACAAAAAGTAAATTACCAACCCCTTGATCTGACATGCAGCCCCAAACCATTAGTGAAGCGTGAAATTTTACTTTTCGCACCAAACAATCGTTATGGTATGTTTCACTTGGCAATCTTATAACACGTTTGCGACTATCTCCACCACAAACTTCAAAACGAGATTCGTCACTCCAAATTACAGATTCTCATTGCTCAAGGGTCCAATTTTGATGGTCTTTACACCATTTTACCCGTTTTTTTTCTGTTTGGGAGTCAGCATGGGCTTCTCTTTCACCTGAGAATTGATTTTATAAAATTACTCGTAAAGTTTTCAAAATTTCATTTGCTATTGCTGCCTACCTTGTAAAAGCTGTACCCCATTTTTTTAGGTGACTACTGCAGGTGGAGACAGAACGTTCTTTTTTCAATTCCTTATTCCATATTGCAGATATTTCAGATACACATCCCCGTCTATTCTTCTTAATAATCCGCTTTAAGTTCCTTCGTTCTCGTAAAGAAACTAAAGACGGACGACCTGTTTTTTTAAACATTTCGTTGAGCCACGTGCTAAATAATTTTTGACCAGATATTTTATTTTAGAATAAGGAATTTTTAATGCCTTGGCAATGTTACAGCCAGCTTTTCCCTCTTCAATATATTTTTTGATAAGTTGCCGAACATCCGCGCTTAACGGCTTTCCACGCGCCATATTCAATTCGCTTTTTTAAATTTTCTTGCTGGTTTTAACGTAATTCAACTAAAAGTAAAGCGACAGACAGTTTGTGATATTTTGCAATTGTTTTATATCTTAGAAAAAATATATAGGCGACGAAGATCAACCAAAAACGTGTAGGACGAACTATTATGACGGCAACAATTAATTTTCAAATTTAAGTTAATTTTTAGTTAAAAGTTAAATATTGTTTCAATGTTGATAACTGTAATAAAGAATAATCACTTTACTATATTCAATATAGATTTTGTCGTATATTTTAATATTAATTACAACTATTTAATTATTTTATAAAACTTCGATATTAAAATGTACCTAGGACGAACTATTATGACGAGGGGCTCGTATACTCTTTCGTGTTCGCATTCGTTTTGCTTAAACTGCATAAACGCATGGATGGAAAATCATAATGATTGCCCTATTTGCCGTCAAAGAATTTTAAGTATGGCACCTAGTCGAGCTTTAGATAATATGGTTGCTGCTTTTAGTACAAAACAACAACAGACCGTTTTAGATATCGAAAATGAAGGCGCGAATTTAAGTAATACAAGGAACGATTGTGTGAATAACTTGCACGCATGTAATGTGTTCGTACATTGTATAGACACCGGCTTCGTAAACAGTACAGAAAATGACAACGCGCACGTGAATTACAACGATACATGAGGAAAATGATGATGCTGATAATGATAGTGAAGAAGAAGAGAAGGAGGAGGAAGAAAACGAGAATTATGTTACTGATGATGAAGAAGAAGAAGAACAAGATTTTGAGGACGATGAAGAAGAAATTGGCGAAGAAGGGGAAGAGGAATTTGAAGAAGAAAGTCCTTCGGAAGATGACAACTTTTCAGATAAACCTCTTGAAAATAATTTTGATGATCATTTTGGCTATGATTTCGATATAGATAGTCTTTGATGAGATTTTTGACTATTCTTAACCTAATCAACAATCTCTTCACTCGGCTGTATCACATGTTATATTGTGTCTGATATTTTTTTATCATCTTAAAAACCTCAATCTGTTACCTTTCTTACATATAATAGGTAGTTTTGTGATTATACAAATAATGTTGCCGTTTTGTTATTAATGTCCTGTAAATTTTATGTCGTTTCATTTCTATTTTTATTTTATGTTGATAGTTTTAGTGAGAGAATATAATTACCAAAGTAATACTTATCGAGAAACAATCAGAATGCACTGTTGCGTGCTGTTTTTTACAATTTAGATAAGATTTATTAGCAAATTTATTACATATTACAGTTTTTGCAAATAAAACTAAGATTTACTATTTCTATTATTACACGAATTATTTGTGGATCGTATATTGTTCGTTACTAATTGCCAAATTTGAATTGTATTTATAAATATAAATTATTATTATTATAAGGAGTTTGTATTATACGGTTTCTATGTTTAAATGTGTTTGTACAAAAATGGAAATATGTATAAAGTTATTAAAGTTTCTTCATTTAATTTGCATGTCCTAAGCAAATTTATTATAAAGTGATTACTGATTATTACGTTAAAAATAAGTTTATTAAAAATTTGATTGCTCACCTTGCCAAAGAATAAACTGGTTCTTAATTTAAATTTTTAATTGCAAATATAAAATAATAATTATTTAATTGGTTCACTTTCCTAGAGTTATTTCTATAATGTTAAAAGAAAGGAGACAACTTTTCTGTAACTGCTAATTTGAAAATGATTACCTAAAAAATTTTAAGGTAAGAATTGTTAAAAATGCCCTAATAAAGTGCTTATTTAAAAAAGCAATAACTGAAAGTCAGTTCAATTGATTTAGGAAAGTATCTCAATTGAGACTTTAAACAAACTTAATCTGAAAAATGGAAAACTTAAAAACAAAACAAAACGTTAAATTATAATTAGAAATAAACCAAAACGTTAATTTTAAAGAAGACAATCGAAATTAAATAAGAATCTATTTTTTCTGGAAGAAATTGGCAATGAAAATGATTTATCAATTGCAATTTATGAATTATGAACGAATGTTTTTAAATTCGTCAAAAAGCAATTCAGAAAATTAAAGAAGCAAAGACTAAAGCTTAAACCCTGAAACAATTTTACTTTCGTAATAATCATTTCAGAAACTTACCACGTAAATTTGGATATTTTGAACAAATTGAATATTTTGGATTTTAACAGATATATAAACAAGAAATATCAAACTATAACTAAAAATTAATTTAATGAAAAGGAAATTTCAAGTTTAACACTTTTAATATATGCTAAAATAAATTGTTCTTTTAATTCTGGAATTTTCCATGTTATATAACGTAAAATTATAAAAACTTTTTACGAGGCTTTTCAGAAGTCGAAATTAAATTATCAAGATCGACAAATCTTTTCATTTGAAATTCAAGATTTAAATAAATTGTTAAGCGATGAAATTGAAAGTTTTTTTTTTCTTTCTTAGCGTAAACTTTTTTAGTGTCAAAAATCAAAAGTTAAAAACCACTGGAAAGGAAATTACAATGTAGACCTGCTAACGTGAACTCAGAATTTTAATTTTAAGAGACTCAACGATTATAGAAAGACCTTGACATACATTGTTAAACTTTATCTGTTCAATAAAATTTTTTAATTGAAGCTTTAACGTTTTGGTAAGCAAAGTAAAATCTAATCAAAATTCGGCTTATAGAAAAGGAAATAAGGTTTATTTTGTTTTTAACTTTGAGCTAAGAATTAAATATGTAGAAGGAGCTTAGATTGTGAGAAGATAAAACTTCGAAATTTTCTGTGGATTTCAGGTGATAAGTTCTAACAAGTTGTAAGAAATTTCACCTCTAGAAAAGTGCAGAGAGAACCTGAAGTTTTTATTTTTAAAAGAAGTTAAGATTTTTAAAAATACTGAAGACTACAAAAATCTGAAATTTTAGCTTTTAAGTAAAGTTTTAAATACAACTTTTTATTCCTGAAGAGATTTTGTAATAAATTTTAGTTCCCGAAAACACTTAAAACTGCAACGGAAATCTAAACTTAGTTTGCTAATCAACAAAGTCTTACTCTTAAGTATTAGCATTTCTTTTTGTTAGTTGTCTATCTCTATTTACATAAACTCGTATTAAATAGTACGAGTTTAAGTAAGTACTGAATAAAAATGTGTCTCGGGTTTTGAATACCTAATTAAAAATTTACAGTGAAAGTTAAATACGAAACTAGCTTACAGAATAAACAAAAAATCCTTACATTTCGCTGTTTGGTAAACGCAAGACATAAAAGGTGTTCCCATGTTTGTGCATTAAAATTTCAAAATTAATTTACCTTAAATACTCATCATTTAAAGAGAAACGTTAAAATGTTCACCCTGAAATGTTCAGTCGATATTTAACTGGAGGCTTCGTGAAATTGTTGAATTATTCCTGAACTCGACGTTGCCCAACATTTAGAGTAAATTGATACGAGAAGGTCAAAAACAGGCAAATTTAGAAAATTACATCGTTTACAACGATAAACCCTCGAGGTTCATACAAGTTTGAAATGTATAATCATAAATGCAAAGTAAATACGTTCGTAAGGCCCCCGGAAATTAAATTTTTATATAAACTCACCTTTTGGTGCCTCGATATATTTGCCGTTGAAAAAATATTAAGAATCTCGTGTTTTATTTAATCAAAATTTGATTATTCTTTCCTTTTCGTTGTCAGAAAAGCGCTTGCGAGGAATAATTCTGTTAGTTTTTACGGAAAAACTAGGTTTGCACTGTGACGCTTAATAAAATATTCAGGATTTCGAATTTTTCCGCTTTAGTTCACTTTTAAAAGTGCGATTTTAAAAAGAAAGAGAAAAGAATCAACCAGTTCATCCGGCTTTGCAATTATTCATGCCAGAATTTCTATTTAAAAATAAAAAATCAATTTAACAACCAAACCCAATTCGCTTAATTTTCTCACTTTAAAAAGTCATTAAATAAACAGAACCAAAGAGTAATTAGCACGCCACTAATGTATTACTTTTTTGCTCTTTCAAAGCAATAAATCTATGACAGAAATAGGCATGACAAGTAGCGCATATATATTTATAACATCCAGAGTTCGTGGAAAGGAAGTCTTTTAATTACCTTAAGGTGATATTTTAATAATTATTGACATTCCTTACAACACTTCTGTCCTGTTTACCTTTTATTGATACTTAAGTATAAACAGTTGTTGATTTGTATCGATATAATTACTTACTTTTATCACCAGCTTTAATAGTTAGTTAATTATTTAATCAGTGAAACTGATATCTAACAGAATCTTAAAAATTACTACAAAACGAACAATTAATGAATTTAAGCATTGTAAGTGATCTTTTTGTAATTTAATTTGTGTTAATTTCGAATTTTCTTAATCGCCTTTTGTATTATTTGTTCTTATTTCTTCACATGTCGGTGCTTCCATTACTTCTATCTCCGCTTCTGTATTATTTGCAATGAACTTATCTTATTAATAGCAGGACTACAACGCGGACGTTCTCGGGGTCAAACCCGAGTCAGATGCTCGGCGGGTGACCTACCCAGTCACTGAAAATAATTGGATACCGAAGCACAGTAGTGGACACCTTCCTTGCTTACCGCACCATCCCAGACGCCTAGCATGCGAGACAGCGGAGGTATGAAAAGCAACTTAGCAGGCTTTAACCGTCTATGTTGTAGTCTTGTAGGCTATGTGACAATGACAAATGCAACAAGGTGTTTGACGATTTAAGTAGTTGCTTCAGTCTCAATACTTCTATGCTCCTCTATTCTTCTCTAAAAGTTCTTTTGTCTCTTCTACATAGTCTCTAAGGATGGGTTGCACAAACATGATTTAACAGTTTGGTCAAATTAATCATTCGTCAAAATGAACACAATCGAATCAAAATTCAAATGCATATGGCAAATCAAATAATACATTAGTAAACAAAAAATGATGCTCTTTTCTCAACTTTGATCATTCGTTAATTTAATAAAAGCTTTTTGCAACTGACCCTTACTCTCTCTTCTTATTTCTTGAAGGGTTATTAGATTTATTTCATTCTTATTTTAACTCTGCCTGTTTCTCCTTAAACATTGCTGCTTTGCATAGTTAGGTTAAACCATGCCTTTTTTATTCTTTCTTCTCTAAATTTCTTCAGTTGCGTTTCTTAGTACTTTTTCTAGTTTCTGCTATTTCTTTTGCATTATCGAGATATTCGTTTATTTAACTGCATTCTTACTGAATTCTTCATTGGTTTACTCTTGGCCTAGTCTCCTCACTTTGTACTTTAGTTTTCAATGTTATATATGGCTATGGGAGTGAATCCTGGTCTGTGTCCGCGAAAATCCAGAAAAGAATCCAAGTGTTTGTAAACAAATGTCTTCAGAAAATAATAAGAGTTTTCTGGCCTAATACGATTACTAATGAGGAACTATGGAGACTGACTGACCAAGAACTGATAAGAAATCTCATTATAAAAAGAAACTGGAACTGGATCGGTCACACATTACGGAAAAATATCGACGACATTACGAAATATGCAGTGAAAGGACCGTAACCGGGAAGAGAAGCAGAGGCAAGCCGCAGATGACCTGGAAAAGGGAAACGGAAGAGGAACGAAGAAGATCCGGCAAAGGTGGGGCGAGCTGCCGGTACCAACCAAGGACAAGAAGCGGTGGAAGTGCGATATATACGAGATGGCTTTTGATCTTTATTTGCGCTTCTCTTTGTGCCCTTCCTTTGTTCTTTTTTTTTGACTAAATAAGAGTCTGTGTCCAAATCTGCTCGTATTTGAATTCTTATAATCTTGCTACCCTTGCATGTTGACTACCTGGTACTACATAGCCTATTTAGTCCCTTGTTTCTTCCTGGTGCTCTCCAGGCTCCTTTGTGTATATTTTTATGTTGATGGTGGTGATAACATGGGCTGATTATTGGACAATTTCATTTTAGTTACTTTTTTCATGCTTGCCTATTGATGGAAAATATCTTCATTTTCTACCAATCTTTGCATTCCAGTTCCGTAATAAAATCGTTTCTTCTTTTTTCCTTTGGTTTTTCGTTGTATCTTCTTTAACTGTTCTTCCTCTTTTGTTGAGACATGTATATTGTATATGTATTGTTTTTTGATGCAGAAAGGCCTCTATTTAAAAAAAGCAGCTTTTTTCTGCTTCTTGTTTTTCCCTGGTTTATTTCACAGGAGAAACGGTTCAACCAGAGAATACTTAGTAAAAAAAACCAGTGTAACGATTTTAAATACTTTAATTTGCACTTACTAATAAATAAAATAAATTGAATGAACAAGTTAAAGTTAGCACGTGTTCTACCAGTTAACACGTTGAGTTACTTTAGCACCTCTTTCTAGTTCGAGTAACAAAAAATAACTGGACTTGAGGGCGATAGGGTGCATCCTCCCAAACCAACGGGTCAGGTGGCGCTGCAGCTCTCAAAGCGCAAACGTTGCAAAACCATAATAACTAAAAGTACAGCAGTACTAAACATGTATTAAATGAATTTTATTCAGATTGTCTGCTATTTTTAGGACATTCTCGGTTCACTTCATCTTATTCGGCCATTTTCAGTCAATTTTTGAACAGAGGTCTCTCTCTTCGATTTTCAACCAATCTCATCCACATCAGTCCTGTGTATAGTTTTAGATCGTTCCTCTAACGTTTTGGTCTAACTATGATCTTCATTTCCATGCCATATGCCACTATACCGCCTTGACTGATTTTGTCACCTTAGGTCTCTTAGAGGTATGCTGAGCACTTTATCACCGTTATCATCATCATCTAGCCTCTTGTTTCGTCCACCGTTGAACGTAGGCCTCCCCATAACTTTTCCATGTCTCCCTGTTTTGTGCTGTTTTTATCCAGTTGGTCGCTATCCTCTTGATATCGTCTGTTCAGCAGATTGGTGGTCTTCCTACACTCCGCCTATCAGCTCGTGGTCTCCATTCAGTAATCTTCGGTGTCCATCTTCCATCCTTCATCCTGACTATATGACCCTAATACCTTTTATTTTTTATTTTTTGTTGTTCAACATAACATAATCTACCGTATTATTAGTCTTGGTTCTTGGATTGATCCATGTCCAACCTTTCCGTTATCGACACGAAGCTTATTATTGATCGTTTGCATATTTTTCTATTAAAAACCTAAGCCAAAAATACTTTGGTTGTTTCTATTGTTAAAATAAATGCATTTTTTGAGCTCCATAATGTCAATGTTTCGTTTCTTGCACTGCCAATATGTATCTAGTTTGACTTAAAAGTCTTTTAACGCGTCTTTATAACTTCACCTTTCATGTTTCCATATTTATTTTTTGTCTATACTCCTTTCATTTTTATTAGCATTTAGGAGCAACCCACACTAGTTCATTTGTGAACAGGAGCTTATTCTCCTGTTTATTTCAAATATACCGTCTGCTTAAAGTTATACAAGATGATTCCTCAAGCTGGAAAATGTTCAAATAATATACATATTTATACAACATAGATTTCATCATAAGAATAACCAAGGTGGAAACTGAAATAGGTACTTGGGTTACCATGCAACCATATTTTCATAGTTTTAAATAATGCATGGAAGTAACTATTGCATCTTCCATCTCGGTTACTCTTTTTACGAAATAGTATTTGAACCCTTTCCAACTCGAGGAATTATCTCGTTCTGTACAACTTAAGGCAAGCGGTATAGGACTTCATTTAACCATTAACCATCAATTTTTGATAACCTTCAGTTACCTCGTTCTTTTCTTACTTCTCTCATTTGTGCTTGCATTTTCTTTTAATGCCGAATTATTTTATAATTTATAACATATGAGTATTTACATCTTACGTTACATAAAATCCAGCTATTATTCATTTAAAAAAATTAAATCGCAGTAAAAGGCCATGATTTCAATGTATGATGTTGATATTATATTTAATTTCCAGTCTTAAATCTACATTTTCACGGTTCACATATAGACATTTGTTTAACAATTTTAACAATGAACAATTAACTCTTTTGACACATTTTCTTGCAGTCCTATACTCTTGCCCTGGCATCAAATAACTGAATTTTGTCAGCATACATATTCTACAGGAATGTTCTAAACTAAAGCATTTCTTGGTTAGAACTTATTATTGCCTAAGCTATGGTGACGCTGGTTTGGTCGAAACTACAATAGAATCGTTTAACAGGTATTCATCTAATCGTATTGAACACGTTAATATAAAACTAAACTCCACCCACTTTCATTCTGGTGTTCCACAGGGTTGCATACAGGGGCCCTTGTTATTATTTTATTAATTATATATGTTTGAATGTCATTCTGTTTTAAGATCAGCGTTTTGCGCTTTTGTACTATGATAATCAGCGTTTTAAATCTGAAGATATGGTCGGTGTACTAGTTTTATTGAGTTTAATAAAGATTTTCAAGGCTTGATGCTAATAAAATCTATTGACATGCTATATGGATTGTTCAAATAGATTTCTAGAATTTTCTTTATAAAATTTTCTATTTCTTAAATGTTATTAACTGAATTTTTATAGAATTATATTGGTTTTAGTAAAATGAGCCATGTTTCTTCTAATAACTGCGAGCTTTATAATTAATTAAAATAATGTTGTGTATTTGAGTTTCAAATCATAACAATAATAGTACTAACTACTATAACTAAACCGTATAAATTCATTTAGGTCGTGCCCTTTAGAAAATTCAGACTAGAATTAATGACGGAAGATAACATCCATGATTAATAGAAGATACAAAACTCAACTTGAACATCAAACACTAACAATAGACAACACAATAATCACACGCTAGTTATTAATTATAACCGTGAATTGTATTGCTCTAAACCTATTTGCCATTGTTGGCGGATGTGCATGCAAGAGTATCATCAAGGAGAGGAGTTACAAATACGCACTGTGTAATTAATTATCCCGTAGAAACTCGCGCCTGTTGCTGTTAATTTCGTTAAGGTGTTCACCCTTATCCGTCCTTCTTAATATGCAACACAGCTACTTTAATCATACGCATAGTAGGCAAGATTTTTTACAAAATCGATGTAATAACCGACCATCGGCATAACTGCTTTATAATGAGAATTTCTTTTGATATCTATTTATAACTGGGGAAGTCGTAACACTAACGCCAGATGGACTATACGAAGCTGGCTTATAAAAACCGAAAGCAGGCATCATTACCTGTTGCTGACTCATGACTTTTAATGGCTCTTTCATTGCTCTTCTGAAGAGTTTAGTAGACTACCACACTGTATAATCTACGCTTGGATTAAGAAACGACACTCATTCTTGATTCGCAGTTTTCAAGCGGCGTGAAAATGTAATTAAAGTAATTTTTCTCATTATCTGCAACCGATGACTGCAATTTTATAAATTAAAACGTTGTTGCGGAACTGTGCTTGTAATTGACCTTTCGATAATAATCATAGATATTAAATACTATGTGTGTAACAAGGAAAATGTTAGTTTTAAGTGAATGATTTATTTTGTTACACTTAGTCATCTCCCAGTTATTATTTTATTTTCATGATTGCTTACATAATTTCAAAATTGCATTAGATATACTTTTTAAATTATGATATTTCCTACACTTTAAAATGTAATATTCTAGCTTAAGCTAAGGGAAAAATAAGAAATTTGCCAAATTAAATGTTCCGAGTGTAATTCAAACTACACCGGACCGAGCACTGGACAAACAAAACGTAATTTTAGCGCTAGATATTTATGAGACAATATATAAGTAGCATTGACGATTGCTACTTAAAAATTGTTAAAGTATCGTCTTCATCCAAGCAAATAATTTCGTTTGCGAGTATTTTTATTTTTAAGAATGAACAAATACAAAATAGAGGCATCGGTGGTACAGTAGGTTGAGAGCAGCTTGCTTCGCGATTGGCTCACACTGGTTCAAATCCCAACAGAGGTCTGGGAATTTGTATGAGCCGTCGAGGTTTGAAATTTGTTAAGTGAATCGTAAAACCATAATATCACTAATTTAGTATTCCCCAGACGGAAGCCATAAATTATCCCAAGGGTTGACCCAAGCATAAAAAAACTCATGCTGAATTAAGTCACATACGAAGGAAGCGGTGTGTGTGTGTGTGTGTGCTGCGATAACCGAAAGAAGTTGACGAATAGGGTGATGCCACACCCAACGGTAGAATTACGTTTGCAGTGATATCACAGTAATTAAAGTGTAACAATAAAATGGTATCTATGCCTTAGTGATCCTTACTAGTGATTGGGTGCATGTCTAATTAAAGGATTAGCTTACAGGAAATATCATTACTACATTACTGACTGGTAGTGGAGCTGCTCCTGGCTGTACCTGTGTGGTCCCAGTCAGATTTTGCGATAGGCGTGTGAGAGTTATTCGGGCAGACTCACAATTAAGATATTGCTAAGAGTGTGAATGAGGCCCCTATTGACTCTTTGGCATTAACTATTCCTGACGATGAGTGACTCTGGGGGTAGGAAAAACAGGGCGGAGCCCTGAGGTAGCTCCGGTGGTTGGTGAACAAGGGCTAGACCGTGAAGAAGATGATGGATATTCTAAGAAGCAGTAGTAGGTGCAAACCTGTATTTGCCGAAACAAGGGGGTTTGGTCTTATGGCAATAGCGAATGCACCTCTACTGGTGTGCCTCGCGCACTGTTTGTGTCCCTCGCTTTCTGTCCAGCCCCTTACGTAAGAGGAGAGGTTAGCGGTGAATAAACAACCGACTAACATAACTAACTAATAAATGAACTTATACCCAATAAATGACCCAAAAATGACAACAATTCCCCCTTCACCCTAACAATACAGACCTCGGACCGACACCAAGTTAAAGTTATACGCTTTGTTGAACACTATCATTGGTTTTAATAGATTTTAGTGGTTTTGTAGGGTTACTTAGCTTACGATAAAAAAAGCAAATGTAATATTTTATTCCGAAATGAGAAATCTTAGTTTCCTAACCTTATTTGTTTTAAGTTTCCATAAAACGAACTCTTCTTTTGGTAAGTCAATCTCGTGCAAAAGCAGGTCTTGCATAAAAAGATGGACACCTCAATTTAGCGAATTTAAATTTTTATGTAAATACTACACCCACATATATAACTATATGTAGTAAGAGAACATAAAGAACAACAAAAAAGCAGTTTCCTTCTTTAACCACCGCGCACCTTTATTTTTACTGTACATACAAAACGTAGGTTGTTTGATTTATTGCTAATAAGTTCGTCTGAGGTTGTTCAGTTCTTAGTACTGCTATGAACTCGAAATATTGTTCTCTTGCATGACGAAACGGGTCAGAAATTATACCTTTTGTGGTTCACTATGACAGCAAGTAAAACAATTTCACTTTTACGAGTTAACGTGCTGGGCATTTTGCTATACTGTGACTTTTTTAATGTTCCTTGTTACGGTTGTTTTTAGTACGTTAACATTTCGAATTTAAAAAGGTTGTTGACTGATTTTGTTTTGCAATTTCTTTAAATTTCGTCATCCTTAATTTTATTAATATTAGATTGATTTTATTACCTTATTTTGTAGGTTGATAGTTTGGGATGGTTGGTTTTCTGTCTGCTTTATTAATTTTCATTTTATTTTATTAATGTTTTACTTCCTTTACTACTCATAAAATTTAAGCAACTGACTAAAATTAATATTAATACAGACAAGACAAGTAACAAAACAATAAAATTATAAGCAGTATTCTCTACAAAACAACAAATCAAGAAGTCGGCTTCTTGATTAATCATAAAAGTTATAATCCAACAAATCTAGCATAAAATACTACTTTATGAGTGCCATAAAATTCTTTCAAACTTTACGTTAATTAGCTATAATGCCTAAATAATTTGCAATAAATTTTATTTTTCTTATTTTCTGACTTTTATAGTATCAGCAACTGTATTTTCCTATTATAATTTGTTCAGGTTTAGTAATACAAATTATAGATCATTAAATTATAAACATCTTGCGAAGGTTAGGTACAAAGTTTGAAGTACACAAATGTGGCTTTTGCTTAGTTTACTGCTTAGAATTTAAACTTTTTTCAGTGTTAAGTCACGGAATTACGTTGCACGAACACGAACTTCTCTTCACATATATTAAACTGTTAGGGAAATAAATTTTATGAAGATGTTTAACAACCATTCAGATGTTTTCCATATAAATCAATATTTAAACGATTAACTTCAATTTTCCCAAGCTTGTTAAGTTAAATTCTCCCAAGACTATCTTTGCCCTTAACAACAGTTTTCAAACAAACTGACTCATAAAAGTTCCCTACAATTTTAACAATTAACACTAAAAAAATCACTGTTTTATTTGAATTCGAAAACGTAAAATAAGTAATTCAAAGGTAAAGCTTTGCTTACGTATAGTTAAACCGAATGATAAATTTATTTCATGTTCCAGTCATTAACATCGACACGTTTTAGAACTTTAACCCTAGAAACAATGTTTACTGTTCAAATATTGATTGCTTAGACAGTTTCAAATTCATTTGAGCCTTGTCTTTCCTTACATTTAATATCCTTTATTACATCTCAATTATTTAATAATGTGATTTTCTTCAATCTTTTGATGCGGTCAATCGTTAAGAATTCAATTTAGAAGCTGCAGGTTAAATTAAAAGGAACGCAACGTACGCCACTGTTTCATACGAGATAGTTTATTTCTGTCAATTATCTTCACTAATTTAGTTGCTTCTACATTATTTATAGTTTAGATAGTATCAGGGTTTCTGATGATAAAACAAACATGTTTTTTGTTAGATGATTCAGCCTATTTAGGTTTTTATAGGCGGGCTTTTAATTTTATTAAAACGATTTCCATTAGCGGTGAGAAATGGGAGCGATTTCAACGTTCTTTTTCTCCTTTATTAACATTTGTTTTCTTAGCGTTTTATAATGAAATGTTGACTGTTTGAATTGGTTATAAATAACACTATAAGAATCGACCACTGTCATCTAGTTAATCATACTTAAAATTAACGAAGCTATACCATTTAGAAAAATTTCCTTCTGCTCCTCTTTTTCTCGTCCTCATTCTCATTCTTTCTTTCTTCTTCCTTTTTATCATCTTTTTCTTTTCTTTGATCTCATGTTTCTTCTTCTCCTCTACCTTCTTCTTTTCTTCCTGTCTTTTCTCCTCCTTTTTCTCTTCATTGCTGGTTTTTCTTCTTTTATGTTTTTAACTTCCGTTGCTCTTATTTTTCGGTTTATTTATGTATTTTTATAGTATAATGAAAAATAGAAACAAGGGAACAAGGAATATGTATATAAAATAATGGTTAGACTTAGCTAGAATAAAGTAACATGTAACAGGGCAGGCTAAGGCGTTTCACCAAAGATCTAGGAAACTAGCGGTAATACTAGAAATAGTGTTAGTATAAAATGGAAAAAAAACTTGTTTAACCATCTCAGTCATATATTTAACTCCCATTGAATATATGATCTACTAACTACCTTGCACTGTAGAAACGGTGTCTAGCGGCTAGCGTCACAGGCATGTTAACGTTATACAGTGCTCCAAATCCCCACCTATCATAGTAAACCCCTCCACGCCCTATTGGCATGGGGTGGGCCTGGCGTTATCCAGGATTGATCCACGGGGATCTTCTCCATGTCAATTAATGATGTTGATTTTTGTATTTTCCTTTTCTCCTCTTGTTTTTGTTACTATTTCTTTCTTACATTCTTGTGTTACACCTTCAGCGTTTTTGATTATTTTATGCCTTTATACCTTTTTATTACTTTCACCACACTCTATTAATTTTTTATGGTTTCCTTCCCTCTCTTTTTATTTTCGTTGCATTTATTGCTGTGTTATTTACCGTTCTCTACTTTCAACCTATTTTCAATGTTCGACTTTTCTGTATCTTTTGACAATGTGATGCCCTTTTAGATCTTCCTCCTTTATCATGTTTGTTCTTATACGTTTCTTTATTTCTGGTTCCATGTAATTGGTGGTTGTACTTTTCTTCTTCTCCTTTTGCATGCATTGCTTTAGTTTTCAGCAAATTGTCAAACTCACATTTCGTTTCTTTCATTCTTCCTTTATCTTTAATAACTACATTTTTGTGTAATTTCATTAGTTGCTTTTTTGCTTTTTCGCTTTTTCCTTACCCTCCTCCTTCTTCTTTAACTATCTTTATATCTTAACATTTTCTTTTGACAGTTCTTCCTAATTGTTATTCTTGTTTCATTTTTTGTTATTTCTCAGAATTTTCATTTTTTCTTTACTCGTTTTTCTTTCCCTGCCTTTTTTCTTTATTTTTCATTTTGTCTTTCTTTTCTGTGTGGTGTTTTACGCTTTTTGCAGTTTATATTTCTCCCAGTTTTACTTCGTTTTTCATTGTGCTTTCTCTTTTTATGTAAAAGGTAAAGGTAAAGGCGGCTACACTCCGCGAGGGACTATGGTCGGGAACACGGAGGGCGAAGGCGTCCTAAGTCTCGGTAATTCGTTTTATTTCACCGCCTTTTCTTTTATTCGTCTAGCTTTCTTTGTGACTCTCTTCTGTCCTTCAGTTTTAATTGTTCATTCTATTTCTTCTAAGCTTTAGTTGTTCTATTTTTTTCAGTAACAATTTATTTCTTTTTCTCATAATTCCTTCTTTTATCTTTCCATTTTTTATTTACCTTGCATTTTTTCGCTTTCTTCCTAGTCCCTCTACTTCTTATTTAGCCCTTCACTCCCTTTTCACGTCCTAATCTATTTTTCTGCAGTTCTTTCTAATTGTTAATCCTCTATCATGTTTTTAAATTTCTTTGAGCTTTAATTTTTTTCCCTTTATTTCCTTGTTTACGAGGTTTGTCATTAAATTAATGAGATTGATTTTATACAATTTTTTTATTCAAATAAAATTACAATTCAACATTGTCACCTTGGGAAGCCACACAGCGCTGGAGACGTCTCTTCCACTCCTCATAGCACTGCTGAAACTCAGATACTGGAATAGCCTTCAGCTGGTCGGTCACAGCCGTTTGAATGTTTTTCAATGTCCCAAAATGACGCCCTTTGATGTGATTTTTCAATCTTGGGAAAAGGAAAAAGTCGCAAGGACTCAAGTCAAGCGAATAAGGGGGCTTCCTGATGTCCTTTTGCTCTTGCGAAAGATTTTTTGGAACCATTTTCGCACAGATTTTTCTCATGCCCAATTCATTGGTCAAAATCTGATGAACGACATTGCGATTTAAATTCAATCTTTCTCCAATCATTCTGACTTCTGACAGTCAACCGGCGATCTGAACGGACTAGATCCCGAATTCTGTCGACATTTCCATCGTTTCTTGAAGTTGAAGGCCTTCCACTGCGAGGTTCATCTTCAATTGACGCTTTTCCTTCTGAAAATGCCTTAAACCATCGAGAAACCTGGGCCCTTGACAGAACATCATCTCCGTAGGCCTGCTGAAGTTTTGCAAAAGTTTCGGTTGCACTGTGTCCAAGCCGGAAACAAAACCTGATAGCACACCTCTGCTCGAAATTAATATCACTCATTTTCGTGACGACCTAGAAAAAACTGTTTCACGAAAAAAATCACTACGGACAACCAACTGACTCTAGTGAGTTTAAAATCGTAGTGAAGGCAGCTCACATGCTCGCCTAAACCCTCTCCAAGTTTGGCGTCTCCAGCGTTGCCGGATCGAAAGCTACGTTGCCAGTCTCATTAGTTTAATGACAGACCTCGTATATGGTAGTTTATCCTTTTATCCTTTTACAGCTTTTTGTCCTGCCTTTTCTTGATTTCTCATTTTATTTCCTCTGCCTTTTCGTCGTTTTACTTCTTTTTCTTACAATTTCTTTCTAGCGTTTTTTTCGTTACATATCTTTTATCTAATTTTGCCTAATTTTCTTTAGTCTTCTGCTTTCTTTTCCTCTATCGATGCTCCTTACTCTCCTTCTCCCTTCTTCTCACCTTTCAATTCTTCATAGTTCAATACTGTATTTCTTCTTTGACTTTTGTCTTTATGTTTATTTAATCCCCTCTTATGCCCTCATTTCCTGTAGAGAAGCGTCGTATTCTACCTTCTCTTTTATTTTACCCTGTGCCTGTGTCACTACTACTTTCATGTTATTTACTTTTTACAAAGACATGACTGAAATATTTTAGAATCATCAAACGCACAATATTAAAAAAGTACATAATTAAATAATTATGTATGTGAATATTCCTATAGTTCTTAAATTCTAAGCTTACTACGGAATAGATCATGTCAACGCCAACCGACACTGAACCGCAATATATTTTCAAACAGACTATTTTGCCCTGACACGGTAAGTTGGGCGTACCACTACATTCGACAAGCGTGCTACCATTGGTATTGCCTGATCGCAGAGTTTCGTTGAAAACGAGTGGTTCCGTAGTAAGCTTAGAATTTAAGAAGTATAGGCACAACTGCTTCAATCATTTGACAGTAGTGACAGTAGTCAGAAAAAAAAAATAAATGAGCAACTAACTACTCGATCTGGGTAGAAAATTAATTTATTCCTTTTATTTCAGTTTTAAAATCTTCGATCGTGCATAAAATTATGTATGCAGGATTTTATTTAATTCATTTAAAATGGAAAGTTGGTTTCGTAAAAGATTCAGAAAAAGCTGAGCTTCTTCCACCAACACAATATCTACGTAGCATTCATTTTCTTGCGTAAAGAATGTTTAATATCCAGGATTCGAGGCCATAGGTACATACGTAAAGATCTGCTGGTGTTTTTCAGTGTTATGATAAATTTTAAATTGCAACTACAGTCAATTCCTAACTTCTCTCTCAAATTGGCACCTTAAAATGGTTTCTCTATCTTGTATCGAGCCTATTTTATTGTTTAACCTGTCGACAAGCACTGGCATGTATTTAATTCTAGATCATCTTCTGAACTTTGAATCACCAAATATATCTGAGGATATCAAAGTCTATCCCTTCTTTTAAGTTATTTAAAGAAAAATATGGGTTATTGTTGGTGGCAATTTCAGTGGACATATACGATAAAAACGTTTTTAAAAGTATTGAATGTTCGTACATGTTGTAATAATCATCTCTATTTACAGATTTTAAACAAGTTAGTCGCAATTTGACTTAAATTCAAGAATATCTGGAATATTTTCCGTTAACATGATCAACAAACTGCCATGATAACGGGTGTTAGAAAACTCGTCTTATCAGAGTCACCTGTGCTTATAAAATGTAACCAATACAGATGCACAGATGACTCTGATAAGACGAGTTTTCTAACACCCGTTATTAAGGTTAAGTTTAATTTGTATTATACGAAATTAGGAAAAAAAACAAGAATAGAAAATGAAACAACGAAATTCTGATGGTGATATGAAGATTATGAAGATAGCTTGCATCCAAGGGCACGTGGTGTATTTTCAGTTTATTTTTACTTCTGCAACCTTCTTTCTTCAGTTCCATAATAAAAGTTTTGAATTTATGGTTGCACTGATATTCTAAAATATATGCAGGTCTTACCATTTTATTTGAAATATTTTGGTTATCAATTAGATAGCGAAACCTTGAATTAGAGGGCGCCCTCGAGGGCGCCTCAAATATCAACACAAGTTATATTTTCAAGTCCAATAGACCTTTAGGTGGTTGAAACCACAAACCAGTACTTGCCGTACCACCACCCCACTTATTTTAGTTAATTTCAAAGGAATTACATCCAACCATCAATCATCTAAATAACAAGAGTAAAGCAGCAAATGTTGAAAATTTCCTGCCATTACCAAGACAATAGTAATTAGAGTGTTCGTTTTACGATAATTCTAGTACAACTTACAGTAATCGAGTTGTAGATAACTGCCGATGCCGTATTACCAGTCCAGTATTAACACATAACCCTCTTATCGGCGTAGCACATAGCACGATCCTAATGTGGGGCGTGGCGGCTACCGCATGCGAGTGCCGGTGCTACCGGTACCGGTACCTGCCGCGTGGGCCCCCGGTAATCACTATAATCTACCATTAATGAGACGGGCTTCACTCATATGTACTAATGTAAAGCAGCTTCCTGTCTTAGCTTGACATCGTGCAGAATACCTTGTTACCAATTTTTTTGCCATTTATTTTACTAATAAACTGCCATCACTGCCCATTCATCAACCTGTATTTTAATTATTATTAGATTGTGGAACAAATAACTTAAAACCCGCACATCCTGTTATCTACCCGTAGGCATGCTATGGGTCAAACCTCTTTAAATGAATCGCCTCGGGTTAGATCTGTTGCTGACGTACAAATAACAGCCTCATGTATTTTACGGTTTGTGATAATGACGGTATATCCTTAAATTCTTCCTACATTCGGTTCTACAGGAAATTAAATACTTTTTTCGTCATTTCATGCTTTATAAAATAAAACTAGAGATTAAGGTAGGCGAACTAAAAATTTGCACTATTTTAGAACATTATTTATTTAAAAACAAGTGGTACCTAAATACAAAGTAGGAGTATATTTAAGTTTTAGTTAAATTACATTAAGTGCCCCTTGCTCAGCTGATACTTAATATGCTTTAACTAAAAATTTAAATATTTTAGTTTGTATTTACCATTTGTTTTTTTTTAGCAAGGATTTTTAGTTCGACCTTATAAGTATTTTTCAAAACAATAACTTTAAACAACCTAAACATAAAATAAATTGAGGTTTAGCCAGAAGAATATAGATAAGAATTTTTATTTCTTCAGTAGGTTACTAATTTTAACAGACGCAATTAAACTAAGCGACTTAAACCAGTTAAACCTGAACAATTAGTAAGACGAATTTTGGAATAATTAATACTGGTATTATTGCAGGAGAGGTAGAAGAAACTAGAAGAAAACGAATATGAAAAGGAAGAAGAAGAATATGAAGGAAATATAAAAAAAGATATGAAGAAAAATAAAAAGATAAAAATGAAAAACAGACCTGGGTAAAACGATAAATGGTAATCAAATAAAAATGAAGCAATGAAACGCCTCATTGCTTTGGTATGGCTTTTTCCAAAAAAAGGCAATGTTCAGACTGTTTATGTTTTTAAAGAAAAAGAAACAAAGTAAGCCGTTCAAAAATTCATAAAGGAAAAAATACAGAGAAAGGTTGAGAATAAATGACTATAAAATCAGGGGTCCTTATTACAAAACATTCCATTCTAAATTTTATTAAATACCAATATTTTATTTATTTACTTTCTAAAGTGACTTACCTAAATGTTCATCGTGTAGGTATAAAGTGACAATATTATTCTCACTTACCTGAAACAAGAAACAAAATAAGAAAATTGAATTAACCTACATTTTTATTAATTGCAGTTTTCAGTTTTGAAACAAATATATTATATTTATATTTTAGCTTATATTTATGCTAATACATAGATTAAATTTTCATTTTTCAAAAGTTAATTTATCAACCCCATGTTATTTCTAAAATATAAAAAGCAGCTGCTTCTCAGCTGTAAGATTTATCGTTACGAATATATAATCAACGTTATGAATATGATAATCAATTAATTATAAAGTAATTAAAATATACTAACTAAAAAATTCATTTTCATAACAAAATCCTTAGCACTCAAGTACTACTCAAGTATTATAGTAGAATATTTATTTTTAAGGGCAGTACTTCAAAGGGTCCTCAATAAGCTTACAGTTTTAACATCATAAAGGAAGTTTGATAATTTCCGTATCAGGATTAAATTTTACTAAGATATCAATCAGAAAAAGCTATGAATAAATTTTAAAATATTCTATTTTGATGTGAATTAATGTGGCAGTAAAAATAACAATGAATACAAATAATTTTAACATATCTGTATAGCCAAAGGTTAGTGGTTCAAATCGTTGTGTAGGTACAAAACTTGAATTTTTTTAATTCATTCCCGTGAATTAAGAATTGTAAGAATTGGAAAACTAATCCTTAATTTTACTAAAATTGAGCTTTGCATAATTAGCATATGTTTCTAATGACTTTGAATGCAAATGCAATCGGGGACGTAAATATTCCTAAGGTAATATTTATATTGTCATTGTTTCAAAGATTAACTTCTTCATTAATAATTAAAACTCACAGCATGTAATAAAATATAGCCAGCAGAGGAATTAAATTAAATCATGTTCTGGTTATGAAGTAGAGTATAATTTATTCAATGAAAAATCGAATAGCTTTGAGGTGCATGAAACGTAAACTACATACTAATAACCTATTGGGCGTTAAATATGCTCACACTATTCATTTTAAATGCACGATTAGCAAGCTATAAAACCAGCAAAATGATAGTTTAGGATTATAATCAGATAATTATGCACCAGTTATAATATTTGATTGCACGTTATTAGCGCACTGAAAAATGTATTACAAACGTTTAGCCTTCACTTTAGCCATGAGGCATTTTCTAAAATTTGGGTATTCGGTAAATCACTATAACTGACTTGTCAAGTACGGTACCATTTCTTTAAGATTTATAATGATGGCTCGTCACGATAGAAACCGTAACCCGGATGCCCATCAACATTCCAATTTTTACTGCTATCCCTATTGTTTTTAAGAGATTACAAGAACACGCTTGTTGAATTTAACCAGTAATATCAATCGGAGTTAAAAGGTTTCGATTAGAGAAATTTATTACTTTTCGTAAAAATGTGAATGTTTAACGATTGTTTTAATGTTTTCATCTACGGATAGCTTGCAGAAGTAGCTCGTTCATGTAACAAAGATTTGACTGGTATATTTTCAATGTTATATTTATTTTACTAACAGGTTGAAAAACACGCAATATGAGTAGTCAAAAATCCAGGAAGTAAAATAAACGAAAAATAAAATTACAAATTAAGATTGACTTTGTTATAACAGATTTGGTGGAGGAGCAAAGTTACCATTTTGATACAAATGGGTAAACAGCTTACGTAAATTGTTATGGAAAACAGAAATTTTAAAATTTTCCTTTGCTAACCCAAAACTAAACCCCATACAAGACAGTTAGATTTTATTTTGGATCCAGATTTATGTGTTTTTATAATGGATATACAAAACTTGTCTAATAAAATGATTAATTTGTTTTCCTGTTTATGATATTTTAATTTAGAATGAACTGATTTTTCGAATTCTGTCCTATTTCTTAAATTTAGTATTCGAATTTTTTCACATTTAACTCTGAACCTAGGTTTGCGATTGGAATTTTAAGAATTTGAATCTTTTTATATTCGAATCGTCACACCCAACTTTAAGGTTTACACCTTCAGTAAGAATCATTTCAAAGTCCGAGTTTTAACGTTTCTTTCTTCAGTTTACTTTCTATTTTTCGTTTTGTTATGCTTTCAGACAATTTTTCTCGTTTAACACTGTCAAAAGCCCTCTCCAAATCTATAAATGCAAAAACTACTCCTGCACTCTTGAAGTTATACGTACCTATTGTTATAATTCTTCCTAGTGGTTGATTTCTCTTGCAAACCATATATTTAATTTTTTCTTTGTTAATGTATAGCCCTCTTTGTAAAGCTTCTTCTAGTAGCCCATTAATTGTTTCTTCTAGCTTACCTTTGCCACGCGGCATCACAACTTGGTCATCAGCATATGCTATAAGTTGTGTTTCGCTGGTTATGTGACTTATTTTTCTCATCATGCTCTTTTATGTTATATTAAACAGCCTCTTCTTTCTCTACCCACTCTTCCGTTCAAATCTCCTTGGCTGCTTTCTGTTGTCAAACTTAATTGTTCCCAAAACTTACCTTTGATTTCTCCCATCCCATCTTCATTGAGTTCGTAAGCTGCTATGATGCTATGATTGTTCTGGTTCTTTCATGAACTTTCAGTTCTATAGTAGTATTCTTCCTGAATATCCCTTCCATTGTATTACATTCTTTACCCATTTCTTACTTATCATACATCCTACCCCTGCTGCTGCTCTTCTTTCCTTTGCAACTCTGCTGAATATCCATATATGTGTGTCCATCTCCTGCTATTGCTCCATCTCGACCTTTCTTCTTTGTCCCTGTTATCAGTAATATATATATTTCAATCTTGTTAAATTCCTCGCATAATTACCCTTCTTTTCCAATTATTCCTTGCACATGCCATAGTTATTTGATTTTTTTATAACTGGCCCTTTTCTACGCTTAGTTGTTTATTACCAACTCCTTTTATCTTTTCTGATTTTTTGGCTGTACTTCCCAGTTTTTTGACCTCTCCTTTCTTTCTTGCTCACTTGATTCCATGGAAAAATCATATCATTTGCTATCAGCTTTTGGAATTATATTTGGAGAATTATTTCCTTTTTTCTTCGCCTTTGTTTCTATTTCCCTAACTATTTTCTGAGTTTCTCTTTCCGTTTTTGGTAAATCATCGTCATCTGTCAACTTGTTCCTACTTTTCATTATTTTCCACTTTTGTTATCTAATTTGATTTGACCTATTTCATGTTATCTTCGCTTATTTTATTTTAACCTCAGTTTCTACCTGCATTCTCATAAAATTTTCCATTTCTTCTATTATTTTGTTCGGTTCGTTTGATTTAACATTTAAACCTTGTATTATTATATTGTTCTTTCGTTTCTCATTTTCAACATTTTCCAGCTCTTTAATTACTTTCTTATACTTTTTTGTACGTTCTAGGTTTTCTTTGGGAATGTTTTACCAACGATAAGCGTGATAGGGTGTATTGGTTTAAGAGATTTTAAGCAAACATTAAACTAAGTACAAATCCAAAGAGCTTGTTTGGCTTTGGTCTTAGTTAGAAGCAATTTTAAACATGAGAGGTAAGTACTTATAGGTAATTAACCTAATACAACATCAAATATTAAACCTTTTCGCTATTCCAGAATATAGTTGCATCAATTTCAGATTTATTTTGGTAAGAGGAATCTATGTTCAAATTTCCTGTAATTGCACAACACCTTTTACAAGCCTGTGCCTTGCGTTTAAAATTGAAATTACTTATAAACTTACATTTCAGAAACCGCATACATTCTAGGACACACCAAGAGATTGATAGTAAAATACTCAACCAGTGGCACAGGTGAATAGAAATTTAGCAATGACTGAAAAGTTTAAAAGACATTTTAAACCTAGGCCACAAACTTTTTTTTAAATCTTGTATGTTAATAGAAATGTATGGCGCTGTGTACTTATAATTTCATTTTGGAAAAATATTGGCCGTGGTGTGCGCAAGAAACGCCTAACTCCTTTAAACGATGTCACAAAATTCTTGATAGTGCAAAGCGAAACGAAAAGGATATCAAATCCATGCACGGTAATAGCTAAATACGGACTTTCAATGATTTGTGTGTAAAACGAAAGATAGAATAAAATATCATGTCGTTGCGTATTCCATGATCCCATAAACAATTTTTTAGTTCCATTAGGATTAGACAACTTCCAAGACAGAAAGAGCTTTTGTAGACGTATAGAAGTAAAAACGAGAGAATTTATTTTCACATTCAGATATCTTCCAGAAGTACTTGGTGCTTTCCAAAATTTTTCTAACTTGCTCATGCTGATATACAAGAATAAACATTTTTCAGCATATCTGCAAAACTAAGTCACTCAAGTTTCTGATTGAGTTTTCAAATAAAACATTCGATCCTAAAGCTTAATTATGTGTAAGAAAATTTGAGTTTGATATACAAATTTGAAGTTTAGAATTTTAAGAATTTCAGT
Source organism: Melanotus villosus (assembly GCA_963082815.1). Lineage (NCBI taxonomy): Eukaryota > Metazoa > Arthropoda > Insecta > Coleoptera > Elateridae > Melanotus > Melanotus villosus. The sequence continues at coordinate 42,392,211 of OY720425.1, forward strand.
TTTTACAGATCTGAATTTTTCAGTCCGATTTTAAAGTTTTGTAGTTATGGATTCAAATCGTCGCTGAAAGTTTAAATTTGAAGAATTCGAATGTTTCAAGATTTAGGTGTCCGAATTCGAATTCGAATTTGAAATTTTGATCTTGGCTTGCAAGTGTGACCTTGTGAATACAGGCTTGAGATTTGATTTAGCGGTTCCAAAGCTCAAATAGGAATGCAAAGGTTTAATTTCTGTATCCAGTTTTGAAGCTCAAATCTTAAGGACTCGTATTTTTAGGATTTGAATTTTAAAATCCGTTTTTGTGGTTCGAATATTCAATAACGATATAATTAGGCTCACGATCGAAGCAACAAAAATGAGACAGAAATAAGGATAGTGAAAGAATCGTTCACAACAAACAAAACATAAGGAAATCAATCAAATCAAAATACGATGAAAAGAAGGCCGAAGAAGTATACAGAACAACACTGAAAATGGAAAAGGAACTGACAAATTCATAAAATATAGAAATAACTGAAATAACATATATAAATACAACAAAAATAGTATAATAATTAAGTGTAAGACAAGACCACGATGGCAAATAGGAATTATTTGTCTAATTTATAGGAAAGGGGATAGCAAAGACCGTAAAAATTATAGGGGTAGTAGGAAGTACGGATGGAAAATCATATGCAAGGATCAACGAAAATAGACTGAGGGCCGAACTAGAAAGACCTATGGAAGAAACCCATGTGGTTTCAGGAAAACCAGAGAAAACACAAGATCATATATTTAAAGTAAGATAGATAATCGAGAAAGCGGTAAGAACTGGAAAACAATTACACTTATGTTTTATAGACTTGGAGAAGGCCTTCGATATGATAAGAAGAGAAGACATATGAAAAACTTCAAGAAATCGTGGATGTCTTAAGAGCCTATATAAGTCAATTGAAAATTAGGTAAGAGTACGAAACGAAAGCTCAAAACGCTTCACTACTAATGCAGATTTGAAACAAGATTGTATTTTGAGTCCGTTGATGTTTAATATAATGCTAGGTGAAGTTTTTAAGAAATGCAAACAAAAATTTAAAAATTACACCATCGGCTATTGGAATTGGAAGATGGAAAAAACAAGTGTGTCAGAATTATGCTACGCAGATGACATGATTATAATAGAAGAAACGGAGAAGGACCTACAGAGAAATATCAACATATACAATTATGAGCTTAAGAAAAAGAATATGAAAGTTAATAGAGAAAAGACGAGAGACCTTAGAACAAGTGAAAACATTTGAGTATTTGGAAGCAATTATAAAAAATGCAGTAGGCACATTCGAAGATAAAATAAACAATTGCCACAACTGGAAAACTATTTAATGCAATTAAATCGAATTTTCTTCGTCACAAAGAAATTCCGAAACGAGTAAAAATTGAAGTAGTTAAAAGGGCCGTGAAACCAACTCTCACATATTCAAGTGAATAATGAACACTAAGAAAAAGATAGCTGCGTCAACTTAATAGCATGAAAATGAGGTTTGTGTGAAAAATCGAAGGTAAAATTAGAAGGGAAGGAATTAGAAATTAAACATTCAGAGAACAGCTGAAAATGATACCGATTGAAAGAACTATTCAACAAAATCAATTGCCATGGTTTGGACATCTAATAAAGATGGGAGAAAATAGATAGGCAAAAAGAACATTTGAGACCAAGGAACTGGGAAAGAAAACAAGAGGACGAACAAGAAAACAATGAAGAGAAGTAAAAAATGCAGCGCAAATAAGAGGCGTAAAGTGGCTAGAGTTGAAACGATTAACAGAAGATAGGAAAGGTTCGAGAAAAATATGGAAAACAGAACCCAGAACTCAAACTCCACAACAACCCTACACAGAAATATAGGAAAGACTTGGATTAAGTAGAGTAAGTAAGAAAACATAAATAAATACGGGGTCACAGTGGTAGTAACACAAAAAAGATTTGGAGTAACAATCCACGAAAAATTGGAAAAATACCAAACCAACGACATTCAACAGTTGATATTACAGCATGACGTGTAAGTTGAAAAGAATCGAAGATCAAGGATTAAAAGGAAAGCTTTCAAATAAAGATGTCTTACTTCTTTCGTACTGCTTAAATAAGAATAAGTAAAAAGAAGAAAAACGAACGAAGGAAGAAACGAAGGCAAGAAGAATAAATGACACGTAAAAAGGAGAAGGGAAGTGAATAGAAAACAGGAAATCATATGAAATATAAATCAGAAAAAAATAATATTTATTATTAAATCTGTTCTTCTTCTATCCATATCAAAAAGAACCAAATAGTTAATTACATAACTTAAATGAAACTAAGAAAAATCAAGAAGTTGTAAGCTTACCCAAAAATTGTTGATTTCATAAATACGAAAGTAGCCTTTTTTAGATTAAATAACGTGCTAAGATCCCGCTTTTAAACAGCTGAAAACTAATCCCTAATAAAAATCTAATTTACTTCTGAAATCGTTGCACTTTGTGCAAGAGTTGATTCTTCATCCTCATAAAATACTAAAATAATGAAGTATAGAATTTTAATGCCTCTTTAATAACAAGCTCGAATTGTGAAAGTTGTGTTAACCTGTAATAAGTTCCCAGCAGCTATAATCTAGTAAGTACTTTAACAAGTTTATATGGAAAATTATCAAACTTCAGGTCTTCTGCGGGTATAATTTGCAGTTCTATTAACTTGGACATACGGGACGTACGGTAGCTAATTAACTGAATTAGCATTGAAATTTCCTCCTTCATGCATGGACTGAAACTACGTTGAAGATAAATATTGTAACTGGCTAGACTGGAAATTGACAAAGTTAGTGGGAACTAACAAAAAAAAAACAATTCATTCGCAATGCAGTCGTGACTCTTAAACAATCCATTGTGTAAGGCAACATTTAGATTAGACACGGCAACGGTAATTACAATCAATCAAAGGTGTAAAATCTATTTAGGCCGGATGTGGTACATCTAAACGTTGTAGAACTGTTTAAAAGATGAACAGAAAATATAATTAAATCTTCGAATAGCATCAACTATAACAAGATTTAAACAGTTACTTTAAATTTATATTTAATAATCGAACTAAATTTACTTTTCTTGGCCTCTTGGAGTCAGTGTTAAGTCATTAATTTTAAAATGAAAAGGTTATTGTGCGTTACTTGAGTTTTAGTTATTGCAAAAAATCAGGAATCTTGTTTATTTAAGATTTTTTTTAATTTGTTTCTGTGAGTAAGTAACATTTGAAACTTGATACGCTGTAAAAAATGCAGCCAAGTTAGGAGTTTCAATTTTAGAGATGTTAATCTTTCTCCGGACCTGAAATAATAGATATTACCTTGACATCAACTAAATTCGCGCCCATTCCTTGTTTAAATCTTCTCATTCAATTTAACTGCGACATTGAAACCGCCCGTTAAATTCTTGAAAGGTAAACTACTTCTCACAGCCCAACTGGCATGAAATATTTTAAAAATAGTTTAAATGGTATTTTGAGTTCCGACATGCTGTGGTCATGTCAAAGTTGGCTTGGGTCTTTCTTCTTCTTGGAGTAGCATTTCTGCGGATGCTAACTGCAAATTTTCCAAAGAGATTTTAATTGTTTGGTATTTCTTTTATTCAGTTCTTGCTCTTGAATTCGAGATTTTGACGGACAAAAAAGGTATTTTTCTTTGCTTTAGTAACTTCCTTGGTTACTGAGGAACTTCAAATTTTTGAAATCCTGAGCAACTGTCCTAAGTTCTACCCAACTCTTAAGTTAAGACAAAGCTTTGTTTGTAACTGTTTATACAACACTGGCCGATTGAAATAGTATTGAACAAATCAAATCTATCTTGAGTTTTGATTTTAAAGCTATTATATCGTGGCTTTATATTTGCAAACAAAATTAACGCGAAATGTCAATAGTATTTCAAGCACAAAATTCAATTTGTGGCAAATTTCAAATAGTCGTAAATAAAATTTCACATGAAGCACTTGGGACAAAGGAATTATTTATTATACTACTCGTGTGATTACAAGACCCAGTCTTCAACCTAGTCGTGCAATTTTCAGAGTCGTATTGCCTTTACCTCAATAGGAACATAAATAGCTATTACAAATTTTCTAATTCTAAAGGAGCTTTGGGGAGCAATATGGGGGTCCTAAAACACTCAATAATAAACAATTCCTAAATCTTCTTCAGTTTGGTAAGTACCTATAGGGATCATAAATCCTGTGTATGAATAGTTGGTAACATTCAGAGTAGAATGGGGACAGCTGATACCGCCATTTTGTTTTTAATTAGGTCAATCAATTTAATCGATTGCGCAATCAAGGTCGAATTAATGGGATTAGCGGTTTAATTAGATCAATTCGCGGTTTATTTAGGCCAATTTAGATCAATCCGCGGTTTATTTAGGTCGATTTAATGGGATTAGCGGCTTAATTAGATCAATCCGCGGATTATTTAGGTCAATTTAATGAGATTACGTCATAATTAGATCAATCCGCGGTTTAATTAGATCAATCCGCGGTTTAATTAGGTCAATCAAAAAGTTTAATTAAATTCTCGATTAAAAGCGGCGGTGCATTAATAGCTCGATCAATCGATTTAATTAGGTCGATTAAAACTTCAATTACAAGCGGCGGCCATCTTGGAATTAAATCAAGTATTATAGCTAGTTCAACCAGGTTAGCGGTTATCAATCTATCTCTCTCACCCTTTATATTGTACAAATGGGATGGGAATCGGCTGGTGTATAATTAATTATTCAGAGTGACATATTGAATTAACCTTTAATCAAAGTTATCAAAAATCTGCGTTATCGCGGTATCTAATTCAGCCGATAAAATTAACTAGTTCGAGTACAATCATTTTTTGTTAACCAAGGTACGTCTCCGACAAGTTGGGACCTGTATGTTTACAATTCAAAGCTTATGACGTCAATAGGAATTAATTTTTTAACAATAGAAACCTTTCTAAGCAGTGTTACTCATCGCTCGTCGCATTTTTAAGCATAAACAAAAACTCGAAAACTAACATGTGAGTTATCCTTAAATTTCCGGAATGCATTTTATTAAATAACATTCTATTGCCGTTAATCAATTTAATTGGTAACTGAACTACATCTGTAGATGGAACTAATTCAATTTTAACTGTTACATTTGTAGATGGAAATATTTCAATCCAACAATTATAGTTTTAAATAATTAAAACTCGATGCAAAAGGGAAGTCCGGAATTTACCCACGTTTTAAAAACAGTTTTTCTAGTATATACGCTGCAGACCAAAATAGAAGAACTTTGTTTAAAAATGATTTCACAATAATGGGAAACTTCTTGCAACGAAATGACTAATACGTTTAAACAATAGATTTTTTAATCCGGACTGAAAAAAACACTCAACGTTCGATTCTTTAAGGATTTAAGACATTGTATTTAACATGTCGTATTATTTCAGTAAACAGTTATCTTCTAACAAAGGTAGCTTTGTGCATTGTCTGTAGATAAAACAATGCGTGATTCAATCTTCTTGAAATTTTTACTGACTCAGCAGCTTTGTTAAACTTTTTTGTGCGTGTACCGTGGGAAGAAAAAAAATCGTGAAAGTAGGGATTGAAAAAACCGTATAAAACTAGCTGCATCGCTCTACCCAATCCACTTTACTTCTCCGACTCCAGCATCAACTACGTCAAGAACCATGTCTACCGTCAACGAACTCCTGCAGATTGTAGCCTCTGGCCTTATCCGTACCGAGGAAGGCTTGTGTACCATCTACGATCTAATCTGTCGTAAGATGGTATACGAAGACTACTCTTTAACGGCTGTTGAGGCCAGCTGCCTTAAAGAGTTGCAAGGCTACATACTGAAGCTGCAAGAGAATCGAAGGGTAAGTAAAATTTTAAATACTGAAAATGGATTTTTTAAAATAATCCAGTTTTTATAAACTTGTCGCTAGGGAATTTAATTATCTATTAACAACCGTTTATACAGTGCGAGTCTTATTCATTATTTATTTTTTATAGGTAACTGTTGAATCACCCGGGGTTGTTGGGGAGGCTAAAAAGCAGCAGCACGAGTCGGTCGACAATGTTACCAATGTAAGTACACTTCTCGTAAAATCAGTTTAAGAAATTGAAGTTTTCCATGTCTGAAGTAATGCAAATTCTAATTTTTAATTCAACTTCCAGGCATTAGGGGAAAGTCAGCCTTCGACTTCACGGCCTATGCAGGCACCGCCCACGTCCGTTCAGCATCCCAGGGATGAGCCGAGAGACGCTGTCAACGTAAGTACAGTTCTTATAAAATCAGTTTAAGAAATTTAAGTTTCCATGTCTGAAGTAAGTCAAATTCCTAATCTTTTAACTCTATTTTCAGGCATTCGGGGCCGGTGTACCGTCGACTTCACGGCAAGTACCGAGGCAGGCAGCGTCTACACCCATTAAGGCGCCTAGACCTGAGGCTGCTAGCAACCAGGTAAATGTTATAAAATTTATACGATAAATTACAAATTTTTAACTGGAGTAAGGTGAATGAAAGTATTCAATTTAATTTTTGTTTTAGGTTACCAATTTGACCCGGAGGCGTGAGCCGACCTACAACGTAGGTATCCGCCAGCAGCAGCCCGCAGTTGAGGCCTTTAAATACTTCAAGGTGATTAGTCAAGGCACGAAGCTGGTTAAAAAGTTTAACCTCATGGCCAAGACAGTCACCTTGAAGCTTGCCGACGTTGGCAATGAAGCGAGTGGGCCTGCTTTATGGCTTAAGGTAAATAACTTATTTTAAACTTATAGTCTTTTGAAAAACCAATTATATTTTTTAAGAGTGTTTATTAATTAAGAAATATTATTTTTAGAATGCATTCACTGAGATTATTGACCACATGGTAGCCGACGCATCGCCATCTGACCGTGTGGGGCTGGTCATACACAGCGACAAGTTTCCTGAGAAACCTATAGGCATATCATTTCGCCGTGTTGACCAGTTATCCGTGGAGGTCGTGATGGCGGTGCTAGACAAGATCCTGCAAAGCAACGCCAGTTTCTTCTCCCAGGACGCGCTGAGAATCCAGCTAGACAGGGTCTCGCTCCCTGTGGGATATGGACCCGCAAGAGAAAAGCTAACTGGCGTTAGCTACGAGGAGTTTTGTCGGCGCAAGAAGGGCATCATGGTGGTCAACAATGACGACAACCAGTGTTTGGCCAGGGCTCTAGTGCTAGCGATGGCTTGGAGGGACAACGATCCCCAGATCGTAGCTTTAGAGAAGGGGTATCCCGAGATGGACCGGCGCACGCGCGAGCTATGCACTAGAGCCCAAGTTGATCTCAGCCAGGGCGGGACCAGGGACCATATAGAGCAGTTTCAGCAATATCTGGTAAATCACACAATAGTCGTGTACAATAGCCGACAGGGTAAGACGGTATATTATGAAGGACCCCGGCATAACGACAAGCCAGTCCTGAATTTAATCCTTGAAAACGCGCACTACAATGTTATTACTAATTTATGCTCAGCTTTTTCAACTGCATACTTTTGCGAGATGTGCCGTATTCGCACTAATAACAAGATACGCCATAAAGGCTGTAAATACATTTGTCCGTCCTGTCACACCTCACCCCCCTGTAATTTGAATGTGGACCTCGTTAAATGCAACGAGTGTCACAGAGATTTTCGCGGTCAAGCCTGTTTTACTGAGCATACCAAAAATCTGTGTAAGGCTTTGCGGAGGTGCCCAACCTGTCTGTATAGTGTGTGGACTGACAAAAAGTCCAATCATAAATGTGGATTCAAGTACTGCAGTAGATGTAGGTCCGAGCAACCCGTACGTCATCTTTGTCATATGTCAAAGAATGTAGCGAATAAGAAAAAGTTAGACAAACATTTTGGTTTTGTCTTTTATGATTTTGAATGTCGACAGGACTCTCTCGTGGATGGTACAGATAATGTTTATCTGCATCAGCCAAACTTGTGCGTTGTACAGAACGTGTGTAAGTCGTGCATTGACGACGCCGATATCAATAAAGATTGCAACAAGTGCGGAAAGCGCCAGCACATTTTTAGAGAGAATCCTGTCGATGAACTGTTAAATTTCATTTTAAATTTCAAGAAATCGGTAGGCTCCGTAGTTGCTCTGGCGCACAACGCTAAAGGCTATGATTCCCAATTTGTATTACGCCGGATTATTAGTCAGAAGGAACGGTGGAACCCTAAAATTATATCCAATGGCACTAAGCTGATGTCCATTTCCTGCGGCGAAGACATCAAATTTTTAGATTCTCTGAACTACATGCCGATGCCGCTTAGCAAGTTACCCAAGACGTTTGGTTTCCAGGGTTCCAAAGGGTTCTTCCCGCACTTCTTTAATACTCTGGGTAATCAAAATTATGTTGGGCCAATGCCAGCTACACACTATTACGGGGCTGACGAGATGGCTACGTCGACTAGAAGTGAGTTTCTTGGTTGGTATAGAGGCGAGGTCGAGCGAGATGCAGTATTCAACCTGCAAGAAGAGCTTGTTAGATACTGCATTTCTGACGTCGATATACTGAGGAAGGCTTGCTTGGAGTTTTGGCGTAGTTATTGCACGTCAAACGGTGTTGATCCCTTCCGTGAAGCATGCACGATTGCTGGTTCCTGCAATGCAGTCTTCAGACGTAAGTTTCTTACAGCTGATACAATAGGCCTTATACCCCCAAACGGTTATAGAATGGCCGACAAGCAATCAGCTATCGCCATCAAATGGTTGTTATATCTTGAACACTCTTTGGATATTCAAATTAAACACGCGGGTAATAGTCGCGAGGTTAAACTTAGGGAGGGCTGCTTGGTCGATGGCTTCTGCGAGGCTACGAACACTGTATATCAGTTCCAGGGTTGTTACTACCACGGTTGCGAAGCTTGTTTCCCTGATCAAACGGCGCAACTTGGTGGTGACAAAAATGAAACGATGTTTATGCGTCGTGAGAAGACAGAGGCCACATCAGCTCGCATCCGATCCTACGGGTATAACCTCGTTGAAATGAAAGAATGTCGTTTTAAAAATTTTCTAAAAACTAATATTCAGGCCGCAGAATTTTTGGCAAATCACAACGTTATTAGACACGAACCCTTAAACCCACGAAATAGTTTCTTCGGTGGGCGTACCAATGCGATTAAGTTGCATCACAAGGTAGAAAAGGATGAGAAGATCAGGTATTTAGACGTCTGTTCACTGTATCCCTTTGTTAATAAGTATGGGAAATACCCCATAGGGCATCCTAAAATTCATGTGGGCAGGGATAAATGTGAACAGATTGATCTTAATTCTGTAGAGGGCATTGTCAAGTGTACGATTGTACCACCAACCGATCTATACCATCCTGTTCTACCTCTTAGAATGCACGGTAAATTGATGTTTGTTCTGTGTAGAACTTGTGCTGAGGACAAGTTTATGGGCGAGTGTGCTCATACGCAGGATGAGCGTCAATTTACCGGTACTTACGTGGCGGATGAACTCCGGAAAGCTATTTCGCTGGGCTACAGGGTGATAGAAATTTTAGAGGTTTGGGAATATAAGGTCGCTCAGTACAACAAGGCAACGAAAACAGGGGGACTTTTTTCGGATTACGTAAACAATTTCGTGAAGATAAAGCAGGAGTGTAGTGGATGGCCTTCTTGGTGTACGGATGACCAGGCCAAGGATCGGTATGTTTCCGAATACGCTGATCGAGAGGGGGTTGCATTAGATAAAGGTAAAATCGCGTCAAATCCGGGTATGCGGTACATTGCGAAATTGTGTTTAAACAGCTTCTGGGGTAAGTTTGCCCAGAGAGAAAATCTAATGCAGTCCTCTATCATCACGGACTCGAATGAGTTATTCAAGAAGCTTACCGATCCTTCGGTTGAAGTCCATACATTAACTCCTGTGGACGATGATACGATCATTCTAAATTGGGACAGGCCGGACGAGTGTATTCAGCCATTGAATACCGTCAATGTCGCGCTAGCTGCATATACGACAGCTAATGCACGCCTCGAGCTGTATAAGTATTTGGAAAAGCTGGGTAGACGTGTGCTGTACTTCGACACCGACAGTGTGATTTTTACACAGCGGCCGGGTGAGTGGGTACCCGAAACAGGAGATTTCCTCGGTGACATGACCGACGAGATCGAGTGTTACGGGCCCGGTAGTTACATTGTCGAGTTCGTTAGTGGCGGACCTAAGAATTATGCCTTTAAGGTGTTTTCCACCAATAAGAATGGCTTTATATTTATTTGCAAAGTTAAAGGGATAACCCTGAATTTTAAAAATTCCGAAAGTGTAAATTTCGAGACCCTTAAAGACATGGTTCTTAACGACGCCGAGGCCACGTACGTTCAAACCGATAGAAAGATTGTCAGAACACCTGTGCACGAGGTCGTTTCCAAGCCTGAACGGAAGGTGTTCAGAGTTCAGTATACGAAGCGGCGTCGTGTAGAGGATAGTTTTGACACGCTTCCTTTCGGTTATAGAACGTAAGTTAGTAATAACATGGTAGATTTCCACCGATATAGCTGAAACTGCTCGTCAGCTCCCAGTAATTAATTTTAGTTTTATTTTTGTACGTTAGCATAATTAATCTTAGTTTTTATATATTATTCTTAGTTTAGCTTGTATATACTTTTTCATATCACATTAGTTTTAAGTTCAAATATTAGTATTTTAAAATGTATATAACGTTGTATAACCAAATTTAGCTTTAGTTATTCATTTTTAATCATTTATCAGTACTCTATTATAATAGTTTTTTAACTTCCAAGTATCAGCATTTTTTACTCTGTAGATAATTTTATGCTACCAAGTTTAACTCTAGTTAATCAATTTTTTGTAACCAAGTTTTAATCAATTTTAACTATTAATGTTACTGCTGTACTTATCACTTACACTTTCGTTATACGATTATTATTATATACATAATTCACTCTTTATACCCACCAACATATATGGAAATAATAATAATCCAAGTTTAACTCTAGTTAATCGATTTTATGTAACCAAGTTTTAATCAATTTTAACTATTAATGTTACTGCTGTACTTATCACTTACACTTTCGTTATACGATTATTATTATATACATAATTCACTTTTTATACCCACCAACATATATGGAAATAATAATAAACTCTTATACAAATCGAAATTTTTCTTTGTTTTACTTCGTAGAGAATAAGGAAACAAGAAGTCGTTTAAAAAAGTTTTATTTATATAAAAAAGTGCACTTACAATTTATACATTAGATTGTATTACATTCAGTATATCATACGCCGAGTTGACAAGTTTATCTTAGGGAAATAACGGTCGTATATCAGCTTGATGAGCCGATCGTTGCTTTTTAAATTATTATCGAACATACTTAGAAAATCTAAAGTTGATACATTATTCATTTTTAAATATAAATACACTAAACAGTAATGGCCGCAGAAATTTGAAGTCATACTCTGGATCATTCTAGTATTGCTTTTCCAAGATTTACAATTCTTCTGAATAAAATTATAATGATGTCCTTCGGGGTGGCGTCCGAATGAATCAAAGTACTCGCCATGACCATTTTCATCGATGTAGAAGGCTGCCCAGTGTTCTCCGGGTTTATAAAATGGATCTGTGTTTGCCACAATCGCACATGGTCTAATTATACGCGTAGGCAATTCATCAGAAGCATAAACATGTCGATTCACATTCGACTGACTCGGTATTGTCCGGAGAGCGCTCTTTATTTCGAACGTGTTCATTGTACCAATCAGATAAAAGTAGTACGTTTTCAACGGCGCAAACAGGATTTTCAATTGTATGACTCATACAACGTACTGCAGTTTTCTTTTTCTTCAATTTATTTAAAGACGGACACCCAAATTCCTCCAAATTTATAACAGCTTGTTTGAGAAAGCTTAAAACTTTCTTCTTCTCCTCGCCTTTAACAAAGACTGTATCGAAGCACTGCACCACACGTTTGAGTTCTAGTTCAAACTCTTCAAAATTTACGAAGCCTGAATCCCAAGACAGTCCGTGAAAATAATTTTCTAGATATGTCACGTCCTTTTTTACAGAAGCAGGTAGCGATGAATAAATTTGAGGGGGTTCGAAGTGAAGAATTTCAATTTTGTTTCCGTCGCCGGAAATAATAACAACTTCTTTTGGAATGAACTTTTTGTCAACTCCACGGAACCCTTGCAAGTCAACGAACACGTCCATACTATGCAACTACAAGCAGCTGACTAAATCCCCACTTGCAACAAAACTTGCTTTAACTGCTAAAATCCACCACCACGTTTCGGTGTTTATCAATTTCGATTACGTTGTCAAATTCTGCGTATAGCAGACAATTCACTGTTTCTTTCAAAGCTTCTTCAAATCCAACTTCTACACGAAGTGACCCATTTTTCACAAGATTCCAATGAGTGCTGGCATTTGCCGATAAATCTGGTGTTAGGTCAAAAACGAAAAAACAATATCCTTTAGAGTAATTTTCGCGTGAAATATCGTTACCCTCGTTCAGAAAATGAATTCCTGTCCCCGAAAATAAGGTGTGGTAGGCCCGAACGTACATTCCGTCCTTTGTAAAATCTGGTTGTAAAGGTTTAGTAGGAATCTGTTGTCCGTCAATATACAATGAAAAATAATTCATTTTAAAGTGATCGAAATTAAAGGGATTGGATGCATAATCGCCGTTGAATGCTTTATTTGTCACAAATCCGACAATGCAGCGTTTCGGTAATTGTCCGAGAAACACATTGTCTAAGGATTTTCTTTGTACACCTGATGGAATTGTTAAAACCTTGACATCAGTTCTAGTTATTGGATATTTAGATGTAGCCGTTGCCAGAGCTTTAGTGTGAGCTATCAAAATGCTGGGGTTTATCTTCATTCTTCTTATTAATAAACTAGCGTCAGTAATTTTCACTTTATACGTCGAACCCGCGATAGCCATTAAACTAAACGTGTCACGTGACCGAACAAACTTTATCTTCATTTCAACACCGTTAATAAGAAATTTCTCTTGATTAAACAAATCCGCATGAACATGGCCCATTAATTCAACTTGTTTACTCTTACTCGTGAACGACCGCCTTTTATCTAGTCCACTGTTTTCATCGCCTGTGGCGTCCATTTTTCCAGCTGTATCATTATACCATAGCGAACAGGTCAAGTGAGAACTCTTAGCTTCAGGCCCATAATTCAAAAGAGTCTCTATGTATGAACGGTAGGCGTAAGTATTGTTTGGAGGTGAAACCAATTTTTGATTTAAATATATCTCCACTTGACTAAAAAGAGAATGTAGCCAGTTATTTACGGGGGCTGGTTTGTCCTCATCGCCTAGAGGTGTATCGTCTTGTTTCACTATTTTTGCGGTTACATGTAGCATAGTTTGACTCAGGTCCAGGTAATCATTTCCATTTCCGGGTACAATAAATTCGATAGGTGCGTCATCAGTAAGCGAAGAAAGTGGTTTATAAAATATCCATTGTCCATTTTCGATACTAGTTTGAGTCGAAGGTAACGCAAACAAGTCCAGCTCGGATTTAATGCATTCACAAGAATGAGCATGTAGAAAAGACATTTTTAAATTTTAGTAAATATATCACTATGTTCTGTTTTCGTAGTATTTTTACGCTTGACGACCCTTCCAGGAGATCTTGATATAGACTGAGTAATGTTTAATGTGCGTGGTCTTTTATACCCGGATCCGTCCATTAAAGTGCTGATTTTTGCATCGGCTTTACGTTTTAAATTTTTTCCAGCTTCTTCTAATCTATTGTGAAAGGCTTCTTTAACGGTGCGCTTGTCGGCTAGATCGTTTAAAAAATTACTCCCACTTCTCAAGGCTTCTTCCCCCACCACTCGAGCACCAGTCTTAAAAAGAGGAAGGATGCTGCGAAATATACCGCCCAGAAATGATCCAATTCCATGTCCACGTTGATAAGGAGCTCCTCTGTAAATAGCCCCAATACCACTCCCTGCCTGTTGTACGTAATATTGTTGATAGGGACAATCCATCATTAATTAATTTTCTTGAAGTGTAGTTTCAAGCTCAGAGTTCCAAACTCGAATGGCATCGAGGCTCCGGTCTCGGTCCTTATATCTATCTCGAGATTTTCAAATTCTTTTCTCATCACAGGGATGTAGTGAGTGGGCGAGAATATTACATCCTTATGACATCCGTAATTATAATTGTCTGAGGTTATATTGATAATACGAACAAGTGGTGATAAAACATCGCCAACAAGTTGAGGTTCTACAATATCGCAATATACAAACATTTGAGATGGCAGGCCTACCCAGATATTTGAGGGGTGGGACGGGGCTTGGTTGAGTGCAATGTTTGTCCCCGGTTTATATCCAAGTTGAAGAGCCAATCTTTGTGATAATCCCAGTACGGCTAGCTGCTCTTTTAAGTTTAACGACACCCGTTTAGTAACTTTATTGTACTTAAATTCCAACAGCCTACTTAGTAATTGATGACTGTTAATCGTCGTAATAACATCTTCAATATTCTCGTAATTCCCGGCTGGTATGTGAAAAACAAACCATCCGTCATTTTCGTATAAAACTTCTGAGCTGTCTTTGAAATGGCTGCTAGCATTTTTTAGCACCGTTTCCTTGTCTTCAGCGTTAGGTGGCGTTAGACGATAATAAATTAAGTTATCCGTGTCTGTCACAGCTAAAAAGGAACACGGATATTGAATTTCAGCAATTCCAACAACCCAGTTACTAGTTAACCTTACACGTTTATGTAACTGTGTAATAAACTTTGTTGTAGTGTTTTTGGGAAAATATTCCATTGAACTGTTGCTTAAGAGAGTTAGATAAAATTCGTTCTCCATTTTCACAAACGTTTAAGTTCTGAAGCGACTACCCAACTATTAAATTTGTCGCTGTACCCCCTCCACTTCACTAAATAATATTTTGATTTGCCACGACCTTTTTCAGCTAACACTTTATCGATTTTAAATACTGTGTCTTTTTCTAACGTTACAGGTTGTAGCTCTTCCTCGTAGAAAGTTCCTTCAATAATTTCGTCGTTTAAGTCAACTATTCTGTATACAGGTGGCTTCCGCTGTATAGTCGCGCAGATTTTAAAGACCTCTTCACTCCAATTTGTCTCGTAACCTTTCTCGAATGTATGTTTTGTTCTACTGATTCTAACATGCTGATTCACTTTAAATTTAGGTTTTCTTTGTACCCCCACTCCTCCACGATAAAGGTTGTTCCATACTTCCAATACATTTTGTTCGTTTACGTTACTCGGGGGCATTTTGATACTCGAGTGATATCTATTGTTATATGATGAAACTAAATCTTGCAGTACATCGATGTATCTGTACGAGTTTGAATAGGTAAAGTAACGCCACATTCTTGTTTTAAGTGTTCGGTTGAATCTTTCAACTACGGCCGCTTTTACATCGGGATTATTGGTAACAAAGAAATTAATGTCATGTTCTTTAAACAGTTTCTGCACGGGCGCTGCCACAAACTCTTTGCCTTTGTCAGTTTGAATTTTTAAAGGAGTCGTTTCACATTCGTTAAATATTTCTTTAAAAGCTTCTATTACTGATGTTGCAGTCTTAGATTTTAAAGGTCTTACCCAAGCCATTTTGCTAAAGACATCTATTACTGTTAAAATATAATTGTTTCCATCGTTGTATTTAGTCAAAGTCCTCATGTCGCAAAGATCAGCCTGCCATAATTCAAACATGTTGCTAACAACGTACTTGTTTCTTGGAAAATGTTTTCTAAGAGGTTTATGAACAGTGTAAGCATCCTGTTTCTTTAACCACTCTTCTACGTCTGCTTTTGGAACTTGATTTTTTACAGAGTTTATTAATGAATCGGCACCAGAATATCCAACAGGGTTTGAAGGGTCGTAGTAGATGGTATTCAAATCAACCATTTTTAAAGTTTAAGTCTTGCCCAACCCAGAGATTTAGCTGAGCGTGCGGTATTGCCTAAAGTTTTACGCTTTTTAGAGCGTGTGCTAGCAGGTGTTTGTTGACTGGTTGAGGCAGTTCCAGAAACTTCTGTTATACGCCCTTCTGAATCGGCATCGTAGTCTTCGGGCTTCACTTCTGATTTTAAAAATTTTGGCGATTGATTATAAGATGAAACATTACGTCGTTTAGGGTTACCTATTAACTCATGAGGTATATTTTTCTCATTCATAAAGGATGCAAACTGCTCCCAGCCTGCAGGATTTGAACTTTTGCGAGGTCTTAGTGTATCATTTATTAGATCGATAATATTTGATGACGGTAGAATTTCACCTTTTATGGAGACGGTTCCCTTATCATCCCAATCAATTGAGCCAGTTGAAGATAAAATATTAATAAGATTCTTCGCCTTTCTCTTATACGTATCGGGTAGTGTGGATAGTATGTCTGAATGCTGTAAAGATTCTTGTTTGACTTCCACAGGCACGTTGACTGGCTGACGAGACTGGTCCGTAAAGTGTAAATATCTTTGCAACACCTGATTGTACTGGGCCCATTTGTCATGATCCGATAATTTGGAACCAAGAACTTTTTGCATGTCTTCGTCTAATTGAGATAATATTTTTGGTTGTGTATTTTCAGAAACAGTTAACCGTTGTAGCAACTCGGGAGGCACAATCATCATTTTCTTAGCATGCTCCATTTTTTAGTTTATTTTAGCAAACTTCCCAGAATTCCGCTAATTAGTGGAGCAAGAATTAACGGTAGTAATGCACCACCTTTTTGTATTAACAATTTTCTCTTCTTGAATATAGGTTCCCCGGGTTTCACCAATCGCCTTAGGATGTGTTTGTGTTGAGAGAGTCGCCTTTTCTGATGAATACTTAATGGAACTTTTCCTTTTAAAGTGTTATAAATACATTCACAAATACAATGAATTTCTTTATCACCCACGGCCTTTAAGAGAGCCGCTCGCTCCTTAGGTCCGAGTTTTGCTAGGGCACGGAGCAATTCAGAGTTTTTAATCACAGCGTGAGGCATCATGCACTAATGACGTTAGATTTATAGGTGTTGTTGTATTTATACTCCTTCTTCGGCACGTACACATAACATGAACCATCCTCTCGAAATATAGATGTTCTGAATCTAAACTCATCAGGTGTTGATTGTTTTAAGTCGAAGAGTAAATAGCCGTGAGGCTTGGAAGTTGCGTCTTGGTACGCTTCTTGAAGAAATTTAATGTTTGAAGGGACTATTTGACACGCTAAATGACGTATTTGAGTTCCATCTCGCGGATTTTTAAAATATATGATGTAGTGTGCATTAAGGGAAATATCCCTCTGCCCTTTGCCCTGATGAAATATATTTTGTGTTATGAAAAACACGCTTAAATTTCTATGATGACACCCCTTAGTAAATATATCTACAATACTGCCGTTTGTCTCGCGCATTAAATCGTCAATAATTATTAAATTTGGTTGAACCCCGTCAAACTGGTCCATATTTGGTAGTCCTTGTTGAAATTCAGCTATGGAGCTTAAGTCTTTATATAAAGGTTGCCACTCATCATAAAACCAAATTACTTTTTCAAATTTAACATTGCATATATTATCACTGTGCATATTTTTTAAAAAATCAACTACAAAAAACGACTTTCCACACCCTGACGGTCCCGCAACAATTGCAGAAAACGGATGTTGAAACTGGCACTCCATGTTTATTGCATCAACGTCAGAGTTAAACTGGCTGTAGGATAAAGAATTAGAAATTTATATAAATAATAAGACAGGTATACGTGGAAACAATATTTATTTATTTATCTATTAACACCACCAGCAATGTACAATCGATCATCAGACCCTACACTACCTTGAATTACAGTAATAACAAAATTTTTAAAATTATAAATCAATTCACCTAAAACATCTTCACCCCTATAATCTATTTTATAGGTGTCTGAAAGTAAAACGTCTAATACGTCAAAATTTCCAGAATTTTCAAAAATACATGCTACATTTGTATAAAACTCAGTAAATAACACAGACATCTTCATAGCACTCCTTTTCAATGTCTCTAGGCGCACAAAGAGAAAATCTTTCATGTCCACCATTTTCGCTAGCGTAGAATACATTGCGTAAAGTTCAAATGTTTCTGTACCAGTTTTTGGTACAAATTTACACGTTTGCCACCCCGTACAGAGCATTTTGTAACGCTGCAAATCGAAGTTTAAACTACCTTCACGCAAGGACACTAATATCTCGGGTAGAACATTAACGAACTCCTTGAACGCTTCTTCTTCGAATTCTACCCCAGCTTCAATACCGCTTTTAACGATGCGGACAACCGGGGCAAAATCTTTATACGGATCCATTCCAATATGTATAAACTTACTTGCAGAATTATTTAACGGGATGTAAGACCCGCAAAGTAGACGCTTCTTCTCGCTTCGTACCAGATTTCTCTGCTGCGCGTCATCTTCAGAGGGTTTAACACCATATGCAGGCAGGGCTTCTTCTTGAAACACACGCACGTCTTCTTCGGTGATATGGCGTTGTGGCGAAAAACTTCGGGGTCGCTCTTTGGTTACTGATGTAGACTTCTGGACGCAGCCTCGACGCGATTTATCATATGGAGCCCAACGCTTCCTGGCCTCAACGGTTGAATTTTCTTGCTGGTTATTCATAACTTACTCAATAGGTCACTAGGTAGAAAGCACAGATAGGAACTCTGAATGGCCGAGTAGGAATCTGCTCGCTTATTTATACCGTAGTGTAGGATGGAAGGGGAGATGTCTCACATACAAGTCGAAACATGCCTTTTCATGACGCAACTTGTAGAATAATCTAGAAAGATCCTTTGAACAATGGTTATTGTTTGCGATAATCACACAATGGCTGTCACATTAGTCATTTCCTGTATTCCGGGAATTTGAAATAAGTTACTTTTATTATTGTTTACACCCGAGTGGGTGATTGACGTTTTGATGACTCATGTGTTTTTCTGTGATGTCACAGCTGGACCCTCGAGGTTTCTATTGTTAAGATAAATTAATCCCTATTGACGTCATAAGCTTTGAATTGTAAACATACAGGTCCCAACTTGTCGAAGACGTACCTTGTTTGAGAAAAAAAAATGACTGTACTCAGTCTAGTTAATTTTATCGGCTGAATTGATACCGCGATAACGCCGAATTTTGATAACTTTGATTAAAGATTAATTCAATATGTCACTTAGGGTGAGAGAGATAGATTGATCTAATTAAACAGTTAACCTGATTGAATTTGATAACTTTGATTAAAGGTTAATTCAATATGTCACTCTGAATAATTAATTATACACCAGCCGATTCCCATCCCATTTGTACAATATAAAGGGTGAGAGAGATAGATTGATAACCGCTAACCTGGTTGAACTAGCTATAATACTTGATTTAATTCCAAGATGGCCGCCGCTTGTAATTGAAGTTTTAATCGACCTAATTAAATCGATTGATCGAGCTATTAATGCACCGCCGCTTTTAATCGAGAATTTAATTAAACTTTTTGATTGACCTAATTAAACCGCGGATTGATCTAATTAAACCGCGGATTGATCTAATTATGACGTAATCTCATTAAATTGACCTAAATAATCCGCGGATTGATCTAATTAAGCCGCTAATCCCATTAAATCGACCTAAATAAACCGCGGATTGATCTAAATTGGCCTAAATAAACCGCGAATTGATCTAATTAAACCGCTAATCCCATTAATTCGACCTTGATTGCGCAATCGATTAAATTGATTGACCTAATTAAAAACAAAATGGCGGTATCAGCTGTCCCCATTCTACTATTCAGGTTGGCACTAGCGTAACCGAGCAGATAAAAGCGAGCGCAAGGGCTCGACGCTTTCTTCTTCTTCGTCGATTTTGGTAAGAGAGGTTACGCTCTATTAACGACTTCAACTCAAGTGTTCCAACCACGTGTCTTTTGCAATAAACATTTAATTAGTAATTACGGTGTTTAATTTCGACTAAACCCTAAATACCTATTCTAACTAATTTTATATAACTAAATGGGAAGAAACATTGCAGGCTTTGATTTTTTTATTAAAGGCTTTTCTAAGAATGACGTTTTCTTTAATTCTCCCCTCAAATTTTAATTCATTTCCATTTATTTATTTATTTTTTTTTTTTAGTTTTAAAGAGCATCATGGGTGCTCAATGGGTTTGTTAGATGAAGCCATACGATTCCATAGTTTCTGAATCTCATAAGAAAATCATTTAAAAATAAAATTATTATTGTTTTAGTTTTCTTCTGCGATAAATCAATAACATCTCTATTCATGCTTCAACTCAAGTTTTATCGAGTTACTTTCCTTTTCTTCCTGGAAAAGCCAATTCGGGTTGCTTTTCTCAGTGAGGCGAGTCAAGGTGTTACCTGGACCGTCAATCGACGTAAAAAAATTGCCTCTAATACATTTACCCTGTTGTAGACCACAGTAGGCCATGTTAGGGAGGCAATTTCGTCAGTGTAAGCAAGGTTTTCTTATTTTTTAAATAAAAATCACATTGAATTAATTTCAAGGTAGAGTCTTCTTTTTCATTTGGTTCCTCAAAAAGGATAGATCTGGGACGTTTCTGTAGTATTGATTGTAGCCACTATATTGCCAGCCTATCTTCAACTTTATCTTTTTTTAATGGAATGATTATAACCACATTGCTCACACAAGGTTTTTACCAGGTTCTTTCTTGTTTTTAGGAATATTCTTTATATTGTTCCAGAGTAATTTTTCTTACTATACTCGTCTAGCATGCTTCTTCTAGTCTTTCCTGATTCTATTGCCCTTTCATTGTATTCTTCAAAGTTTGCTTAGTTAAGTTGTTATTTAACTTGTGTGAGGTTACCCTATACATTTCGTTTTTCTTTTTTTGAGTATTATCACATCGTTCTTTATTTGTTCGACTCTTGCTTCTATATTTAGACTGTATTTCTTGAGACCAGTATATTTTTCATAATCTTTTCAGCCCTTTGTTTATGAAATTCTGTTTGGTTTTTTATTTATGGTCAATTCTCCCTACCATAAAATAATACAACTTTCACATTACTGCTACAATTATACTGTTGCTTTTAATGGATTTTTAAAGATAGCAGTTATTACTTTCTGACTCATTAGAAATTTAACGCAACCATAAGTTGAGGAACGCTGCTGTACAACACTATGGCCATCTCTACTGTGTCGACATCCCTATTATCGTTGAATGTTGAATTTATTCATATAGCTTTAGTCTTTTCCCCTTTTATTTTTAAACCTAATTGTTAAAGCAACTAGTAATTTACGATACCAAGGTTGGCTGCGTTATCTATCTTACTAAGCCACCCAGTAGATCTGCTTGACGAAATCTGTCTTGTATCAACCACCGCAGAAGCGACATGCAAGCTTCATCTAGTAAGTAAGTCAAGTTTGTGCCGGTTCACGTGTTATATATTTCTATCAGTTTTTAAGTTATTGTAATCAATACACACACAGTTTAAAGTTAATATACGATTATTCAATTCAACTACGTGCATTTATTTATTATCTTCCCGACGTCTTATGTGAGCTCTAATCCAGCATCCACAGAGCCGCTCCTGCAAATAATATTACAACGAACCAGCGTTCAAAAACTACACAATCCTCGACATTTGATTGTTGCTAATTTTTGGCATATTAACCTTGCATAGGTTACAATTCTTCTGTTAATAAGCTGTTATTTGCAAACTCCAAATCTTCTGACACCCATCTGAATTTCCAGTTTATTCCATTTTGATCATCAGTAGCATTCCAAGTAATTCATTCTGTCATGAATAAAAAAAGCAAAGGCGATATGCTAGAACCCTGTGTAACACCGCTTGCTATTCGGATGCCATCCAATTTTATTCCCTGAAACTCGCTGTCATTTCCATAAAGGAATCTAATTATTTTAATTAATTTGCACTATATTCTATTCGACTTCTGTATCGGCCTTGTCGAACGACTTTTAAAAAGTGAATTTCTTTTTCTCATTCTATATTCTACGATTCTTAAAGCAAAAATGTGGTCTTTGCGTCTGTGTAGGTCGAAACTTAATTAATGCTTAATTAGTTTTTAATACTGTAACCAACTCGTCTTAGATTAGCACTATTATTAGTTATCTGGGTGAGATAGATTTCAATATCTGAACAAAACGACGTAATTGGTTGCCAATTATTGCTTTGAAATCTATGGTTTTTTGTTCTAATTTTGGCGGTGCAATGATTAATCCTTCCAACCACTATTTCGGCACCACTAACTCGGTTCATAGTTAATATGTAGAATAGTAGAATTGATGTCCATCGTTAATATTTGAACCTTGTTGTTTACGATGATGATGATGGTGATGATTCTCCCATTATTCCCGAGTGGAACATAGGGTTCGGGTAAATTCTCTCCAATTTTACATGTTTTCTGCTAAATTGCCTAATTGTGCCATTTTCATTTTAGTTTCTATGTTGACTGATCTTCTCCATGTAGTTTTGGGTTGTCCTCTAGTTCTTTTCCCTTGTGGGTTCCATCTTAACGATTGCTTGCATATTTCGTCGTTATTTTTGCGGAGCGTGTGTCCTAACCAACAGTATTTTCTTTTTGTGATTCCTTTGCTTATTTTAATCTGATCTGTTAGCTTCCATAATTCTTCGCTTGTGATAGTTTTAGGTCACCATATTCCCAATATATTCCCTACACAACGATTGACAAACACTTTTTGTTGCAGTACTTTTGTCAGAGACCAGGATTCTGAACCAAAAAATTTGTTGAATTAATGACAGTAAGAGGTCAATATTTTTAGTATATTTCGTAAATATACTTTAATTGCCGAAACTAATACAATTCCTAAACTTTGAGATATACAAGTGATCTAAAATATTCAATCCCTACAAATGAGTTGCATAAGCAAGACCTTCGAGCTTCACTCCAAACAACTGTTGTAAGTCAAATTAAGTAAAACATTCTTTAATTACTCAAAAGATTTGTATAAATGCATAATTCAATTAAAATTCCAATTTTTCTAAGGTTTTCCGGTTTCTTTTATCTTATTTATTTATGGATTCAATCGACATTAGAACAGACTGCAGAAACCCCTCACAAAAATCGAAGGCAAATCCATTTAGAAATGGGTCGAAGTGAAGTCTTTTTTAACAATTTTTTTACGTTGGTGTTCTAGTAAGAAGAGCCCGCAGTTTATTTTATATTATTCAAAGGTTTGGCAATAAAAAAAATCATCACTTGCTTCAAACCTACTCCAGAATATCATACGTCAAGAGCTATATTAAATTTCTTTTGCATACAACCGACAAGCCGACTAATTAATGCCAATATTTAACTGGATAAATACATGACTAATTTAGTCGTCCTACATACTGAATTTTGCAAGTAAGTTTTAAAAAAAGGCGTGATTCGAATTTAGGCGCCAGTCTGCTTGGTGTTGCAATATATTTTTAATAGATTTAATCTTTCCTTTTTATGATTTCATTGTCGTACTTCAAAAAGGTATGGATCGAATTTTGCAACAATTAGAATTTCTATATTTTTACGAACAAATTCCGGAATCCTACGGGTGTAACTAATAAAAATCCAACCCATTACTTAATCGACAATTTTAATTAGTTGACCTCACGCGTAGTTTATTCGTACAAAGATCGAACTGTTATTCAAATAACCTTTAAGCTATACCATAAC
Source organism: Melanotus villosus (assembly GCA_963082815.1). NCBI lineage: Eukaryota > Metazoa > Arthropoda > Insecta > Coleoptera > Elateridae > Melanotus > Melanotus villosus. Next base: position 42,415,855 of record OY720425.1, read on the forward strand.
TGTCAAATAAAGTAAATAAAGATCCACATGTACTGAATGTACAAATGCAATCGCCCTCGAATTCTGCTAAACTTGAATGTAAGTGCGAGAGTGAGTCAAACTCTGAAACCTGTTGATCTAGTGGCATTACACAACGATGTCTATGACACCGTAATGGTGTGCTTCAACGAAAAATTGCTCTCTATGGACAAGGAAAATGAAAAACTAACCGACACTTCGCTAAAAGAGTCACAATAGGGTCAACAGGTTTCGATTCTTGGTAGTTCTTTTATGGTTTAGCGGTTTTGTACGAGTATTTTTATACTCGCAGTTTAGGAAGTAAACAACTCCATAAGTGGAAAGAAAATTATTCGCTTAATATGCATATCCGCCTACGTTTACTTAATGAGGTAAAAGTTGCCCCCAGAAAATTAAATGTTTACGTCGGCCTCTGTTTTGTATGAATTTCACGTTTTAAGTTTTCGTTACGTGAATTCAAACAAAGACTGCATTAATAATTTATTCGATTAAAACTAAAATATGCACCACATACTGGGTTTTCTCTGAGTTTATTATTAAAGTCGGCGAAGTTTTTAAAATTATTAGAACAAAATTTCACATTGTTACATTAAATTCAGAAGATTTTTATTCTTATTTTATTAAAGTGTAATCAATCGTCTTGGTAAAAGTTTAAATTAAAGTCCATTCAAAAACCTCGTATTTTCGGATTGCTAAAATTACACAAATAATTTTAAAATACGACTGGATGAAATATTGCTTCATGATAAGTATTTGAACTTTTATTATACTTATTCCGCTCTTTGTTTGCACTCCTAAACAAATGGCATTTGCTTTTCCAAAAAGTGTTTTCAACAAAGTTATGGTTGCTTCAATAATTAAAAATTTGTTTAACCCCGGATATTGAAACAACTGAACTTTTTATGAGATAAACATACCAAGAACACTAAAAACGTATGTGTATGGAATAAGCAAAAATGTTTAAAAAACAAGGTTTATGATTTTTTTGCCTAGAAGTCGAAAAAATATTTTTTTAAACCATCAGCTAACCGACAGCATCCCTTCATTTGGTTTGTGTATTTATGAACTGCACATCAAGCGTTTCATCATCATCATCATCATCATAAATCGACATGGAGCAGATCCTCGTGGATCAATCCTGGATTACGCCAGGCCCACCCCATGCCAACAAGGAGCACTGCATAACGTTAACATGCCTGTGACGCTAGCCGCTAGACACCGCTTCTGCAGTGCAAGGTAGTTAGTAAGTCACATATTCAATGGGAGTTGGACATGTGACTAAGATGGTTAAGCATGTTTTGTCATCTTATACTGATAGTATTTCTAGTATTACCGCTAATTTCCTAGGTCTATGATATGAAACGCCTTCACGCAGACATGCCTGCTCTGTTACATGTTACATGCTAGTTTAGCCTAATCATTATATATTTCAAATTGCTTTCTAATCTTAAAAACAGTTAAAAAATCAGAAATTTCTGTAGTTTGCAAAAATACACTTCAAATCAAACTCATACAAAAGGAGAATTTTAAAAAGCACGCCATTAATTCTTTTAGAAAATAAATTTGTAAGGATTCATCCTTTTGGGAAAATCTATTAAAACTCATTTATTTCCTTTATTAACATAATAATCTCTTAATTTTGTATAACCATTTTATATTCTCCTGTTCCAGTTTTAAGTTTACTCATTAATATGTGACACAAAATTGTAAGAAAAAGATAAAAAAAATAAACGTATCATAATATAAAAAAAATATAGGCCTGAAGAACGAACAAAACCATCGAAATTGAAAATAAAGAGGAAGGACAAAAGATTACAAAAGTTTAATAAGAGTAAAAAATAAATTAACTGAAAAAGTACAACAACAACTGAAGATGAAAAAGATTAAGAAGAGAATAAAAGCCGGAGAAAAAATTAGAAAAACAAATACTTTCAAGTCCATGTAAAATGAGAATAATAAAAATGGAAAGAAGAAATATAAACTATGCCAAATAACAGATACAGAACCAAAAAAGAGAAGAATGGTGAAGGTAAAATAAAGATTAGATAAGTTAATTTTTAATCGCAAAGCAGGTAAAGTACGGGTAAAGAAATATGAAAACAGCAAGAGCAAACAAATAACAAGCAAGTGTATGTAGATGACTTAACCATCTTGATAAGCGGAAAATATGAAGATGTTGTATCAAACTTGATGCAGCAGGTCATAAGAACCGTGGAAAGATGATGTATAAAAGAGGGACTAATGTCCAATCCAAATAAAACCTTGGTCATAACCTTCAGAAGAAAAAGAAAACTTCGGGGTATGAAAACCTTAACGATGTGGGGACAAAAATTGCAGATGAGTACAGGTACTAAAGCTACAAGGCGCTCTGGGCGTGTAGAAGAACCATATGCCTATCAGTCAGGTAAACCCTGTGAAATAGTCATACATGAGCTAATTCAAAGATTTTAAAACTCTCTGCAGAGATAAGAGATTGCGCTAGAAGTTTTCCTAGACATAGAGATGCTATGGAACAATCGAAAGAGCTGTAACGAGGTGTGAAGTGAACCAAACGGTTAGCAGATGGATATGCGTCACCCTAAAAGATATGATAATCAATACGATTCTGGAGTTGATGACTAGGAAGGTGTCGGCTACTATCCAGGGCTGCCCGCAGGATGGGGTTTTGTCCCCTTTACTGCGGAACCTGGTGGTCAATGAACTCTTGTGAGAATTTCACCAGAAAGGATTTTATGCGTTAGGGTATGCAGATAACTTAACCATCTTGATAAGTGGGAAATATGGAGAAACGTTCGGGGTATGAAGGGCCTAACGATGTGGGAACAAAAATGGCAGATGAGTAATGAAGTTAAATATTTGGGAGTCGCTTTTGACACCAAACTTACCTTCAACTCACACTTAGATAAAACAGTTACAAAAGCTGCAAGGGCCCTGTGGGCGTATAAAAGAACCATAGGGAAAACTTGAGGACTTAAATCAAAAATAGTGCTGTGGGTATACACTAAAATAGAAATACTCATTGTAACCTATGCGGCTCTGGTATGGTGGCTTAAAAATCATTAACCAGGATGCTACTAATAAACTCTGTAAGTTACAGAGGCTGGCTTGTCTAGCAATAATAGGGGCGATGACCACTACGCCAACTGCATCCATGGAAACACTGTTAGACTTACTTCCGCTACCATTAGTGGTGGAAACACAGGTATATAAATTGAATATTGATAGAGACGGGTGAAATACTTAAAGAAATCTTTGAAACTGTAAAGAGCTATGCTGTTTTAAATATATACTCTGATAAAACAGACCTGTCTCTGACTTCAAGTTGATATACCTGAGCAAAGTGGGGAGGAAAAAGGGCAGGAGCTGCAAAATCAGTTGGCCTCCATCTAGTATATACGAATGGTTAAAAAACAATGGAAAGTCCCGGAGCAGGAATTTATTAAGCAAACACTGGCGAATGCTTGTGCATCAACCTGAGTAAATTTGCTACGACATTCCAAGCGGAAGTAGTTGCTATTCCTAAATATGCAAACATTATGCTACAGAAAGGCTATGAAAATTCACAAATATACCTATTGTCGAACAACTAAGCTGCATTAAAAACTGTGGCAGCGGATTAAATCTAAAGTTTTTCTCGAATGCCTTGAAGCACTGGTTGCACTAGCTGAACATAAAAAATAACCCTGAAATGGGTGCCAAGACACCGAAATGTCGAAGGAGCAAAATGAAGAAGCAGATCAACTTGCAAAACTGGGAGCAGAAAAACTCCTAATCGGCGATAAACCAGCATGCGGGTTGGCATATGAAACCGCAAAGGAGTTAGCAAAAGAACGAGTACAAGAGGAACACTGCAAGTATTGCAGGGAGGGACAAGGACTAAGGCAATCGCGGATGTTCCTGAGAAGTCCCTCCAGTCAGAGCAGGAGAACTATTGCTTCTAAACAGGAAAAAAATGAGAAAGGTAGTTGGGCTGCTAACAGGACACTACCACCGTCACAAATGATCCAAACTGCAGATTCATCGGGAAGGAAGAGGAAACTGTAGAGCACATATTGTGTGAATGCCCGATGTTGGGAGTCTTAAGACAGCGTTGCTTTGGGGTGGATTTAATGGTACCCGAAGAAGTACCAAATACATCCTACAGATATATTCTAGACTAAACCTTGCAAATAGAGCCAATCTGTAGAATATAAATCCTAGGGGCATAATAAGCCAATAAGCTCAAGTGTAGTTGGCAATAAACCACACCCCATGTGAATAATAATAAAAACTAATAACAAGAAAGAAGATTAATTTTAAATCCACATTAAATCAGAAAATGGCATAAGAACTCGAGAGAAAAAAGAAGGTAAATGTTAGAAAATAAATGGAAAAGCAGAGATACTAATGTGTAGCATAAAGTTTAAAAAATAGCGAAAATAGACACAAAGAAAATGATCATACCTACAGAAATCCTGACAAGAAAGAATAATACTAAGTAAAGAAAGAACAAGTTTAACAAGAAAATGAAGAAGATGAAAAATCATGAAAAGAAAAAGAAGAAGAAGAAGTAAGAGAAGGGATCAGTAAAAGAAGAGTAAAATAGAAAAGAAGCTGTAAGTGAAAGATAACAAAAAGAAAGACAAAAAGACGAAGAAGAAGAACTAGAAGGAAAAATAATTACAAAACGAGATATAATACAACATGAACAAACCTAAATTGTAATTATACATACCAAATTGGTCTCCGCAGATTAAAAGACACTTCTACGCTTGTTTTTCTGGCATTTCCTAAACGGAAAATATACCAAATTTGAAAACATACCAACTGTCCCAAGCTATTGAAGCATTCATCAATCCAACAAACTTAGTAATCTCAATTTTTGGACAAAAACTAGAAATGTTTAAATGGCCAAAAACACCCAAAATTTCCAAAACTTTATACAACAAGCTTGTACTAATATTTAAATAATTTCTAAAACTTAAGTATTAAATTAATAAACACCGCTACTGAATTTTAATCTTAAACGTCAAATTCTGTATAACTACTTTCTAATTAACAGCAATAAATTAATCACGTGCAACTTTCGCATGCGTCATATAAATTAATAACTAAGTAGTTAGTATAATTTGCTGTTTACTCTTTCGAACTGAATACCTTGAAGTTTTAAATAAATAGTATCGTCGAGGAAATTCAATCTATGATAGTATTCATCTTAAAGATGTAATTTCTATGTAGAAATGCTTCAAATTGCGTCAGTTTCTTGAAATATCTAAGTGAAAGCTGCATATTTACGTATCTACTGAAAATTTCCTTTAGTTTGGGAAAGCTTAAACAATATTTAAAGGAAAAAGTTTGAATTTGTGTTGACTTTATTCTATGTTCAGTAGCAATTGCCAAAGAACAAACACTTGTCACGAACTAAATTGTGGAATTAGAGAAATAAAAAATATAATTATGTTTAGACGTGTTGTTTTGCTGATCTGAAGTTGATTTGTGTACTTTACTCTTAGAAGCAACTTATTATTATAGAAACTTTTTTTAAGTGTAAAATTTCACCTTCTTGTTTGCTAATTTACAACTCTTCTTTGTAATTTGCAAGCCATTCTTTTTCAAATTCTTCTTAACAAAAAAAAATAAGAACTCTCCCTGCTACTTTTCTAAAGCGTTCTTTGTTAATTCCACCAGTAAAAAATTTCAGTTGATTTCCGTAGAATTACGTAAAAATAAAAATACAACGTGTTGATAATAGCAAGTTGTTGAAGCAGTTAATCAAATTACACGGAACATCGACGAAAGCGTAAACAGTAAGGGTAGCTGTCATGTTGTTTGACAACCTGAAATCGCCTGCAACTGAAAAGGAGTGAAATTTTAATTTTTTTCTACACTTGTTTATTTTAATTCTTTTTTAACCTGTCTGCAAATGAAGGGAACTTTTTTTAGGTAACGAGCACTTTGTGTTTGTATAACAAATTTATTTTTTTGAAAGGAAAGTTTACCTTATTTTTTTAAATTTGTTCAACTGTCTGTGAATAATTTAACATCTTTTTGAATAATTCTAACCCACTGATTTTGATTTTTCTATTTAATTTTAGAAGATTCAAAGGCTTAAACGATTGAAAAAATTTAAATTCGCAAAAAATAAAGAATTTTAGTGTTCTATATTTCTTTGACTTTAGGAGTGTCACTGTAAGGAGTGTCAGACTGGGGCGACGGGCAACCGGAAAAATACCCCACTAAAAACCATTCCTAGTGTAAAATTTCGTTGGTATATTTTTTTATTTCACATCATTCAGCAAGCCGATCTTCGTATTTGAAAAAATATGAATTTATTTTACCAAAGCAGATAACTAAATATAACAAAGAGATGGTTATCCGTTAAAAATGTTTGTATTTTTTTAACTTTGCAAAATGAAATTCTGAATTCGTCAAAAGTTTAATTTCAAACATCGGCGCGAAATTAACATAAGAATTGTTCAGAATAAAATTTCAGGAAGGAAATTTTTGGTTTTTCTTTCAGGATTTTTTGTATTATTTACTGTCAAAATTATAATTTTAAGAACCAGTAAAGTCTGCAGCTTTAAACTAACTAAAAATCGGAGAAAGCTTCGAAAATGAAGTTTTCAGGAAAGAAACTTGGGTTTTTCGAAGTTTTCTAAGTTATCAATTTAAAAGTGGGTTTAAAGATGTTAACCATCTAATTTCTAAATCTATGAGGAAATTTATCTCAAAATTTAGGATCTTTCGGGTTGCATAGTGCATGCCTCTTGATTGATTGAAATTTAAAAAAAAAATCAAAAATAGGTAGGTACAGGTTTTTTAGGCTAAAACGTTATCTGAAAAATTGGAAAATGCAGGCGAATACTTTCAAATATAACAATTAATTTCCTATCTAAGAAAACGTATCGGTATACTATCTTATTTGAAAAACAGTAAAAAATTTTAGCCAATTTCAAAGCTCCTCGGAAGTTTTCTCAATAAGTTATCTAATAAAAAGTTTTTTACGGTTAACTACTGAGTTGTCAAAATTCATGCTGATATTTAGTGCTCTTTACCATCTAATATACTTAAAAAATTACCTTTTTTACTCCTTTCTCCGTTAAGCTTTTCAAGATTAACCTGTAAGTTGCATTAATAAAATTCCAGGCTTTTGAGAACCCAAGTTTCAGCTTTTTTTTTCTTCAAAATGCTTTGGTATTTCTTAATACTGAATTTTTAAAATTTGTGTTGACATTCACTTGTTTTAATATTTAAAATTCGAGATAATGTTTATACATCCTCTTTGAGTTTTGTATATTCAAGATTGATATTTTCGGTGATGGAACTTGGGGTTTCTTAAAGTTACAGTTTTATTCCAAAATATTTTCTGAATGCCATACTAAGATTTCGAATTTCTTAAACTGAAATTATTTACTGCAATTGTTGTTTTTTGAACGATGAATTTCAAAAATGTATCCTGATATTTCTTGCTTTTAATATTCAAAATTCAAAACTTTAAGAATTAAAATGCAAGTCTCTATTAAGATAAAGATTTTCAGGATCAACGTTTCATATTTCCTTGATGAAGCATCAAGCTTTTGATGTTTAAGTTTCGTTTTTTTTTTTTTTGATACTGAAACTTCGTTTTTAATTGTTATTTTTCCTTAATTAAAGCTCCAAAATTCATCTTAAGGTTCAGTTTTTTCATATCGAAATTTTAAGAAATGATCCTTAATACTCTCTTTTACAACTTTAAAGATTTACGGCCACTGGCTTTGAAATATACAAGATTGACATTTCAGGTTGCTTCGGTGAAACTCAATACTTAAAATACAGAGTTTTTATTTCTGAAATACTCAATTAAATACCTTGCTGAGTTTTCAAAATGAAAGAATTTTCTTTGACTGTTAATTATTTAACATTGATTTTCAAAATTTCCTTTAATACTCGGTGCTTTTAACATCAAATTTTCAAAATGTTAAGAAATTGTCTCTTGTACTTCTTATGATTTTTAGAATTAATCTTCAAGTTTATTTGATGAAACTTCAGGCTTTTGAGCAGCAAAGTTTCAGGTTTTCGAAATGCTTTGGGATTTCTTTACCTGAACCTTTGTTTATTTTCACTGTTACTTTTCTAACACCGAATTTCCAAAATTCATGTTTTAGTATTCAAAATTCGAAATAATTTTTGTTCTTCCCCTTTGCGATTTGTATATTCAAGAATGACATTTCTAGTAATGGAATTTTATGAGTTGATGAATCACAGTTGCAGTTATTCAACAAGTATTACTAAAGTTTCGAATTTCTTAAAGTAAAATTATCTAAGTTTTTTGGTTTGAATATTCTTAAGCTACCTATTTTTCGGGACTAAAACCATTAGTTTCTTAATTAAGACAAATTATTAATATTTTAATTAATTAAAAACTCAGTTTAAACAAGTTTTGGAACTTTCAGAAGTTTTCTCAAACATAGGCTGAGCTTTTTCGGGCTGAAGATTTAAGTTACCTGGCAAAATAGGAAATTTTATGTGGCTTCTTTAAGAAGAAAGCGGTATAATCTTTGTAAGTAGTTCAAAAATTGCTTTGAATTTAATTTAAAATAAAGCATTTTGCTTAAATCGACAGAGCTTTCAGGTTGTTTAAAATTTTGTGTTGATGTGAGCCCCAAGGATCTTCTAGTCCCAGTCCGACATTAAAGTTTAGGGAATAATATGAAATCTGACTATTTGAAAATTAACAGATTTGAAATTTTCTAAAGAAAAGTGAGTGGTGATTAGTTTAAATCCTTTGTCGTCGCCTGCAATGAACTCATACCACTGTTAACATGACAAACGAACTAATCTAAAAATAATTTAAAAATCGTCCCACATAACAACAGAACATTTATGAAAGATCTTCTATGATTACACGTAATCGTTTTAGTATTCAATCCTTTCTGAAGCAAGATTTAAATCAACCAAAAAAGTTTAAAATTCACCCATTTGCATAATAGATTTGCATTAGGTCAGAAACATTAACTCGTTTAAAGATATCCTATAATACACCTACATATTAAGTCCGTTATCTGCGCTTGAAAATAATACTTTATGATTAATGTTGTAGCGTGTTTGTCAAAATTACTTATTTTAACCATTCATTACCTACCATATTCTTGTTAAAGTAGTAGCAGAGAGAACAACTCAATTTAAACTGATCACATGCAGTTACATGCAATTTTCTTGTCGAGAGCACGAACAGAATATTGAACATTAACTTCCTATACACTAAGCGACTGATTTATTACTTTTACATTAGCCTTTCATCTTTGCGAAAATTTGTGGGATTACTTTGACGATTTTATAGGGTGGTTAGAAAGTTTTATGGCTTATTACAGCAGAATTCTAATTATCGACTTTGATTTGAAAAACAAATTCCATTTCGTTTAGATTTCGAATTACGTTGTAACAGTATTCAAGCTTTCTGTTGTACATATTAAAACTACAGAAATTACCGAAAATTTGATTTATGTTACCTTAAAAAAGTTTTGAAAGTCAGATTTTGTAAAACTAAAGTTAGTTCTCATCTTTTGTAAAAAAAAAAAAAATTGAATGCTGAAAACTAACGCAACAAATCACGTTTGATTTTATTACTGAAATGTTAATAAAGCTCTAGATCTTTGTATATTAACGCGTTCACGACTTTTGGACCACAGAGGGCCTTGTTGGGAAAACAATTATGTTAGTAACCTGCTTTTAAATTCCAGTTCTGGTCTAAATCCGAATTTTGTATATTAATATTTAAAACATTTTTAACCCACTTTAAAGTATATGGAAAATTCGAGAATTTTTCTCGGGTTAGGATTTGGATTTTGAATTTTTCTTGCCAGGTACGACGATTTGATTAATAATATTAAATATAATATCTAAAAAGTTGAACCCTGCCTTCGGTAAATTAATAGATTTTAATTGTAATTATGATCTTGACTCTTCAATCCTGTTTTCAAATTTGTTGCCTTGGTTGGTCTAAATTCGGACTGTTGAATCCTAATTTTTAATTTGTCAAACAAACGGTTAAGTCCTGATTACCAAACCATGGTTTAATTTCAAATTTAGATTTTAAATATCAGTCGAATGCCTGATTATCCTCGGATTTAAACTAAAATCGCGAATTTTAAGTAAAGAATTTCAGGCCATAGTTCAAACTCAAGCCTGGGTAAAATCGAATTCAAGTCCAAATCCAAAACTGGCCCTTTTTGAGAGTAAAATGGCCGTTTCTCTTAAGACAGGATCAAACTTCCAATTTGTATATTTAGATTTTGAACGTCGAACCCAAGCCCAGTTTATAGCATCTAAATTGGATTGAATTTGAAATTTCAAATTTTAAATTGGCTTGATTTTTTCCCAATACTAAGTAATGTCAATTTTATTGAAGTTTACATCCACAGCCAACGATTTTAATCTTAATTCTAAGCTTTACATTAAAAAAATCGAATCCTGCTTGGAAATTTACAAATTTGAATAATAATTATGAACTTGAGATTTCAATTCTGTTTTTCAGAATTTTTAAGGTTCCCTAATTTTTATCAAATAAAAGTTCTGATTATGAAACCAAGTTTTATAAGTATTTGATGATAGAATCGAACTACGAATCTATTTTTGAATAATTTTTTTTTTTAAGGAAAAGTAAATTCTTTTTGGAACAGATTTCGAAAGTAGAAACATTTCTAAGAAAAAATAATAAGAAACCTGTTTAAAACAACGAAATATGGACTGAAATTTTTAGCCTGTTTATTCAAATTCACTTTCAGAATTAGATTTTGAATTTCAGTATTTATCTTCGTATCAAAATACATTTTCATAGGTCAGAATCCAAATCAGAATTCAATCCGGATACACAATCAAAAATATCTGATTTTCAAGAAAGTTTACGATTCGAAATAATTACAAACGATATTCAAATCGGATTGAATTTGAAGAGCGGGTTAATGTTTCCGGTGCCTTTAAACTGATTCGAAGAATCTAAATCTAAAGCATTTGGGCTTAATTTTAAACTTGACGATTTCGGTAACTGTTTTACTGTTTTAAGTTAAGAATTTTGAAAGGTATTTCTAACCTAAAACAGCTACCGAAATCGTCAAGTTTAAAATTTTTAATCTCACTTATTTTAGACTTGAATAACAGAACCCGAACTTTTGTTTTGAAATTATTTCCAGCGCTTTGAATTAGAAAATTGAAAAGGTAAGAAGGTTTTCTTGATTTTAGATTTTGATTTTCCTGTTGAATTCGATTATTTTAATCGACATTCTTAACCTTACACCGAAAAGTAGAAAGGTTTAAAGATTAAGTACGTATAAGTAAGAAATTCTAAACTTGCTTGAAAATTCGAATTTTCCTTTTGCATATTAAAAGATTCAAATCCTAATTATTAATGAAGGGAGTTCAATCCTACTTTTAAATTAAACTGTCTGACTTTCTGAACTTTAGACACCGAATCGTGTGGTTTTTATCTCACTTTTTTTAGACATTAATAACTTAATCCGAATTAGAAAATCAAGGAATGAAAAAGATTTTGTTGATTTTTCATTTGGATTTTTCTGTTAAATCCGACTATTTTGATTATAATTCTAAACTCTGTGACTTTTGGAACTTTAAAAGGCCAATTTTAAGCTTTTATGGGTGAATTGATACGAAGTCTTTAAAGTTTGATGGTTCTTAATATGCCAAAATATCGAAAATACAATATTTTAACTTAGGTTTCTGCAAATTTAAACGTAACAAATTTTCAATTTACATTATAGCAGACCAAATCCTTTTCTTTTTGTATTCTTCAGGTTTGTCAAAAGATAACTGTAAATCATTATTTGCGAAAATATTTTAAATGCTTTGCAATAAAAATACGGTACGGTTGATTTATTCTTAAATATGGCATTAGAAAAAAGCTTAAGAATTTAACTGCAATTGAATGACAAGCTGAAAATAATCCTGCATTTCGATAATGCTGCTTATAAATTCATCAGTCACGACTGATGAAAGGATTAGATTATTGTGGTCAGTAATGGCCCGCCGATTTAATTTATAACCGACAATAACCTTTTAGGTCATGCCTTTCAAAATTATCATTTTTTACCGCCATGCTATAATTGTGACGGTCTTCGTTTAATGATGAATAATGTTCTGTCTTTGGTAAACTGCCTAGAAAAATTTTTCGAATTTTTAATCAAAGTATGTTCGAAATATGCGTGCTTACTGTATTTTAACTAACATCACCTCCAGGTTTTTCTAAACTAATCTCCTACACCTGTAACACAAATTTACAAACGAAATTAACACAGACAGGCTGACCGATTACTATTTAAGTAATTATTTTGTAAAACAAAGCTTTAAGTTATACGCTATTTCACGAACAGCCGTTTTCGTTTCATTGATGTTATAACATCCGTTGAACACGTTACATAAAACATTCAAACATTCTAACAAAAAGCATTGTGGTTCTTCGTATTCACGTAACCGAATTGCCGGCGGCGGTTTTAAACCCCTACAGATTTTTGAATTTATGGAAAGAATATAGGACACGTGTGGAACTTTTGGTTTACTGTTTTACAAATTAGGAGTGTAAAACCGTTTGGGTTATTTTGTATTTTACTTAGAAATAAAATTAAATGTTAACAACGTTAGAACGTTTCGCATTTGGATGAGTAGAAGACACCGACTGAAAAAAAAATACGAACATTTACTATCAGTGGCAGGCTGTAAATTTAGATCCTTTCTGAAAGATAAATTAATAGAATAAGTATAAAAATTAAAATTTAGGAACGTATTGTGTTACCAATGATCGGAGTTTTCAGTTTGGTTTTTATAGTGATGAAATATAATAAAATTGCAGTTCTGTTTTAAAACTTCAGTTGGAATAGTTTTTGAAAAGTTGATCTTCAGATCCTCTTTCAAAATATAATCTCCACTTCTATCGAGAATTATGAGGTTCTTAAAATCTGCCATTATTTGCAAAATCATTTCATCTTAACTTCACAATATAAACATATTAAGAAACTTAATATCATTTGTGATTTTATTTAGCACGAAACAAGTTTTATTCTTTGTGTTTTTTAACCTAACTGTATTTGTTCATTGGTCAAACCTAACATTAGCTAATTCGATTAATATTAATATTAATTTAACGTCACTTTTAACTTATAGATACACTGCTGAGTGCTGACTTAGAAGTTTACTAACAGACATATTCCTAATATTACAATCAACTAACCTGAACCTTTGACAAAAAGGCTTTGTTAAACCTTCTTTTAAAAGACGACCCCTATGTTACATTATAATCAAGCCTGGTCTAGAAAGGGATTGGTTTTCTCCGTCATAACTAGATAATTCTTTAAAAATGAATATTGAGCTAATCAGTTAAAATAACAAACTATACCACACTGATCGTGAAAGTTTCCGTCCAATCAATATTAAGACGATAATCTATAGTTACGTGACGAACCTTTTGCAACACCATAATTAACTTTGCCCTAGAAAGACTTTGTTTCTCTTCGTCCGTAACTAAATGATATTTTTAAAATAGTGTCATAAAATTGAGCTGATCAGTTAAAACAAGAAACTACAATGCCCTTGTCGTGCAAATTTTCGCAAATCGATATTAAAATGACGATCTACAGTTAAGTGATGAACCTCTTGCTACACCGTAGTTAAGTTTGATCCAGAAAAGGGTGTCGTAATATTGAGCTGATCAGTTAAAACAATAGGCTACGTAAATCTACATTAAAACGATGATCTATAGTTAAAGTGACCGCCACCCACAACTGGTACTGGTTCTGGTGTCTTACAAGAGATGGAGGGTGATTAGAGCCCAATTAATTTGCCAGAATCTCTTTAGTGACGTGTTTTATACTACATTTTACATAAATAATCCCTGTCTCTACGGCCGATTTTATAATCGCCTAGTCAGTTTACAACATACAAAAATATTAATCGACCTCTACGTTGAACAAATGTTAATGTCGAATTGATGTTCTACGTTAAAGAATATTTTGCCATTTTTTTATATGAATACATAGTTTTATTTTAGTATTAAACCCTTCTTTTTTACATCTCTTAAAAATTGTAATTTTCTCCTGGACCATGTCTCGTATATCTTTGGGATTTTTAAACTGCCATAGATCATAAGGACAAGTTTTCTGCGGCAATTATTTTTTATCCAACATTTGCCGCCCTTAAATTTGGCGTTTCTTCTGCTTTATTATTAATATGGCTCCCAATTTAAGAGATATATATATTTATATTCCAGTCGCTAACACATTTAAAATAATCCTAAAGGGTAATACGGTGCTTTATCGGACAAAGAAAGAAAGAAGAAAATAATTACTGCGTGTAAAGGCAAGAACAAAGAAGAAAATAAAAAACATTAGAAAAGGTCTAGCTAAAAAACAGATAAATGAAATTAAGGATTACAATAACAGACAAATTATAGATAGAATAGAAATTGTAAAAGAGTTTACAAGGAGTTATGTATATGCGCAAAAGCAAGAAGCACCTCAAGAACTTAAAGAACAGCTAAAGGTACAATTGAAGAATGTTAGCTCTGAGGATATGTCTGAAATAGACGTTGAGATAAAAGCAGCTGTAAGAAAAATGAAATTAAAGACTATTAAACGAATCAAAAATATCAACGGACTCGAACACATCTATAAGAATAGTGCTACATAAAAATGGAGATGAGAGTAGATTTGAAAATTATAGACCGATATCACTACTATCACAAATGTATAAGCTGTTGACACGTAGAATAGCTAATAGGCTCAATGCCAAACTAGAGTTCTATCAACCAGTGGAGCAGGTGGTAAAGGATTTAGTACCTCAGATCATCTGCTCACATTAATAGAAAATTCAACGGAATACAAGTTACCTCTATACCATATTGCTTTTATAGACTATCATAAGACTTTTGATAGTATACATAGAACGTTGATCAATGGAAAAATCTTTACAAAACAGTAGTGTAGATTGCAAATATATACAGCTAGTTCGCTCTAATTCTACGTATCCGAGAATGCCAAAATGATAGTACAATTACTGAATTACCTAGAAATGCACAGTCTATACCAAGAAGACTGCTTAAGCCCTAAGCTGTTTATAACAATAATGAAGAATATATTTAAAAAGCTATAGTGGGAATAGAAAGGCATGTGTATATAAGACTAACCCATCTGAGACATGCTGATGATATTGTACTGATGTCATAAAATTCTGAAGAATTACAAACAATAATACAAGAACTGAAAATAGAACAGAAAAAATAGGGTTAAATCTGAATTACAACAAATCAAAGATAATGACAAATCAAAAAGAAGAGAGAGATGTAAAATTATAAAACCACAGAATAGAATGGTTAAATGAGCACATATAGTTAAGTTTAGACATGTTGATAAATATTTTATTGTTAAAGATGACACAGAAATCGATAGAAGAATTAAATAAGCGTGGTCAACATTTAGGAAATAGAATAAAATAAAAATAATAAAATACGGCGGTCGGGGTCGCGGTCGTGGCTCAGTTGGTTCAGCATGCATCTAACCACTGAGATTAAGATTGACTCGGGTTCGATTCCCAGAGGCACACATACGCAGAAAACACCCGACCGCTACCCTCAGAAGGCAATGGCAAACCACCAAGATATTTCTACCCAGTAAGTTTCTCTGGAACCCACATTAAGCTGTAGGTCTGTAGGCTACTTAACACGCACACTACAGACATTCAGCATACAGCAACGCTCTATGTAGGGCACGCCACTAAGAGTCAAAGAGTCTAAGGAATACTTAAAGCGGAATGTGTATAACCAATTGTCTTAAAACATGGAGACCTGGACTCTGACAATAGCCTAGCAAAAACACAGAGGGCAACGGAAACGCAGATGATAAATGTGAGGCTAACAGACCGAATAAGAAAGGGAGAAATCAGAGAGAAAACCAAATTAATAGATGTCGTATAGCATATTGCTTATGAAATGGAAATAGGCGGAACATAGAAATATCATGGACGGCAAAAAGAGGAAGAGCAGTCCGCAAATAAGATAGTCGTATGACTTAAAGAAAGTGGCTGGATTTGGATGGATGAGGCAAAACAATAAACAGGAACGCATGGAGGCATTGGGCGAGACCTATATTCAATGCTGGATAGAAGGGGGCTAATGAAGGAAAGGAAAGGCAAGAATGGAGGCATTCGTACTTGTTAGGGTAAATTTAGTTTTGATAATTAACAAGGTAGACGTAATTCATTAACTACCGACGTGCGATATCTTATTACACAGTCAATAGTGAATTCTAACATTTACTAGCTTCTGCTTGCAACAAAAATAAATAAAAGGTGATAAAAAGCTTGTGACCTGCAGTAATTCATTTTTCTTTAAACAACGGCAATAAGTATGCATCAATTTTTAATCAATATTGTAAATATTAAACATCTTGTTTTGTTAATAAATGAAGGAAAATATACAATAAAATATTTAACCAAAAAATGTTCATAGGTCCGGTCTGCTTAAGAATGAATGAAGATATTTTTCAGCTGAGAACTGGAGATGCGAAAGCAATTGGTCTAAATTCTATAAAGTCGATTTTTTACATGTTTTCCACTTAAAAAGATGGATATTCATTTTGAAACAGAAGAGAAATGCATTTAAAATAATTGAAAAAACTGGAAATTTTAACAACTTCAAACTTTTAATTAATAAGGCTTATTTGAAGTTTTATTAAAGGCCGATATTTCAGTACACATTTAACTTAAGCCGGGTTAAACTAGGACTTCAGTGCAATGAAGCTTGGATCTACTTAAGTCACGCTTCAGCTTAGACCTACATATATTGGAATACCAACCCTAAATTTATAAAGGCTGAAATGGCTCATAAAATTATAAATTTTTAATAAAGTTGCTTTAGCCAAGTCTTGTAAATATTTAGAACACTTTATTATATTACGCTATTATATTACGCCGAGACTTTATGAATTTTCTTAGAGGACATATTTATTTTAACCGATATAATATACTTTCATAGTCTCTTGAATATAAATGAAAATGATGCTAATCAAAAATAATATACATCAGGAAAAGCTTAATGTTAACCTGTCATTTGTTATTACTTTTTGTGAATTTTCTCAAAATTTCGTTCAGTTTATAAGGCTGGTTTTTCTGTTTGCTACTCACCAAGTTTGTGACAAGGAATTCTTCGGTTTATAGGTCTCTCAACTTACCTAAAACAAAAATTAAGATTAATTTTCAGAAGTTTGTTAATTCATGAAAAATAATATTTGATCAAATGATATTTATTTAAATTTCAACTTAGTTTAACAATTTTGATCTTGTAAAGTAAACTTTAGTGCAATTTGCACTCGCCTCTCCTTAAGTTTTCATGCTTTTGGTTTAAGGAAAATCATTGATTGTCTTTGTGTTGCTTTAATATTTCGTGGTTAAAAGTAAAACCATAGGTATTTAAATTTTATCTAGGTTCAGTGCGCACAGTTCTTAAAGTTTCAAAAGGTTGAGGTTAGGTAATTTGACAGTTTTACTGTACTTTTTGCCACATTGTTGAAGGATGCGCTGATCCTTAAAATTTTAGTAGGCTTTGATAAACTTTTAATTTTCTTTTTTCTATAGCAGCTGCTAAAGTGCTACTTTATCTATTAATTTGAGTAGATAAAGAATCACTTTAACAGCAAGGGTAGATAAAGTAATTTATATATTGTTTGTAACCCTAGAAACGCCCATCCTAATGACATTTTAAAACGTGACTCGATTTGTAATTTTTTAAATGTCAATGTCAAATAAAATTTATTTTTTCGCATTTTGACAAAAAAAGTGGACTTTTTTTATTAAAAAATCATAAAGAAAGCAACACTTTATTTAACTATTTTTATTAAACATTTTTTTACATTTTGCATTAAGTAAGTATGCTTTAAATACCTGTAATCATGAAACAATTTTTATTATTAATGATGACACTTATCAACATAAATTTTAATCTGACAGTATGCCATCGAAGATAAAATACAATTTTATCGTCTTGTATAATAAATAACTATTTTTTGCAATAATTTTCATTAATTTCCCCTTTTGTTCTTTTACGGTAATTTAATAACACTTTAGTGGTGTTTTGGTAGCTTAGTGGGAGTGAGGTCTGCATTGCAATCAATGAAACGCATGTTCGAATCTCGATCGTACTTGGATTCCTACATCGCTACTAAAGCGATTTGAGATATAAATTCAGTTAGGTACTCGTTATATACTCTTTAATTGGTTAATGACACTACTGATTGCTTGGCCGTTCCTCTAACTAATTTAAGTTAACTTCAACGCCATTTGAACCCAGCCCGAATTCTGATGACGAAATCTCAATCTGGTGTCGCTCTTAAAAATGTTAATATTAATAACATATTTTTAGACCAACAATATTTGCAAAATTCAACTTAAAAGAAAATAATCGTGGCCCACTAGGAATTAATATACATTTCTGAACTAATTTTGTCCATAAATATTGAACAGTCGGTTTTGGGAACAAATTCGTTCAAAGTAAAGCTGAATGTAGAACAATAGAAATTTGGGTATTAACAACAAAAATAATAAATAAGCTTCAAAATTAAAGCTCAGATCCAGATGTAAAAAGGCAAACAAAGGAAGAATGAACAGAAAGCTCGTTGAGTGTACTGATTTTCATAATAGGATTAGTGTATTCCAAGTTTAAAATAATGGACTTTTTACATATAAAGCGTTGATATTCTAAATTCCCCATTTGATTATAAAAAATTCACAGTAGGAAATCCAACAGTTAATACTACTAAATTTTATTGAAGCAACTAGATTTCTTAATTTACGACGAGAACCAAAGTAACTTTTTACACTTTAACAAATAAAACGTTGGTTTAAATTAGACAAACACGTTATAAATTTAAAATTGACAAGATAAAAATGATTTTATTATCCAATACTAATAATCTTTATCGTTGTTAGATAAACATCTTCAATGCTTTAGATTTTATTGACCATAAATAAATTTTATAATCTAACACAAGAACTGTTGCAGAATTTAAGAACAGGACCTCATCGTAAGTAATCGAACGTGCCATTCTTTCAAGTAAATCAGTTAGAAACCAGGATCTAAACAAGAGTGCATTATCATTCTTAACCGTCGAAGTTAATGGTCGTGAAATAGCCCAGTAATAATTCACCAGGATAAGGCGCAACCTTTTAAAGATTCTAAAGATTTATAAAAGTCCGCCTCCGGGTATAAAAATACGGAGATACAAGCTTAGCTTAAGGCGGCTCCGGTTAACAGATGGTGGCCGGTATTATTCTGGTCCTTTTGCTTCAATGCTTCATTCTAATGAACAAGAAGCTTGATTAACCCGCTACTGGAATGCGTAACGTTTATTTTTCCCATACTAAAAATTTCACTACCTAGGGATTGCGGGTACTCGCTGGAATTATATCGTTGCTCGTATAGAATGTCTTCTACTTCCGCGTGCTTCTTGGTGATAAATGTGTTAACTTCTTGGAGTTAAACATTTCCCAGATCAATACAGATGCTCGGTATCAGTTAATTAGAAAATATATACCAAATAAGCGAAGAAAATAAACTTCAGGAATTTAGAAAAAATATTAAAAAAAGGTTTGGCATTCTTCCTTGCAGCAAAATTCTGTAACGTCTTCCTAATATTGTGTTAGTGATGAACATATCAACATTTGTTTAAAAGTGTAAATTTCAAGGTTATTATTATTATTTAAACAACATTTGATTATACTGGACTACCGGGTAGATTAGTAAGCCCGAAGCACATTTATTTAAAAAGTCTTTATAATAAAGAAACATGAATTTCCGTTAGCACAGCAAAAACAAATGTTAGAAATTGACATTTACAGTTTCTAATAATCTGATGTCGTAAATCAGAAAATTAATGTACATATCTCAAGCATTATTAAAGTTATTGTTGTAACCGTAATCAAAGATTACATAAATGATTAACCTTTAAGCTATAAAAGGGTCAACTTGTACAGACTAACCCTAATTAGATTCTGGATTTGGTGTGGGGGATGAACTATATTCATGTGCACTTAGGCCTCAAAATAGGCCCATTGTATTACTCCCAAGAAATTATGCATACAGCCTTGGTGGTCTTATTCAAGCCATCCAGTCCTCTCAGTAAAACTGAGAATGCTAGCCAAGGGTGTGCTAAGGATTAACGGATTCCTGCCATATCAGGCCATAAATCCCCCAACATGGCACCTCTAATCGAGGCAAGTGCTCTCCTCCCACGTAAAATTAAATTGAGATTCCAAAAATGTATAAATATGCGGCGTATTCCATTTGAAATAAAGTTGATGTTAATTTCGGCGAAATCGGAAGAGATAGAAAGTTGTGTTCTGTATCAAAGGAAAGAGACGATCTCCAGAGAAATCTCGTTTTAAACTATAAACTGTTCGCTAATGCTTTGCTGTTTACAAGGAGACGAAATTTCGGGAAGAATTTAAAATGGAATTCTACTTCACCTTAAATAGAAGGAGAACAATCCCCAAGGAGGATAAGTTTAACTTATGCAGAAGACACCCACAAAGCTTTTCAAGTTATTGTTTTTTAAGAGAAAATGCTGTTTTATAATGTAGATTGTAGCAGAAATAAAAATATAGCAAAAACAAGGACATTTACATTTAAAAGTATTCTTATGCATTTTCGTAAGCATTTAGACCAGCAGAGAGGTTTTACTGCATTTCTTGCAAATTAATAATTTTATGTGTAATTGTCCTTTAGCTATTACAGTTGCGCTATTGGCAATACTTTTTTAAAGTAACTTAGGAAAAAGGCATATTCGATTCCGTATAAAAATAAAAAGAAACAATTTCCATTTTCTCTTTGGTGGTCGTACTGGTGACGGAGGAGAAGGAGAATGAAGAAGAAGGGAAAAAGGAAGAGAAAAGAGAGGAGAAGGTGGAGGAGGAAGATGTGGAAGAGACGAACGAAGAGGAGGAGTAAAAAGAAGAGAAGAGAGGAAAGCAAAAGGATTCTAAAAAATAATGAATGTTAATATAGTTTAACGGAAAAACCTAATTACTATTACAGAAATTCAGATAATATCTTGTTGCCATACAGATATTTGATAAATTATAAAATTAAATTTTTAACTAATTATCTTAAATAATTTTAGTTATCAATTTCTGGTAGATTTTCTGAAGTTGTAGGGTTAAATATAAATGAGACAATGAATCATTTATTACCATCATTATCATTATCATTGCACATACCGATATTTTTACGCTTTATTGCTCAGCTTTTTCAGTATCAGGTACGAATCGTTAATCTTACATCTTAACACGTTCAAAAGCCATAGAATGGAATCCCTAAGGACTAAACTATTTGAAGATGTGTATAAATATAAAAGGAATTAAAAACTATTTGCTAGTGGTTACAGGCCAAGAGAAATGCAGAAAAGTGATTAAACTGCCTGTCTTTCCTCTCCAGTTCTTTAACTTCACTATCTTCAGATCTCCCTTCACTTGATCCATCCATCGGAGGTTTTCCTTTCGGTATTTTTCTGTGGGGTTCCATTCTGTTAATGTTTTTAAAGTACTTACTCTCCTTATCGCTCCTCATTATAACTATGCCCTAACCACATTATTCACTGTCCTTTTATTATTCTGACAAAAGCATTAGCGCTCTGACTTCCTTCTCTCCTATTTTCTTTGGTCCCAATATAGTTCTCATTATTCTTCTTCCAAAAATCCTTAGCTGTTCCTCTTCCCCCTTTGTCATACATAACGTTTCTGATCCATATATGACCACATTTCTAATCATTGTTTTATATATTTTAATTATTGTGTACTTTAATTTTTTTTCTTTTACTATTGCTTTATAGTAGAAGTATGCTCGATTTCCTGTCTTTATTCTATGTTGTATTTCTCCCATAATATTTCCCTTATTTATATTTGAATTCCTAAATATTTAAAACTATCCACAGCCTCTAATTTATACTGCCCTAGTTGCATTTCCTTGCTCTTTTCATCTGATCTGTTGTATTTCATATATGTACATTGTTTTGTTGGTGTTTATGACTAGTCTTTTAGCTTTTGCTTCCCTCTCGTACACCTACGTTAATCTCAAAAGCATCTGTTAAACCTTCGTGTGTTCTAACTGCTGCGAGGTGCATAATGATTTCCACCATTCTTATCAATTTTTAAGATATTTTCAATTCTCTCATACTTCTTGTTATTTCTATTTGATTTATTCTATCGAACGCGTGTTTGAAGTCTATAAATAACAGATGTAAATCTATTTCATGTTCAAAGCATTTCTGCAATATCTGCTTCATTATATCTATCGCGTCAAGTGTTGTTTTTCCTTTACTGAAACCATACTAGCAATTCGTTTGCTTTCGTATAATTGATATGGTAAATTTTGTATGACGCATGTAATCACCTCTATAATTCGTACATTCATTGTGGTCTGCTTTTTTTAATGTACATAGTTTGATACAATGGGCCCTGCTCTCTATTCCCTGGGCTTTTCTTCTCCTTGCCATATTTTACACATTAGATGATATATCCTCTGAAGTAGACTTCTCCTCCATATTTGCTCATTTCCCGACATATATCGTCTATTCCTGCAGCTTTATTCGTCTTCATCTTTGTTATTGCTGCTGCACACTCTTCATATTTTGACTTTTGTATTCCGACTTCTATGTATTATTTTCAATTTGTTCATCCATTTCCACTGTTAATAGTTTTTTAAAGTGCTCCTTCCATCTGTCCCTATTCTTTCTTTTATTGTATTTTATTCTTATTAGTTTTACAAATCTGTAGAATTCTCTTGCATTATTTACTTTTCTATTATCTTCCATTTCTTCTATTGTCTTTTCTATCCATTGGTATTTCTTCTATACTTTCTATATTTTCGCGGCTTTCTTTCTTGCTTCTCTATACTTCAGCTTTTCAGTCTCTTGCCTTGTTCTCAGCCTGTGTAATCTTGAGTTTCGTTTCTGTTCTGCGATGTTCTCACACTCTTCATCAAACCAGTCCTTTTTATTATTATATTAAGCTTCATTTTATTTATCATCTTTTTCTGCTCAAGAGAATACTTTCGCCAATGTTGCTCTCCTCTCCTCTTTCTTCCTAGGTATATACCTTACTTCGATGATCCTACTTTTACGCCTATTTCTTTATCCAAGAACTCCTCCACTTTTCCTGGTGTGTCTGCTTCCCTTGTCCCTAACCTCTTGATTATTATAATTATATTATTCTTTTCTGGTTTTCTTGAGTTTTTATCCACTTTCCTAAAACACCAAATTTCCCCGTCATCTGGTTTCTTTCATCTTTTCATTATTCTTCTTTCTTTTTTATTTCATATTGCGGTTCTTCTATTACTTCGTTGTTCTTCTGTATTTCTTGTTTGAAATTTATCAAGTTTTCATTCATTTCTTTTCTCATAGCTTCTATGGCTTTCAAGACAGCATCCATTTCGAATTCTTTAGCTGTACCTTACGGCTTTGGATTTACTAGTTTTGGTGTTTTAACAAAAAACTTTATGCAATTTTCTATAAGTGGGTTTATCTCCTCCTTCTTGCGTTTTTGTTAAATTTGTTTGAAAAACGTTCACGTTGTTCTCTAATTCTTCTAGTTCCTCGAAGCTTATATTTTATCTCTTCTTCCCTTCGTCACTTGCTTGTCCGACACTGTCTTTGCGTTCTTTACCATCAAAGTTCAGTTTTTTATTCACTTTATGAATTTCCGTTTTTTATAACGAATGCCCGTTTGTATAAGAATTGTTCACAATTATAGTCAGCCACACAGAGATCTAACCTAATTTTCATAAGTTGTTTAATATTTTTCGTCTTTATTCCCTTTCCCCTTGAGTTTTATATTTGCTCCTTCTATACTAAGTTCAATGCACGTCACTCATCCTCCAATTATATTAAGAGTTCTTTATGAAACTGCCCGCGATTTTAAAAATAAGCGGGGAACACTTTACTATTCTATGTAAGAAAATAAAAAGCTATAAATATTCTTGTAATTAACGTGACTCGCTTACGTCCTTTATTGTATAATTTCAGAATAAATTCAAAAATCGATACGCAAATTTCAGTATCATGGTACATGAATGAATTTCAGAAGTATAAAATTATTTTAACATATTTGAAAATCTGTTAACTTACTGTAATTATAAAATGTTTTGTTAGCCAAAGATTCCGCGAATTTTTTTAACAACAAATTTGTATTTGTTTTTTCAAATTACAATCTCTTAAATTTGTAACCATATCAGGAATTTTAGAAATTTTTTTACGTTTTCGTGGGTATTTCACCACCAATTGCTAAAAATTAATTTTTAAATATCAAAAACTCACCACGGCAAGCATTCAAACAATAGATAGAAGCGTAATTGTTCAATTTTACATCCTGGAGGAGTCCATTTTTTTTTCTTCAAAACCGAATTAAAGAAACTTGCTATTTTATTCCGCATAAAACGAACCAAAACAAATAAAAGAAGATCTCTTTGGTTTTGTGTTACGCCACTGACAGTACCACGAGATATGATAATGAGAACGGTAAATAAAAATAAACCATGTACTTGTTTTCTGCTCACCAGATTCAAGTCGCAACTTAATACACGGAACGATCATTGCTTTTCTGCCAATAAAATAGTGATTTATCTTACACTGCATTATTATGACTATCACATTTCCTCAAGCATGTTCCACTTACTTACTTAATAATTGAATTAAAACCTTGTATATTATATACAATAATTTTAATCATTAGAAATGGAACTGGATTTTTCCTAAGTGATCAGCTCGCGTTGTTGGATTCCACGGTTTTGTTGTTCAATTAACGAATAAAAGATTATGTATCCTTCCAATAAATCTTGGTTAAGATCTCAGATATCACGGCTTTGATCAAGAAGCCGATCAAAATAGACAAGTAGTGGAAAATAACGTGGTGTATTAAAGTAGGTATATACGATATTACAAGCAATTATGTTAATTTCGCGTGTTGGCTCGCTGAAAGAATGTGTTAAAATACCTTAAAGATTAACCATATATCTTGGTTGTTTACCTTCAATTTACACGTAAGAGTGAACTAAAATAAACGACCCGAACGTATTTATGGAACTTTAACTATTTTAAAAAGCAACCGGATTAGCTTTAAGCGGAATGATGATGACGATAAATAAAATTAGCAACAAATAGTGAAATTTGTTTAATTATCACTTTAACACTTTTAATTGGTCGGAGGAATTCGCTGATATCAAATATTAGTCACGAATTTGGGGAAATGAGGGGCAATTAAAGATAACTGTATATATCTTGTCTTGTGAGAACTGTCAGTCGTGAAAAATGTTTAATTATTTAAGATGCGCTGATTAATTCATAATTTTTAACGGTTTTATAAGGAAGTAATAATTATAACTAACAAATTTATTAGACATAGAAATTAATATAAGTTCGGATACAACTACGAAAATATGGCTTCCATATGCTGTACTAATTAACCCTTTGACTGCGAAAGACGAATATTGGCGGCTCTGAGTTTACGTGTCTCTACTGCGAAAGCCGACTATTTTCGTTTTCTATTTTACGTAACTGCGTAGGCCGTATATTGTTGTGTAGTGGTGTGGGAAGGTTCAGTACTTCTAGGCGGTTGCTGCAGCTTCGACTTTGGTCTACCACAAACTACTCATCTGTGTAGTTTGTGTAGTCTAAGTCAGATTTTAGCGAGTGTACACGTTAATATGTACGAGCACGCACACGCTAACCTAAAATAACGCTCAAAAGTCTCCCGCACAGGGGGTACAGCTGCCGTCGGAAGTCGGCCGCACTGAAAAGGTTAATGCGAATTGATATGTAGCGCTTAATATGCATAATACTTCGCAATATGCAAATACGTACATATATATGCAAAAAAAATTAAAACTACTTGATATATAGGTAAATTGGATTTTCTTCGTATTTTTACAAAGACAAAAACAGCCCAACTGACTGCTTTTATTTACTTAATTAACTTCTAAGCCCTTCAATAAAGAAAACACAAACAAAAATGGAAAATGTTAGAAAAGTTTAAAAAGAAACAGTTGCTAAATATGATCCTTGACTTCTCTGTGTCAATAAAAAATAAACTGAATTTTAAAAACTTAAAAATTAACTTCAATAAATACTAATTCTTTGGGTCATTCTATTTATTTATTTCTATGCAAGCAGAGGGAAACGATTTTTTTAGATATATGTAAAATCCTGTTAATAATTTTATTAATTCAGATTTCAATTCATTTTTCACTTCTAAAATAAATTAAAGAAAATAGAAATACAGTGAATTATAAACTTATTGAGTAATTTAAAAAAATAGTCAAAATTGCCTCAAAATCTTTCTCTCTCTTTTTGTGTGTTAAAATTTTTGAAAGCAAAAAACGAGTTATCAGAAAGTAATCTTTCAAAATTACTCGCACATCTGTTTCGGCCTGTTTAAATAATCAAAAAATCTTCCTCAGTTTCTCTATTAAAGACAATTTCTGATTTAAACTAAAATCAAAAGTAAACAAAAGCGGACTCAGTATTTGTTTAAATTTCTTTGTGGTCCTACAAAAATTTCTAATTCATTTCCAATTATTATTATTATTATTATTACTTCTAAAATACTTCAAATTAAAAAAAAATGGCGAATTCCTTGAAATACGTCTTAAATAAACTTTAGGTATATTATGGCGTAATTATAAACAAACTCAAAGGTAAATATGCGCCTTATTTTTGAAACTTGCAAATATATGCACAACAGAATTTTACAATTCTTCAAATATTTACTTGTTGGCCTTTATGCTGACCTTTTCTATTCTACGAGTATTTAATTACCAAATTAGGTAAGAACAAAAGAACCACTAAACATTTTGAACCGCATAAAATCAAAAATTAAAAGATTTTTAAATGTTGGAAGATTGGAAGGGTGGTTTGCACGAGACTTAAATTAATTAATGATTAATTAAGGCGACAAAACAACATCGTTTCTTGTTTAGTAACATATTATTTGCCATATAGGTTTGTTCATTTTGACGAGTAATTAATTTGACGATTTGTTAAACTGGCCACCAATTTAGTTTCTGTTTCTATTCATTTCTACAATATAAAATAATTTCATTACGTAGTTTTACGTAGTATTACCAAGACAAATGGAGCTTAATTTTGTGGCGACATAATTAATACGAGAATGAGATACGTATCTAGCTTAGATGGTTATTACCTATCAATCACTACTACCAATCAATAAGTTAGTAGTAGCAGAAATAGTTTCAGCAGACATTTTTACGTACAAAAGCTCGTTATTTGTATTTTTAAACCGAACATAGTCGATAGTCTGTTTTACAATTGAGTATTAGATCGTTCAAAGCGCAAAACAAGACGAATGTGGGTAACATACAGGTGATTGTCAGACAGAGAGAAAAATGATTATAAACATGGAGAACCTGTTTTGGTCAAAAATTTAAGGAAAATCACACTATGAGTTGAAAAAACACAAATGGTTTCAGAAGAAGAGAAGATGCAGACGTTGGACCTTTTAATTTCTTGTATAGATATTATGTTCATTTTCAGTAGTTCATTTTATCCACCTGCTATCATTGCTAATACGTTTTTCAGATTTTTCATCCTGTCTGCCTAGATTCTTTTTAAGATGTGCATTAAGCACCACCATTTCTTGACTGTGCCGTTGCCTAAAATTTTGAGGCAATTTTATAACTTCACAGATTTAGCATACCGAGTGGAGCTTACATAAACGGCAATTTTAAAGAGATGGCTGGTTGGCTGGCCCTGCTTGAATTTGAACTCATTGCCAATGGTTTTTGGAACATCATAACGAATTGATATACCTTGTACTGTTTTGAATAAACGATTTTGGGCAGAATGCTATACTCCAAGGCTAGTAAGCTGAAAACTGAAAAATGATGGGAAATGAGAAAAATGCAAATCCGAAGTTGAGGACAGTTGACTTTTGTTAACGAAAAAGTTTTCAAGACAACTGGAGGATAATGAAAATGTGTGCGTGGTTCCTAAGTAATCTTAGATTGCTTGCTTTACAAAAGGTTTTACAATGACATCCTTGACATGAATTGAAATTACTTTTATAGTATTTTTACTCCGTTTTTCCATGTTTAGTTATGGCCCTATTGGCGTTCATTTGATTTTATTTGCTTCAAAAGCTTTAAACACAATCGGTGCCTACAATAATATTTATTTCATTAATGAGGACATCTTACTACAGCTGTGAATTGTATTAATAGCGAGGGTTTACTTATCAATCAAAATTACAAATTTAAATTAAATATGCCAGAGGGTTCAGAATAGATTCCTGTGGTAGGCTAATAGATGAGAAAGCTAGAAGAACGAAGGTCACTTTCAATCAACCTTTCAAATCAGTTCTGTAAATAACTGTTCACGCGAAATATGCATCATCATCAAATGCAACAAACTATTGTAAGACAATAATCTATGGTATTGAAAACCTTCCTGTAATTATCCACCTAAACAATCAAAACATAACACATATAACGTATACTATTTAATGCAACTGTTGTAACTACAACTAAACGTCGTTTTAAGACTTGATTGTTATCAGGAAGCACATTATTTATAACAATACAAAAGTAGTAAAGTTGCCTTGTAAAAAATCTCGGCTTCAGTCCTGGCAGAGGTCAGATGAGATTTGTAATGTGAAATAATCTGAAAAGTATGGGGTAAAACCGTAGGTCCGTACCAATGCGATGTTTGGCTACTAGGAGTGGAAGCCTCTACTTCTTCTTCTTCTGGTGACCGTTATTGGATGTTTGCAATCATAATATGATTAACAGTACTTCGAAATAGTTTAACGGTGGTCATCAAGAACCACGCTCTTAGATTTTTCAACCTTGATATGCGCTTTCCACCCAGTCCTGTTTTCGGTTCTATCTATATCTTTCTTCGTTCCTCATAATATGTTCTAAATAATCCAATTGTCTCTTCCTTATGGTGTTCATGACTTCCATCTCTTTGTTGAGTTGTTCAAGTATTTTTTTGTTAGTAACATGAGCTATTTGAGTATTCGTCCATATATTTTCATCTCAAACGCTTCAAGTAGACAGAAGCTTCGGTTATTGTCCATGACTCAACACCAAAAAGGAGTACGGAAAAGATATATCAGTCTAATTTTGATGTTGATGAAAATTGGAGACTTTTAAAGAGATTGGACATTCACCTCGATTCGGCAGCTCATCTCTTAAGTTCAGCAAAATTCTAATTGGGTAGCGTTCCTGATAATAAATTGCTGAAGCTATACTATACTATACTATACTATACTATAAAGACCTCTGCAGCTCAAAAATAAACCCCAGCAATGAAGTTAATGGAAATTTAAAAATTTTGAAGATCTACCAGTAATAGAAGACTACGAAGTCATAAAACCACTAAGACATATGAAAAACAACAAAGCGTCCGGAAATTATGAGATCCAACTAGAAATAATCAAAGAAGGAAGAGAAGTCCTACTAGGAACAATAAAGCAGCTGTTCAATGAATGTCTACAAAGAAACGAAATTCCCGATTTAAAGAATTACAGGCCAATATCCCTCTTATCACAACTACACAATCACTATAAAAATAACTACAACCAGTCGAACAAGTGGGATTCCGCACAGGCTACAGCACATCAAATTAGAGCACTTATAGAAAAATCCTGCAAATGTCACATTCCCCTTTCCCTTAAATTTGTAGACTATAAAACTTTGAGCAATTGAACAAGCTCTGAATAATTACAGAATTGATTTCAGATATCGGCAACTAATATACAACATATAGAACAAAACACAAAGGAAATACCAATACGAAAAGGTGTTAAACAGGGCGACGTTATATTACCGAAGTTGTTTGCCCTAGCGTTAGAAGATCCCTTCAAATCTTTAGCCTGGCAGAACATAGGTATCAGGATAAATGGCAAGCAGATTAAACACTTGATAACGGAAAATTATAAGGAAATACAGGAAATAATGGTACAACTTGTTTAACGATAAACCTTAGTAAAACAAAGACCAAGATGAACACAAACAACAATAGAGACATAATAGTAAATGGCAGAATTTTAGAAAGGGTCTAGGAGTAGATACATCTATCTCGGACAAATAATCAAAATTAACAAAGAAAACTAGAATGCAGAGGTTACCAGAAGGGTGAGATTGGTATGTGCAGGCATTGGGAAATTGACATATATCCTAAAAAATAATAAAATACAACAATATGTATTTGATCAATGAATACTGCCAATTCTGACCTATAGTTGCCAAACCTGGACTTTTACAAAAGCTAACATCAATAAACTCGAAAAGACACAGAGCAACAATGCGATGCATATTGAATATAAGGACAGAAATAGAAATGTCTGGATACGACAGAAAACAAAAATAAAAGATGCTGCTGAACATTTTGCAAAACTGAAATGTAACTTCATCGATCACAACGCCAGACAAAAAGATGGAATGTAGAACAAAGTCGTACAACGATGGAAACCATGGCTAGGCAAGCGACAGATAGGCAGGACACAAATGAGGTGGAAGGATGACCTAGTTAGAGAGGTGGGGTTCTTCTGGATGAAAAGAGCTCAAAATCCAGAAATATGGCAAAAGTTGGGAGAGGTTTATATCCAAAGGTGGACGACATAAAAGTTTAAAAGAAGAAGAAGAAAGAAGTGTTAATGACCATAACAATCGATTCGCGTTAAGATTCTTGGCACCCACAAGTCTGTATCACGCCCAATAAGTAAACAAGCAATACTAATTAATGCTTTATGACAGTATAGAATTAACGATTTTTACAGTTATTTTAATACCTTAAATGTGTAATCTGAAGGTAAAGACAATAGGATTCCATTATGTTTTCTACAAATAGATGGAACACCGAAGGATCGTTTTCCAAATTGTATATGCAATTGAACAACAGTATTGGTTGCCTACATGTACCTGACGATGAGCAAGTGGTGGTGCGGACTGATGGCTATTACTAGTCTAATGAAAATTATTGCTACAACAATTTATTACTAATTTTGTGTATCTTAAAGAGGAGTGGTAAGAAGGTTTGCAAATAGAAATTCGAGACAAGTGTTGAAAGATAAACCATGGGAAAACAAATCAGAGAAAAGCCACGCACAACATCACAAGGAAGCTTAGAAAAGATAGAGGAACATAAAGAAAAAGATCCAAGGGAAGTTAGATAATGAAAAGAGTACTGACTCTTCCTATGTCTGGAGGGCTAATACCAAAGAAGAAGAAACGGGCTTAAACTACTGGAAAAACAGTTAATTGATTAAAATTTTTTAACTATCTAACTGCTTGGAAATGCATTTGCTTTGCAGCAGAAACAAATTTATTCACTTATTAACTATCAATCGAATATTTCACAATTTGTTATTTAAGGCAATGGATGACATAATTTGTTACCATAAAAATATTGCGGTTAATCGATTTAATCTAAACTTTTTGTATTAGACTGTCAGATTCTAAATTTAACAATAATTTACAACCAATCATTTTCAATTTATGAAACTCATAAAATTATATTTAAAGCAACAAAATGTAAGGAACTAATTAGCGTCCATCTAAAAGTACCAATCAAACATCCCACTAAATAATAACGTTGTTCCACATAAATAATTAACAATGCATAAATCAACTACAATTTAATTGATTACTACTATTGTAACCCAGTTTATGCCAACAAACGTTCATCAATCTTCCAATATAATCAAAAAATGAAATCGCAGAAATGTAGCAAGAATTTTTTAAATGTCATACATTTTTAGAGATAACAACTGCAACAAATTGCAAACAAACGTGAATGCAATTAGGTATTTGTAAATAAAAATTTTTACTTATCTTTTATTGCCATTCGCTTCAATTGGAAACCGAAATAGAAACGATTTGCTAATTTTTAAATATCAAAACTGGCTTCAGATATGCCTGATTTACTAGAAATTCAAGTTAATTCAAATCCTAACAACATCTGTTTAATAATAAAAGCGTATCGAACTAGAAGCGTAATTGAGTGAGGTTGTATTATAAAGAAAGAAATGACCGTATGTTTTAGCTCGGGGCGAATAGATATTATTGTTACTGTTTTCTACAAATCGTCTGTGAAGTAAAAGAAATAAAGCACAGTTGTTATGAATTACACGAACGATATGATGCCAGATGATATGAATGCTCGATCCGCAGGTGGTATTATTAATAAGAAAAATAATGTAATTTAGTATATTTTTAAAAACTAGTTTATGTAATGACCACATCGGTTATATTTATAAAAACTTGAAACTTCACAACGGATTAAACCGTGGTAGTAGGTTTATTAAAACATTATTACTAAATTTGTTTTGACTTTTTGTTTCTTCGTTTCGTAAGTGCAAAAAAGAAGAAGAACAGAATATATTGTAGTTTCTGTTTTGTGGCTTTTATCTGAATGTTACTAAATTTTTCAAATTTCTAATGGTTTTTCAACTAAAACTGCCAGCATTTTCAAAAATTTCTTCTATAAAATACTTTTGTTTTTGTAATATTAAATTGATTCTGGATAAACATTTTAGAAACACTTTTCTTTCTTCTATATTGTCTTCAATACTTCTTCCTCTGAAAATTTGATAATTTTTGATTTACCAAAAATTTTGTACTGCACACGTATTTTTAAAAATTTTCTATGTTTGTAAAATTTCCTCGAGAATTTGAGTTATAGGAATATATCAAGTTTATTTAATAATAAAAAATAAATTATACAAAAACTCAAATTTATTTTTGTTTTCATATTTAATTTGTAAAACTATTTCAAGTTTTAGTTGTGATAAACAAACTCAAAAAAATTAAGATTACAAGATTATAAGACCTCTTGAAAATTCAGGAGTTTCTAAAAGATTCTGGGGTTTTTAAAAATTTAACATGTTTGTTACAACTGAACAGTTTTATACCTATTATTTTTAGACTTATCAACTGATATTACTTTAACAGTTTCGGTTTTCTTAATATTTGTTTAAGATTTTCATAAATGTTTAGACTAATCTTTTTTGTAAAAGACGGATCTTTAAACACTTTTGAAGCAAGCAGATTAATTATACAGAACGTACAAATAGTTTCGTAACTTCAAAAAAACTGTAAAATATTTTTAATTTAGCTCGGCCCGAATTTTTCTGAAAAATCCAAACTTCTAAAATAATAAAAGAGATTTAAATTATTAAAATGGTTGTTAAACTTGACAAGCAATCTCTAAGTTTTCGTGTTTTGCTTATATTTAGGTTATTATTATTTTAACGGTTTTCAGACGATTTCGCAGTACCTAATTTTAAAGAGCTGATTTCTTGAAACTGCAAAAACAATGAAAATGGGAAAAATTACTAAATTCTTGAAACACTACGAATAATTATCCTATATTCTTTTTCAGATTCATTTTCGATTTTTCTTCTTCTTCCTGCTTTTCCTCTTATTTTTCTTTTTTTCGCTGCTTTTGTTTATGAGAATTTTCTTTTTCGCTTTTAATTAGCAAGACATAACTATTCAGGTGTTTTGAATCTTTTTCTTTCGGTAGTGTGTGCCTTCTTTTACTTTCTTCCTATTACTCTTTTTTTACTCTACTTCTCTGCAGGTTTCGTATTTTTATAATATTTGATATCAGTCTTTTTCTTTCTCCTTTTCTCTGATTTAGTTTATGCAATTCTTCTTTTTTACTTTTACGGCAAGAAAAATTGATAGAAGGCACATACACACCTTAAATTCGACGTCGAAAGGTACAAGGAAAAAATAAGGAAGAAGAATTATTAAGAGGTGGCCAAACTGCTGCAGTTTTCTTTCTTCATATTAGAATTTCGCGCTCTTACTCTTCCTCCCCCATTTTTTTAAATTTTGCATTTCTTCTTTTGTATAGGCGTACGTCAATTATTTCTAAGCACTCTGCTGCGGCGTAGTGAATGTGGTTTTGTAAATTTTTTACCATTGCTTCGCGTGTGCTGAGGTATCGATTTTTCCATGTAATGTTACGAAGGAAGCTCGATATTCTTGCCCCCTGCAAAGAGCAATTTATGAATTGAGTGGAATAAAATAATTCTCTGCAGTTTTTTTACTTTTTCTTGATGAATATAGCAGCTGTTATGCTGGTTTTCCATTCTTTTGGTACGGTTTTATACTTTTTTACACAATTTAATTCCTTTGTTAATTGATTCATCAAATTATTTCTTCCATATTTTGTTAGTCCTTTATAATTTGTTAGTTTTAACAGCTTTTATTGTATCTGCTTTTATTGCCTTTGTTGAGCTTTTCTTGTCACAGCTTTTGGTTTTTATAATCTTCTTGTTCACCCTTGTGCGGCTTGTTACAGTATTTTATTAATTCATATTTGCCGATTTAATCTACCCTGACTTGATTGTTTCCTTTTTTATTTTCTATGCTGCTATTTCACAACCTTTTGCGTGTTTCCTGTAGCGATACGTGGCTATATTGCATGTTTCCGCTAGATTATTTCCAATACGATTCCTTTTAATCGTCCTGCCGTTTCTCCTTTCTGAGTTACATATTTAATCTTCTACTTTTATTGCTGATAAGTCAGATAAGCTAGTTATTTCTTATGAGTTCAAAGAACTAAAGCTTCAAATTTCATTTTGCGTCGGTATTCTGTTGATAACCTTATATTTTTGTAGCCAACACATTTGAACAATTTAAAGGTAAAAATTAAATATTTTTTTATTTTTTTACTATTCGTGCTAATTCTAAAAGGCTTTAAACCCAAACATTAAAACTGTTGACAAATAATAATATCATTAAATTTGAAAAATAAATATTTCTGCATATTTGGACTAAGTGCAACGATTTAATATCCGAAATTTTTATTATGGTTTTGAGTTTGATATTATCTTAATTAAAAAGAAGTTTTAGGCTTGAATAAGTTATTATCAGAAATTGTTATTATAATTTTGAAGTTTGAAATTATTTTATATTATAAAGAAATTTTTTGGGCCTAAAAATCTATTGTTATAATTTTGAAAATGAAATTATTTCATATTTTAAAGAATATTTCGACTTCAATTATTCATTATCAGAAATTTTTGACCTAATTTTGAAGATGTGAAATTATTTTATATTAAGGTTTGGGTTTCAATCATTTATTATACGAAGTTTTTGTTATAATTTCAAAAATTTTAAACCTTAAAAACGGCTTTCGGCTCAATTTTTGTAAACCTAAAATTATTCTACATTACAAAGAATGTTTGGGCTTCAATAATTTATTATAGAAAATTTTTGGTATAATTTTGAAAGTCCAAATTTATTTGTAATAAAAATAATTTCAAACTTCTGAAAATAATCACAAAAGGTTTTCTCTACTGTCGATTCGATAAGCTTCTTCTTCTTGTAGTGGCATGCCCTTTACATATTGTATTTGTAGCATGATTCTACAATTTATTTATTGGTTGGCATGATGGTAGGGAACTAAGTGTAAATTTACCTTTTAAAGACGTAACCGATACTTTAAAGCTTATGTTTTAGAGAAATTAATTTAGTGGTAATTTATGCCAAATTATTATGTTAAATGTTATTACAATTTCTAATGGTAGCTTTTATCACAGTGAAAAAAATATTATACTTACATCCCATGCGAGTTAAACTGTTGACTTTCAGTTCTTAAAAATTTAAAGACTAAATTCTTTCGAAAAACAATTTGTTTTAACCATTATTTTTTATTTATAAAATTTGCAACGATTGGTTTTAAATAACGTTAAAAATCACAAATAAAAATAAAATACTTAAATGCTACGAAAGTATTGCTATACTTAAATGATTAAAAAAAGATTTTGTTAATTTTGAAATTAGTCATATTTAAAATAGCGGTCTTTCTTAATAATTTAAAATTGTCAGAAACATTTCCGCCTTCTGCTTTTGTGAATATTTAAATTCCCGTTGTTTACACAAGAACGCCGCCTGAATGGCTTAGAAATGTCAAAAATGTTCAAAAATCAAAAATAATTCTTTGATTATTTAAATTCTTTTGTATGATTTTTTATGAGATGAAGGAGATAATTTAATTATCAAATCAGTAAACTTTAAAATACATTAAAATTCGATAAAAACAAAGTTAAGACTGAGGCCCTGGATCCAATGAACCAAACCAAACCAAACCAAATAGATATTTCGATAGGTTCGACCGACTAACAACTTAGTCGCAGACAATTTCTATTCACTATTTTTATAAGGTTCTTAATTTTTAATATTTCAGGAAATCCATTTAATTTTCTGTGTCTGAAGATTTAGCATTAAAAATAGTTACTTCTAATATTCTTCGTGATATTCGTTCGCTATCGTTTTCAAGAAGAAAATCAATAAATAGGTCATTTATTTATCCAAGTCTTAAGTTTCAAGGTAACAACTTGGAAACATTAAGCGCCCTAAAAGTTCGAATCAACCCTTAAAGATGACCTTACCTTTAACTACATAAGTTTAAGGTAGGTTATGTAACAACACCGATCGCCTTTGTTAAAAGAGAGTCGCGACTACCTTTCTTGGAATCAAGGTGCGTCAACGATTGACTCTTCGGCCTGTAGACAATAAAATTCTACAACATCCGAAGACAGACAAGCTAGCTTGGCATTAGTTTGCCTAAGGGTTTACAGAAAAGGACCGGAATTTCTTTAGACCTTCGACAGTCCCACGTTATACGATCACTTTACCTTTCTAACTTAGAATATTTTTATAACAAGGGTGAACTTTTGAAATAAGTAAAACGAGTTTCTGTTTGTAATGTATTTCTAACATCGGACATCGGCCTGTTTTTTTATAAAAAAAAATTATTTTAAATGTAATGAGTTTACAGCTAACTCACCTCGTTTGTATCCACTAATTGCTAATTTCTACAACTGTTTATGTTTTGCATATAAATCTCCTGCTTGTTCTTGCATTTTTAATTAGTTTGTTTAATTACCCACGTTCGTGTTTTTAAAATTTTTTTAATACGTTAAAAAAACAGGATAAATTAGAAAATTTAATCAGCAATACTTAAAACGAATCGTGAAATTTTACAACTAAATTATGCATCGTTTAATTAAGTATTCAAAAGTACAAGATTAAAACCTTTCGATATTTTGTGTGCCAAATGAGTTTAGACCCAATTTTATAATTAATAAAATTAATTCACGCTTTAATAATTGTGTCAGAGCAATCGATAGGTTTAACATTTACCATTCCAGTCTGTTATCCTAATTAACTCGATATTATTTGCTCTCGGTATATAACTTCCAGACAGATGTATGTAAGCAACTAATTGGAATGTGTACAATGTGAAAACTCGATGGTGATGAGCAATAAAGAAACTAACCGTCATAAAAGTAATACTACGGTGGGAAAGTTGAAGATGTAATATGCAATATTTATCCCGTAATGAGTCATTAACATTAAGACTGTTATTTTCTCAAAATTAAATTGCGATAATTGTGATTTAAACACAAACATTATGGGTTAGATAATAGGTTTATTTTAACGATACATAACAAAAACCTGTACATGACTGGATTACTTCGAAGGGAGACTTAATAAGTTTTGTTAATTACACCTGCACTTATGCACACCTCCTTCATAACATTGCAGGTTATTTTATGGATGTGCTAAAATTTATTTGAACCATTTGAATCTTCCCTAGGAATTACTTCTGTGCTTGCCGATCTTTGTGCATTTCAGTTCCAATTTAATCATTAATTTAATTAAGATTATTCGATGGAAGTTTTAGATATAAATCTTCAAAGGCTTAACTAAATAAGGTAACAGAAAATTCTGCCAACTAAAAATAAGTCTTCATAAAATACTGAGAACATTAATAGGAAAGACATAAAACGTTACTATTTATAAGCTTTTTTATGGTTACCTAATTAATGAATAAAATTTAACCCGGTAATTAAGAGTTTGGAGAGTTACAATTCGCCAGAAGGAGGTTCCTCTCACTTTAATTTGCGTATTTAGAAAACCAAAATGAGTATCAAATGTGAAATATTCAAACATAACTAAGCAAAAGTTTACGTTACGATTATTGTTGGCTGCAATAAATAAATATTTAAGTTTGAGCAAAGAATGTACAGATTGTTTCCAGGTACTAGGTACACACGGTAACTAGATACAAACGAATAAAATGGAAATATTGTTATATTTACAATAATACGTTAATCACAAGCTTAGAATATAAAACTAACAGAACTGAGAGTATCGCTTTAGTAGCTACAAAAAAGTGCGACGGAAGTCGCCATTTTGATTATCTATTTGTAGTCATAGTTTTGAGAGTGACAGCTGACAAATAATAGGTTAGTTGTGCTATTTGTGGTTTTTCTCCAACAAGGACAAATAAAAATTTAGGAATAACTTTCCATAAGTAAGTATTTAGCTTCATTTAATGTAACTACGTTCATTACGAATAATATTTAAGAACAATTCGATGATATAATTTCAATGTCAAAGAAAGGTCACGAGTGAATATCATAGGCGTCACATACGTATTTTATATAGATTAGCACTTTGCAAAATATATATTTAAAAAACTGTTTTAACCGTCAGTATTATAATATTTTATTTCTTGTAGTTTCTAATTTTTGTTCATTCATATTTTTACTGCATTTTTTGTCAGTTTAAGTCTTTGAATATTTTATATTCGAAGGTTTACGTATCCTGTATTCATTCTAAAAGGTACGCCACTGACATACCGGAAACATTCAGCCGCTATTTGCATCATCTATCTTGGTCTCACGGATGTTTTGTGTAGCCTCATTCCTGTTAGTTTTATATTCAAAGATTACAAGGGTGTGTTGCTTAACAACCACTTAAAATTTTAAACCGTCGCTGTATCTAGTTACCGTTTGCACCTAGTACCGTCAGACAAACTGTATAATATATACACATAAGTATACAGGGTCGCTTTTACGTATGGAACCGGTGGATTATTTCCCAAAGTAAGATGGCTAGAAAAGAAAGGTTAAGACAAAAGTTTTAGGGTTGTTTCCAATCTATTTCCCAAAAGAAAAATTAAGATTTAGATTTCCATTTTTCCTGTTTTCACTTTCTTGTTTCCTCCTGCGCAACTGCGCTCTTCTGCCATACAAAACTGTTTTCTTTTTTGTTCTCTTCTTGTTCATCTTCTTCAATTCACTCATTTTCTTCTCCTATTTATTCATCACCGTCTTCCCGCTTATCTTTTTCTTAGTGTTCTCCTCCTAGTACATACTATGATTAATTTTTTACTTAGTTTTGTTTCCTCTTTTCTTCCTGTGCAATTTGCCTTATTTTTTTTATCCCACTGCTTAGCTTTCCTTTACTTTCCCCTTCTTACTTGCCTCTTTCACTTGCTCATCTTCTTCTTTCTATATCTAACAATCTCCTTATCTATTTCTTATATATTATCCGTCTTATTCTGCTATTTCCCCTTCTGTTTATTTTTATCATTTCTTGCTTGAATTGTTACTTTCGCTTAATTTTACGTTTTCACTTTTTGGTTGTGTAATTTTATCGTCTCCTTGTTCGTCGCTTGTTTATATTCTTTTCTCCTTATTCGTCAAAATGTTCTTGCCTCCCTATTGCACAATCCATCTTCTTACTTTTCAACTGCTGTTTCTATTTATCTATTTCTGCTCTTTGGCGTTCTCCCTACAGCTTTGTTTAGAAGTCATTTTTGCCTATTTGTACTTCCTCTTTTCTTGTGCAATTTTATCTGTTAATCTCTCTATTCTAGATCTCCTTTATGATTCTTCTTTGCTTGTTAATCTTCTTTTTCTTATCTACTTCTTATACATATTTTTCTATCCATCTTCCTCTGCTTATTGTCCTTCTGATTCTTTCTATTGTTTTGGCTTCTTGCAGATTCAACACGCCCTTGTTTAAATTTTGCTTGCTTTTACTCGTTTACTCCTTTCGTATCTACATTCATCCTCAGTCTAAATATTTCTTCCATCTTTGTATTTTCGTCTATTTTCTGATTTTGCCTATACGCTATTTCCTTCTTGTTCATTTTCTTCCGTTTTGCTACCTTCTTCTTCTTTTACTTCTTTCACTACCTTGCGCATTTTTTTTTTCTTTAGTTGTATTCGTTTGCTCTCTTTCTTCTTCTTTTCAGTTTCGTAGCTTCCTTAATCGTTAGCTTGAATTTATTTTATTATCCTTTTCTTCTTCAGCGAATGAATGACCTACATTTTAACTGGCTTAAGTATCTTCTCAAATTTCTCTTTCCTTCATATACTGTTCGTGTATTTTGTTATACATTACCTACTAATTAATTATCTTATCGTTTACTTCCTTACTTGATAATTTTTTTCTTCGGGATATTTTTGCTTTTCCTTTAGTCACTTTGATTTTTTGTATTGCTCCTGCTGGTTTTCAATTTTAATGTTTCTTCCTCTTAGTATTTTTCGTCCTACTCTTCCGCCTCCTACAGATTTACTCCCTCTCTATGTCATCTACCTTTCTGTAACAATTTATTCCTAACTTTTCTCTTCTTTTCATCCATTCGTCATTACATTTTAACGCACCCCTTTTGATCCATCCGTAAAAATTTCAAAAAATTAAATTACTGATTTTTAATTATCTTTTATTCCGGTTCCTTTAACTAAGCATTATTTCGATCATGCAGTTTTAGCTTCAATAAAAAAAAATCTTTAAAAAATTTGTATAAAAAATTCTCTCTTTAAATGAATGTATTTTCTATTACACTTTTTCATATTAAAAATTCCAAGTTTGCATTTTCTATTCTGCTAAAATTTGAGTTATTTCAGGACTATGTTAAGAGGATCAGATTTTGCTACTGTTAATTCCCGTTTATGTAAATTTTAAGGAAGTTGCTTCAGGAAAATACATGTATGCTAAAGAAAATGTAATGCACAGGAAGCATCAAACGCTCGAAGGTATGCTCTAGTTATAATAAGTAATACATTTTGAGAGCGTAACTTTCGACTCTTCAATTTATATTTTTAAGTATTAATCTTTAGCTTGTTTGGTTTAGTTTTTATTTCTTAAGTTTTACAAATCAAAAAAGATTTTAGTATCAGAATTGATTTACAAAATTCCGTCTGTCATTCTGGGATTTTTAATTTATTTGAATAAATATGCAACTTCAGTAGAATAGCAGAAGAGATGAAAAATTAAAAAAGTTCAAAAATGTTGAAAAAGTTTTGGTACCTAATTTTCTAAGTTAAAGGAAAATCTTCTGGGCTTAAACTGTACTTAACGGTGAACTGATATTTAGACGGCTGGAATGTCTTCTTTTTATTTGAATGTGCATTTAGTAAACCAGTAAATGTTCCTGAAAAGAAATAAAATAAATAACATGAAAAGGAAATATGTGATTTAAAGAACAAAGTCCCTATTCATTCCTCTTTCTTATAATTGTACGTAAGAAGACGTACATATTTCAAAGTTTAATACAGACAAACAATAAAAGCACTTTACAAGAATAAATGAGACGTGGAAGAGCGTACTAGTGAGTGCCCGAAGCAGTACATTGCCGTAATATCTAT
This sequence comes from Melanotus villosus, assembly GCA_963082815.1. Classification (NCBI taxonomy): domain Eukaryota; kingdom Metazoa; phylum Arthropoda; class Insecta; order Coleoptera; family Elateridae; genus Melanotus; species Melanotus villosus. Next base: position 42,457,354 of record OY720425.1, read on the forward strand.
ACATAATAATACATATTTAAAATTTCGGTGGAGGCGCGCGCATTTTAATAAATCAACTTCGCGAAGAAGCATAAAACCGGGTCCAGCCCAGAGCTGAAAAGAGAACTCGCCACTTCCCTCAGGCATCGCAATGAATTCCGCCAGACGACTTGTAATTAACTGCCCTCGTAATTCTGTTTGATTTACAGAACCTAGAAATTAATAAGCGAGTACGGCAGATTTAATACGAACTCTGTATTTGACTTAGACTCATACAAATTTTATGTTGAATTTTCCAACAATTGTCATTAAATCTTTCACGAGAACCAACATTTTCCCTCGAACAATGTACAACCATTATACTTTTGTGCAAACTTAGACTATAATTTAAATTTCCTTAATTGTTTCGACGATATATTCTCATGATGTTCAAGGAAAAGTGCATTTTGATTTTATAACAATTCGAAACAAGAATCGACTCCTGCAGTTTCATACAGCGAAGTAAAAAAACTAACAGAACTAACAAGAACATCAAATTAGCTGAAACAAATTAGGTACCAAAATATTAGGCATTAATTCATAATCGCGCTTAAAGAAACTTATTCACGTAATTTGACCTTCTTTGATTACAACCGAAGCAAGGAAGAAAGGCATACTTATGATTTACTTAATAATGGAACGCAAAGTTAATTGAACAAAAAGGTGAATATAAGTTAATCATATGGTTCGACGAGATCGAGGTAGAAGGTCGAAGTTAAACTAAACAACGCATATCAAGAAAATAACAAATATATAGACTAACTATAAACTTATACGAGTGGACGAAATAAAAAAAAGCAAACAAATGACAGGTGCTCAACAAGTCCACGGAAAAACGACGTCAAAATTCTTATTCTTCGAAGCAGAACAAATCTGGGAACCTCTTCTGACCGAAGACATACCTTTTCTCATCTAACCATTTTCTAACATAGGTGTAGTCTCTTTTATGCTTTTAACCCCAATTTACTCTCAGGTCATGTCAACATCTCTGACAATTGTTAAGAGCTCTCAACGCTGCCAGTATATTTCCTTGTCCTCTCATTGATGGGTAAGTTTAGTCCCCTACCTAGCTAAGAGGGCCCCCTACCAATTAATTAACAGGCCATTTACCCAAATTCCGCTCAAAAGAGAAGAAAAATGTTCCAGAATATGATATGCTAGGAGTCTTAGGTTCGAATCTCACGCATTGGTAAGAACTTTTACAAAAAATTTCCCACTGTGCGAGGTCGCTACTTGAGCAAGTGAAGCCATTTAATCGTTTGGTTACAACTAACGATTCTATCTGCAGAGTGATTGACTTCAGATAGTAACAAGACACACTTAATACATGGTCACAAACTCTGCAGAAGGCAACACGAAACCACTGCAGAGAACAGATTTCGCTAGTATAAGGGGGATACAACAAAGTTCAAGTGTGGCTTTGATCCCCATCGCCAACGCCCTAAAAAGCATTTGACACTGAGAGAGAGAAGATAAGAGAGTAGGCTCTTTCTAGGCCTTTCAGTAGTTAATACCAGCACCACTTTCATCTGGACGAGGTAGACTCCGTTGAGATGACCCACTCTTAAAGATGAAATAGAAACTTCAATGGTCAATGACCAGGTCGGGAAGAACGCTCCAGAGAAGCTTCAAACAATTTGTATAAAGGAAATATACAAGGATAGTAAGATGACCAGGAGAATGGCGGCAGAAAAATTAACAGTCAGCAGAGAAGGCAGAGTTTAGCTACTTCTTGTAGGGTAAAACGATATCCAAGGAAATAGCAGCAGAAGAGTCGGTTACAATATAATTAGAATTACCAATGCTTTCAGAAGCAGCGGTTATTTACTGCCACAACCCTTTAAAATACCTGAATATGAAGACTAGATAAATTTTAGCTTTAAAGGAAATGGATATGCAAAATTTTAATCAAAGTTTTCTATTACTAACAGCCCCATGGAAATGGGTAAAAAGGACGTTAACAATCCATGGGTCCATTCAGGTTGCCGAGACAACAACCAAACTAAATATTATAACTTATAACCTTAAATACCCAGGGAACGATGATAAAAGTTACTAGGTAATTATTTTCCTTGGTATTGTTTTTCCCAACATGTGGTAGATTTGATTTTTGTATCCCACCTTGGCTCTGCTAAATATGATTGGTCTACATATTAATATATGCGATTTTTCTATTTAATAATAATAGGCTTAGTTACGACGGAAGCTTAGTAGGTCGAAGACTCGCCCAAGGTCACAAAATGACGAAAAACCTTACTTCGAGACTATTCGCTGTATTCAGTATGCTGGCTGTTATTATTATTTATAAAGTTCCCCCAAGTCCAGGTTCTGAATGCGCCCAAGTAAGTAATTGTGTTCTCAGGATAACTACTAACTACCTTGGTCGCTTGTTTTGTTAACTGTACTACTATAAACTAGTTTTTATATAACGATTGACTGATGTTGTTAGGGTTAACATTCATTAAGTTTATGGTTTTGTGGCATTGTATTCTTTAAAAAATATATAATTAATATTTGAATATCATCTTTATTTTCTTTCTTTGTCTCCATGGCATGCGATTTTAACATTCTAATTGTCAATTTATCCACTATCAAACTGGGAAGAAATAATCACTGAAACTGGATAGACGTAGGCCTAGAAGAGTTTTTCTAGCACACACCTTTTCCCGTGGTATATGGTCTTATCTATTTAATAATATTGGTATGAGGAACGGATAGCCACGTGTATAAGGTCTCGGTCTCTCAAGTAAGCATCTCGGGTTCGATTCCCGAGATTGGCGATATCCCCATCGGAATTTTAGAGGTCGTACGCTTCTGCGTTCTCTCGGTTATCATCCTAACACCTTTGATAACCGTTAACCTTGCAACACTGCGGATCGATCTTCTTCACCTTTTTCGACGTGTAAAGAGGACTCACAGAACTCACACTTATGCTTATTGCAATTGGCCTGGGCTTCGACCATAAGAGGAAGAAGAACTGTAATGTCTTAATAGCTGATTTTATATCTTAAAAGATGTCTCACTATTTGTATGTGACCACAACGCAAAGAGCTTTTATCGAAAAGCTTTCTCTACTACGGAAAATTCATTTCTTAATTTATTTGGAGTATCAACATTTTTCTTCTTCTTCGTATTTCTAGATCAATCACCTAAAATATAGGTAATATAATCTCTCTGAGCAGGAAACAAACCTTACTAATCGACCCAGGCGAAAAAACTCTAACGATTGTCAGGATGTTCGTATGACAACCGCAACCGCTAGCTTTAACCTATCATTTGAAGGGATCGAACCTATGAAGCCTCAACCAATGGATTTAATATCTTGATCGCAGATGGATTTAATATCTTTGTAGCAGAAATCTTTTCTCCATTATTAAATCAAACAGAAGGGGATCTATGGTGTTATCTTGTGAAACACCCTTTCTAGCTGGCATACACTGCGTCATTGCCTATTTGCTTAAAATTTGATGAGGCGATTTAATAAAGTTCCAGAAGTAGCAAATCTGGCCCTTTTTGCTCATTTTCTGAGTTCCTATTTTCGGTTTGCACAATTATAATTACTCTTGAAAACTTAAACTGGACGCCCGTCTTTAAAAAAGGTCTTAAAAGATATTGCTGATTTTATCTAAGAGATCTAAATGAAAGTACCTATAGACGAACGGGTCGGAGATACAAGGTCCAGATTAACATATTAATAGCCGTGAAAATGATGCCCATTACTTTAACGGTGCATATTAAAAATCAAGTACAAACTCGGTTGGTCTAGACTAAATTAAAAACGTCAACAACCTGTCATGTTACCATTTACTTTACTGTAATGTTTGTTAATGTGGAAGATGTGTAACACGGCAGCAGCTGTTTAGCGTATCTTAAGAGGCGATTACCACTTATTACAACACCGATTAGGTATCTAGTCTGCTTGGATAACCTCACACTTGACTTTGTAAATCATCCGAATACATTTACACAATTTATATTCATCCTGTCTTCATGCATCATAATTTTAATTTATTTTTTTTTAAGTTAAAATTTCATAATGAATCTTAATAGCGCTGTTTATAACTTCAGGCGCGTATAAGATTGCACTTAAAAGTGTTTGTATTTAATGTGCTCCCGTTAAAATAAGGTAGAAGATTTTGTATCAGCATAACTTGTTTGACAAGTAACAAGCACTGTCTTCAAAGAATTACATGTTGGCAAATACAGATGTATAACATGATATTTTAACATTTCTAACATATAAGAATATGTTACGGTAGTTCGTTAGAAGCTTGTTAAATTGAAAACGACAAATTTTAATCTACTGGAATTGAAATTTATTATCAGACAACACAAGTAAAAAAGTTACTTGCTGTTGTTTCTTATTTATTTGTTACTTTCAAGAATATAAATAGGAAAAATCTGTTGAATTTTCACCCAGCACAGTCAAAAGTTTAAATACGAGATAAAACAAAAATATTAAACCGGAAGAAAATTTTGCAATTTAGATGAGATATTTTCATCTAAATTTTGTTATAAATAAGTCTTTCCCTGTACGTCATAAATTATTTGAATATTTCCTCTTACAAAAAGGAAAGGTTAGAGCTTCATTCGCGTTAAAGTTATAATTTTGTGAAACCGAAAACGAAATAAAGCCAAAACAACAGACATAAATCAAAAACAAGAATGAGCTTGGTGTGGATGAAGAAGGTGCACAAAACGTAAAAGTGGAGATTACTCATAAGAATTCAAAACCTGAAGTAAGAAAAGCTAAACAGCAGCAGAAGAAATTTTAACTCATAAAACACGATTTCAAAGAATACTGCGGTAATGTTTTCCAACCTTTGTACGAGTTTCAAAATTTAAATTTTTTTAGATTCGCAAAAGCTTTTGTTACTCAAATTATTCAAATAAAAATATTAATCTTCAATTAAACAATAATTTCTAAGCTATTTAAATGGTCTTGGATTCTTAAGTCATAATTCAAGCAATGAATGCTTCAGGCTTTATTTCTTCTAAAGACGTAAACGTGGCTCATATTTAAGGCTTTCAAAATTCGAAAATGTAATTCTTGAAGCTTAAAATGCGAAAACGAGATTTAAAGCAGAAACCGTATCAAAAGGGCAAATTCACAGTTTAAAATTAAACTTGGCACAAAATTTAAATTAAAGCAAAGTACAAAAGCAACAGTAAAAAAGGTTACAAAACACGCCGAGAACGTGTTGTCATATTAAAAAACCAATTTCATCGAAACGATGCTTTCTCTGGTGAATCACAGCTTTAAGGTCGATTGCAATGTGATTTAAACTAACCAGCCAGATTTACACGTACCAAATCACAGAATGTTCTTTCTGCAAAGAAAACCAGAATGACGTATAAATACAAACCTATTACGCTATTGGCCTATCGGTTATTAATTATTCGCAAATGAAACATCTCCGTACATTCAAGTAAGTAATGACACCAATAACGATCTACAACTACAAAGCAAAAAAAAAAAACAAGAAAGTGATACAGCTTGGTTGTTACACTTTTAAATCGTGGAAATCCCAACTCTTGAACTCTTGTTTGTTTGTATGCTAATGAATTCGAGTAAATCTTGTCAGATAAAGCCAGTGATAAATAATATGCAAGATACAACATCGATCTGTCGAATCGTGCGATTATATTATCACGTTTTGCTAATTGCTTGTTATTACGAATCGTAATATTAACAGAAACGTTTGCTGTCAAAATAATTTAAATAGACACAAACAGAAGCATTGTTTGCTGCAGTTAGAATCAATGAATTATTTACACAAATTTCGTCATTTTTTGTTCATTACTTGTTTCAATATTAGTCAGATGCATATTACGAAACAAGAATTGAATAATTAAATTCATGATTTATTCGTATTAATTTAATTTAACTCTGAAAATTCAAATAAAGGTTGGTTTGAATATATTATTGAAGGAGGGGTTTGTAGCCTAATCTGACGTTGAAGTCTCCGCGTATTATTTAACTATGTATTGATTTCTTTGGCGTTTTTTGTATCCAAACCTATTCAAAAGCAAACTGTTGAACAATTTTAAAACGTTTAAAGGTGAATAAAAATGCACAAAATTCGTTTTAAGTTTACATTGACACGGACATAAATAAAACCCGTCAGTACCTTTTACAGAAATAGACGTTAACCAATTAACTTTTAATTTCTACGACAGATCCGGCTGCTTCTTAATCCGTGCATTTGTCAGAAATGATTATCGACAACATGTTATTATACACATGTCAATAATTTAGACGTTTATTTTTTTGTGTATTGCCGGATTCCTTACATGGGATTCGTTGTTAAATTAAGATATGAAAAGCGTTAGCTTTGATATTGATTCTTTAAAGTTTAAGTATTTATTCCAACATGTCTCGTAATAAAATTTTATTTTGGTATTAACTTTAATTGAGAAATAAAATCCATTCAGTAAGCTTTTACGTTTTAGTTAATAGTAGATAATGACAGTGTAAAAACGACAATGATTCTAAGTATTTATCGATCTTTGCAAGTTTATTCCAGCAGGATGGATTACTTTTCTGAAACTGCCTTTAATTTCAAAAAAAAATACAGAAAACATCCAGAATGCTTACGACACCGAAGATCTTCGAATTCCCCTTTGTCAAGAAAACTACGAGTTTGTAACGTTTTGAAGAAAATTAATCCATTCATGTTAGGTAATCTTATAATAAACCTTAAAACTTTTTGCCAACAATTGGGACGAAACTTCGTTTTCTTATAAATCACCGTAAAATTTAGCCTTTTATATCAACTGTGGTTTAGATACGCTAGTTAAAAGCTGGCCTTTTTAGGTTAAACGTTAACTAACCTACTGTGTTTTTTGGACATCTTTATACCGGAGCATCTTAGCAGGAAAAGTAAAAAACCCGGAACTAACTTCTTAAGAGTTTTTGACATTCTTATTACAGTGATGTGCCTAAAAATATTTTTTTGCAGTTAAGCACGGCAAAAACTTACACCGTTATTTTCTTCTTAAGTTGTTTCCTGTTTGGAAACATTCTGTTTGTAAACCAAATTCAGGAAGGAAAATAATTCTAATGTTTTTCTTAACAGTTAACAGTAAACCATCCTTTTGATTTTACTAATAAGTTTTAGAGAATGACTATTATGTAATTAGTGCAGAGTCGGCTTCGGTAGATTTTTACTAATATACAAAATGGTTTAATTTGTATAAAATCGCAAGGACAAATTTTAAATTACTTGACCTTACCTTTACAATAAAACAATAATTTCAGAATATTGGCTTATAGGCCGTCATAAATAATAAAACCACAGGACTGGCTTCAGTAGCTCTGAAACCTAGAAACCTAAACAGATTAACGTTCTATCTGCTTAATTTATAAAAATACCTTACACGCAAGATTTATCGCAAAAATGATTCTCTAAGGTCGAAATTACGAGTATAATATAAAAAGGTTCAGAAATTTGTTGGTGAGATACTCAGAGAAAACGTTGATTTAACAAATGTAAACAGTTTTATACTTTAAATATTTAATTTTTCTAAAATCTAGCTTTTATGTCACAACATTCTTTAAAATCAAAAATTCTCAACCCAAATCATACTAAAACAATTCTGTGATATATTCAGAGCGACATTTATTTCATTAATTCAGGCTCGGCTTCAGTAAATTTAAATTTGGACCAATTAATGTTTGGAACTGTTTCAATATTGTAATTTATAACGCCACAATTTTTAGTGTGTTTCATATTTTGAAGTTGGCTAAACTGGATCAATTTGGTAACTTTCCCTGTCAGATAACAGGAGCAACTAGCTAACTTTGTTGAAGGTTTTGATATTTGTTTATTGTGTCTTCCAATACAATAAGAAAAGAGACAATGAACAAATCTAGTTTTTTTTTTAAATTTTTAATATTATATTAGCCATCCCTATTCGAGACGCCACTGATAGAACACGTCAAACAGATTGCATATTGCCAACATAACCATAAATTAGTATGACGCCAAATTCAAATTGTCCTCAATCATCTAAAATCACACTGTATGTGGGAATGTTATCTTTCAAAATTATCTATAGAATTAGCATTTCAAAAATAAAGCTTACGAAATTTCTTAGTAAGCTCCTCTGAAAGGTATTGATTTAACGAGTACAGGGTTGGCTCCAATTTTTGTAATCCAAAATATCGAAGTTGTTTACTTTTAATTCTTAATAAATCGTATGTGGTTTTACTATTATTTTTTAATTCCTGAAAGTCCAAAATTGTAAACGCAGAACTAGTGTATTCAGAACGTCACTGATTTAACTAATTCAGGGCCGGCTTCGGTAGATTTATAACTTGAACCTGTTAATGTTTGAAATTCTTTAATCTGCGTAAAGTCATACGTGAAAGCTTTGTCTTTAAGAAAATCTTTAAAATTAGAAATTTCACGGATATATTTAATGAAAGGTTAAACACAACGCAGATTTAACCAGTGCAGGGCCAGCTTTGCTCATTTTTAACTTCCAAATACCAAAGCGCTTTACTTTCTGCAAAATTAGCACAAGCTTTATCTATCACAGTTTTGTAAAATCAAAAATTTCAAACACGAAAGTTTAAAAGATCCTACTGATGAAGCACTTAGAAGAAATATTCAGTACATTTCTTGATTTTTAGCTTAAATTATACAGGGATGGGTAAGCTTTGCCCCATAAAAATTGTTGAAGATTGAACATTTGAAACGCCCTCAGGACTTATCAAGGCACTTCTTAGTGAAATTTTGTAAAACCGTTCAGTCAATCCATCCAGGGTTGACTTCAACACATTTACATCCTGAATAAATTAATACTCGAACTTAGTTTATTCTTAAAAATTCCTTATCTTACACAAAGAGATGCTCTTGAAGAGCACAAGTTTGAATTGCATAAGTTCAAAGGAAATATTCAGAAAGAGATTTATATAGCCAGTCCAGGACCGGTTTCTGTAGATTTTCAATCTGAATAAATCTATGTTTCATTTAAGTTTTTAAGTACTTCATTTAAGTATTATCTCAATTAATTTATATTCTAAAATTAACATTTTAATTTAAATGTTTTCGGAATTCTTTAGTAAATAATAAGAAAGACTGAGTTTCGCAATCCAGCGCCGGCTTCAGTAAGTTAGTAGCCCAAATAGCTTAATATTAACAACTGCTTCTGTTGAGCGTATGCTACCCCTCCACTCAACCAAGAGGGTCACTCAGTCACCCGCGAACAGCGCACAAGTTTTAGTTACCATATTCAGTATTAAACTCACTTTAAGCAAAGCAAGTTGTTTTATTTTACTTTAACAAATCAAGCGACCAGTGTGGTTCATCAACAAACAATTTGTGTTAAGCGACCATTGTGGTCCACTAATAATGATCAAACATCATATAACTTATCAAACATACAATAATTTCGAAAATAATTTGGTATTATCAACAAACATTGGTCCATCGAGCCGAATATCAATCATCTCTAACAATTAACAGTGGTCTTCGATGAGCCAGATGTAAAAACATATTAACAACATCAACATATATTGGTCCTTCGAGCTTCTTCTTCCTGTTGCTCCTATGGAGCATAGGGCATGCTTGGATGTCTCGAAATCTAGATCATTGGTGGGATCTTGTACAAACTCTTCTACTAGGCTCCCCCACTTCCTTCTATCTGTTGCTATTCTTTTTATTTCTCTCCAAGTTTTATTTCTTCTCTCAATCTCTCTTTGGGTGCTTCTTCTTCATGTGTCTAAGGGCCTACCTTGTTTCCTTTTTCCACTCGCAAAATATTCTAAATCCCTGTTTTGGTATACTGTCGTTTGATCCGTCGTCGTATGCACAATCCATTTCCATTTACGTCAGTTGATAGTGTTTTCTATTGGCTCTTCTTTTGATTGATTCCACACATTTTACTAATTCTGGTTGTCCAAAATATTTTACATATAATTCTCAGACATTTGTTTATAAATACTTGGATTTTCCTTAAATGCGTGTTAGTTGCTTTCAAGGTTTCCGCTCTATACAACTGCTTAATTTACTATAAAACAGCATCTGAAAATTTCATCTGGAGAAAGATGTTTTAAAATTACGTAGTAATTTGAAACTATTCACTTACGAAGTTCAGTGCCGGTTTCATTGTATTAGTAGTGTGTAATTGTGTAATTTAATACAATTATATTAATGTTTTATCTTAAAAACCTCCTTGAAGATAATAAAATAATTACAAAGATAGAAAACATTCGTTAAAATAAAAAATTACGTTGAAACTTAAAGAAATTCGTCGGATATTCAAACATAATTAATTATATTATGTAACTTAATCAAAACAGGACCGGTTTCAGAAGATTTGCAATACAACAGTTCCCAATTAGTACACAATCACTCCGTAACTTTCATCTTCAAAAATGTTAAAAATACAGAAGCTTAAGAAACCTGAAATATTCAGAAATACAAAGTTCTTTGATGATAAAATTTTCAGAAAAAATATGAATTTAAACTATTCAGGACCGACTGCAAAACCTTGAAATAAAATATTCCTATTGATTTTATTTACATAAACTTATGCAAATTTTATCTTAAAAAAATTAAAAATTATCATTGGCGAAATATTATTAATTTAACCACTCCAGGTCCGGCTTAAAGAAGTTGTAACTCGAATACTTATTCCAAAAAGTGTGCAGTTTTATCTTTCTTCTTTCTTTACACTTTGTTCGCTTCTCTATACCTGTTAGGGTGTGAGTGAGCAGTTCATTTTAAAGTAGAAATATTCTAAAAATTATTAATTAAACCAGTGTAGGGACGCATTCAAGTATTTGATGTTCTCATACGTGAAATTTTCACGAAATTCGTTTCGTATTATCCTAACACATTCTTTAAAATCACAAATATCAAACCTAATTTTTAAATACTTGATGAAATATTCAGAATACGTATTAATTAAATTAATTCGGCGCCGACTTCAGATTTACTTCTAACTTTAAGGATTTATATTATTTCAGCTGATGCGAATTTTATCCAGTCTGTATTGAAATTTCTTGAAATATTTTCTAAAAGTTTGACATTTAATACTTCTTAATTGGGTTTTCGCCACCAGTTACTAAAATAGAAACTACGTTCAATAAGTTAATTATTAATTTAATTTCTATTTCGCAACTAATGTCGAAAAATCAAATTAAGATTGATAAACAAATTTTTATAGTTCTTGCAGTGAACCAGTCGACTTAATAAATAATATATGAAAATATTTTCAGCCAGTTACTGTTAGAAAATTACACCTCACATTTAAGAATGTGACTTCAAGATAAAAAATAAAAGGGTAACGACTTTCCTAATTATGTAATACGACTCTAAATTGCATCGAGCTGGCAATATTTCACCTGGTGCGCTGAAAAACGTTTAGAATTTGGAATCATTAATCATACGTTTGGGTACATCTTGATAAAGTTCTTAATTAAAAGCCTACGTAGTAAACAGAATTTTGTGACGTGAAATTAGTTCCTTTTCAAATAAACGAAAATAATTAAAATTTTATACTCTGACTGATTTCAATATTAACACAAGAAGTGTAAAAATCATTAACAACCGAAAATTAACATTGCAAAGCTTGGCAGATTAAGAAAATAAACAAAAAATTGACAGGCTTTTTGAAAAACAACTAATGGAAGATGCCGAAGCACAATCGTTATCAGATTCAGAGATTGCTCTTTTTCTGCAATTTACGGAACGATTATTAATTTCAATAATTTCTGTAATAATTTTTGGGATTACAATTGAAACAATCTAAAAATTAATTTGAGAGAAAAATGCAATAAAAACACAAGAATCGAAGCAATACATTTTTTTTAAATTCCATTGAATTGATAAGAAACAATAATTGTGATTGTTGTAAACACTTATTCGTTTCCTGCATGACGAAGAAAATTCATCGTAATTAATATTTATAATTTCCACAGGCTCAGTTAAACATTAAACCACAACAGGTGTTAAAAATGCTGGAAAGATCTTATGAGACGCAGCGGAATGCAGTAGTTCTTTGAATTAACAGAAGAAAACAACTAAAACCTTCTTTTATACTCTCTTAAATTGCATATTTTCTCCTTTTTTCACATCTTAATTTAGCTGTTAAGTACGCCTAAAAAGTTTCTTAAAAATAATAAACACAAAGGCATGCCCGTTATGTAAACCAAATGGCTTTTAACACGCTCTGAATAATTTCGCCTTTTTTATAATCCCCATTTATATGTTGTTAATTATAAGTAATTATTTCCAACTACAACTAGTTTAGGAGTAAAGCACCTAGGGTTGTTTACACGAAGCAGTTCGTTCAGTAACTCGTTCCTGTTGTTTAGTCTGTATTATGTATCAAGTATCGCTTGTAGGAGAAATAAAGACTTATTATTGCGAATACGGCAACGGTCAGTAAACCTTTAGGTAATTTAAGCCTGATTTCTCCTGTTTTTACTAAAAATGTTATATGCTAATGTTTTGTTTCGTTACTTGTTGGTTTTAGATATTTAGATAGGTATTACAACACATTTAGATATGCTAAATTTCAAACTCCACTATTTGTGCCAAAAGCGAATGAATATAAACAACGTTAAACAAGACCAAAAAAGGAAAATAATCATTTCTTTAATTACAATTTTTTTAAGTAACGAATAAGAGTTAGCTTTATAGCATGTTTTATGAATTAAAAATATATATTTTTTATGGTGACGTTTTATGTAAGTTTAAAAAATTGTGGAATAACGAAAGAATGAAAAAATTTATCTACTTTTTTGTCAAAAGTTCTTTTGGTTTCCTGATTATTTATCAACAAGCATTTCAATTCGTTTATTAACCGCGAATGCTTAAATTATAAATTCTCATCTTACCTTATTTTATTTTTTGTGGAAAGAATGCTCATCTTCTCTCGGAAAATAGGACTAAAAATGAAAATATTTCCAAATCAGCTTTTTATTATAACATTTTTTTAGTTGTTATAAAAAATTTTTAAATCTGATGGTAATGGAGTTTTTTAATGGTGAAAGTTAGTGATTTTATTTGTGCTTAGAATGCAAGAAGATTAAGTTTAGAAGATACTAATTAACATTTGAAAATAGCCTAAAATTGTTAACAAATTTATAACTCCAAAGTGACCGAAAAAACCGAAGATATACGTAAGTATTAACTTAGAGTTTTTTTTAAGAGAGAAAAGTGGAACTTTTCAAAATCTACTTGGCTTGCTTTCATGTTATTAAGGATGATAATTTTATATTAGATCAGAACACTCGTTAGCAGTACCGTGCTTTGTATGATTTTATGCTATGTTGAGTAGAGGAACAAAAGTTCTTAGATACTCTGAATTAGTGTTGTAAAATTTCCGGAAATATATTCTTTGGAAATATTTCCGGAAATATTTCAGGAAATCTTGGAAATATATAGAAATATTGGAAATATTGGAAATATTTATTAAAAACATAGAAACTCAAAAAGCTAAACATGCAAATCAAATTATTATTCAAAAATAGGTACACAAAATAAATGCATACGAAAACATAAATAGAAGAGCAAAAAACATGTAACAATTTAACAAATAGGAACAAAACAATTAATTAGATTCGTGAATCAAGAATCAGTGAATCACACACAATTCGAGCAAGAGTTGCCAGAGGCATGTCTTCAGCGCTGTCATAATTATCAATGGGGGTAGAAATGGTCTCTAGAATATTTGGTAATGATTTTTCTTCGTGTTCATTTTTATTATTTGCCTCATCCTCATCATATCATCAACATCAATATTACCATCAGCATCAATGGCTCCTACATACCAATAAACCTCCTCTATATCTTCTTCAACACGCTGTTCATTTCCTTCGCGACTTTCTGTATTATTGTCAAAAATGAAAATTGATCTGTTGCCACTTTCTAATTTTTTTAACAAGTTTTCGTTGTGAGACACGTAGAGTAGTTTAGCTGCTCTGTCATTGTAAAGCCTGTTCCTCTTTTTTGAATAGATACGATGATAAATGCTACAACTGCGCCCAGTGGATGCTGACGAAGCTGACATCATCAAAATGTGTGACACTACCATTGATAATGAAGACGTAACTTTTAATATAATACCTAATATACCTACGTATTTTTTTGGAATTTAACCTATTAGTATGATGTTTCTATTAAATAAAAGTATACATAAATGTATAAACCTTTATTTAGGATCTGTTTAATACGTATTTTGGATTGTTTCCAATATTTCCAATATTTCCGTTAGGCATTTGGAAATTTCTTATATTTCCATGGAAATATTTCAGCCGGAAATATTTCCATTTACAACACTACTCTGAATAGGTATAGCTATAGGGTGATGAGATATGTCTCAGGAATTAATTTTTAAGTATTCACTTCCTTGGACACCAAATTTAGAAATGGAGGTGTAGTTTCCCCAATCTACAATCCATACAATGTTTGGTGATTAAGCGGAAGATGTCATTGTCCTATTCTTATTAATATGTAGTTGCCATTTTCCTCGTAGTATTAGGCGGACATCAGAAAACTGAATACCTTGCAGTTTCAAATAATTATGGTAAATTTCATAAGGCTGAATTTTTGGAAAGTTTAGTTCATGATTATTCTTGTTCCAATACATACAATTTTTCCTCGAATTCTCTTTCGTTTTTCGGTTATGTCTAGGCGTTAGTTCTTGTTTTATATACCACGTTATTCCGCTCTTCCTTAGTGTGAATTTCTAGCATGGCTCTTACCATTCGATAGTCGCTTCCTGATGTTACACTATTCAGCACAGTAACATCCTTAACTATGTATCTTTCATTCTAATTTAATCTAATCGTGTCTTACTATCTGGGATCTTCCATGTCCAATTTCTATGGAGTTTTTCTTATAAAAAACATTGTTCATCTAGAAAAGGTTATTCTCCAATACATAACATACACGATATGAACAACGCAATAATAAAAACCTTAAAGGAAGCCCAGTCAAAGTTCGATACAGGAAATGGAAAAGAAGAGAAAATCAGGCAAAACGCAAAGTTGAAAATCAAAAATGGAAAAATGCTGTTAAAAGAAATATACTGTCAATAAAGAAGTGTCAAACGCCATCAGGAAGAATATTAGAAAGTATAAAGGGGGCAAGACCATTGAGGAAAATTGAAGTATGAAGGTATTGAGACGGAAACTGACAACGCGTAAAAGAGAAATTTTTGGAACTGAAAAACAGAAACTGAAGAAGAACATCATATAGAGAAGAAGTACTAACATATAACGGAAAAGTTTTATAACGTCTTATACGAATAAAGGCTAGAAGTAGATAAACTTCCAACATTAAAAATTACTAACCAAGGGCCTGAGGACATAGGACATGTCTGAAATATCTGAAGACTACAACCACTATGGCTTTAAATAAACGAAAAATAACAAAGCAGCAGGTGATGATGGTTTAGTCAGAGATACCGTAAAACTAATAGGTTCTGTCCACGGTTAACCAACATAATCAAGGAAATTACTCAATTTGTGCCTACAAGAGGAAGTCATTCCTACCAACCACAACTACAAGAAAGGCGAGGAAACAAGACCAGAAAGTTATAGGCAATTAGCATTTTAAACCATTATGCATCCAAATAGTCAACCCCCCCCCCACGGCCAGAAAAACAAATTGAACCTTTACCAGCCTAGAAAACGGCCCGGTTTCCATTCTAGCTAAAGAAAAAATGACCACCTGCAATGAGAAAACTATTAAGTACAACAAAGTTTCGTCGAGTTTCGTAAGGCATTCAATACTGATTCACCACATCTACTACTGCAACCATAAATCTCCATAATATTACCAAGAAAATAAAACTCAAAAGAGGTGTTAGACAAAGAGACACTATGTCTCCAAAATTGTTTACAGGGGTCTCGGCTTTCAAAATGATGGAGTGGCAAAATAGAGAAATTATGATCGATGGAGAACAACTCAGCCATCTGTGTTTCGCGGATGATGTAGTTTTACTACAACTTGACAATTTAAACGAAGCCAAAGAAATGCTATAGGAATTACAGCAAGCAACTTAGAAATCAGGTCTGAAACCACAACTAAACAAAGATGATGACTGAGTCAGTGGTCTGGTCTATAAAAATGGTCAAAACTACTCTGAAGTACTCGTTACACCTCGGTCTAAGGATTTTTTTGTAGCGCGATTTGAAAATCATGAATTAATTATGACGGAATGTAAAACAAAACGTAAATTTTGCCAAATATTCTGAAAATTACAAGCAATTACTATTGCTGATGTTAAAAGCCTTTTAGTCTATTCACTCTTAAGTTGCATGTAAATCATTTTTTGGCAGGAAGCAACATAACCAACATAATCTGAGTTTTAGTTTTACAGAACTTATCAATAGCTTAAATATTTCTTACACCTCTATATCTTTAGTAGGTATAAGTAAAAAGGCAATGTTGAAGAAATTATTACATTTTAATTAAGTATTCGAACACTCACTTAACACAGTTAACACTAAAAAAATAAATTGTAAAAGTAGAAAGTATGATGACATTTTCATAGTCTCTTTAGAAGCTGTTTTATTAAAAGTTCAAGAAAAGTAAGACATCCATGTAAAGAAAAAATCAAAAATTTGGGTAAGTTTCTGCATCTCAGTTGGCAGAATTCGAAAAGGACAGAAATATCGTTACCTACTTAATAGTAACAGCCACAGCTGATTTGTTAAATAAATCAAAGCAGGTTTTTTTCATGGAAATTCAAACCTGGCCCTAATAGTATTAAAAGATAACAGAATAAATTTTCACTGCTGTAATCCTATGCTTTGTCTCGCCAGCCCCGGACTGGCTCAGGCGGGAGGGCGGAGATCCCCGCCGGGGCCCCCTCAAGAAAAGAGAGTGGGAGAGAGAAAAGAGGAAATTTTTAAGTGTAAAAAGTACAACGAAAGATAGTTTTTAGCCTCAGAACTTCAGAGGGGCCCCCAGAAAACACTGAGGCCCCCCTGATAAAAGATAAAAGAGGAAACAGAATGGAAATTTTAAAGTACAAAAACTCAAAAATAATAGTGAACCATGGGAAATTCAGCGTATATTTCAACATGTTTGAAATTTTCAGCGCAGCAGCTACAGAGGGGCCCCCAGAAATTTCTGAGGCTACTGAGGCTAGGGCGCTGCACCTACGTTCTACCCATTTAAAAATTGGGGGCCCCAAGGAAAAAGGCTCCCGCCGGGGCTCTAACCCCCCCAGTCCGGCACTGTGTCTCACGTTTGCCTTATCTGTCGAATTTTGCCAAAGTGAGACTGCATAAACTATGCGAACTAAGAAGTTTGTTTTTTAAACGTCAGCAGTATGCCAGCAGAAATGTTGCCTTTAAACAAGCTGTTTTAAGTTAATTAAAAAATTAATTTATTTAGTGTTAATTTTTAAAGATTACCACTTCATAAGGATCGTAAGTTAGGAAATATCTGACTAAAGTGTAAATTTTAAGTCGGTTCGCAACTTTAACTAATTTAAATTAATTAAAAATGGATGTAACCATGTAACGGATTAACTAACTTTTTAACAGCATTCTCAGTAAATTGTAAACTTCACACTAAACTAAGTTTATATTTATAATTCTACTAAAGTAATAACACCTTCGCATTTTGCTGTCATTTAAATTCTTATAAACTAAGCATCAAACTCATCAAACAAAAGAACTACATCACAGATTTGCAAGTGTCCCCGGATTTAAATTTATTTTTCTTAGAATTTTAGTAGTTGTGCAACAAAATCTACGTGTATGCAGTTGTAAGTGTTAATTTAATCTTCTCACAAGGTTTCTTTCGATGACTTTGAAGTTTACAAGTAATCTATTGTGATTTTCTATTTAACTGCTTGTCTTGAAATAAGTACTATCAAAATCAAATCTTTTTAAGGCTAAAACCATCAGTAATCAGTTAAACTCGATTATGAATGTTAAATTCATATTTATAGGATTCTGCTGATTCGTTCACCAAATGTGTGTGTTCGAATTTTAAAACTCTAACAAGAACACAATATTTTATGTTTTTATGTTTTAAGTTTAAGTTTGAATTAGATATTCAAATTTTACATTTTAATTCTGGGCAAGGAATTTCAATCAGAAACATAAATTCTGATTCTGAATCTCAATATTATATTTGCATAGGAATTAAGAATATTGTAAACGGAATTTTTTAAATTAAACCTTAAATTTCGATTTTTGAAACTGCACCACTAAATCAACTTTTTTTCGGACCTTAACCAAGAACATTCGGAAAAATTAAGTAAAATTTTGAAGTCGAAATTAAAGATTCAGTTTAAGGTTAGAAAATTTAGAATTTTATAAAATACCCCAAAAAAGTCTGATTTATATTTAGTGTAAATAACAAAAAAGGTTTTTGTAAATCAATGAAAAAGTACTTATTGACAATTTATCATTTTTGTGAAATTGGATCATCCATCCAGCTTAGTACAAAAAATATTAATTAATTATTTATATTAAATGTGCATATAACTTTCATAACCCTCTTAAATTAAGTCACGTTAATTAGTAACTACATATTTTTTTATTTGTAGAACAAACAAGATTAATGTGATTAAATCGTTATTTTTCTTTAGCGTTGTCAGTTTAAAATATTTAACGGCATAATTTAAAAAAAATGTGGAAGAAAAAATACAAAGAAACTTTTAAATTTGACAATACAATCATTGTCAAAAGTTCGTAGCAACTACAATAAACAATAGATGAGGCTACAGGAGAAATAATTGTCTGTGGAGACTTAAATGCAAGAGTCGACAACAACCCTGAAGACTGGGAGGATGTAATAGGGCTTAACGGGGAAAATATTATAAATGATACAGGCAAGAGGCTGCTAAGATGCTGCATATCAAACAATCTGATTATCGCAAATACGAAATTTCAACACAAGGACATACACAAATTCACTAGAGTGGCACAAGAAAGGGATGAAAGATCGATTACGGATTCTTTTATAATAGAACGCACACAATTTAAAAATCTTGTGACTGCAGTCAGAAAGGGCCCAGAAATAGGAAGCGACCACTATATTTTAATGCTACAAAGAAGTAATCAAATTCACCAAGAAGAAGAAGCGTGGGACATGTTTAAACATATAATTTTAGAAGCGGCTACTGAAGTGTGTGGCTTAGGAACGTCTCGACGAAAGACACAACAAATTAAAGAAATTGTGCAAGAAAAGAAAAAAGGATGGCGGAAATACCTCAGTCGTCACACCAAAGATGATTACGATATCTACAAGGTACATAAAGACAACGTCAAGATAACAATAAAAGAAACCAAGCGTCAATCATGGCAGGAATTGGGACATTACATGGACATATGGAGTAAAACAACGGGGAGAATCAAAAACTATTGTATAAGACTCCCAAAAACTTAAGAAATAAGAAAGAGCCAACCCTAAAACACATAAACTCCAAAGAGGGCATCCTTCTGACAGAATAAGATCAAATCATGTGCAGGTAGAGAGAAAGCTTTAGTGAAGTGTCAAACGTCAAACATGAACAACCGGTTAAAAAGCTCGAAGCACTTCCAAGGGAAGACGCCCCGCAGACATTGAACAGGGACCCAGAAATCACTATGGGGGAGCTACAAACTGCAATCAAAAAGATCGGGGTAGGAAAAGCGGCAGGGTATGATAACATATCACCAGACATGATGAAACATATGAAAGAATCAGAGACTAATTATCTGTTAAAAATTATGAATCTAGTATGGGCAACAAAATTAATACCGATCGACTGGGAAAAATCAGTGATCATCCCCATACTTAAGAAAGAAGATCTAAGAGAATCCAAAAATTACAGAGGCATGTCGGTTCTCAGTGTAGTGGGAAAAACATATTTGCGAATTCTGGACATTAGATTGCGATTACAAATGGCACACCAACTTAAAGAACCATGGTCTTTGATCTTGGGCCTAATAAAAATTGTGGAATACAACAAAGAAGCCTACTTGTGCCTTGACTTAAGCAGGCAGTTGACAGAATACCTTGACAAGAAATATTTAACATTTTAGCAAAAAAACGGATATTATATTAGAACAGCTAACGAAGAATCAGAAGTTTTTACAACGAATTTAGGAGTCAAATAAGGAGATATTCTATCATAATTTCTCTTTGTCAAGATAATGGATGATATAGTCAAATCCTACATACCAAAAACAAAGCCTCTCAAGATAGAAAACTACAGATTAGAGACAATAAAAGTCTCGGAACTATTGTATGCTGATGATACCTTTCTTTTCTCTTTCTTTCATTTGGAAGCAGGATATCGAAAAAAGGGTTCCCACCCGTATCAGTAGGTTTCACCTTACTAGCCCAAGCTATCCTGATCAATCAATCAATATCGAAAAAACTGAAACAATAATAATTGCTAAAAAACCTAAATCGCATGCGTTCTTTATCGATAACTACAAACTTAAACAGGTCCAAAAATTTAAGTACCTAGGCTAAATTATTACACAAGAAGGACGAATAGAAGACGAAGTTAACAGCACAGTACCTACAGCGGGGAAGCTTTTCAGGGCTATCCAAACCAGAAATAAGTACAGGAACTAAATCGGCAATTATTGACAAAAGTACATTCATTCCAACTCTAGCATATGCCTCAGAAACATGGTGTCTCAGTCTCAACTCCAAGCCATGGAAACGAAATATCTAAGAAAAGTCTCAACTAAATCTAGACCGGATAGGATAAGAAACGAAAATATCAGGAAAACTCTAAATGTTAAACCTATCCACACCATTTTGGAAGAAGGACAGCTCAGATGGGCTGGACATGTCTTTCGGATGGATCACGCGCGAATCCCAAAATTGGTCTGGGAAACAAGACCTTAAGGACCTAAACAATGAGCGAGGCCCCGACTGAAATGGAAGGATAATATAAGAGACGCGATTGAGAAACAAGGAATCAGCTGGCAGGAGGCATGGAAGCTAGCAAACGACAGAAAACAGTGGAAAAGAGTACGCATTTCTACACCGTATAGGGTAGGAGAGGACGACTAAGTAAGTCAGTTTTTAGAAATTAAATTTTGAAGAGTTCATTATACAAATCTTTTGTAGACTCACAAATATATTAGTTTGTTCATGTTTGAATACTTATAATGCAAAACTGTCACATAAATATAATTAAAAATTTTCACAATTAAATAGTTTTACTGTTTCTCTTTTTTAAACCGTATTTCAGAAAAAAAATTATAAATACTGATTAATACAACATAAACACAATAGGAAATGATCAAAATTGCTGCCAACTAAGAAAACTTATTGTTGTTTGTTTGTTATTGTTAACCTCTTATACCTTTCGGCGTCGATGCCGGTGCATTAACGTATGAGGTTTTACGCATGCAATGCACAACCCGGCCCGACTCTGCGGGTTTCGTGATTGGTGCGCCGTTTGATCCTACATACTGCACCGTTTGTATAGTGTAAGTGTGTGCAGGTGTTGGATATTCTTACTCTGCCTGTTAGGTCTGTATTCGGAGGAAAGCGTCGTTAATTAGGTACCCAACGACGAATGGTCATCAGGGCTCGATACTGACCTCCAGACTGCAGGAAAATCCTGCCGATTATGAGATTCGAACCAATGCCTAGCGTAACGCTAGCCTGCTGCTCTACCACTGGGCTGCCCTGGCAGCTATTACTTATTAGCTTATTGCTAATCCCTAAAATTCTCAGTACTACTAAGAGAACTAAAATTAGTTATGAACAAATTTGCGTACGCAAAACGTTGAAAAATAACTGGACCGTCTAAGTATATGAAATACGAGTAGTATAATACCTGTGACTGTGATGCAAAATAAAAAAAAAATACTTTCTAAAGAATTATCGAAGTTTGTTAATTTTCTAGAAATTCGCATACTTTAGATCAGGGGTTCCCAAAGTGCGGCCCGCAAACCCCAGAAATGCGGCCCGCAAACCCCAGAAATGCGGCCCGCGATGTCAGATCATCCGCGATCTTGAATTCATAGAGATAATTTGCAATTTACATTTTTACAAAAAAATAAATAAATGTTATCATATTATAATTAAAAATTGTTCAGTTAGAAAAATACTAAATTTTATATGTAATATATCTTGTTATTATAATTACAGATTGAATATATTTTATTGTCTTAACGGCCGCCCTATTATTAAAAGAAAACAAAAACCGCACAAGTCATACACTTCAGATTGATGAATTTATTATTTTTTCTTTTTATATTTGAAATTATTTAGTTATTTTTGTTTAATTATTTTTGAAATGTGTTAATAAACAGTTTGTAATAAAAAGTAATTATTGTTGTAAGTAGAGACTGATTATGTTATAAAATTAGTATAAATCTTTCCTTTTTATCGATTTAAACGTATTTTTCGATAACACTCTTTTTTGGCCCGCCAAATATTTTGGAATTTACAATTTGGCCCACCTAGACAAAACTTTGGGAACCCCTGCTTTAGATTTTTTACTACGGTATTATTCATGTTGTCAAAACGTTTGCATTTTGCATCAGCAATTACAAAACTTGTTCAGAAGTAATGATAAAATTAAATCAATTACGACATGTTTTACTGCTTAGTTTTATAGAAGAGAATCCTCTTAACACCGAGTAAAACACAAACTTAATTTTTTTGCTTTAACAATTAAATTTACAATTTTAAACCTAAGAGCTATCATCGTACATTTGGTGGTCCCATAAGATAAGGCCGAAATTACATTAAAAAAATATATGTATTAACACCGCAGTGGCGTAGCTTCAGATTTTGGGCCCCCCCGCCAAATGTGACTTTTGTCCCCCCCTCAAAATTTATATCAGCACAAAATCACAGTTCAAGTTAGTACCTAATGTAACGTGCAAAATCTAATCTCCCACTTACATTCGGACAAGGATAGAAAATAATGTAGGAGGATACTTAAAACCGCCTTAAAACATATTTATTTATAACAAGTTAAAATATCTAATAAGTACAACTACATAACATACTTAGGTAATAGTCACAAAGTAAATAAAAAGCCACCGACATTTAAAAGCAAAAAGAAAAGTTCGTATCCTAGATAATGTAATAAAAACAAACTACAACACAAAATAAATCTATTCTGTAAAATAAAACACTCGGTGGTAAGATTAAAAATAATGAGAAAATCAAAGAACAAACATTATTCAAGAAATTGCTTACTTCTGGACTTAGTTTCCGCAAAAACTTTAACTAATTCAGTTTTGTCCATTGCTGCAGTTTCCAAGGCCTCTATACTAAGCAATGCTAAATTACTTAGTCAATTTTGGGGGCAGCAATTTCTCAAATAGTTTTTGATTACCTTTAATTTAGAAAATGAGCGTTCTGAAGACGCAACGATTACAGGAAGCGTCAAAAATAATATTAAAGCAGTATATACCTCTGCAAAATTTGATGCTAGGGTATCACTTTCTACAAATAAAAAAATGTGCAAATACTCTAATGCCTTTTTGTCTTTCAATGGCTGAGATAAGGCAACAATTTTCAAAGGAAACGCTGAGGAAATATCGCGAGGGTAATATTGTTGCAAAGCTTCAGCCGATTTAAATAACTCTTCTTCCGTCACTGATACAAGAATGGGTGAACTTAAGAAACTAAATTTGTCAACAGTCTTCTTCATCCCTTCAAAATGGTTGTTTAATTGATTAATAACAATGTCAAAAACTTTGTAATAAATATTTACTTTAAAATAATGCTCTTGGTTATAAAATAGATAATTTGTATCACATTCATCATATTGCTTTTTTAGCTTATGCTGCCTTTCTTCTCTAAATAATGGATAAATATTCCATCTTTTAGCAGTATTAGTAGCGTCAGTTTTCAAATTTTCGTACATAATTATTTCGGTAATTTTTAACATTTTCTAGTGTCAATCCCAAACATTCTTTCTGATCAGGCTAATGGCGGCAGGTGGCCAGTGCCAGTTGGCTTTTGAGGTGTTGTTGAAGTTGTTTGGTATTTTTTTTTTTGGGCTTGACACCAGGGCCCCCTTGACGTCAGGGCCCCCCGCGGCCGCGGGGGTTGGCGGTATGGTAGCTACGCCACTGTAACACCGTGCTAATAACATAACATACTTCAAATGAAAGCCTTAAAATTAGCCCCAACAAAATAAAATAAAACAATATAATCTAATTTGAACGGTATTAACTGTTTGTTAAGCCTAATAAGCTTTACGATACTAATAAACTAATAAAATAGCGTTATCACTTCGTAGTTAACCTAACCACATCACCTTCGACAAACAAAAATATAAAAATATTTAATGTACCCAATTCAATAGCATAACTAAAGAGGAGTCTATTTATTACAGTTAATGAACAATTAAACCTTCACAGTTATGCCCAATAAATAAAATATCTAACTATAAATATCTAAATATACATGTATGTAAACTAATAACCCGTAGAATACATCTATTGTCTTTAAATTTATTATCTTTTACATGCTCTAATGAATTTAATAACAAATAATATTTGTTGGCAAGGAACAAAGAATCGTTTTTTCGAGAGTGATTTACAACCGATAATATTATTTATTTACTTGCAATTTTTATTTCGAACATGGCAATAGTGTAAAGAAGGAATTTTGCGCCTTTTTAAAATTTAGAAGTGTTTTGCTACGCTGTAATAATTAGAACTTGATGAATAAAGACTGGAAAATTTTATAAATCATTATTACAAAACAATTAAATATCCCGATTTCCTCTAATTACAATCTTTTATGGAAACCTAGTTGTAAGGCGAAGTTTTTTATTTATAAACAAGGTTGCTATGCAAAAACTTTTTTAGTGTTATTATTAAAAGTAGAAACCGCAGTATAAACAGGGGATTAATTTGGCAGATATAAATATTTTCTAAAAACAGGCAAATTAACTAAAGTCTCCAACGGTACTGGGGTCAAACTCATTTGGCTTTGCTTTTTTTTCAATATCTCCCAATGAAAATTAATAAGCAGGCGAAATGTTGATTATTGATAAACAAAACAAGCCGATTTCTTAAGTAAAAATTTTTTATGATAAATTTATAAGCGGTTTTTAAAAGAATTCTCGAAATCCTTTAAGCTTGTAGGAATTAATAAGAATGCGTTTGAAATAAACCGTTGGGTTTTTAGATGCGGTAGATTAATTTTTTGTTGGCAGAAAAAAATTGGTAACTTTAAAAAAATGTTTACACATAAAAAATACAAAGTGTTTAAGTGATTCATTCACTTATCAGGTTGAAATGCACATTAAAAAAGTTTAAAAACTGTTATTGTTACTAGGATTTTACGACTTAGAATTGAATAGTTTACAACCCAATTTTCATTTATATTCGTGTTATTGTTGATAACGAACACAATGATGTTTTTAAAACTTTGCACTATCGATGTTTATAAACTATTATTATTGATTGTTATTATTGCCCACTTGGTCCTGGTGCATATAATCGCACAATAGGATTGTTTATGGAATAGACTTTACTGCTAACATTCGTTACAACTTTGATTCTTATACGCCTTACATTTTATACGCTTAAATACAGAACATAATGGGCATTATGTTCTAAAATCGAGCCGTTTAAAAAGCACGAATGCCAAAGGCATACGAAATCACGCGTCATGGATTGCTGGACGTTTCGCTCCATTTCATTAACTTCTATTTCAATGCTATAAATCAAAATTTTAAAAAATAACCGTAGAGAAGAACACATCAAACTTAATTATATTATATAGGGCGAACGCTGCTCCCAGGTAAAACTTCAAAGCTGATATTTCGTGACAAATTTGCCTTCGGTTTCATTCTTTTTATATTTAAATAAGATTTGCTTTGAGCGACTAGAACTTTTTTATTATTAATCTTTTATTTATATCTGTTCTTTTATTATTAAAAAAAACCATAATGATCTGCACGAAGCTTTTTTTACTTTTATATTTTCGTACAAAAGAAAAAGACAAAAAATATTTTAAATCTAATATTTAAAATCATTTTAGAAATTAAAGCAAAGCCTTAAAATTCTTTTAGCTAGTTCTCAATTTATTTTACGTTGTTAAAATTCGGATATCTTATTATTTAAAGCAAGAGTCTCAGAAACTTTTCTATATCGCCTTAAAAACCACACAAATCCTGCATAGCTTTAGGTGCTTAAAGCTCTTTAGCTTATTATTTTCATTAATAACACGACAGAAGGATAATCTATCTGTAAGTCAATCAATCCTTTTTTTCCCAATTTTCTAATAAGTAAGGCAAGCAGACTAATGTACGTATTTCAGAGCCAATTCTTCTACAAATAATAATTCAAAAAGGGGCAAACTAAAAAAGGCAAGCATGAAGTAACGAATCTCCAAGAACAGTAAAAACCGAAATCCGAAAGAATTGAAGCCTTTTTCCAGGCCATTCAGGCCCCTAATTTTGCGTTTTTTTGCGTTATCTTCTGATTTTCTCTACACTTTCGTCGGTCTCCTTTGTTTTGTATTTCAGTATTTCCCATCTCTTTCCAACGCTTTGATGTGCTGCTGTCGTTTGTTCATTTCAGGTTTCCAGGATGATGTTGAAAGACAACCATCATAATCTTGGTACTTTTACTATATCTCTTATTCTGAATTTGTTGTAGAACTCGTATATTTTCTCGTTTAATCACCTGTCCCCTCTCTTTTCCACATAAACACCTCAAAGAATCTCTTTTTGCCATCAACCCAATTCGTTTATTGCCCGTGATTCACATCCGTTTAACAGTGTTGGCACAGTATTATCTTATGAACTTAAAGTTTTACTTTCCAGTATATTTAATTTGCTTTCAAGAAGTTGTAAAGTCCTTCTGCACATCTATTATTGATCCTCAAATCTAGTTCACATTCTTTATTGTTCCTGTTGGTTATGAGCGCTCCCAGATAAAGGCCAGTGCAACCTCTTGAATTTCTAAAGTTCCTCCATGCCTCTTTCTTTCCTGCAAATTTTCCTCTTGGCTCTAATCTGCATAAGTTTACTTTTCTCTTAGTTGATCTTTAACCCCATTCACAAATTCTTCAGTTATATTCTCCAGTCCCCTTCTATTAGGATTGCATCATCTACAAGAGTCAGACACTGGTGATATCTAATGAAGATCATTCTTTATATATTCATCCTGACGTCTTTCATTGCTTTTTCCAGAACTAGAGCGCAAAAATGTCTCCCTCATAGCTCTTCACCTCGAAGTTGCTTGATATTCTCCCATCTTTCTGGATTGCTGTCGTCGGAGTTTGCACCATCATTTTAACCAATTTTACCAATTTGTGGGAGAGTCCAAGTTTTATCAACGTTTATTTCTCTTGTTCTTGCGTTCTTCGAAGGGAACGTTAAGCCAGCGATCCAAATTATCACATAAACACCTTTGACGACGGGTAACCTCGCAGGTCGACTGTTTTATCCTTCATCAATGGGCAAAGTTAGCCTCATGTCCAGGACACGTTCAAAGGGGACTCATAATATTTGTAATAACGAGTTCATAACAAGCCACCGACCTACATAGGTACTGGCCATAGAAGGGCCACTGGTGTTTCTGTGGTTGTTTTTTCATTGGGCGATTTCTAGGTTTGCGGATGCCATTTAACATTAGCCGACTACAACTTTGCCGAATCCAAGGGACTTGGTACTAATATTAGCTCGCGCTTCTTTTCGCAGTATAATGCGCTGGTATCTACGAGCCTGTAAATAAATGGCGATTTTCTATCCTTAACCAGCCATTACTATTTACTTTAGCATGTAAAGGTGGTCTGTTGTTGACCTTAATATTTTCCTAACAGGTTTTTCCAAATTCTGTTTTATCAACGTTGGCTTTATTTAATAAGTTAAGTTACATTCGCTAATAGATTCTGTTATAATTCATACAATGTGTTACATTCCCTTTCTTACGTATTGGTTGGCAGAAACTTTGCTTCTGTCCATACATAAGGGATGAGTTCTGCCTCCTAAATTTCCATCACTAATCCGTACATTTTTGTTTGATAATTTAATCGCCGTTCTTGTTCTTGTCTATCTAGATGCACAAAAAGAATATTGCAATGGTGACCATGGAACCACGGACAAACTAAAGGACGACCCCCTAACACAGGGATCGGCAACGCTGTGACCGCGGGCGCACATGCGTCCTCCAGGGCTTTTTGATGCGCCCTCCGTGAAGTCAGACAAAAATAAAATAAACACAAATTCTACTATAATACGAGTGCCTTGACCTCACTCCAAGAAAAACAATTTCAAATTTCACGCTTTGCTGTCGCGCCATCTGGTAATGGCAGTGATCTCTACAATACAACTATACTTGATGGACGAATTTAATTCCCGCTTCAAACAATTTAAAAACCTTGAACATATCTTACAGTTTATAATTAATCCATTTGGAGAAGACGATGTAGCAGAGAAGATCAAAAACTATTTTGGCATTGACAGTTATGAAGATTTAGAATTGGAAATAATAACAATGAAGAACGACGTGTGCCTGAAATCATTCATAAAGGACGGAAACTTTTGGAATTTGTTTGATGAAAATAAATATCCCATTTTAAGAGCATTATCACTTAAAATACTCGCGTACAGTGCGTCAACGTACGCATGTGAATCCATATTTTCCACAATGAAGCACTTGAAATCAAAATATGGAAGCAGAATTACCAATGTAAATCTGGACCATTGTATGAGAACAGGTACTTCAAATTTCATTAAGTTGTCGGAAGAAATGCAGGGCCAAAGATCACACTGTAATGATTAACACCTAACTTACATGTTAACTGTACTTATGCCTCTTTGAATAAACATTTTGTACTGCGTTTGTGTAACATTCTTTGTTTTATTTAAATGTCATAATATGTGGTACCACAGCAATTATTAATGCGCCCTTCAGGACTAAATCATTTCAGAATGAGCCCTTAGGTTGGATAAGGTTGCCGACCCCTGCGCCCTAACAGATGGTACAACGATATCAATAAGATGGCAGGACTACAATGTATTAACGCAGCTCAAAACTGGGAAAATGGAAAGCAATGAAGGAGGCCTTTATGGATAAATATGGGCTAGAGAAGAAGAAGAATAAGAGGAAGATTTTGTCTATTTTGTCCCTACTGAGTTCCTTAATCTTTCCGCTTTTCTCCATTTAACATTTCTACAAAATATTGCTTTCTCAAGCTTTTCTCATTCATTTCTCCTAACAAATTGCTTACGTACTTTATATGTTGCCCTGTGTTGATATCCTTTGTTTTTGTGTCCTTGACATCTTTGTAGAAGTTCTGAATCTCTTTCTTCCTGTATTTATCCTCAAGTCCTACCATATTTCTTTTCTAGGCATACGCTTTGGCTTTACATAACTGCCTTATTTGCCGCTTTGTTCTTGGTGAAATTCCTTATCTGTAGTTTATTCCTTTCGTGTTTGTTTCATAGTCTTCCCTTATTTCGTTTTTCCGTACGTTCTTCGCCGTTTACTTAATTTTCTCTTTTATTTTCCACAGGGTTAATTATTTTTTGTTGCTATGTTCTCATTTTTTTCTTATATTCGGTTCAAATCATTTTTTTCTTATACTGTTCTTCATCTTATTTGTTTCTTTCATAGGGACCATAGGTCTTTCGTTCGTCAATTCTCTCTTCCCTTTTATTTATCATTTGAGCTACTTATTTTTCATTGTTTATGCTACCATTTTCTCATTTTCCTTCTATACCGACTAGCCCAGGCGAACATAATTAGGCAAAATGCAAAATAGTAGATTAGTTATCTACATAACATACCTTTTATTGCAAGTTTGTTGTTAACGAAATTTGAAAAATTATATTCTGGAATATCTTAATTTCTTGTTTAATGATTTGCCGTACGATTAGGAGGGTAAAGCATTGTTGTCTCCAGTCAGTGCTGAAGTGGGTAGTCCGTTTTAATATAATAATAGAACACGACGCTCTAAAAGGGCATAAGGATAACGGAGAAAAATTCCCGAATAAATGGTAATATTAAAATACAAAATTGCTCAAAATTTGATTCCCTTTTACTCGTTAAAAATCAAAAGGAATGCTAGAAGAACTCTAATTTAGCTTCTTTAGAAGAGTTACACGATTTCCAAGAAATCCAGAGCAAAACAAGGACACCGGAGTTAAATTATCACATATTTTTTGCAGCCAGCGATAGTCCACAGTCTTAAAAAAATGGAAATCTGGGTGAGCAGTGACTTAGTTATAGTAATGCCAAAATAACAGATCAGTAAAAGTTATCTTTTGTTGCATATTAATTTTCAAACGATTGAACTGATTGAAAAATAACCAAAGAATTGCTATCCGAACTTTCTAACATTCTATTGAAGTCATATATTATTAAATTAGATAATAAATTTGGTGTTGATGATCCAAGTTATTCGTCTCTTTATTATATAAGAGAATAAGAGAAGAAATTATTTGATTTTGGTCATACGTTGCAATCAAACAACATTTCATGTTCCTTTAGTATAATATGATATCATTTACTCGGATGATATATGGCCGATTTTCAATAAATTAGAAAGATGAAATACAGAAGCATTCGAATAAGTATTGTTAAATATAAGAGAAGTGTCACACAGGGCGATACTCTCTCCCCGAAGCTTTTCACAGCAGTTATAGAACACGCTTTCAAAATGATGAAATGGGCAGAAAAACACATGGGAACCAACGTTTTGCGGATGGTATTGTCCTTATAGCAGACAATTTAAGAAATATCAGAGATATGTTATATGACCTCCGAGAAGTTGCACATAAAATGGGTCTGAAAATGAATACACAAAAATGAAAATGATGGCCAATCTTATACCTAGTCAGATAATAGAAGTCGATGGAACTCAAATCGATCTGGTTGAGAAATCCACATATACCAAAACTTACATATAGACAGAAACCCTAACCCTCACCAAACATCAGCAATGCAACTTCAGAGAACACAACAAAAAATGGAAAGATCAATGCTGGGACTAAGCTTAAGGGATAGGGTTAAGAATGAAGAAATTCGTAGCAGAACGGGGTAGAGGACATCATAAAACGCGAAATGGAGATGGGCAGAGCATGTAGCGAGGCAAGATGACGGCAGATGGACTCAGACTTGAATGGAAACTAATAAAAGAAACCAGGGAAGACCTCCCACACGGTGAGCTGACGATATCAAGAGAATCTGTACGAACTGGATGGCAACCGCTCGGGATAGGGGAAGCTGGAAGCGTCTGGAGGAGGCCTATGTCCAACAAGAGAAGGTTGAATGATGATGATGATTGTTAGATAAATAGGTACAATATCAACTAATAAAATATAAGTATAAATAAAGATAAATCAAATACAAAAGCTGTAATTTTCAGAAATTTTTCTTGATTATACATTTTACGTAGCTTTTCTAAAAATGTTAAAATAAATTAAGGGATATTGCTCTGAAGTTCCTCTTAAGCTCAATACAAACATGTTAGGAATAAACTTTTAATATCTTTTATTTAAAAAAAATAAAACTATTGAACAACAGACCGCAGTCGGTAGCATACGACTATGGTTTTGAGGTATTTTTCCCTCATCAGGCACCGATGCTTTTCAAATTGTTCGAACGAAAAGGGAAATCTAAATATAATGAAATGTTCAAACATTTCGGGCACGAATGACTAAAAGTGTTCATACTCAAATCACAGTAGAGGTAGCTGTAAACCCTAAGAAAATACAGATTGCTGCTTTTCAAATACCTACTCTAATTTAGGGCTGTGCGCGAATGGGAGTGTCAACGTACAAATATATACGGTTTAATTAAAATTTTAAAGTTTATTAATAAATATAAACTGTATGTCATCGGACAATGTTTTATTTTAATTATAATAAAATTAACTTATTAAATTAAACCAGAACGAAACAGGACTTTTAAAACAAACTTTTGTCAGATCCTATTTGTTCCAAAAATTATTTTTCATAAATTCCTACATCACCGATAGAAAAAACTCAAAAATCTCGTTTGTGTACACGAATAATGCAAACAGAAAAATTTCATAATGTAATAGTATGGATTATTTTATATTCCAACCTTCACCGCCTTTGCTTATAAAACTTTAGTTTACAATTGTCTCCCAAGGATATTTTTAAAGTCCCAAGGAATTTACTTCAAGGCTTTCGCTTTCTTTCACTCTTTCGTAGTCAGTTAGTTTTTCCGAACTTTTAAATTTGTTGCTTTTCATTTTTGAACTTTAAGTTTTTATCTTTTTGGGCTGGAAATGCAACAAGTTTGCCTTTTCAGGGCACCAGATCTAAAATTCATGCTTTTTTCCAATAGAAGGGACTTCTATTCAATTAAACTTAAATTATTAGATAATACAAAACTAACTTTTTCTCATTTAAAAATTTTAAATATTTACTGAACCCATTTTATTACATTTAATTTCCACTTTGAGCCTGAAATACAAAAACAACAAAAATTTTAATCATTTTCAAGGTTGTTCTTGAAATTAATTTTAATCCAAAGTATTTCCTCTTAAAGGCTTATCTGGAAGACCGTTTTTAAAAATTACATAAGCATTGACTGACATCATTTTCCTATTGTGATGCAAATAGTCAGTTAATTATATCCAAATGCTTGCTGACTCAATTATAAAATTATTAGAATATATTTAACCGAGCAAACTGGCGACATTAATGTAGTTATGTAAATGTCCAAGAGGCATTTAAATTACTTAAATGATGCGCAACCTACGTACTTTGATCATAAAAATGCAGCGAGTTCACATTTTAAAATGTTTGTGTTTTCATATCGTGTTTAAGCAGAATGTGGTTTCATTTAAAAAGCACTTCAATAGGTACTTAGAAACCTAGATATCATTGAATAAATTAACAAACGAACAGGTATTTCTTTAAATAATATAAACAATAACTGCAAATATACTGATTAAATTTTAAGGATTATTCGACATTTTGAATTATCAGTTTTAATTAAAACAACTAAATTAATTTGAAACACATTTTATGTAAGCTCTTCGATGGCACAGAAACGAAAGTTGTTCAACCTTTCGAAGACCCTTTCAGAATTTCACAATCGCGCTTTCTCATAAATCAGAAACCTTAAAGAATTAGCGTTAAACTAATTTGCTAAAATTAATAAAAACGTTCAATTAAATTGAAAAAAACAACAAAATTCTGGTTTTTATTACTAAATTTTCAGGAAGTTCTAATGATTATTCGCAAATGTCAGAATTTAATTAGGATTAAACATTTTCGGGCCAAATTGGCTGACTAATTTATTTAAAACATAAATTAAATATCGATAAACAGCATCATTTATTCTGACATGGGAATATTTATAATTTCCTCTGTACTGTGACAAATAAACTTCTCTGAGTTCTCAAGTAATTTCACACAGATTGTCCTGTAGTCCTAGAAATGCAGTCATTAACACTTAATGAAATTATTATTAAGCATTAATACTACTCAGACTGATAATTACAAAAAGACTTTCAACAAATAAACTGTGGTTCCTCACATGTCCGAGTAGTGTTAACTTAATTTAATTAGTAAATGAGCAGGAATAAGTTAATATGTTCCAAAATCGCCCTTGGGGCGATGACATCTTCCGTTTAAAACTTTCAAATTTCTTAAAATTAATAAAACAAGAACTCAGTGGAAACATAATTCAAAAACTGACAACTTTCAATAATTATTAGTGTTGATAACCATAGGCTAACATTAACGATATCCGTGCGTATAAATGATTCACTTAACTAACTTAACAGGTTTTTTGCTATAAATAATTAAAGTTGTACGTAAATTGCAATTAAACCGCTTGAAAAATTATATGTCGTTGTTATAATTCCTACATACAAACTACTAAATTATCGTATTTATTTTATTTTTAACGAGAAGGATAAGTAGACGTAGAACGTTGTAAATAAATCCTTAAACGTGCACTTTGCCAAGTATGGTTTGATTAATAAAAGAAGAACCTAGATAGATTTTTAGTTAAATTGATTACGCGAGTATGAATACTTAGAAGCAGGTTAATTAATGCTATAACTGTAGGTGTAACGAGTATGGAAAAAGGTAATGTATGAAGGAATGCTAAAGTTGCTTCAAGCGAAAAAAAGTACTTATGATGAAAAAACGTTCTAATCAAAGTATGAAAGTTTATTAAAAATCAATATCAACCATCACTTCAGGACTTTTCCCTTTATCCCTGAGTGTAAATAAATAAATAAGACTTTTATACAATTCTTGTGGAAAAACACTTTCACCAAAAAATGCAACAATAACTATGTAACAAATAAATAGATAGAAAAAGAAACAATAGACACAAAGACTAAATTACGAAGAATTGGAAACTTTAAAATTTTACACATATTATTGTTGGTTTGAGTGAAAATTTTGTAAACGAATAAAAAATTATTTCTAAAACGCCTTATTATAAAATACATATTAACAGGAACATAACCAAGACAAAAAGACAAGTGAAGGAAAGAAGATACAGTTAATAGCATCAAAAATTCTTTTTTGATTTATTAGTTATCCATTCTTCTTCGTATGACTTTTAATAAGAATCCGCCAAAATGGTAAATACTACAATAAACAGGAAACAAAATTGAAATTATATTAATACTTCCCAATAAATAAAAATAAGTACAAAGTCTACAGAGAAGGAAATGGAAAGAAAAAAGAAGAAAAAATTCCATGATCAAACAAAAACAGTAACAACAGTGATAAATTGTGGTTAAAAAATAATAAAATACTTTATAGTTTAAAAACGAAGAGCAAGAGGAAGAAGAAAGGAAAGACATGGAAAACAAGTAAAATTTTAAATTTAAAATTTATCACATAATAGTTATTAAGGTACCAAGGGCATTATGAGCAAAATAAGCGCCCAAGATTGTTAGTTTACAACCCGAGGGCCTTTGGCCCGAGGGGTGTACAACAATCGCGGGCGCTTAGTTCATAATGCCCATTGTGCCTTCAACGTTTTATGTCCTACCAGTTTTCTTATCTAATTCACTTTTATTTTGTAATTTAGATTTGTGACATTAACTGAGCTGTCATTAATTTTCACTGTGACAGTGGCGCATAATAAAGTTGTATCCATGGAAACAAATGGTTTTTACTGGTTTTTATTGGTCATAATACGCCCTAGGGCATTATAAAAAAATAATAGCCCTAGGGAGTTATTTTGTATATAACATACCTCAAAATAGTCATTATTGTCAATTAATATACCGGTAGGACATAAATATACTAAAAGTAAAAATAAAAACCCGGAAACTAAAAACAAACCAGAAGACATGAAGAAGACGAAAGAGAAAAAGAAGAGGAAGTAGACCAAGAAGGACGGCATAACGAAGAAGAAGCAAACAAATAATAAGAAAAAAGAATAAAAATAAGACTTAGGAGTGAACATGGTTACAGTGTAGAAAAAACGAATAACACAAATAAGAAAGAAGAAAAGGAAGAAAATAAAACTAAATTAACAAATTCTATTATGGGAATTTTAATAAACAATACAGGAAACCAAACTCAAAGGGACGATGGATTGATTATACATAAATAAAAGTTTAATGGTTTAAATTAAAGAAAATATTCACAAGAACAATATTTATAAAATAAATTTGTTGAAACCGAAGAAAGAAGATGCAAAAGTAGCTTCCAGGAGTAAATGAAGTAAATGAATGAAAATTAAATACAACGAAACATAGCGGCAAAAATGAACAAATTACAAAAGAAAATCGCAGGAAATAATTAAAGAAAATGAGGAAATTCTAACAAATATCAGTATTACTCAAAAATAAGTAAATTTAGAAATTTAAATTTCAGAAAATTACTAACGAGTACCAAAATGAAAATTTAATAAGCATAACAAAACAAAACAAAAGAATTCAAGAACGAAATAAAATAGATTATTGAAAATCAAAAACAATGAAGGATAGTTCCAAAAACGAGAAAATTTCAGAAGAAGACCAGATGAAACGGCATAACAAAACAGAGCTTGAAAAGAGGAAGAAGATAAAGAAAAATGTAGAAGTTCTTACAAATATGTACTAGCTATACAAAAAATGGAAAAATCAGAAACAAGACGACGAGTTATGCCCACAGAAAGATTTTAAACTTGAGAAAAATATTATCGAGGACAAAATGTTTAAGATACAATCAATAAACACAACAAAATAAAGAAAAACAATTCTAGCATGTAGTAAAAAAAAGGAAGGAAAAATAATGAAGATCAAAGAAGGTCTTCTGTTTGTTCTAACTAGGTATAAACCTAACTATACATACGAAAAAACGAAAGATAACTTCAACAAAAAAGGAGATCAAAGAAAATGTGTCTTCTTAGAAAAAATTAAGATAAACTAAATAATTACAAATTACAGGATAAACCGAGCTTAACCACAGGAGAATAACGAAGAAATGTATAAACTAGAGTTTCTGCTATACTAAAATTCTAGTAAACCCACCCCGCCAAACCTAAAAAAATATAATTCAATGCACTAGATGCCGGGAGTATGGCCACTCTAAAACCTTACCTACTGCACAAAATCATTTAACTGTGTAAAATACCGGAAATCATATGGCACAAAATCGTGTAAAAACCCCCAACTTGCGTGCTATGTAATGGGGATCGCACTGCAAATTACATACGAAGAAGCTCTTTCACTCAGATACAAGCTACTACACACTCAACTCAAAAACAACCAATCATCCAAACTCCTCTGTCAAATCCAACATTTACCTATGCCCAAACAACAAGAACGAATAACAGAACAAACAACAATATCTTCCAAAACCAAGAGAAATAAAACATAGCAGATAAATTAACAGACTTTCTAAACGAATTGAAAAATATGTCTACATAGCTACTCAATCAAAAAACTCGTAGTATGATTTTAACCTTACTAATCACAGTCATTGGAAAACTAGTTCAGTAATGGATTGACCACTAAGAATTGCTGCTTGGGATATCAACGGGCCAACAAACCAACTACAATGAATTACGTTATTCCTAACTTATAACAAGATTGATATTCTGCTAATCTTATCACACACTTATCAAAATTCTCCGCTACACCATACACAATACACACCACCCCGACGAAACAGCACATGCAAGTTCGGCTATTATCATTATATCGACCATAAATCATTATACACTGCAACCTTGTCAAAAAAATAAAATCCAAGGCACTATTTAACTTAGAAACACGACTAATCTCCCCTACCAGCACATCTCATCAGAAGAATATGATACCTTTTAACACCTTCTTGGATCTCGTTTTCTTGTGGCTGCCGATTAGAACGCCAAGAATGCCATATGGGGGTCTAGATTCACCACACCAAAAGGATGTCAACTACTCCAATCAATAGAACACAATCACTTAAATGTCTCATTCACTGGCGGACGGATAAAAATAAGATATCGGATCTACTAGATTTTGCTATATCCAAAGACATACACGATATTTATTATCGGATAGAGTCTAACTTAGATTTAAGCCATAACCATGTGCAATAATAATATGGAGGGAGCCGTTGCCCAAACTGTGTACAAAAGAAACCAACTGGGAACCAGTGGCGTAGCGAGCGGGTGTTCAGGGTGTTCGAAAGACACGGGCCCTCAGGCTCAGGGGGGCCCGGCGGTCAGTCCCCTGTAATATGTTACTGGAATACTGAAACATAAAGCTATTTCCTATTTCTTTATAGATCAATAGTGCAAACAAAAGATCGCGACCCTTTAAATGAATATACCTATTCTTCTCTTCTCTGGCGCCGCGGCACTAATTGTTTTGACTAAGTCGCTGCGAATTTAGATAAAAATGCAAAACGATACGTTATTTATTATTTTCACACGTTCATAGCTCTGATGTTTACTTTTTCGTTTTTGGTTCTTTGATTTGACTCAGTTTACTTACCGAGTTCAGCATTCAGATCAATGTTTTTGAGAAGGTAAACACAAGATCAAATATGCTACGACGACGCCATTATTTCACACCTTATATGTTAAAATAAAAGTAGGCAAATGATATTGTCAGGGCCGCCGAGAAGGGGTGACATCTGAGACTTTCGTTACGGGCCCGGCATTGAAACGGGCCCGACCGTCGGACCCCGACGAAATGTTTAATGTTTTATATTACTTTTTTTATTAAACAAAAGTGATGCACTTTTTTAAGTGGGGCCCGGACCACAGACTTGTCACGGGCCCGAAAATTTCTCTCGGCGACCCTGGATATTGTTGATGGTATTATTATTATTAAGGGTTTTATTGTTATTATTTTGACAACAAAGACAAGGGCCCGCGGGTAGTTTGAGACACGGGCCCGCGCAAGCCTCACTACGCCACTGCTGGGAACCTTTCCTAAACTTATATAATTAACGAAAACATCAGCTTAAGCTATCGAACAAAAGAACTATACGAAATTGAAGAAGTAGTAATTCACTTAACGAGCATAATTTAGGAAGCAGCATGGAACGCTACTAAAAATAAAATACTGCCACAGAATCATAATATATCTGTGCATATAAGGGAACTAGTATCAGAGTGGAAAGTGGTAAATAACAAGAAATCCTCCCAACAAAACGCAACTCAATAGGCTAACGCATCAACTTCGCTCAGCTACACAACAGTTTCGTAATCATATCTTTAAACACTATGTCAGCAAGCTATCACCAGAAGATCATTCTCATTATGGAAGACCACAAAAAAATTCAAAAGACCTGTTGTATCAATTCCACCAATAAGAAAATCGGGCACTAATTGGGCATGAACCGACGAAAAAAGGCCATCTAGCAAATGTATATACTTCAATCGGAGACGAAAAAATCAAAACGTATCTAGATGCCCCCTGCTAATTATCATTACCCGTTAAATGCTTCTCACCAGTCGAAGTTCGTAAATAAATCAATAGGACAAACTCGTTCAAGGCTCCTGGTTATGATCTAATGATTGGAGAACTATTGAAACATCTTCCTAGAAAAGCACTTGTATTCAGTATTGTTAACAACAATCTACAATAACTTGTTACACTTGTGCTACTACCTCGTACAATGGAAATTCACGCGAAACCTGGGAAGCCACACACGGTACCAGCATCTTATCGACCGATAAGCTTACTACCGCAAATGACAAAAATATTCGAAAAACTTCTTCTTGTTCGAATAACTGAAAGTATATCTATAAATAACCTAATCCCTGAACACCAGTTTGACTTCCGGCAAAAGCTCTCTACAGTACAACAATGTCATCGTATCGTAAACAAAATCAAAGACAGTCTGGAAGGAAAGGAGGTCTATACTACAGTCTTCCTTGATATACAACAAGCGTTCGACAGGGTCTGGTATGACGGGTTAGTATTTAAAATTACGATGCATCTGCCCAGTCGAATATACCTAATGCTAAAATCATATCTTGAACGATACTATCAAGTCCGGCGTGCCTCAGGGTAGTGTCCTCGGACCTGTCACAGACGATATTACAACGGCCACAGTTACTGATGACATAAAAATCCTATCATCAGATACAAACCCTGACAGAGCCTTTTTTGTTGTTTTACAGCAAGACCATGTCAACCTAAAGAATGTTCCAATCGCAGTAAGAACGGCGGTAAAATATCTTGGGCTTCACTTGAAATCAAAAGCTTACATGGAAAGACCACATTAACACCAAAAAAACTCAACTAAACTTGAAAATGAAACAAATGCCCTGGTTACTTGATAGAAATTTACATCTATCCCCCAGGAATCAAGTTAATAATATACAAAACCATCCTAAAACCAATTTGAATTTATGGCATTGAGCTCTGGGAGGATGTAAAGAAAATAGGGAAAGTAAAAAAAATCCCAGAAGGGCTTCTATTTATTATAACTATAAACCTAACTCTACATACGAAAAAACGAAAGATAACCCCAACAAAAAAAAGAAGAAATTACATTTCGTGTCTTCTTAAAAATAAATGAAGATAAACTAAAGAATTACAAATTACAGCATGCACCGAGCTTTTAACCACACATACAATATTCTTCTCACTTTTTTAAATAGATATTTCTGAATAAATCAACAGCTATTTGGTAAAAAGCACATCTAAACGAAACATTCGGACAGCATCCTTTTCATAATTAAACTTAACACGATGAAAAGATGAATGAAAAAATGCAAAAGCATAAAAGCAAGAAAATAAGAAGAAAAAATAACTTATTAAAATAGGAAGAACAATGAATGAGAAGACCGATTATAAAGAGAAGAAGAAACGATCTCTTAGGGTTTTAGGTATTTCAGTACAGGATTAACCAAAAGATAACTTAACTGGCTTTAATTACGACTTAAGTGCTACTTTGGTCAGCGTAAATCATAGTTTAAGCAAAATCGATGTACGGCCGACAAGTTTGATCCTTTAAACGAGTTCTTGCCGAGTTTCAGATCATGCTTTGTGAGGTTATTATTTGGCCAAGACGAACTTGCAAGCATTTTCAAAATAATGGACAGAAAGGAGATTGGTACCTTGATAAAATTTAATTTTTTGAAGGGGAAAACAACGACCCAAATAAAAAGTAAGCTAGATCGTGTCCTTGGCGAGCCTTCCCTTTCATTTAAGACCGTGCAAAAGCGTCTGCCGGCAAGTGTGGTCTTTATTGACTACCTGGAAAAAGGAAGGGCAATCACTGGCGAATACTACGCAGGTTTGCTGTAAATTTTAAACGAATAATTCAAGAAAAAACGACCGCAACTTGCCAAAACAATCCTCATATTCACACGTCCACCATTTCCCTGGCTAAAATCCATGAATTCAGGTTAGAATTATTGGATCATCCACCGTACTCACTCGATTTAGCCTCGTCTAGCTTCCATTTGTTCCCGAACATCAAAAGATGGCTCGGACGACAACGATTTTCCGACAACAATGAAGTGGTGGAATAATGGTTTTGGAAAATCGTTGGGCAAAATGTGTAGAGCTCAATGGAGATTATATTGAAACATAAATACAAATTGGTCAAATTCATTCGCATTTTCTTTTTCATGTACCTTACTTTTCAAGCGACTCACGTAAATAACCAGAAAAATGTTAAAAAATTGGTTTTGATATTTTCAAGAAATGCTACGAAAGAGAACCAAGAGAAGCGTTAAAAAAGTTCACCTTGACAAATAATGGAACAAAACCAAAAGATACTCAGAACTAAAAGAAAGAGAAGCCGAAATTGTTTCAGAAAACTCAATTTTTATTGATTCATTCAGAAACGCAAATAATTGATAAAAATGGTTTGCAGAAGGAATGTTAGGGGGTTGCTTGTTGTTGTTGTGATAGAGTTTGTATAAACCTACAAATAGTAGAATGAAAAAAGGAAGGTTCGGGCGTAACAAATACAACAAATAAACAAAAAGTTGTATTCTTAATTTATTAACTTGAATGCCCCCCCCCTACAACGTCTAACAGTTTTATAGAAACAGGTGTCCCGATAGTTTTTCATGCTGATCAATTAATATGTTAATATTTAGAACCATTTTATGACAATGCAGGAATAAACATTCATAAACTTTATAAATGTAGATATACTACGAGCTGATTCAACAATTGCTACTACAATAAACCTTTCACGATGATATAATTTGAGTAAAAACGTATTTATTTGCCCTTTTAATTTCTTGATATTTCGCTATAAATCCGTATGCTTTTCATAGGAAATTTCGGGCTTTCAATACCTACTCAGCACCTTTAATAACCTCCAAAGAACTTAATAAATTATGTATTTTTGAATTTTTGCAACTTTTGAAACTTAAAACCGCGTTATTAATTCAAGCTTAATAAATCTTTCGCATTCAATCTAAATTATGATATTCGTCTCTCAAATTTCCTAGCGCTTTATCAACTTCAATGGCACGAGACATTGTCGCTAACCTCGGCTAACCTTACCGAATACCAAAGTTTTTTTCTGATTATCAAATCACACATCTCATCTCACAGTTACTCGAAGCTTCCACATAATTTAAAATTTACCTATTTTCGAAGACTTAATCTTTAAATCTCCCGTAACTTCTCGATTTATGCGATTGCAAAATCTGCAAACTGCAAGAATTTTTGATAGGACTTTTGGGTTTCGTTTCACAGAAACTTAATAAAATTAAAATATTAAAAATTCATAGGACACAAATATCTTTCGTTCAAACTAATCGAATGATATTCCGTTGAAATGATCAAATGATTTAATCTAAGCGATGTTGTAGGTTCAGGCATAGAAATTATTTATGTACAGTATCAGAAACTAACCCATGTGACATTTCCTTTTAAATTGTTAAAATATGCAAATAACCACGATTTTACGTTCTGCCCTCTAGCTGATATAAAACTCGAAGTTTAATTTTTGATATTCCTTTTATGAATGGCT
Organism: Melanotus villosus; assembly: GCA_963082815.1. Taxonomy (NCBI): domain Eukaryota; kingdom Metazoa; phylum Arthropoda; class Insecta; order Coleoptera; family Elateridae; genus Melanotus; species Melanotus villosus. Next base: position 42,499,675 of record OY720425.1, read on the forward strand.
CCCAGCGTTTTCTGACATGCATTCAACATTCAGCCCGTCGGGTTGATAGATAAATTTGGAAATTTTATGCTCTTAGAAAGTCCTACCACTACACGAATTTTGTTATTTTAAAATTACAACCAAGCTACGACGTACAATTTTTTATTATTAACATTTAGTTAAGCTGGCGATTCTTTTCATGAATTAACTACCAAAACGTGATTTAACATAAATTTCACATTTTCTTCACAATTTGCGTAAGCTGCCTTTTTTGCGGGACGTGATATATGAATTTATGTCACGCTTTCAGAAAATTATACAGTAAAGTGGAAATACTAGAAATTACATATTACAAAATTTATTATATTTGCATATGGATGTATGTATTTTATTTCTGTATTGCGGGCGGGTTAGATTTATCTTTGTGTGTGCCCAGAGGTTATTTAAACATTATAAATTTAAAAATTTGAATGTTAAATCGATTTGGTCTAAACATTGTGAATACTTTTTTTCTAATCATAATTAACAGTTTTTTTCTTACAAAGACAAACGAATTATAAATATTCATAATTTCGTCACAAAAAACTTCACCAAATCATCGATAGACGGAAAATTAAGGTTTATTTTAATTCCAAATTTGGCCACATATTTTACATAAAACAATGACCACTTGAACTTTGATTCACATTTTGCTGTGACCAACAAAAATACGAATAATTAACTTTTGATTAGAATAGTTCACAAATCTCTGAAATTTTCCACTGTAAGCTAACATTTAAGGTAAGGAAAATATAGTAATAAATTTTAAATTCGAGGGACGACTAACTTCTAACCGGAAGGAAATGCTAGTTACTACAAAGCTACAAAACTTTTTTCTTATTAAAATGTTATCCCTTTTTGACATATAGTTGCAAACAGATTACCAGTGATTCATTTGTTTAATAAAAGTGTTGAATGACAAACATGGACGTTTCAAGTACAGTTGCACAAAGAATAATCTAAGTTTTTAGTTGGAGAAGGGGTAAAACCCCCTGACATTCTGGTGAGACTTTCTGCACAGTTCGGGGAAACATCTTTATCCAAGGTCCAAGTTTACGACTGGTGCAAAATTTTCAAAAACCACGAAAGAGAAAGTTTAACCATATACTCCGCCTACATCCACCGCTGCTCTAATCAATATTGAACGTGTTGACCGTTTAATGTGTGAAAATCGACGAATAACGTTAAAAATGATTGCTATAGGTATATATTAGCGACTTCTTTACAGCACAGGCCGTTTGTCGCATCCTAGCGCCATTCGTTCTTGTCTTGCAAGGAGTCATTATACAGGTTTCTTCTTTCCATACCTGTTCTGATATTGTCTTTCCATGTTGTCCTTGGTTGGCATTTTCTTCTTCTTGGATTTCACTCAAAGCTTTTTTTTGGTAGTCTTCTTTCCTCCATCCGTTTCATGTGGCCATACCATATAACAACTGCTTTTTTTCAACCGTATCTGATGTCGTTTCTACATTCATTTTTTCTCTAGGGGAGTCTGTCCTCAAGTGATCGGCCAATGTAACACTACAGCATCTTCTTAGATAGATATATTTCTTACGTCTTTGCTCCACAGAATATAATTTAATTTTGTTGTTAGTACACGTCCTTTCCCTATCTTGTGTAGAATATGTCTGTCATATTGCTGATATTCTTTCAATAAGTGTTGAAAGTGTGGGTTTTGTTGGCTTCAATGGAATGGCGACATTCGTAATCGCCTCTGCCCTAAAAATTCAAAGCCTTTGTATCTGCTGGAAAGGTTCTTGCAACCATATTGCGGGACTCATCAGGAGTATCAGCAATAATTTTCTCTGATTTTTTTGAAGATCGTAGGACTGTTAACGCTAAATATTACAGAAATTTGCTGCAAAACAAATCCTTCACCTTTCCCCCCGTTCAATTGCTCCACAACAATGCTCGCCTTCACACAGCGCGACGGCAGCAACAGTCCAAAATTTATAAAACCTTCACTGGGAAGTTAAGCCACATCCGCCTTATAGCCCTGATTTGTCACCATGTGACTATTATCTGTTTGATCCCTTGACAGAACATCTAAGCGACAAGAAATTTGAGTCCAACCAAAAACCTTGTATGAAAAGGGCATCAAGAAGCTAGTGCAAAGATTGCAAACGTGTTTCGTGAAAGAAGGTGACTATGTCGAGAAATAAGAGTTAAATTTGTAACGTTATTGTCCTTTTCCTCTTTTTCTTATGGCCGAAGCCTAGGCCAATGGCCTGTTATTGACTCAAAAGTGTATGAGTTCTGTGAGCCCCCTTTGCACGTATGCTGGGCAGGAGGCTAACCTTAGCCATCGAAAAAGGCGAAGAAGATCTATTCGCAGTGTTGCGAAGTTAACGGTTATCAAAGGTGTCAGTATGATAACCGAGATGGCTGGCTTAACGTGGCCTCCGAAGCACGGAGAAGCGTACGACCTTCTACAAATTCCGGCGTGGATACTGCCGGTATCAGGAATCAAACCCGAGATGCCTACGTGAGAGCCGAGGCCTTTTACACGTATCTAACTGCTCCTCGTTATTGTTTCATTTTTCTTAATAAAATAAAAATTCCGGTTATGGGCTTAACCAAAGAATACCAATTCATGCTCTTTAATTGAACATCCCCCGTATATTTCAAATAATAATCGTAATTTTTGTGTATCCTTAGTTGAACCCAATACAAAATGAATATCTAGGAATTTAAGAATGTCATAATGTTAATAAGACAAGGAGTAATTCGTGGTGTACAAGAAACAAATAACAATGACTTTCAATATAATTTTTAAAGAGACCAACAGCTGATCAGTTGATGATAACAATTCTTAAATCAAAAGTTGTCGAAAATTTCAACACCTTCTAAATTCACTTTATCAAGTTTTATGTATTTCAATAAATAAAGAGAGGAGCGGATAGCCGCGTGTAAAAGGCCTCGGTCTATCACGTAGGCATCTTGGGTTCAATTCCTGAGACCGGCGATATCCTCGCTGGAATTTAGAAGGTCGTACGCTTCTCCGTACTTCGGAGGGCACGTTAAGCCGGCGATCCCGGTTATCACACTAACACCTTTGAAAACCGTTACCCTCGCAACACGGTCTTCTTCACCTCTCTCGATGGGTTAGGTTAGCCTCCTGCCCAGCGTACGTGCTAAGAGGGCCCACAGAACCCGTCCTTATGGGTGTATAACAGGCCATCGGCCTAGGCTTCGGCCATAAGAGGAAGAAAAAGCAGAAGAATAAAATTAAGTTTGCCATCGGAAAAAATAAAAAAAATTTATGCTATTTAGAGTATTTAATTTATTTACAACTAATTTACAGTAAGGGTTCTAAGTCTGGTTGCACCTTCGGCTTCGGCTTCGGCCGAAGGTGACAGCGATAGCCGAACATCGGCTTCGGCTTCGGCTGACAAACTGAGCTTCGGTCGGACACTAGTTTTATGTCTTATTCTACGTTCTTGTCTATATTTTTTAATCTGTAAATTATGAAAATCTCTTCTGATATGTATTAATTCCAATCTAAATTAAATTTGAAGATTCAGTCTTGGAAACGTGGACTTAAATTTGGATTCCGAATTTGAACATAAATCCTATTTCAGATATAAAATATGAATTTGATATTCTCGCTTTAAGTTTTATCCCACTTTTATATCTAGATCCAGTATTAAAATTTGTAATTTACTTTGAATTTCAAGGTAAGTCTAAAGTTAAAAATATAGATTATATTTTCAAAATTCAAATAAGCATATTGGAAGCTGGAGAAAGTACGTCAAAGAAGAGAGGGAGGACTTTAGATTTGAAATTTAATCTGAATCCAAATTTTCTACTTCAAAGTTTAAAGACTTGATTGAAGATTCTAAATAGCTTAAAATTTTGAACTCGAATTTATACACTTGATATTCAGAACTTGAATTCGAATTAAATTTAAAATAGAAATTTGAATTTGGGATTCAGACTCAGCCCAACTCAAATATTTGAATCTCAAACTTAGAGATTCTTCGTCTTCCTCGCGATGCCCTTGTAATACATAATTTTAAATTCGGATTGAAATTTAAAACCAAAACATGAATTCAGGACTGAAAATCTATGCAACTTGAATCTCAGATTTGAATTCTAGGATACGATCTGCACAGGATTTAGAGATTCTAGTCTTCTTCGTATTTGATCAAAGCACAAGCCAATGCCCTAGTAATATCCAAAGATTAAATCCGGGTGAAGATTTAAAAGCGAAACCCGAATTCAATATTCAAATTCTATATTAACTACAACTTAAATATTTGAATCCCTTATTTGAATTTGACGATTTGATAGCGAGTCTCGAGCCTGGAGAAGACTTCTGTCTTCTTCTTTGAGAGAAACCTGAGCCAATGATCTGTTACTAACTTGTGCTATTCAAAGATTAAATCCGAGTTGAGTTTAAACCGAAACCCAAATTAAGGATTCAAATTCCATCCAACTCAAAGTCCTCAATTTCAATTTGAACTCAAAGATACAGTCTCGAGTCTGAACTTACAGATTCTTTGACTTCTTCTTCTTTGATCAAAGCCCTTGTAATAGCCAAAGATTAAATCCGGGTGAAGATTTAAAATCGAAACCTGAATTCAGGATGCAAATTCCATACAACTTAAATACTTCAATCTCTGATTTGAATTAGATGATCTCGAGCCTGAGGTCTTCTTCTTTGGGAAAAACGTAAGGCAATGCTTGTTATCTGAGTTCAATTAGAACCGAACCCCGAATTCAGGATTTAAACCCCATCCAACTCAAAGTCTTCAATCTCAAATTTGAATTCGAAGATACGAGCTCGAGTTTGAACATAAAAATTCTTAGTTTGTGGGTTGCATAAGCGCGGTTTAACGCTTTCATTAAATTAATCATTCGTCAAAGTGAACAGAACTGAATCAAAATTCAAACTCATCTAGCAAATAATAGAAATTGATGCTCTTTTGTCAATTTTAATCATTCGTTAACTTAACAACAGTTTTGTGCAACCCACCTTAAGTCTTTCTCTTCTTAGATTAAAACATAAATCTGTTAGCTACTTGTAATATTCAAATACCAAATTCGTCACAAAATTTAAATCTGAAATCCGAATTTAGGATTGAAATTCCATAAAACTCAAAGATTTGAATTTGAAGATATGAATTCGAGTATAAACTTGGATGTTGGTCGCCACTTTCTTCTTCTTTGATTAAAATCTAAACCAATGAGCCGTTATTAATTTGGAAAATTTGAAGATTAAATCCGGCTTGAGATTTAAAACCGAAGGATTTAAACCCTGCCCAACTCAAAAACTTGAATGTCAGATTTGAATTTGAAAATTTGATTGTGAGCCTGAACATTGAGATTCCTCATATTATTCTTCTTTGATTAAATTTTAACTTGGAAAATTCAAAGAGTAATCTGGATAGAGATTTAAATTCAGGATTCAAATTCCATCCAACTCAAAGGGTTTAAACTCAGATTTGAAGCCGAAGATCTGATTGCGAAACTCTTCTCTTCTTCATCTTCAGTTGAAGTCAGTATCATGTTGTCAACTTGTAATGTTCAAAGATTTAATGCGGCCCGAAATTTAAAACCAAAACCCTAATTCAGGATTCAGATTCCATCAAATTCAAAAACTCGAATCTCAGATTTGATTTCGACGATTTGATCTCGAGTCTGGATTTGAAGATTCTTTTGGTTTTCTTTCTCTTGGACCGAGGCCTAGGTCGGCGTTTTGTTATCACTAAGTAGATACGAGTTTTTTTTTTTTTTTAGGTTTAAGATATAAACAGCTGTAGGTACGTTGGATGATTGAAATCAAATTTACATTTAATCGAATTTTTGGAAAAATTAATTGAAATCGTATTTACTACTTATATATTTATTCCAAGTAGATAATTGATTTTTTTATATTTAGATGACCTATACCAAAGTAAAAGTTATTCCAGAAGGTCCAGACTGTCTTACCTAACCTGTCTAGGAAGTTTACACAAACTCGTTACCAAGTGGTGCAATTTACACGAAGACAAATCGTGGCGGCGTGAGAATACTGACAATGTTTGCACAAGTTGTTGTACACACATCAGGATGATCAGAACACGTCGGCATCGTTCCAGTAAGAAAATTGTATAAGAGACCTTCTTCATAATTTAATTCTTTCTTCTTCTGTCATAATAAAAAACCTTTAAAATTTATAAACCTGAACTTGACACATTTCGAGATTTTATCCGAGCTGTTTTACCTGCTGACAGTTCCAAGATCTTATAATATTTAAAAGGAATGATGCCTTACTTCGACTAACATCAGATAATTTTTCTGGTTTTGGATAATAATCGTAGTACGTGTTTTAAATAATTGGGTTAAGGCTTTACGAGGTCGACGTTACTTTTACGAGGTGATATACGTTTGTTAGCTTTAATTTATTACTTCGTGCTGTTAATTTTATTGTTATTGAGTTTCTCTAAGTTCATCTTATGATTCAATAGTTAGACAAAATTCTTCGAAGCTTTTCTTTTCGAAAATTCCTTCGGAGTTCATTTTTAGTTACGAAACCATACAGGGCCTTTTTAAAAATTGAAAAGGGGTCTGTTTATGCTATAAATCTAGTAAATTAGTGTATTCAATTAATTTGTTTATTAGAAAAGCAAATTTTAAGACAGTAGCAATCAAAGACGATTACAATTTTGGGACGTTGCCAAACTTTTTTCTTGAATGTAATACATATTGCCGAAGCTAAAGAAGTTTAGGTAAAGGCAAAATTTAAATTGAATATAAACTTAAACTTAAACCTACTCTAAACAGGCTCTAAACAACCACAGTTTTCAAGAAAATTATTATTTTTCTCTTTTTTGGTATGTTTCATTTTCTTCCTCAATTAAAAACTACGAATTTAAATCACCATCAAAATCTTCATTTTACCTTCTTCGTTTCAATTATTCTGTCCTTTGAGATTAGTTTTTAAGCCTACACGCAATTAAATCTTCTACTCCTCACCACCTTTTATCACGTGATCATTGGTTGTTTCTTATTTCTCTTTGGTTTCTATACGTTTATTATTGAGTTGCATGCCCCAGAAGCGGCCTGCTTTTTTACGCTATGAGAGATGAAAAAATTGTTAATTTCTATTAGCTTACTATTTCTTTAATTGTATTAAATAACTTCATCTATTTAAATATCCAACATTTTAAAAAAGGTGCAAATATGTCTCTCATTACAACTAATAATGAATTTTACAACGTTAAATCATACTTTAAAATTATTAAGATTTTTAATAAAACATTAAAATTCTCTTCTTAACTACAAAACTACATAGGTACGAGGTGTGATCTGAAAGAACAGGGTACAAGTTTAATTAAATAAAAAATCAAAAATAAAATTACAGTAAAATACAAATTACATTATTGGTACTCAAAAAGTAAAATGTCAAAATCTAGTCTAACATTTGAATCTCATGTTTTAACGGCTATGAATTTCAGGCAGAAATTGACACATCGAATTTGAAAGTTTGTATCGAATTCTGACTTAGGAGTTCATATTTCATTCTTGAAATAGCATTGTAATTCAAATTCCAAGATTTGACTTTTTAACTAAGGGTTTGAATCGTTTTAAATTTAAAAACTAGAACTCTGAATGTTTTCGAATCGTAACCCTACTGCTTAATCGTCTGTGGATTAGAATCGTTAGTAAGTCGAACAAAATATATAATATAATAAAAATTTATTTGTAAACTTTGATTGGTGCAGGTTCAAATATTTATAACATTTAAACATGAACTTCAATTTAGGTTAAGATTAGATCCAGATCTTTGTCACCCATTTTGCCAACTCTAAATTAGGCCAGAGCTTGCAACTTAAATTTTCAATCCAACTTATAGCATTTAATACATTTTCAAAACTACATTCAAGATTCAATTTTAAAAGCACAATCTAAACAGAAAACTCGAATTTGGACTCGAAAATCGATTCGGTAGTCGATATATGAATTGTATTTGTAAAAAATTTTAGGTGAAACTTTGACAATTTCAAATTGCATTCCATTTTGGCTTTCTCCTTTATGCTTCGTTTTAAACTCTTTCACTAAAAAAAATACACGAAAAACTTGCGAGAAATAGTTGTTGATAGGTAAATAGCAGAAAATTAAAGAAAATAACAAGACCCTTTCTTCTGTTTTCTTTTATAATCTGAAGAAAGCTCTTTGGGAAAATAATTGACTTCTAATTTGACCTCTTTATACTTTTTAAAAGTTGCTTTTCCATGCCAATTTACATGTATCGTATGTTGGTTTTTGCTATGTTCCAACATGAAACAATTATTACTGTTTCACAATATTTTATTATACATATCTTGTTTCCTAAATATTTTATATTTGACCTACAATCTTGTACCTTGATTTTTTGTGATTTACTATAATTCGTTCTTGATTTTTAAAATTTTAAATATAGGTACATAACAGATAGTTTTACTAAACGATCTAAAAATTGATTTATCTGCCTTGAGTAATGTGAATTATCTTCTATCATTTCGTTTTGTTAATTTTTCATTTTCCCTACTTTTTGCTTTTTCACTGCGAAACAAATTCTTTGCACAAATCAATGCTCAGTGTGTTTATTATTGTTTGAATAAAAAATAAATACGCGTAACTATGAAAAATGCGTTAAAATATAAAAAATGCTAGAAGAACACAATTGGAAAAATGTTTTTGTATAATTACTTAAAATTAGTATGCACTCCATTTTCAAAATGTCCTTATAAAGTATTCTCAGCCGTCAATGAAGAACTCAGTAGCTGAAGTGTGAAGCTGACTACTTCTCGTTAAGCTAGCAGCTTCTTCTTCTTCTTTCAGCTGAACGAAGTAGCAGCACTCAGGCCCTAGGTCCATTGTGCATCCGCTGCAAATTAAGGGATGCCTTCGTACAGTTCGGCGCCTAACCCAAAGGCCAAGATCTTGTCCACAGAGGCGCTCCGTGTATCATCGGGCACCAAATCGGCGATGCCTCAGAAAAAGTCGTCTGAAACATCGCAAAAGGAGATGAAGTTGCAGAATCTGCAACTTAGGTTCTGGGAAAAGCTCATCATATTCAGATGTTTTTAAAGAGGCCATGACACGTAAGGAGGCCTACTAAACCTAAGAATTTGTTCGGGCCTAGCTTTTGAGGGTCTGGGGATGATTTGCTTCCCTTGTCTCAACCCAGGGCGCGAAGCCCAATATGAGATGAACTGAGAATGTGTCCAGTCTCTAATTAATTGCTGAATGTTTGATTTAGCAAGGCCGAGGCCGGTTTAGGGCCTAAAAAGGGTTGCAAGGAGCTCTCCTTGACCAGGCGGTCGGCCTCCTTGTTGCCTGGAATGTTACTGTGACCGGGCACAGAGATTAGTCGAACCTAGTTGATTGAGCCGAGCTTTCCAGGACCCATCGGCATTCCGTGACCAGTTTTGATTTCGTTTTTACAGAGCTCAAGGCTTTGAGTGTTGCTTGACTGTCGGAACATACATAGATACGTCTCTGGGGAGGTTTTCCTGTACATAGACTAAGATTGCTCTTTATCTATCTGGTTATGTGATTGTTCAGGTTAGACCCAGGTACCGTGCTTGAGAGTCTCAATGCTGTCCCAAATATTATAGGTTCCATGAAGGCTTCCAATTTTCTTTTTCTAGTAAAGATTACGACCTTGGCCTTGGCAGGATTAACTGTCAGACTCTGCTGAACAGCACATCTGCACTATAGATATTGCTCCTTGCATTAATCTGTTAAATTCGGAAGCTTGATTGAAACTTTAACAAAGTTTCCACGACTTTCAGTTGAGGCAGAGCGGGAGAGCATAAATTAATTTTATTAAAACCGTCACTGGAAGGTTTAATCTTCTTTATTTTAACAATTCGAAAGAATTCTGTTGGTTTATTTCTACATTTAAGCTATATTTTGTTTAATAGCGACCATAATGTATTAATTAGGAATTTAATAAAATAAAGCAAGAACAAGACCAAATTCTTCGCAAAGAAACATTGAAGCCTAAATTGTTGAAACAACTAGTTTAAAGACTCAAATCTGAAATTCTTTAATACTGTGTTCGTATTTTTTTCTCTTTAGATAAACTTGAAAACTAGATTTTAAATATTTGGTATGTTGATTTTGTAATTTGTATTTTAATTTTATTGTTTTAATATTTGTATTTATATGAGATACACGTAGAACTCAAGCTCAAGCTTTGTTATAAAACCAAGAAAACAATTTAAAAGTTACGTAAAGTAATAACAAATAATAACCTTGAAGAAACCAAAAAACCTCCAATTTCCATCGCCCCAAGTAAACAGATGTCCAAAAATGCCTGGAACTCATTTATATGTAACAACTTATACAGGGTGTAAATAAAAACTTTTTTAGAGTCAGAATCAAAATAAAATATATATGTAAGCTTTCAGCTCGGTAAATTTTAAGACAATCACTCTTTCAGTATAAGAAAGTAGGTTCTAAAAGTTTTTCAGATTGTAACTGAAACGGTTAGTTTCATATTATTAATTAAGTAATTTCTTGTACTGCATATTGTTACTAAAATAAAGTTGGCGGAGGGGATCAAAGCCACATTTTTAAACGACTTGGCGTCGTGAACTTTGTCGTATCCCCCTTATACCAGTGAAATGTGTTCTCTGCTGTGGTTTCCCGTTTCCTTGCCTTCTGCAGAGTTTGTGACCATGTATTAAGTGTATAGTGTATGTGTCCTGTTACTGTCTGAAGTCGACCACTCTGCAGACGGAATCGTTAATTGTAACCAAACGATTAAATGGCTTCACTCGCTCACATACCGACCTCGAACAATGGGGAATTCTTTGTAAAAATCCTTACCACTGCGTGAGATTCGAACCCAAGACTCCTAGCTAGAAGCTCATTGCGCCAATGAGCTTCTCTAAAGTCCTTGATAGCTTGCCAAAAATTTAAATTTTCATAGCAAGAATTTTAAAATATTGTCGATTTTGGATCTACATAATATATGTTCATTGAACTTTATTCTTATTTTAGCTCTGTTATAGTCTCCTGCAGCAACTATGAAAAATATTTTTATTGCATCCTGTATAGTTTTCTAATTGGTACGATATTTTCTCAAACTTATTAGTTCTTATATAGCCTTCAAATACTGTGAAGATTTTTAATTTAGTTGTGGTAGAGGTACTGTGAATAAATTCGCTTTTCTAAGAATCTACAAAGATGTTCTGTCATTCATTTTTATAATTATTGTATTCGATGTCTATGATAGAATAAGAAAAGTTCAATGCCATAATTTTATGACAAAAATCAATCAATGACAACAACTAAATAATAAATTTTATTATAGAAGAATGATGGAAGTAAGCATATAAAAGAGCTACTTAAGAACAGATTTTTCACAAATAATTTTATAAAACTCACAAAATAGACTCCGTAAAACCAGTTATAAACAAATAATTTTTATCCGCGATTTGATAAAATCCCTATCATTCTTTTGATGTTTTTCTATTGCTTTAATTTTTCCCGTTTTGTCGTCAAAGTGTTTTCAAACAAACGTGTTCTTAACGTGTAATTTTTAAAGCAATCGCAGGTTCCCTCAAGTAAAAGGATGGAACTAACTTTTTACTTTTGGTAAAGAATCTTCCTACACGAACCCTGCTAAGTTCGTAAATTAATAACGTTTCTCAATACCATGCCAAGAAACAACAGCTGTATAGATCACCACCTGCACGCACATTCCTTATAATTATAACAAAGTAAAAGGCAGCATGTCTGATTAATTTCTATAGATAAACTCACATACCTTTTTGCGAAGGAACTTTATCTAATATTTTTGACCAAGAGATACATCAATAAACCTACTTTTCGCAACGATACAATTTAAATACCAGGACAAATACCTAACTAAAAATAATTCGTTCACTTTTTTAAACTTCATGGCCAAATAATTACGTACACGACAAAAGGATCCAATAACAACAATAAATCATGTTGAATTTTTACATTTCCACTTGCCAATTAAAAATATACAAACGTGGATCGCTCGGGGCGTTTAAATAAATGATGAACAGAATTTCAAAGTGAAGTTATGACAACAGACTGACAGTTTGTTGCAGTTTCCTGTCTGCATGCACTTCCGAACTTCGATAGATAGATGCTTGCAAGTTTCGTCAAAACTTTGCGGAAAGTTTCAGTTTTAACACTTCAACGTAAATCGTTGTCAAAAGTGTCGCAATCAGATTCGATGAACATTGTATACGTGTAAACGTGTAAACAAGAAAATGATTTTCTTTATTTTCAGACATTTTTGAAAGTTCAGATTATTAATCGGTCTTGTTTTCGCAAGAGGTACGTTTAAAAAAGGAAGTAATTTATCGTTATTGACCCTGCGTTTTAACCTATTATTTTAGTTAGTGTAATTTGTTAAACGCGTACACAATAGAAAGTCGATTATGTGCCAAGTTTACGTCGTTTCGTAATTTTCTGCCAAAGCTTTCCTTATTTGTCAGTGAATATTGATTAAGTGTGCGCAAACTTTCTAAATTAAGATGCCAATTTAACACTGGTTGCAAGTTAAGAAATTATAGATCATATTTAAGTTCTGATCTCTTAAATCCCTGAGATTGTTATTAATCAATTTGTTTATAAATTAAATTTTTTAAATAATTAATAAATCGATTTAAACTTCTAAAGTAAAATAATGAATTTTTTAGAATTTCAAACCCTAACTTTATTTTGATACGAATATTCAACTTTAGGATTACATTTGCGGATGTTAATATTTGGAAGCGATAAAAAAATAATTTTAATTTTTAGTTTAATTTAGCTCGGTCATGTGGAATAATCTTCATAATTTAGAATTAGCCTATTTCTAAATTATATGTATTAAAAAAACACATTGTTTGTAGAATATTTATTATTATCCATTATTAAGAAAGCTTTGCTGGCATGCCATGTAAAATTATCCTTAATTTGAAAAATCTAAATTATAAGTTATGACAGCATTTAGAGAACATAGTCTACACAATTTTTTATTTTAAAAATCAAAAATTAAAAATTACGGTAGCTGAAATGATAGATTTGCCAAGACGGACGAAATTATGTAAAGCAAAATTTCAAAATATTTATCTCAGAACATAAGCACAATAATTAACAAAACACAAAATATTTAAAAAAACAAACCAACGAAGAAATGCTAGTACATTAACACATCTATTTAAATCCATTGAAAAAACTATTATAATTCAAAATTAAATCAAAAATTTAATTTCTAAACTAGGAAAGAATTCCGAAGTGTAAAATGAAAACCTCAATCTAATAAAGATTAAAAAATTTAAAAAAATATATACTCAAAAACTACAGATAGGTCGTCGTACGTAAATTCAATTCACAAGAGTTACTTTTGAAAATTTTGAAAATGATTTTGATATATCATTAAGTGTAAGAAATTCCCATTTCTGAATTTTTCGATGGAAACTTGAATCAAACGTTTTAATTTTAATTTGTATTAATGTTTCGCTCTTGCTATTCAAAAATTTAAAGATGATTTAAAAACGTTTGTTTGATAGCATATGGCCCTAACGAGGGAGCTTGTAAGAAGGAGCTGGATGAATTTTGGAGTACCTTACAAAGTGAAGTAGATGCGACAAAAGGAACACTGGGCGACTTCAACGGCAGAGTGGGGAACTGCCCTGATAGTACTGAAGGTTGTGCATGCAAACACGAAGAGAACACTGGAAATAGTACTTACACTTACACTTAGCTGTAGGAAACACCTGGTATCAACACAAAGAAATACATAAATATACCCAAGAAATGCGCAGTCGCAATGAAAAATCTATAATTGACCTGATCCTGATCGGAAAAGACACGCTAAAACGGGTTAATGACATCATAATTAAGAAAGGGTACGAAATAAGGTGCGACCACTACTTGGTAATGGCCAGCATGACACTTTTGAAAAAGGAAAACGAGTTGAAAGACTTAACAAAATCAAAGCATACGGACTATAGGAAGATTGGTGTTTAGGAATGCAATCTTCTAGCAATGAATCTTCTTGAAGTCTTCTTAGTAATAACTTTTCTAATAATTTGGAGATTATTGGATCCAACAGTGTCATCGTGTTACCGATGCTATAAATAAAGCGTTCGAGAAGAAACAGTACTGTTCTGGCGTGTTTTTAGACATCAAGCAAGCCTTTGATAGGGTATGGCACAAGGGCCTCCTATTTAAAATCAAAACTATTCTTCCCTATCAATATTACCTATTATTCGAATCCTATTTAACAGGACGCTATTTTCAAGTCAAAATTAATAACAACATCTCTAACCATTACCAAATCAACGCTGGAGTCCCACAGGGCAGCGTGTTGGGCCCTACGTTATATATTCTCTACACGGCAGACCTGCCTATAGCCAACGAGACAGTAACATGCACCTTTGCAGACGACACAGCTGTTCTTGCTTGTGATAGCTCTCCAGAGATAGCCACTCAGAAATTACAGTCACATCTAGACATCATCTCTCAGTGGATGCAAAAGTGGAAAATTATGGCGAACGAAAATAAATCAGTTCACGTTACGTTCACGCTGAGGAAACAACAATGTCCAACTATTATCCTGAACAACAAACCCGTGACCCAGGCAGATGAAGTTCGATATCTAGGTATGCACCTAGACAAAAAACTTAAGTGGAAAACCCACATCTTGAAAAAGAGAAAAGAATTAGATATTCGAGCTAAGAAAATGTACTGGTTAATAGGAAAAAATTCATGTCTGTCTCTAGAAAATAAGTTACTTGTTTACAAAACCATTCTAAAGCCCATATGGACTTATGGGATAGAATTATGGGGATGTGCCAGCTATTCAAATATAGATATTCTGCAGAGATATCAATCTAAAATGCTGCGACTAATCACAGATGCGTCGTGGTTCATCTCCAACCGAACCCTACACGAAGACCTAAAGGTTCCGTATATCAAAGAGGTAATTACGCAATACGCGGATAAACACAAAGTTCGACTACAGTTCCATTCAAATGATATGGTCCAACCCTTACTTGACGAAACATTCCACAGAAGACTGAAGCGAAAGTGGCCATGTGATGCAGTGACTAGTGATAATTAAACAATGTAAACAATAAAATATATATTTAGTTTCTATTAGGGATATTACCGCTGGGTATGATTCCCTTCATATTCTAATTATCGTCAAACAATTAGCTTATAGAAATTACTGTATTAAGTTTTAATTTTCTGATTGCTAATAAATGTGATTAAAAAAAAAAAAAAAAAAAAAAAAAAAAAAAAAAAAAAAAAAAAAAAAAACTATAGGAAGATAAGATAAGAAAAGAATTACAGAAGAGTTAAAGAATCACAAAGAAAAAATGAATGGCATGGAACTAGAAGAGCTTTGGGAATAATTTAAGAGAATAATAATTACCTACTAACATAGCAGCAGAGGTGTGTAGGATTAATAAAAGTACAAATAAGAAGAGACAAACTGCTTGGTGGAGTGCACAAATAAAACAGGAGGTTAAAAAAAGCACCTATG
The DNA here is from genome assembly GCA_963082815.1 of Melanotus villosus. Taxonomy (NCBI): domain Eukaryota; kingdom Metazoa; phylum Arthropoda; class Insecta; order Coleoptera; family Elateridae; genus Melanotus; species Melanotus villosus. The sequence goes on from OY720425.1 coordinate 42,515,189, forward strand.
GAGACAGTACCTGGGGATAAATAAATCCCCAGAAGCTTACCAACAATACAGCACGCAAAGAGATAAATTCAAAAAAAAAAGATTAAAGAGGGAAAAGCGAAGGAATAGAAAGATTTTGGAGAGAGAATGCAAAAAGATTCCCAAGGTAACGCAAAGGTGTTAGGAGATGGAGAAGTTATTACCGAAGAAAATGCCATCGTGGAATATTTTATGGATCTGCTGAACAGACATGAACGTAATTCCTCAGAATGCTGAAACATCGAACTCGGAAGCAGAAAATGGACAAGAGGATGATATTAAAAAATCGGAAGTAACGAAAGCCCTGAAAAGACTACAGGTAGGAAAAGCTCGATGTTATAAGACCGGAAATGTTAAAACTTATAGGAGAAGAAGGAACGGAACTTCTACAAAGAGTTTTACTTATAGCATGGAAACATAACACTACACCGAAAGACTGAAGAATAGCAGTAGTGGTCCCTATACATAAAAAAGGCGAATGCAGCAACTGCAATGATTACCGCGGATTATCCTTGTTATGTGTGCCGTATAAAACATATGTAAGGATAATACAAGAAAGGCTAAGGGGCAGGGTAGAAATTACCATAAGAGAAACACAGTCGGGATTTAGACCAGGCAGATCAATGCAGGGTTGGATCTTTGTGGTACGTCAAATAGCTGAAAAAACTATATACCTATGTGCATGATTAGACTTACAAAAAGCGTTTGATAGCATACACAGGAAGGAAAGCTGAAAGACCATGGAGGAAAAGGGAATAGATGAGAAGATGATCAAGGTAGTGCAAAGTTTATGCAACAGAACAGAAAACATAGTCAGAATAGGAGGTAACACGTCAGAACGATTTCTAACAACACGAAGAGTCAGACAGGAAAGCATTTGAGCCCCTTACTATTCATAATAATAATGAATAACATTTCAAAGAAAGTGAATCAACATACAGCAGGGATACACCTAGGATATTACAAACTAAGACCAACTAGAGTGAATGAACTCATTTACGCCGATGATCTATTATTATTTGCAAACAACAAGAATAAACTGCAACAACGAATACACAGATGGTAAGAGGCATTAGAAGAATTCAACTTAAAAATAAATATAACAAAGACAGAAATAATAACAGTCGCAGAAGTACCAGAACAGGCTGAAATCGAAGTCCAGGATCAAAAAATTTAAGGAATACCTAGGGAGAAATAGCACACAGAATCAATAAGGTAGCAACTTTATATAGACTAAGACCAAAACGAGAATATACGAATCTGTGCTGGTAGGTACCTACCAATGTTGATATATGGGTGTGAATCGTGGTTATTAACGGACCATCTTAAGAAAAAAATAGAAGCTTGCAAGATGAGAGTGCTAAGAAAGGTTAAGGTCGTGACGCGAATGGATAGGATTAGGAGTGAAACAATAAATTAGAAATACAATAAAAGTGAGAAGTGTACTAGACAAGATCGAGACACAATAGCTGAGGTGGTTCGGACATACGTATAGTGAGAATGTGAGCTGACATAGTGGTGAAAGTGGTTTGGGAAATGGGAACAGGAAAAAACAGAAAGCAGAGACGGCCAAGAAAAACTTGGAATACTATGATCTGTGGTGCACAAGGGACTCAACTGCAACCAAGCTAAGCTAGACGCGAAAGACAAGTAGAAGAGGCTCGGGATAAGCAAGCGAATAAGTTACAAACCTTTAAATTCAGAATTTTGGATTTTTAATTTTCCAAACGAAATTTGGGTTTAAGGCAGTTGCAGGTTGTATCTTTAAAAATACTTTTACTTTTAAACTTTAGATTTAAAATTAAAATATTCAGGTTGAGTCTAATTTTAGAGCCCCAAATCATAATTTAAGCTTAAAACTAGTTTGAATTAATGGTCCAGAAATTTACACCTTTGGAACGAGATAGGTGATTAAATTTAGATTAGACATTTCGCAATTAAAATTTGAACATTAAATTAAAATATTTATGATTTTTGAAAATCAGCAGAAATTCAGAAATAAAAATTGTAAAAAATTATAAGCATAAATCTAACAAAGTATTTTAGTGTTTCTGAAACTTTCAGAATTTTTTAAGTCATAATTCGAAGTTAAATCTTAAATTTTAATGTACGAAAATTATAGCCTGCAGCTATGACGTATTTAGTCTAAATTCAATCTAAAATAAAAATCCGAAATTACAGATTTGAAAGTGAAAGGAAGCGAATTCGTAATTTTAAAATTAATCTTTCAATTAAGTCCAAATTAATAAGCCTTGAATAAAGCTTGAAACTATGAAATTTAGAATTTTGCAGTCAATTTACTAGTAGTTAATAATCCTTATCAAGTTCCAAATTTGAATATTTAAAATGTGGATTCAAATTTACACGCACAATATTAATCTCAATAATGGGACTGTCAGGTTGAAATTCGAAACAAATTAACAAATAACTATAATCCACTTGAAGATTAAACAGGTAAATTCAGATCCAATCGCTTATTAATTTCAGTAATTATGTGTGTAAACAAATTACATACTGCAATTTTCAGGCAGCTACTTAATTAATAACGGATTCAAATTAGAATTTTTGGCATTTATGGCGGCTTGAATCTCAGATTATAGGATTCAGGTCAATTTAATTCGCTCTAGCGTTTCTTAATAGCATTAATTCTGATTCAAAAATATGTGTAGGCAAATAATACACAACGTAATATTTTACGGCCTTTATTTTCTAGTTACTCGTGCAAATAACTGTTACAAAGTGGTGGTTTTTTGTCTCCCCTCTGCCCAGCTAAACTCTATCCCTTTGGGCCAGGCTATCGTCATACACCACCAAATGGATTTTCGATTTTAATTCCAGATTAAATAGTAACTCTAAGCCTAGGCTTCGGGCATAAGAGGAGAAAGGAGAAGAAGAAGCTTGGGCTTAAAATTTGTAAAAATTTTAATTGAAATTTTATATTAAATTAGAAGAAATATGAATATTGAAAATCTGTACACAGCGTGGTTAAGCTCATATAGCCTGCAAAGTCAAAATTTGGTTCAAATTCGGAGTAGATCAAAAATTCAATTCCGTGCAATTTGAAATTAGAAAACTAAATTCAGATTCAAATCGATCATTTTAGATTCAAATTCAGAATTGACGTATTAATTTATTTTCAAATTTTTTATCCCAAAATTTAAAAAGTTAGTTTTACGTCAATGTTTCTAATACTTTGCTGTATATTTAAACTGAACATTATCCAAGCAGTATGAGTTGTATTTGGGCTCTTAGGATTTTCTCTTGGAGGAAGGGTTTTACAAATAATAATAATAATAACAATAACAATAACAACTAATAATAAAGCACACAGGATTTAACGGATAATTTAAAAATCCTTAGAACTTAAAAGAAAAGTTCTGTAATTTTGGGGGAGTGTCAGGCCTTCAAAGCTATAAATTTTTACAGTTTTTAAGAGAAATCTAAAAACATCTCTAATTTAAAAATATTTGAAAGGTAGGTGAACTTAAAAATCTGCAATTAATAATAATAAAAGGCCCTTAAATAACGAAAACTATATTGAAAAAGTTTGCTGCATTTCCCTTTATTATCGAAACATAATTATTTGAATTTACTCGATAATATTCCAATATGGCACACAGTGAAACAATATCATTAGCATTAATCAATCGGACAGTTTCGGTTTGTCTGAGCAAACATCAAACTGGCATAAACCTAAATTCCCATTTACCAACACCAGATCCAATTTTTCGATTAAAATTATAACAACCAAAACATTGGGTTTACCAAACAAACTACTCCAAATTCCCCAAAACAACCTCCATATATTTATGTAGGATTACAGAAAATTATTTCGATAAGTTTGACCTACATCCTAAATAATTCCAAACACACCTGAACAAACATGTTCAGTCATAAAAAGAGCCGTATAATCAAGTAGGTACGTTTTTTGTGTTTCCAATAATTTGGTAATTTATAAAATTAGGTATTATTTTTGAAAACAAAAATTAAAACCTAATTTATTTTACATAAATATTCCAGTTAATGTTATAGGAGAATTATGAACATAAACGCTTTTGCATTTATGGCATCAAGTGAAACTGGCCGAAGGCGAAATTGCCAAAGGCAAATTAGTGGGGAAAGAGTGGCGAGCAAATGAATTGCCAGAGGGTAACAAATCATCCAAAAGCCGGGGCTAAATTATCCTCAAGCGATTTATCCACACATCAACAATAGTAATATACCTACATATCCATAACTTAGAAAAAGTAATTTGAATAATTTACAGATCGATAAGCGTTAACTCGAACATTTCTGGAATTTCCAAAATTTGGAATATTGAAAAGATACCAAACATAAACCGCTTAAGGCAGTACAAATTAAAAGAAAAATTACCTAAAATATAAGGTCAACTTATGTGCCTTTTAAAATATGGGTATTTGAACTAATGAACAACTTGGAATTATCTTAATCGGTTTATTCTTTACTTTCGCATGTTACTGGGAAATAGTCACAGTTTTTTATACCAAATGCTCTGAAGCTATACCAAATATATGTTCGTTTTAAATGGGTTAAACTCTAATTTTCCATAAACTTCGCTTGTTCAAATTTCCATTAGATAAAAAGGCAATTACAAAAAACACTGTGTAATCCGGTGTTGAAATAAGAAATAGAAAACTAACAGTAAACGATTTACTTGGACATCTTGTTTCCAGCTTGTTTTTAGTTGATATATGCGAATGAAAAAATTAAATAAATAACATCTACATTTGCAAAACCATCTGGTCTCAGTGGGCGTTGAGTTGTGAAAAACAGAAACCAAACGAGTTGATAATTCAACTTCGGAAAATTGATATTTTAATTGAATTGCCGAACTGATTGTTTAACGGTAATATTTATTTTAGTTTTAAATATTAAAATAAAGTATTAATTAATTTAGTTATTCCGGACACCACAAATTTGCAATTTTAATAATTGTAATTTAATTTAAAAAAAGTACATAGCATTTTTATTATTCTAAATCGACGGAAATCAACAAAATTGAAATCGAGATTCATTTCAGCATTGGTGTTTATTTTACGTCACTTAATAAAGTGTTGTAAAATAATGCAAATTGTAGCAATTTCATCCTGTCTTTACAAGTTCTGAATTAACAAGCACTGAAATCAATTATTCAAACAAATCAGCAATTAAACTGATTCATGTAATTGGTATAATTCTAAGTAATCCAGGTTATGTTATAGGATGTTCAAAATACTAAATAAACTGAAGAGTTTGCAGTTTATTAAACATCAAACCCTTATTAATGAATTTGAATTTGATTAAAAACTATAACAAAAACCAAAAAATTCTTCAGTATGTGTTTGTTCATTAATTTGTTCGATGAAAAGCTGGAAGAAAAATCAAAAGGGTTCCAGTTTTTAAACACCGCTAATTAAATTCAGTTTTAATTATTATGATTATTATTCAAGGGACAACTATAAAAAGCGCCGTTCTGTAGTTGTTTGAAACTTGCAAGCATGCACACTCAACTTGTTACCTTTTCGCTGAATTTTAATTAAATAAAATGTTATGGCAATGCGAAATAAATAAAGAGGAACTCTTTCCTTTATTTGTTTATTTATAACACCCATTAGTACAATTGCTTCATAAATATTGCCACGAGTTATAACAAATATATTATGAATACAGAAAAACAATTTTCTAATTTTTGGTGTTTTGCCATAGTTTCGACTGCGATATTCGTTCAAAATTAAATTAATACACGAAGATCGCATCTTAATAGGTTTTAAAGAAGAATTTCATAACTGGTTCTTGAATAACTTCGTCAATTAGCGATGGCTTTACTGACACATTTTCCTAACCCTTCGCAACATTTCCTCTGATTTGTGCGCTCGAAACTGCATCGATAGCGGCATTAAGCGAAGCGATGAGGGAACATTCGCAATACTTTAATCATTAATCAGTGAATATTCATTTGCTGATTTCACTTTTAGTGGAGGGAAAGATTTTTCACTTCTATTAATTTATTAATCTGACAACAATTTCCTTTTCTAACGAGCTGCATGTTCGAGTTAAAGTTTTTCTAAAGCTGAGTAATCGCAGGAAATTCGAAGGGGTCTGTTAAAAGCATGAAGGCAAAAGTTTTTCGAAACCTAAACGTAATAGTATGTCATGTTCATATGAGTAAAATAAACAAAATTGTAAAAAAGGAACGGTTATATATAACAAACTACATTCACATCCCATAGAAAGTAACCCACCCTGTGGCGGGTCTACCTTTGGAACAAAAGTTGACAGATGAGATATGAAGAACTCACCGCTTGGGGCACGTGGGCTCCAGGGTGACGGGTCCTGTTCGATTCTCCACGACAACGGATGGAATCCGGATCAGATCGTGAGGAAAAATTTTGAAAGTTTAGGAAAAAATCACGTCTCGATTTATTCACTTAAAAGCGGAATGCACAGATTTTTTTCTTTTGTTTATTTTTATAATCGACGAAGACGTCGTCAAATCGGTGAGAGAAGAAGACGCACGCTCGCTCGCTCGACCTCGTGCCGGAAGCTTATAGAAGACCGTTTATACGTCCTATACGAACACGAGGCTTTCTCGAACTGGCTGACTTCACCGGAGTATCTGAAATGCCGCGGAGGTTGGAACGAGCTCTGCGCCTGGAGCGACCAACCGGAGTGCTTTCTGCTCCGATCTTTTTGTGTTGCAGGCAGTTGGGTTAATAATACCTACAGGCATAGTCCAACCCGATTCTGTATAGTTGGGTATCAGGTTTACGCGGAATACGACCCCTTTTATGCGAGAGCAGCACTGCGGGCGCAAACAAGGCGTACATTGAAAGCTGTATTAACATACCTGTGGCTCCGGGCGTTGTGCCAGTACATCCCCTAGGACCGACGGAAAACCTGGAAAGAACGGAATTACGTTACGGCGCTAAACGAATTCACCTGCATTGTGCAAATTCCAACACACAAACGCAAACCTCGTTAGGAGGTAAACTCGATTTGCATAATAAGTTGTGCACTCTTGAAGGGCGTCGGATCTGTTTCGAGCGCGTTCTTGTATCTACGCCTCTGTGCCAATGGAGCGTAAATAAGGCCGACTGTAATAACTTAAACTGATAAATTCGAGCTCACGTATCTACGAGTACTTAGAGCAAAATACAAAGCTAAAACGCGTTCTGAATTTCATTAGCTTGACACCTCTGGGGAATTTACGAAACGTCGACATTCGTATTAAAATATTTTAAAACGTCAAATTCCCTACGTCGACCTATGTTTAATGAGCATCGATACGCAGGGCTGGATTTACCGAAGGCGATCGAGGGATGCTATTAGGCGCCCTGGGCTAATCCGCCCGACCTCGTTCCGTGCTACATAATTTCAAGAATGGCCCTGAGCGGCTTCAGTGCCGATAAAACATAAACAGGCGTACCACCCGTTCGCGAAACTGCCTCTGATATGATATATGGCTCACGTGTGGGCGCATTGTCTGCATCTACGTATGTATGTTTGAATACAAGAAATGCAAATAGAGTCACGTATGGAAATTAAAAAGAAAAAGTGAGCAAAAACTCTACATTAAAAACTCATATTACAAGAACAATGAACTATACAATTATCGTAATTAGTATTCCCTGCACCTTTATGTACTACAAAATGAAGCGACCGATAACATTTTCGGCAAAAACAAAAAAGAAATTTGGTAAACGGACAACACTTCCTCAACATTGTGCAGGACCGGCTTACATCATCAACGTAATTCTTACAACAGTTAACCAAACTAATAGCTGCGACTTCTTTATGCCGTTTCTAGATAAACTTTTGAAGACCTTCGCAACGTAGTTCTACCAACACGAACTCGACCACCTACTTTGTATTAGGTTAGCATCAACTGAACCTTTCAACATTCTGATTATTGGAGAGTTCAACCATCTTAACATTTTAGACCTATTACATCCCTATTTTCACCCTTTTGTTGATCTTGCCCAAAGAATAGCTTCCCAACAGGTCATTCTTTCAAACCACGTATTTCCAAGGATTTTGTCACGTGCTAATCTCGCACTGCGACATTTAATGGGGACGTTGGAAGTCCTGTGGCACTCGGCTAGCAAAACAGTGGAGAAGGGGGGTTCGAAACGCTAAAAAGAACTTCAATTAGTCATAGTAGGGATGAAATTAGGGCGCCACTACGGGAAGTCACCCAAAGATGGTAACAAAGAACGTACCGCAGATAGTTCCTCTAGGGTTCAAAGGGGTTGGGTTTGGCTGCCACCTGCTGCAAGATGTGACTTACCTTGCTTAAAGAAATACAAACTGCTACTTGTAGATAGGCCCACAAAGTTATACACAATTACTCTAAAGCAAACACAATAAACACAAATAAAAGGGCAAGAATAAAGTAACAATGAAATTTAATAAATGCAAGTAATATTCAAAATATGATACAAAAGGGGTTTATAAATTCAATCTTAATGTATATGAAAAAGACTTAAGGGAGACCACATTTATTTAACTTTAAGGCAAATGTCATTTACAACTAGGTTCCCTTAATCGCAGTCAAAAGAATTGATGATAGCAAATACAAAACTTAAGCTAGAAATTCTATTACAAATTATTACACACATGCGACATGAAATACGTAAAAATGCCGCGGCAATTCGCAATGTTTCTACATTATTAACACTAAAACGAACGGTAACACACACTCTGAAGACTTAACACTTGTTGGACGAAATAAACGGAGTAAACACAAAAATTAATAAACCAACCTGGCCAACTGATTGTCAGCGGTCCTCAACCTTTACAATGTGAATATACAAATCCGCCCAAGGCGATTCACAAAGCCTTCAACATTACCACCGGACAAACAGATCGACCAGAAATCGGCTACTAAATTAGGGCTTGAAACTAGTGTTGAAACACAAACGGCAAAGCAGGTGCAGCGTAAAGGAAGGGTAAATTACCTGGCAAGATGTTCTTACTTAAACGTTAAGCCAGGGAGTACGTGACGAACGTTAGAGTGGGAAGCGCCATGATGTTCTTTCTTCCAAAAGGGGTGCAAAATAACGAAGAAGATCCCTAGGGCTGTGGGTTTTCTTGATCCAAAATAAGGAAATTGTGTGGAAACGGTACTTTAACTCACATAAAACTATGTCTTTCCGGAATTATATATGGCACCCTTTAGTAGAATCAGACCAAGTCTTAATGTAATTCTCCACGAGAATTACCGGTATAAGAGGCCTTTCCGGTGATTTAAATACCCAAGCTGGAAACGATAAACTTGCACAATTGTCTTAAAAGACGTTCGATATGGTCGAAAAACTGTCACGTACTGACGAGGGGAGGTGTAGAAGACTCGAACCACGCTAAGACATGTCAGCTGACATAGTCTTGGGTGCAGGGGATTCCCCGAACTATCTCACGAGAAGCTGCATTCAATGAAATAACATGACATCATGCGTTAACAAAATACACATGAATTAGGTCACTTTGGGATTTTTAACAAGGGAAAATTTCTACAACGACGAAATATTGGTGTAACTTTGAAGAATTCGTAGAACTGCAAAGAAAATGCGCTGACTTGGTTTAACCTTGGATGCCCTACAGACTAACACGAATTTAAACTGTAGCAAAAATAACATAATTAACACAGGATTAAAATTAAGAGGACAGAGAATTTTACCAAGAATTCAAAACGACGCAAAATTCAAAAAGTAACACAGAATTGCAAAACCACGTGACAATTGCCTTCTTTCTGATTAATCATTTGTAGTTCTTCGTTGGTCGCTGTTCAAACACTTTTTTCATTTCATTGTTTATGATACATATATTTTGCTTTAATTATTTGAAGTGTTTCATTCAGGGTCTCTTCCAGCAATAGTTTTACAAGTTCTCGCTTCCTCCATAACAGATCTTGTTCTGCCGGCCATTTGGTTGCTGGTAACGCTTATCAATGGCTTTTAATACGCTTTGTTTCCATTGCCTAGGCAGGTGTTTTCTTTTTACTATTTCGTCTAACAACATTTTCAAATTCAAATCAGCTGTTCGTACCATAGTACCATAGCACCATTACATCTGCTTCCATTTTCGTTCGGGATTTACCACTAAATATATTCCTTCAATTTGATCCTAACTGATAATGGTCATACTTCCACTCCTTTTCTTAGCATACTCGTATATTCAACTATGCATATTGCTTTTGTCCTTATTTCATGTATAGATCCTAAGGTGTCAAGTTCTGGGAAAAGTAGTTTAGTGTTCCTGTAGCGCAAATGCCTGCAAAAACCATATCATCCGCTGGAAAATGACTGGAGGTGGCAGTTTTTGCTGCAACGAACTTCTTCCGATCTTTCTTAAACAATTAGAGCAATAACGTTGGCAGTTGTACACCTCGTCAGTGAAAATAAATTGAGACGATCACAGCCAATTAGTAGTATGTAGGTACTATTAATTTTGTAACAAAGAAAAGACATTCTCCACTTTAAACATGGTAAACTCAACTAAACAAGTAGAATTTTTAAAAGCTACTCTCCTCTTCAGGATTTACATATCATTATAACGAAATGGTTTAAATTTTTTAGCAGTAAAAATTACGAAGGATATAAAATGAAATGGTAGGAGTCTCATTATTCTGTCGCTATTGGGTAGTCTTCCAATTTTTTAGGAGGATTATCGATGTTATCCAAGTGGACGGCGACGAATTGCATAGCTTTCTCTTCGATTTTTTTGTACGGATGGTGTGAGGCCTCAGGGTGTGTAGGACAAGAAGCAATTAGTAGTCGACCTCACGGATCATATAATAATTATGGAGAAATGGGCATTAATAGCAGGAATGCCAACGTTATCGTAAACTTTCGCTACCTAACCCAACTGTAGCAACCTCCTAGCGATGGTTCTCTTATATTCTTCTGAATCGGTTCTGTTGATAGGCGGGCGATGACATTAACAACAGAACAGTCATGTTCTATTATTGGGTGTTTTGTAAATGTGACTGAGATTGTGGAAGTGGCAACTACTGAGGTGGAAGAGGATAAACCTACGTTAATATACGATCGAATCTCTTCAGATGAATTGAGAATGTGCCCGAAGATATGAGAGACAGACATAGACGTTGTCGTCCTGGTAGAAGAATGATATCACGAAATTCAATTTGGCATTTATGGACTAGCCTAGGGTGGATCAAGTCTATAGGATTTTATTTCACTTTCCAGCATGAAAACTAGTTTCAACCTCAATGCACCAAAAATACAAAAGAAGGGGGGATACGAAGCAATGGTGAAAGCATGCATCCAAAGGTATCGTCGGCGTACTGGAATAATCGGACGGACGGATTTGCAGAAAAGCTAAAAGTTATATCACCACGAAGATCAATAGAGAATTCATCAAGAAAAGTAATAAATGTTAACTGAGAGGACATGCCAGATATTACCAGCGAAGAAATAGATAGAGCCATAAAAGAAACCAAACGAAGCAAAACTGCGGGAGAAGATGGAATATTGGCAGTTGTCACGGCTTTTGAGATTTTGCGTAAATTAAGTGTAATACGTCCCTTTTGTCGAAGTTTAAGCCCGCCTGAAGCTTGCAAAATGCGCGCGAATAATGCCAAATCGGCGCATTATTTTTTTTATTGCGAAACAATAGAAGTCCCAAATATGATGACCGAATGGGATGATGTAATATTCTGTGCAGTGGTTTCTTTGCTGAAAATTCGGGGAACCACTCGCCAACCACGAGGCAACGCTAAAGTGACGCCACTCAAAATTTCCATACTTCCCCACGCGTACAGCAGGCGCGTTTGGGTATCTTTTTCTAACATCCATTCGCTTTACGAAAAGAAGACAAAGCAGAGTTTAGCTAGCTTTCAGACCTGACGGTCGTGTGAATTTTCATTCCGGGCTTTGGTAGCAAATATCCCAAAAAAGCCTCTCGTTTTCGTTTTAGTTTTGGAAAACTATTTGACGACATATTTGTCGGATTCTCATAGAGAGTGCCTTACCGTTCCGGGGAAATATAAGTTCTGTGTGAAAGTTTCGTTGAAGTTTAGTGTTTGTTGGTGTACCGTTTCACATCGTTTCGTTTTGGATTAAAGAACCTACCTGTTCAAGGGCATCCCGTTTGTCTTCACACCTGCTTCCGGGAAAAGACACCATCCCTTTCTTTGCCGACCGCTGCTACTCTCTCCGGGGATTCGAAGCCTTCCATCGCTTCTTCTGAGCTACCCTCAACAAGCCCTTTCCCAGGTAACGATATTTCAGGCTGCCCCTTTGTATTTGCCGGCTGCAACAATACCAGCTACAGCCCCATTCAGTACCGTATTTTACGGTTCACTTGTAGACAGGCACCAGTCAACTTGTCTGTAATTTAGGTACCTCAAGCGCCCGTTTAATCTGTTCGGGCGAAGTGTTTAAATCCTCAATTGCCCTAATTGAGTGTTACATTTGCATTAGTAGTAATCAATAGAAACAGTGCGAACTCTCGCGATGCTTACCTATTTTATGGTGTATGTTTGGAAATTATTTATAATCAAATTCTTAGTCTAAGTTTTGTCGTTATAATTCATTTTATTGCGATTAAGGGAGCCTAGCTGTTAACCATCTTTACAGTAGCTTGAATAAATGTGGCAGCCCTCAATCCCCTCTCACTTAAATTAAGATAAAACTTATAAATTCATCCCATGTCATATTTTAAATATTTCTTACATTCATTAATTCTTATTGTTAATTCACTTTTGCCTTTTATTTGTGTGTTGTGTCTGTTTTAATATTTGTGTACAGCCTTGTGAGCTTGCCTACCAGTACCCCAGTGTTTTCTTTCAGTAAGTAAATGGTAAGTAGCATCCGGCAGTATGGTGCAACCACCCCAACCCCCTTCGAGCCCAAAGGAACCATCTGCGGTACGTTCCTCGAGACCATCCTGGGTGATATCCGCAGTGGCGCCCATTTTCCCTTCCGATTACGACCCCCCATCTGAAGGGTTAAGCGTTTCGAACCCCCCTTCTTCGACTGCTTGTTAACCGCAAGCCACCCGACTTCGACGTCGCCCTATAGGTTGTCTTAGTGCGGAATTAGCATTAGCACGTGACACAGTGTTTCTTAAAGAAGTAGGAACTAAAGTTATAGACAACCTAAAAATTCTGTTCAGTAAGTGCCTAACGGAAGGTAAAATACCTGAGCAATGGAACAATATTTATATACAAAAACTATACACCTATCTCCCTTCTGCCCCAAATATAGAAAGTATACACCAGAATCATCACGAGCAAATTTGACAATTACCAGCCGGTAGAACAGACATGCTTCAGAAAGGGATATGAAACATTCGATACTCTACACACTCTGAAGATACTAATAGAGAAAACCAACGAATATTACCTTCCGTTGTGCTTTAGCATTCGTCGAATATGAAAAGGCATTCGACAGCATCGAATTATGGGCTGTCGAAAAAACACCGAACAATAACTAGTAGGGTAGATTCCAAGTGCAGGGACTTGATACATGGTATTTATCAAGACAGAAGTTTAGCAATACATTTAGATAACGAATTATAACCAAGTCATATACCTATCAAGAGACGAGTGAGACAAGCAGATACTATCTTTACTTTAGCCATGGAAGACTTATTCAAAGCAGTTAACTGGGAGAATAAAGGACTCAACATTAACGGTAAATATCTTAACCCCGCTTCACATATGCAGACGATGTGATTATAATTTCACCCATTGGAGTTGGAATAAATTATAGAGCATGCTAACCGACCTCTAAGAAACGTCAATTCAAAGAGGACTTAAAATAAATTTAAATAAAACAGAAGTCATATCCAATACAAACGACCACTGCAATAACACAGAATACAACAATAATAGAGCAAGTAGGCGAATATGTGGGTCAAGCTATCAAAATAAACAAAAATAACCAAACTGCTGAGATAACAAGAAGAATGCGAATGGGGGTGGACAGCATTTAGAAAGTTGTAGTAACGTATGTCTCATAAGTTTTGGCACAAAATAAAAACTCAAATATTTTTAACACAGCAAACTTTTATTAGAAATTATTTTTTTCTTAAAATAAGTGGACTATCTGAGAACATAATTTAATTATTTAATTATATGTAACGGCCCGTGCTGTTCCACGAGGCGCAATTTTCTTCGGACACCTCTCATAAGGGTCTGGGCGGCGACAACATCAATTTCCCTGATCTTAGTCAAAATCCTACGACGTAGTTGGTCCCCATTTTGGGCTGTCCATCCTCCGTCGTACACTTTTCGTGCCAAAAGTGCCCAAAAGTCTTCAATGAGGCGAGCCTGCAGCAACTTTGGTGGGTTATCATTTTTTGGTACATAAGGAATGTTATGCTGTCGAAGCCAATTTTGTGTTTCTCTGGCATAATGGCAAGAAGCCAAGTCGGCCAAAACATTATTTCATCTCCAGCATGATGGTCTTGAATAAAGTCAACGATTTTTGTTAGACAGTTGTCAGTATATCGTTTGTTGTTCAGTGCTTCGCCCCGTACATGACCCACATAAGGCCTTGCTACACCCCTTTGAGAAATTGCACACCACACTAAAATTTTGTCAGAAAATTTTGCTTTTTCTTTAAATCTCACATTGTCTGGAAATTCCTCTATATTATCAGTATAAAATCCGGAGGATGGACAGCCCAAAATAACTACGTCGTAGGATTTTGACTAAGATCAGGGAAATTGTTGTCGCCGCCCAGACCCTTATGAGAGGTGTCCGAAGAAAATTGCGCCTCGTGGAACAGCACGGGTCGTTACATACAGTGTGGTACAAAAGTATGGAACAAATTCAATATCTACTGAAATAATTGTTTTTTGGAAAAACGCTCGGACAGGTATAGCGATTTAAATTACGGTGCATATTTTTAGAGGAATCGAATTTTTTTTTGCGACAGTCATTTTTCTACGGTGACGTTATCGCCCTTTTTTTTAAATAGGAACTTGCATATTTGACAATTGCAGTAGATAGTCCTTTTTTTTCTCTTTCTAACCGTGCAAAAGTTTTATACCCTCACATAAGATTTTTTTTGAGAAAATTGTCAAAATAGTTTTACGTCCAGTAGGCCTGGTACAATGGTACATTTCTAAACAATAACTACAGTAAATGTTCGAACTGACGGCCATTAACCTCTTGGCAATACCCCAATCGAAAAATAAGTTCTTGCAGTACACTACGAATTGTTTCTGGTGTGATTCTGCGTATTTCTTCTCGGATTCGCAGCTTCAGCTCTTCTAAATCCCGAGGTTTTCTTATGTACACTTTACTTTTTAGGTAACCCCATAAAAAGAAATCAAGCGGCGTTAGATCTGGAGATCTAGAAGGCCACTCTATAGCACCTCGTCTGCCAATCCATCTGTTTGGGAAGATTTGGTTCAGATACTGACGCACTGTAGCTGCATAATGCGGAGGAGCCCCATCTTGTTAATACCAAAGATGAACATTCGGAATATCGGGGTCTTCTTCATTCGGAAACAACACTGATAATGCAGGAACAAGTTCGTTTCGCAAAAATTCCAAATATCGTTCACCATTTAGTGTGTTTTCGAAAAAGAATGGTCCTAAGATTTGGTCTCCAGCAATTCCTGCCCATACATTAATCTTTCGGGGGTATTAAGAATGTGCCTCATGCATCCAATGGGGGTTTTCCGCAGTCCAGTAGCGACAGTTTTGCCTGTTCACAGTCCCGTTCAAACAAAAAGTAGCTTCGTCGGAAAAAACTACGTGTCTAACAAACATTGGATTAGCATTGCAGATCCCCATCACGTTTTCACAAAACTCTTGCCTGCGATCATAGTCATCATCAGACAGCTCTTGTACCAACTGTATTTTGTATGGGTGGAATTTTTGTTTTTTTAATATACGCAATGCTGTAACATGGCTCATGTCATGATCTCTTCCACACTGACGACTTGAGGTGTGAGGATTTTCTTGGATTTGTAATAAAACGTTAAGTTGTGCGTCTGCTGCCACTACAGGGCGCCCAGCTTTGGGTAAATCTCTAACATGACCCACTTCATGAAACTTTCTCTCAATTTTACTAACCGTTGATCTTGTAATGGGTGGACGGTGTGGGTGAATTTCATTGAATAATCGGCAGACTTCTTCTTGAGTTCTGCTCCTGTCGCCATATCCAATCATAATTAATATCTCAATTCTCTCTGTTTCTGTAAGATGCATAATCTTGCTGCTTAATATCTACACTAAGTCGAACTAATTTGACACTTTGATTGAAAGTTAGCTCAAATAAAAAAAAAGTATCGAGTTCTAGATGCTTTTGCTGTTGTTGACAGGCCTACTGGACGTAAAACTATTTTGGCAATTTTCTCAAAAAAAATCTTATGTGAGGGTATAAAACTTTTGCACGGTTAGAAAGAGAAAAAAAAAGGACTATCTACTGCAATTGTCAAATATGCAAGTTCCTATTTAAAAAAAGGGCGATAACGTCACCGTAGAAAAATGACTGTCGCAAAAAAAATTCGATTCCTCTTAAAATATGCACCGTAATTTAAATCGCTATACCTGTCCGAGCGTTTTTCCAAAAAACAATTATTTCAGGAGATATTGAATTTGTTCCATACTTTTGTACCACACTGTACATATAATTAAATAATTAAATTATGTTCTCAGATAGTCCACTTATTTTAAGCAAAAAATAATTTCTAATAAAAGTTTGCTCTGTTAAAAATATTTGAGTTTTTATTTTGTGCCAAAACTTATGAGACATACCTTATTTAAACTAAGTTGGTACTTTTTCGGATTTGGTTGTCTTCTTCAGTTTGTTGTTAGAAATATTGTTTGTTTTATTATTATTTGCAATTCTCTATAGTACGTATTATGTTTATTTATTACTCCTATATTATATCTATAAGTATGTAGGAATAATGGCATTTGTAATTGGGCCTGTGCCCGTTAATGCCAGTACATTAAATTAAATTATGTGCTAAAAAACTAAACGATTCCCCTACATCTAAGAACCAGAGGCGTTGATTCCTGCATCCTACCGGTCCTTGTATGCGGAGCCCAAACATGGATCTTCACAAAATAAGATAAAGAAAACCCCAGCATCTATGGAAAGGTAAATGTTTGGACGGAAGATGGCTCCCATACACCAGCAAGAAATCGAGGGGAAGACTACAAATGATGTATAAAGACGATTTCACTAACCATGGAGGCTTGATGTGGGGTAGAATAGCCCATCACAGATCACAGAGAGAGAATCAGTTAGGGGAGGCCTATATTCAAGTATGGAAGAATAGACAGAAAGCTAAAAAGAATGAAAGAAGAAAGTTTACGAATGTTCATATCAGTTTATGGTTGTTTAAAGGCGTCCAAAACATAGCTGGTAATGCTTTCAGGCAATTTAGATTAAAACGTTCGTGTTAACTCAACCAGTAATATTTGTAATGCGAGGTGTCAGTTCCCCGCAATGCAAATAGGCTATTTTTGGCTAATTTTCAAGCTGATGCTTTTGGTATTATTATCAATGTTTAGAAGGCAGTATTAAAATCAAAATTCCAAACTGCTATAATTGCCATAAGATTTGGCAATATTTTCTTGTAGTCTGTTGTTACAAGCGCAAAAAAGGAAAAATCTCCGTTTTTCAAATTCGTGATTTAATGCATTATGTCAATTTTATATATAAAAAAATATCACCACAGAGATTTGAACCACTGGCCTTCGGCTTTTGCCAAAAAGATTACTTCTGGAAAATGTAGTCTCATAAAAAATAAAGCTTTCATTCTAAAATTTTCCCTCAAATTAGTTATGAACTTGTACGTGTGTTAGAATTTTTGTGAAAGGTATTATAAAATTTAAAATTACAGTTCGCCTAATAAAACCTATCCCATTTGAGATATTAAGCGAGTTTGCCCATTTCTTATTCATAGACTTTAAAGCCTTTATTGCCTCCAGAACAGGACCTTTCACATCATATCCATAATGCACAATAATTACTTACTATTCTTAATTTCCGTAAATACATAGGTTGTATTTACAGTAACAATTCATTTATTAATTTATAAAACAACAGAATGCTCAATTGTTTTAAATCTTGCCCTGAAATATTCTAACAGTCAACTTTCACCATTAATTTTTCTAACTAAATTTTAAACCCCTCTGGCTAAGCCTTCACAATCAGCTGTAATAATATTTATGTGAATTCTAATTGAAGTTAAGGAATATGCGTTTAAAAGTCAATATTTATTAGTGTACTGATGAAAATGAAAGGCAAATGGCAATGGTAAGAAATTTCGAAGAAAAAAGGCAGGCAATTGACACATTTTTTTCAAAGAAACACTTTCATCGACAAATTTTTCCATGGGAGATTAAAAGAGCTTAATTATTGATATTAAAAAAATAATAACCTTATTGGAACTCTTAATTTGTTTTGAGTACCTACCAATTAATACAAAAATCAACAAAAGTTAATTATAACATATTAAATAAATTATTACAATATAAAGTGTGTTGTTCTATTATATACGAGGATATATCAAAAATAATAATGCCTGTTGGCGCGTAAATTTAAACTCTATATACCGAAAGTGTTGTGGGTTATGTATGCTGTAAAGGTATCCCCAACCTATAATTTTACGCGGATAGTTTTTCAGTTTTAATTTATAATCAATGGATATAAAACTAAAACAGAGAGCAGGGATTGAGTTTTTAACTAAAGAGGGATGAATTCATACTAGGCCAAAAATGTGTATGGCGACTCCGTAATAATTGAAGTCACTGGTGATGAGACGTGGG
This sequence comes from Melanotus villosus, assembly GCA_963082815.1. Lineage (NCBI taxonomy): Eukaryota > Metazoa > Arthropoda > Insecta > Coleoptera > Elateridae > Melanotus > Melanotus villosus. Next base: position 42,533,967 of record OY720425.1, read on the forward strand.
TGTACATGTATGAGCCAGAGAGTAAGAATCAATCGGAAGAATGACGGCATAGCAGCTCACCTCGTCCAAAAAATATCCGAACCACCAGATCTGCCCAAAAACTCATGGCAACAGTGTTTTGGGACAGTCAAGATGTTATTATGATTGATTTTTGGGACCTGGAGCAACGATTAACAGCAAGACTTATTTTTCTACCTTGCGAAGGGAAAGGGAAGCTATCAGAAGAAAAAGACCAGAAAAAGATATTCATTCAATACAGCGGCACCACGATAATGCTCGACCACACACATCATTTGCCAATACGCAGGCGTACAGTCCCGATTTGGCTCCATCCGACTTCTACATTTTCGGTCCCATGAAGAACAACTTACGTGGAAGAAGATTTGATAATCTACAGGAACTGAAATCGGCTTTAAAGTTATGGGGCCGTCATTGCCTGCAAGATTTTTTCAAACCGCTTTTGTGGCTGGGTTCACCGATGGCGTATGTATTGAACGCAACGGTGAGAATGTTGAGGTTGGGGGTTAATTTTGTTTTGATAAGACTCTCAGCCAAATGTGTAGACGTTATTTACTTTAATTTGTCTTTAAATAAAACAATGAAACACAACAGGCATTATTATTTGATATATCTCGTAATATGAAATTATAAATATGTTCCAGGTAGGGCGAATCGCACAAACACGATTTAACGGTTTCGCCAAATTAATCATTCGTCAAATTGAACAACATCGAGTCAAAATTCGAATTCATATGGCAAATAATACAAAAGTCAACTTTGATCATTCGTTAATTTAACAAAAGTTGTGTGCAAACCACCCATAATTTTTGTTGTAAAGCTGAATAATAAGTTTGAAAGGGGTAGCATTGTATCCTGTATCGATGTTTACTTTATAAAACGGTGTTATCATTACGTAGATTTTTTTTATACAATTAACGTTTTAGAGAATAATATTAGTATTAATACTTATGCAAATGATTTCCATTTCAACTGCTAAGTTGGAAACTTTGCCCATATGTTTATTTTGGAGATTGCTACACCAGCAGGTGAAGTATATCAATTGTTATCCGGAGGTGATAACACTAAATAAACCCGCTACTCTGTTGCGTGGGCGTGAGGTTCCTAAAAGAAAATAGTAGTGCTCACTACTTACTCAACTAACGATGTTCCTTGGGCGCCAGGTCCTTACTTATTACGTTAACAGCTTCAGTCGGACCTACTGAAGAATAGACCTCCAAAAGTCAATTGACTTGACAATAAAACGCAAGACTCGGTAATTAACGAATAGGATATACATATATTAACTCATAAGCAAAACACATACACAAAATTGAAATTGAAAAAGTAATTATGAAGTTATTAATTCAAAGGACAAATAAGGAAAATTACTAAAATCGTAAACAACTAATAAGTCTAAATGTAATATTCAAACAAGATTTAATTAAACACAAAAAGAAACCTATGAGGAATGTTCAACGACAATCATGTAACCAAACGAAAGAAAGAAAAATGTAAGTAATCAAACGAACGTAGCCTGTATCGTTCAAAATGGCTAAGATCGTAATTAAACAAGATCGTAGACCCTCGGAGGGTTCGCAAGGATAATTCTTAAACTAAACTATCAAATACGCATACGCAGAAATGAGCTCAGTTCTCGTCGTGACCTGCGATTATAGACAACAATAATTCATAGTACAATAATAATAATATCTTGCAAAACCTGCCGGTAACAAAATTCAATTACGATTTAATATTAAAAACAAAATAAGAAGTAACTATTTAGTTGAACCACGAAATTTGAATATTCCTTTTACAAAATCAAAAATACAATTTATAAACTCACTTTGCTGTGACTGCAAGCACAGTATTAATTCAAGCGTACTGGAGTACGATTTACTAAATGACGATTGAAAGTTTTACTAACACTTTAAATTACAATGCGAATTAATTACTGTGAATATTACTAATAAATGCTTCTAATCAAATTACTAACAAAAGTTAAATACCAAAATTAAATCTACTAAATGTTTAAACGTCTTTAAATTTAACTAAATAACATAAGATAACCTCCAAATCAAATCTTAAGTTTATCTGACCTTCAACCTCTAAATGTGGGGTGTACATTGTGTACAACGTATAGATAACGAACTGCAGATCAGGAAAATTCCAGGCTAATAAACGTATCTTCTAAATATCACGGGGTAGAATAATTTCTTCGGATTAATTACGAATTCCTCAAAATCGTGGTGTTGAACTAACAGGTGTTTTCTACCAACGAACACGTTGTTCGTACAGGAAATACAAAAAAAAACGTACTTAACGTACTGCCAGAAAAAGGGCTGAAATACAACGAATACCGTAAGAAATCTTCAAGTAAATTCAATGCGTTACATACCCAAAAGTTCTTAAATGCCCTTCAAAATGCTTCTACAAAATGGTCGTTTGAACGGTTTAAAAATCCCAATGAAGGTAATGAAGAATGCTTACAATCCAAAACGACTACCGTTCTAAATTCACTAAAGGCCCAATAGGCAAACTAAAAGCATTTCCAATTACGTCGAACCTCGGATTATCCAACTAAATTTTGGATAATTAAATACTAAGACCAACGTTGACATCCATCCATGACCGATGTTGAACGCAGAAGAAAGCAAAACTAACGAACTGCCAACATAATTCTCTGAAGAACCAACCTAAAATTTCTAAAACCACTAAGTGAAAAATTCAACATAATAAGAAGAGAAGCGCCTATGACGTATGCAACTATGCAATCCTGACGGAATTGAGAAAGTCTAAATAAAAGAATAACCAGATCAATATAAATCCAATAATTTAACTAAATACGAAAGCGAGCGATTCCTACCGTAACAAGATATCTTTAAAACTCTAACACATTGGTTAAAACGTTCCTTTAACGTCTTCGACTTGGGTCGTTTGAAAAGTAAGGTAAATGAAATAGAAAATGCGAATCAATTTGACCAACTTGTATTTATTTTTCAACCTAATTTCCATTGAGCTCGGTAAATTTTACTCAACGATGTTCCAAAGCTCTTGCACCGTTTTTATAGAATAATTTCTCCTGGTCTGCAGAATAGTCGTTCACAGCATGAACCACTTTATTATTGTCGGAAAATGGTTGTCCTCGGAGGAGCCATCTTTTGACATTCAGGGACAAATTAAAGTCAGACGGGGCTAAATCGAGAGAGTAGGGCGGATGATTCACGGTGTGGTCGCGTTTTCTTGATTTCTTCGCTCAAATTTTGCAGCAAGCCTGCGTAGTGCGTAGTACTCTCCAGTGATTGTCCTCCCCTTTTTCAGGGATTCAATAAAGATCACACCCTATGAATCACAGAAAAACTGATGCCACAACCTTGCCGGCAGACGCTACTGTTTTCGCCTTGTAACGTGCCGTCTAAAGACATTAATTATTACCAATTAGGTAAATGGAATTTTCCTGGTAATAAAGAATTTTAGGGACACGTTTAAGCGAAAGTGTTAATCGCGCCGATAACATGTTCAGCCGGAGCGCGACGTGGTTGTCGTGCCTCCTTCAATCAGCGAGGCGAGAGCGAGAAAACTGGATTAGAAACGGGTATAAAAGCAGCGAGCATCGAGTGCTACAGAGACGAGTCGAGGCATCCATCCGGAGAAGATCTCAGCACCAACCGCACCGTAGGAAGAGGAGACGAGTCGAGGCATCCATCCGGAAAAGATCTCCGCCCCGACCGCACCGTAGGAAGAGGAGACGAGTCGAGACATCCATCCGGAGAAGAGCTCAGCATTAACCGCACCGTAGGAAAACCGAGTAAGAATCTTCCCTTAACCCGACCTGGTGAAAGTTCGGCACCTAGCGGCCGAACCCACCGTTCCAAGAATCATACCTGGTGATCTTCGGCACCAAGCTGCCGAATAAGCCCTTGAATCCGCACCCCTGAAAGTAATCGGCACCTAGTTGACGACGAAATCGTTCCCGGAGACCTGCTGGAAGTCGGCACCACGAGGCCGCTGACCAGTACTCCTTAAACACACCCGAACGTATTAATTGCTAAACCTTCCCGACGCAATTCGGCACCCAGTGGCCGAAGAGCTTCCCCAACCCTCTTTCACCGAGTTAACACAACAAACTCGTACCAAACCGGCATCCCGGAAAGACACCGACACATTTAGAAACTACGAAGATCGTCCGTTTATTGAAGACAGTTGAATTAAATAGGCGAAACCGAAACGGCACTTTAAAAGCTTAAAACCACTTACCCGTTGCAGGGGAGCTTTCTGACTATTTATCCCGTTGTTGACTGACAACGATTGTGCACTTAACCGCCATTGTTAGTTACTCTGTTCACAGGACATAAAACACCCGTCCTCCGTCAAGGCCTCAGCCAGACTGGATCGACAAGACACGTGATCCCCTTCTCTGAACTGGGAAAGGCGCACGCAGCTCAGGGTTAACACAGTAAAGCCGTGTCCAGACTGAACCCAAGAGTTATTTCATTTTTGTTAATTTGGAATTCATGATTTTTCGTTACCGTTTACATTAATCTTAGTTTGAATTATATTTTATTTATTTTATACAGAAAGATTTTTATTTGTTTACAATATATTTTATGTTTAACTGTGTTGTCATTATTACTGGTGCGCAGGAAATTAATAACCCTGGCCATCTGAGCTACCGAAGGGGTTACAGCCTTTTTTGGAGCAAGTTTCTCATTCTTTTGATTGTACTTTCCACTCTGGCGTGTAGTGGTGGACCCACGTTCCATCCACGGTCACGGACTGGCGCAAAAACGCTCCTAGTATGCAGACGAAATGTCCATTCGAACACGCTTTTGGTCTAAAGTCAGCAAATGCGGCATCCATCTCGCACAAAGATTTTGCATATCCAAATGTTCATGTAAAATAACGGGTGTTAGAATACTCGTCTTATCAGAGTCACCTCTGCTTATTAAAATGTGTGTCCGGATTGGTCACATTTTTAAATGCATGTCCTGTATTGGTTACATTTTATAAGCACAGGTGACTCTGAAAAGACTAGTTTTCTAACACCCGTTATTATGAACTCGTTCGGTTGAGATCCGTATCTACCATGTCTGCTAACTCCCTGATCTTCAATCAACGGTCACTCAAAGGTATTTTGTGGATCGTAATCACTTGCGCGTCCGTTGCGCGGTTTATCTTCGGTACTCGTTCAGCCACGTTTAAAATCAGCAATCCACAAATGAGGGGGAAGACCCGCCAAGGTCACGATCTAACTCACCTTTTATATGGGTTTATTTTTCCGTTTTCCCTTTCAAAAAATAAAATTTTATCACAATACGAATCTTCTTTCTGTCCATCCTTTTTGAAAATGCTTGCATGTTCGCCTACTTCGCGTGACCAAACAATAGCCTCACAATGCAGCTAAATATGTATTTTTTTTTTTAAATGTCTGTGGGTGGGTGGGTGCGTTATCGTCATATCTCGAAAACTACTGGGCCGATTTTCATCAAATTTGGTATGCGGGCCTATAATTACAGTACATCTATAAAATAAGCTTTTCAAAAAAATCCGGAACCGGAAACGGAAGTTAGCCATGTTTTTTTGGGCGCAGATTTTTCCTTGAAAAAAATTTCAAAATTTTACTTAGAAAATCAATACAGAATTTGAAAAGAAATCGAATAATTTTTTCCCGAAGTTTCTATGTCAAAAATTGCGCCCGCGGCGAATTTTTGAAAAGCGCAACTTTAAGGCCGATTTTCTCAAAAACACATCAACATATTGGTAAAAATAACCACAGACTATTAAACAAGGAAGACTAATCAAAGAATAGGACAAAACCGGAATAACGTCGATAGCAGCGCTGCGCGCGCACCTGGGTGAACTAATAGTTATAAGCTGGAGAATTTTAATATTAGAGAGTTATCGCAAGTACTACGTTAAATTTCCGTTAACGCTAAATCACCTGATGTTATACACTATTTTATTTTTACCGTAAATGACATTTTAGAGCTATTTTTATTTTAGCGTACGCTAAAGTTTCCGAACATAACCTCAAAATGTTTATAAACACGGCAACATAACCTCACCACTCAAAATGACGTACGCAAAAACCCTCCGCTATTTTATGAAAATACAGGACTGGGGTTATTTCCTTAGCGTTAACAAAACATGTGCTGCGTGAAAACCACGATTACAATACTACCGCAGTCGTATCGCGCATGCACGTCAGGGAATATGGTGGAGTAAACCACGTAGTTCACCCAGGTGCGCGCGCAGCGCTGCTATCGACGTTATTCCGGTTTTGTCCTATTATTTGATTAGTCTTCCTTGTTTAATAGTCTGTGAAAATAACCCTCGCTAGCAGTTTCACCCGCCCTCGGTCGGAGGGCGCCACAATGTACCGCTCACGCACGAACTTATAACCGGGAAGGATGTTAAGCGTGCTGTACCATTTCAACAGGGAGTTCAGGTAGCTAACAGCAACTCAAAGCTACTGACCCTATAGGCAGATTTTAGCGACAAACCTGGTTCCTGGATTTTTTTAACCCGGTTCGTTAATGACGTCATCAAATTTACTGTTCGCCAAAACGTACAATAATTCGGTTCAAACGGTTCAAACCATGCTATGGCAACTCTGGGCTGCAGCGGTTGAAACTTTAGGAAGTGGGACGGGGGAAATTTTTAGTTCCAAACTACAGTACCTACGAGCGCTTCGAGCGATATTCGTGGTGGAATCGTGGGCGATCGGCATTTTTCGCAACTTTTCGTCGTTCGTTACTAATGTCAATTTATTATTTGAAACTTGAAACATTGTCAAACATTCTTAGACCGTGTATTCAACGTGTGTTCTTAGTAGACTCAAGTGCGATGGTTTTTGTATGCTGTGTGCCTGACTGTAAAAAGTCTAATAAAGACATCAAAGTGCATCGGTTTCCCAAAGATCCCCAGGTAAAATGACTGTCTCTACTAAATATTTGTTCTGAGTAGGGCTGTCACTTTATAATTTATACCGTACTTCCTGTAATTTCAACATTGGAACGGTTTACGGTTGTCTTTTACCCGAAATTTGAAGCGGGTGCTCTTTATACACATGACTTTACCTGGTAGAGACTTACTTACTTAGGTATGTCTGATTATAGCTGTACAGAAAATGGCCCAATCTAATAAAAAGGCAAGACCTTAACACCATGGATATGTCAAAAGTTTTAAATAGTTATCTTGTATGCCACCGGCATTTTCCAACTGAAAGTTTAACACCCTCCATTGTCGCAGTCGAAGTGGGATATTGGCAGGAGGCTTACCAACATTATATATTCCTGGTATTCCTGCTGATCCCGAACACGGTATGAATTTTTAATTTTTCTTTTAGTTAAATATAATTGGAAAATATATTAGAAAAACAAGGTATTATTTCAAAGTCGAATTGTGATAATTACAAATTATTTTTGAATAATCTTGAGACTCAAAACTAATTATGGCGTATGTTTGTAATATTCTGTACGATTTTGTAGGACGCTCTACAGACACTGTGTTAGAAGAAGGTGAGGGAAACTTTTCAACGGAGTCTGTAACTTCTACGGCAAATCAAGTAATGACAGTGCTCATGGAAATAGAAGATGCTGCTCCAAGTTCAGGAACAGATCGAATAAAAGACATGGTTGAGGAGCCATCAACTCCGCCTCGCAAAAAGTTACGTCGTCTTTTTACACCGACCTTAGGAAATCGTACAGAAGTCACAACTATCATAATGCTTCGTACAACAGCTTTGGATTTGGACGTGAGTGCCTTAAAGCTGCAAAAGAGTTTGCTTCGTCTGGCCAACTCTTGGAAAATAAGGTGAATTCGACGACGTTAAGATTTCTTCAGTCCCAAATTGATCTCCAACATAAAAGTGACTGCGGTAGAAGATTTTCCATGGCAAGGTATAAGAAATAATATGTTTGAGTCAAACTTTAAGTTTAAATGGCGGCAAGATAGGGATCAACTTGCTTCTTGGCAGGACGTAATTAGGTTTTATTAATTGGACTCCGAATACGGTAATGATGACTTCAGAATGTGCCACCTAGCGTCATTAATTGGATAGAGACGTTAAAGGGAATAAAATACCTCTGGATAAACCTTCGAAAGCAACATTTCTCTTTTCTGTGTCCGAGGAACTTAAATCAGGATCCCTTAGAGAATTTGTTTGGATGTGTGCGTAATCGAGGGGCGCGCAACGTTAATCCTAACTGCGCATTTTGTGCTTATTCATATAAGACTTTAATAATTAATAACTTCAACTCCTCTCATTCAAAAAGCTGCTTTGAAAAAATGTATGGCATTACGGGGCAAGAATAAAAAAATTGGCGCTGTTAAGCAATTAATATAGTTAATATAATTATTATTAAGTTATTAATGTTATTACTCTTATTATTATTATTATTACTATTGAACATGATATTTTTTATAACATTTTCTATTTGTTGCATGATTAAAGCAAAATAAATGTACCACTACTTTATGTACGTATAATATTAGATAACTACCTGTTTGGCCAACTGAAATCTAGAATATGGTATTCTAATTACGATGAAATGTCTAATTAAGATTTCAGTTATCTAAATAAGTAGTAGTCTAGTATTGTACGTGGATAAAAATGGCAATATAAAATTTTCATAATTTTTAAATTTCCCTCCAATTCCGACAACAGCACCTCCAGCGACTGTAGTAAGAATTAAAACACGTTCTGCTAAAATTCGGTAGAGTCCGCAATCTATATACCAATATATATCCTTAATCTATGGTTCAAACGGCGGTTTGACATTAAAATTCTAACCTCTGACATAATTGAACGTTTTAATATCTACAATGGATTTAGTGCCGTTATAAAGGTTCTGTCGACTTGGAACATTTATTTATTTTTGATATTTACTTGACTTTAGGCATAAATACCTAAAATAAAGTAAGCCCTCTAGCACAGACTGTTTTATTTTTTGTGTTTAAAATACAAACATAATTTAATGCTACGTTTTAATAGTTTTGATGTGGAACTCTGAAATCGTTCATGGGTGACAGAGACCTTGCTTATCCTCACGCTTATGATATATTTGTTATGCATTTTTCAATTGTGTAAGTATGGAAAGTCCAGCGAAGATTCTTCGCCCATTTTTTTTATATAAAGAAGCTGGGACGTAGAGTAAGATTTAAAACAAACCAATGATTGCATAAGTCTACAGGCTTTATGTTAACCAACCAGTACGTCAAACTGTGTTTGAATGTTAACATTACTTGTCAGATTGTTTACATATTATGCTTACTTGGTCCATCTGCTGTAGTCCCTGTGTATTCATGTTAAATATTGGTTTCTATTGTCTGTTTCTCAAATTCTTAATTGCCTCTTCTTGTCATTGAACTTGCCTTCAAACCGCTTTCCTGGAAGTTTTCTTTTTTCCTGTTATCAAAATTATTTGAACAGATTTTGGCAATGTTCACATCTTATGAACTAAAAGTTACCAATGATCTTATTAAAACATTACAAATATGCAACTTCATCATTTAAGGATCCTTTTTACCAAAGATTCGGCTTAATAAAGACGCGAAGCATCTTTCTACATAGGTTTCGTTACGAATTTTATATTTAATTATTATGATAAATATATAATTACCAGAATCAAGCAAGAAAATCTGATAACCTCTAACCATGTGGTTGTGTCTGAATATATCAAGTATTTCGTGTTGTCTTTTTCTTTTACTTCTTTTTATTCTCTTTCTTTCATTGTTCATATAGATTAGTAGCTTTCCAGTGTACGCCATGCCTTTGGACATTGCTGTTCAAGATTCTTACCATCTTTCTATTAATATGCCTATCGATCTTCGTTCTACGAGTTTCTATGGGGTAAGTAGTTCGAAACTTACACCTGTCTGTCCGAAGCTCGGATAAAAGAGGAAGGTTCGTGAATAAAGCCAACACCCTATTCACAGTAAAAACATACAACGCTTGGTTATTTAATCTCGTCTTAGAATGTTTTTATTTCCAGGCATTTGCAAATACTAGGCAATGGTACCTTCTGTGATTTAACGGTCCTCTCTTATTAAGTTGTTCTTTCTGTATAGATTTTGTTCTCCTTCTTCTCATTTCTCTTCAGTTAAAGCCCAAATGATTGACCTGTATTTTCTCATATGCTATAGGAGAGGCTGACCTTAGCCATCGAGTAATCAACAGACAACCAAGAACCTATCCATAGTGTTCGAACTTGTCAAAGGTATTAATATAATAACCGGAACTATTAAATTTACTTCCAGGCTACATAAGAAGAAGGTTCATAGAACTCTTACCGTATTTGTGTAAAATATTCAACATAAAAAGTTATTCTACTTCCCCATTTTGCAATTCCGCGCTCGTGTTTTCGCAGTTTTTTTAACACAGCTTGTTAATACGGGTTGCCAAAGTAGTATACATTGTATTCATTATCACCATCCTTTTGTATCCGTCACATCATCCTCAGCTATTCTCCACCCCTGGTTTAGTTCATCCACTATCTCGTCATTCTTTTACCATCCGTCCAACAAGTTGGTAGTCGTCCTCTTCATATTTTATCCTCTATAGGTTTCTAATCAATTATTCTTTTTACACAACTACTATCTTATAGTTTTCTAAACCATTTTGATTTTAGTTTAATAATTTGTTCCATAATACCCACTCCTGCTACCCTGGAATATGTATTGGTATAATACATCCTTTAGTATTTGGCATAGCTCCCCAACCAAAATTAATTCGTTGTTGAATTTCGCAAGTCTCTTTCTATTCTAATTTCGTGACCAAGGAATGCATAGACTTGCTATAAAACAACATTTTGGCGTATCTATATTTTACATCTAAGACTGGATGTTTTTTCTAGCCCAACTCTTTTTGCTGCTATTTCTAGTTCATTGGGGATTTCTATTGCCATTCCGGTAATTGATATAATTACAATATCAATTTCGAAACGCAAAAGGTTTAGGCATTCCTCATTAATATTCATTCGCTTTGCTCGCAGTTTAAAGTTTTGGAGATATGGTAAGGCATTGCAGTGAAGAATTTAGGTGATATATCCCATAACCTTTTCTAAAGTCAACCTCGTCAATGGGTTGCTAAGAGTCTAAACTGGCTTTTAAATGTTTAGTGACTATTTTTATGAATAATCTACACATATAAGGAGACTTAGTTTTACAAGGTATAATATGCCACATTTTTTGTGTAGAATGATGGTATTGTTGTAGATTAAATAATTTTTAAATTCTATTTTTTTAACGTTCTTTATGACTTCTGTAACTATCTAACTTTCTCCGGTTGATTTGTTTTTCATTGCTCATTTATGGCTGTATTTAATTATTCTTTTGTTATGTCGGGCATTTCTTAGGAGCCGTAATTCATCACCATTCAATTTTTTTCCCTATAACATTCTTTTTTTTATTATTTATGGAGATTTATAATCTGCTTTACATATCAATAAGTAAATTAGTTAAGCAAGTTACAATGAAGGGAGAAGTAGTCCAGTGACTACACTCCGAATTAATTACTACTTATGTAACTTGTTTGGCAGATAATTTGAAAATAATGCTATGGGTCCACATCTGTAGGCCATCTTCTGTTCAGTCTTTTTCGTACTGGTGGGGGAACGTTTAGAGTTCTAGCTTCTTCGTTAGGATGTCCAGGTAGGTTGATTAAGTAGCTACTGGTTAGGTTGCGGATTACTTCTTCAACAAGGGGTATGCCTGAGTCCTCATGTACGGTTTTGTTGCCGACATACCAAGGGGCATCGAATATCATTCTTAGTATTTTGGATTGCAACCTTTGGATGATTTTAATATTTGAAGGTTTAGCACAACTCCAAAGTTGGGCTCCATATGTCCAAATAGGTCTGATTATACATTTGTACAGGAGAATTTTGTTGTTAGTTGTTAGTTTGAATTTCCGACCGATTGAACAACTCATCTGTCGCAGCTTGAGGTTAATTTGTATTCTCTTGTTCATGATATGGGCTTTCCATGTTAGTCTGCGATCCAGAGTTAATCCTAGATATTTTATCTCGTTTTTCACAGGAAGTCGGATACCGTTAATTGTTATTTCAGGGCATCCAATATGTCTACTATTACTACTATTGGATTTTGACATAGGGCAGCACCAAGCAATTAAGCATGTCTGCCCCCCTCGATCGTCAAAGCGGCCGGCCGCCCCGCCGCCCGAGGGGACGTCTTAAAGGAGGGATAAGCGGGTTCCGCCGTTGCACTGGCATCGCCCACCCGGATTTATTATCATCCGGGCGTCAGCCAAGCATCCTGACTTCCTGATTTGCGGCTCAGGCATTATTTACCGGGTTAGCCCCGAGACTCAACGAATCTCGGGGCCAACCTAACCGTACAATATGTCTATTTGTAAATGTGACATGGGCTGATTTAAGTTGGTTCATTGTTACTCGCCAACTGTCGAGCCAGTCTTCGGAGGTTATCTGACTCCACTTGTGGGTTCTCGTTTGCAACAATTAAGGCGGTATCGTCCGCAAAAGTAGCGATTTTTGTGCTGGCTGTAGTTGGAATATCAGCAGTAAAAAGTAGGTAAAGGAAGGGTCCCAGCACCATACCTTGTGGTACTCCTGACTTGGTGGGATGATATGTGGATGTTTCCAGATTGAATTTTGTTTAAAAGTAGCGGTCGGATAGATAGGATTTGAGTAAGAGATAATAGGGTATGGGTAGAGTAAGCTTCAATTTGTATAATAGCCCAGTATGCCACATGCGGCCGAAGGCTTGTTTTATGTCAAGGAAGGCGGCAGTATATAATTTCTTCTCATCAAGACCATTAAGTATTTCATTCGCTATTCTATGAGTTTGCTGGATTGTGGAGTGGTGCTCTCTGAAGCAGAACTGGTATGATGGTACTATTTCACTCAGATCAACTGCCTGTGTAAGCCATTTCAACAGGAGTCTTTTAAATATTTTAGACATAGTTGGAAGTAAGCTAATGGGCCGATATTATTCTGCATCTTGTGGTGGTTTACCGGGTTGGTGGATCATTACTACTTGCGCGAACTTCCAAGTTACTGGATAATACGCTAACCTTATCATACCATTATAGATGGTGGTCAGTAACACTATTGCTTTTCTAGGTAGTTGTTTAAGTATTAGAGGCGAGATTAAGTCAAACCCAGGACCTTTATAGTTTTTTCCTATAGATATTTCGTTTTTCACTTCCGCCGGGGAGAAAGGTTTAATAGGCAATGTCATTGGGCAAGGACTGTCCAGGAAGTTCTCGATTTCTTGATCGTCATTATTGTTGTTTGCCTGAGGTGGACTAAATACTGTTGATAGATGCTCCGCGAAGATGGTTGCCTTTTCCTGTTCTGTTTTCTCCCAACTATCCTCTTGTTTTCTTAATGGAGGGATGTGGGCGACTGGTCTTTTGAATTTGTTCGTCGCTTTCAAGATGGAATGGTCCTCTTTTGATAACGCAGTGATATAGGTTTCAAACGTAGCGTTTCGGATCTCTTGCAATGTTGACTGTAATTGCCTTGTAAGTCTATTGTCTGTGTTTCTATCAATAGGATTTTGACTTCTTTGCCATTTGCCTCTGGCTCTCCTTTTTTTTGCAACAAGTTCACGAATGTGTAAGGGTACGTTGTTGACGGTATTCACATCTCGACTTGTCATTGGGGTAGATTTCCAAGATGCTTCAACGGTTATTTCTATTTCCTCTATTTGTAGCCGTTTATCCAACTTTGTCTTTGAGTTTGAATTTTTTTTTCTCGCACTAGATATTGTGTTTCTTAATAAAAACTGTACATTTTTGTTTTCTCTTACTATGTCTTTTACATAGGTACAGGGTGCTAAATCTTCTGTATCTTTCAGAATTTCTTTGTGTACCTATACCTGTATCTATACTTACATACATCTCCTTTTTTCATATTTGGGTTACTACTTTATGTAATACTTGTAATAAGCTTCCTCAAACATTTGTGTATTATATCATTTCCAGTGACTTTGTTATTTGTTTTTCACTTACTATATGATTCAAGAAACTTATTTCGCTTTAATGGGTTTATCTTTTAGTAAGGTAAATAGTTCGTTTGTGGAAAAAACGTTTAACGTTTTGGTTAATACCACAACAAGTAGCTAAAACTTTTTTTTTTGTTATATTTCCAAGAGTATTTACAATCTATTTCTATAACAAGAGTAACATTCAGTAAATAATTTTACAAAGGTATAATGACATGCAAGAGAGCTTTCCAATGAAAATACTCTTTCCAAAGGTTACTTAATATTACTTAATTTTCTAACCTAATTTTCTAACTCTAACTCTAACTAATATACTAAATATACTAATATACTAAATATGTACAATATGCAAAGTAACGTGTAAAAATTACTAATTGAATCTGGTTAGAAGATCTATCGGTTCAGATCTTCTTAGACGTGACATGTTTGATCGTACTAGCCGGTTTGCTGCTAGTTGATTGGTGTGTACTCGAAGTCTGTCGTGGTATCTTATGCTGAAGGTTTTAATTTCTTCTCTGACGGACGGCATAAAATAAAGTCCAACGGATAATCAATGTCTGTGGGTTCATAGAGTTAAGGCTGGCCTAGCCCCATCAGACTTTTTTCTATTCAAAAACTTAAAAAAGCATCTCAGGGGAAAGCGTTTTACATCTGATGAAGCACTCAAAGAAGCTGTTGAACAATATTTTACAGAGTTGCGGAAAGAATTTTTTTCCGAGGATATGGAGCAATTGGAAAAAATGGAATAAATGTATACGTGTTGAAGGGAGTTAGTAGGAAAATAAAGAATTGTTAATATGATGTGTGTGTTTTTCCATGGCTAGGTAGATAACATAAAAATACGCCCTCGTATTACAATTACTTGTTAATGGCGGTATAATACCTACAAGAAAACAAGTATTACGATGTAATTAATTGCGAACTACGAAACAAATTGATTTTTAAATAGATTCAAACTTTTACCCTTGGTGTGTATTGCTTTCTATTTTGAACTGCCTCTAGTTAAGATATTTAGAAAAATGAATATTTTAAGAAGAGTTGTATTAATGACAGTAATATTAATACTGTTTTTTAATAATAGTACTGCATTTTCTTCTATGCGGTGGACCTGGGCCTTGGAGCGTAAGTATCGTAAAATTACCAAAATATAAATTTTAAGGCGTTTCTGGTTAATGTGAAACAAATGCTTTTTGTATTATCAATTCTTCGAATTTTTCTCGCAAATTGAAATGAAAAATAATTGAGGGGAGATGATTACAGTCAGAATTTTTAAAGATCTACTTGTAAAGTTTACAAAATTTTACAAGCCTAATATTTTACGAAAAGAAAAGAAAAATATGTATCTTCCAATCACTAATACCAGATTTCCATTTTTATTTGCAGAATTTCGTCTATATTTTCTTGGATCTAATAATAATCATGATTGCAATTCGTCAACGGCAACTAGATTTAAAGAACATAAAATTAAATTTTCACGATATACAGGTGGATTAGATACCATAAGGCTATTCCGAAAATTTTCTTGGAGTGAGTTCAAAGCAACAATACCGATATATTTTGCAGGTAAAAGTTAACAAAAAACAAAAGCAAAAAAACTCGAACTGTTTTTGTTACAATTTGCAAATCAGAACGAAACATTATCCGAATAATGCTTACGAAATATAAAAAATGCAGCGTGCTTTACATACGTATATCATCTCATCTTTACTAGATGATACGCGAACGTTCCAGTCTTTGTTTTATGAGTAACTGGCAACATTTTCACGCAATTCGAATTAATTATCCCGGGTGATTCTTGACTTATACTCATAATTGCGAGGAATGATAGTTCGTGATGTGTCGTGATGGGTAATTAAAAAAAAAATGTAGTAAAAACTTTTTTTGTGTAGTCAATGGTAAACGGTCATTTTACTATGTAGAAAATAGTAAAGTAATGTGGCATTTTACTCGTTAGCAACCTTTACTCATTAGCAACACTTTACTCATTAGCAACCACTTCATTCCTTAGCAACACAGTCTGTTTGTTTACTTGTTACTATGTACGTGTTGTAGTTGCTATGTTTCCGTACAAACATAACCTTGATAAATTTGTCTAGAAAATTAGTTTCATTCGAACTTTTAGT
Source organism: Melanotus villosus (assembly GCA_963082815.1). NCBI lineage: Eukaryota > Metazoa > Arthropoda > Insecta > Coleoptera > Elateridae > Melanotus > Melanotus villosus. Next base: position 42,550,076 of record OY720425.1, read on the forward strand.
ACTTACACAAAAAAATAGCGTACCTATTCAACGCGTAAGAAAAGTTGTTTTCTAGCTCGTGGAATTGTAATTCACTCGCTAACGCTCGCGAATCAAACATTTTCCACTCGCTAGAAAACTGCCACTTTTCTTTACTTGTAGAATAATCTACTATTTTTGTGTACTCAATGGTAATCGGTCATTTTACTATGTAGAAAATAGTAAAGTAATGTGGCATTTTACACGTTAACAACACTTTACTCGTTAGCAACACTTTACTCGTTAGCAACCAACACTTTACTCCTTAGCAACACTTTACTCGTTATCAACCAACACTTTATTCCTTAGCAACACAGTCTGTTTGTTTACTTGTTACTATGTACGTGTTGTAGTTGCTATGTTTCCGTACAAACATAACCTTGATAAATTTAACAAATTTGTCTAGAAAATTAGTTTCATTCGAACTTTTAGTACTTACACAAAAAAATAGCGTATTCAACGCGTAAGAAAAGTGATTTTCTTTACTTGTAGAATAATCTACTATTACATCATCCTATAACATTATCATGCTAATAACTCCTTAGCAACGAGTTATGTTATGATACATTTAACAGCACTAGTGCTGTAAAGCTTATAACAGCACGATATGGCTGATTTACGTTACTATTTATGAATTGTCATTGAACTGTCACTGAAAATAATTTTTTATTTTTTGAAAAAGATTGTTATCGGATGATATAAACCGTGTTACGACACGCGTAACGTTATTTGCTGGTTACATTACTCGAGAATTAAAAGAACTCGCTTCTTCGTCGCTCGTTCTTTCAAACTTTTCTCTCGTAATGTAAAATGCTTCATAACGCTACTAGTATCGTAAATTACTATTATCTAATTCCGTTTTGAAAAGTTGAATTTTACCTAACCTTTTGACGTTATGAAACGTCACTTTTTACATAACTGATGCGATATGAGTTTTGTAATAGTAATTTACGATACTAGTAACGTTATGAAGCATTTTACATTACGAGAGAAAAATTTGAAAGAACGAGCGACGAAGGAGCGAGTTCTTTCAATTCTCGAGTAATGTAACCAGCAAATAACGTTACGCGTGTCGTAACACGGTTTATATCATCCCATAATAATTTTTTTCAAATTTTAAAAAATTATTTTCAGTGACAGTTCAATGACAATTCATAAATAGTAACGTAAATCAGCCATATCGTGCTGTTATAAGCTTTACAGCACTAGTGCTGTTAAATGTATCATAACATTAAAAACTCTAGTAACAAATTAAAAACTGTCTGGAATATTTTCAATAAGGCGCGTGGCAAAGATAAAAAGATTTCTTCTTTGAAAATTAACCATGATGGTGAATCCATTTCAGATGCACATAGGCTTGCGGAAATATTTAATCATCATTTTAGTACAATAACTAATGCTGATGCTCGTGCGTTTAAAAGTCGCTATCAGGAATCCATATTATCAAATAAAAACTTCTTTCTCTTTCCAACAACTTCTAACGAAATTCTACAGGTTATAAAGCAATTGCCGTCAAAATATTCTTCTGGATACGATAACTTACCAGCTCCCGTTATTAAAGAAGCTGCAGATATTATATGCGTTCCGCTAGCCCATATGTTTAATGAATGTATTAGCTCCGGCATCTTTCCAGAAAAACTCAAAGTGGCCAAAGTTATTCCCGTTCACAAAAAAGGAAATACTGAACTTATAAATAATTACCGTCCAATTTCTCTCTTGTCAATATTCTCAAAAATTTTTGAAAGAATAATTTACAAAAGACTAATTAATTTCTTTACTAACAACAACTTGTTTGCATCTAATCAATTCGGTTTCCTTCCAAATAAGTCTACTGTTTCTGCTATATTTGAATTCACATCCCAGCTACTTAATCACTTAGAAAACAAAGATTCAGTTATGGGATTATTTTTCGACTTATCGAAAGCTTTCGATTTAATTAACCACAAATTGCTGTTAAATAAACTTGAAAAATACGGTGTTCGAGGTATAGCACTTAAGTTCTTTGCATCTTATTTAACCGATAGATCTCAGTTTGTATATATTAAGTCTACAACTAACAATGTATTATCGGAAGCTTCATCCAGACTAGTTCCAATGACTAGAGGAATACCCCAAGGGTCATTACTGGGTCCTTTATTATTTCTAATTTTTGTTAACGATCTTTCCGAATTTGTAGGGAAAAATTCAGTATATCAGTATGCGGACGATACATCCTGCCTTATACATAGCACCTCAATTTCTGGGTTATCCACAGCGGCTTGCGAAATAGCTGAAAAAATGCTGAATTGGTGTGAATTAAATCAACTAAAACTTAACACAGAAAAAACTGGTTGTTTAGTCTTTAAAGGTTCCTCAGACCAATCTCTGCTGGTAAAGTTAGCCGGTAAATCATGTGTACAAAGCGATTCTATAAAATTTCTGGGCATTGAAATAGATGACGCTCTTCGATGGTCAGGTGTAGTTGACAGCGTTTTAGCAAAATGTAATACGGCAACATACCTAATACGTTACGTAAAAAATAATATCAGCACTGCGAACTTGATATTATTTTATTATGCTTATGTGCAAAGCGTAATCCAGTACGGTATCTGTTTTTGGTATAATTCATCCGACAGCTTCAGAGTTTTTATAGCTCAAAAGAGAATAATTCGAGTTATGCTAAGTCTAAAAAGTAGAACATCCTGTAGAGAATCTTTCCTAAAAACTGGTATCTTAACAGTACCTTCCTTATACATTTATTCTACAGCCATACTTACTAGGAAACATTTGCATTTATTTCAAAAAAATAATGATATTTATAACAATATGGTAAGGAGAGGTGGCGCATCTCTTAGTATACCTGTTCATCATTCAGCACTATACGAGAAGGGTCCATACTATAACTGTATCAAAATTTATAACGCCTTGCCGCCACAAATCAAAAATTCATCATCTATTAGTTGTTTTAAACACAAACTAAAAATGTTCTTGAAAAGCGCTGCTTTTTATTCACTTGCTGAATTTCATGCACATCAAAAAATAACTAAGTAACTACAACTTTTTTCCTAGACTTTGCGTAGTGACTTATTAACGTACCTGTACTTTTTTCCTTTGTATTAATTATGCTATGTATGAATGTGATGTTTACTTGTGTATGTCTATATATACATTCCATTTTATTTTATGTAATGTAACATTAGCTTATATATTATCTTGTTGACAAATTGCAATGATTCCTCTGGCACATCATGAATCCTTACGCAATAAAGAAATTATTATTATTATTATTACATAACTCGTTGCTAAGGAGTTATTAGCATGATAACGTTATAGGATGATGTAATAGTAATTTACGATACTAGTAACGTTATGAAGCATTTTACATTACGAGAGAAAAGTTTGAAAGAACGAGCGACGAAGGAGCGAGTTCTTTTAAATCTCGAGTAATGTAACAGCAAATAACGTTACGCGTATCGTAACACGGTTTACATCATCCTATAATAATTTTTTTCAAAAAATAAAAAATTATTTTCAGAGACAGTTCAATGACAATTCATAAATAGTAACGTAAAACAGCCATAACAGCACGTTATAAGCTTTACAGCACTAGTGCTGTTAAATGTATCATAACATAACTCGTTGCTAAGGAGTTATTACCATGATAACCTTATAGGATGATGTAAAGCTTATAACAGCACGATATGGCTGATTTACGTTACTATTTATGAATTGTCATTGACTGTCACTGAAAATAATTTTTTATTTTTTGAAAAATATTATTATAGGATGATATAAACCGTGTTACGACACGCGTAACGTTATTTGCTGGTTACATTACTCGAGAATTAAAAGAACTCGCTCCTTCGTCGCTCGTTCTTTCAAACTTTTCTCTCGTAATGTAAAATGCTACATAACGTTACTAGTATCGTAATAGCTATTTATGTATCAAGTTGCAAAATGATGGACTTTTTATCACCAGGCGTGAAATAGTTCGTCGAGGCGAAGCCGAGATGAACAACACGCCATGTGATAAAAAGACATGTTTTGCAACGTGTTTCATACAAGATTTTATCCAATTCAGATAACAAAATGTAAATGCCACATCTTCTTAAAAGAGGAGTTGGGTCATCGTGATAAAATGGGAGTGATAAAATGGGAGCATATTTTGTAACTAGTTACAAAATGAACCACTTTTCGCAACTAAAATCATCTTTTTGTAACTAGTTACGAAATGGAAGCATATTTTGTAACTAGTTACAAAATGAACCACTTTTCACAACTAAAATCAATGTCAAAATGTTGACATTTCGTAACTGAATTGGATAAATTACTATTACGTAACTGAGTTACGTGCCAAGTGCGGAAAAGTGGATTTTTACTAGACGAGTATGGGAGGTGCCATACGAGTCTTGTTAAATCACTTTTCTGACGCGGCGCGTATACTATTTTTTCGCATTTTATATTCTCACATAAAAAGTTATCTAAATTTATTGTGATACATTCTGAATAAAATTAATAAAAACACTGAAAAAAGTAGGCGGATTCTCGATAACATAGTAACCTGACAGGAACTGTTTTTGACATAACAGCATTCAATTCAAACAAATAATAGCTATTTATGTAACAAGGACATAAAGTAGAACTTTATTGGACGAGTCGCTGTTTATGGACGAGCGAGCTTGCGACCGAGTCTAATAAATGAGGCGAGTCCTTAAAGTTCGTTTATGTACGAGTTACATACAAAGCTTTATGTTCGACTGCTCTAGAGGAACTGAATATCTTCTAAAATTATTTTTTTATTTCCCTATATAAAAATTCGGTATAACTTAGTGTGCTTTTCTAGTGTTGCAAATGTCAAAAATTGTTTAAATACGATTTCATAATTTATTATCTTTATACAAAGAAATTGATACTTTAGAAAGTGTAGAAGAGTTGGCAGCAAGTGCCAAAGAATAAATATGTTAATTAAATTGTTTGAATTTGTTATTTCATGTAAATAAAAAATTCCATTTTGTGACAGTGACAGATGAGTCCAATAAAGTATAAAGTAAAAGTACTAGTCCAATAAAGTGACACATTATGGACACTAAATGCATCCATAATCAAGTGATTATGATGCAGTCGGACATAAATACATTTTTTTTTTAAATCTAATTCCGAAATGGATTTGAGTGACGAAAATAACTTGGAAAACCATTCAGAAGATACCTTAAATGCTGCCCGAGAAGCTGTCAAATTCAGTGGCGGCTCGCCAGGTGAAGTAGATGAAGTGCCTCTTCACCTAAAATTTGTGCATCCAAATTATTTTATATTAAAATTATTTTTTATTTGTCGACACTTCAATACTACGTATTGAGAGGATTTTTTTATTACAAATGCATATTATTTACCATAATATACGCAACTGTCCACTAGCCTATTTTGTCCCTGTTTACACCGCATTCGAATGAAACGAACGAGCCTGAACGGAAGAGTTGGAATTGACTGGCTTTAACTCTGCTCGTTGCCATGGTAACGAATACGTCATCACCACCTCGAGCGGTTCGTTGACACATGTTGAATCGCTAGAGTGAAGTGTTTAGTTCTCTATCGGCGAACAATTTCACTAAATCCACATCGTGTCGCGTGTTGGTGTTGATTTATTTTATAATTCATTACTGCACAAAAATGAATCGACACGTGAACCTTTTTGTTTACCTTTTTATATAAACATCACGTCCGTGCAATAAGGAGAGAGACGCTAACCTACTTATTTTTCATTATTAGTATTATTAGTCAGTTAAATGCTAGATATAGTCTTGAAGCATATGTGTCATACAAAGGACGTATTAAAATAATAGTAAATCAAATATCTGTGATTTTATTAAATATCTGCAGGCTCCTAATTATCCAATAGTCGGTTATCACTGATTTCAAATAATTGAAACTCATGTCTTGTTTTGGTGTTTGTTGTTTGTGTGTTTGTTTTGCAATAAGTGTGTGATTTTAATCATGAAACAAAGGCTTTAACAATTTTTGCAAAAAAGGACTTAAAAGGTAGTGGTAAATCATATAATCTTAAATTTAAAACCGTTTGGTTCACCGAATACAAATGTATATGTAACAGCCCAATACTACAAAAATTATTTTGTTGGCGCTGTTTGTTCTTTTGTGCAAAACAGTCTGTTTGGAATAGAGGGGGATTTGCAGATTTATTAAATATTACAAGGGCGTTTCATAAACACGCTGATTCTAAAGAACATTTAATGTGTGCATTAAAATTGAAAAATTTTGAAAAAAAAACCGCAAACCATAAGTGATGCTTTAAAAGAAAATGCTAGACTTTTTAAGGTGCAGTTTAATGAAAACGTTCGATTGAATAGACTTTTTCTTCAGACATTATCGACGCAGTTCTATATTTAAGTAAACAAGAATTAGCGGTCCACGGTCATGATGAAAGCAAAGATTCAACAAACCGAGGAAAGATCAAGGAATTTTTAGCAGCATTTTTATCAAGAAGTCTTATAGAAATCATATACCTAAGGAATACGATATCTCACGATAGACTCTTCTCTTTGGCGAATATTTCAATTCAAAAAGAACTCTTACTAGGGTTAATTAAAAACCAACCATTTTACGAAGATATTACCAACAAATTTGCTACCCTAAAAGACAGAAGGATTGACTTGGTGTACAAAAATTAGGTAAGTCTAAATAAAAAGTTTTTTTTTAATTTACCACAATAGCACTTCTACTATTTTTTGACCCACGAGCCGCCACTGGTCAAATTGCGTTTTAATGAAATCTGGCGTTGCTATGCAGTAATGGTTGCTATATTGTAAAGTGACCCATTACTTCACGATTTTGAGTGTACTAATGTAATACATTAGTGTATGAAATGCGAAAAAGAATATTTTTGCATTTTGACAAAAAAAGTGGACTTTTTTTATCAAAAAATCATAAAGAAAGCAACACTTTTTTTATTTACATTTTGCATTAAGTAAGTATGCTTTAAATAAAATATTGTAAATTGTCAGTTTGACAACTGTCAATTCTCAAATCCTTTTTATCCTGTTTTGAGGGATTTAAAATGTAAAAATGCAAAACAATATTGTGTACAACTCGTATGAAAGCATCTTTTTTTCACTCGTTTGAGTGATGCACTCCGGCTTCGCCGTCGTGCATCAAACTTCAAACTCATGAAAAAAAGTATTGCTTTGTTTTGTTTATATATATTGAATGAAATAATACACAGATACACACAGTTAGTTTAAAGATTCATTCATCTATTTAGCAACTATTACATGTCAAACTCTTCATAGGAAGTGTCTCCCGTCCCTACTAAGTTACTATTATTACACCTTCTTTCTCAAGTTCATCTTTAATATATTTAACACACTTATTTTAAATTCAGAACATTGAACAATACTTAAAACCTTAATAAATAATTCTCGAATTTTGTTGGCATTCTCCTTGTTCTGTGACTCTGTCTTCTTTCGACCTCTTCGTTAGGCACCTCTTCATTTTTCTTAGGAGTAGCCCCTTTCGAGTTGTCGCTGTCGGCTTCATTTGGTTTTTTACGCTCTTCATTTATTTCTTCTGGTTCTTGGGTATTTCTTTCTTCAAGTTCAGCATGTTTTCGTAAATCTCTTCTGTTTCTCCGAATATCTTGACCAGTTCCCGTTGTTATTATATAGGACCTTGGAGCTGAGTGGATTCCTTTCACTATTCCTGGTTCCCATTCGTTACCTCTATTAACAGTAATCTTGTCTCCTACGTATAGTTCTGGTAATATTCTTGCACTTCGGTCGTAGTACTTCTTCTGATACTCTTGCTGCTTTACTAACTCCTTCGGAACATTCTTTTGAAATTTAGGTTTCAAGTCATGTTTAGTCGTAGGTAATTTATCTCGTAATCTTCTACTCATAAGCATCTCTGCTGGTGATTTGCCAATTCCAGTAATTGGAGTATTTCTATAACTTAATAAAGCCTCGTTTAAACCAGCTTTACCATCTTCCATCTTCTTAAGTATTCCCTTGGTAATTTTTACTGCGTTTTCTGCCATGCCATTAGATTGTGCGTATGTTGGACTTGTAGTGATGATTTCAAAATCGTACTCTTTTGCGAATGATCTAAATTCTTTACTTCCAAACGGCATATTGTCTGCTATTACTTTTTCTGGTATCCCATGTGTAGCAAATACTGATTTTACTTCTTTGATAATGACCTCCGCTGTTTTTCTTCGTAATTGTTTTACTTCTATCCACTTTGAATAGTAGTCCTTTATAACAATAAACTGCTTATCTTTCCATTCACATACGTCCATACCAATCTTTTCCCATGGTCGATCCGGAATTGTATGTGACAGTAGTGGCTCTTTTTGATTTTTAGTTGCAAATTTCATACAGTTGTTGCAAGTAGTCACCATTTCTTCTATCTGTTTAGATATTCCATACCAGTACATAATTGATCTTGCTCTTAATTTTGTTTTTTCTATGCCCTGGTGTCCTTCATGCAACAATTTAAGCATGTCTTTTCTCAACTGTTCTGGTACAATGACCTTGTTATTTTTAAATAATAAGTCTTCTGATACTGAAATATCAGCTCTTACATTCCAATATGGGCTTGCAATGCGATCCACTTTATTTCTATTTTCCGGCCATCCATTTTGATGATACTTTAAAACTGCTTGTAAAACAGGGTCTTGTTTTGTTTTTTCTACAAAATCTTTTCTTCGTTCTGCTGTGATGGCTAGGTATTTGTTTACTATATGTACAGCTTTAACTATTTCTTGTTGATCTTTGTCTTCTATAGGATATTCTTTAAGAAAAGCTCTCGAAAGGTAATCTGCTGCATACATTTCTTTCCCAGGCACGTATGTGACCTTTACATTATATCTCATCACACGAAGCATTAATCTCTGTAACCTTGCAGCGATTTTACCTATTTCTTTGGTATTTACAATCGTTTGTAGTGGTTTATGATCAGATTGTATTAGCACCTCTTTGCCATAAACATATTGATGGAATTTTTCTAATGCGAATGCAATACTCAACAGCTCTTTTTCTATCTGAGCATAGTTACATTCTGAGGTTGTTAACGCTCTCGATGCATATGCAACTGGTTGTTTATTTTGAAGTAAACATGCACCCAGACCAGCCTTCGAAGCATCACATTGTATTATCACTTCGTCGTTGCAATCAAAAAATTTTAAAATTGGTGCCTCACACAATGCATTTTTTATATTATTCATAGCTTGTTCGTGTTTCTTATCCCAATGCCAACTGACATCTTGTTTTAATAGTTCTCGTAAAGATGTGGTAAGTTCTGATTTATTACGGACAAATCTGCTTAGAAAATTCACCATCCCTAAAAACTTCATCAGTTCTGGTTTGGATTTTGGGTTTTCCATCTTTACTATTGCTTTGATTCTTTCTTTATTTGGTTTTAATCCATCCTTACCAAATACATGTCCCAAATAATTTACTTCTTGTACTCTAAACTTAAATTTATTTGGATTAAATTTTACATTGTTTGTTCTCGCCTTTGTTAATACATTTAGTAAAACTTTATCGTGTTCATTTTCTGTTTCACCTGCAATAATTATGTCATCGCACATTATCTGCACTCCCTCGATATCTCCAAATATCTCTTGTCCCTTTTTCTGAAATACTTCCGGAGCAGATTTTATGCCAAATGGTAATCGCAGGAATTTGTATCTTCCGAAAGGTGTGTTGAATGTACACAATTCTGAGCTCTGTTCATCCAATCTTATTTGCCAAAAGCCATCTTTCATATCTAATACAGAAAATACAGTCTTTTTATTCATCTTACCAGCAATTTCTTCTACTGTTGGTGTATAATGATGCTCTCGTTTAATATATTTGTTCAAATCTTTTGGATCCAAGCATAACCGTAGTTTTCCATTTTGTTTTTCCACTATAACTAAGCTGTTGACCCACTCAGTAGGTTTGTCTACTTTCGCTATGACTCCCATTTCTGTTAACTGACTCAGAGTCTCTTTTAGTTTTTCTGACAATTGAAACGGAATTTTTCTTGGTGGATGAACAACGGCTATTGCTTTTGAATCCAAGCTGATGTGATGTTCTCCCTGCAACTCTCCCAGGCCATGAAAAACATCTCTAAATTCTTTTAAAATGCTTTCTCTGGAACATTTTGTTAAATTATTCACTCTTTTAATGAGTTCCAATTTTTCGCATGCATTTACTCCTAATAAAGCTTGTGAATCAACATCTACTACTACAAAATCTAATACTGTTTCAGTAATTTTGCTCTTAACATTAAGACTAACCTGACCTTTTGGCTTTACTCTGTGATTACCATAGGTCACTAATACTGTAGATGTTGGTCGTAGTTGAAATTCATTGAAGTGTTTCTCATGAATTCTCAGCGGTAGAATGTTTACTTCAGCTCCTGTATCTAGTTTAAATCGAACCTTCTTGTCCTCTACCTGCACGACCTCCAACCAAGCCTTTGTTGCTCCTTCCACACAGGTTTCTTCTATTTTAGTTTCATTCTTAGCAGTAATGCATGATATAACTATGTCGCTATCTGTTTCGCTTATGTTCTCATTTTCTTCTATGTTCTGTATTTTCTTTCTTTTACATTTTGCGGCGTAGTGATTGTATCCTTTACATTTATAACACGTCTTTCCGAAAGCAGGGCAGTGTCCATATTTATGGATGGTACCACATTTGCCACACTCTTTTTCTTGCTTATTTTTTATTTGTGTTTGTCTAGGTGGAACCTCTGTGTTCTTGTCACTTCTTTTTATGTGTTTGTTTTTAACTGAGTCTACACTTGAATCATTTTCTTTTGTTTTGTCTTGTAATTCTATAATCTGTTTGCGAGTATTTTCTGCTGCTCTACAGGTAATAACTGCTTTTTCTAACGTCAAGGTTGACTCCGTTAATAATTTTTCTTTTACCCTCTTATCTCTGATACCTGCTACGATTCTATCTCTGATCAATCTATCTTTCAGCCTATCGAATCCACAGGTGCTCGCTCTTTTCTTTAAATCTGTATAAAATGCTTCAAAAGTTTCACCTTCAAGTTGTACTCTTGTGAAAAATTTGTAACTTTCAAAAACTTCGTTTTTCCTAGGCAAGCAATACTCTTCCATTTTATTTATAACATCGTCTAAGTTATCGTTACTTTCGTCTTCTGCATACACTAAGTTATTGTATATATCTAGCCATTCCTCACCTAACATAGTTAATAACAGTGCTATTTTTCTTTTATCTGGCTTTTCCTGAAGCCCAGAAGCTTCCACATATAATAGATATTGTTGTTTCCATTTAACCCAATTTTCTGCAAGATTCTCATTAATCTCTAAAGGATTGGGGCACCTTAATCCAACATAATTGGCCATTTTCCTATCTTCCCTACAATATAAAATTATATTATGTGTTTTAATTGTAATTTTTTTTTCACTCAGATTTTCCTGCTCTTGGAAAGTTATAGGTTATATTTCTTGGTTCGAATGGTTCCCGCTTCACACAGAAAATGCGGTTCTAGCTCTTTTCTTTATTTCAGGACTTCTATTAGTTCTTTCTTATTCTGACACCATGTTTTGTTTATATATATTGAATGAAATAATACACAGATACACACAGTTAGTTTAAAGATTCATTCATCTATTTAGCAACTATTACATGTCAAACTCTTCATAGGAAGTGTCTCCCGTCCCTACTAAGTTACTATTATTACAATTACTAGTTGTACAAATAACTATTACACAACCCAATTTTAAATCAAATGTCATGCATATGCCTACTATAATAATAAATAAAATAATTGATTGCTTGCCAAATATTGACAATGAATTATTATTTAGAAAGTGGAAGAATGAAATTACGAAATTAGATAAAATTTTGTACGTAACACGTTATGAAAAGCGATATTGTTTGTCTCGCCTTATTTGCAAAACTCGCTAACGCTCGTTTTGGCAAACTTACGACTCGTATATCGCTCTTTTCATAACTGATTACGCATTTATTAACGGAGATAACGAATTAATTATGTTGAGAGTGGTCAACTGGTAAAATACAGGGTGATTCTAAATATATGCGACAAACTATGGGTGGTTATAACGGACACCAAAACAAGCAATTTTTGTTAATAAGCCCATGTCCGCAAATGAGCCGTTTTGGCACTAGTGTGAATCAAAGGTGGTTGATATGTACAATTTCAACTCCGAAACCTTTCTAGATATGACCTGGTACTATACCGGGTGTGGCCTGACATGTGAGACATAGGAGAAGTACATGCGATTTTGATAATTGCTTAATTTTATCTCTCCAGCTGAACCGTTTAGTTTTTGTACGTTCTTGCTTGGATGAGTAGTACGCTATTAAGCAATTGATTCTTAACTAATTAGGACAATTTAGCTCCTAAACGTAAAATAAAGTAAATATTTTAACTAAAAAGTCATACATGCACCCATCATGCACCTTATGACATCTTGCTTAAAGCCTTATTTGTTCGTAATAAATTCTGAAATTTCCATAGTGATGCTGCAGCTCATCAGAACAAGTCTAGTTGATCAAATTTTTGTAGAATTAATATCAGTCCAATAATCAGCAAAAAAATACCATTTCTCCTTCATTTCAGATAAATTTCGTACTATAATCGACTGGAAAAGAAAAGTACTTTTCGATGAATAGCTATAACGTAAGCAACAGTTAGCCAAGAAGATAATATTCACATATATTTTCAATTTCCCATACATTTTACCTATGTCTCACATGTCAGGCCACACCCGGTATAAGTAAACTTGAAGAGCGCGACAGCGCAAGCAACTTTCGTTCAGAAACCGAACTTATATCTAGAGTCGTTACGGAGCTAGGGTATCGTTTGTCAAGATCGACGTGCCCCGACGGATGTTTCAAAGTCCCTAGCTCCGTAACGACTCTAGATAAAGGTTCGGTTTCTCGTGCTGTCGCAATCTACAAGTTTACTTCTATAGTTCCAGGTCGTATCTAGAGCGGTTTCGGAGTTGAAATTGTACGTATCAAACTGCCTTTGATTCACTCTAGTGTCAAAACGGCTCATTTGCGGACATGGGCTTATCAACAAAAATTGCTTGTTTTGGTGTCCTTTATAACCACCCAAAGTTTGTCGCATATATTTAGAATCTTAAGAATCACCCTGTATTTTACCAGTTCACTACTCTCAACATAATTAATTCGTTATCTCCGTTAATAAAAAAGCTTTTATTCACAATCATTATAGTAATATGTCGATTCCTAACCTTTTAGGGGTTGGGAAATACGTCATTCCTAACTGTAATGACAATCTCTTGGGTGGAAAGTGACAGAAAACACTTCCCACCCACGGGCGCGAATAGTTATTTGCGCTCCAAGTTATGGTAAGTGAACTTTTTTATCCGAGGTGGTAATTTGTGGACCGAAGTGCAGCTGAGGTCCATAAAGCCACCGAGGATAAAAAAGAAACTTACCTACGCGTTGCGCATTACGTTTTTCTCACTACCACAAAATAAAATTCATTAATAATTTAACAAAAATTGTGACGTTTATATTTATGACAGTTTAACGGCGCTGTTGCTATGGTACAAACAAACACATAAACGCAATTTCTGTTTTCAGTAACGAAAAGAATGAAATCAAACATTTTGTAAATACACCTTCATTTAACATTCAACGTTGTTCCAATTGTAAAATTAGTTTTAATATTAATAAATAAGCACGTATTCTCCATTATAACTATTTATTTTTTTTATGTCCGTTATGGTGTAGCGTTATGGGGTACCATGCGCGGAAAATGACCTGGCGTGGTAAATCGTCTTTTTTGTCCTTAGATACAGTAGTGTTTTTGTTCAACTAAATGTTTTAGTTTCCATTATTGTCGACTTTTTGACAATGAAATGTCAATTTACCAAGGTGGTAGTGAGAAAATGTTTATGTACGATTGCCTAGCGACACTGTCATAGATTTATATGCTAAAGTAGGCTAAAATAAATTATAATAGAGCTGTCAAAAAATATTAATAAAATTAATTTAAAATTCATGATTAATGATTGTGAATAAAATAGTATACATACCTCGGTGGGAGTTTCATCACAGCCTCGCGCTATGTCTGACCACGAGGCTTCGCCTCTCGGTCATACATCAAGCCCTCGGCTGTAATGAAACATTTCCCACCTCGGATGTAATGTACTATTACTACAATCTTTTTAATTACCCATCACTACACATCACGAACTATTATTCCTCGCAATTATGCGTATAAGTCAAGAATCGCCCTGTATAATAAGGTTGAAACTACTGTTGATTTGCCAATTTTTAATAGACAAATCAGATAATATGGTATACCTAGCGCCTTGCGTGTAATTTTAAAAATATCAAAAGTAGCAATTTTTACTTAGGTACAAAATGGTGTGGTGATGGAAATCGATCATCGTCTCCAGAAGATCTGGGGTGGAATCAAAAGCTTGATGGTTGCTGCAGGCAACATGATTATTGTAACGATACTATACCAACTGGAGACACAAAGTATGGCTTACGCAATAATGGAAAAGTTACCAGGCTAGTTAGATTAGAAATTTTGAGTGATAAGACATTGTTAGTAAAACCGCTTATCATTACAGACTTAACTGCGAATGTGACCGTATTTTCCACAAATGTTTGGATGAAAACAGAAATCCTAGTACAGTTCTTGTAGGGATGTCATACTTTAATGTATTATCACCGAAATGTTTTAAAAATGCTAATCTTATTGATAAGTGTATTGCATGCGATTATAAATATATTCCGATTCCTGTTCTTTCCACATAGTAATTATTACGTTGAAATTGAAGGAGTACTTGTGATGTACGCATTTTTTGTTGCAGCGTCTATGCGTGCTCAAAATACAAGTACAAGAGAAGCAAAGAGATGAAGCATCAGTGGTTTGATAATCCTCTTTTTAATTATTGGTAAGCAATATTTACAAGGTTGTAAGTGTATAATATTTTATTAATATACGAATATGTATGCAAATTAAATGTTTGTATTAAAAGATTTTTAGTGTACCACAAGGGCAAATTTGTGTCCATTTTAGGCAATTTGTGCTTGTAATTTTCATTTGTTTCTTCTTCCTTGTCAGGATGAGGGGACTCGTTTATTCCGGGTTCATTTGCATTGTTTCCCAGATTTAAGCTGCTTCTTTTTGCCTTTTAGTCGATATTTCAATAATGTATTCTATAATCGAAATGTTGATACTCATGCAATGGTAAATCCTTAAATGTTAGAAATACAATCTACAGCTGCACTAAAAGTTCTACCTTTGTAAAATAAATACCTGAGATTTAGGTTCTCCCCTGTTTATGTTCAACAAGACGCAGATCCCAATCTTTTCCAGATGAAATAGGTCTTCGATAAATAAATTGAGGATTTACAACGGCTTCCATTCCCATAGTTTGAGAATTCATATAGTCTAGATAAATGAAACGAAACTTTATCGCAGAAAAGTGTAAGGATTTACAACTTGTCATTTTTTGCCAAAAGCCATTCTTAATGTTGCAACCTTTGAACAGAATTTTCTGGAAGAACTTCTTCTACAGAAATTTCTCTATGATAAAGATTTAAATACAAACCTTATTTTAAAATGGTGTCGCAAATATTTATGTAGAAAGTAAATTTTACTACGAAAAAGCTCATATTATTTATTTAGGATCATTATTTGTTTAGATGTTCTTCTTTTTTTCCTACACCTTATACGTCAAATATGTAAAATTAGTGAAATGCTTGAAAACTTTTGGCAAAGGAATAACCAAGAAATAGTAATGCTACAGGCAAGTTCTAGAATTAAGTAATCAAGCAAAAAATCTAGAATTTACCTTAAAAAAAAAGAAACAGAAAACTCTAAAGAAAGCAATGGTAAATTAATTTATTTATTTAGCGTATGGCATTTGTTTGGCTGCCAGTAGTGCTAGTTCTTTAGTGCTATCCAAGATGCATGTGTAGCCTAGCTTTGCTAGGTATGCAAACTAGCTTTGCACCTGCACTGTGTGTGAGTTGGTGTGTGGGTGTGTGTGTGTGTGTGTGACCTTGTTACTTTACCTCATAGGCCTGTATTCAGAGGAGAGCGTCGTTAATTAGATGCCCAACGACGAATGATCACCAGGGCTCGATACCGATCTCCGGGAAAACTTGCACCCAGCGAGATTCGGACCGGGGACTAGCGTAATGCTAGCCTGAAGCTCTTACCACTGCGCCACCCTGGCAGTATAGCAATGGTAAAAGAAGAACAAGATCAAATATAAAATATAAAAGTCAGACACAAACGGATATTTGAGAATATGACAAAAAACTATTGGAACTATATTACGATATACTGGAGCTTACGCGATTGCTATAACAAAAAGGAAAAACCAAATCTTCTTCTCTATTTGGAGGACGAAGTTGTAATCTCTACCTAATTTACTATTTGTTGCTTGCTCTATTCTTAAATACTAAATTTCGGTAATCTGTTTCCTTGTTTTCTATCTTCGATTAATAAATCGTGTATTGCATTGTTTCGGTGCCCGTATCACTCTACATATTTTGTTATTTCCTCATTTACACTTCTCGAATTCTTCCAGGAGTTATTTGGTGCTGACCTGCAGATTTTTCTAATTGTATTTTGCTTATTGATTCTGTTTTCTATTATACTTCTCTTTTCATCGGTACGTCGATGCGTTTTTCTTGATTTATTTTATGGCATTCCTTTTTCTTATTTCCTTTGCTGTCTTTTTGGTGTTTTTTTGGTATCTTTTAAAATATTTCTACTCTCGTTTTCCTTCTTAAATTTTTAGCTCTCTAAAGAAAAATGTTTGGGTTTTCCTGGTATTCTTTTCCATTCTGATACGAATTTTTTTTGTTGCTATGTATTGTAACGACACACATCATCTGCGGTCAGACTCTCGAACAATGTAGAATTAAATGAGAGGATTCGGGAACTCTCGAGAAGCGTACGCTACAATAATACCCTAAAGGGGCCTAAAGATACGTGTTCGAGAGTTGAATAGGAGCGGATTAAGGCTAGTCTACTCATAGTCACATCTACGAACTGAACAAGTGAATTGATCGTTCCACGCGCATGGTCAACACCACCTAGATCATTAAAGCCTGACAGCTCAAACGTGACGTCACTCTGACGTCAGCATAAAAAGGCCGTGGCCGTTGTTGCAGTCGTTTGGGTCGTGTGCACGTGCTGTGATCTTCGAAATGGTTAATAAATGCTGTGTTCCTCGTTGCGTTGGAAATTATACAAAAAATGACAAAGTGCACGTGTTTAAGTTCCCGAAAGATGCTGAAATGAAGAAAAAGTGGTTAAATGGAATTCACAGAGACAATTTTACTGTTTCCAAACATTCTGTGGTAAGCTATTCTATTTTCGTAAATTTGAGGTTATATCTTGTAGTTCGGTAGATACCTACATCTAATTCTAAATCACAACTAGGTACCTTATTTATATTTTTGTATTATAGGTTTGCGAAAAACATTTTACGAAGACAGATATATGCTGGAACAGCACTGCAGTTGATTGGAAAACAGGAAAAACTATTACAGCTCCTTTAACTAAATCAAAACTTAAAGCTACCGCAGTGCCATGTATTTTACCTAATTGTGCTGCCTATTTAAGGCTCTGCTTTACTAAACGCAAACTTCGAATTCCTGTACTGCAAGTTGTCTAACACAAAACAATTATTTTTACCTGAGGTGGCGTAGTGAATAACCCTTTCTGTTGACGACCGTTTGTAGTGAAAACTACGGGTTTGACAAATCCGGCTAATCTATGTAAACTTTTAAATCCTTTTGTTAAAAAAGGTTGAGCATTATGACGCAAATGCAAGCTTGACTGATTCGACGAACAAATTGTTATTCAAAGAAAACAGTTTTATTGAATTATTTTTTACAATCATCTTACAATATATTGCTATGAATAAATAAAATAATTAAATTTATAAATTAAAATGCTATCACTAAAATATGGTAAAACTACAGTTTAGAAAAACTCATCGTTCATTACTTTTCTATCCGTCTACCAAACAAATATAACGAGACGTACTGAACATTGCGATATGTTTATTTTAAAATTATGCACACAGTGTTATTATAAATCTTCACATTTAATGCTTCTTAACTGCATATTATTTCTCGACTTCCGAGGATCGACTATTTCCGTAAGCAATGCAGATAGATAAAATTGTATTAATTTTGCTTGCATTTTTTCCGCCCAAAAATTACAATCGTACTTAATTTTTTCTACAGTTATATCTTTTCCGGTATAAACTACAAAATAGCAAAATTGTTTTTGTGCTACACGCATCTGTCCCTGCACTTGATACATATAGTTATGATTGGTTTTTAATTTTATTTTTCTACAACCACCATGGAAAGTGGGATTTTCAGACTTCGTCTCCATAGATACGAGTATTGAAAATGAGTGTTTGCCGAACAAGTGAAAATTAGCGTGCGGAAAGTTTACTTTCCGCACGCAAATCTGGATTAATCTGGATTTGCGTGCGGAAAGTAAACTTTCCACACTCAAATTTTGATTTGCGTGCGGAAAGTAAACTTTCCACACGCTAATTTGTTTACTTTCCGCACGCAAATCAAAATGTCATAAATGACATTTGATGAATGTCAGATTTGATTTTGCAGAAATATTTAAATTTTTTGTGGTTGTAGAAAAAATAGTGTGTAATACATGTGTTGAAAGCTTGTATTTGCCACACTCATGTGACTGCAGCACTCACTAGCGTTCGTGCTGCAAACTTCACATTCGTGTGGCAAACGCAAGCTTTCAACACTTGTATTACAAATTACTATTGTTCGTTTCCGTCTTTGTCACTCACTATCTCCAAATATGTAATTACTTTTTTGTCTATAGCTTCACTGCTTTTTAAATCACGGGCACTATATGGACACTTAATTTCCAAGAGAGCATTTCCTTCTACAATTCCATCTGGCGATGCACCTATGAAGGGATACTCCTCATCTAGTAAAATCCCACTTTCTGTTACTTTTAAGCCAGTTAATTCAACAAATTTTGTTCTAGCTTCGTCTTCATGCGCAATTCCATGTTTAATAGCTTTAGATTTTACAAGTGTTGAATCATACAGCATTCTTTTAATTAAATTTGCAGTATTTGTACTAGGTCGCATTTCACAGATTAATCCAAAATTACTAGCTGTAATTTTATTTCTTCGTTGCTTTTGCCATTCAGGGTTGATATTTTGTCCGATAGTATCTTCAAAAATTTTTTTCTGGTCAATATTTTTTAACGCCATTAAAAATTTATTTTTTTCTAATGCACTGGAATTCAGAAAATACTGAGGTGTTCTTGAAAATTTCGTACAAATCACATTCTCCAGATTTTGGCCCTTTGCAAAAGTATTTGTTATTACCAGTTTCATCTTTACAATTATCGTGATTTCCGAAAATGTGCCTTGGTCCGTTTAAAATGTCACTCTTTAATTTTTTAATTTTCTGTACAAGTGGAACGTCTTCGTTTTTCCTGTGCTTTACTGCCCCCATAATTGCGGTTCTAAAGCGAAGAATGTTATTTTTCAAAACCTGTTTAACTTCAGCGCTAATTTTTGGCCGTTTAGACAAATCTTTCACTCTTTGACAGAAATTTCGAAGAATGTGATTTCTGCATTCTATCTTCTCTACAAAAGAATGTGGTCCATACGGTTTACCGTCTTGAATCTTTTTGTATACGCTGCTGTCTCCATCGCCTATAAGCCTCAAATATTTTAAATTATGCATTTTTATAGAACACTGAAACCCTTCGAGTATAACTGCAGATTCCATGGCAGTTGAAGATCCTGTCCAGTTTTTAAAGCAGCGATGATCTGGTGTTTCTTCTTTATTTGATTTATATTTTTCACAGACACAACAATATTTATTCTTTACAGCAACGTAAAGAATTTTCTTAGTTCTGTAACCAATTATACATGCTACTCCGGAAAGCGCATTGTAGTTGGTTTTATATGACCTTTTTGCCCATGCACCATCCACAATAACTGTTGTGAAAGGTATGCCATCGTTATCCACATCTCCTGCTTCAAGGGCCAATTTTCTTTCTTCTTCACCTGCTTTTAGTAATTCCTGCCAAAGTGTAGAACTAATCTTTTCCTGCACTGCATTTTGATGACGCACATATGTTGGGGCAGAGATTGAAGGTATGTTGATTGAAGCACATAATTCATTTAGTTGCGTATGACCAATACCAATCGCAATTGAACCACACACAATAGATTTATTAACGTCTTTGTTTGAGACGCTCTCTGTGGAAATGATTTCCTTTTTGTTGCACATGTTGCATTTAAAGGTCAGTAAACTTTTAAATCCAAATCTTTTTTCCGCATCTAACTCCATATTATAAAAATTGCAATCAAATCCATTATGTTTCAAGGATTTCAAAACTTTCAGAAATAGCACTAGGTCCACAATACGCCGTCCACTAATGTTTTGGGTGTATTTTATAATAACTGTTATTCTCCCACGAAAGAATTCAGACCTGAGACCAAGGGATTACGACATCTTAGCCTGCCTTATAGGATTGGTGTCACAACAACTCAAATACTAGGTACAAAATAATATGCTGTCAGGTAAAAATCCAAATTGGTGTATTGTTGGGTGCGTAACTTTTAATTTAATGTTTGTCATAAAAAGTAAATCAGATCCTATTAAAAAATTCCAATGTACCCTAGCACCCTAGAGAAAACAAATCTGCATCCGTAGCTTTAATTTTTTTAAATTTTGGTCCACAAATAAAGGCGCAAAAATGCATAATTGTTTTAACGTATTCTTATAATTCTAGAGCAATTATTTATTTTTTATGAAACCTATTACCTTAGCACCCTAAAGTACCTTCTAGACAAGCATTTCTGATATAGACCTCCTCTTTAAATTTGTTAGCTGCTACAGAAAAAAGGTTTAAAAAATCGTTATTTTACCATTAGTTTCGACCAGGGTAAAGCAGAGCCTTAAGTAATTCAAATACATATCAACAGCGTAGAGAATCTCCAGATGAAAAGAGGGAAAGAATAGAAGCTGAAGCACTTAGAGCGTCAATTTCAGAAAGCACCAAAATTGTCGAAGCCCACAAGAAAAAGTTTGGGTTTCAAACATTCGAAGAATTTGTTACTAAAGTTCAACTTGTGGAAGTGAGTGAGAAGTGGAGTGTTAATATAAAGAAAGACTTTGTAAGTTTTATGTATTTAAACATTAACAATAATCCTCATGATATTCTTTATATTATTGTCAATATTGAATTGTGTGCTAAAACTTTTCTGCGGGGTGTAGAGGTTACAAGCACTGGTGAGTTACAGGTTATTCATAATGTACATGAATTGGAAGGTATTATTAAAGTAGCAGAAAAATTCATAACAGGCGATGGGACATATGATATACTAACCAATATTATTCTGAATTTAATGGAATCTTTACAACTTGAAGAAGAAAAAAGCAAAAAAATTAAATTTTTGAAGTTCCAAATTGAATTATGTATGCAACCTAAAGAACGCCACAGATATGACCCTGATGTAATGGTCATTTCATCGATATTAATGTTTATTTCGCCTCATGCTTATAAATTTCTAAGAAAATCTGGTATCATTACATTACCTCATCCTAATACAATTAAGAATCTTTCTTCGAATTTCAATGTTAATCCTAACAGTCCAATTTTTTTAAACTATATAAAGGAAAAACATGCATATTTGAAATCTCACGAATTGTTTGTGACATTAATGTTGGATGAAATTCATGTTAAGCCGTTTGTAGATTATAAAGCTTGGTAATGTTGTTGGTGTATCATATGATAATGCTAATGTTGCTACAACAGCACATACATTTATGATACAAAGTATTTTGTCGCCATTTAAAGATGTGGTTCATATTTTGCCAGTTAGTAAAATGGATGGCAAGAAACTATTCGATATAATAAAATCGGTTGTAACAGGTTTAGAAAATATTGGCTTTAAAATTGTTTGCATCGTTACAGATAATAACTCTATTAACAAAAAAGCTATTTCAAATTTTACAAATCCCCCACAAGTCAGTATTGTGTATCCGAATCCGTCAGATCCTAATAGACCATTATTTTTTATAAATGATTCTGTACACATCTTCAAATGCATTCGTAACAATTGGTTAAACTTGAAAACGCCTAAATTAACGTTCTGCTACCCAGATTTTAACAATCCCTCTGTTAGACGATATGCCTCTTTTGCTGCCGTTAGAGAAATCTACAACATTGAGAGCAACAAATTATTAAAATTTGGTTATGGATTAACCGTAAAAGCGTTATGGCCTTCGACATTTGAAAGACAAAATGTTAAACTTGTTACTCAAGTATTTAACCATTGTATCAAAGAAACCCTTCTTGAATTAGGTCCAGTACATAATATTATGTACTATGAGGATACTGCAAAATTTATTGAAATAATAACAACATGGTGGGAAATTGTAAATGTAAAGACACCCTTGAAGGGGTTGCGATTAAGAAATGAAATGCAACAACCTCTGACAAATGATCCCCAAGATAAACGGTATCAATTTTTAGGCCAGTTTCTGTCGTGGTTGGATCAGTGGGATATGTTAAATATAGATTTAGGTAAACTCACCAAAGAAACGTATTCTGCACTAAAATTAACAACTTACGGTTTAGTGGAATTGACAAAATATTGCACAACCGAATTAAAAATGTCGTATGTATTACCTGGCAAGTTTCAAACAGACACTCTGGAAGCTAGATTCGGATTGTACAGAACATTATCAGGTTCACAGTACCATATTTCAATGCGACAGATAATTGAATCAGAAAAAAAGCTTAGGTCAATGAGTATGTTCCAGTTATCTTTTAAATCAAATAGTACTACTGGAAATAAAATTACTATTACAAAGTTAAATGTTGATTGTGAAAACATTGATTTGTTTCAAGAAACTGTATCTCTTCAACCGTTTTCTAATATTGTCGTTACTGATAATGATTTAGATGATATTCAAGCCGATTTACCTGTTTTAACGTACATTACCGGTTATTGTTGTCACTCAGTTCTGAAAAAAGTACACTGTGACGATTGCAAACTTGGTTTAATTATAGAAAAAGAAATGATTTCCGAATTATCAAATAGATTGATAATAAAATTGGATAGGGGTGGTTTAAAGTTTCCTCAAAAACTGCCATTGCTCGTTGTCATGCATAGTTTTGTTATTTTACAAAAATTGTTAGGTTCAGAAAGTTTCTTAAATATAGAAAACCAAAGGATTACAGCTACCAACCTAATATATGAAAGAATATTAGCTCATAACAATTTTTCTGGGCAAAATTTCTGTTCTGAACATTCTTTTAGCGAATTATGCCGAAAAATAATTTTTATTACAGTGAATATTGTACTCAATAATTATTGTAAACTGAGAAATAACGAGACAGTTTCAAAGGTTCAATCAGCTGCTTTAAATTAAAAAAACAGAAAACTAAGCACAGTTACTGAAAAACCCAAACCTTCAAGCAGCAAAAAAAAGAAAGGGGAATCTGTCAATGTAATAAACCGATACTAAACTATTTCATTTTTTGATTTCATTAACTATCTGCATTTTTTGACATTTTATATTTTTATAAAATTAAAGATTTGCTCCAGAATAATAATATTGTAGTTGGTAATCATAATTGTTTATAGTAACCATAATTTACATGTTTATGTTTGTAGGTAGTAACAAATGTATTAAGTACTCATTGTCTGTATTTTATACTTTATACTGCATATTGTTATCAGACTCCAATGTTTATAAAATTTAAAAGCATCATGTTACATGTATTTTTTTGTCTTATAATATACCTCTATTAGATATACTGTTTTCCGCTGATTATGAAGTAGTGTTTAGTAGTACAGCGGGGACCAAGAAAACATTATCGGGTTTGCAGACGCTGACTGGGGAAACTGCATCACCGACCGGAGATCATACTCGGGATACTCTTTCATCCTGTCCGGATCAGCTGTTTCTTGGTGTTCTCGAAAACAAAGAACAGTCGCACTTTCTTCGACTGAGGCTGAATACATGTGCCTCTCTGAAGCTGCAAAGGAAGCGGTATTTCTATACAATTTTGTACGGGAATTGGGTTTCGAAAACTTGTCGCAAATTGTCATCTTCAACGACAATCAGTCTGTCGGGAAACTCGCCCAAAATCCAGTATTTCATTCTCGCTCTAAACATATAGATATCCGACACCATTTCATAGTCATGTGAAGCAGGTAAACGACTTCAAGTACCTTGGTGTTACTGTCGATAATAACGGAATAGGGAAAAGAGAAATTAAGGAAAGAATACAGAAAGCTAGAAAAGTAGTGGGTGCTTTAAACTCCATATGGTGGGACAAGAACATAAACAAAAAGAACAAAAAAAGAATAGGACAAGTCATGGTGGAGACAGTTCTGTGTTATGGGAGTGAGATCTGGACTATGAGAGAAGAAGATAAGAGGAAAGTAGAGACAGTAGAAATGGACTACCTACGAAGAAGCAGTAGAGTGTCAAGACGAGAAAGAATCACAAATGAAGAGATCAGAAACAGAATGGCAGCTACAGAGACCGTAATACAAAGAATCGAGAAGAGAAGCCTTAAGTGGTTCGGTCATCTACTTAGAATGGAGGACTCAAGATGGCCTAGGCGTATGTTTCAATGGAACCCTCCAGGAAGAAACAAAAGGGGAAGACCTCGAAAGTCATGGAACGAGGGTGTCAGAGCAGCAATGAGAGAGAGGAATCTAGACGAGCAGCAGGCTTTCGATCGAGAGACATGGAGGTTAGGGATGGGAAGGCGGCAGTAAGCTGTAGGATTATGTATTTTACTTTATCATTTATGTGTATTGTATGTACATGATTAATCCCAAATATATATATATATATATATATACATATATATATATATATATTTCATATGCCATGCTCTTCAAAGTCATCCTTTGGAAATCAAGTACCTACCAACCGAATTCATGACTGCCGACATCCTGACGAAGGCTCTACCAGGAGCCAAGCACGAAAGTTGTGTTCACGGATTGGGTTTACGAAATTGACTTTATCACGGTTAAAATTGAGGGGGGGTGTTAGATTTCAATTATTACCGCCATTGCATTATATAACCTATGTAACTGTGTTAAACTTAGTCACGCCAGACGGCGCTTCGTTATCGATTTAGTATGACCTTCTCATATACATAACCTTACATTGTCAGTTCTATTCTATTCTATTTAAAGTTATTATTTCTCGACCTGACCAACAAATTGTACTAGACTAAAACGAGGAAAACAAGTGCCTAGTATTCAAAAAATTATTGACCGACGAGAAATTACACTACCTCAACAGTGGCATAACTTCATACATTCACCTTTCAATAAATCGCAGTTAACGAACTTTTGTTATCCAATGAGATATACAACTATTCTCAAACAATCAATCTCAACTTTAACACTAGTGGAGGCTTCAAAAATATAACTGAATTTCGATCATATTCTGCAACGAAGGACTTTATGGATATGAACAACATATTACATGCCAATCACGAGGAAGCCGACACTAGGATTTTGCTGCATATTTTGTCTGCTAAGCAAGATGGCTACAAAAGGTGTACTGTTGAATGCAAAGATACTGACGTTTTAGTACTATTGGTTCATTTTAAAGATTACCTGTCTGATGAAGTTTGGATGAAAACCGGAAGTAAAGATAATCCAAAGTTTATCAACATCCATGCAATTAAGATGGATCTGCAGTTACAAGAAAATGTACTTACTTTCCACGCATTAACTGGTTGTGATACCACCAGTCAATTTTCGGGAATTGGCAAAAAAACTGCCTGGAAAACATATGTTACTCACTCGCACCTGTTGAATAATTTTGAACTAGAATATCGGACGAAATTTTGAAGCAAGTGGAGATGTTTGTTATTAGTTTCTCTGTTTCGGCATTAGAATGACTTCATTAAAGCACGCATTTTGATGCTTTAATGAGCTTCATTAATACATGATTTTTGGTGATATTTTGTTTTCAGGAATTGGTAGGTATGCTACATTAAACAACAGCTGATCTAAGCAACTAACAAAATAAAAAATAAATAAAGCCTTGTGATTTAGCAAAACCTAAATGCCCGGGGTTAAATTCGTTTGAGGCAAAACGTATCCATGCACTTTTAAACCTGTTTGCCGCAAACGAGTTCGTTTGTTCGTTTCGAATGGTGATGTTTTTGTGTATACTTGCTATTCTTTAGGATTTTACAGTGATTTAAAGCCTATTTTGGTTAAGAAAATGAGTGAAAACTATATTGTTAAAGGTAGGACTTTATATTATAGTATAAAAATTGTTTTAATTTGATAAAATGTAAAAAAAAAACGTTTCAAAAGTTATTGTTGACATAACCTAAAAAATAAGTTTTTTTATTATCACTTCTAGGTGAGATCAATCAAAACCAGCATGATAGTGAATCGTGGGGTAGTCGACACTGAAGTTCATTCGTGGTATTTTACATTTAATTTCAAGATATTTTTAAATTTAATAATCGTGCTCAAAGTTGGTTATTTTGGCTTAGATTGAATAGTTTTGATTGTTTATATTCCTACTTTTCATTAGATTAAAAAAACGCATTTAAAAGCTAAAAAATTTCTTTTAATTTTAGTTACTCCTAATCTGAGAGCAAGAAAGAGAAGGGCGAATCGTGAACTGTGGAAAAGGCAAAGCAGGAAAAATGCCATATTGCATGGTTTCAGATACAAAAATTTCAAGAAAAAATCGCAAGTAAAGTCAAACGAAACAGCATGAAGAAATGGACAATGACAGCCATGTACAAACCAAAATCAGCTATTCAAGAACAGTTCGCGAGCTGTAGGCGAACAGTTCGCGAGCTCAGCGTCCACATCACGTTTTCGAATCTAAAACTCGTGTTGGCCAGTTAGTTAGAAAGCAGTTCGCCAGAAGTTCGGTCGTGCTTAATATCATAGAAACAATGTCGACGTCGTCAAGCGAGGAACAAGATATTAAAATTGCATGCGCTAGTTTCTTGATTAGTAGTAGTATTTAGTAGTATATTTATTTACAGCAACAAAAACAGTTTAGCAACTGGTACATGTGCCTTACACAGTTTGATAACATAGCAACTAAATCATCTTTTACAAATTCCCAAAAAACAAAGCAATTCATTTAATACATAATATTGAATAAGTTATGTTAAGATTTTACGTAGGTAGGTAGGTAGATGGCAAAGTTTTGATTTTCTTATGAAATATATATACATTTTTTGCTTGTTTAGTATGTTCAGGTAACCTATTATATAATTGTATACTTCTGTATAACGGAGTATCTTGCGTCATTTTAGTTCTACGATATTCATTTCTAATATTTGTTCTTGATCGTACATTATGTTGATGAATTTCTTCTACCCTTATTATGCTACAGTTACATTTTATTTTGCCATGCACAACATTATACGCTAGTTTAACCTGTTCAACATATTTAATAGTTCTTATATTTAAAAGTTCAGTATCTTTATATAGTTCAACAGATGGTGTAAAATGATTTAAATTATAACAGCAATGACAAAAAAGAAAGCCGAAAGAACCCGTAAAAGAAGTGGTGGAGAAGCACTTTACTTGCAAAGTCACAAACCGTATAAAATACATTTTTTGATGTAATTCATACTGTTCAATTAAATTAACAATTTCCTCCTCGCTCCATTGCCATACACAGAACTAACTTTACTCACGGCTAGATCAACTAGAATTAAAAACTTTCAGTTCACTGCGATCATCTCCCAACAACGTCCACACTGGAACTGCTGCTTTACACGTGTTTGCTAAAGCTACGGTTTCCTAGGATAGCGGTGCTGCAATAGAACGGCCGTAATATGGCGGTAAAATAATTTTAAACCGTCAACGAATATTACTGTCGTTAGAGCGTTGACCACAGATGTAAAGTTAGAATACGTTATTGGTTTTTGCTTTCTCGAAGAATACGTGGAAACTGGGCTCCTGAAATGGACGATTTTGACCTGGCGATGGTAATATTGTTGGAAGAAGAAGAGTCGTCTTCATTGGAAGAAGACGCGAAAAGGTCGGAAGAATCTGAAATGTTTAAAAATCTAAAAGTGAAGGCGTTTACGAAATTTTATATTTCATCCTGCTCCAACGTCCAAACTACATTTCTGTTATTACCGGACATTATTTTGTCAAAATTCGATAAATTTCTACAGGAATAAACAATAAATTTAGCTCGCCATACCGTATAAAAACGTTGCACACACAGTCTCGTACCGCTATGACGGCCACCAAGAAGATGACGGTGCCGCTTTATTATATGACGGTGTTGTCCACCGTTATCTAAAAAACCGCATACATACAAAATGCATTAACGTTATATGACGGCCGCTCTACTGCGGCACCGCTATCCTAGGAAACCGTAGCTTAACAGTTTCTTTCAAGTTACCGCTCAAGTGGGGAACTTTCAGCCGAACTCCCAATCGACACGAACTGCTCGCGATCTCTAGTACACACCTATTTCTTCAGCGGTTCGAGAACTGTTAGTGAACTATTTGCGAACTTGGTCTGTATGCGGCTTTAGTGATCCAACTGAATCAAAGATTGGAATAGATTCGGACTAGAATGAATAAAAAACACCAACGATGATATTTTTTTAATAATTTTATACTTTATTCTATTTTAATAAACATTTTCTTTATGATAAATATGTTATTCGCTGTAATGAAATTCACAACTATAATACAAGAGGTAGAGATAATTTATATGTTCAAAATGCTACAACTAATCTAGGGTATAATTCAGTTGTTAAAAAAGGGCTTATTTTGTTTAACAAGTTGGATAATTATGTAAAACAAGCTTCTTCAGTGGCTGTATTTAAAAGGAGAGTAAAAGAGGCTATTGTTGGGGGGAGGAATGTTGAGGGATTGGGGTAGATGTAGGTAATTATATTTCCTGTAGATATAAATATACTTCCTGTAAATATATAAATGTATTCTGTTAGCAGTAGCTAAATAAAGATCTTTTTATTATTATTAACTATACGACGACAATATTTTGTTAAAAGATAAAGCATTAACCTATACAAACTTATTTCACGAAAACAGTTTTTACAAATTTGTCACCTAGATTCTACAAAAACGAAAATTCTTTAAGCCCTCATTTCTCTATTTTGTCGATTTTGCACTTGAACCCTTTTGCTTCTGACCCCTTAAAATTTTATTTTAATCAAAATAAACTTACTTAACAATTTACCTATAAATCTTAAAAAGAACAAATATAACATCACTAATTAGTCATTTATACATGAATGTAGCATGTTGACATATTTAAAACTAATCCTGTTTAATAGTACAGTTGTTATAAACGTTTACAGAAATTGTGCAATTGTCTCCTGTATTTAGTGAAAACCCAGGTATATTTTGTTGTGAATTTAAAATATTAATGTTTTCCTTATTCACATTAACATTTCCCTGGTACTGTATGATATTAGATGGCCCAGCTCTACTGGAAGCTTCCGAAGTGCTTGAAAGCATGTCCGCTACTTCAATTCTTTTTTTTGTGGAAGCGTCCACATACCCTTCTGCTACAGATGAGCTTTTCCGCCCACCATGACGCTTAATTGTAAGTAAGTCCCCACCATTGTTTGCTAAATGCGATGCGGATGAACGACGAAAGCAATGTCCAGAATATTGCTGAGGATTTTGTATCTTAAGATACTTGGCGATAATA
The DNA here is from genome assembly GCA_963082815.1 of Melanotus villosus. Taxonomy (NCBI): domain Eukaryota; kingdom Metazoa; phylum Arthropoda; class Insecta; order Coleoptera; family Elateridae; genus Melanotus; species Melanotus villosus. The sequence goes on from OY720425.1 coordinate 42,579,819, forward strand.
CGTGGCATCTCACCCATTTTATTTAATCCAATTGGTTGTACTGTACAACGTCCATGTCGGTAATATATAAAAAATCGTTTGTGGTTTATATGATCGGGCCTCAAACTAAAGTACTTTTTAATCAAATTGATCCAAACTTCATTCGTTATTGCATATAATCTTGGATGATTAGTTTTTGTTTTTGATACTGTTACAAAAACCGCATTATCTTTATATTCAATGTCGTCTATTAACATGTTAGTTAATTCATCACGCCTGCATGCGCCTGAATAACCCATAATTAACACAACCTGAAAGAAATATTGTTCTAATTTTATAATTATTTATTCAAATTTAATCAACTCACTTTTATTGCAAGATAATCTATGTCAGGGGCTTCATTAATAAATTTCTCTATCTCATGATATTCTAATATCTTGGACTTTTTAGGTTGATAACCACTTGAAGATCTTTTTAAAAGTGATTGCAGCTTTGTGAATTTTGATATGTCAATATTTTGTCGAACGTTTAACATTGATTTTAATATAGAATACGTTTTCCATAAAGTTGAACATTTATACTTCTTACTCATAATTTGAAAGTAAGCAATCAAAACATTTTCTGTAAGTATTTGCACGTTTTTTTCGGTACACCAAACCACGAATTTGTCGTATTCTTTTTCATACGCGTTTTTGGATTTACTTGGCAACAAATTATTCACTGCATTCGCTGCCACTTCTCGCAATTCCGGCGGTGTTGCTTGTAATTGTTCTTCCGACATTATTACAATTTATCTAATTTTATCAATATTAGTTAATAACTAATTCAAATTTGCAAAGTGCGCACAAAACACTTTCAAATATTAATGTGCAAAACTATAAACGTCAAACATACCACTGTTGCCAACTTAACTATTCTACAAAAAAATTCCCTAATGGAAATTGTAAACTAATTTTATAAAAAATATATAAATAAATAAAGCCGAAACAGAGAAAATAGTATAAAAAACTCGTTACAGAAGGCAATTCAAGCACTCGTCCGTTCGGACACTCGCCGCTACGCGGCTCGTGTCCAAATTACGTACTCGTGCGCGAAAACGTTGCCTTCTGTAACTTGTGTTTTAATATACTATTATACTATTATACACGAACAATAACGAAATAACTAGCATTGACCATCTTAGAAGTGTAATGGCTGCATCCAAACCGCTTCACAAATTGCCGCATACGAAGGATTCTCTGCAACAACACCGTTTAAGGTTTTTTTTTATCAAACCCACATATCGAAGAACAGCTTGACATCCATGATAGAATTTGGAAATGTAGTGGACTATGGGTGGAAAATAAACGATCAAGTAATTGAACCGGTGTTGTAGTTACTCCCTTCCATACCACAGGACTTGACATTTCTTACAAACTGCAAATGTCAAAAAGGTGGGTACTATGCAAAAACATACGGCTTAGGTAGAATGTTTGAGAATTTAAGTTCATAATATAAGTAGGTACATTTGCGGTCATTAAATTCCTTCGGTCACTGTCAATCAGCTGACATTAGTTGTGAAACAGCTCTTTATGTGTTAATCTCACATTGCCATGCCTGAATTTTTTACTTTTGATAACAACTGTTTTTGTGTCAAAAAAAAATTCAAAACGTTTATGTTTATGTTATGTTTTTTGACTGTGCCTACTTAGACAACATTATAATAATTATGCAAACTTGTTCTGACCAAGGCCCGATAAATTAATATTGCATATAAGGCCTTACCACTTCATTTAGCCAAGACGAAATTAGAAACAACGGTGGCGCCATATGCGGTGAACTATACATATTTTAATGGCGAAATGTGTAGTTCACCTCAAATGGCGCCACCATTGTTTTTAATTTCGTCTTAGCTAAATGAAGTGGCAAGGCCTTATATGCAATATTAATTCAGCGGGCCTTGGTTCTGACAATGTTTTTTTGTAATTATTATAATTATCAGGCCTTGTCATGTTCAAGTCTTCTTTATTTTAGGAACAAAAAAATTGACAAAATTGACACATTAGATGTTTTTATCCACGACTAGTCAATAATCTGTCAATTATTCATGTGTTTGGTCACTCATAATGCTATCCATTATACACTGAAATCATTATGCACGGTGTCATGGTAACATCATTGTCTATGGTGTATAATGATGGAAATAGGTTATGTTGTCATTGAAATAGGTTATGTTGTTATTTAAATTTAAATTTAAATTTTAATTAAAAAGTCTTAATATTTTGTAGTCGAGGTTAAAGTATAGTATACTACTCGCTATAATGGCTACTATTACCTCGGATAATTGCAAAACTCTCTCACCCGCTCGCTCGTGTTGCAAACATTATCCTCGGTAATAATAGCATACATTATAGCGTCGTGTATAATATACTATTATGGCTATATTATTCACATAATCCACTAAGTCTTTCTCTGTTTCCATTTTCTGGTAGTTCTTGGAAGCATCCGATTTCCTTACTTCCCTACCTCTTTCTGCTCTGTTCTCGCGTTGAAATTCCCCATTAAAATACATTCTTTTCTAGTTTGTATAAATACTTTCTATAGTTACAAGGTTATCATAACACATATTTTTCCCTTACTAACATTTTCAGTGGGTGCATAGACCCCACTTAAAGCAGAGTCTTTAACTTTACGTCCACTGTAATTATTCTGTCTGTTAACGCTTCCATTGAGGTTATTGTATTTTCTATATTTTTTTCCTTACAGCTATAGATACTCTTTGATTTAATCTTTGGACATTGCTTATTCCATTCCATAAATAAATATAATCTTCTATTTCTTCACAGCTATTTCCTTGTTTTTTGTTTCAGTTAATAATACGATGTCCATTATTTAGTTTTTATCCTGTTGCTTCGTACGAAGTCTTTGAACGTTCCATGTACCGGTACATACAGTCCCTTTATGTTTGCCATGTCGTTTTTCAATGTTCTAATCTAAGCCCATATCCAATTGGGGGATTTTTAGTATTTTTTTAATTTTAGGGGTTCTGGGGTACTGGACCAGTAGGACCGAATAACTTTTACTCATGTTTTCCTCCACTACACTGAATGTCTTTCTTAACTAATGAGCCCAATCTGCCCTTTAGTTTTTCGGTCTTTTACAACTTTGACTTTCTTCATCCATCGATCTTGAAAGCCGTTGACTTTGCCGATGACACTTAAATTATTTTGTATGCTCCAATCTCTTTTTGCAATTTAGTACAGTCCTCTCTACTTTGTTGATATTAATATAAAATTTTACATTATCTGCAAACTACTTGGTACTTTAGGCAAATCATTTACGAATATTAAAAACAAAAATGGTTCTAAATTCGATCCATAAGAGACACCACAATTTGCCTCATATTTTAAAATATTTACAATAATAATCAAGGAAAGAATGAAAGGAAAATGCTTACCGATTACTAAGAATGCAGTGCATATTCCAGATTACAAAAACTTGCAATGCAACTGTTTTATCCATACGGCTTCAAAAAGTGGTAATAAAAAGAATAACATTGAACCCCATCGATTAGATTAATAACCAAAGAAAGTATCTTTATTTTCAGTCATATGTTTAAAATAAGACAAAACGAGACGAGGTGGGAAGATACGAGATGAGAAGGAAAATTTGCAATGTTGAGTACACCTAAATACATTTCTTCTTCTTACATTGTCTGCTTGTAGTATAAATTCTAAATAACGGAACAAGAAAATCGTTTTTCTGAAAACATTAGAACTAAATGGCCGTTTAAACTCGAGACATTAATTAGAATCGATTTAGACGAAGTTATATTAAATTAATACGACACTTAGAAAAATGTTTCATTAGCAATATTTATTTAGCAATAATGAAGTCATATCCAGCAATATTTTAAGTTCACTGTTACTATTAAATGCATTTACAGTTACATTACAGCCCCACTTCGCTGTTAAGTATTTTTTAATGTCAACTGACTTAATTAATTCCACACATAAAACCGAGCAATTTCATAAAGTGTCTACTGGCTAATTACGATGTCCATTATTTAGTTTTTATCCTGTTGCTTCGTACGAAGTCTTTGAACGTTCCATGTACCGGTACATACAGTCCCTTTATGTTTGCCATGTCGTTTTTCAATGTTCTAATCTAAGCCCATATCCAATTGGGGGATTTTTAGTATTTTTTTAATTTTAGGGGTTCTGGGGTACTGGACCAGTAGGACCGAATAACTTTTACTCATGTTTTCCTCCACTACACTGAATGTCTTTCTTAACTAATGAGCCCAATCTGCCCTTTAGTTTTTCGGTCTTTTACAACTTTGACTTTCTTCATCCATCGATCTTGAAAGCCGTTGACTTTGCCGATGACACTTAAATTATTTTATTTCATACTGTCTGGTAAATTCAGCTTTCCGACGCCATTTTGAGTCCGGAAAGTGAGCTATTACGGTATCAGAGCCGGAAAGTGTTACCTAGCAACACTTTCCGGCCTGTCACATGTTGACGTTATTGAAAAAGTGTTTACAGTATGAAATAAAATACGTAACGACATTCGTCCGTGAACTCATTTTACAGCACTCGTTTCGAGTTTCAAGACTCGGCTCCTTACGTCGCCTCGTCTTTAAACATCTGACTCGTGCTGTAAAATATGCGTTCCCGGACTTGTGACGTTAATTACTATTGTATGCTCCAATCTCTTTTTGCAATTTAGTACAGTCCTCTCTACTTTGTTGATATTAATATAAAATTTTACATTATCTGCAAACTACTTGGTACTTTAGGCAAATCATTTACGAATATTAAAAACAAAAATGGTTCTAAATTCGATCCATAAGAGACACCACAATTTGCCTCATATTTTAAAATATTTACAATAATAATCAAGGAAAGAATGAAAGGAAAATGCTTACCGATTACTAAGAATGCAGTGCATATTCTAGATTACAAAAACTTGCAATGCAACTGTTTTATCCATACGGCTTCAAAAAGTGGTAATAAAAAGAATAACATTGAACCCCATCGATTAGATTAATAACCAAAGAAAGTATCTTTATTTTCAGTCATATGTTTAAAATAAGACAAAACGAGACGAGGTGGGAAGATACGAGATGAGAAGGAAAATTTGCAATGTTGAGTACACCTAAATACATTTCTTCTTCTTACATTGTCTGCTTGTAGTATAAATTCTAAATAACGGAACAAGAAAATCGTTTTCTGAAAACATTAGAACTAAATGGCCGTTTAAACTCGAGACATTAATTAGAATCGATTTAGACGAAGTTATATTAAATTAATACGACACTTAGAAAAATGTTTCATTAGCAATATTTATTTAGCAATAATGAAGTCATATCCAGCAATATTTTAAGTTCACTGTTACTATTAAATGCATTTACAGTTACATTACAGCCCCACTTCGCTGTTAAGTATTTTTTAATGTCAACTGACTTAATTAATTCCACACATAAAACCGAGCAATTTCATAAAGTGTCTACTGGCTAATTATAAAATTAGCATTCAATATGAAAACACATGTTCAACGAATGGGTGTTCATAAAACTCCCATATAAATTTTTATACCTGCGCCGTTCAACATCCTTCCTATTCAGTTACGTAAGAGAAATAATAAGCAAAAAACTTCCGACCGTTTGAAATACGAAAATGTTAATATATTCCTATTATCCAGTCTATTCGAATTTTTGGTCTTTGTTCCAGGTAAGCCATGACCACTGAGCTGGGGAAATCTCTCGGGGTACAATCTCATGAGACGAACGACGAGTGGAATTTAAATCTGCCCCGGAGCGTTTTCGACCGACATAATAATACAAGGACACCCTACGGGGAACATATTTTACAGCACACCCAAATCGCCTTAAGCCATCTCGCCCACCGCCTCCAGTGGACACGGCATTTGTAAAATATATAAATTGGAATCTTTCCAAGGATACAATCCTGATTCAGACAGTAATTTCCTTTCCATTTTAATTCGAATTCGTTCCTTTGAATTCGACTCCTCCGTCTTATAAATTACAATTTTATTTTATTTATTTATTTGTTTTTTATTTGGCCGTTTTTATTAGATTATTGTTAATGACTTAAAAATGACGACGAGAAAATTTGCATTCAAGGCGTTGGCATGGCCATTTTAGGTTGACGACTTATTTTGCTACGTTTTCAATGAACACAATAATAGTTTAGCTATAAATTCGAATATAAGCAAATTTATGAAACCCAATAAGGTAAGCAAAGTAAACGAACTGCAATAAATTGAATGTGAATTTCTGTTTTTAGGGTAACAATTTTTACACTTTTTTTAAGATGTTTTCAGCAAAGCTTCTTGTTTCAAAATACCAGATTAAACAGCTTGAGATTCCTTGAGGAACAGGAGTATTTTTAGGGAAAAAGACTGCAATTATTCCAAAACGCAAGAAGAGTCTTTGATTACAATAATGAAAAACATATTTCGTAAATTTGTTGAAAAGCAACATTTATCGTATTTTAATGAAAAACTATAATTTAGCAGAAATCTTCCAAATTTTAATTCGGAGTTTTAAAGAGCACCTCCAGCAGTAAAAAAGGTAAAAACCCCGACTGTGGGCTTTTAAAAGATGCATACATTTTTGTGAAACGTTAAAAAGGAACACCTCACGTTAATTAAAAATAAAAATGTGAACTTAAATTTAGTCGTTTGACCTAATCTCAGATTAATATTTAGATTTACATGCATAAAAGTTCAGGTTTAATGCTGAATTTTCATGGCCCAAGTGTATAAAATATGAATCATCGGCGTTTTAAAATAATTCTATTTTAGGTAATTCTAGGTGGGAGCGCACGTAATATTGAAATTTATATAGTTAAGCAAGAGCCTGCTTGGCCAAAACTTGAATGGGTGACCCAGTCTGCAGCTTGGTGTGACCAGCGCCTCCTCGATACTGTAAAGGTATAAGAGGGAAAAAGAAAAGAAAGATAGGTAATTCTAGCTTAAAAGTTTACAACTTGAATAAGAATGTGTAATCCAGAATGATAGTTTGGTCTTGGAAACAATTATTAATTTTTTTGTTGATCAATTTTAAGTGATGTTTATTTAAAACTAGAACCATCCTCCTCATAGGGAGAAAAAAGATAAAAACTGAAATTAAATTCGAGATAGGCAGCATGGATATTATACCAGTGAAGTACTTACTTGGGAGTGACGCTTGACAAAAGGCTAAATTACAACGAAAACCTACAAAACGTAATAGGAAAAGCCAAGAAAGTAGCATCAGCTCTGACGAGACTTATGCCAAATTATGGAGGCGCAGGTGAAAAGAAAAGGAGACTCCTTTATGTGGTCGTCGAGGCAATAGTGCTATACGCAAGTCCGATATGGGGAAAAACGCTTACAACACAACGTAACTTAAAATTAGTGCATAGCATGTAAAGGATATTGGCTATCAGGATATGTAGAGGATACAAGACAACAGCAACCGAAACGAGTATGATACTAGCGAGAGTCATCCCAATAGAACTGCTGATCCAGGAAAAAGAAGAGCTGCGAAGAGACACAGGCAGGACAAAGAAGGAAGTGCGGGAGGAAACACTGCACCGATGACAAGAAATGTAGCGGCAAACTCAGAAGAGTCAGTGGGCGTACGCCTTACTTCCAAATATCAATAGATGGATAACCAGAACAGAAGAAGAAACCGACCTACACATCACACAAGTAATCAGCGACCATGGATGCTTCATGAAGTATCTAAATAAATTTACACTCAGAGCACAGCCACATTGTATATACTGCGACATGGAAGATGACGCGAAACATACAATGTTTTAATGTCCTAGGTGGCAGGAAGAAAGACAAGCCATGTAGGACTCACAGAGAATACCGATACGCAGTGACAACATATTAGAGGTTATGGCAGAAAACGGCCCAAACTGGGAAATCATAGGCGAGGCAATGAGAAAAATAATCAAGAAGAAAGAAAAAGATGAGAGACAGCTACAGGAAGAAGATATGTAAGGAAACACCATTTCACCAAAACGTGAAGTTGCCTCATCGCTTGAAGTAATTCCATGCATCCCGAGCGATGTTTATACTAGGCGCAAAGGGTAGGGGGGGTTAGCCGGTAAAAATCCGGCACTCCCTACTGGTTCGGGCCAGTGGGCATCTTTTTGAAGATTTTTCCCCTCCTACGTACAAAAAAATAGAAGAATACTTTGTTTTGATTTTCTTTACTTTATTTTTTTATTAATAATATCCCCTCTTTTAAAAACTCCGCTGAAATTGAAATTGTAAAATTTTATGTTTATTTATTGAGTGAGGACTATGATTACGGATGCCAAAGATCTGACTGCCATTGTCAAGTTTAGCAATAACCGACTAGAATTTTGTCGATTCTAAGGAAAGGAATATGCATCGTGCCAAATATTGCACTGGTACGGGACATCACTTTTTGCAGATTAAAAATCTCACCTAAGTTCGGTCGGAAAGGTAACCCGTGTATCACCGAGGTCAGCTTTTATAATTGTATCATTAATTTTATTATTACCATTTTATATTTAAACTTCTAAACATTGGCTGTAACTGCTTACTGAGTGTGAAATTAGGTATTTTAGGGTTCATTTTACTCGTTCTTCGGGCATCGACTAAGTAGCGTTTTATATTCCCATACCGTTTTTTTTCTTGTTTTTTTGAGTAAGCGTTGCTCATCATGTACGAGAATGTACCTTATGTACAACTCAGAATGTACGAGTACAAGGTACCTCGCAATTCTACGGGATGTTTATCCCTATCGTTGATTGAGAATATGCCCAAGACATATCTCAGTAGTCAGAATTGTCGTTTTGTTGTAATTAATTGTGATCAGCACCTACACAGGACAACCCTAATTTAATAAATAAATTCTAATCTTTGATTTTATATTAAAATTATTAGATTGTGTGGTGTTAATTTGGATTTCGCAGGGAGACCCCTCAATTCAAATTATGGTATTTTCACCCTTTTGATCAACACGCGCAATCGTAAAGCAATGCTTTACCGCGGTGTACGTAATATGAAGAGTTTCTACCAGTTAATGCAAAGCAACAAAGTACAATATAACTAACTGTATACTTTACAGTAATTAGATACACCAATCAGTGTACTAATTGAAATTCCAGACGACTATACAGATAGACTGAATAATCAAGACTGCCTCCCGGGGTAAGATTTGATCCTGTATTTATATTTAAAAATTCGCGAGTAGCGGGGCGGTAATTACACGTTCTCACGGGTATTTTCATAAGTGTGTTGGTATCAGACATTCCCGTGAGTGACGCCCCAAAACTAATAAATTTCATAGTTGGGTTAGAATCCTAATACTCGTAGGTTATGGTCTCTTTTAAATTCTTATGCAATTTGATATTTTCGTTTCCACACAAGGCGGCGAAACTAATTTATAAAGGGACATGATGATTTCACTGCTTAAGTCAGAGAATTTACTACATTGCTGCATTTAGTTTCCAAATGAAATTAATTTTCTTGACCCATTCTTGTCCAAAGAAACACCCCTAGCGTTATGCGTTGAATAAAAGTAATTATATTGATATATAATCCCTGAAATTAGAAAAATAAAATTATAAACGCGCAGGTGGTCATCACAGACCTATGCCCACATCGGACGTTTTATCTATAAAAATAAATCTTCATTGCATTTGAACATTGGTTCTAAGCAGGCCTGTATCGTTTTTGTTACTACAGAGAGACATTGGCCCTTTCTACACATACAAATTTACTGCAACTGCAATTCGAAAATGTAAATAGGCCAAAATTGCCAAAAATGGACACTGGCCCTTTTAGAACCAAGCCACAGCATTAATATGCAATAAAATATTTATTTATAACTACATACTCAATTTATTATAGGTACAATAATTCAGAAATGGTAAACAGTTAATAAAAAAAACAACAACAAATTAAGTTCATACATTTTGAAAAAAATATTTGTCAGAATGTCATACTGAAAAAAAACGAGAATTTTTTATTTTGAACTTTTCAACTGCTTTTGAAATATAATTGGCTAAATTGCCAGTGTTGAAGGGCGTCATCATTCGTGACTCGCGCTGTATACATTTATGATTTACCTTCTATACACACTTACAATCAGTAAAATTGCACAATAATTAGTTGCTACAACCATAAACTTTTTACAGGGTGTTTTCAGTGTGTGTTATAACTTATAACCACTTACTGGTTCTGTATAGTCAACTACCAGGCTGATCACCTGCGAGTCGTGTAATGTGTGTTGCCTATTTAAAGTCAATAAGGGATTACAACCTATGTCGATGATTACAATATAGAATGGCAATACTTATATAAAAAAAGCAAGCACTTTTTATATTCTGGTCGGTTGCCCTTTCTTTGATTCCTCCACTCTCTCTCTCTAAACGTCCTCTCTAATCAACTCGTCAAATGCTGTTCGTAGGCCTGCAAAGTAAATGTGTTTGTTTTTGTTGCTTTTCAGTTTTCTGTTCAAGTCTTGTGCTTCTCTATTGTGTTCCCTGCATGTTGTTCTCAAAGTGTTTCTATTATTATACTTTTTAGTATTCTGATACGTATTTTTGCTGTTATACTGGCCAATTTAATTTCTCTGAAATTTTTCCAGTCTTTAGTATCGTCTTTGTTGTTTTCTTAGTTTATTAGAATGTTTGTCAATTCGGGAAGGGTTTCCTTTCGAAAAGATACTGCATTAATTATCTTCAGTAGTTTTCCCTTTTTATTCTCAATCGTTTTATCTGTACAATTTTTGTCTATTTGTTTAGGCTGCTCTAATTCTTTGCTTCACTAGTTTGCTATCCTTTAGCTTAAGGGATATGTAGCTTTTCTGTTACTAAACGTGTTTTAAGATATTTTCTCCCCTTTCAGATATTTGTCCCTGTTCTGTTAACAAATTTTATATTTCGTTTGCTACACGGCCTTTCTTTTTAAAACTAAATAAAACAGTTTCTGCTATTCTTTTATAAATTTTCACTTTTTGCCGAATTCTACCAGCTTTATCAGTTTGTTTTCAGCGAGCCTTTAATCACTCTTTTAAATGTATTCTTGATGAGTCAATAGATTCTTGGTTTGTACGTATGTTTAAATTTTTCTTTGCTCTTTTATTTCATTTTTGATTTAATCTACCCATTTTACTCTTATTTTCATTTTCGGTATTAGCTTTGCTACTTCTAACATTTGTGTGTTAAACTGTCATTTTCGTTTTTTTTTAAATGCTATATTTTCCATTAATATTTTCTAGTATTCCTGTTTTATTATTTCCTACTTTAGTTTCTTTTTTTTGCTGCTTTTTTTTCACCTTCCCAGTTCTTTATTTGTGTCTTTGTTTTCTGGTACGTGTTATTCCAATTTTGTTGCAACTTTTATACATTATTGGGTATTTTCTATTTCATTATTGGGATTTTCGCCACTATATTAATTGACTAATAATTTTATTTTAGAAACTCCCAATAATGTCAAACTCACCGAAACAATCCTTGAGAAAATATTATTTGGAAGTAATTTCATTAAACTGGAAAATTCTTGACAAATAGGTGAAGTTGTAAAACAAACATTGAACATACCTCAGAAATAATAAAGAAATATAATTAAATAAGAACTGTTTACCTAAGTTAGGTAAGAAATTCACAATTTTTAATATTTAAAAATGTGGCAAGCTTAGCTACGGACATAACCTCATGTGCGGCTAGAGTTAATGGTATTCCTGCAAATTCTATCGGATTTACATATTTTATTATTTTAATGTATGTAGTTATATGCACCATCGGACTTTAAAAAGCATATCATAATAAACTGGGCGATGATTTAGATTAATGTTACTTTTTCCGTTTAAAAATTAATTGGTACATATAAAAACGTGGCTAACTTAATTAAGAAGTAATTAAATTTAAAAAGCGTAGCTTAGCTAATATATTATTTATCTAAAATACTCACATTTTTAGGGTGTTCTAATATTCATAATAAAGTAATTTCAGGAAATTTTTATTATTCAAAATATCTACTTTCCCGCTAATATTAAAATAACAGAGGTAACACTCATGTGGTGCTCTGATATAATGATGCTCATTTATATTCAGTTTTGACCAGTACGGATACATCTTGTTTACTGATTATAATTTTAATATTAACAAAAGACACCCATTAGTATAATTTGATTACTATCGAAGTCTTCTCGGACTAGCATTAGGGATGATTTATTAATTTTTGTTGTAATTAAATTTGTAAGCAAACCGTTTCTAGTTCTTTGCATATTTTTTTTACTTATTTATTCTTCTTTTTACGTACGTTTTGCAACTCCAAAATTCCTAGACTTGCAAAGGTGGCGTTTTACTTTTCTTTTGATGAAACCAACATTTTTTATAATTAACAATTACAGGTTTTTAAACCTTTTATATGGATTTTTTTAGTTGATATAATTTCCAAAATATGCTTGAGGCGCGTAATAGATGTAAAAAAATCAGTTTTAGAACTTTCTCGATCTTCGCATTTATTCGTATATTTTAAAATCTACAAAAAATCATTTCTAGGAGGTGACAATTAAGTTTAAAATTCACACTTTATTTTTAAATTAACAACATTTAGGCATTAAGTTGTTTAGGGTTAAACGTGTTCAGGATTTTACTAAAATGTAGGTATCGAAAATTTAATTTTAAGAACCAAATCTCCAAGGTTCTTATAATTTCCAAGATTGACTATTAAATGTTTAGCAAAGTGTAAACATCGATGCACGATAAAAAGGCCAGTGTCTTAGCCCAAACGGTGGCAGCCCCACTATGCAATCAGGGGCGTGGGTTAATAACCCGCTAACCCCTTAAGTTACCCAACATATTAACGAAATAACGAATCCTTAAAAGGAAACAGCCGGACGGTTAAACAGATTACTACGCTTGGCCTGCAAGTAAAACTTTCATTTAATTTCAAACTGGAAAACCACACCAGGTGGCAGAAGAGATGACCAGATGTAAAATAGGCATATTGGGACTCAGCTGAAATGAATTCGGAGAAATTACTATTATCTACTTTCATTTCGTAATATCAATATTACGAAACGAAAAATCGTTTTGTAATGAACTATATTACAGCACTAGTATCGTAATGATTTTTGACATAAAAATTACAGATTGACAAGAGAATTCATAGTTATTTTATTCATTATAAACATTTATTATGCACTTTTTACGATTTTTACGATATGAATATAGTACAAAGCTTTATCTACTTTCATGAAATTAGCAAAAAAAATTAAATATTTGTCAATAATCTATTGCCTGATGCAAAAGTTGACTGTTCCAATTTTCATTCAAACTGACAGCAACCAACACCAAATAAACAAAAAATCAAGCCCTAACGTATTAGATTTCAATGATTATTCCACTCATCCAATCAAATCACAGTATTTTGGTGAATTGAACCAATCACAATCGAATTAAATCGAAAATACCACTACTAGTGAAATTTTCTAGAAAATTTTGCGACTAGCAGCGTTGCTTAGAGACAACGTCTGTCAAAATTTTTTGAGTGACAAGTATTTCAGTAATTTCATTATAATTCGAGGAATTATCATTCCGAATACCATTCGTGACTAGAATTTTACAGGAAATTTTTGCTGTCACAAACACTCTTGCTTGTTGCTTTGGAAAATCGTAACGAGTGCGACAGCACTCGTTACGATTTTCATCGCAACAAGCAGTCGTGTTCATGACGGCAAAAAAATTTCCGGTAAAATTCTAGTCACTTATGGTATTACTTCTGAAAATTGGAACAGTCAAGTTTTGCATCAGGCAATTAATTATTGACAAATATTTAATTTTTTTTGCTAATTTCATGAAAGTAGATAAAGCTTTGTACTATATTCATATCGTAACCTCATATTACGATCCTCAATGGATTGCTAATAGTTTCGATTTAACCCTTTGTCGCGGTCGTGGCACAGTTGGTTCAGCGTGCGTCTGACCACTGACCACTAAGATTGGCCCAGGTTCGATATCGAGGTTCACATAAACAACGAAAACACCCGACCGCTTTCCTGGGAAGGCAATGGCAAATCACCGAGGTCTACTACCTAGTAAGTCTTCTCTGGAGTAGAAGTGCAAACACTTCCGTGGTTCGGTCCCCCACGTTTAGCTGTAGGTCCCCTATGTCAGTAGGCTACTTGACACGCACACCACAGGCATATAGAGAGAAGACGGCAACGCCCTGCAAAGGGCCGCCACTCGAAGAAGAAGAAGAAGACCCTTTGTTTCATTTTATTAACTTTGTTGATTGTAAGTAGGTACTTGGAACTTATCTCTAAAATTGTCTAAGTGATTACTTGTAACTTTAACTCTAAATAATATTTTGTAAAACCAGTTGAAAGTTCGAAGAATACACGTTATGAGCTGAACCAGACTTTTAATATACAACCTCTCGCAGCAAACCAATCCCCACGTAGGGTAGCTGGTTAAATATAACACCCCATTGGCACTTAAGAATTATCAGCAATTCTACTAAATTTAATTATTAATACCTATTTTTATTAACTTTTAACAATAATACATTACTTATTGGTGGAAACCGCTACGTTACAATATTTCACTCTTTAATTGTAAATTGTTAGCCTTACGCCCGAACGGGTAGAAAATTATTAAGATTAACTAAGTAAGTAGTTGTAAATTGTTAATTTTTTATAGCGAGTTTATAAATTTCTTACTAATGCTTTTAAGAAATGGTCTTTTATCTCCTTCAAGCTTAAGATTTTCTGGATTAGCCTATCAAGTTTATTCAATGAAAATTTAGGCTAGTGAGAACTAAAACTTCAATAATGACTTATTTTGCTGAGTACCTTACTCAAATTCAAGGTGCCAAGAAATAACCTATCCCATTAGTTTTGAAAGATTTAGGATTGATATTTCAGTTTCCCTCAGTGAAACGTAATACTTTAAAAATAAGTTTCTGAAATACTCAATTAAATACTTTGCTAAAATTTCAACATTTTCAAACTGAAATCATTTTCTTTAACTGTTAGTTACCGTACTTTTTCCCCTTAGTTTCCAATTTTTAGGATTAACCTTCAAGTTTATTTAATGAAACTTCACGCTTTTGAGAAGCAAAGGTTCAGTTTTTTTCTAAAATACTCTACTGAATTTTTAAAATTTATGTTAATATTCAGGTGTTCAAGTATTCAAAAGTCGAAATAATTTTCATACTTCACCCTGAGCTTTGTATATTCAAGATTGATATAACGGGTACTTATAAACTGCCAACAGCCAGTAGGTATGATTTCAGAAACATATTTCGTAATTAGATGCAGAACACAAAACCAAATGTCAAGATTTGCAAAATGTCATTGCTATGATTTAATCTAAGACTTGTAATTTGCTTTTCAAAGCAGCTGAGATGTCGACAGTTTATAGACACACGTTAGCTAGTATAATCGAACGTTACGATTACATGGATTAAAGTTTCAGTTTTATTCTACAATAGGTACTTCATTCAGTAAATATTACTGAAGTTTCGAAATTCTTAAACTGAATGTATAACATGATCAAAAAGTCGTTGGACCACGGTTGCTGTGGAACTTAAGTAATTTCTAAAATTATATACTTTTATTATTTTTATGTCAGTGATGTTTACTTGACATCCTTTAAAAGTGAGTAAATTGTGATTAAGAAGGCTTCAAAAAGAATATAAAATGTTGAGGATGCATAAAATGTGATATGCACAGCAACCGCGATCCAAGGACTTTTTGATCATACGATATGTATGTATGTATTATCTGTAACCTTTATACCTTTCGGTGTCGAGGCTGGTGCATTAACGAATGAGGCTCTACGCGTGCAATGCACAACCCGGTTCGTCTCTGCGGGTTACGAAGTTGGTGCGTCGTTTATATCTACATACTGCACCATGTGTCGAGTGTAATGGGTATGTATGTGTAAGACCTTGTTACTCTACCTTCTAGGCCTGTATTTGTTAATTAGGTGTCCAACGACGAATAGTCACCAGGAGGATTCGAACCAAGGACTAGCGCAACGCTAGCCCGATGCTCTACCACCGCGCCACCCTATTATGCTATTAATCTGAATGTTGAATTTTAAAAATGCACACTGTTGGTTTCTCTATGAAGCTTACGCTTTTTGGATTTTCTAGACAAAACATAAGGCTTTTGAGGATCAAAGTTTCGTCTTTTTCCAAAATACTGTGGAGTTTCGTAAACTTTTATTTCATTTCACTTTCAGTTTTTCTCAATTAAAGCTTGGAAATTCATGCTAATATTCGGTTCCTTTCAGATTTTGAAAAAATAACCCTTCATCTTCCCTCTTTAGCTTTAAATATTCACTTCAATTTTGTTCCTAATTATTTTACTAAATTACCTTTTGTAATATTGAGTTTATAAAACTCATGCTAAAATCAAGTGTTAGCGACACATTAAAATTTTAAGAAATAATCTTTCCCTTATGCATAAAGCTTTCAGGATTAGTTCCTCAAATCTTTTTTAAAAAATGAGAATCTAAACATCAATGAGAAAAGTACTTCAATAGTATCTTACTGAAACATGAAATTTCTTAAACTGAAATTTGATGTTCTTTAGTTATTATTTTAACACCGGGTTTTCCTAATGCTTGCTAATACTAGGTGTTTTTATACATTTCCATTTTGTTTTAGGTATTAAGAATTGACAAGACTTTTAAAAGCAGATTTTAGATTTCTTTTCTACAATATTTCATTGAATTCTTTACTGAAATTTCAGAATTATCACATTGAAATTTAAATTTTCTGTAACTAATTGTTTAATATCGAATTTTTTATAACATCGAAAAATCAAAGTTTTCAAAAATTATTGTCCTTTTTTTCTCCGTAAGTTTCCGATTTTTAGGACTCTAGCTTTTAAAAAACAAAAGTTCAGTTTTCTTTTAAATACTTTGGGATTTCTTAAACTAAAATTTTAGTTTCCTTCGACTGTTAATTATTTTAAATTGACGCTTCAAAATTCATACTAACATTACGTTTTTTTATTATCGAACCTTCGGAATTTTAAGAAATAATCCTTTTCAACAATATTTAAGATCGACATTTCAGGCTTTCGTGAAAAGTTTCAGAATTTTGTTTATGGAAATTCGATTATATTTAATTGTGTTCTATTTTTTTTTATTCAAAATCCATACTCTTGCATTAATTTGCATTAATTAAGCATCGAAAATTCAAAGCATTTGCAATTAATCTTTCAAACTTTTCTATTTAACTTAAAATGTCAGGATTTTCTTAATGACACTTGAGAGTTTCAATAATTTTAGTAGTAATTTTCCCAAACAATGTTTTATTAAATTTCCGTGGCATTAAGTGACGTAACAATTTTTGAAAACGAATTTATTTCATTTCATATCAGTTAAATAAAAGACACAAATATCTAACGAAAAACACCTTATCTATCTAACAAAGGCAGGCGCGTTATTAAACGATAATTTCAACCTATACAAATATCACACCAAATGTGAACTAACAAAAAACTAAACAGGTCAGTTATGGTATTCTTTAAAGCGAAGCAAATAGTTTGAGCGAGGCGACGGTAACTTCTACTTGTATTTGTATTACTACTGCAGATTTAACTTACACATTGTGATTATTAATTAGTTTATTAGTGCAAACTTATATACTATATAGTGCATACTCTTATAATAAATAAGTATAAACAATCGTACGTGTGGATTAAAACTTACTTTAATAATAATAAATAATAATTGCCTGGAGTTATACATAAAACTAAGACAGAACGTGCCTTACTTCCAGGTCGAGATGATTGGTATTTTTCAAGGTAAGCGGTTTAGATGCAGTTTTAAGACCAACTTAAACTCTTGCTATACGAATGTATAAAGCATTTTCGTTGCTTTTATACCGAACAGTACTGAGTCAAGTTTTTGATAAGATTTTTTAGGAAATTCATTCATAATTTTTTTCTTGAAGTTACTTGAGTTTTTAGGTGAATTTATGAATTAGGTAATTGCTGCAGCTCAATATTTATTAGAATGTTTTAATGATTATTAAGACGTTTAACTGCACATGGGAGTTTGTAATTTTAAGAATAAATTATTAGGTACATGTAACACGTAACCCAAAACAGTCACAAACGTAAAGAAACCCTTACCAAGTGCATTGCTTATGATACTTCGCAATGTTGTGAAGCTAAAAGTTATTATTTATCTTGACGAGTGCAAATCAACAATGACTACTTTCTAAAAATTTTCTGCTTAATACAAATACAACTCGAAACATGTTCTGTATGTGTAAACTCGACAAATAAATAAGAAATACATCGAGCTATCTAGCAAATATAAATTCATATTGTATGTAAGTACCATACACACACATACTCAGAACATAACGGTTATTCATTCACTGATTCACTTTTAAGTAGAAGTGTATCTAGTATTTACATAAATAAAGCATAAGTAACTGAAGAGTAAACTTGGATTTCATAACAAATGCTTTGTTTACTTGCGGTAAGGCTGATTAAACTAAAGCTGCTATGAATCAAAATTCCTGCAAAGTTAATGTATTAGATTAAAAAAGCTTGTTGCTTCAATGCAATCGTATCATAAATCGTACCAAAATGAAATAGGTAATAAAAAATAAATAGAATTACAATTATTAGAATAACCTTTCGGTGGTTTTTGAAACAATTTAAAAAAAAAACTTAAAAACATAACAATTGAAATAAACTAAATATAATTCTTACAAATCTGAAATTTTGAAATTTTCCATATAAAGTTTCACCGAGGAAACCTGAAATATGAAATTGAATCTGCTTAAGAATGTCCAGGTCTCAATAAGGCGTCCAATAAACTATTTTAGAAAAAAAAAATTGAACCTTCATTAACAAAAGCCTCGAGCTTCATTAAGAAAATTGTGAAAAGCTCAAGTTTAATGGGGAAATCCAGGATTATTTCTAAAATCTTCGAACCTTCAATTTTAAAAATCCTGACTATTGGAATAATTTTTAAAATACAGGGTGTTCCGGAAGGTTATGTCAATATGAAATTAGGAGTATGATCAATTTTGAGAAAAAATGTTACGTAAACATAGGCCCGATTTCCAATGTTTTACACAAACTTTAAATGCTAAGATAAAAGTAAAAATAAATTAGTATTAGATCTAAGATGCGCCAAGCAGAGTTGTAATTTGTTTGTTTCACTTCTGCTTACGATCTGAATAAAAGTTGTAATTAAAAAGAAAGTAGCCATTAAAGGAAACTAAATATAAATTTTACGAATTCGAAATTTCAGTCAGGTTTTCAGTGTAAAGTGTTTTAAAACGTGAGTTGTAAAAGCCTGACCTTTCATCAGGAAATCTGAAGTATCAGATCTAAATAAATATACATTTTTAACAGTTTTATTGAGTTTAAATTTGAATTGTTTTCAGAAAATAAAATTCTAAAGATAGAATACGCGATAATTTCTCTTTAGTACTAAATATTTATTTTTGTCTAATATATTGCTTCGAAAATTTTTTGGTTAAAAAATTATCCAATTAAATTCCTGAATTTCTGATCACGTGTGTGAAAGTAACCAATCAGAACAAGATTATACTGATAATCGCCCTAGGACGATTATCACTTATAATCTCACAAGAGCATTAATTCTTTCCGGAAATTTTTAGGTGTGCATTTCAGCAACGTATTAATCGGCCCGAGCGGAACGCGAGGGCGATTACGGTGTTGAAATGCACTGCTAAAAATTTCCCGGACATGAATTAATGCTCGAGTGTAGATTCCGTAAGAAAATCGTACCGACATTGACATTAAAAGCAATAATAATTCAGTACACATTTAAATTTTAGAAACGTAACCATAGCAACTTGTACGTCAGCTGTCACATTTGACATAATAATTTCCACTTGTTAATTTCACCTAGGTTGGTCTACCAATCAACAAAAAATTTCCGGGAAATATGAGCGTGGCCGTGGTAACCATGCGTTTCTATTGGTCGTTAATTAGTGTCGTACGATTTTCAGTGTAATGTTGTTCTGATTGGTTACTTTCGCACACGTTATCAGAAAATTAGGTTGCTAAGTAACAAACAGTTTTTAACAGATAATGAAATATAAATCGTTATAATTTAAAATGTCATTTTCACAGTATTTAATTTAATTAAAATTGAAAAAAAATTTCTAACCGAATATCCCTCGATCATTGATAAATAACTTATAATTTTACCACAACTACCTCAAGCTTTTAGGTAACAGCCCTTCGCCTTCGGCGTCGGTGCTTTCGGTAACTGTGATAAAATTATTTCGTAATTATCAATGTCCTAGGGATATTATAGCTGATAAACTTTTGGTTTCTTAGCAATTTTTATTTTTGAAAACAAAACAAAACATTAGAAGAATATAAAGTTAGTTTGAGGATTAAATTTGAAAAATTAAAAAACATCAGTCTATTTTGAATTTACTGAAGAAAAAACTTTAGAAGAATGCGTTTTAGAAGATAATTGAAACCTAAGAAGAATAAATAAATTTGGCCCATGCCAAAAAAAAATAATTTTCAAGATAAATCGACGCTTAGACGCCTATGCAATTATTATTTAGTTTGATTCTTCTATTGCACAACACCTAAAGATTATTTCTTAAGACTAAGTAATTCCGAATTGACAAACATTGAATGTTTGAAACTTTTAGTTTGAGAAACCTAAAGTATTTTGGAAAAAACTGAATCTTTCATTTTAAAAACCTTCAGTTTCATTAAGGAAACCTTTTAGTATTCATAAGCTTTGAATTTTTTATTAAAAAAATGAATAATTCAAGGAAATGTAATCTTAGTTTAAGAAATCAAAAAAGTATTTTTGAGAAACGGAACCTCTCGTACAGTGGCTTAACCAAGGGGGGGGGGGCAGCCCCCCATCATGATCAAAGTTATTAATCAAAACAGTCTTGAAAATGTAACCAAAAATGCAGGATGAGTGTATTATGTAGGGTCCCGTCGAGTGCGTATGTATTTCTGACACAATTGTTAAACAGTGGACTGGGCCCCCTACAAACTACGTTTCTGGTTACGCTACTGCTCTCATACTCTTAAGTTTTATTAAGAACAAACCTTTTATTATTTATGAGCTTATTATTTTAGCTTTGTGAAAGACACTATTATTATTATTTTATTCTCTCTCAAGAAAAAATCCTGGTGTTAGAAGAAATTTGACGTAAGTCAAGTCGAACTATTCGCTTGTTTTATTACGTTGTGGAAACGGTGTGACTAAGAAATTTTCTTGTTAAGGAACACGTATCAGGTATAACTGGCTAGAATCAAGAAACTGAACTACACGATTTGCTTCCGCATCTAGCTTATTCGCTGGATTTAGTTCCCTCTGATTTTAATTTATTTCCTAAGTTTAAAATTTTCTTGGGAGGACAGAGATTTTCAACTGATGAAGAAGTCAAGTCCGCCGTAGACGCCTATTTTGCTGACCTCTAGGAAACCACCTTTCGTGATGGTATCAGAGCATTACAACATCGTTGTACACTGTACAATGTACAGGTTGTCAGGAGACTATGTTAAATATCATTTTAAAAACATATAACTAGTTTCTCCTAATACTTTTTGTAGTGGTATGTATATGTGTGGTGGTAGATCTAATAACTTAATATTTTTATGTAAACTATGTTGTATAAGTTAGGTTGTTGATAGTATAATAGGTATTATTGTAACATTTTGTTATTTCCACTGCACTTTTGTTTCTTCTGAAAGCTGTATAAATTTTTGTATTTTTTCAGAGTATTTTTTTCTATGTGTTGTGAATTTGGTACTGATATTTCTATCAGTTGTGTGTGCTTCTCTCTTTAGTGTGTAATTGTTATGTCTAGTCTGTTTTGTGTTATGGTTTTCTCTGTGATTATATCTCTATTCCAGTCCATTGTCTGGTATGTATTTGTATATAGGTGTATGAGTTATTAGTCTGTATTTCAGGGCTAGTGCTTGGTGAATGTGCTTTGCAACGTTGTTGTGCCTTTGAGAATAATCATTCGGTGCTATTACAGGATATCCCCCTATGATATGGTTTATCGTTTCAATATTTTCTTTACATTTTCTACATTTATCGGTTGTAGTTGTGTTATCCTTTATTATAAACTTCCTGTAATTTCGAGTAGGTATTTTCTATTTGATCTTGTATAGCAATCATAAATCCTTCTATGTGTTTCTGTGTTATTTGGTGTATATGTTTCCCATGTAGGGTTTTGTTTTTCCATCGATTTCTTTTGAGAACGTCTGTTGTTAATTTTTCCGTTACCTACGCTATAATTGTGTTTGTTAAGCATAGGTAGTGTTGTAGATGTATCAAGTCGTATTAAAATGTTGTGAAGTGGATTTGTGGTTTTGATTTCTGTTGAAGTATTCTCATGGTAGTTGTATTATTGTTTGTAATGCATGTTTGATATATCTACGAATTCCCTGTCCCCTTCTTTCCTCGGTCACGTAAATCTGTCTGTGTTTGAATGAATATGATGTATTGTGTGCTTGTAGCACATTTTCCGTGTGAGCCTGCCTATTGAGTGATTCTAAGTCTGTACGATTCCAGGCTATGATTCCAAATGAGTATGTTAGTACGGGCATGGCGTACCTATGTGTTTATGGCTTTGATCTTATTTCTAACTTTTTAATATGAGATTGATTCTTATCTTTTTCTTTCAATGTGTTTTTTATACCTGTATGATTTATACCTGTATTTTGAAGATACCCTAGGTATTTGTAAAACTCCCCTTTCTCCATACTTTCTATAATGTCTTCTTTCTGCTGTAGTTTGAAACCTTATTGTGCTTGAAATTTTCTTTTGATAATGCTGCTTATTTTACACTTTTCTACTCCAAATTCCATGTTTATGTCTGTATTAAAGGTTTCTGTCAGTTTTAACAACTCTTTAAAATATAACTAATTTGACACATATAACTTTAAGTCATCCATATAATAGCAAGTGGTTTATCTTGTACTTGTTGTTTAGTGTTGTTAGAGTGTAACAGTATTTTGAATTGTTTAGAATTTGTTAATTGCTAAACAAATCCGTAATGAGCTGAGTGTGAAATATTCATCTTTTAATCTGTATGTTTGGTATTTGTATGGTATTTGTGAATGTTTTTAGGTTAAGTGTACTGTTCCAAGTTGCTTTATGGTTTCCAGAAAGTGTATTGTATTCCTGTCTATTTTATAGAACTTTAGGGTTTCGATCAGCCAGAAGTGCGGGACACTGTCAAAAGCCTTTTTTATAGTCTATGCCCGCTCAGTAGAGTGACCTATGTTTTAGTTTAGCTTGACTCATTATTTTCGCGTCTATTACTACTTCTTCTTTACACCTTGTGAGTATTTTCGGCATCCTTTCTGTTCATTACTCATTATGTTCAGGGTGTGTGTAGATCTTTTGTGTTATTGTGGCTGTTAGGATTTTATATATTGTTGGGAGGCACGTGATGATTCGATATTTTGTAGGGTTTGTCCTGTCATTGTCTTTTGCATTCAAGTACGGTATGCCCTTTAACATAAACTCGAGTGGTGTTTGCGTTGTATCTATGTATTTCTGAAATAATGCAGCTATTGCTGGGTGTGTGATGGTAAATTTCTTGTGCCAGTAGTTTTGTATCTGGTCTATGCCTGGTGCATTTCAGTTATGAGTGTTTCTGATTACTGTCTGGATATCTTCTGTTGTTATGACTATTTTTTCATCTCTGGTATTTCAGCTGAGTTTTGTTTCTGTGTTTCGAGTCAGTGCGTTGCACTGGAATGAACCTCCCAGAACCTTTTTATTTCTTGTTTTGGACGATCTTTAACTGTTTGGTTCTGTTCATTTTGTGTGCAACTGTAGAAAAGTTTTTGATCTTTCTAGAATATATTGTTTTCTGTTTTCTTTTATATAACTTTATGTATCTTCTTAGTCTTTTTGCAGTTGCAAGTAGATTTTGTGTCAATGTGTTTAGTATATCTGTTTGATCTTGCTGTTCTGTAGTGCTGTTCGTGCATCTTGATTTTCTTTTTTCTCTTTCTATAATTGTTTTTGTCGTTTTTTTTTAGCTTAGGTGATTTATTCCCTTTTATTATGTGGGTGATTTGGCCTTTTTCTTTTCTCAATTTTGCGATTTTTATTTCTAGTCTTGACTGCGATTTTGGCTTTTTATTATTAGTAAGGTTTGGTTTTTTATTATCTCATTATTATTTTTTGCCCATTGGTAATGATAGTTGTGTATGCGCCACAGTATATTAACAGGTTTAAGTGTACCATATCTGTATCTTTGTCAATCTGATTTTCAAGTATACTATTAACTGCTGATATTATGTTGTACGGATTTTTATTTTCTTGTAGTCTTGTTTGTGGATCTGTATTTTCGTATATACTATTGATTTCGATTAGATCTGTGCCTGTATCGTTGGTTTGTACAGTGAGGTTTGCTCCTTTTCTTCGGTGTTGTCTGGGTTAACCATTTGTGTTTCTGGTGCTTGTGCTGTGATCTTGCTGTGCTTATCTGTATTCACTTCGTAGAGCTATTCTGTGCAATTACCTCTTGTTTTATCTCTTCTAAAATCTGTATAAATATTCTGTGGTTTTGTATAATTACTCTTTTTTTTATCTACCAGACGTTTTTCTGTAATATGAGTTAGTTCTGGGTACATTTTAATAAACTCTGTATGAAGTTGTTGTCGGTATCCAGTGCCATTGGTTTCTGCTTGCGCAACTTCATAGTAATCAACCCCCAGAATCCGTGGGGCAGATCGCTGAAGCAATGCAGGATTGTGAGGCATTGTCTGCTTATGTTTTCTACTTGACATTCTTAATTTACCATATTATCAATATGGGTGGTGCTATTTTTTTTTTTTAATTATATACAACCATTGCTCATATAAGTTTGTCGTTCTTTGTTTCCAAAATTTCTTATCATCCCAGTCTCCTTCTCTGAAGTTCCTTTCTGCCATTGCACTTTTTATGTATGTTTCCCAGGCGAATGCTAGTCTTCCTCTTTTTCTTCTACCCTCCGGAGACCATTGCGTTATTATCTTCGCCCATCTATTTTCTGGCATGCGTTTAACATCAGCATACTACTGGAGGCCCCTATTTTCCAACGTTTTAGTTATTGGTCAAGCTATTTCCATTTGCCTCCAAATATTCTCTGTTCTGAGCTTCTTCTTGTTACCTGGAGACATCTTCTTATGTAATTCAATTCTACCGTTGTTATTTTGTCTCGTATCGATTTTGACATAGGCCACATTTCAGCTCCATATAACATTATATTTTGTACTACAATGTGGAAGAGTCTTTTTTTGTTTCCTTACTAAGGTTTCCATTCCACAGTAGTGCTTGTAGTGCTCTTGTCGCTTGTTTTCCGATTGAGATTCTGGTGTCAATATCTCTTTCACATGTTCCTATATCAATTATTATTTAGCCTAGATATCTGAAGGTATTATATGACCTAACTACACTGACCGGCAAAAAAATCCGGCCACCCTGAAATATTTTATAAAGGGTTCCCTTAACCGCATATTTTATAACTAAATAAAGAGCTAAGCTGATTTTTCTTAGTTATCAATGTTTTAAGATGCTTGTTCCATTCCAAAATACCCCTAGTTTTAATGTTAACAGGCGAGATTCTCTTCTCAACAGCATTAACATGTTACCGTAAATCACGGTTGAATGACGTAATTCAGGCTCGAGGAGGACATACAGGCTAATAATAATTTACCAGAAGGTCCATTAAAAACAGCCACCTTTATTTTTTTTGCAATTAAAAGAAAATCGATTTTTCACTGTTTCTTTTTTTTCAAATTAAATTTATTTCTGAGTTTATTTGTCTTATTTTCTTAGCTAATTTGTGCATGCCGTATCAACAATGAATGGTTCTTCAACCTAATGCCAATCCTTAGTTAAATTAATGAACGTTTAAGTGCTTTTGTGAAATATTTCAAGGTGGCCGGTTTTCTTTGCCGGTCAGTGTATTTGGCCGTCAACTACTACTTCGTGTTGCTCCTACCACACACATGTATTCCGTTTTTTGGAAATTAATTGTTAAACCCCATCTTTCGAATTCCTCTTGGAGCTTTTCAACATGTATTCCATGTCTTCGTCGTCTTGAGCAAATATTATTTGATCGTCCGCATATAGTATACATTGCGAAGTGGTTGCGTCTATCTTTTTTACCATTCCTGAGCATTTGCGATACCAGGTTTCTAACGCCTGTTCGATTTAAATATTGAATAGTATAGAAGACAAACTACAGCCTTGCTCTAAGCATAGTTTGCTGTTCTATTCTTAATTTTTCATATATTTCCTTTACAAGATTTATCCATTTTTCTTTTGCATTTAGTCTTCTCATTCCTGGCCCCAGCTTGCACCTGGGGATGCTGTCATAGGCTTTCTCAAGGTCTATAAAGGTCATATGTGTTTCTTTTTGTTTAGATTTATTTTTCTCTAATATTATCTAGGCATGACCTCCCTGTTCTAAAACCACTTTGGTCTTTACTAACGTGAGTATTGCCTTCCTCTATTTTACTTTTTAATATATTTGCCATGGAAGGTATGATAGTAATTCCTCTATAATTGGAGCATACCTTCTTATTCCCTTTCTTCTACTATATGGAACTCAATCGGAATCTCGTTACCTTCTTTTATTTTATTAAACATATTTTGTACGTATTTAATCATTTTTTCCCTTCATATTTCAATAGTTCCATTCTAATGTTTCCAGGCCCGGGTGCCTTATTGTTTTTTGCTAAGGCAATAAGTGTATTTCGGATATCTTGTTCTGTTTTCAATTCCTGTCTGTGCCCTTGTAGTAGGTTGGAATAATGGGTAATCCATTGTTTTAGGGTTTTGTTTGTATCATTCCTCTGGTGTTATTATTAGTTCTGATTTTCTTTATTATTTATTTTAAAAAAATCTAAATTAAATGTTCCTATAATCTAATGAATAAAAATGAAAATTAAATCTTTAAATAATTAATAAACGAGTTTTATTGAACATAATAGCCAGTGTTTTAAAAATTGCAGGTTCCAAGTTTTTGGGAATAATCATGTACTATGCTTCCAGATTAAGCTTGGGTTTTTCAGAGCTCTGTTAATGAAGCTTGAGGCTTTCGACAGTGACAGTTTTAATTTTTCTAAAATAGTTTCCCGGATGCCTTACTGAAGTTTTGGGGATTCTTAAACTGAAAATGGAGCATTCTTCAACTAAAATTTAGGATTTCTTGTACTGAAGCTATATTTCTCTTAATTTCTGTGGATAATAATTTCAATTTTTTCCAAAATAGTTGACTGGATGCCTTATGGAAATCTCTGCATTCTTAAACTGAAATTTAGATTTCTTTAACTAAAGTTTATCTTAATTGTTATTTCTTTAATATTAAATTGAAAAAAATTAAATTAAAAAGTTATTTTACATACATCCATACAAATTGTTGTTTCTTTAACATTAAATTTCCAAATTCATTTATTTTTAATTATTTAGTGATTTAATTTTCATCTTTATTAACTAGACTGGAATTGATACTGATATTGACAGCCTTTTGAAGTAAGATTTGTTTTTCCAGTCAAATTTTTTCATTCCACCAATAAAGTGTTGGCTTGCCTTGTCTCTTAATGCCTTTTTCACTGTTTGGTGAATTGTTTAAGTTAAAGTCAGAGAATCGGTTTCTATATTTTCAGTTCTTTTTTCTGTTTGAAGTTATAATTTTAGGCTATTTCTATATAATAGCTTTAGTACTTTAATCCTAATACTAATAGTTGCAATTTATTCATTTCTTTCTTATCCAAGCAGGAGCAAAACCATACGGTTTCTAAATCATAATCTACTGCAAATCGGTTTGTAATTGAATGCAATATATTATTAACTAAAAATGGTTAATAGTTATTCTCAGAATACATAGTTACTGACTAACTAACTAACTATTTTGTCGCAATTATAAACAAACAATTAATATTATAATTCTTAATATTACACGGATTAATATGCGTACATTAGCATTCATTTTTGGTTTGATTAAACTGATTAAAGTATTAGGCTATTAAAATATTAACTATAATATTTCGACAATATTTATTAATATTGACCTTCGTTAATTAAATATAAAAAAAATAAGAATTTGTCGACAGTATTAATAAGGAACTTGCTAATTCATTTAAACAATAAAGCTCAAATGTTTTCTTAGAGTTTAATAACAATTGGGAAAAAATTCCCCAAAATCTTTGACAAAGAACAGGTCCATTTTCCGAAGGCATTCTGAAAGCTAAATTTATGTTGCACATTTAAATGTTATCCTCCTTCATAATAAAGTAAAGAGCTTTACTAACTACAAAAGCTTTCAATTACAACAATTTTGTTGCCTTAACATAAATTCAATACTAATAAATCAGTGCTTATCTGCAAGTCGATGTTTTAGACGAAAACGACAACAGGAAATACTAACAAAACCAAAGTGCTGTCTGCCACCTACGAATATAAATAATATAAAATGGTTTTCATTTCAGTATTGGCTATTGAATACGCCTTTTGTGTGCAGAAATGTATACTTATACGCCTCTTTGATTTAAAGTCTCTGATAATAGGACCACACTTGAGTCAATAATTGCTCTAGAGCGTTAATAATCCGCATACACCCCGTGTAAACATTTGCTTAGTATTATTATTTGGATTTGTTGCTGTGTTTGAGTTAATTGATTTCTAGTTTCACTTAGAGAAGATGAAATTTATCATCTTTGAACAAGAATATTTTCTTTTGCAGTTTAACTAGGAAACTTTTTAGGTTTCGTTAGGAAAAACAATTTGCTTCAAAAACCTAATTAAAAATGTTATAAAATTATTAAAATCAATTCATAAATTACCGAAGAAAGTACAAAAAGTGATGAAAGGAGCTACAATTTAAAAAAATAATTTAAAAATATTATGAATTTTTTTAATTACAACACCAGCTAAAAAGCTGATCCTTTCTCTGTACAGTATGTTTTACATTACAAACATAGTACAGATCCAGAAATTCGAATCAATTAAAATGTGGGCAATTCAGATAATTTGAACTTTCAACTTAATGAGCCAGTTACAAAATTACTAGTTATTTTAAGTAAATGTTAATTGATAATCTTTATGAACATACTTATTGTGTTAGGCGCTTACTTTCTTCCTATCAGTAAACTTTGTAACAAGCTACTTGGCAAATATTTTGCATAGAAACAATTGTATTAACAATGGTTTGCAATGAAAACATCTGAAGAAATACATTGTTTGTTTGTTTGTTAATTGTTAGGATACATTTATTACAAGGTGAAAAGACTGGCTTTATACAAACATATATCATATATCGATATATCCTATCCATTTTGTTTCGCAATCCCTTACTTATTCTGAGTGGGTAACAACCCACACTACTTTTTAGTAGTCTACCTATCAAACGTAATGTGTATTGCCCATTGACAGTCAATAAGGGGTTATGAAATGATGGTATCTATGGCATCTGGTTAGTCTCTTTGTTATAATGTTCAAAATCAGTTATTTTGGCTTGTTTTGTATGTCTAGTTGCTCGTTCTAAAACTTGTCCATTAGAAAACTCCAGAGTATCATTTACAAATCTGCTAAAAGGGGCTCTTGATAATTCAGTCTAGTGCTTTCACCCTGTCTTAATTTTTCTGACCTTTTGTGTTTCTGTAAAACGTTTTTCCTTATTTACAATAGTTGATCGTCTTTTGAATTCCAACGTTTTATACAACAAGTTAGCCCAACATTTTTAGTACACAGCAGAAACTTTTTCCCATGCCTCGTATAGAAAGTACTTCTTGTAGATTCACAATGTTCAGGACCTATGTGAAAAGTATACAATACGAGGATTGTTCAACTGAAACACGTTTGGATTGTGTAGGCGCGACTCGATCATCAAGGCAGTTGCATCCAGTTGTCGAAATTGTTTATTGACTTATTGGCAAGGTATCCATAAAACACCAAAGCTTAAAAGCAGCTAAGAGACTCGAAGCTCTGAAATAAGAAGAAGATTGGCAATCCAAGATGCAGTAAGATGGGCACGAGTGAGGAGATGTGAGTGGCATAATCATGTCACAAGGATAGACGACAGCAGATTAGTTAAAATAGCACTATTGGAAAACCCACAAGGAAGAAGGCCATCGGGCAGATACACCACAGCATTGATTACAATCATGGGTATCACCACCATCTCATAGCGCTATGGAGTAACAAAGCGAGATCGAAGAGAAACAGGCCCAAGATCTTATTAAAGAAGAACAAAAAAGCAGTGGCGTAGCTAGCATGGGTGGCACCCGGTGCAAATATCGATGGTGTCACCCCATGAGAACGGTTAAAATCAACATTAAGTAAAACAAAAAATCAGAGAAGCGTGAAGTATGATTTTAATACAACACATTTAAATAAACATTTAAAAAATTATGTCTTTCATCATCAAATTGCAATACTATCAATCAAGTATCTTAAACATATTTAGAAGAAACTAACTAAATAAGCGAGAAATAAACACTTTTAATAAAAATACTTTACTTTTTTAGATATGTTTTCAAGACTTTTATAAAAAACTATCAAAAGTAACAATGATTAAAGTAATCCAGCGTCGCGATATTTTCACTTCACAACACGCAATGAGAAATGAAACAGGCGGCAAGCATTCACGACGATTTTGGGTGAATCCCCTAGCCATAGAACTACGATGCTCTATTTGTCTAGTTGTTTTAAATGCGCAGTGTTGTCAATATACTTTACCTACTCTGCCTGCTACTGTAACGAAAGCGCGTGCTGAAACTAAAAAGCACTGGAGATTGACATATTTTTGAAAGAAAGGACGCTGCTCAGTTAAAAATAACAAAGAAAAAACGATATCCATTTTTTGCGATTATGTTAGCGGTTGTTTCATTTCATGGAGTTTTTGTAAGATTTATTATTTTTTTTAAACGCGGTCGGGTGTCACCCCCAAACGGGTGACACCCGGTGTAGGCCGCCCCCGCCCCCGCCCCCGCCCCCCCTTTCTACGCCACTGGGAAAAAGAAGTAGTAGTAAATAACTTAATATTTGCAAGTTATCGGTATCGGTATCATTAACCTTTCGGTGTCAAGGTATCTCTTAAGCCTGTATTCGGAGGAGGCGTCATTAATTTGGTACCCAACGACGAATGGTCACCAGGACTCGATACCGACCTCCAAACTGTAGGAAAATCCTGCCCATCGGGAGATTCGAACCAAGGACTAACATAACGCTAGCCTGAGGCTCTACCACCCTGGCAATTATTTGCAAGATATAAAGTTCACTTTTCTACTATAAACAGTTATTAGGCATAAATTTAAATTGTGAAATTAATTTCATATTTATTTTAATCCATTGTTTCTCCATTCTTGCTTTAATATGGTCTTCAGGGAAAGCGAAATTGGCCATGTTAATTTTAAGAGTTGCAGAAATTAACCCTCTTAAATCTATTGGTGTTAAAAACGTAAAGAATTTTTAAGTAAAAGTAGGTCTAAAAATGTTGAAAATATTTGTTGGGGAGGTAAAAGTAAAGGGGAAATTGTTTGCCATTTTTGGGTCATTTGTCAGGTATAAATTCATTTATTAGTTAGTTAGGTATGTTAGTCGAACTCGCCGCTAACCTCTCGTCTTACGTAAGGGCACAAACAGTGCAGTACATGCGATACCCTTGCAGACTCCAGCGGCGCCGCATTCGCCATCGCCATAAAACAAACATAACAATTACTGCTCTGCAAAACTCGCCATTTTAAGGTGTACTCACCGGGGTGTCCCCGACCCCCTCGTTTCGGTGCGCTCCTCGCTGGACACGGGTTTGCACCTACTGCTTTTCTTTAAATTCCCATCATCTTCTTCGCGGGCTAGCCCTCGATCACATCTTGCGGAGCTCTCTTCACCTTCTTCCTACCCCCGGAGTCACACAGCATCGGGTGTAGTTAATGTCAAAGTGTCGATAGAGGTCCACACTCTCAGCAATATCTTAATTGCTTACTAAAGTCTGTCCGAAAGACTCTCTTACCCCTATCGCAAAATCTGCCACACAGGTACCCTGGTACAACCAGGAGCAGGTAAACCTGTAAGCTAATCCCTTGATTAGACATGCACAACATGCAATACAAGCAACAATCACTAAGCAGAGGTACCACTTTATTATCACACTTTAATTATTGTCATGTCACTTCTTCTTCTTCATGCCATATCCTTTTAGGACGTTGGCGAGGGAGATCAAAGCCACATTTTTAAACGACTTGGCGTCGTGAACTTTCTTATATCCCCCTTATACTAGGGAAATGTGTCACTGCAAAACGTAATTCTACCGTCGAGTCTGCCGCCACCACCGCTGATCAACCCCTCTCGGTTATTGGGACACACACACACCTCTGTATGTGTTTGTTTATGCTTAAGTCAACCCTTGGGATAATTTATCGCTTTCGCCTGGGAAATAGTAAACTAGGGCATTGGTAACTTCTAAATCTCAGTTTTATTAAGTGCTAATACAATGTAAATAACGTTAATACAATTGTTCACCAATTCCTTCGAATATTCAATTTCAATTAGTAAATCAGAAGGAAAGTGGCTTTGTTGTTTTCAACGAAGCCGAGTATTGTATGCCACTGTTTTTTAATCTGTGATTTTGGTATCCGGTAATACATCATTTTTTGTTCAAATTATTAATCATACGAGTAATATATTTGCTACATGGTTTTAAAAATAAAGAGAACCAAAGCAGAACCTGGAAGTAACACAGTCTGTAAATATAGATGTGTTAATCCATAAGTACATGTTTACAAGTAATTAAAACCTAAGCTGGTTTAAAAAATGTCTTGGAATCTAGGAAGGCTTTGGCTTAGACGCAACACGGATTTTTGCTAACAATCCGGATAGATTTGTTGGTTAATTTTGTTCTTTGTTTCCTGTCGTGTTTTAAATCGTACAACTGAAAGCGGTCGTTCCATAACGTTCTTATTCTAAAAAATTCAAACAATACCAATTCATTTAACTAACATAACTTAGTTTAATAATCAACAGAACAATAGCGCAAACGTGGATTATGTTTGTTTGATTTTATAGTATTTTTTACAAAGTATGCTCCGCAAGAAAAACATCAATTCATTAGGCGCCCACTTACTAGAAAACATTTCATGGTACAGTAATAAAATTTCTTTGTCAAACGCCCATACACCTGAAATGCTTTACCGATACGCAAAGCTTCTAATTTTTTAACCTTTACGATAAAACAACAAATCAAAGCGTTTTTTAATAGTTTTCTAAGCTATTAAATTTGTTTTACAAGCAAAATATTTTTGAAATTTCGTACAAGCAACCGAAGCGTATCGAAAATGCGATTGATTTATGCTTCTATTCGTAATTATTTTCACTTCTCTCAAACACAGATGTGTTTATATAAAACGGTGTAAAAACGTAATTTCGCGAAAAAACGTTTAAAACCACAACGCAAATTCCTAAAATTAAAAAACAAAAACATTCAAGGTACCTGTTTACACGAGTGCTATTTTTATTTATATTCAACGATTAACCTCTGCCCTGATAATTAATATCCCAAGAAACAATTTATAATTTCCGAAACTGCGGGTTTTAAATTTTAATTGTGCAGTTGGTTAAATTAATTTATAATTTGGGATTATTTTTGAGTAGCCGTAGGGGCTCGGTATTAATTTTTTTTAAGGTTGTGTCAGAACAAGATGTGTTAGCAGTAAACTACCCCTTTTCTGGCCGAACGTCGCCCCAAGCGTTCGCCGTTACAGTGAACAATTAACTGAAAATGAATTATCGAAAATGAATATTGCTGAATGTTTTGGAAAGTTATAAAAACTATGTAAATTGTTGAAACAAATACGCCTTTTACTTTTATTTAAACGCAAAAGCCGCACGAAAAATATTATTTTTTAAACAATAGCCGCGTTAAAAAATATTGAGGGTTTTTGTCCGAAAATAATAAACAGGGAAGGAAACGAGTAAATGTTTCTGTTGGTTTAATTATTTTTAAAAGTAACTTTTAGGAATATCTGTTGTTTTAACATTACTCGTTTTCAAATAAAGTTGTGGGTACAAATGCAAAAATGAATTTTATAACAGATACATTGTAAATGTTTTTACTGAGAAAAATATTATTTTGGCCTATTCTTCGCTTTAAAATTTAAATTTTTTATTTTAAATAGCTGAACTAGAGTTTAAATATAAAAAAAAGGCAACTGAAATTTTAAGCTTAAGGAGAATTACACGTTGATCCTAAATTTTACAAAATTCTACTTCGTACTTTAAAAAGTAATCGTCTTAAAAAAAATCAGTTAATTCCAAACAAAAACTTTAATCGAAACTCGGGGAAATATTCAATTCGTAAAAGACATATGTCTGAAACTGTAATCAAATCTAACGGAGAATCTGTAAGTAATCAAGAAGCTGTTGAACTATTTGGACGTCATTTTTTAACGGTTTATTCTAATTTCCCAAGTTCTTATAAAACAAATATAGGCCAGGCGTCAGGAAAATTAACATCGTTTTAAATCGGGCAAAAGATTTAACTATTGGAATCAGTTTACTGTAGGCCTCTTTTAGACATACTAATTTATCCCCCTCGAACAACCCCCGGAACACCCCCAAATTTGACGAAATATCGCCCAAAAATCATTTTTTTGCCAATATCTCGGTTCTGGGTGGTCCTGCGACAAATAATGTAAATATCAAAATTAAATATAACTAAATTCTCTATCGAAAAGGTTTATACACATTTTTACGTAATATCAATATCCAACGAGCTACAGGCGGGGGAAGTCACGTGTCGTATCGGATTGACGCATCTGATTTTCAAACTACAAATACAAGGTGTTCCATGACTCGAGGTCCATAGCTTAAGGGCGTGTTATTGAAGTCAAAATAAGAAAAAAAGTTCCTTAAATAAGGGTCCGAAAGTACTTCCTTTTCGAGATACAGGGTGTCTAAGAAATAAGTTCTTATTTTAAATATCTCGAAAACGATTTAAGATATTAGATTGAGCTTTAGTATGCACTATACTGGCATGAAGAGGCTCTTTTTCGATCCAACTAGTTTTGAAAATTCCAGCAGTGGCGTGCGTGATTGCAAAAAAATGAATAATTCTGACGCAAAAAATAATACGCCATTGCTTTTTTTCAAAATAGGTTTCTTAATCGGCAACCAATGCTAAAAAGAAAAAGACTCTTGAGTTTTTCTGGTAGGACAAACCGTTTTCGAGTAATAATCAAAAAACTTGTTCTTTGCAAGCGTTTTCTGAAATAACTAGTTCAAATTATTTTTTTAACAAACAGTTTTCGATAATTACTCAACAGGATAGTACAAGCACAGACAAATTCAAACGATGCAGCCATCATCAACAACGCCAGAATGGATTTTCCCAGTTCTAGTCGAGATCAGGATGCCCCAAAATACAAATTTACCTTGGATTTATCTTTGGAAACCTGCACAGTTTATTATGTTGCAAGGTGTATAATTCACAAGCTTTTTAAAAGACACAGGTTGGCCAGGCGTCAGGGAGTTCAGCAGACGTAAATATTGTATTAAATCGGGAAAAAGATTTATCTATTGGAATCGGTTTATTGTAGGTTTCTTTTATACGTATTCATTTATCCCCCTCGCGCACCGCCCGGAGCACCCGCAATTTATAGTTATTTATGTTGCAAGTAAAAAATGTACGACTGTTTTGGACGAGCGAGCGCAGCGAGCGAGGCAAATAAATAAGGCGAGTCTAAAAGTCCGTTTTTGTACGAGTGATATACATAATTTTATGTTCGACTGCCCTGAAATGATATTTCCTTCTTAAAATAATGACGTTTAATCGGAAAGGTCGAAAAAAATTAAGCAGGTCATGATCTTGTGGCTATCTAAAAAGTAAAAAGTACTACCTAGTCCAAGAATGTAGGTGATTTTGGACACTAAACACTGTCCAAAACTCAAAAATGATGAATTTTTGAAACAGTTGAACATAATAACTATTAATAATACAAGTGCGAAAACCACAAGCTTAAAGTTTGAGGTTGTTGCTATGCAACGAGACGAAGTCGAGTTGCATATACAACCGAGATACTTTAAGCGTTTCCGCAAGTGTTATGCAAATTTTTTTTGTTGGTAAACTCCTACGTTGGTCATGAGCATATTTAAAGCTGCTTACGAGGAGGTTTATTCAAGTTTCTGCCATTGCCATTGTTTCTGCAAATGTTTTTTAAAACACGTTGTTATGGGAAACGAGTTTTAAAATGCTGTTTATAATCTAAGATTGGAAATGTGTTTTAAAATGCTGCTTATAATCTAGGATGTAGATATTAAAAAGGTGACTTAAAATGTCACCAACAAAAAATAGTATATTATAGACCAAGGTAGAGAAGACATTTTTCTCAGCCAGTGAGGCTGAGAAAAGTCTTCTCTACCGTGGTTTATATACTATTTTTTTCACTACTAGCACCTTTATTCCTTTTAATTAATCATTTTTACATAAATAAAAAATAAAATGACAGATGCGTATATTTCACAAAAATCAAATAGCCTTGCTCGAAAACAAGGGGAGAGGTTAATTTCAATTGACATTTGGGTAAAACATATTTAAAATAGGCACCTGAATGCATAGCAATTGTTTTTATTATTAACCAGTAGTCAATAATAAAAATTATTGACCACTAGGAGAGAAATTCATCTTCTGGGCTCGAAAATAAGGTCAATAATGACATCTTCTAATACTAGTAGTGAAAAAAATATATTTATTATAACCAGTAAAGATTTCGGTCTATGTTACACGCATTTTGTGTAGAAGCGAAAGTTTACGTGTGGTTTAAAAGGCGACATGGCGAACTTAAATATTTGTCCTACCAGAAAAACTCAAGAGGCCTTTTCTTTTTAGCATTGGTTGCCGATTAAGAAACAAATACCTATTTTGAAAAAAAGCAGTGGCGTACTACTTTTTGCGTCAGAATTATTTATTTTTTTGCAGTCACGCACGCCACTGTTGGAATTGTCAAAACTAGTTGGATCGAAAAAGAGTCTCTTCATGCCAGTATAGTGCATACCAAAGCTCAATTTAATATCTTAAATCGTTTTGGAGATATTTAAAAAAATAGCTCATTTCTTGGACACCCTGTATCTCGAAAAGGAAGTAATTTCGGACCCTTATTTACGGAACTTTTTTTTTATTTTGACTTCAATAACACGCCCTTAAGCTACGGACCTCGAGTCATGGAACACCCTGTATTTGTAGTTTGAAAATCAGATGCGTCAATCCGATACGACACGTGACTTCCCCCGCCTGTAGCTCGTTGGATATTGATATTACGTAAAAATGTGTATAAACCTTTTCGATAGAGAATTTAGTTATATTTAATTTTGATATTCACATTATTTGTCGCAGGACCATCCAGAACAGAGATATTGGCAAAAATAGTAATTTGTAATACAAGTGTTGAAAGCTTGCGTTTGCCACACGAATGTGAAGTTTGCAGCACGAACGATAGTGAGTGCTGCAGTCACATGAGAGTGGCAAATACAAGCTTTTAACACATGTATTACACACTATTTTTTCTACAACCACATTTCCATAAAAAAATTTAAATATTTCTGCAAAATCAAATCTGACATTCATCAAATGTCAGATTTGACATTTTGATTTCGGTGCGGCAAAATTATACTTTGCCGCACCGAAAATCATGCATGTGCGTGCGGAAAGTAAATTTTCCGCACGCTAATTTCACTTGTTCGGCAAACACTCATTTTCAATACTTGTATCTATGGAGACGAAGTCTGAAAATCCCACTTTCAATGGTGGTTGTAGAAAAAATAATTTTTGGGCGATATTTCGTCAAATTTGGGGGTGTTCCGGGGGTTGCTCGAGGGGGATAAATGAGTATGTCTAAAAGAGGCCTACAGTCAACCGATTCCAATAGTTAAATTTTTTTCCCGATTTAAAACGATATTTACGTCTGCTGAACTCCCTGACGCCTGGCCTAATAATTCAAATGATTCTAACGATATTAAAACTGCGAGTTTACTTAATATTACTAATATTACTAGTTTAGACTATCACAAAAACCTGAAAAAATTGAAACCTAAAAAGGCAGCTGGAGTAGACAAAATTCAACCTTATGTACTAAAAGGTTGCTCTGGGTGACTGGAACTTCCACTCCTACATATATTTAATCTGTCAATTACTAATATAGAGTTTCCTAATCTTTGGAAAGAATCACTTACCGTACCTCTACATAAGTCTGGAGATAAATCATTTGTGGGTAATTACCGCCCTATATCTGTATTATCTACACCAGCTAGACTTTTTGAATTAATTGTATATGATAAGCTACTACAGCACGTTCAGCCTGTATTCTCTGATTCACAACATGGCTTTGTCCAGAACAGATCTACTGTTACAAATTTGTCTGTTTTTTACCAACAGTTTATATAGTCTATTAGAGAATAAACAGCAAGTTGTTGTATATACAGACTTCAGCAAAGCCTTTGACAAGGTAGACCATGACATACTGTTAATCAAACTTGGTAAATTTGGTGTTTCTTCACAATTGATAAAAAATTTTGCATCATATCTCCAGTCTCGTAAATTTACGATTAAATTTAACAGTAATACTAGTGGAAAATTCACAGCCAATTCGGGTGTTCCGCAAGGATCTAATCTGGGCTCTTTGCTGTTTTTGATATTTATCGACGATTTGCCGGAATTACCGCCACATTCTCGTTCCTTATTCTTTGCTGATGATCAGAAAATATATTCCGTTATTAATTCCGTTCAGGATTGTTTAAATCTACAACAAGATATTAATGCTGTATTTGAGTAGAGTCGTACTAATAAACTCCCAATAAGCATCTCAAAATGTTTCTGTGTATCTTTTTGTCGTACTAAGCTTCCTATATTACATACTTAATCACACACCTTTGGAACGATCAAATACTGTAAAGGACCTGGGTATTACGTATGACAATAACCTTAACTTCAACAATCATATTAGCATTATGGTTGCTGAAGCATATAAAATGTTGGGGTTTGCTGTTAGACAAACCAAATATTTTCGTAATATTTCCACTACAAAAATATTTTATTTTAGTTTAGTTCGACCAAAGTTGGAATACGCCTCTATAATATGGTATCCTCATCAAACATATTTATGTGCTCATATTGAGAAAGTGCATAATAGATTCCTAAAATATCTTTATTTCAAAAAATTTCACGTCTATCCTGACTAGAATACCGTTCGCACTTCATATTTACGACAAGAATTTCAAATTCAGAGCCTTGTAAATCGTAGAAAACTTATATGGAATTATGGAATAAATCAAAGTTTTTTGCTTTAATTAATGATGCTAAAAGTTTTGCCTAGATTTACTCGATCTACTACATTATTTCATGTACCTTTTGCCACTTACACTTACAACGCTCCTTTTATGGTTATGCTGAAATTATTTAACGAGTTATTTGTTATTCGGTTATTACTGAATTCGATTTATCACAATCGTATAAAAACTTTACAAAAACATTACTAAATCATTTCTCTTTCGATTAAAATGTTTCAATATAAAATTTTATTAAGTTCAGTGGTTTGGGTATGTCTCTCAGATATTTGAATTCCTTGCTATTTTTGTTATTTTCATTTTCTCGACATTAGTAATCCGTCTTTTCGTTATAATTATTTACCATGTAATTAGGTGAATACCTGTTTGTGTAATTAAATAAAATAAAATAAAATAAAAAATTTGCCATGTAAACTAACAAGTTTTAATAAAAATAAATTGAAAATTTTATCATCCCCTAGTTGAAATTTATTGGTAAGATCGAAAAAAATAAAAGGCTTGGTTTTTTCAAAGTTAGTAATTCAAGTTTACCTGTGTTTTGATTTTGTTTTATTTTAACCTATGCCAGTCTTCAATCTAGATTTAAGTTCTTGATTCAAATTGTCTTAGTCAAAATGACCGCGTAGGAAGCAAATTAATATTAGAGAAAATTGTTTTCTTTTTATACAAAAACAAAAAGTTGCGAAAATAAAACGTTTTAAGTGCTAATAGATCATCCAGTTCCGGACGCCCAAAAGGCACTAAATAAATTCAAAATAAAATTAATGCAATGGATTAACAGAAAAATAAGAAACTTACACGGAAATCTAATTTTTTTAATTAGTAATATTCTGTAAATAAATTGAAGCAAATAAAACTATTTTGCAAAACAACTTTTTATTTTTCTATTTTAAAAATGTTTCCGATTTTTTTTTTTCTAAGATTATACTTTTCTTCTTCCTGTAGGGTGCAGATATACACGTGTTTTATCTTGTTCCTTATGTCTTTTATTGTTAGGTATTACACAAGATAATTATTATTAATGTATTTATTGAACTCTAAATTACAAACGTACTTTTATGATATTTCTTAGTCTGCCGATAATGCAAATTACTGTAACTTAACCTATTATTAAAAGTAGGCGTTTTAAATATACAACATGCCCTATTGAGCTACAAACTTAAACGATTTATTTAGTCGTTCTGATCTGCTGAACTGACACAGGTTCAGAAGACGTACCTAATACATTATTATTTGCTGTATCGACATTACCATTCAAATGCATATCTTAGCGAACAGAATTATTTAATCTTTCTTTAATGTGTATTGTGTTTCGTCTATAATACACTGCGCCCATAAATTAGCGGAACACTAAGTAAAATGGTTGTATTTTATTTTTAAGCATTCAAAAAACATTGAAGCCCAATAGGTTGTTAACTTGAGTGTTTTTTCTTTTTTAAATCTAAGTAAATAATGAACAATTCTAACTTCCATGCGCAATTAAACAGTCAAATTGTCAAAACTATAGAATATTAGGCTTACGAAACTACAACTAATGACTACAACAACTAAGACTAGTAACGCGTACGACCTCCACGAGATTGAATGACGGCCTGGCACCTTCGTGGCATACTTTCAACCGGATATCCTCTTGAGGTATGTTGACCCATTTTTCCTGAAGAGCTAACAAAAGCTGTTGAAGACTTTCTGGGGCCACAGGGCGGTTTCCGATCTTCCTATCCAACTGATCCCATAAGTGCTCAATAGGCTTAAAATCTGGACTAAGAGCTGGCCAGTCCATAACTGGGATTTGATGTTCTTTCAGGAAGTGTCTTGTCTGATTTGCTGCGTGTGGTCTTGCATTTTCATGCTGGAACAGAAATCCGGGGCCTGTAAAGGCTCTAGCAGGTACCACATGGTTTGTGAGAACGTCCTCTATGTATCGGGTAGCATTCATTCGTCCAGGAATGGAAACAAGATCTGTTCGAGTATTAACAGAGATGCCAGCCCATACCTTGTCAGATCCTCCTCCAAACCTGTCTACCTCCTGAACCAGTCCTTCACGATGACGTTTACCCATACGTGCCCAAATTCGAAGACGACCATCACAACGTGTCAACCGAAATCTGGACTCGTCGCCAAAGAGAACTGGGGACCACTGCGCCATCCCCCAATTTGTATGTTGTTGAGCGAACGTTATTCTGTTCCTTTTGTGAGCCATAGTCAACCGTGGCTTCCGGACTGGCCTCCTGTATCTTAGATTAGATTGTTCTGATGTCATTTTGCAGGTTTCTAGCAGTAGATGTGCGTCGTCTAAGCACACAATTGCGCAAAAATCTGTCTTTTTGAAGGGTTGTCACACGTTTTCGACTCTGACCAGCTCGTCTACCATAACTTCCTGTCTCTAAGTAGCGATTCCAAACCCTAGATATAACAGAAAGGCTTACATGAAATTGTCTTGCAACATAACGATACTTGTGCCCTTCTTCAATTA
This sequence comes from Melanotus villosus, assembly GCA_963082815.1. Taxonomy (NCBI): domain Eukaryota; kingdom Metazoa; phylum Arthropoda; class Insecta; order Coleoptera; family Elateridae; genus Melanotus; species Melanotus villosus. The sequence goes on from OY720425.1 coordinate 42,621,588, forward strand.
ATGTTACGGCTCTTGCAACTTCAACGTCGCTTAGATGCCTCATTTCACTGGCATTCACTCTACAGTATTTTTCATCTAGCATTTGGGTTATGACGTCAACTTGCCCCGCCCAAAAACTGTATGGGTAGACACGCGTTCGTGCGCAGTAGGTAATGAAAACATAGTTTAGAAAGAGATGAAGTATAGTTGGATTGTGAATTTATAAACAGCGCGTTGACGTTGCAACCCAAATCCTAGGTGAAATAGACTGTAATGACAATATAAATAACCGAAGCACACTAGATTATTTCTAAATTGCCATAAAAATATAGCTGAAGATATTCAATACACGACTTCTTATCATGCTCTGTTTTTACGCGACTATTTTTGTTGAATGAAAAAGTCGAATTGTTCATTATTTACTTATCTTTTTTTTAAAAACACTAAAGTTAACAACCTACTGAGTTTCAAGGTTTTTTGAATGCTTAAATATGATCGAGGTTGACTTAGTGATTTTACAATAATGGCTGGTTCCCATAATATAGGTAGTTTTAATGTTTTGCAAAAACACTTTTTGACCACTTGTAAAATTCTTTTCATTTTTAGATGAATTTTTGTCATGCCACATTTTTTGTTTCGCTTGATTATTTTTCACATTACTATCTACTAATTTAAACACTAATTTTTTGTTGATTACAGGTATTTTTGATCTTAAAGTTCTACTAATTAATAACTGAGCTGGGGAGCAACCAAGACCCGCAACTGGGTCATTTCTATAATTTAATAAATATAGCTCTATGTTTTGATTACATTCAGCTGCTTTTCTTAACATCTGTTTGGCAATGTTCACACTTTTTTCGGCTAAACCGGTACTTTTAGGATAATGTGGGCTTGAAGTCTGTATTGTAAAGTTCCACTGTTCAGCAAATTTAATCATTTTATAGTTCCCGAACGGCATATTGTCGGCTACTACTATACCGGGTATACCATATCTGCTGAAAATATCTTTGAATTTATCGATGATTGCTCTTGTGTTTTTACTTGTTATTTTTGCTATCTCTAACCACCTTGAATAGTAATCAAACTGTTAAGAATTCACGTTTTTATAGAATTAATTTTTAATTTTCTTATGTTTTTGTGTCATATTTGTATTTGTAATGTTGGCTGCGCTCACACTATGGGCGCAGGTCAGACTTGAGTTTCCGTTTGTAACGGACATCCCTAAAGTCAATTCTTGTACCTCGCTCACCTCGGTAAGTTGTAAAGATTGTAAATAAAGTAGTGTTAAACAAACCTCGTGTTTTCAATCCGCCTGCCCTTAAGGAACGTATACACCGTTCTGGGTTCTAAAAATATCGAGCTCTCCGAACCAGGCCGTTGAGCAAATCATATAATTCAAAAATTATATACACATACAATATTAAATAACTAGTATCAGCATTTTCTGCTATATCTACACCTATTTTGTAAAATGGTATTTCTGGTCTAATGGTACATCACCTAATAGGTCTCTTAAGTCTGCTTAAAAATCCATCAAATTCTTCGCATTTAGGCGATGGGGAAAAATATGTGGTCCTATAAGCCTATTGACAATAATTTCACCCCACACATTAACGCGAAACCGAACTTGATGGTTTGTTTGGTAAAGTGCATGTGTCCGCCCATTGGTGCACATTCTGGCTATTAAGTCCTCCATTTTTTAGTGAACGTAGCTTTATCAATCCATAACATATGTCCAATGAAACCAGGCTCCCTTTCTTGTTCACGAAGTAACCACGTGTAGAACCTTACTCTTTGATGGTAGTCTTCTGGTAACAATCTCTGGACCTTTTGGTAGTGATATGGGTGCAAACCATTTTCCTGTAACCTGTAACCGAGTGCTTTGTTCTGGTTCATTTTCGACTATATTATTTAAGATACCTCCTTCAACTTTTGGCAACAATACTCGACGAGGGCGGCCTCTGTCGGCTACTAGAGTGGGCGCAGTTCTTCCAATTTCTCGCATCCGTTGATCCAGTCGTTAGCATTTGGAGGTATTCTGTTTGAGTAATGTTTGAAATACAAATTAGCAGCAGAATTGAAGTTACCACGACACTTTTGTAAGATCAGATGCAAATCTGTATATTCCACAAAACTGTACTCCATAATGACAATTTGCAAAATTTATCGAACAAAATATAGTCATCAAAACGCAAAAGCCGAATCAAAACAAATAGCGAAAAACTATAACGAACAAATAAACTAAGAACAAAATAAACGGAAGGTAACACAATGAACACAAAGATAAGGAACACGTGATGAACACGAGGACAATCAAACACGACGTTCTAATCAGCAAACAGTGACAGAAATGTAAATAAAAATACAAAAGAATGTAAACGCCTACTTCTGTTTTAAAAATCAAAAATCGTTTGTATCGTTGCAACATTTATGAAAAGCACAAGTATTGCAGAAATTTCAAACTTTGGATGGAAATTCTAAGTAAACCAAGGGTATGATGAGTACAATAAATTACAGATTAGTTCTTTTGTTGATAAAACTACAACTAAAAATCATTATTTCATAAAAATATCACACATCACACGACAAGCAAATCAGAATACGCTTAAGGCTGCCAATAGCTCCTCATCTAAAAAGTTAACATTAAATAAGTATAGGACTTTATTGCTTTGTTCTTTTTGATGCAGAATCACGTGGTGTGGATATTGTCGGCCATTTAGGATTCACCCTGTATAATAGCGTAGAGCTTTTTTTGACATTATCCACATTATTATTATTATTATTTTAATTGTGTCGTTTAACATTACTCAAATAAAAGTTGACCAATTTTGCACGTGAAATTTCAGTACCTATAAATAAATCCATAAAATGAATATATTATACTGTTACTTAAGTTATCAATGTTAATTTTGGTTGCAAATTTAGACCAAAATTAGACAGGTAAAGCTGTTAAAGTAAATAAGGTAAGAATAAACTAAAAAAGAAGGTTAATCTTAGAAATCGCATGACAAAATGTTTTTCCGTATCCATGGTATGTAATTGACAGATTATTTATCTCATTTGAGGTTAACAATGGCGGATAGCGGGTAAATATGAAAAAGCGGGACGATATGAACATTTGCGGGTTTTTACCGTGCATGCTATCGACGTGACATCTACCGATAGAATTTAGAATCAAAATTATTATTTGATTATACAAAAATCTTCATTTAAGTGATTGATAAATGTAATTATTTTTTAAAATTCAAGCAAATACGATTATTTTTTATATAAATTCATTATAGAAGTTATTTTTAATACCAAAATTTGACATGTGTAATTTGAGGTTATATGTCAAAAACGTAGGTATGAATTATATTATAACTATTTTGATTTAATACGAACTTCTCATGGATGCGGAAAAATAACTTGTGCCCTACGGGAATCTAACGGCATATTTCATCCCTCGGCTTTTGCTGCCCTCGCTCACTACGTTCGCTCGTGCAGCAGAAATCTTCGGGATGAAATATGCCTATATCTTCCCTTATGACGCAATATACTATTGATTATAAAGGAATGACAAGTGTAGATCACATGCAAAAGTTAATGTTTCCTTGCAGTTATTTTGATTCTTCATAAATACGAAACCACACCTTGTCTTATCGATGAGTAGGTTGCAGTAAACATTTTTAGTCCAAAATTACTGATAAAATCAATGAATTTTTGCCAGTAACAAATTTAAATTTGTTGGAATCCATTATAGCTACCTACACAAAATATTTATAAAAGGTGCATTTTGCATATAACAACGGTTGTTGATCTTTCTTTTTATATCCGAATATAAAAATTACTGTATTTCTGATTTTTATGATCACAGAATTCATTTACAGAGGTGCTACAGTGCTCATTAAAGAATGCTTATAAATAAATAAATATCAAGATTACATAGTTAAGTTGTTCTTGTAGTTTATTGCCTTTTTTATTGATTACGTACTACAGGTAGTAAGATATGTGCTTGTTCTTAGTTCTTAATAATATTATTAAAGGGAAGAGCAGTTGCTCTCATCATTATTGCATAGTTTGGTCAGGGGCGGATTTAGGTATGGGCTTTATGGGCTGCAGCCCAGGGCCCAGTTCAATCAAAGGGCCCCCTTCGCAGTCAAAAAAATAAAAATAAACCCAATTTAAATTAAAAATTTAAGAAAAAAAATTATACAAAATTCGTATCTAGATAAAGTTTAAATCGTTGATTTGCCACACTATTTGATTTCAATAAAATATCAAATATCAATGTTTTAAACGACAGTAAATAGTAAATACGGCTATGTTTTCTATCGTCTATATCGGTAGTTTGTAAAATTCGGTAAGGAATTCTTGGACTTTTTAATACTCATTTGAGTTAGGAAAAGTGCAGCTTTTCCTACCTAGAGTGGAAATATAAAACAAGAGAGGAAATCAGACCAAAGCACATCACAAACTGAAAAATTTTACTTTGTTTACATGGCAATGAAATATTTGACTACATCAAAACGAACTTAACATTTGACAACAAAAATGAAATATTCAGTTAAAATGATAAGCAATTCTTTACTGAATTTTACAAAATTTTGTGTACAATTCGTTCGGAAAAGTGTTTTTTCCATTCACGACGTGTTTTTGATTTCGCCTTCACCTCGATCAAAAATCTCACGTCTAGATTGGAAAAAATGCACTTTTCCTATCTTATTGTACAAATAGCTATTATGATTTGTCAATTATGCAAATAATGTGGCAACATCAGAATGGGAGTGCAAGTCTAGCTCCTCTAGCTCCTTTCATCAAAATTAGTAGTCACGGTGGCTTATCTTTATTCAATTCCTTACAAGAATTTCTAGAAAAAATTGGACTACCACTGGATAATTGTAGAGGACAGTCGTTTGACAACGCTGCAAATATATCCGGCCAATACAATGGTGTCATGGTGTGCAAGTACATCTCAAACAAAAAAATAAATTTGCTGATTATGTGCTGTGTGCTGTGCATTACCTAAATCTAGTTGGTGGAGAAGCGGTTAAAGTTGCAACTTTGTGAACTTTTTGAAGTAGTGCAACAAAGATATGTTTTCTTTTCTGCATCTATATACCCATAGGTGGGAGCTTCTAAATCGTGTAACAAAACTAAAATTTTCAATAAAAAGTTTAAGCCAGACTAGATGGTCTTGTCACTATGATGCTGTTAGAGCTTTAAAAAATCGCTAGGGTGATATCATGAACATATTAAAAACGTTTAGTGACAATATGGATGAGAAACTTGATTTTCGAAGAGAGGCACAGAATTTATATAATAATTTTAACTGTTTTTTGGGAAGAAATTTTAGAGTGATTCAATTTAGTTAACAATAAAATACAGACCCCAGGCTTAAACATATGTGAAGGTTAATTGGATTAATTGGGTAGGCCCCCAAATAGTGTTAGCCCAGGGCCCCCAAAGTTAACGGTCCGCACCTGGGTTTGGTCATATTCGTTGCCAAGCATAGATCTTTGTAAACTTTTTCTGTTTTTATCGGCCTTTTGCTGTTCCTGTACATAACTTTCAGACCATTGGTTGCTGTTCCTGTTCCTGTTCCTGTATCCTGTATCTTGTTCCTGTATCCCATTACATTATTAACCCTTTAGTTGTCGATCATGCCACTCAAATGTTTTTAATCTACTGTTTTGTTAAGCGTTCCAATAATATTAATAAGAATAATAATATTTTATAGTAAATTCACGACCTTAAAAACTTCAGACAATCTTAAAAAAAAACATCAAAACTTGATCATTTCAAGAGCGATTTATTAACAGAGTAAAATATTGGACGTTTCGATCTTGTATTAGATCATTTTCAACAATTCTTAAAATGTGACGAAAAAATTGAACTTCACTTCATAACCTTTTTAAATGTTTCTCCTGATGTGATATAATTTATTTAATTACTATTAGTGTTTTTTCAAAGTTGTAAATATCGTTGAGCTCATCCTTTATAAATTTTTCCAACGTACTCAATTTTTTCGTCACATTTTAAGAATTGTTGAAAATGATCTAATACAAGATCGAAACGTCAAACATTTTACTTTGTTAATAAATCAGTCTTGAAATGATCAAGTTTTGATGTTTTTTTTTGAAGATTGTCTGCAGTTTTTAAGGTCGTGAATTTACTATAATTTTGTACGAGACGTTAAATTCCACAAAATAATAGTATTTATTATACACCCTCTTCGGCCTCTTCACTTTCCGGTTTTATTTTTTCTCTATAGCTGATCGCTGCTCCGTTCTTGTTTTCTCCATATTCCTATAACTTTCCTTCTTAAATATCTCAACCATCGTAGGTAGTTTTATCTGATAACATTTACAATTCCTGTATCTTTACATTAACTCATCAGTTTGACTTGTCCTTATTTTACATGTATTGCTCTAGTCTAGTAGTAGGTATGTAAGATTAGTTGCCTATCAACAAATTAGTTGTATTCGGTTGATGAATAATAAAGGCAGTTGAAGCTTGACTCTTGCTGTGTTATGACGTTATAACAGCCCTCTTTTGTTCTTCTCTGAATATTAACCTAAATGTTTCTTTTACAAAGAGTGAATTTGCTCCAATCTTCTTGCCTTGGCACCTTTGTTTCGCAAGTATATGTTTTAAAAAGTCTTATGCTTTTACAGGTACGCACTTTTCCTAGCTCTGGAAATATTTTTTGTATGTTTTAATCTTACTGCGCCTTTGTTTCTGCCGCAATTCTTCTATCTGGCATGACCATTGCTTTTATTATTTGTTCTTCTTGCTGATTTAACTAGACCATGCCTTCTATTGGTTGATTTTTTTTCATCTCATATTACTTATTTATAAATATTTCTGTTCTGTGTTCTTTGCTTTCCAAAACTCTTTATTACTTCACTAATTTGCAATCTATACTTGTGTGCATCTGTGCATCTTTCCCAATCATCTACTCGTATATTATGTCTTTCATCTTCTTCCTTGTTTTAGTGAGCACTACAATCCTATCGGTATAAGCAAAGCTTTGACTCTTCTTCTTGGAGTGGCAATGCCCTTTACAGGGCGTTGCCGATCCTCTTTCCATATGCCTGTGGTATGCGTGTCAAGTAGCCTACAGACATAGCGGAGCAACAGCTATACGTCGGCTTTCACTTCTACTCCAGAGAGAACTTTGACCAAGTTTCGCAAAATAACATCTTTTTTAAATTTTGCATTTCTAAAGTATCTTTTCGAGCACCAAATTGATAAACTCTTCGTTTTAAACAGTAGTTAGTTGTAAATACTTCTTATGATGTATGTTGCTAATTTACAGTTAGTTAAGGATCATTTTAATTAGTTCTATCAGAAATTGAAATTCTTGCATGATTTGAAATATTTTCTTTCGCATTACCCTTTCGTACGGCTGTTTGAAGTTTGTAAACAAAAAATACAGTTGAATGTTTTCTTTCGGCAGTTTTATAAGAGTTATTGTCACAGTAAATATTTGATCCATTGTAGATCTTACTCCCCTGAACCTATAAGCCTCCCAAGTATGGGTAGTAGTAGGGAAATTAAATACCTCCCGTGGATGAACAGGTAGCGTCTAGCAAAGGGCAGCAGCTTTGCTGTGGATGTCCACTGGCGTCAGAGAAATTATCACCGATACGGCAATGGTACATACATTTGAGGACACAGCCATAGTGGCATCCCCGGTTTCAAAACTGCGTAAGGAAAGCAACAGAAAATCACCTTATATTTTCCCCAGGCTAATCTTAGCCAGACTGAAAACACTAATAGAAAGGTCCGCAGTCACCGTCAGCTATTAGGTGGGCAGGGACTGCTAAAAATTTCCGGGCCAGTCATGAGAATAGCAACCTGGAATGCAAGGGAACTTACTTATCAGAGACATTTTAGTAAAGTAATGAGAACAACAAGGTCTTCTTCTTCTTCTTCGACCATAGTCCATCCATTCCTGAATGAAGGTCTCTCCCAATTTTCTCCATTGCTTCCCGGCTTGAACAGTTTTTAGTTTTTACCCAATTTCTTCCTGCCGTGGTTCGTATATCATCCGCTCATCTTTTATGTGGTCGATCCACACTTCGCTTATTTGCTATATGACCATCTGTTATGTTGTTGTCTGGCTACATGTCCTGCCCATTGCCATTTAATCGCTGGAAATTCCTCTATAGTTAATATCCCTTATTCTTGTCTGTTCCCTGATTGCTTCGTTTTTAACCTTTTATCTTTTATCTGATATATCAAGGCTTACATAACACATTTCCAATTTTTATACAGGGTACTTCAAAAGTATTGTCATTAAATTAAATGGGTACCTATATGCTGACCTTAATAGAAGTACATTAGAGGAAACATTTAAAAATTATCGCGATTTTTGTTTATTTTAAATTTTGTTGCCCAGTTTTGAGAACCGCTGGCTAATATGCATTTAAAACGCCTGCGATAGGAATTTGACCCTGCACAAATAAATGAAACATTACGCAGTTATGTAATTTACAGGTTTCGCTTTCCTCTCACATTTTTTTCAGGCTTGAGACTGGCAGCAAGCAATTACTTGCATGTTTAAAAAGTGATATTAAAAAAGAGTGTTGTTAATAAAGAAGAACAGGGACCTACAAGAGACGTTCAAATGTTCCTCCATTAACTTCTACGCAAACACGTTCAACACAAACACCGCTACAGCATTCTGAAGAGCTTGCCCGTAAATTAAAATAAGTAAATTCTGTTGCTAAAATGTTAGGACCTTCCATTAAAACGTTCGAAGAATGACTGACCTTAACCTACGTAACATACCTGGACTTATCAGGCGTTTGATAAATTTAGATTTTGAATGTAAACAGAACCTATTCTAGTGACCCCAAAACAATTTTTGTATTGATATTTTTTTACAAACCATAATAAAATGTTAGACCTTACTTAAAATGAAGTGCCATACGTTTATTTTCTTTTGCAAACTCATCTATAACGTTATCATAAAAACTTTTTTCACGAAAAGGAACGTTTTGTAGGCGCACTTGTAGCAGGGATAGTGAATGTAATCTGCCGGGTTACAGCCTTACAAGACTATTTTTAATTCGATTTTCAAACGAAATTATGCGTAAAAACGAAAGAATTTTGCATTGATACGATATTTGTATTGTTTATATATTAATATGTAACTAATTTCACGTTCATATACCTACTTTTTAATTCCACAGTAAAACAGTATTTATTTTATTACTTAATATTCTTGCACACGCTCTTGCTATCGATCTTAAGCGAATAAAACAGTAAACTGACGGTAAGCTGTGAGCTCGTAGCTTATAAAGCAGTTTCGGGTTATATCGTGTTTTTCGTCGTTCGTATTTATGCGGCAGCCGGCAGTTGAATCAAGTTCGAGCTTCGATTAGTCTTGAAACATATTGAAAATAATTATACATATTCGGGTCAGCAGGATAATATATAATATTAAATTTTTAAGGTATATTAATTTAATTATACGCTGTAGGTATTTAGTTTACGTAGCGGAAGCTGTGCTTCCCTAGCTTCCATGGTAGCACGCCACTGAAATATTCCAGTTTATTCCTGTGCGCTTGTCCTCCGTGTTTCTCAATACCCAGTCCATGACAACTATTAATAACAATGGTGATAGGATACAACCTCACCTGACTCCCATGTTTATGTTTATTGGCTCTGTGAATTTACCTTCATATTCAATTTGTGCTGTATAGTTTCCATAAAGTAGCTTAATAATTATTCTTATATACTTTTCTGGCATCCCATATTTACTGAGTATTTTCCACATCTTTTGTCTGTTAATAGAGTCAAACGCTCTCTCAAAATCAATAAAATTGGTATATAATTCCTCTCTCATTTCAGCCGTTTGCTGTAGATTTATCCTTAATGTACAGATCTGGTCTAAGCATGATCTGTTGTTTCTGAAGCCTGCTTGATTATCTCTCAACTTATTATCGATTTCTGTCTTTATTCTCTCTGATATAATTTTAGTCATTATTTTGCTTACTGTATACAATAAAGTGATCGGCCTCCAATTTTCGCATCTGGTAAGCTTTCCTTTCGTCGGAAGTTTTATAATAATTCCTTGCGCCCATTCTAGCGCGATACACTCTTCTATCCATATTTTCTTTAGCAATATATATATATATAATCTCAACTGTGTTTCACTGTGCTTTTACCATTTCTGCAGAAATGCCATCTATTCCGACCGTTTTACCGTTTTTCAAGTTAAGGACCGCTACCAAGGTATAATGCTATTAAACTGCACTTATAAACTCCTAACAGCTCTCATCAGAAAGAGACTAGACAAATACGTACCTACAAACAAAAATTGGCGATTTCCAACAAGAGTTTAGAGCAGGCAGATCCACCATCGATGCCATACATATCATGACACAAACCATCGAAAAATGCTGTGAGCATGGTATAGAACTAAACATTTTATGTGTAGACTTTAGACAGGCATTCGATAGCATTTTACGACATAAACTAATGAAAGAAATGAAAGAGATGAGCATACCAGCAAAACTAATTAGGTTAACAAAAATGACAATGCATGACTCGACAGCAAGAATCATAACAGAGGAGGGTGTAACGGATGCGATTAGTATAGAAAAAGAAGTAAGACAAGGTGACTCACTCTCCACCACACTTTTTAACACAGCATTAAAAGGAGCACTCAAAGCTGTACAAGTTACAAGAACAATCGCACAGAGTTCATGCCAACTAGTGGCTTACGCAGATGACCTGGCACTGATAGGAAGAGACAGGAAAAACCTAGAAGAAACACTATTATTAATTGTAAAGGAAGCCAAAGAACGAGGCCTCGAAATTAACCAAGACCAAATACATCAGAAGCAGCAGACCAAGTGACATAGACAACACAAAGGACATCCAGATCGGAGAATGTAGATTCGAAAAAGTGACAAATTTTAAGTATTTAGGGGTTATGATAAACTGGAGAAATGAAAGAAGTGCAGAGATAACAGAGCGCATTCTGGCAGGAAACAGAGCTTGTTGAAGATATCATAAATTATTAATAGACAGAAATCTAAGTAAGAAAACCAAGTTCACACATTCACTGCCGATTAATATTTTGAACTCTTCCCAGTGGCCGATACCTTGTAATTATTCTGATACATTTAATATTAATCATAAGCTACTGAAAAAGTTAATTCGGAAACTGACTATAAAATATTGTAGTAAAAACCTTTCCCTAGGTGCCTACTAATACAGAAGACGTTTGTGCGATGCCTACAGCAAAATACTAGTATAAAGCTACAGCAAAGCATCACGCCACGTGTGCGTGGTAGGCACCGCGCGAACATCGCCGACCACGCCACGTATGCGTGGTCGGCAGTGAATGTGTTAAGAATATACCGGACAGCAATTAGACCAACAACCACATATGCAGTAGAAACAATGTGCCTCACAAATAAAGATGGAGACAGATTGAGGATATTCGAATGGAAAGTGATAAGAAGAATAATGAGACCAATAAAGGAGAACGATGACGAACACAGGAAATTAATAAACCACGAAGTAACAGAAGTGCTAGAAGGAGAGGACATCGTTACAAATATCAAGACACAAAGAATGAGATGGTTCAGATATATACACTGAAAAGAACCCGAAGCACTAATAAGGAAAGTCAGCAACTGGAAACCGAGCGAAGATAGACCCAAAGGAAGACCTAAAATAACATGGGAGGATCAAGTTTTAGAAGACATCAAACAAATGGGAATTAAGAACTGGGAAATAATTAAAGACAGAAACAAATGGAGGAAAACAATACACAAAGCCAACACATACAATAAGTCGTAGGAAAATTGATGTACACACAAGACAGAGAACACCGTAAGAAGCAAATCCGAAGAGCTCCTGGACGGAGCGGCTAACATTCTGACAAGAGTAAAACAGCCATTATTATTATATGAATGGTCATAGTCTTTAGCTAGCTTTGCGTCAGAACCAGGTATGAATAATTAAGGGGGGGAGGGGGGGTATTAAGACCACATGTTTAAAGTGTAATTCAACTGATATTAACTAAAATGATTTCAACACGAGGAACTTTAAGATATCATGTCTTGATTAAAAGATTAAAACTCTAAAACGATAGAATTTGCGCTTGTGGTTTGCCAATTTATACTGTTGCATTTCTGATTTACATCCAGTGTACAACTAAACTAATTGAATGTGACTTTAAACAAGAGGCTGGAATAAAACCATTTCGCTGAAAGACATCTGTCATTAGTAAAACGAAATTGTATAATAAAATGGTTCAACTTTTTATTGCAGACAAGCAGTAAATATTTACATTATCGAAATATTCATCCACCAGTTAGTTAAATCTGTTTGGGAACACTATAAATAAAAAAGTGTAATAGTTTTAATATTTTTGTTCATGCCCATTTATTTTTCACTTATATAATTAAAATGCGAGATCATCACTACCAATTTTGCCATATTACCAATAAAGATACAAAAATAATTCTAATAGAAAACAACAATTTGCTAAGTTAACAAACCATTTGTACTTTATCCGGACACGTTAAGGCCAATAACATACATACATGAGAAACAATTCTATGGTTTAAGGTTCAAGCAGTATTCAATCTATACAACTAGTTATTGATTTTTATAGCACACATCACTGTACTAACTGCAGAATTATACTAAAGGAGATTTTTTAAACAACATTTTTCACGAACGATTCTCGTGCGATGTTTTTTAATTTACGGATTAATGGAATTGTACAAAAACGTAGAAAAATATGTCGATTATAAATGTAAATTATAGTTTAAAAAATCAATCTTTAGTATGCAAGTGCAACATATGTATTTATAAGTTATACAACAAACAAAATTAGATAATTATTTACTACTTTATTACATTAAATATTTTATAACAAAAATCATATATCTATGTTTACGATTAGGTTAAAAAACAATTATACAAATAATTACAAATTATTAACATTTTCATTAAAACATTTTCTTATAAAGAAAAATACATCATCATAGAAAATCTACAATTTATGTCTGAAACATTTCTCTTACAAAAACTACAATTGTTTATAAATTACGGTAGGTTCAGTTTTTTATAGCATTTGATCAATTTTCTTCTTGCTTCTGTGATTAGAGTCCTACATATACAATAAAAATAATAGCCTAAATGAGTTCTAAAAAAATAAATCCAGCAGACTTACTGCATCAGTCATTTTTACAAATTCCTTTTGCAGATAAAATCGCAAATACGATAATCCCAGTACAAAAAGATTCGTTTATTTAAAATCTACATGCATTCTATATAACTAATAGGTATATCAAAATTTCGTATCTCGCGAGGCAATTGGAATTGTATCTACTATCACTAAGCACAAAAGATTTATATATAAAATTTAACATTTTTAGAAATTCATCAGAGGATACAGCCTAGGTATAAAATTTAATGTTGATTTCCGTCGGTAACATTGTCGTGTTAACCAAAAATCTTAATTATCTTCAAAAATTAAAAACAAAATTAATAACAATGACAACAATAATAACACTAATTAGCAAATCATCCGTAAAAATTATTCTAACAATTAATGATCCACGATTTTTAGTTAACACAATCAAAAGAACCGGTTCGAGCGTGTTCTCTTTAACCACAATCTTTTTATCACAATTGGTAACTGAAGTTTTGAGATCAGTTTCAAATCGGTTCTCTTAGTGCTTCGGTTAAACGACGGAAACGTTTTAAACTTTTTTTTTAATTTTTAGATTTTATATCTGGCTGATGCAGTTCGAGACATTAGCTGGAGCTCAAATATTTCTTAATTAGAAACAGAATCGCGAGAGAATGATTATGGTGTACATTTTTTAGAACTTAGTTTTAAAAAGTTTACGTGAAAAGTTTTCTAAATATCACAACACTGACGAGAAGCGTGCATCACTTGAGATATGACTTATATAAAATGGAACTTTTACATAAGTCTTTTTCTGTCTCAAACAAAAATTGTACGTCCCTTAATGTCACTTTTTTAATGCGCGCTCTCAATGGAAGTTGACCTCTCGCTGCACTATTAAAACCACTAGCACTCGCCTGCAAAAAAAAAACAAACGTCAATAACATCAAATAAGAGACATTCACATAAAACTAAATATTCTCTAAAAATTCTTAGTAAACCATGTGTTACCGGAAAACTAATGAATTAATGAATAACATAATGCATTTTAAACCAATAAATGGTAGACTGTCCTATTTAAGGTTGGGGAATTTCCAAGTTATGGAGACTTTGGCCGTCTAGCTGGCAGCACTAGTCTTTTCGTTTCAAAATAATTTATTTCAAGAAACGAGAAATGATGTTACTGTGCAACTAAATATTTTAACCATCATAAATCATTTGTATGTAATGTAGTAGACTGAATTCGAAAAATTTTACAGCTATCTCAACACAGAAGTTTGTCGGCTGAATTCGTGGTAAGGATAGAAAATGCCGAACAGGTAGCATATTAAAAACGCACATAAAATTAATACAACACTGATTATATTGCATATTTGAGTAATATATTGGAGTGGTATTTATAGGTATGCATACATATAAAAATACAAAAATCCATTCGAAAAATTTGATTTATAGAGCTGCAATTGAAAAACATTATAACTAGTTTTAATGCAAGATTTGTTGAATTAGTTATAAAATTAATAGAATAGCCGGTTATGGTTATACAAAACCCAAAAGTAAAGCAATTTATTTATGGTATTTATGATAATAATAAAGATTAAATGACAATGTATTACGTTCTAAATTATACTAACCAGAAAAAAATCGAGTTTATCATTTGTCTAAAAACTTCAGAAAAGTACCGAAATGCCCCTTTCTTATGCAATTCCCAGTTCAGGTAAACCATAAATACAAAACAACAGAAACTGCAGGTATAGCCTGCGGCTTTACACCCAGGTAGAAGGAAATTCATAATCCATTTATTGAACTGTACATTCTAATTTTAGGCACAAACAATTTTTAAGGTAACTTAATGTGACAACTTAATTCTTGTAGTTTTATATGTAGAGTAAAACCTGTGGACACCTCCCAAATGCGGCCATCTCTCAACTGCGGGACACTGTTTTAAGTTTTTGCTTGGTTTACTATCTAATCTAATAATGTAATAAAAATCCCTAAAATATGGACCCAAACATCAAAATTAAGAATAATGGAAAAAAAAATCTTAGAAAACAAATAAAATTATTTAAATCTTTTCTACGACATATTATTCAGTTCGATATTCTTTAAAAAATATAAATGGATATCTATTTACAGAGTGCCCAGAAATTGTTTACCAAACCTGCTTTCTTAAATTTTCCGCCTTTAACCCTCGGGTTGACGGGTGGATTCAGAATCACACCATCCGACGGGTTGGGTCTCTCAGACCCAAACTGTTTTTTTCCCCTAATAATACATTGATATGCCCAGTTTCTGGTATGCATTTGTTAACCTGGTCTATTTTGCACTGCTAAGAGTAAAAATAGTTATGAAAAAAACATTAACGTGGGAGTTCCCATTTATTTAAAAAAAGTTACATGTAATGCAAGTTTTCAAAAGAAACTATAAATTGAAAAAATGAAAAAGACAATAACAATAACATACAATTATTTGTAAAGCATACAGCTGAATAAGTGAAAAAAAATATATAAAATGAGTGTACATAAATTTGACATACAAAATATTGAATGCAAAATTGTAGGAAAAAAACTTTCACGAATACACGGGTTGGGTCTGACAGGCCCAAAGCCCTTCTGGCAGCCAAACGACAGATGATAAAATTAAGACAAATTAAGGAAAACCTGTCTTTATTAAAGTTAGGAAGGTACCAAAAAGCTAAAGAGATTAAAAAAATTATTTTAGAAAATACAACAAAAAAAAGATTTGCCTGGGCCTCACAGACCCAGCCCGTCAACCGGAGGGTTAATAGAAAATTAGAAACTAGATACATTTTCGAAGGGATCATTTAAATCCTTTCTAAGAAGTCTGGCATTGTTTATTCTTGTTGCGACAAATTTTAACACGTGTTTGATCGGCAATCTAGCTTCTTTTCTTTCAGATTTTAGCTAGGCGCCATCTATTGTAGACTCACTACACTGTTTGGTCGCTTCCACAACCAAACATTATGGCAGCTATTTTGATTTTATACAGTCTTATGAGACAAGCTTTCGTCAAGATTAGCACCCAGCACATTGGATCAATCCTAATTTACTTTATACTATTTGATTTATTTATTAACGAAGACCGGTCCGATATAGTTTAAAATTCAACTGTGTGCTTTATTATGGGTGTCTTTGGCAACAAAAACTCTACTTAGAAGGCTGCTAACTATTTGTTTTTTTTTAAGCATCTACAATGTGTTTTTTCGAATAAAATCTATATCGGTCTCATCGGCACATCTTAAATAAATGTAGAAAAATTTATAATAAAATACCCCTTGGTTTCGGCGCTAATCTTGACAACAGAAGACGCTACATTTTGCCATCAAATTCCCTAGCCTTAAGAATAAAATCTAAACCAACAAAAATATCAATTATCACTTATCACTGTTTAAGCTCCTACCGAAACTGCAGAAGAAAATAAGAAGATAAATCTTTATAATCAACTAGGAAGTAAGTGAACAAATCCCTAAACATTATATGTTAATAGTTGTAGGGGATCTAACTGCGCAAATTGGCAAAGAAAGCTTCGTCAATGATGTAACATTACAAATGATAATGAACAACGATTGTGAAATTTTGCAGCATCTCTAAATTTAGTGATTAACTCTACAAAATATAATCATAAAAAAATACTAAAACTACATGGATCCCACCAGGAAACAAAAATGATGATGGCAACCAAATAGATCAAGTACTACTCATAAATAGGAAAAGAACATCATCAATTAGAGACCTGAGGAGTTATCATGGAGCAAATGTAGACTCCGATCATAGAGTCAGAATAGGTAAAAAGTATATACAACAGTGACCGGCAAAAGGTTCGCAACATATGGGAAAAAATTTTTATTATTAGAGTATCGAAAAAACTTTGATGGGGGATGAGTTCTGCATGTCCGATAACCTAAAAATCGAATTTGAGGTGTGTCACGTGACCGCTGGTATGGCGGCAAATTTAAAAAAATCACTATGAAGTCGCAAAAAAACGCACGTCAAGTTCGCAGCAAAATCAAGTTCGTGCTGATAGTTTTTTTTGATATTCGAGGAATCGTACTACACAGGGAGTTTGTCCCACCCGGCCAGACCGTTAATAGGAAGTTTTACTGTGACGTTTTGAGACGACTGAGAGCAAGCGTAAGCCGCAAACGACCTGCTTTGTGGAAGAGCAAAGACTGGTTAGTGCACCATGACAATGCACCGGCCCACACTTCACTCATTGTGAGGCAGTTCTTGGAAGCCAACAACGTGACTACTGTCCCTTGCACCCTGTGATTTCTTTCTCTTCCCGAAAATGAAATTATGATTGAAAGGACGGCGTTTTGACACGATTGAAGAGATTCAAACAGAATCGCAACAGGTGCTCAACACTCTAACTTCAGCAGAGTTTGAGAAGTGTTTCCAATCATGGAAACATCGCTGGGATCATTGCATATAGGCTCAGGGTCACCACTTTAAAGGTGACGGTGGACATTAGGACTTTCTTTCTTTCTTTTCTCTATAAGACCAAGGGGAAAACCGCAAAATAGGTGGAAGGACAAAGTGCTAGGAGATCTAAAAACTCTGCAAGTAAAGAACTGGTGGGAAAAAATCAAAGGAATGGAACGAAATTGTAACAAGAGCCAAATTCACCAATTTTCTTTAAATTTCAAACTTTAACATCTATTAAGCCATGCTTGTCACTTTATAAGTCTTGAATGTCAATACTGATAAATGACAGAAAGAAGTCATTAAAGTGTAGTGAAATTTTAAAGCAAAATTCTTATAAATCAGAAGCAAAAACACGAGTAAGAATTATTCTTTTTTAAATATATTTAAATATTAAATAGTAGTAAATGCAAGCTAATTTACTTATCGTAGCAATTTATATTTGCCAACAATAGACTGCTTAATTTACAGGTGAAAATAATCAATTGTTACGAAAGGTATCGTTGCAGCCTTTGAATATAAAACTACACAAAACATACATCAGACCAAGATGGGTGATGCATATGGCGGCTGAATATTTCCGGTACATCAGTGGCGTACTTTTTAGAATGGATGCGGAATATGCAAACCTTTGATTATAAAATATTCGAAGACGTAAACTGACAAAAAATGTAGTAAAAGTATGAACGAACAAAAATTAGAAGCTGCAAAAAGTAAAATACATATTATAATACTGACGGTTAAAACAGTTTTTATATTCGAAGGTTGCAGCTTACTAATTCAACAAATGCCTAAAGAGTGTGTGATAAGTGATAATTAACCTAACTTTGACCAATTTATGATTTTCGATTGGAGTCAAATTGTACGTCATAAACTCAAGACTTATTTCGTAGAGCATACCAATTTTTCAGATATTTAAAAACATGCTGTTAATTAAACTCCTTGAAGACAAGTTTAGATGTAACACGACTTGAGTTGACAATTATCCCTTGTTAAAAGGTTTAAATATATTGCACGAATCACCCCAAACATTTTATAAATCTGTGTGATCTCTTATGAGTTATTTCCAAATGACACTTGGAAAAGAAACTTTATTAATGCTACTGTGTTCAACACAACTTAGCACAGAACTGCTCTGATGCGTTGAAATTTTTCTTTCGAATCTTGCAACCCCTGAGTATTTCACAAACGTCAAAATGCCGTTTTTTACTTTTAACAACATGTTTAGTATCATAAACATAATTGTAAATAGAAATAAATCTAATGTATTTATGGCAGAAAATGAGAAGCAACATCCACATAAAAATCTTTCAAGCAAAAAGTAAGGCAGAAACACATCCGACAGTAATTTGTAGCCTCACAAATAAAATTAGCAGTTCAGCAATGTGCTAAAACTAGATATTCTATCATGTTTACGCATTTACTGTGTTTAATTTAAATCTACTTTGTTGTTTGCCTAAGGTAATCTAGAACCAAACAATTAAATAGCTGACTGAAATAATTAGTCTTCAAAGTGCAATATTCAAATCTTAAATTAGAGTATTTTTGTGAGAAATAATTCCAATTTTTGAAGAACACAGAGGACGTAGTCGCAAGAAGTCCGTTTAAATAAAAAAAAAGAGTAAAGAATACAGGCAAAGAAAGTAAAACTTATGGTAAGAAGCTAAAACGCGCGAGAGAATATTGGTTGCATTCAATTAGGCTTGGAAATCTGCATACAGGTGAATAGTAATAAAATTGAAAGGAAAAATCGGAAAAACAAGGCAGAGAATTAGCAGCAGCAGAATAGTACAAAAAAAAAGAGAAACTAATAATACAGAAGGCAGAATGGAAGAAGAATTGCAACTACAATTGGATTTAAGAAAAGTAAGAGAACTACTAGGTCACCGCCGAAGGGAATAAAAAATACAAATAAACAGTCACAGCATAGAAAGCAAAGTGCCATTCGAACATAACAAACAAGAAGACTTGGTTAAAATAATCCTTGAAGAAATTCAAAAAATGAAAGTGGAGACGCCAGGATTCCAAAAGAATCACAATGAAATAATTAGAGAAAAGCTGACAAAGGAAGAAATTGAGTGGAAAAGCAGAATAATGGAGCTAGAAAAGCCAATGGAGACGCAAGAAAAAGAGAAAAAAGGAAGAAGATAATAATTAAAGAGTTGTAAGAAAGGGAAGACAAGAAACTAGAAGAAAATGTGAAAAAGTGTGAACATAACGAAAGCTTTCAAATTAGGAAAAAATCAATAAAAGAAGACCATAGTTGCAAAGAAATAATGGAAAATAAAAAGCAACTCGACGGGAAGAACATCTATATTGAAAACGGCGTAACAATTAAAGAAATGACAATTCAAAGAAGGGTTAAGGAAATTGCAAAAGAAGAAAAAGTTGCTGGCAATGAAATAAAAATTGTGTGGAACGAAGAAAAAGAGGATCTTAACACTGGCAATTACATAAAAGGAAACTCGATACCGATGATGACACAGGTAATGAACAAGGCAAACGACAAACGAAGATGAGGCAGACAATGAGAAATTAATAAAAAAGAAGAAAAGTAAAGTAAGAAGTAGCGAAGAAATTATTACATTATAAAGTGGATGTAGTAATGTTGCAAAAATTTCGATGGAAAGGAAAAGGAAAAAGTAATAAGAAAGAGTATACCATCACTGATCAACAGAGCGCGGAAAAGTATGCACTATAAAATCGAGAAATATGCATTTTATATGCGGTTAAAATTAAGCAAAATATGCTCCTTCATATGCAATTATAGACAAATATATGCTGTAACTACCTAAAAATTGACACTATATATGCACTGAAAAATCGCATTCGAAATTTAAATATTTATTTAAATTTCTATATTCATACAAAACCACAAAAATAGGTATTCAATATAAAAATACAAATTAGTGGTATACATAAATTTGCAGGTCGCAATAAAATTTTTTTATTGCGACCTGCGAACAAAATTCCCGAGACCGAAAATATGAATAAAATTTTTTAATTGTTACCTGGGAGACAGAATTATGCAATTAAGATGCTCGAAATCAGTTAAATATGTATGGATATGCATTTATGCGCTATTCCCTCAACATATGCATAAATATGCAAAATAAAATTTGCATAAATGGAATCCTTACGATGTGATTCGGATAGATAACCAGAAAATTTGATTGTGCATATAAGCATAATTACATGCAAATGCATATTTTTCCGCGCTCTGCTGATCAAATACTACAGAAATGCGAAGAATACAACTTGGATTTACATATAATTTTCAGTTGTGCATTCGACAGACTAAATAGGATCTGGACGATGAAGGAACTAGAAGTATTGGGAATACCACATAAACTATAGAACTCTTAAAAATGTGTCTAAAATATGCAACCGCTAAAGTGCATTTCCAAGGGATAAAAACAGAAGAATTTAACATTAACATGGGTAAAACGAGGAAATGTCATCTCACCGATGCTCTTTAATTTAGTCATGGAAGTAATCATACGTAGAGCAAACCTAAACAAAAATATCATAACATATCAAGTACAAACAATTGCTTACGATCTTACAATATTAGCAAAGACAAAAGAAGGATTAGTAAAAGCAGTAGAACGACTCATCAGAGAAGCAAGGAAATTTGGATTGGAGGTCTTCTTCTTCTTCTTCCTCTTATAGCCAAAGCCTAGTTAGAAAGCCTGTTAGAAACTCATAAGAACGAGTTCTGTGAGCCCTCTTTGCACGTATGCTGGGCAGGAGGCTAACCTAACCCATCAAGAGAGGTGAAGAAGATCAATCCGCAGTATTGCGAGGTTAACGGTTATCAAAGCTGTTAGTATGATAACCGTGTCCATCGGCTTAACGTGCCCTTCAAAGCACGGAGAAGCGTACGACCTTATGAGTTCAGGAATCGAACCTAAGATGCCTACGTGAGAGACCGAGGCCTTTTACATGTGGCTATCCTATCCGGATTGAAGGTAAACGAACAAAAAACAAAATACGAGATTTGGAGGTAACAGCATAAACATAGACGGAGTTCTAACAATATAAAATTATAAATTTGAATCTGTATCAACATTTACTTATTTAGGAGTAACTATAGGAAAAATGGAAAAGAAAAACTTAGATAGATTGCAAAGGGGGAATCAAGTAAACAGTCTCAACAGAACACTGCTCAAAAAGTTTAGTAAGACAAAAATTAACATCTACAAGACACTGATTAGGCCACGACGGAAACTACTACATTAAACAAGAAAGGAGAAGAGGACTTAAGAATATTAGAACGGAAAATTATGCGCACAATATTAGGTCCTAATACCACAAAAGAAGGAGAAAGAAGAGCAAAAACAAATCAGGAAATCGATAAAGAATTGGGAGGGGAACATATAGTTAGATATACAATGTGTCTACGGATAGCGGATACAAGAGGAAAAACTTTTTTATTATTGATTTCTCAGAAAATTTTATTCTTGATAATAATTTTTGCTGTGTTTAATAGTCTTATTTCTCATGTTACTTTTCCTGCAGGTAATCATTTAAGACTTAAATTCACAATTTGAAAAAATTTCTGAAATTTTTTCAAAGTCCAAAACTGAGGAAAATTGTGAATTTAAGTCTTAAATGATTACCTGCAGGAAAAGTAACATGAGAAATAAGACTATTAAACACAGCAAAAATTATTATCAAGAATAAAATTTTCTGACAAATCAATAATAAAAAAGTTTTTCCTCTTGTATCACCTATCCGTAGACACATTGTATAAACACAGTGATTGAAATGAATCGGTCACATAATGAGAAGATCACTTAAAGAACTTACTTTGGGATCCACTACAACCGACAGGCAGACGCAGGTCCAAAGATGAAATTGAGGAAGATAAAAGAAGAATGAAAATAACAGACTGGAAAAACAAATGCAAAGAAAGGAAGGCCTGGACAGAAATAACTGAAAAGGCCAGGACACATCATGAACTGTAATTAGGGTAAGGAAGAGGAGTAATCCACCTCAAAAAATGGATTAGAACTCTCGCTGAGTCGCCATAATCCTCACGGATTGAAAGGCAGCTGAATGAATACATCACTATATTCGGACAAAAATAAATAAGGAATGAATGATACAGGATTAATTGTGGGTAATACGAAATATCCTGCATTTTAAACCGATAAGTGGAAGGCTATCTCAATTAAAAATCAGCATGAGACCAACAAACTTAACCACTATAAATGCTTATGGCATATGTGCCAACAGAAGACTTCAATGATAATGAAAAACACAAGATTTTATGATGATCTAAAGTGGTTGTATGAGAAGTACGTAAATACAATACACTCCTAATACTAGACATCTTTATTGCGCAAGTTGGGAAGGAGGAGTATATAAATAAAGTAGCGGGAAAATATACAATACATGACTCCAGCAATGATAATGGAAATCGGTTGTGCAAGCTAGCTGCAGCATTAGAACTTATAATAAGCAGCACCAAATTTAAACATAAACAGCTACATAAGATAACGTGGAGGTGGCCGGGTCGGAAGGCTGATGAAGGAAACCAGATAGATCACATACTTACTCTATCTATAAGAGATGTAAAGTCATACAACAAGACACTGTCAATTATATACCTCTACAACCCCAAAATTAGATACAACTGGAAACATCATAATGAACAGCAGATCTGAAGAAATCCCGGAAGTAACAAAATCAGAAATTATAACAGCATTAAAGCAAATGAAAACTAGGAAAGCACCAGGAGAGGACAGGATAACATTGAAAAAAAGGGAAGATCTCGACTAAGTGGAAAGAAGCCGAAATAATTTTATTATTCAAGAAAGAAGATATTACTAGACCAATAAGCTTGCTATTGCATATCTACGAGAATAATAAATAACCGCATGACAGACAAGTTAGACCTGTATCAATCTAAGAAAAAGGCGGCTTCTAGAAAGGGATACAGCACTGTCGAACATATACAGACCGTCCGAACTTTAATTGAGAAGACCACAGAATATAACACTCCCCTACACTTAGCCTTTGTGGATTACCACAAGGCATTCGACACTATCGAAAGATGGGATTTCCTACAGACACTAGACGGTGCAAGCACACCGAATCCATTACAATAGAAAAAGGAGTCCGAAAGGGCGATCCCGTATCACTCAAGTTGTTTACCCTCACAGTGGAAAATGTGTTCAAAAGGCTAGCATGGAAAACCTAAGTAACCAGAGATCTACAGAAGATGCGAATTACAGAATGAACGAAGAAAATCAGGGATAGAAAGGTGTGGAGGCAAATTGTGAATAAAGTAAAAGTGCATGATAAATTGTAGAATAAAGGTACTGTGAATGTAGAGACAGTTTTAAGGGTGTTATACGGAATCCGATCCATTCTAGTAAACGGATCTGCAAAGTTTCAAACGAAACAGTATTCCAGTAGGGGTGTGAAGCTGCTTCTTCTTCTTCTTATTATTATTATTATTATTATTATTATTAACCTAACCTAACTTTTCACTGTAGATATTCATTCATTCATTCATAATATCGGATTATTAGATTTATGAGACGATGACAGGATAAATTTTAATATTTTTAAACCTTTTAGTTCAAGATTGCAATGCGCTTTGTCCCTTGCCTTATTTAATTAGTCGAATGCTGAACTCGGTGTATAAATTTCTATATGAAAAAATGGCAGCTAATTAAAGTATTTAGTTAAACAACTAATTGCTCCAAGGTGCTTTTCTAGTTCTTAGATTAAATCTGAGACATTATGGTTGTCTGGATACATTCGACGAACTAAGCAATGCTTTATCGCTAGCTAGGTGAAGCCATCGATAAACTCGATTGTAACTCAACAAACACACCAAAATAATACAAACTATTTCCAATCTGTATACTTAGAACATTAAAATCCTGCAAGTAACTTGCATCATCAAAGAGGTTAAATGACAACTAAAATAAAATCACAAACTCATTGAAGATTCTTAATTTGATAAATTACATAGTTTAATTTTTAAAAATCCTGCAAGAAACTTGCATCCTCAAGGAGGTTAAATAACAACTAAAATAAAATCAAAAACGCATTGAAGATTCATAATTTGATAAACCGTATAATTTCATTAAAAAACAAACCAAATGATATTTACCTGCGATGTGCCAGCAACTCCTTCACCTTCTATTCTAGGCTTTTTACGGGGCCCGATAGCTTGAAGCGCTGTGGCATTAGCTTCTCTTTGTCTTAATTCCTCCATTTCTACACGTTGCATCTCTTTGGCTTTGGCCTTGAGCTTTGCCTGTTCTGGATCTTCCGATTTTGAGCGACTTTTCGCCGCCCTTAATAACATTTCACGTTCTAATTCTTCGTGCTTTTTCCTTTCTGCTCTGTCAACATCTTCCAGGAACTTTAACTGACCTATAAAACAAAGTCTTAACAAAC
Organism: Melanotus villosus; assembly: GCA_963082815.1. Classification (NCBI taxonomy): domain Eukaryota; kingdom Metazoa; phylum Arthropoda; class Insecta; order Coleoptera; family Elateridae; genus Melanotus; species Melanotus villosus. Next base: position 42,646,581 of record OY720425.1, read on the forward strand.
TTTCAATTTAGGTTTCTAATCAAATAACTATTACAAGATAGAACTTATCAACTAAAATGCCTGGGACACATAACGAGAATGAAGGAAGACAAGATTAGTCATGAGAGTTATGGAAGCTTGAAGAGGTAAGAAAAGGACATGGATAGATAGAATCGAGGAACCGACAGGAGTATAAGAAATGGGTACAGGGATAAAGTCAATCCGACGTTCTGTAAGGGGCACAAGCCAAAAAAGAGGAATGACTATTAGAAAATTAACAGCAACACCAAGAACGAAATTTATTGTACCTTTAATATCACTCGTAACTTCGTATCGTTGATCACTTTTAACCATTTCTAACCGATGTTCAGTAATAATCGCTAATTTTTCTACAAGATTTTTTAATCGTTCTTGAACGGCGTGTGATATAACAGCGGCTACTTCATTTGTAGGTTCATCGAAGCCTCGTTTCGCCATAGCAGATCTAATTCTTTGTTGTAAAGGTCCCATACCTAATAAAAATTCTTCCTTACACGATCTAATTTGAGTTCCTACAAATTCGGTAGATCCTAAAATTCTTTGCGTTTCTTCCGCCAGATTAACTCCTCCCATAGCTGCGACATCATTGATGTCGTCATCCCCCGTATACGCAGAAGAAAATAACTTCTTCTCTTTGTCTTTGGTTATTGGTTTAGAAATTGTAGAAGGCACTATAGGTTTCGATCCTTGGGTTTTAAAATTTGTAATTGGAGTCCTCATTTGTATGGGGGTCGTCGTTCGAACAGCTACAGGAGGTCTAATTTGACCTTGTGTAACGGTTCGTACTTGTAATGGTTGTCGGACGACGTTAACGCCCGGTCTAATTTGATTATTTGGAAAAACAGGATGTAACGCGGGAGGTTGAGAACTTGAAACTATAACAGGAGTCGTTGAATTGGGCTGTCGTATCGTGGTCACCATTCTAGTTGTTTGTTGAACTGTTCCTCGTACCGGAGTTACTAATCGTTGTTGTACAACTTGTCCAGGTCTAACTACTGTTGTACCTGGTGCTACGAGGCGAACTTGCGAGGTTGCAACTACCGGTCGAATTTGTGTTTGAACCGTTGGTGTTCCACTAACTATCGAAAATACCACGTTGGGAGGTGGGGGACGGATGCCATCTATTGATAACTCTTTTGTTGCTAATGAATGTCGTAGTAAAGGTAAACTTTTCTGTAAAATTAAACATTATTACAGTATACTGAATTCGATTTCTAAATTTTAATTTATTTGAAAAACTTTGTTATTACAAACATAATTGGAATTAAATAATACAAACATTAATATATTTTAATAAATTAAATGCATTAAACACATGGTAAAGCAAAGACCTCGAATAAAAGTCGTTTCTAAACGTATTTTTTTAATAAATAACATAAATAATAAAACCCAACACTAACATAGAACTAATTCCAAGCTAAATAAATATAAATTTTTTAGTTCGGTGTAGCAAATATAGACTTCCATTTCTTATAATATACTTACACGTTTTCGGAATAACATAAATCAATTAATATTTTTTAAAGAAGGAACATAGAAAAGGCATGCGCGAAAAGCAGTAATAATGCCATACTTATTTTACAAGCAGGTTCGTTTTGTATTATGCAGTTTTTTAAATGGAATTCTAAGTGTAAATCGCTACTTTTTAACTACAATTCCACTGTGATATGTTAACGAAAGGTGTGAAAATGCACAAGGGGGAGGTAGGTTGAAAACCAATATTTTGGCCCTTTTTATAATTGCGATATCTTGCAATCCATTATCAATACCATTTTCACTGAATTACATTACATTACATCGTAACTTACATTATTTTGAATATTGAAATGCATAATACAATAAAAAATAGGTTATTTAAAAAATGGAATATTTCAAAATTATTCAGCATTAAAATTATATGACAATTGTAAAAAACAAACAAAAAATAAATAACAACAAGAAACAAATGACATACAAATAGCTCCAATGTATTAATGATTATTTTGACTTAAAAAAGGCTATTGCTATTTATGCAATTACAGCAGCTTCAAAATAACAGAAAATGGTTTTAGGGAATGCATAGAAACGAATTTAAAATACAACAGATTAAAAAAAAAAAGAAGAAGAAAGACGACACAACAAAATAATAGAGCTCTCTTTGTAATATAAATACTCAATAATGAAGGAAATTTTGTTGTTTCGTCTTTGCACATTAAAAAAAAAACCTTTCAATGGCCTGTTCTTGCGTTAGCTTGAAATGAAAGTAAATGCTCTGAATGAAAACTGTGATAACCATGATAGCTCAAAAGATGAATTGTTACTTTTTAATCATTGCAAGATTTCCTAAGTTGGTATTAACTAAACTGTTATGTGAATTACTTTGCTTATAACTGACGGTGAATTAATCCCTTGATTACATCTAAAAGTAAAGATTTTCTGCACATTGAATTACACAAATATAATTACAAGCTGCGTATTTAGATTGTTAAAAGAATCCTTTCGTCGTTTGTCTAGCACCATACATATAAACGTAAGATTATTTTGAGACATGTTTTACTACAATTAATTCTGATATAGGTAGGCATATTAATTAAACAAAGTAAACAAATGTTATCAAACTATAAATAACCAGGTCATAGGAGGTTGTTAATACAAATTATTACCTAGAAATATTTATATACTAACTACAATTAAGCTATTTAAATTTAATCTATAATGAAACATTTATGTGTACCTTAAGAAATCCAATGAGGCACGGTTGTGGAGAAGCATTAAGTAGTCGCTCAAGTCGGTCACAAAAATCCTCCGGCTCTACCCTCATGTCGATTAGTTCTTGTATTAAAGTTCTTACACTTCGTTCTACCGACCTGGGTTCTCTACTTGACAATTCTAATAGATTGGCTAGGAACTTACGGCACTTTTCTTTGGTATTGTCATTTGCCGGTCTCTATATTAAAAAATATATATTTATTTTTACAGTTTACTACTACCTGAAACTAATTACTAATAAGAAAATTCGTTAAGACCCGACTATTTATGTTTATTTTATAAATTTTTATAAAAAGACATGGCAATTACATGTCCAAAATTTGTTAGTAAGTGTTAAAAATAAAACTACCTCAGCAGAATAACTTATTTTTTATTGTAGTACAGAAATTCAATTTTTAAGTTAATTAATGAAAGGAAAATATAGATCAGAAGTAGCACACACTCATTCTTATAAACTAGAGAAAATTATGTGTACATGTGCGACACGGATTGCATTAAAACCAAGCTAGATATTCTAGACAATCCAAGAAATGAAAACAATTTCAAAACAGCTGTGGTGCATCTTATGTGTATGTGTTAAACCGAAACAAAAATACTAAATGTAATTTAAATTTATCGCTTGCTAAATAGATCCTAACTTATGAATATTTTAAGAATGTATTTAAAGAAAACAAAATACATGAAACATCGAGATAAAAGCAGGAAAGTAGCTAAACGAGAAGCTTGCATGAGTACATTAAGAACCAATGAGAATAGACCCGACGGAAGTTACAATGTATGTATTTTTAAATACAAATAGCAAGGCAACAGGTTTAGTATTTTCAATTGTTAAGGCCGTCTTAGTATAAACTGTTGTACCAAGGTGGCTCACCGCTTATAACTATTGGTTATTCTTTTGTATTTCATCATGTCATTGGTAGAACTAAATACATTTTATAACAATACTGGACACTTTCTACAGTAGCAGGGAGATTATTAAATAGAAAATGTATCAGCAATGATTGTCTCCGTGACCCAATCTCCTTCACGATTAAGATTCCGAGTTCCAAACCACCAATCACTGCTATATTCAATCTGGAGTTGTTAGGGTTTAAATTAGAGGAATAGGAATTTGTAGTTGTTTTTAAGCTTGGCTCCAAAAAAATGTTAAGCTTGGTTATCCTGAGGAGTCGACATTTGAATTTAATTGAATATCGAGCATTCACCAAACCCCAAGCGTTCATTGAGTTTTAAGGCTTTACCAAGCTTCGAGTCTGCAACGAGCTCCAAGCTTTACAAGGAATTTGGAAAAAGACTCGAGCCGAACCGAACTGAGCTCAAGCTTCAAAGCAGGCTTGTTCCCACCTTTCGTTTGTACTATTAGGTTAAGTTAAAAGGTTAATGACCATTGTAGTCAATGCCGTTACCACTTTAAAAAAAGCTGCAAGCAGCATGTCAGCAGTGCATGAAATAATCGCTGCTTGCTGTGCTGCAACTGGTGTTGATACACATAACCTATTTTTAAGAATGTTGGTACCTATACAAGGTGTTCAAGTCAAATTATTACATTCATTTAATTTATTATATTCCAGACAGTAGGGAATGATGTGCATAAAGGACTAGGCTGTTTAGGCAACTATAATCGAATGTTAAGTTTTTGCCAAGGAAGCAACCTTTTGGTTTCAAGAAACTGAAGAAAGATACACGTTTGTTGCACTAGAAAGAAACGCTAAAAGTTTAATAGATTATATAGTCTACCCACCCGAAATTAATAACATTATCAAAAATATTAGAACAATAAAGGAAGCCGAAATAGGAATACAACATAAGTTAGTAGTGGCAGAGTTAGATATAAAAGGAAGAAACTTTGAAAAAGGAAAAGAATAATAAGAAACTGAATGATGAAAAAGAGAGAAGAAATACCAAGAAGAGACAGATAAAGAATTAAATGATGCAGAAATAATAAAGGAAGAATAGAATATGGAAAAAAGGTGGATAGCCAAAGAAATATTTGGAATAAGAGTGATTGGTGGAGTACAGAGATAAAGAATAAAATTAAAGAGAAGAAATAGCAGTAAAAGAAGCAAAACAAAGAAGTTAGGAAAAATTTGATAAATAACAAAAAATGTTGGAATAGAATTAAGTCAATGAGTGGGAGGAATTCGGAATAAAACCAATCAGATACAGATAAAAACTCAGGAAAAACTAGAAATATGGAAAGAACATTACATGGATAAGTTCAAAAAAGAACAAACAGGAAGGGAGGAAGAAGTACAGGAGACGGTAATAAGAGAAATAGAAGAAGCGCTGAAAAATGTTAAGAAAAGAAAAGCAGGAGGAAGTGGCGACATAGATCCAGAAACGATTAAATGGGTAGGAGATGTTGGAAAAGAATGATTATGGAAGATTTGCAAAGAGGCATGGAACAATGAAGAAATACCAGGGGACTGGAAAAATAACTTGATTATACTGATATATAAAAAAGGAGAACAAACAGTGAGAATTATAGAGCAATATGCCTACCATCGGCCAGTTTTAAGGAATATACCAGAATTGTAGAGAAGAAACTGTGGAAAGAAGTGGAGAAAAAGCTAGAGGACGAACAAGCTGCCTTCAGAACAAATAAACAAACAAATGACAATATACATAGTGGGTGCTGTTCCCGAAGATTTTTTCAATCCCGGGATTTGGGATTGGAAGTTCGTAAAATCCCGGGATTTCCCGGGAACCGAGAAATCTTATTTTAATATTAAACCTTTGATATTATAGAACAATTTAATTATTTTTATTTAAAAAAGAAGAAAAAACTTAGTAGTAGAAAACAAAAATATATTGTATGTAGGTACGACAGGCGTAATAAGCGACTTTAGCCCTTGGCGTGTTATAACCCTCGGCTACGCGGGCTAAAATCGCTTTCCTTACGCCCTTGATACATAAATAACTATATTATTTCGTTGTTTAAAAAATTAAAAAACAAAAAACATCCTTTTTTTTAAAGAAAACATCAAACAAAAATAAATTCATTTTTTTAATCAATTAAAAACAGGAAAAAAATATATTGTACGTCTTGCTTTGTTGATTTTTAAAGTTTTTTTTAAAACATAAAACATCAACAGAATGATCAGATAGACCAACGCGTTTTTTTGTGACGATTGTGCCAGAAATTGAAAAAACGCGTTCTGATTCTGTCGTCCCGGGTTTTAAAGCGTGAATCCCGGGAGTTGGGATTATAAAAAGCAGCTAATTTCCCGGGAAGGACTCACTAAATATACATATAATAAGGAATATAATAGAAAGACAACATGTTTGATAAAAGTTATAAAATCAATATATAACGAAGTAAGAGCACAAGTCCAAATAAAGGGAGAAAGATCAGAAACATTTGTCATGGAAAAAGGTATAAAACAGGGTGATAGCCTGAGTCACGGGCGTCTCTAGTAAGAGGCCGGAGTGTTTCCCCCACATCGCGCTAGGTTGGTGACGTCATGAGGCGGTTTACTCAATGCAGTTACATGAGTAACTACGGTTTTCAGCACTTTTTTGATATTTAGATCCATTAAAATTTATTTAATTCATACCCAGTTTCAAAATATTTAATCTAATATTAAGGTCTTTCATTTTTTATTCTCAATTACTAACAAAAATTAAAAGACAATTGAGATATCGCCTTACAAAGTTCAAAGCACGTGAAAAAGCAATTGTAGTGCGACAAGTATTATAGCCAGACGGCCATGAATAGCCTCATGACGTCACAGGGTTCCAGCCTCTTACTAGAGACAGCCGTGCCTGAGTCCACTTTTGTTTATATTAATAATGAATGTACTACCGAAGAACACCAGAGAAAAGGCAACTAAATATCCAACAACAGTAGGATACAAAAACTTAGTCCCGATTAAGGTAGACATAGTGTTGATCGCAGATACACAAGAGAAAATGCAAGGACTAGTAGATATCTGGCAAAATGAAATAAAAAAACTAAAAATGGAAGTAAATACAGACAAAAGTAAATACATGGTAGTAAATCAAAAGGAAGAAAATAGAGGAAAAATAAACATAAAATACTAAGACCAAAATTTACAACAAGTAACATGTTAACATGTTTTGAATACTTAGGAAGTATAATATGGGAGGACGGCAAAATGGAATTGGATATAAATAACAAAATGGGAAAAGCAACAAAGATCTACTACGCATTAAAAACAACACAATATTTGGTAAGAAAGAAATAGTTCAATAAACTAAACTGCCAGTATATAATACCATAACAATTCCAATTATGACATATGACTCGAATCATGGATAATACAACAAGCACATGAATCAGTAATAAAATATATGGGGTAACAAAATTTTACAGAATAAGAAGTGAGGATATAAGAGAATCATTGCAACAAGAACCGATACTGAGGGAAATAGAGAAAAAACAACTTAAATGGTATGGACATATCACAACGATGAAACAGGACAAACTACTGAAAAACTAATTGAAGCAGGATTAGGAAAGAAAAAGAAAGAGGAAGACCGAGGAAAAGGAGGATGGACAGAATAAAAGAATTAGGAAACAAGAGGGGCAAGACATTAGAAAATATGAAAAAGCTGGAGGAAGTGGATACACACCCTAGAATCCGACACCCAATAGGGTATAAGGAGAAGAGAAAGAAAGATGTTTGTGGTTTTGTTAATAACCTATGAACAATTGAACATAGAACACTTGTCGGTTTCAACAATATCAGTTTTGTTATTTATCCAGATCAAATGGAGTATAAACATCAACAAGCTCTGGAGTTTTTCCATGGGAGGTATTGAGGCTGACCCAAAATCAAGGAACTAACCAAATGCTCATCTTTGCACCACTTCCTGTTAGAAACAACATGAAGCTGTGGAACCAGTCAAATGGGGTGGAAGTCAGTCTTCTATACGAACCAATAGACTGATCAAAGTAACAAAGAGCGAATACAGCAAAATTCACAAGGATCACAGGAAAAACTGGCCAAAGAACTAAAATAGCAAAGATAAATTTTGCAAATAAAGGTTAACTAATAGAAAGAGTCGATTGGCACAGGAATTACAACCAATGCCCGAAAGAAATGGTTTTAATTTGTATTAGTATGTAGTATGTCATGGAGATTGCAGACTTCCACTATTTTACGTTCATTAAAATCTTGCACATTTTTATTTCTTTACGGTACTCGATTTAAGTCACAGGTACCTCGCGAGGAAATACTCACTCTGTTTGCACTACTTTTTGAAAATTGTTTTTAAAATAAATGTGCCGCACGCTCTAAATGGAAATGGACAACTAAAAGTGAGACTTCTAATTGAGCTGTACAAGGAACATCATTCACTCTGGGATCCAAAACGGAAAAATTATCACAATAATACGATTAGAGAAGATTTCTGGATGGAAATAACCGGTATTTTAGGGATACCTGTCAAAATTCGATGCATCAGAATAAAGGAGAATGCTGCAACAGCAGTAGTGGAAGGTGCCATGCTTCTTGCCTCGCACTGCCGCACTTCAAAACTGGCGGCTCGCGCTGCTTCGCAAGCTTGCCTCGTTTTTAAAGGCTCCAGGCAGCTACCAGATGAGGCAGCCTCGCGAGGCTGCCGCGCAAAGTGCCTACAAAGCTTTATAATCAAATGCAGCTGCCTGGACTTTATCCTATACAATCTTTATGTAACTTCTACGATACATATTTCTATATTTTCTAAAAATTCCGAATAGATATGAATTAATTTATATATTTTTTTCTACATCAGAATGAGACCTAAACTAATAATTTTTGTAGTTCCATAACTTTTACGTAATCTGTTGGGTATAAAAGTAAGGTTGGTAATCTTCTAAATGAACATAAAAATTCGCATAAAGCTTGCTCCACATATACACCGCATTTACAGGACTGACAATATCACCAGTCGTTCACATCTAACGATGTCGGACGACCCAATATGAATTTCGGTCCTGTGCTGGTCTGTCGATGCGGGTTTTATGTGAATCATGCTTAAATAGTAAATTTGTTGTTGCCGGAAAATTTAACCAGCTGTCCAGTATTGTTATAGAAAGTACTTGGTCAAACCTAACTAATGAGATTCAAATACCGGAAAAATTTTCAATTACGGCTACATCCAAACATTATGTGGCCTAATTGCGAAGCGTGTTATTGATGACTTTTTAAGTTATTCATCAATTTCCTAGGTTTATTTTATTATCGTCATTTTATAACAAACGTTTGATTCGTACTTGATGATGGAATAACACCTGAACACTTATTCTCATCAGTCCAAACAGTAAACTAACTAAGGTGTCGAGCAACATTAGCAACAAAAATATTTACAAAGCAATGCACCATTTTTCAAATTAAAATAATTATTTCATGCAATTCATAACAGTACCTTCAGCTCTAACAATGAAACTAACGAAAGTGCAATTTTTTTTTAAATTCCATAACAGTGTTGTGGTATGTTTGATTTCACAAAAAAGGGAATTCATTAAAATAGTATTACCTGAACAGTTGTTGGCGTTTGGACTGACGATGCTGTTGTTGCAGTCGTGGATCCAGCGACAGCAGCGGGAGTTGTTGCTTGTGTGACTGTGGCACCCTGCTAATATCGAACAAACTGTTAATAATTCACAACCAAATTTGAAAACATGAATTATTTACACCCAATATGTGAAATGATTCTTGTAAATGGAAAGCTTTTCTTGAGAAGGTTTCGATGTTAAAACATGATTTATATTAAAAGACGATCATTTCATTAATGCCTGTACTTATAGTTGATACTTCGCTCGATCTCATACTTGAGCATTACCTTGAGACGTGCTTGAAACGTACTTCGCCGTTCTTAAGTACGAGATTGAGTTTTGTCTATAAGTACGGGCATTAGTCTAGCATTAAATATTACAATAGCTGCGTCCAGCCATAAAGCGCTGTACTCGAGTAATTTGATTGTTATTTCTTAACAAAATTTGAGTTGGATGCAGCTAAAAACGTTATTTGGTTAATATTTAAACAAGCCAATGTTAAATTCAATTTCAACTACAGCTAATTAAACTTGATTAAATTCCGTTAACTAACCCCACACCAACTAACTAATTTAATTAATGTTACGATCAGCTACGAAAGTGGCTCAAATATAAACCGGAATTTCTTTCCTTTCTATTTTTGGGCAAACGCTTGGTTCTGTAGCCATTAAATGTTATTGGAGGAGATGTACGAAGTGGATTCCTACTGCAGTTCTCCTCGTCGAGTCACTGACTCTGAACAAGAGATACACTCGTTCATTGAGCAACGAATTATTATCATAAAACCTTCTGAAAGTTTGAAAAGGCTTAGTGCACAATTTGGGCACAAAAGGTTTCCCGAAGGACAGGAAGTGATGGAGAATGGAAGCCATCAACGTCGTAAAACGTTCGAGTCGTCCACGACCTTATCAAAAGCGATCGGCGATTGCTGAAATTGCTTCCACAGTAGGAGTAAGTTACCGAAGCACTTGGGTTGCTAAAAAGTCTCGGCTAGGTGGGTTGGACATGCAAGTTTGTCAACGACTTTTGACTCAATATAGGGAAGAAGCAGAGGGATTCCTCTACCGCAGAGCTTTCCAAACTGTGTGTCGGCTACAGTGTGAAGATGTGTTGCGGCTACTGGCTCTAATTGTTATATTTCCACAGCGAAGTACGACGTTTACAGATGTTTAACGGCGTTAAAGTAGAAAGTTGGTCAACTTGTAGCGGAAGCCCCCGAGTCTACGTGAAATAAGCAATACCGACTTGCATGCAACCATCAGTAATACAGAATTGTCTCTCATTTTATCGCTATGTTTAGTTACTGTTAAAACTTTCCAATAAATTCGCACAGTTTTATTTATTAAACTGTTGTTGAATTACCCGTAAAATGTATAAGTTTCTAATTAAAAACGAAAAGCTACACAAGAATCAACTGTTGAACGGTCTGCATTAATACGCAAAAAGTGTGAAGGAAAAATTTCCACGTCTCGGGGTGATACTTGCAAATGAAAGTATGGTACCAAACAACTTAAAGCACCATTTTACCTCAAAACACAGTCAGAAAAGCCAGTAGAATACTTTATTGAATTTCAAAATCTATAAAGAAGCAGTCTGCATCGTACGGCAAGAGAATGAAGACATCAGAGAGTTACTTTGTTGCTCAAATAATAATTGTCAAAAACACTTATAAAGGAATCTTGCTGTGCTATTGTTCGCACAATATTTGGGGCCGAATTTGAAATAGAAGTTAATAAAATTCCTTTGGCAGATAACACGATTGGAAGAGGTATTCAAGACATGTCTGATGACATTAAGCTGTAAAAGAAGATGATTTTTACATTGCAGCTAGATGAATCAACAGATGTCAGACTAGTTTTTATACGTTTCATTCATACTAACAGAATTATTGAACAATTCTTGTGTTCTCTAGAACTTCCAATGAGGACTAGAGGCGAAGATATATTTAAAACATTAGATTGCTTCATGAAGGAAAATAATTTGCAATGGTTAAATTGTGTAGGAATACGCACAGATGGCGCTCCTTCAATGGTTGGTTCAACAAAAGGTTTTACAGCTTTAGCAAAGAAAATATTAGAATTACGCATTGCCTTTTACATTGCAAAGTGCAAACCATTGGTAATGAAATAAGAAAGGTTATGGACAAAGTGCTTCAAATGGTCAATTATATTAAAAGTAGATCTCTTAAATCATCAAGATTATTTGCTCACATTTGTGAAGAAATGGGGCAAGGTTTAAAAAGATTATACTACACGCAGAAGTGCGTTAGCTCTGAAGAGGTTGAGTGCTTTGTCAATCAGCAAAATGAAGTTCCAAACATAGGTGAGAAAGCGCTATAAATTCTTCTGTAGTTTCCCACTACATACACTTGTGAAATATCCTTTTTAACAATGACAAACTTGAAGACATTGAAACGTGGAAGCTTAAAAATGAGTGATGACAAAATGCCGAGTGTCTTTATCTAGTATTCCACCAAATATTCGAAAGCTGTGTTCATCCCATCAAGCTCATACATCTCATTAAAATGATAGGTATTTATTAGTGTTATTCAATTTGTTTTATTATTGTTACTCATAACATATGTATAACAATAACATTAACCTTGGAAATATTATATATTTTTAATATAAATGAAAGGTTTTCACGATATAGGTTGTGTCGTGAAACATTTCGTTATTACAATTTATGTATGTGTCTGTATCTCTTATAAGGTTGCTAGTAGACTGAATTACAGTTTGTCTAAAACGTGTGTCGCCAAAATGAAAAGTTTGGAAAGCTCTGCTCTACCGTATCGTTACCTGTGATCAAACTTGGGTTCATCATTATACGCCTGAGTTAAAACAAGCGAGTATGGAATGTAGCAAAAGAGATGTCTGCCTATCGGCTGGTAAAGTACTCGCCAATGCGAGGCGTATTTTTTATTGACTTTCTCAATGAACAAAGAACAATTAATGCGACTTACTGCTGCCAACTCTCGTGCTTATCGATGAAAAAGACGTTTTGCTTCATGATAACACACGGCCCCATACAGCTGTTTCGATAAGAGAAAAGAAAAAGAAATTCACATCTTTGGCCCACTGAAAGAAGCACTAGGAGAACAGCGATCAGTGTCTGACCGAAGCTTCGGCTTCGGCCATCTTTGGCCACAAAAAGCACATTTGGCTTTGGCGAAAAAAGGGCCAAAGGTTTGGCCGAAGCCGAAAGTCACATTCAGCCGAACGAATGAAATATTACGAACAATGCGCGCGATAACGGACTAAAGAAGCACACGAGGGTGGGGTGCGAAGCATCAGTAAGTATTCTAAGTCTGCTTGCACTTTCGGCTTCGGCACCGACGACAGCCGAACATCGGCTTTGGCTGACAAACTACTAGCCTTCAGTCGGACTCTAATAGCGATTTGAAGAGTTCATACAAAATTGGCTTAACACATGTCTTCCATTTTTCTTTGATGAGGGAATCAAGAAACTTCCAATCCCATGGAACAAATGTATACCAAAATCAGATTATGCAGAAAAAAATTTTTTTTTTTAAATTGCCGATTTACAATCTACTATAGACAAGTAATAAGTAAATATGTTGTAATAATAATATTGACTTGAGACAGGCACTATCCATTGACAGTTCTCTGAGATTTATTCAGCTAGATCTTCAGTCCAAGTTCTTTTTAGTCTTCTGTCCTCCATGGGTGGGGTAAAGAGGTTTTGAATTGTATAATGTGGAAGGTCTATGCATCGGTTTCTATATAAGGCAGTGAGTTCTTATGACTTCGTTTATGTATGGAATTCCAAGATCATTGTGTATATGTAGTTATATTTGAAACAAGACATGGGGCATTTATTAGCATCCGAAGTGTTTTTGATTGAAAAGATTGTAGGATTTTTGTATTAGAGGGCTTGCTACATCCCCATAATTCGATTCCATATGACTCTTATTAATTAATATGTTAGAAGAAATAATATCGGAGGGACAGAAAATTGGACTAAGAATAAATAAGGACAAAAATAGGGAAGAATAAAAATAGGCAATCAGGAGTATCAAGAAGTCGATAAGTTCAAATACCTGGGAGTCATGATATCTAGATGTGGGGACAGAGAAGCTGAAATAAGAGACAAAATAGTAGCAACAAATAGAGCATTTTACGCCAATAAGAAGTTATTAAAAAATAAAATTATTTCTAAGAAAAACAAATTAAGAATTTATAACACATTAATAAGACTAGTAGCAATGTATGGGGGGAAGTTATGAGGTTATGACAATGACCAAGAAAGAAGAAGAAAAATTATGGAAAGAAGAATTTACAGAACAATACTAGGACCAGTCAAAGTCAAGAAATCATGAACATAATAATTAATTGGATACCAGCTGGAAAGAGAAAAAAGGAAGACCAAAGTTGAGATGGCTGGATGAAGTAAAACAAAACCTACGAAATATTTTTTTTTTTTTTTTTTTTTTTTAATTGAACTGCTTATTTACAATCTACTCCTAAGTACTGAGTAATAAGTAAATTATATACAAGATTATATACATGAGTAGAGTAATCGTCCATTGACCATTCTCTAAAAATACCACTAATAGGTTAGGTTTAATAATTAATTCACATTATCCATCGCTTGTCTTAGGTCCGTAGGCCATCGTCTTCTAAGTCGCCTCTCTGCCTCAGGGGGATTGATTATTTCTGCTACCAGATCATTTTCATGTTCTTCAATTCTTTCGAAGTAGAGTGTTGAAAATTTTTTGATTTCTTCATTAACAAATGGCATGTCTAAGTCATTATGTAGAGTAAAGTTCGACACGTACCATGGTGCATTGGTGATAGAACGTAATATTTTAGATTGTATTCTTTGAATTATTTTTTGATTTGAAGGTTTTGTACACCCCCATAATTGTATGCCGTAAGTCCATATGGGCTTAAGGATACATTTGTATAACAATAGTTTATTATCTATTGATAATTTGGATCTTCTTCCCATTAACCATGACATCTCTTTAAGTTTTAAGTTAATTTGCTGGCGTTTCATTTTAACGTGTTTCTTCCAAGTTAGTTTTTGGTCCAGATATAATCCTAGGTATTTCACTTCATCTTTTACTGGTATTTGAGTATTGTTTAGGAAAACTGGTGGACATACTATGCGTTTTGTAGTGAAGGTAACTTGAACTGATTTTGTCTCGTTTATCTTTATTTTCCATTTACCATTCCAGTCCTGTAAAACATCCAAGTGTTGCTGTAAGTTCTGTGATGCGAGCACTGGGTTAATGTCTACTGATAGCAAGGCAGTATCATCCGCAAATGTTGCTATAGTAGTGTTGTTTGTTGTTGGTAAATCTGAGGTATAAATCAAGAAGAGCAACGGCCCCAGCACGCTCCCTTGAGGCACTCCTGATTTTACTTGATGGTAGTTGGAGTAACTGGAGTTGTATTTTATTTGAAAGTATCGTTCTGACAAATACGATTTTAGTAGATGGTAATACGGACTAGGAAAAATGCTTTTGATTTTATGTAATAGACCAATGTGCCAGACTTTATCAAAAGCCTGGGCGACATCTAGAAATACGGCAGTGCATAATTTCTTTTCCTCAAGACTTTTGATAATACTATTGACAATTCTATGTGTTTGTTGTACAGTTGAATGATGTTCCCGGAAACCAAACTGAAAGTCTGGTAATATTGTTGATAGCTCCAAGTCAGTTTTAATTCTACGCGTCAGCAGTTTTTCAAAAATCTTAGACAAAATGGGAAGAAGACTAATTGGGCGGTATGAGCTTGTTTCATTAGCAGGTTTTCCTGGTTTGGGCACCATAATAATTTGGGCAAATTTCCAGCTTATAGGATAATATGATAATCTTAACATACTATTATATATGGTTGTTAGTAATACTACTGCTTTTCTTGGTAGATGTTTAAGAACTTTACCTGTAATGAGGTCATGTCCAGGTGCTTTATGTGGATTTACTTTTTTAATCTCCTCAAGTGTTTCTCGAGGTGAAAATGCTTTAATTGGAAGTGACATTTGACATGGTATGTTAAGTGATTCCTCAATAACATTATCGTTGTGATTAATGTTGGGTCCGAGTGGTGTAAAGACTTGGACAAGATGCGTTGCAAATGTTTCTGCCTTTTCTTCGTCGCTTTTGGCCCAGCTTCCGTCAGGTTTTCTAATTGGAGGTACTGCGATCTTCGGTCTTTTGAAACTTTTTGTAGCCTTCCATATCGTATGATCATCTTTAGAGAGTGAGTTTATGTAGTGTTCAAATGTCGCGTTTTTGGCTTCGAATAGGGTTCTGTGTAGCCTTCGGTTTAGTCTGTTGTATATTTGTTTGTCTTCATTATTTCGGGACCTCTGCCATCTGCTTCGTGCTCTTCGCTTTTCACACACCAATTCTCGGATGTAGAGGGGAATGTTATTGAATTTCTTTGCTTCTAGTGGTTGTTTGGGAGTTGAATACCAAGCTGCCTCTTGGATTAGTGTGGTTAGGTAGTTAGTAGCTTCATCCAGTTCATCGGCCTCTTTAATTCGAAGTTTTAAGGATATCTGATCTTCAATATAGTTTTGAAAACTATCCCAGTTCGTTGCATTATTGATTAGTGTTGGTATGTGTTCTTTATTTATAATGTACGTACTTAATGTTGCAATCACTGGGGTATGATCTGAGGATATTTCATAATTGGATTCAGCATGTAGATAGTTTGTAGTGACACCTTTGTGTACAAAGAAATCTAGGAGATCGGGCAACTTATTGGGGTCTGTTGGCCAATAAGTCGGTTCGCCGGTCGATAGATAATTGCAGTTAAGTTCGTTTATAGCCTGAAGTAAATTTCTTCCTTTAGTTGTTATTAACCTTGCTCCCCAAATTGTGTTTTTGGCATTCCAATCTCCTCCTATAAAGAATCTAGGTCCCAGTGATGCAAGAAACTCAGTATATTCTTCTTTAGATATGGCATGTCTAGGTGGACAGTAGATAGATGAAATTGTCAAAGGCCATGGCTTGGTATTTATCTTTATATTAGCTGATTGTATTTTGTTTGTCTGTTGATGAATTAGCTCATAATGAGATATTGAATTGCGGATTAAGACTGCTGCACCGCCATGTGCCATATCATCTGGATGGGTTACATGGTATACTTTATAATGTGGTATTTTAAACATTGTTCTCGAGGTAAAATGTGTTTCTGAAATTAGAGCGATATCTATTTTTTGTAGGTGGAGGAAGTTTTCTAGTTCTAGTTTATGGTTTAATAAACCATTGGCGTTCCATGAAACTATTCGTAGTGGGTGATCCATTACTGTGCTAATTTACTTATTACTGTACTGAGCATATTTAATATTATGCTGTTTTGATTAATTAGTTGGTTGAACATTGTTTTGAACTCGTTTAAGAACACTGTAAATTGCTCCGCCATGTTTGGAGGGTTCTGATTTTGACTAGTTGCTTGAGAATATGTAGGCCGACCATTAGGTACAAACTGAGCTTGTGGTTGGTTTGCGCTTATTGATGGAAACTGATTATTGTCATTTATGTTTAGGTCTGGATGAGACATATTGTGACGTGGCTGATTAGTTGTCCTACCTTTAATTTTTTGAAGATTTAAGTAGATATCGCATCCTTTATAGTTAGCAGGATGATTACCTTGGCAAAGCGCGCATCTGGCGGGTGTAGTATCTGGTTTTTTGCAATCTTTTGTATTGTGACTGTCTCCACATTTTACACATGTATATGGCCTTGTACAATACGTTTTTGTGTGCCCGTACAATTGGCATCGGGTGCACTGCGCTATTGTGTTTTTCTTTCTTGGGGCTTCGACTATGATTCTCATATTACTTAGATATTTGATATCATAAATATTTTTATTGTTATTTTGAGGTTCTAAGTCTATAAAAAACAATGGTAGTGGTTCTTTAGTTTGACGGTGTCTAATATTTAATATGTTACGAACTATGTGTCCTTTTTGTTTTAATTCCTCCTTTATGTCTTGCTCCGGTATTGAGTGGTGTAAATTTCTGATTACTATCCTGTACGCTCTCTCTTGTTTTATTTGATAAGTGTGATGCACCACCCCATCTTCTTTTAATTGCCTGATTAGTTTTCGGTAGGAATCAGACGTATTGACATTAATTTTTATTGTATTGTTTGATTGAATTTTGCTTGTGTATTGTTCTTGCTTTAGGGTTTTATTTAGATGTACAACCATTTGTTTATAGTTATTCACATCGTAAATAAATATTGGTGGGGGTTTTATTTTTTCTGGCTCTGAATTTTTGGGTTGTGTTGCCGTATTATTGTCTTCGTCGATATTCATATATTCGTCGTCATCTGATAGGTTTGATAATTCTTCATATCTGTTTTGGGTATCAAAAGAGGGCGGTTTCTTCTCGATTCTTAACTCGGGGGATAATCTGGATAATTTCCTTTTCTTGATTGTTTGCCATGCGAATTTACTTGTTTGTTCTGTTTCTTCTTCAGCTTTGTCTGAACAATTTCTGTCTGTTGAAGAATTATTGGCTGTTTGTGTATTTTCATTACAACAGGGTTGTGGTTGTTGCATATTCGCCATGTTATAGTAGGGTTGCTAAATCAAATTTAGCAACCCTAACAACAATAACCAAATTTTTGGAAAAAACTCTTTTTAAACGAAAGTCCGAACACTTACACTCTCCAAAATCACTATTCGATGTGTACTTTATCAACAATTCTTTGCAAAACCGTGATATTTCTTAACACAAACACTGCGTGCTGTCAAACGGATTCCATGACAGCTCGCCTACCTACGAAATATAGGAATCGAAAATATAGATGAGAAAGTCAGAGATAGAAAACTATGGGAAAAAATAAGCAAACAAATTGAATGAAGACTGGACAGGGACCGATCCACCTCAAATGATCTAGAAAGCTTCTAAGAAGCAGCGAAACCCCGACTTGGGGTGTCAAGCCATACATACATATCTGACTTGGAACTGGCGGTTTTCAAGATAGGATTTTAGAAGTAGAAATAGATGTAGATGAGAGCTTTATGCCAGACCATGTCAAATGCATGTTGAATATCGAGAAATATCGCTGAGCAAATTTGTCTTTTTTTGAAACTCTCCTTAATGTTCTTCACAATACGATGGCACTGCTGGATTGTAGAATGTGATTTCCTAAAACCGAATTGGTAGTCGGGAATGAGTTCGTTTAGGGGCACAGATTCTTCTATTCTATTTCAAGAACTTTAGACATCATGGGGAGGAGGCTGATTGGCCGGTATGAAGCAGCTTCAGTTGATGGTTTGCCGGGTTTATAATAATAATAATAATAAGTAGCCTATCAATCCCAACTCCCCATCTTTTTTCAACTCTGCTTATTCTTTGCCACATCTTTCAACAGGAACTTACTAGGTCATCTTCCCATCGTAATACTGGTCTTCCTCTTTTTCACTTTCCTCCTGTAGCCTCGTAATATGGCGGGGTTTAAGTATCGTTATTATTTGTGCAAATTCTATTGCACAGGAAAGTGGAATATTCTCAAAATACTATTGTATATTGTAGTTAGTAAAACGATTGCTTTCCTTGGTAGTTCTTTTAGTACTTCACCGACTATAAGGTGAAAGCCTGGTGCCTAATGGGAACTTAGTAGCTTTATTTGATTTTGGACTTCTGATCGGAGGCAACAACTGGCAGGGAGCTTCTATAAAGTCTTCTACATTATTGTTTACGTTGTTGCCATCGTGAGGTGCGGTGAATACTGTTTCAAGGTGTTCAGCGAAGGTATTGGTCTTTTCTAAGTTTGATCAAGCCATCTGTTTTTCTTATGGGTGGAACATTTATAACAGGCTTTCCATAAAGAATGATCGTTTGAGGATAAGTTTGTTATGTATAATTCAAAGGTATTATTTCTCTAAGCTTTGATGGCGTTATTTAGATTATGAGTAAATCTATTAAGTATAGTTTTGTCAAGTGGATTTCTGCTTAATTGCCATCTACGATGAGCACTGCGCTTTTAATGACAAGGTCTTTAATGTGCACAGGAATACTATGGTTTTCATGTGTTTTATTTATTGGCGTGACTCGCCAAGCTGCTTCTTGAATCAGTGTAGTTAGGTAGTGGATAGGCTTCTTCAATTTCGCTTTTATCCTTTATGCGTTTGTGTCCAGTTCGTTTTATTACTAGGAATTATGCTATTACTAATGATTGGGCTATGATCAGAGCTTAGATCAAAATTTGATTCAAGTGTACAATATACGTCTGATATTCCTTTGTTTAAGGCTAAATCTAACAAGTCCGGGGTCTTGTTGGTGTCACAGAAAAATAAGACATATTTATTTGATTTTACTCTGTACCACTAAACTATATTTAAAAAAAAAATCCGATTTATATTTGATCCACCCTTATATTAATTAGTAAAAATATTAACCTGTATTTTTCATCAGGTTAATACGATCGATATAAATTGTACCACTGCTTCGCATTAGAAGGATGAAAAATATCAACTTTAGTCAGATTAATTATGATTAATTATAAATGGAAAAGACACATAACAATTGAACCAATCAACCTGACTATACCAACAATAGTTATTTTATATTAATTATGTTAGTACCACTTACTACAAACTAACACATAGGCAAGCACAAAAGCATGATAAGACCATTCGAAATACTATCATATGTGAGTTTATTAACACATACTAATTTTATATTAAGTAAAAAATGAACGTACCGAAACCTCCCCTTTTCATTATAAATAAATAAATGCTCATACCACGTACCAACAAGATAATTGTAATTAAGTATTGATAAGCTAGTACTCGTGTTACATTTTGCTACTTTACTGTAGTTGTATTTAAAACTGGAAGTGTTCTCTACGGTTACTGCAAAGATCAAAAATAAAATATAGTAAAAGGCTCTAAATTTCCAATGATTTTGCTCTTCCATTTTACACATCAGAGAAAGCAGTAATGTACTGTTACAGTACAAAATATGACAAATTGTGGATGTTATTATTGGTACAAATGAAACGAGAAAACTTAACGATGACTGTTAATAAAAGGTGTGCCGATTAAGGATTAATCTGACGTTTACTTCTCCAAAAATATTTAGAAACAAATAATGCCCGTTGGAATCTTAAAAACGATACTTGGTAGAAATGTTGTACTTTTAAATAAACAACTCAGACATTAAGTTACCAAGTTAAAAATACAACTTTTGGCCCATTTAACCGACACTGTGTTCAAGATCCTAACGGTAGACATTGAATTACCAATTTAAAAAGTACAAATAGTTAAGTTTGGCACTTTGAAGCGATCAATTTGAAAGCGAATAAATTTCAATCTACAAAGCATTAGGTGAGAATGGATAGATTTTGGATTTTCCACAGATAATTCTGTTATAAGTTCATACCTTAAATTATTTGAAGACGTTTAAAAATCATTAAATAACAGCATATAACAATTCAAAGTAGTGTTGATGAATTCCTCATTTTTGGGCTTTTAAATTCTCTATAACTATTTTTCCATGTTCGGAACAGAAGCGGCATGAGATAAATAATCTCGAAATCTGTAGTTATCAAAAAAGACAAAAAAAAAGATCAAAGTTACTGAAATTACAAGTTATATAGGAAGAGAAAAATTACCAAATTTACATGAAAATAAACTAATTCCAAAATCTACTGTTTTTGTCAATCTACTTGTTTGTGTATGTGTTCACCTGTTGGTCTATGGTCTTTTGCTGCGTGAGAGGCGGACCAGCGAACTGAATGTTCAGCCTACTTACTGCAGGAACTGTTTGCATGCGAAATGTGAGTGGTGCGGTGGCGCCAGGAGCTGAACTAGAGGTTAGACCCGCTGTGACAGCGGGAGCAGGGCCTACCCTCAGCAGCTGATACTGGCCATTTTCAGTCTTCAAAAGCAGATGACCTTGTTGACCTGGTTGTAAGCCATGTAAGGACTGTAGTGTTAACTGCTACAAAATAAATCCAACAATATTAGTTTTTTTCCGCCTCTTTCCAGTCGTTGTATTTAAATCGTAACTGTAAAACCATTCCTTTTCATTCACTTTGTAAGCTTAACATTGCTGCAACTATAAATATATCTGCTACGGCCATCAGTGGTTCCAGAAGGTTTTCAATCTTAATAAAAACAAGCCAAACATTGCAAGTTACAGGTTTTAAAATATCTTCAAGACAAGTGAAGGTGATTTCATGGGGGAAATCACGGCACGGCCCAAGACAATAATGTTAATCACAAACCACCCAGGTTGGCAAATTAAATCATTTAACAAACCTTAATTAACAATAACATTTAAGCTTACATAGTGATGAACAACTGCAATAAAGCAGGATAGGCAGTTTTATTTACATTGACAATAAATTATTCAAACTGTTAACTACGACAAACATCAAACTCTTAAACTACCATGCTCAACATAAATATTAAATTAAACAAATAAATAAAGTTAAAGTAAAATTAATTAACGATAAATTTAAAAATTTTCCAACTTTTTTAAAAATCAGCACATCAATTGGGAAACTTGATTAAACACATTATTATGGTTTACATTTTCAGGGATGCAAATGCAAATGCGACGAATCCTGACGGGTATAAACTTAAAAACTCGTTTAAGATGTCCTCTAAAATAATTAAGTTTGGGTAGCTCTACCGAAGATATCCCAACAGGTTCGATTGCTAAGTCGGCAATGATTTTTCATCGAGCTGGTTTGGGTCGAACTCTGTTCGTTCAGATCCGCAAAATAGTTACAACTTAGTGGTAGATGAGATTTAAATACAACTGTCGTTGTAAAAATGTTACAGCTGCCTCAAAATAGAAGAATTCATTTATAAAATGTCAGTCACAATACTTTCATTGCCTGTTGTAATAACTTAAGAAGTTAAGCAGAAATTGCGGACCTGAACGAACAGACTATACTTTCTTTCTTTCTCTTTTACCCTGTTATACCTTTTTATAGTGTCGAGGGGAGACTATGCTTAAAAGTATAAATGTAAATTCGTGGAGTATGATGCAAGCCCAGAAGGGAGACGTCACCTCCATTGCACTCCAGTGAGTGTGAATGAGTCCTCGACACTGCATATCAGTATTCGATAATAAATGAATGAATGAGTCCCTGAAACTGTGGATTTTTCAATGACGGTAAAGTTTCACAGTAAATAAACCAAACATCTAAACTGGCTTATTGAAGTGACATCGTCCAAATTTTAATTACATCAAAGTAATATTTTATAGAGGGTGCTTTCACGAACGCATTTAAGCTGCTTCGTTAGGCTTTTCTTTATGCATGAGCAGCATTCTGCAGGAGTCGCTATTTCCCAAAACACTCAAAATGCTTAAATTAATTATGCAGTTGTATGGAGAAGCATTGTACGTAGAAGATAAACAACTAGTTTGGTGATTCTTTAAATATCGACGACAAATAACTACTGTTACCGGCTAACAAATACATATAAACAAATGTCGATAATCATACTGCACCGATTGCACGTTGCATAAACAAAGCTAATAAAAATAAAACGAACATCAACTTTTCCTTAGTTATTTTTATAATAAAAACGTGAATTAACTTGAGAAACATAAAATACTCAATCTGAAAATATTCAGGGTTAATAAACAAGTCAATTTATCATATGGAAAAAGGAACAAAATATTTATAACAAAATGCCCCACAGAAAAATCCGGAAAAAGTGACTTTAATTATTTAAATCGGCAACACAAAAATATTCCAAAATCTTAATTAAATTTTGATGTATGAAGTCCAACCACCTAATTCATTATTACATCATATTTTAAACTTGTTCTACGCACAAATCAGGTTTTCTTTATTAATTTCTGGTAGGTCTTTTCCTTCCTTGTTTTCAATCTGGCGGAAATTACTTTTAAATAAACTTTTGACGAAGTCCCGGGTTCCCAGACCTCAGTCTGGAGCATGGTTGGCATTCGAACCTGTGTAGGTTAAGTCGAATTAAGTTTAGAAGGCCAATGATCATAGCAATCAATGCCGATTAATTAAAAAAATAATAATAAACTTTCGTAAATATTTGCCTAGGCAGCCTGGGTAGCTCAGTCAGGTAAGCTAGCCGGCTGACACAGGTTCAATTCCAGCGGTAGCTATAGTATTATGGAGCCGATTTGGGTCGAATTCGTTAGTTAAGGCTTAGGTTTAAGGTGTATTGTGGATGAAAGCTGGTTAAGCTGGTTGGAGCTGCATCAACTGTGCATTGCGGTAGAAGAGAAAATGGCTTATGTATGTATGTTAATATTTGTCTAACCTCTTTTACCTTTCGGTGTCGAGGCTGGTGCGTTAGGCAAAGTATAAAAAACAGCGGATTCATTTAATTTGCCTATAAATACCTCGACATTATTAAAGATGTAGGATTAGCTACTAAATGTCAAATCAGGGCAAAGGGAGTTTCTACTAAACTAAAAGAATTTGACGTTCCTAATAAACAGTTGAGTTGACGAAAACCGCATTTCATTAAAAAACTAAATTAAATCCTTAGTTATAATATTAGCAAAGTTTATCTCTCGACACATATTATTAGTATTTTTCTGCTTACATTTTTATTTGTATTTAAACTTCAGTAAACTACTATGATCTTTTACAAGAAGAAATGAATTTTTCTGGATTCTCGGAGCATTTATTAACTTAAATAAAGGTCGGCCCTTTCCTCTCCTAATAAATTTAATTAGTTATTTACTATGGAAACAATTGTATTAAGAAAGGTTACCGAGGAAGCTATCTGGAAGCTAAACTTATCAGGAGTGGAAAAATTCAGTAATATGTAAATAAGTTTCTTCACACAAACTTAATTTGGTTCATTCTAAGAGCTGTTACACATGGGACTGATGGTCGGTCCTGATCATCCGCGAGGACCATTAGTTTAACGAGACGAGATTGGTCCACCGGGGCATACGGCGAGGCCTTGCGCACAGCATATACTACGATCAGTCAGGGCTATTGTACATATGCGACATAACACATGTATCCTGATGGTCCAATCACGTATGATAGGCAGTTAGGACACGAACGATGGCGAATAACGAGTTACGAATAGACACAGAAATTCTAAGTCTTATTGAAGAAAATAGGTGTATTTGGAAGACTTCAAATGAAGATTACAAAGATTGTGACATGAAAAATAAGGCGTTTGAGGCTGTGGCTGCTGTAGTGGTGCTGAATCTATTAACCATTTAATGCACAAAGCGGCAACTACGCGTTGCTCCGTCCGCTTCAGATACATTTTGAAAACTGTTTCATACATTGCTTGTGAAAGACATCTGTTTTGCGCCGCGTACCGTCAGTACTGATCATCAGCACTGACCATCAGTCCCATATGTAACAGCTCTACATGTAGTAAATAAAATAGTAACAATATTTTCATATAACAAAATTTTGGTTCTTTTACAATTAATTAAGGGTAATTTGTCTGCTCATACATTGATTAATTTTTAACACGTTCGCTGCCGATCATGCCGAGCGGCGTTATAGGCAACCTAGTGCTACATGCCGAATACGCCATGAGTCGTAATACAGACATCTGCTATTTATTTGTTATTCTTTGTCCAGCACTGCCGACTAGACTATCTGCTTGTGTCAGCATTCGGAACATTCAGGCCTTCACAACAATGCCAACACAAGCAGATAGCCTAGCTGCCAATGACAGACAAATAGTAAAATAGCAATTGTGTGTATTACGCCTCACGGCGTGGTCGGCATATAACTCTAGGTTGGGGACTAAGCCGTGGCAGCGAACGTAGTAAGTACATATTAAATTTCTACATTTGTTATAATAGCTGTGTATGCCCCCAATGAAGATGCTCCTGATTCATTTTACTAAGAATTAGGAGGGTTACTGGAAAAGGTCAGTACGTGAAATACTTGAAGACTTAAATAGCAAAACTGGTAGGAAGACAAATGATCAGGTTATTGGATGCTATGGTGAAGATGTAACAAATAACAATGGAGAACGCTTAGTCAAAAAGATTCGCTCAGAATCATGAATGGCTGGTTCGAGCATAAGAAAAGCCATAAGTACACACGTAATTTAAAATCAATAATTGACTATGTTACTGAGGAGATTACCAGTTGGAAACCACTAAGAATAAGAAGTAGAGGGAAGGCCCTGAAGCAGATGGTTGAACATGGTTATGGAAGATAGGTAGCTGGAGAATCCTGTGTAGAGATAGACAAGGATGGAGAAAAGTAGTGAACACTGCCAAATCACACAAACATCTGTAATAAATAATAGTAGATACAAGTCTAATCCACCTCAAGAATTAGATTTAAAACCCCGAAAAGAGGTACTACAATCCAACGGGATTGAAAGCCACAAGAAGAAGAAGAATAATTGACTATGTAATCATAAAACAAAAATCTAAAGTTAGAGTCAGGGACGTTAGTTATGCGGGGCCCGGTATGCGGATCAGATCACCACTTAAGTTGTGTCAAAAATATACTTTCTTTACAAACCAAAGGAATGCCGAGAGTCCTATCCCTTAAATGACAAGACCAGAGAGGTAGATTGGGTCAAATACAACATAGCTAAGTTAGAAGACAACTCTTTTAAATTCCTTTATCAATTGAGATTGGCTAACAAACTTGCTAATTTGGAACGTAACTCACCAGGCGAAGTGTACACAAACATAGGAGAAAAATGGAATCATGGTGGAATGAGAACATACAACAAGCAATAAAGAAAAAAAGACAGCGTATAACAAATGCTTAACCACACATTTCAATGAAGATTATAAAGAGTACAGGAACAAAAACAAAGAAACACAGAGCATTATTATCAACAAATCAAAACAATGAAACTTGGAAAACAGCATGTAAAGAAGTCCACAAATGCATAAGAAATACAAGAGCCAAAAATACTGAAAACACAACGGACAGAAAATAGGGACTTAGCAGAAATTCATCTGATTGATATAGACCAGTGGGGAACACCTTATAGAAAATTGCTTTCAAAGGATAGACCTGAATTTATGGAAATTGAAGACGAAACTACTAAGCCCCTACTAAGCCCAAATGCAGTAACTGATATGGTTCGAATGTTGAAAAGTAAAAAGTTTTGCCAGCTGGTCACTATATTGATCCATATTTAGAGTGATAACTAAGAGTGTTTTGGCCAAATATCGCCTAATGAATATACATTAATCAATTTTCTCAAAAATGAGTTACCGTTTTTGGGCTTAGCAGGACAGTACAATCATGGAAGAAAGCGACGAACCTGGAATAACTCCAGAAGAAGTTCAAAATACACTCAAATGTATGAAGAACGGTAAAGCCCCAGGACTAGGAAAGCAAAGCAGGCCCTAGAATTTTAATGGAACTACTAGAAAATCTTTTTAACACGTTCGCTGCCGATCACGCCGAACGACATTGTTGCTATTTATTTGTTATTGTTTGTCTGGCTTTGGCCACTAGACTATCTGCTTGTGTCGGCACTCGACAAATTCAGGCCTTCACAACAATGCCGAATGCCGACATAGCGTCCAACGACAGACAAACAGTAACAGATAAATAGCAAATGTGTGTATTATGTCTCACGGCGTGGTCGACATGTAACAATAGGTTGCCGAATACGCCGCTTAATAAGTGCTTGGAAGGAATGGAAGTCACCAGTAATATCGTCGATATTTAAAACAGGCAGATTGTGCAAACTATCGGGGTGTAAGTGTTATAAGCGGTATAGCGAGTGTTTATAGGGAAGTGTTGAAAACAAAAATTGAAGCGCAGGTCAGGATATCAGACGAAAAAATGGGTTTAGAGCAGGGTGATCTTGTATTGATGGTATCTTTACCATAAAAAATCTATTAGAGAAATGCAACTTGCGGGGAAGAGTTGTTCACTTCGAGATTTGTGGACCTTCAAAAGGCTTACGGCACTGTGCCATTATGTAAGTTG
Organism: Melanotus villosus; assembly: GCA_963082815.1. Lineage (NCBI taxonomy): Eukaryota > Metazoa > Arthropoda > Insecta > Coleoptera > Elateridae > Melanotus > Melanotus villosus. Next base: position 42,673,739 of record OY720425.1, read on the forward strand.
TGAGCAAGTATTCAAAAACAAGATGCGACAAAGACCTATATCAATGTTGTAAACAACTTATATGCCGGGTGGAGCATTGCCGCAATGGTAATTTTTTAATATGTAAATATTTGCTTCCCTAATTATTTTAGACCAAAAGTGCAATTAAGTTTTTTGTAGAGAAAAATGAAAGAAACAGAATTTTCGAGTTTCGTGTAACAGAAAAACTGTGCAGATTAATTCGTGCACTTTGATAAAAATCACCGATGCCATGACATTTTTGAAACAGATGGATGGAGCTATGACAGTTTGAAATTATTTTTCAATATAAAAAATGTAACTTTTTGGCATTGGTAAACAAATAACCATTATTCAACAAATTCAACAGAAAGGGAAATTACTTTTTAAAACAAACTCAACGGAAAATGAAATCACTGTACTATGTGACAATTTTAACTAACTGACAAGCCAGACTGTTTTAGGTAATTCCAAGGCATCAGTGATTTTTATCAAAGTGCAAGAATTAATTTCCACAGTTTTTCTGTTACGGAAAAATTCAAAAACAGCAAAATAGCATCATTAGATGCGGTATTTCTTTCTCTACAAAAAATATATTTGCACTTTTGGTCTAAAATAATTAGGGGACAAATTAAAAATTTACCATTGAAATTCCTACGGTGCGTGAGGCAATGCACCATCCTCTATGGAATGTAGCAGTATGGTCAAATTAGGTAAAAAATTATCACAGTTTCCATGTCACTAAAGGACTTAGACAAAAGTGTACATATATTAGCCCTGTTACTATTTAAGGTCTATTTAGAACAAGCCCTTACAAAACGGAATGTGTATTCCGATTGGAGATAACCAGATCATTATTGCAGCTGATGAAGATGACTCTAGTTACATGTTTAGACGTTTACAGGAGAAATACCAAAAGTGGGGTTTAACAATAAATACCTCTAAAACAGAATATTTTGAAGTAGGTGAGAACAGTCAAGCAAACCTCGATCTGGAGACAATGAAAATAAAGCACTGGAGTTCCTTTAAATACCTAGGAGTAACGTTGCTCAATACTGGTAGTAGCAGAGAAGAGATAAATAGTAAAATCAATCAAAAAAGACGGGTTATACGTCAGCTGAATTCTGTACTGTGGGATGATAAAGTAACAAAAAGGACCAAACGCACTTGATAAGTATATGTACTTACAGCTCCGAAACATGGGAGCTTACAAAAAGAGATGGCGAAAAACTTTTGAAAGAGGAATATCGGCATATCTAGAACATGTGCGAAATCAACAAATAGATGGTACTATGTTGGATACCAACGAAACAAAACAACTGCTAAAATATGGACACATAGAAAGGATGGAAGATGTTAGAGGCTACAGAAACTATGGTCTTGGAACCCTCCTGAACGTAGGAAAAGAGGGAAGTCACGGCAGCCAAAGGTCTTCAAGAAGGTAACTGGAGGGGCCGAACTAAGGATTTTTCGATATCTAAGTAAAGATTAATAGATAATAAGAGAGGAAAAACGCTAGAAAAAATGAAAATTGCAGCAAAAGACAGAACAAAATGAAGGATACATAAGCAGAATTTAAAAAGAAACGAAAAAAAGAGATTGTCAGACGCTGAAAGGCATAAGGAGTAAATAAGAAGAAGAAGAAGTAATGATTCAAATGTATACTGGCAGACTGGCACAAGCAAATAAGTAATAAATTCTAACTTATTTTATAGAGTACTTTTTTGGAGTATTTTGCAATTAGAAAATATAAAATTTAAACTTGCCTCTGCGAACTTTCAGAGAATACAATGTAACCTACTGTAATAAAGGTAAATGCCAATGATTGTTTTTACAATTTGGTATTCAACGCGTATTCGGCTGCATCACAATAATACCATAGAAATAGTTTCTTAAGGCTTGGTCCAAGCGCATTGATTTTTAGTAATGAAAATCTTTAAATTTTAAATGAAGTCATTACATTAAGTGTACGGAGTAAGCCTCCTACATCAGCGTCGATCACCAAATTACATATCAAAGTATTTCATAAATTTGCATAGTCTGTTCGTTGAGGTCTGCAAAATACCTGGAAGCATTTTAAAATTTAGTGGTGGATTATGAGGTTTAAATACAACTATCGTACCTACTAGAATTTATTTATATAACTTTTTGCTATGTACTGGGCAATAATGCCTGTTGACAAATTAATTAATAATTAATAAATTAAAAAACTGTTAAAATATGTTGAGGACTTGCCACGTTTAACTTGTCATAATACTTTTTAGCCAAGAAGTCAAGTAGAAATTGCGGACCTGAACGAACAAGACTATAACCAAATCTTAAAACACCTGGAAAATAAATACAATATTAACAACAATTAGAAAACCATTTTTTTTAAGTTACATATAACTTTTACCAAATAACCACCGACTTGCAGAAACCAATCCAAAAACACCGCATGATCATCGTTAACTATTTATCACATTTCGTTTTCATATTTAAAATCCTTAAATCAATTGTTTTAAGGTTAATCAAAACTAGGTACAAATTTTACTTCAAAATGTAAGAAACGTTTAACTGCAATATGCAAATTTAAGTACAAATAGAAATGCTAGTACATATATAAGTAAATTATTTTACAAAATTTTTTATAAAACTCCGAAATACATGTCGACTTGTCGATTAAACAGGCTTATTAAATGGGTCACGTAAGAGTAATAAGTTTTTTATTAGTTTAGTTATTTACAATAAATCCAAATTAAAATGTACATGGATTTTCAATAGGCTACACCGATAGGTTGAAAAATCTAATTAATAATAACGATGTCCTTCAACCAGCAATCTTGGGTTACTACAGTTATAAAATAATTAATTTAAAAACATTAGCTACTAATTTCTATATTCCAATTAGCAATATTTTATATCTTAATTAAGTTTTTAATATAAACCAGCGTGAAAAGGACAACGACTATGCAATCGGCAAATACGAGTTGTGAAGTTTGTAAGTTGTTTAAATTTATGGATAGAAAGTGTAAAGAAAACAAATTGATAAAATAGGCGATTTTCACCTGATTATCTTTTATAAAAAGCAACCACCAAAAAGAGACCAAATTAGCAACTCGTTTCTTTATCGTCTTAGCACGATTTTCAACAGCGGAAGTAAAATTTTATTCCTAAGCATTCTTAACTGAAACAAATTTTAGGAATTAATTTAACAAACAGCTCTTTGATTAACTAAAGCTCAATACGAATTTAAAAAGTATTAAAATGGTAAAACGAATATGAAATTTAAACAATTCAATGCTGTGTTTACAAGCATAAAACAGCAATTTGTTCAATTTTTTTTTAGAAAAGTAAACAAAACAAATTAACATCAAGGTGTACTGACCTGATTTTTGCTGAAACAATGTTATGTGTGACAAAACATTTCTCGTTATAAGCTAGTATTCCAGAGGTAATATGTAATCTCGAGTTACTTTACTTGTGATATGAAGATGTAAAAGCACTTGTAACTAGGTTATGTTACCGGTGCTTGTTTATCTTGCGATTACTGCACTAAAAATAATAAATAAAGTTTCCCAATCGATGCTATTTGCGATACACTAAAAGCATTTGTATCTTAAACATTGTCTCCCTTTAATTTAAAATAAAGTTAGTTGAACTAAGTAGGTAGATAATCATAATGTTAGTTTACTAGTTACTAAATTGTTAGTAGGAGTGCAATGTTATCAGCTCCACTGTATTCGTTGTGTACACCTTTTGTAAATCAAAAAAAATGTTTCCTACATGAAACGATAATAAATTTAAATCAAGATTCTGAATAAACAAAATTCAATAATAAAACTAATTGAAAAAATAAAAATTTATTAAAGAGTAGTTACCAAACATACAGTAATAAATAACAACAGTCACGACATCAAATTTTGATAAAGAATGGGAGGGTTGTTTGTTAGTAACCCAATTAATTAGTGCATTAAATGATATAAGCTTTTGAGGTTAGGGTGTTCTAACTATAAATATTGGTAAGGGTACTAGAAAACGTTTAAGTGCGTGACACCCTCCCATTCTGCAAGTGTACAGCAACTTACTGGAGCTCCCGGACGGGCTCCGACCATCTGCGGTGCACTTAGCACTACTCGTGCCGCTTGCCCCTTCTGTGGCTGGGTAGCGACCCCAGATCGTACATTAACTACCTGGAGGTTAGAAAGGACTGTGGTGGAGGACTGGGAAGAAGGGCTACCTACATTGTTAACTTGTGGCACTGACGTTGTAACGTTCATGGGCACTGTCACTAAACCCGGAGCTCCCGTAGGAGCTCCACTAGTTTTTATCACAAGTGTCGGCTGTTGTTTAGCCTGTATAGTCTGAACATTTGTAGTGGTTGTTTGAAGCACTGTTTGTGTCGTTTGTGGGTTGATTGGTGAAAGGCCGATGGTGCCATTGGGTACCGATTGTGAAGGAAACGTCACTCTGTTCGTTAAAACTCCCCCTGTGCTAGTCATAGCTTGGCTATATACAAGCTTAATACCTTCGTTACCCTTTGTTGCTTGGTTTACACTACTAACTGCAGCCTGATTCATGTAATTTGCTACTGCTGCTTGATTTTGTACCGCTCCTGTGGCCGCCTGCGCAGCGGCACCGGTTATAATAGTGCCAGGCAGCGCATTATTTGCTACCAGTTTATTTGTTTCAGCAGTGGTAACGACATTGATAGATTCACCATTGGCGATGGTCCCGTGTTTCTGCGAAGGAACAGTCCCGCCATTTGATATTGCACTGTTTACATGGTTCTGGTTAATCCCGGAAGCTAAATTTGTTTGACCGGACGCTGCAGGTGTTGAGGTAACGAGCTGGTTCTCCAATGAGCCCACAATCGCACTTACAGCCGATTCGTCGACATCTGTACTTAGAGCTTCCTCGAGAAACTTTGCAGACGCCATTTTCAGCCGAGACCCAACTGTAAACTGAAGAGCGCATGCTCACTACCTAAACATTCCCACAGTGCATTGCTCTTCCAATAACTTGTTGACGAAGCGAATGTAGAAAGGCATATGAAAGAGAATCCGCTGAAGGCATTGCTATAACGGCATTAGATCTACTTCCTACGTTTTGTTTAGATTTGGGGGCAAAATTAATTGTACCCGCTTGCCGCCGTCCGATCGCAGTGCCTTTTATCATTCATTACGTTGCGCGATGTTGCGGTGGACGCGACGCCACGTAAGAACATGGAAATCCATCAAAAAGTGATGACTCATCAAGGTGGCTCCTGTGCCGCGAAATTCGATTTCATTGTTGTGTGCCATAACGCTCGTCTCGTTAGAAAATTAAAATACCTGCTGGTTTTCATGCGTTCCTTAAAAATATATTCCAAAAAACAGATTCATTCTTCCACTTATCTAATAATCGAATACTCCTCACTAAAAGTAGTACCAAGTTTAAATGTTATTTTTATGTGTTTTACGGATGTGTCGCTGCGCGAAATTAACGGTGCTTTTAAAAAAATGAATAAAATTGGTGCCTCAAAGCTAAGGAAGAATTTCTGAAAGTCAGCATTCTGAAAATAACTGTATCGTATTTTTGTCATGTTGGCAGTCGTGCTGCTTTTGCTGTCACCGCTGTTGTACTGACGCGTCGCAGTTGGATGTTATATACAGGGTGTAATATAATAATCTTGACTTTTAAAATTCTCATTCAAATTTAAATATACAGATAAACCAATCATTACAGTGATTTCGTGAGATAAGAAAATATTAAGGAAAAAAATAATTTGATTTTTCTAAAAAGAAAAAGCTCCTTTTCTCTTTTAATGTTTATTGTATCATTTTACGTTACTTTTGAATGCCACTAGTTCAAAATCACTTTAAACATAAGATTAGCTACAACTCGTGTATAATAGTATAATTTCCGAGCTATTAGTGTATTAATTTAATTATATTTTAGCAACTGGTGGTGAAAACCCCAACTAAGGAATATAAAACGCGAAAACGCCAAATTCATCGCAACAAATCTTGAGAAAACACCAACACTCATATTTAAGATGTCCTTATTAGTGTCGTGGTTGGAGTATTTAACTTTGCAGGCCAAAGATATCGGGTTGAATGTTCTGTACACATTCAGATTTTAAAAATGCGAAAAAAAATGAAAATTACTCTCTTTTAGGTTCAAAATGTCAGCAAGTTCCTTCCAATGAGATATTTAGCATTGTACAGTTCCCTACTAAGGGTGGAAGGCCTCTGAACCCAGTAAAATGCCAATAAGTACTACTAATAGCAGAATATAAATATAAAACGGCCCACAGACGCAACAACCGGTTGTGTGATACGTCGTACTACAAGTTCGGAATAAAATCGTTTAAAAAGTCATTCACTATTTTTCCTACCAAGGTAAATAAGTACTTGCAGGTAGTACAACCGATTATTGAATCTATTTTAAAGAGCGTATACTATTATCCTAATAAAAAAAAATAAAGCGGCAATACTTGCGTCAGTGCTGTTGCTCGTTAATATTTAGGGGGGAAAAAGAAAAATCTATTCTCATGAATTTACTATGCGAGTGACGTGGAAATAAAACCTGTTGATTTCAAAAATCATTTATGAATCGATAGTGAAATATTAAACACTATCGAATTTAGTAAGAAACGGAATTACGAAGCAAAATTCAAAAATGCAGAAGCAAGGTCAAAATCTCTGGTGTTGCTTGTGGAATCATCTCTTGCAGTATTTTTAAAAGAATTTCATAGCTAACATTTCGTTTTACTTTATTTGAATAATCGTTGGAGTTCACATCCCACAAGCGTATATAAATCTATGAATTCACTCAAAAACTTTTATGTTGTGGATCCATGGTAAATATAATAAAATAAATTAACAGCAACTGCTACTAGAGAAAGCAAATAGTTTAAGAAATCATTTCAATTGCTTGCAGCAACTTGTCGTTCGATAAGCTGGCAGTAGCTGCTGTGAAACAATACGATCATGTCGTACTACAACCCTTCACACGCTGAAATTATCGTTCCAACGGTCGAATTAGCTCATGTTGTACGATAAATTTGTATCGTCTGTGGGGTGTTTAAGGCTAATAACGAATGTGGCTGACATGCAATTTGCATTGCGCTGGTGTTGATGTAGGGGAGAGTGGGGTATTAGCGCCCGACTTTTTTCAAATTGTTCTATATTTTTTAAAAACCACAATACAGGGTCGCAATTTGCGTGTTTCTATCAGGTAACCTCTTGTGCATATCGACATAGCAATTACAGCTAAATTTAACAACGTAACTTTTTGAAAATCCGTTTTCAAAATTTTTGTTATGGCTGCTATTACCCCAACTCAATGGGGCAATAGCACTGCTATATCGCTATTGCCCCAATACATTATACTACGTTTTGTACACTGTGTAAAAAAATACAAACGCAAATGCATTATTTATTTAACAACAATACAGGAAAAATAGGGGATTACAAGTATATAAAAAAAGCAAAAAACATTCTAACTAGGGCTGTAAAATATATAAAAAATAATTAACGCACATCAAGATTACTAAAAGAAACGCCAAAACTTAAAAACGACTGTTGCCGTTTAGTGCTACCTTTAAAAACTGGCGGTGGAAGAATCATTTTTATTAGAGTCGCATCCACCAATGACACATCTGGAGCAATTGGAGCAACAAACTCATCCTTCAATTTCAAACTTTTGCGGAAACAGGAAACTTCGATGTCTTCATTATCATCTTTTGCTGTTAATATTTGGCCGACATAATAGACTGGTTTGATATTCTTTTCAATTTTGAATTCTATTAAAACGAAATCATCTTTTTTAGGATCTCTTATTAACTGATCGAATACAAATGGGCTATCTGCTCTATTCCACTCTACATCTTCATCTTCATTAGATGCTATGTCAAACTCGACATCTTCCTCTTCGTCTGATGATACAGCTCTTATATTTCCTTTCTTTACCATGTTTTTTTTTATTATACCCTTCTTTGCTTTTACCTTACTATTACCATTGGAAAACAAATTCCGCTTGTGATTTTTTTCCTTAACAATATTCTTTTTTGTGAGTGACTTAATATGTTTTTCTACCAGTTCATCTCTAAATGGTGTAGCGCTTAATATTTCCGAATGTTTTCTCTTAACATTCCTTTTTTTCTCTACTTCTTCTTTTCGTTTGGGATATGGTATTAATTCAAGCAAAGACGTAGATTCTTTCGTTGGGGTGGTATTGGCTGCCTTTTCCAAATTTACATTTATATCATTTTGATTGTTTTGTAATGAAGTCGTTGCTTTGTCCGTTTCGTTGCCGTTTCTACTAGAATCCACATAGTTGACTTTTAGAGCATCTGAAGCAATAAAGTCTTCGTCAGTAAAAATGTCAGGTTGATAAGGATAAATGCCTGCGGCCCTAAATCCATTCACCGCTTTGTCTATAGTTGCCACTTTCTGATATGCTAAAGCAAATAGTTCTCCAATTTCATATATGGAAATTCTCTGTGCAGGGTTGGATTTCATCCAATGAGCACACTGGTTGTTGAAGGCTGTTTTAATGGGACCAAATAATACCAAATCTAGAGGCTGTGTACGGTGAGATGTGTGAGGTGGCAATGAGATCAAATCAATTCCATTTTGTCTTGCCAAATCATATATTGTTAAACATATGTGGCTTTCATGGTTATCTAAAACAATACAGACTCGACGTTCTTTTGTTGGTTTTGCGTTATTAATAAAGTGTTGTAGCCATTTTACAAATATTTCTCCGTTACTCCAACCATTTCCACTTGCAGCACCTTCACTACCTGGCGGTGTATTTTTCATAAGTCTATCGTTCATTAGTTTTCTAGGAAAAACTAGAAAAGGAGGGATATAACCTCCTGCAGCATTGAAGCAGCAAATAACTGTAACCAAATCCCCTCTTTCTCCGCTGGTGATTTTTCCAATTTGCTTCGTTCCCTTTTGTGAAATAATTTTCGAGGGTTTATGCACAGTGTGCAAACCACTTTCATCGACGTTGTATATTTCTGTTGGAGAATATTTATGTTTTTCATACAAAATACCTAGGTTTTTAAAAAACCTATCTACCTCAAGTTTATTGAAACTTGCAACGCGATTTATGGAGGTAGGTTCTGGTGTACGAAGAGATAATTTTGGATGTCTCTTCATAAATCCATAGTAGAAATCAATTCCTGCCATTTTTTGTTCTTTCTTAAAGGGATGATGTAATTTTAGTTTTTCGGCGTATTGGTAAGCTATTTCTCTAAATTCCGTTACCGTTAATCCAAAGAATAGTTTAGATAAACTTAAACAATATTGTTCTAACTCAATTTCTTGTCCATCGCTAAAGACCCTTTTTTGACCTACTGCTTTTGCGACAGCTGGAGTCCTCTGTACATTTCTACTTCTATGTTTGACATGATCTTTAATGGTTGAAACAGGAACACTAAATTCCACCGAAGCCCTTGCATACGTATATGATTCATTCACAACTGCCGAAACAGCGTGCTGTAAGTTTTCTACGGACCATTTTGCCCTCACACCTTTTTTGACGTAGTGCCGTACCATCTATGAAAACACAAAATAATTATCATGGGGCAACAGCGACTGGTGTTCAATAGCATGGGGCAACAGCGGCCAGTGCGCTTTTGCCCCTGCGCTATTGCCCCAGTTCAGCCATTTTATAAAAAAGATGTCAATTTAATAACACATTATTTAAAACATGGGATCATCTCCTTTATAGCTTCTGAGAACATTAATGTATTCGAAAAATTAAGCAACTGATATATTTTACGTAAAATGTAAGAATTACACACCTTTCAAGTTGCTCCTTTGAGTTCTCAGACCACCACAAAAGCGATTTCTTTTTTTTCTTGTCCGGACACGTCCGCTACTGCCAAACTCTCATGCACTACTGACACATGGTTGTATCGGGAAGGTACTGGTGCATTATGGGTGCGGGTATTTGATTCAAACAGTTTGAAAACCAAAAGTGCGCTATTGCCCCTTGGGCGCTAATACCCCACTTTCCCCTACATCAGTTACATAACTAATCCACACTTGTATCAGTTAGGTATCAAATGTTTACATTGACTTTCAAGACATTTTTGTAAAAATATTGAAAAACTACTGTTCCAAATCAAACCACCCTTAGAAAAAGATATTTCGAGGAGTGTTGTATAGAAACCATGTTTGAGTTAAGGGGCAACATAGGGCTACAGCTTTGAGGATCGCATATTTGGTAGTTCCTGCTTGCCATTTGGGATGAATGATGATAATAACGAGTATTTAGTGGAAGAGAGAGTATTTATCTATTTATTATCAAAACACCTTACAATAGTTTCAGTTTATGCATAGTTCGGTTAAATTTAATAATCGATTTATTTATACTTCACCTGTATTACAACTTACAACACTTAACGAATCAAAAATTTCTCCATTCTACTGTAAATGATAACCTAATCTGTTATAAAATGACTGCCTTACATTAGCCAACTGGCAATATTTGGGTGGCGATTCCTGTAAATTTTATTTTTCAGATGACCCCACAGAAAGAAGTCGTGTGGTGCTAAGTCAGAAGCTCTTGGCGGCCAGTTGATAGTGCCACCGCGACCAATCAAGCAATTAGGAAAGTTATCATTGAGATATCCCTCCATTCAAACCATAATACACTGGACAGCCTGCTAATGCAGGACCAACCTGATTATTTAAAAGAAATAAGAATTCGAATTTAAATTTCCAACTATTTCAAACGATCCAATAAAGTTATTGTTGAAAATACGAGCCCAAATATTAATTTTCTGCGGGAATTGCGTTCTTGTTTCAAAACCTATCCGAGGATTTTCTTAGGCCCAGTATCGAGTGTTCTGTGTATTCAGTTCGTTATTAAGTGTGAACGTACATTCATTCATCTATAAAACAGATTGACCGCAAAAGGTTCCTATCTTCACGCCTGCTTTCCTCATCGAATAAGAATATCTCTTGATGGCACTACGGTTTGTAAGGATGATAACCATGCTTCTTCAGAACCTTATACACTAACTGTGTCGGTACGTTGCAATCTCAAGTAATACATCCTATGGTGGTTGTTTAATCAGCATTTATCAACCCCAAAACTCTTTGTTGGTTCTTTTATTCCGTTTGCTTGTAATGTTAATGTTTCGATTGAATATTTGTTTAAACTGCAACATTAAAACTACCTTTTGAATCACCTGCTGTAAATTTATGAATTGTTGATACTGATGGAATGGGTCGATTATTAAATTTAACAGAGAATAAATCACGAACTGTGTATAAACTGACGCTACTATAAAATGTTTTGGCAATAAATACCCTCTCAATAGAACATTCAACATTATATTGATAGTAATTCGGTAGATATGTGAATTGATAACTGACATAAAATAGAATTTATCTTGTCATAAACAAACTTCAAATTTGATCGTGGCTGGTCTGTTTTTTGTGAATAAAATGTGAATTATTTATTACGGATTTTAAGCTACCGGCTGATCATCGGAATTTATAATTAGAGGAGGCTGTGATTGGTGCTATTTTATGCTGTGTGGTTGGACACACTGAGAAATTAATAATAAATTGACAATTGTTATATTTGAGGTTATGCTCGTGCTTTGTACGATCTTTGATGATATAGTAAACATTATTTTGCTGAAATGCAGAAATAAAATAAATTTGAAGAAAAAATTGAAATTACTTTCAGTGAGAAAAATTTTATGTTGAATATCAAACATTTTTAAAAATAAATGTCACAATTCTGACACTTAAAATTTTTAATTTCAAACTGCAAGCCTGTGTTGCCAACTTTATGGTAAATATCACAGTCTGCTCTAATTATAAATTCCGTTGATCACCCGGTATTTGTTTCTTAAACAAGCAACAAATTCAAGTAAAGTACCTATTGAATTCAATTGAATTAGGTGCATTTTTTTGTCTTTCGCTTGATACCACTATCAATCCTATCAACTTAAACGGCAAGCAGGAATCTGCATATACAGATTGTCCGAAATCCAATCTAAACATACAAAAATTAATGAGTGCAACAAGGAAGACATAAACATACGGGTAGCACAACAAGGATAAAATGAAATCATGGCTAGGTAAATTTTTAAACTAAAATCTCTCGCCAATAACAAGCAATATCTATGACAGATGTTTTTGCTTGCTTGCTTGCTTGTTATTGGCGAGAGATCTTTAGTTTAAAAATTTACCTAGCCATGATTGCATTCTATCTTTGTTGTGCTACCCATGTTGTGTATGTCTTCCTTGTTGCACTCATTAATTTTTGTATGTTTAGATTGGATTTCGGACAATCTGTATACGATTTCCCATGCTATTTCCATCACTCTGTATATTATTCATTGTTGCCTAAACCAGTTATGTTTGCAGTAAATACATAACAAATTTTATGTCATACTGGTTTCTAAAGCAACGTTTTTCGAACGGTTTATAGAACAAAAAGTGAAACTTTAAAGTCCTAGAACTTTAAAGTACCTACCTATCATTTTAAAGTCCTAGGACTTTAAAGTGTCACTTTTTATTCTATAAATGCTACTTGCTAGGAAATCCGAACAGTTGCGTCTTAGATTACTTACTTCAAACTAATACTGCTACAAATTGCTGGAGATTTCTTTTAATAATTTAACAACTTTAGAAACCATGACATAAAATTATGTATGTACCTCAGACGAAAAGTGTCTTTAATGTACTCATACCTTAAAGACTTACTTTTCGTCCTAGATACATAAAATACTATAATGGTGCCTTTGGTGAAAATTGTTGCAATAAATCGAATTTAATTATTTGTAAACAAATAGATAAAACCAATAATATAACAACTGCAAGATTTATTCTGGCCATCTGACAATAAATAATAAATCTAATGTTTTCCAATGCGCAATGCAACATCTTACATTGTAAAAGTGGCTCACAATTACGCATTTTTTATTCAAATTTAATTCATAATCTATGTTTGGCACATGGATTAAATAGAGTGGCAGAGTGTTTTCAAAATAATTAAATACTGCTAAGCTTAATTTTTAAAAGTAAGTTGATTTACTATGGTAACCAACTTAAGTTTTGTGTCGGACATGATTTCCATTGGCGGGTAATGAAATTTGTGATAAATCTGTAACTAATTTTATCACAAAATCTAAAAAGTATACAAAAAAAGTTATTAAGAAATGTTGTAGTTCTTGGCGAGTTCTATTACTAAGGGAATTTAATGTACTTATTTCTGATACACCCTGTATAATGTAAAAAAGATATTTGTTTTTAAGAGTTCAGTTATACATCTATGGTTATACTGAGAAATATTACTTGATATTCCTCTGCCACCATCTGTATTAAACTAATGGGATACATGGTTGGAAGAGGCTATATTTTATTTGGAGGATTTTGAGGGTATAAAAAGGGTAAAAATTTTCTAAAGGTTTGTTGTAGTGAGTTTGACACTCTATACTTCTTAAGGCTGGCATTTATATACAGTCACCTTCTATTTGACGTATCTAAAGTTGCATAACTACTTAAAAAATCAAAATGGTTTGTGCACGGATTTTGTGTATGACTCAAAACTGTAGAGGTAGAGTCGGGTTATAACTGACAAGTTGAGATGCATTTACTTACCCCCTCCTCAAATTATCAATTGGTATGCAAGTTATTTATCTTCATTAGCAATTTTGGTTCAGTCTTGGTTGATCCTAATTTGTGTTATCATATTTATCCTTAAAAAATGGGAAGTAAACGTGGTACATATTTGTCAAAACCACAAAGTCATAAGAAACAATTAAAGCGGGCGCGTTTAGCGAAACGTCAAAAACGAGTTGAGGTTAGAGGTCAGGAATTGCGTAAGATTCATATTTGAAAATTTGCATATTTGCATAGTTATTTGTGTTCATACTGTAAAAGATATAGCAAAAACAAAACTACGATTTTCTGTATATTTAAATTGTAATCTCCTTGCCAAGTTTCCGTAAAGTTCGGATTTAAAGCCGATAAGTACTTACTGGTTGTGACTGTGCTATTTGTGTTGCCTACACGCTAACTTATAAATGGGAAATTTCGCCGATTTTTATAGAACTTTATTTCCACTTTTTCTGGAATAATTTGCATTTTGAAAAAAAAATTTCTTGTGGCATTTGAAAGAGACTGGTTGTATCTATCTACTGATAGACAGATTTTTTCGGTATTAATATTTTTATAAAAACTATTTGAAAATTTTGAAGTAAAATAGAGCTTTAGATTTTTTAATACTGTAAAGTTGGATTTTAGAAGTTAAAAAAAATCTTTCTATCAGTAGACAGAAAAGACATGGATAATTACAAAAAAAACATGCTCTGCCGTTCCTGCTTAAAAAATGAGTCTAAAAAAAATTGAACAAAATGTGCTTAAAATGAGGTACCTATATTTCATGGTGTAAATTCCAGCGTTAAATGGGTATTTCGCCAGCAGTTGCTAAAGTTGAAATTAATTAATGAATTAATATTTCAATTTCAATATTCCTAAATTTTTTCAAAATGTGTTTAAAGATAACCTAATGAATCATATTACTAGTCTAGTTCATTAAAACTAAACTACAAGTACAACTGTTTTTTTATTAATACAGGAAGCTGTTGTCATTTGTCATCTACAATGCGTCCACGGATAGGTGATACAAGAGGTATAAATGACAAAAAATTTTTAGATATCGATATGCTGTTTGGCAGTCTATCCCTGCTTGTTCTTAACTTCATTTTAAGAAGACTTTCGATTTTTTTAAATCAAGGCATCTGTGTTAGCACTGTTAAAACGAAGGTGAGGTTTAGGTAAAGTCTTAGTATTTTAACAAATATCGCAAAATTGTGTTAGAGTAAAGTTGTTCAGAACACAAAATTACGCTTGTATGCAAAATTTGAAGTTGTTCAGACAGAATTGATTTTGGTTAGTTTAAGGCTTTTGTTGGGCTCGTAGACGCTTCAAAAACACAAAATTAGGATACCTATGTTATTTCGAAAACTTTATTTTAAATTGAAAGTTTCAAGAATAAAAGAAACACAAATATCAAAATTATCCAAAAGTCGTTGTGGTGTCTACTTGATCTGATTATAAAAATTTCAGAAATTTTTTCAAAGTCCAAAACTGAGGAAAATTGTGAATTTAAGTCTTAAATGATTACCTGCAGGAAAAGTAACATGAGAAATAAGACTATTAAACACAGCAAAAATTATTATCAAGAATAAAATTTTCTGAGAAATCAATAATAAAAAAGTTTTTCCTCTTGTATCACCTATTCGTGGACACATTGTATAAGGGGCACTTGTTTTACAACATTGTCAAAGTCAGTTGATGTGTATAATCAAGTAGCAATACTCATCAGATTTGGCCATGACGAGCTTAAGCTACTTTCAATGTGATAACGTCTACCAAAGGTGTTGCCATTGCTATTTGTGTGAAAGGTTCTTCTCCGGTAGAATAGAAATCATCTTTACGACTGGAAATAGAAATGCTATTTCAAATTACAGACCTATTTCCATACTGAGTACTATTCTTTTACTTTTGAGTCAATTATTACAAACAAAATTAAGTTCCTGATCTATCCGCTCCTTTCAGACAGGCAATATGGCTTCATGAGTAGGAGCAATATTGAGCAGTGGCGGCTGGTCCATAAGCGCTGCGACACTGCAGCACCCCCAGAACAAAGTACGGAAATTAATTACCTATTTTCTACACCTATTTAATTATATTGCAATTATTAGCATTTTTTTTGTGAAAAATAGTACCTATAATTCACTGCAGTGAATTATGGATTCATAATTCACTGCAGTGAATTATGATTTCGGCCAATCACAAATACAAATCCAAAAATCAATATTTCGCTAATCCAATCATATTTTAAATCGCCCGCGATCAACTCCTTCTGCGGCTGACAATCGACACGCCCAAGTGTGTTGTCATATTGCTTGTTTACAAAGTTATCAAATTTGACTAATTTGAGTCTAATATATTTGTTTAATAGGTGTAGAAAAAGTATCGTATTACATTCGCGATTATGGCCATTATTCGCTCAGATGATTTGTGCCACTCGCCTGACGGCTCGTGGGCTCAAACGTCATCTTCGTGAATAATGGCTGTCATAATCGCTCATATAATAATATACTATTAAATTTGTACTTGAAAATATCAATAATATAACAATCATTCAATATTTTGCATAATTATTACATAAATTTAATTAATTAAACCGCTTTTAAAAGGAATTATTTTAACCGAAGCTGTAGATTCCATTGAGAGCGCTGAGGAATGTAGCAGTGTCGAAAACGTAGTACATTCGGTGCAAGTTTCGCCGCGATTTGTTTGTTTTAATAATACATGGTAAAAGTAGCCCGAAAGCTGCTGTCTGAGCAGCATCTCAGCATTATTGCATCATGCCGTTCGGCTCTTGGATATCCGATCCAACAAAAACAATAATAATTGTGCAAGGACGTCTGGGGCAACGGGCTGATACATAAACACCACGCACGGTATGTGTAATATAAACAGGAATATTAAATAATAAATAGTTCGTATTTCCAACTTGATTGCAACATCACTGCGAAGACGGTCAAGGCTGCTCCAGAGTTAACAGGTGATCGAAAAATTTTGTGAAGCTAAAAATCGCAGAATGAATTTTATATTTAAATAAAAATTCTTTTTATTTCATTTTCCTGTACCTAAGCTTATTTTTTTTATAAATTGAGTAAAATTTCGATTTGTTTTGTTTTATTTAAAAGGCACCAAATATCAAGGATCGTTACTGGTATGTAAATATATTTCGAAAGCTGCAGCACCCCCATAATTTCAAGCCACGAGCCGCCACTGATATTGAGTCAAATATATTATCTAACTCCACTTATATACTTGACGCAATGGAAAATGGATATCATGTTGATAGTGTTTACATGGATTTCAGTAAGCCTTTCGACTTAGGAAATCACTCGCTTTTACTTATAAAGTTGAAAAACTTCGGCATTTCAGGCCCTCTTTTGAACTGGTTTTCTAATTATCTCATCGATAGAACTCAGATAGTCAAAATTGGCAATAGTTTCACGGAGGCTATTAAAGGTTCTCTCTGGTGTTCCACAAGGAACGCACCTAGGTCATCTGTTATGTATTATATTTGTTGGTAACATGAAATACGTTATTAGAAAATCCCAATTTCTTCACTTTGCGGACGATTGCAACTCGAGAAAGTTTACACCATTAGGGGCCTCGGCGTAATATTCGACTCTAAAATGACCACATCAATTCAATAGTCTGTAGGACCAATCAATTGCTAGGATTTATTAAGAGGACTTGCCAAGGATTTAGTTCTGTTCAAACCTTTCGTACTTTATATTTGATGTTGGTAAAGCCCGTCCTGATGTTTGCTTCAGTAGTCTGGTTTCCTTTTACTAACGGTCATATTAAAAAATTATAAACAGTACAGCACAAATTCTTTAGAATTGTTGCATATAGTATGGGTTTGCGAGATCCATTTATCGAACATGAGTATGCATACATTGCTACTTATTTGCAGTTACCAACTCTTAAATCATCGGGAGACCTTATTGTAACTCGACGTACCAATATGTCATCTCGAGTTGGTAATTGTTGTAGTTTAAATTGCTCGAAGGACCATAATAAAACACCTGTAACATATGTTATTCGAACAACCAATTTTATTTTACACCAACCTTTTGGAATGGTAGCTGAGTAACAACTAACTTATTTACATAGAAATATTTATGAACTACCTAACTAAAGGGCTTTAATGTTCAACATAACCGATGAAGACTTAAGAAGTATGGTTCAAACCAATCGAGAAATCACCATTATAGACTTCCCTCTATTTCCCTGCCACACATAAGCCGTTGAAAGTTGTGTTAAATTAGTGACTGAGGCTTCTCCTGCTGTTTGTGGTGCTAATTCGCGAGATGGTTTTATCCAAGTCAGACTTGAATCTAGGAACATAATGCAGTTTTTCGACAAAATCTTACTATAAAACTAGTGTAATAATGACTGAAAAATAGATTAAATT
Organism: Melanotus villosus; assembly: GCA_963082815.1. Lineage (NCBI taxonomy): Eukaryota > Metazoa > Arthropoda > Insecta > Coleoptera > Elateridae > Melanotus > Melanotus villosus. The sequence continues at coordinate 42,691,748 of OY720425.1, forward strand.
CAAGTTTTGTGCAAATCTGTAAGGGATAGATTACATTAATGTAGAAATGTTGATTTATTACAATTTCTAAGAATAAAATTCAATGTTTTAACTTTAAATATATCAAATATATTTTTAACTTTTCTTTTAATATTTAAACGCCCAGCGGCACCTCAAGATATTTTTTTTTAATTTCAGATTTTACAGGAATTATAGGTAGGTCAATACGCAACTATCCCGCAGTATTACAAATTAAGTTTAGAAAAAGAAAATTTTTTTGCCTTTTTCGTTCCACCCTAGCATTCATGCCAAAAGAGTGTCAAAATGTAGTAAATACCACGTCTGAGCAAACTGAAGCTGTTTTTAGAAATAATGGTGATGTAACGCATTGGTAATTGCAACCATTACGCTTTGGTCAAATTAAAACTTTTTAAGATATCGTTGAACCGGCAGTACGGCAGAGTGGGAGTGCACGTAATACTGACATTTAGTAAAGTTAAGCAGCGGCTCGCTTGGCCTGAAGGAGAATGGGTGGACCACTTTGCGGCTCGGTGTGTCCGGCCCTCTCGACACTGTAAAGGTATAGGAGGGTAAAAGAAGATATCGTTGAAAACCTTTAAAATTATAATTAAAGAATAATTACCAATAATATTTTCTTTTATATTTATTAAATAAAGTTATTTACAAAGTTGTATGTGAAATCTTATTTATTTAAATGGATTTGTCCCTAACTCAATCTACAGATAAAGATTCGAAATCTAATCATTCACAATAGGTATATTCCATCTACTGTGAGACACCATGAAGTATATGCCAAAATATTTTATATACAAATTTAAAGAAACAGTTCGGGTTAAAATCAGCCACCTCGTTTGCATTAACACAGCGAGACGTCATCTGCGGAATGCGAGATCTTGTTGCACACATGTGATTGCATTTTATCAGGCTTGAGTATTGAAACTTTGTTAAAAATCTGTCATGTATTTATCTAAACATCTGTTGTTTAATATTTTACCGGAATTCGGTAATTTCTTAAAAATATTAGAAATTTAACTTGCAAATACTTTTATCATAATCATAGAAATCGATTCAAAAAGTAAACTATGCTATTGTGGGAATTATAGCAGATTACCGATGTTCAAGTGCGGGTTTCGGTGGGTATCGGGGAGTCAGTAGTAAGTCGGGAATAGAAGTACGATAACGACAGCAGAGTTTTTCAAAAAATATTAAGATATAAATGTTATTTAATTAAATTGAAGAAGTTGCATAAAGGGCTCTGTTTAATTTTCCTAGAATCCCACACTATGAACCTATTGCAAGCTCTACCTGTTCAATGAAAAATTAAGATAAAGGTATCAGCACTTTCACTTCGTAAATATGGCTGGCAACACAGAAGGTTAAAGCCTCCTACAAAATGAATTTTTTCATGTGATTTTTATGATACATAGGTAAAGGTGATAATTTTAAATGATGTGAAAGTGAAGTTATTTCCAATTTACGAGAAAGTGACAAATATATAATTTCTCATTGCAATTGTTAAAGCACAGTTTTATATAAATGTTGCCACTTAATAGGTATAGATATTTTATGATACACACATACCTAGTTAAAAAAGGAATCTCAAAAAAAGCTAAAGCAGGGAAACCATGTTAATGTGGCTTTACAATTTTCCACTCAAAAATGTTTGAAACATCTACATTATATTTTGAAGTTACAAAGTTTACTTTATTAATTCTAGGTTCGTATAATTTTAACGTTTTAGAGATTCGTTGCAACTAAGAAATGTGTGAATCAATCTTTTATCAGCATCCTATAAAATCACATCTTTGAGATATCTTAATTGTAATTTCATTAGCTAGAAAGGAATTTAAAAGTTAAAAAATAAATGAAATATTTTGTAAAGAGACTTCCTTTATTTATTTGAACAAATATTTAAGAAAAACTAGTCCACATGCGTGCCAATTCTTTATCTGCTGCCCATATTTATCGTAGTAAAGAGCAGTCGAAACATTCCTTACAGGACATCGTTAAAAACTTAGTAACGGTTGAAACTTGTGTAGCACAAAAAAAAAAAAAAACCAGTTAAGTTAATTTTAAATGCTGTTTTTTTAAGGTTAAGTCACTTTTAACCCCAACTACTCCTTTAAATTTGTATCAGTATGAGTACTCATATGCAATTTCAAATCGTCTTTAGTTACACTCTTGTATTCACATTAATTACAAGCAAACGGTTTTTCTCCCCTATGAATATTCACATGTCTTTTCAGATTTCTTTTTCTTACACTCTTGAATTCACATAAATTACAAGCAAACGGTTTTTCTCCAGTATGAATACTCATGTGCACTTTCAGCGTGCTTTTAGTTACACTCTTGTATTCACACAAATTACAAGCAAATGGTTTTTCTCCGGTATGACTACTCATGTGCAATTTCAGCGTGCTTTTAGTTACACTCCTATATTCACACAAATTACAAGCAAACGGTTTGTCTCCAGTATGGATACTCGTATGTCTTTTCAGATTGCTTTCAGTTACAGTCTTGTATTCACACAAATTACAAGCAAATGGTTTTTCTCCAGTATGACTACTCATGTGCAATTTCAGCGTGCTTTTAGCTACACTCCTGTATTCACACAAATTACAAGCAAACGGTTTGTCTCCAGTATGAATACTCGTATGTCTTTTCAGATTGTTTTCAGTTACAGTCTTGTATTCACACAAATTACAAGCAAATGGTTTTTCTCCAGTATGACTACTCATGTGCAATTTCAGCGTGCTTTTAGCTACACTCCTGTATTCACACAAATTACAAGCAAACGGTTTTTCTCGGGTATGAATACTCATATGCAATTTTAAACTGCCTTTCCTTACACTCCTGTATTCACATAGATTACAACCAAACAATTTTTCTCCAGTATGAATATTCAGATGTCTTTTTAGGCAGTCTTTGGTTGCACTCTTATAATCACATAAATTACAACCAAACGGTTTTTCCCCCGTATGAATAGACAAATGCCGTTTAAAACTGCTTTTATAAGTAGTCCTATATTCACATGCATTACAAATAAATGACTTTTTTATTAAATGCATATTTTTATGAGTTTGAAAATTGGATCTACCAGTCGTTCTAAATTCACTGTCAGATGTAAAACTCTGCCGTTTATTTGTATTTTGGTCATTCTCGTCAAAAGAATTAACTGTATGAGTTGTTTCGACATTTATTTTGTTCACTTCATGTGCACTACACTCCATAATAACAGTTTCCTCCCTCATATTCCATCCAAAGTTTTGTGTAGTATTAGTGTTAGTTTCATTGAAGTTATGTTTTTGTTCCGTATTGTAAAGGAAGTCATCATCCAATTCACTTTTTATATCGTCCAAGTAGGGTTCAAGTTTGATTTCTTCTTTGACGATATCCAAATCGAAATCATATTCGAGGTTAGCGTTTGAATTTATTTCAAACATTTTTTATACAATTTCCTGTAATACACCTGTAAATACAAATCGCAAAGAGTATTACAGACAGCGTTTGGTAATTAGTGACTAACCTGTAAATGTATCCCTGCACACACACAAAACGCTAAGCAAAAAGCGGATAATAATAACTACTAAGTATTAATTCTTAGATTCTTACTGGTAAATACGTGGCAACAGAGCAGCATGCAGTCGGAGCACCCCATCCGACGGAATTTTTTTTACCGTTCAAATTCACTTAATGAATTTGAGGTTAGGTTCCAGTGATTCTCAAAAGTATCCGATAGACGGTTAATTTGCAGGTAATAACTGCATATATTATGCAACCCAATGTACAGATTTTCATGCAAGGTGTTATTTTAATGCTTTCCAATTAAAATGACTGCAAATATTGTTTGTACTTGCTTTAAAAATACATATACTTGGTAATAGGCAGTTAATTGTAGTTCTGTTTACTGCTATACGCTTGTATAATTATTAAATTTGTAAATAAATGTGTAAGTATCTGTTAACTAGTTTACTAGTGTGGAATAATAGACAAAGGAAATGCAATACAAACATAACAATACTAAATCTCTTTTATGTACGTATACACGTAATAAAATATTTAAATGAATTATTTTAAACTAAAGTAAAAAAGAATATTTTGACATAATTATTAGTTATTATGTTTGAATATATGAATATTACATACATACCTACATAATCCACTTCCTGTTTTACAGTAATGCAGTGTCGAGGCACATTCACACTTGCCGGTGTTAATTAAAAATACAGATTTTAGGTTTATTCACATCTAAGTTATTAAACTATCAAATTAACAAATTTTTAAATTAGGTACTTTATAACTCACATACCGGCCTTAATGTTGTAGATTTTTTAACGAGGTTTCAATTTCGATCGCAGTCAAGTGGGTCAGACCTTTTTCTTTCTTAAATAGACGTGTTAGATAAGACGTACAGATAACTTTACCCAGCTAATTCATTAGTAACTCCTATCCATATTCAGCAGAGTGATCCACATTGATTGAAGACAGGTTGAATTTCCCGCCGCAGGTTTTAGTGTTTTTCACGTTGTTAACTTGGCAGTAATAAAATATGTTGTGTCAAAGTACAGCGTCGACTCGTTATTGTTTTGTTTACATCGGTGTGCTGTGTGCTTTGCCTCGTTCTTCCAGGTTTTCTTGAGTTTTTGCTTAATTTCGCTCATTTTCTTATTTTACAAAACAGTTCTTCTCAGAACTACAATTTGTTGGAAGATTTTGTTGTTAGGTAATTTTGAAATACACCTATACCACTCCCTTATGAGACGCCACTGAAAAATAAATCATGATAAATTCGTGTTGCCAATGTGACAACAATTTAATGTGGCGGGAAATTCAACCTGTCTTCAATCAATGTGGATCACATATAATGATATGATATTGCTATTGATTATCATTGAATCCAAAGTCAACTTTTATAGGCAAAAATTATTATTTTCAGATGAGAATCTAATTATCTCATTCTTAACACGAGACTAATACATATAATCACTCAAAAATAACTTTGTGCGGTAGAAAGGCAGCTTAATGACAAAAGACGTACATCACTAAAATTTTAAAAACTATAAATGATATGCTATCTCTTTGTGACAATTTATAATGCGTACCAGCCTCAACACCGAAAGGTACCTATAAGAGGTTAACGATTACATACATACATGTCAATTTCGGTTAATTTTGTACAGGAAATCAGAATTCCTAAAATAATTAATATTTCTAGAAAGCCTTCGGTCCGTTCTTTATATTTTCTTAGGCGTGCAAAAAGGTAGCACTTTAGATACTTGCCGTAGAGATAAATTACGACAAATCAGAAATTTACTAGTGTTGGAATCTTCTTAATTAGTTTAAGTATTCTAATCTAAACCGCAAATATTTACGTGTATGGCTGCATGCTGTAAAACATCCATGTAAAACCATCAAGTATATGCCTATTAACTATTAATAGTTTTACAGTTTTACTACAGTCTTATACCTAAGAAGAAATTATACAACAGATATATCAGCACATCATTGCACAAATGCGCCTACGCGTGTATGAAACCAGTTATACAAGGGTCAAATCAACATGTTTCGAGCCACTGTAATGCCGTTCTGTGGGCTCTTTTTTTGACCAGTCAATCACGAAAAGTTTTCAAGTCATTAATTATTTCGGGGATTCTCTGACCTTAGCAACTAACATACATAAGTTTTAGAAACTCGTATATTCGAAATCATCCCTGAGTTTGCACGCGTTCTTTTTAGAATATTCGTATGTGGACAAATTTTCGAGTCACACATTTTAATACATTTGATCAGCATACTTAATAATTGCTTTAGTCACATTCTTACGTCAGTTGCCTTTAAATATAATTTAAAAAATGTTCGATTTATGTAAAACAAAAATGTAAAAACCTCCTGAAAAGAACCGCAGCAATTTACAAAGTAGTGGAATGTGTAGGATGGCTGATGGGTAACGGGCGGCGGTTGTGGTTTCGTGATATTAATCTTGTAAAAACACATTTGACCAATAATTAAATTTAATAAACAAAGTCGAAACCGCAACCGCCTGCTACCGAACAGCCATCCTATAAATTCATTTTTATATTCTAGATGCAAGTAAAAATTAAATCAGGCAAAAATTAAAAAGTAGGATTATACCCAAAAACCGGTACAGTTACCTTTATTGTTAAAGAAATTGTTAAAGAACACTAGAAGCTGTGGAATAGATGGAATTCCAAGTTATATCTTTAAAGGATGTAGTGAAAGCTTATCTTTCCCTTTGCTTATAATTTTTAATCTAGCTTTAAAACTGTCTGAATTTCCAGAAGCGTGGAAGAGATCGAAGATAGTCCCCATTTTTAAATCTGGTGATAAAAATGATATAAAAAATTATCGACCGATAGCCGTTTTACCTGTTCCCGCAAAGATTTTTGAATACGTAATATATGATAAAATTTATTTCCATGTAAGTAATGCGCTCTCCAATATTCAACACGGTTTCTTAAAAAAGAGATCGACTGTCACAAACTTAATGGTCTTTGTGGATGAAGTGAGCGCTGAATTGGATAGGGGTGGCCAGGTTGATGTAATTTATACAGATTTTCAGAAAGCCTTCGATAAAGTTGATCATGAGATATTAATAAGTAAACTAGAATTATTTGGCTTTTCCTTCAACTTGTTACAATTTATTAAATCTTACCTTACCGATCGTCAATTATTATTGGTGTTTTTTGATGGTGCTTATTCATCTGTCTTTTATGCAAAGTCTGGTGTGCCCCAGGGTTCAAATTTGGGACCACTCCTGTTCTTATTATTTATTAACGATCTACCAAACAGTATAAAGTATTCTAAATCTCTTCTCTATGCGGATGATCTAAAACTATATAAACCAATCTATAATTTACAACAAGCACTAGAGCTGCAGGAAGACCTTAACGGCATCTTTCAATGGAGTCTTGCAAATGAGTTAAAATTTAACTTCTCAAAATGCTATGTTATGAGTTACAATGTAAAAAAAAGCAATATAAACGTACGCTATACAATGAACAATAATGAGTTACAAAGGGTAACACAGTTTAAAGACCTGGGAGTTCATTTCACATCGGATCTTAATTTCAAAGTACATATTGATAAAATTGTTAATGCCTGCAGCAAAGGTTTTATTATCAGAAATGCCTACGCATTTCGTTATAGTCAATCGGTTATCGTTCTATTTAACGCATTTGTCAGATCCCACTTGGAATATGCATGCACGATTTGGTCATCGCATACGCAGTATCTTCAGCATCACCTTGAGAAGGTACAGAATAAATTTATTAAATACTTACACTACAAGGAATTTGGCATCTGTCCTGAATTTGAATCTTATCAACCCATTAGGGATTACTTCAATATAAAAACTTTACAATACCGACGAACTTCACATGTTATTATCTTTTCTTTTAAAATCCTAAATTATCTTATAGACTGTCCTTATCTACTCTCCCAACTCGCCGTTAGAGTGCCTCCACACGGTATTCGACCTACCTTTTCTTTGCATGTCCCATTTGCAAGAACAAACGCACGTCTCTATTCACCTATTGTTAATCGGTGTTCAACTATGAACACACATTGTCGTCATTTAGATGTATTTGAATCTTCCTTAAATCAGTATTAAAGATGCAACTAAAGGATCTAAAATTATAGTTCTCGCGCCCATGCATTGTGATGGTACCGCCATGTACAACATGATTAATTACAATTCCTTTCTTTTTCTTGTCTAGTTTTAGTTTAGCTTGTAATTAGAGATAAGAGCAATATCTATGTTTTATGTTTATAAGAAACATGTAATTAGGCTTTGCCTGTTTGTTTCTTCATAATAAATAATATGCAGCTACATCAGTGGCGGCTGGTCCATAAGCGCTGCGACACTGCAGCACCCCCAGAACAAAATACGAAAATTAATTACCTATTAAATTTGTACTTGAAAATATCAATAATATAACAATCATTCAATATTTTGCATAATTATTACATAAATTTAATTAATTAAACCGCTTTTAAAAGGAATTATTTTAACCGAAGCTGTAGATTCCATTCAGACACGCTGCGAAATGTAATATTGTCGAAAACGTACGTCGCGTCGGTGAAAGTCCCGCGGAGTTCCGAGACACTGCAAAACGTAGTAGTGTCAAAAACATACATTTCTCTGCAAGTTTCGCGCAGGCTTGTTAGTTCTTAATAACACACGGTAATAGCGGCGCGAACGCTGCTTTCTGTACAGCCGGTACAGCGTCATCATTGTTCGCCAGGAATTTGTAAGCAAAATAACCGGCCCGAAATCTGCTGTCTAAGCAGCGTCAGCTTATTTGTGATTTAATTTGTATGTTTTTATTCAGAGCGAATTAATCTTTCATATAGGTACGTAGGATAATATTCTGTTTTTTTTTCTAACATTTAAATATTTGTTACAGAAAAATACAATTAAATAATAAATATTATTTTAAATATGTTATGATGGATATGTTACTGTTGAATATATTTAAAAAATTACATTTTACCAATTGTCATTACGTGAAAAAATTTAAGCAGTTAGTAAAAACAAAATAGTTATTTATGTATCAAGGGCGTAAGGATATCGATTTTAGCCCACGGTACATAACATACAATATTTTTGGACGGACGAAGATTTTATTTAAATTTTTTGATTTCTAATTTCTAATAAAAATTTTCTAATGGCATTTTTAAAAATGTCAAATTGACGCATTCACTGCAAGAGTGATTTTACAAGTTAGGTATATAAAAATTGTTTTGTAATTAAGGTAATCTACTTTTTTATTAATTTGTTGCGGGTTGCGGGCGTAAAGTGCGCCCGCGGTCTACAATAATTAACTTTACGCCGGGGAGTGCAAAAAATATTTTACTAGATCTTTTAACAAGGACTGGCATGAAAAAATAAAATGGTTGCCTGGTTGCGAAATTAGAAATGCTCTATTTTGTTTTCCTTGCTTACTTTTTGACTAAGATACTGTATTGGAATGGGTGTGGCTGAGAATGGATTTTATATTTAAATAAAAATTCTTTTTATTTCATTTTCCTGTAAGCTAATTTTTTTATGAATTGAGTACAATTTAGATTTGATTTGTTTTACTTAAAAAGCACATTAAAAATATCAAGGATCGTTACTGGTATGTATATTTCGAAAGCTACAGCACCCCCAAGATTTCCAGCCACGAGCCGCCACTGAGCTACATAAATCTAAAAGATTGCTAAGGGTCAAGACATTATTAACTTAGCTTTGCAAACGTAAGAATCAGAATAGAAATTTTGCTATTGTTGGCCCACCGTTGTAGTCATTCTGTAACTAAATACCCAATGTTCAGGATTTTTTGGGAAATTTGGAGTGATTTTTTCAAAATTGGAAATTAGAAGTGGACACTGTATATTTTTACATTAATTTATTGCTGCACCTTTAACGAAATGCAAATGTGTTTAAATTTTATTTAAAGTATCAAAACTTTGGTCCTTTTAAATTTAATAACAAATTTTATTCTAAGGAAAGGTTTTTTTTTTTATTAAGAATTAACCCGATCAACAATACATATTGTTATACATGGTTGTGCTATAATGGTAGTAATTTAACATGTCATTATTAAACTTAACTTAGAGACAAATTTGACGCCTAGTACGAGTTATTATGTATAACTAGTCATTATTATAGTCATTTAACACATCTTGCGGGAGTTTTCTTTTTAACCTTGTGTGCAAAGATTTGGCGTAGGTGATAAGCGATCTAAGTAGAGCTGTATATAAAAGTAGTGTGCAGTCAGTCAGTCTAAGGAAAGGTAAGTTTCTGCTAAAACTCATGTGACTGCAGCACTCACTATCGTTCGTGCTGCAAACTTCACATTCGTGTGGCAAACGCAAGCTTTCAACACTTGTATTAACTGAAAACATCTTGATAAATTAGAGGCACAGTCCGTCACAGTGTTATTATTGTTATTATTAGCTTGTAGAAATCCCTATATATAGGGCAAAGGCCTCCCTTTTTCTTTTATTCTTTGGCTTTGCACCTTCTAAAATCTATTCACTTATTAGTGAGGGGGTTCTTGGCATTAAACTTAGTCCTAGAATTAATTCTAAAAATTCACGTTTTGAGACTAAATTCACTATTTTGAAAATTTGAAAGGAACTATTTGAAGCTGAAATAATAGCGTAAACGTTCAATAAAATTCTAATTATTCTAAATGACACAGTATTACGGCTAAGTATTTTAAAATTGGGCAACAAAAATATCAAATTTTATATTAGAAATTTAAGTGCCTACTTAAATTTTTAGAATCAAATAAGCCAACGGTTTCGGACATATCCATAACTTGAAGTTTTAAAACTTTACGTTTTGAATAAATTAAAAATCTGATGTTTATATCTTTAATTTAGTATTTCAAAATGTTAGGGTTTTTTGCTTAGCTTAAAAAATTGGCGAAGAATCTTCGCTGGACTTTCCATACTTTTTATTTTTGAAATTTTTAATTTTTTTTCAGCTAGTTCTAATTCTAATCAGCCGAGCTAGAGGTACAATCGCCCAGGACGCAATTTATGACATAGAAACTTCGGGCAAAAATTATTCGATTACTTTTCAAATTCTCTATTGATTTCCTAAGTAAAATTTTGAAATTTTTTTCAAGGAAAAATCTGCGCCCAAAAAAACATGGCTAACTTCCGTTTCCGGTTCCGGATTTTTTTGAAAAGTTTATTTTACAGATGTACTGTAATTATAGGCCCGCATACCAAATTTGATGAAAATCGGCCCAGTAGTTTTCGAGATATGACGATAACGCCACAGTCATTCATAAAAAAGTAATAATTAAAATAAAAAAGCTAGAAATCGGTAACTCTTTTAGGGAAGGATAGTTAATTTTAAATCCTAAATTAGGATCCAGCAACACCTACAATAGCCAAAATATTACAGTAATTTTGATGACATAATTAAAGACTTTGCAACGAAAAAGTCCCGACAAGTTATTTAATAATAATCCTATATAATATGTAATAATGCTTTTATAATAAATAATTTGTATTTTCAACATAAATAAGCAGAGTAAGATAATATTTTTTTGAAAAAGTGGGTAATATAAACAAAAAAATATATATTGTAGTCACGCAGATTCGAACCTCCAACCTTTCAACCGTATGCGGGTGGGAGCTTGGTCTCTTACCGCTGGACCAAAATACCGCCGTCGTTAAAACGGTGACTCCTGCCCTGATATTTATCTTCTTTCTTTGGAATGTGCCGTTTCCGACAAATTTTTTTTTGAAATTTTGAAAACTTTTTTCAGCTAATTATAATCAGTAGAGGTAGGGGTACAATTTGGCGTTAGATTTATAAAAATATGTCGATGCGTTTTTGAGAAAAAAAATGTTAAAGTCCAAAACTTCAAATGGTCATAAAAGGCGTTAGGGAAAAATTTTGGGGATGCGATCAACGCTATTTGAAAGGCATCTTGATTTACTATCGACCCAGAACATTTAAAAAAAATCGTGTGTGTCGTTTCCGAGAAAAGTTTTTTTGAAAATTTGAAAATTTCCCAAACTGTCCGGACTTTTTATTTTTGAAATTTTGAATTTTTTTTTCAGCTAGTTCTAATCAGCCGAGCTAGAGGTACAATTTGGCGTTAGATTTATAAAAATATGTTGCTGCATTTTTGGTAAAATCGGCCTTAAAGTTGCGCTTTTCAAAAATTTGCCGCGGGCGCAATTTTTGACATAGAAACTTCGGGAAAAAATTATTCGATTTCTTTTCAAATTCTGTATTGATTTCCTAAGTAAAATTTTGAAATTTTTTTCAGGGAAAAATCTGCGCCCAAAAAAACATGGCTAACTTCAGTTTCCGGTTCCGGATTTTTTTGAAAAGCTTATTTTATAGATGTACTGTAATTATAGGCCCGCATACCAAATTTGATGAAAATCGGCCCAGTAGTTTTCGAGATATGACGATAACGCACGCACGCACGCACGCACGCACGCACGCACGCACGCACGCACCCACCCACAGACATTTTTCAAAAAACACATATTTAGGATGCCTGGACCCTAAAATGTGTTTTTTTCGAATTTTTACGATTTTGAATTTTTGCACGATTCCAATACTTTCCTATACATGCGTTGCAAGTATGGAAAGTAAAAAGGGCTTTCTAAAGTTTCTACCTTAAAGATTTTAAAACTGAAATCGGAAATCTTAATCAGTTCTTATTTTCTAAGGTGGCAAATAAAAATTCTGCAATTTTTCTAAAATGTCAAGCTAAGTCCAAGGGCAAACAAGGGTCACCAAGGAAGATATCTGGAATAATGCATCGCAGGGTATATGAGTATGAAGAAGGGCAAGGCTGAATTTGAGAATCCTGCAAAAACTAATTTCAAAAATATCTATTTAAATCACATTTCCAAGAGAAGGATTTTTGAAATTAAAGAACGAGGTAAACAATTAATTTCTAAGTTCCAGTTTTCACTTTCAAAAATCGAATAACAAATCCTACAAAAATTGAAACAATAATGTTCCTCCTTTTTAAAAACTTTGCAAGGTTTATCGATTTCAAATTTAAAAAACCTATTTCCATGTTCAAATGTTCAATTCAAATGCTGAAGTGGTTATTTCGAAAAAATGTTCAAATTTTTTATCCTAAATAAAGAAAGTTATAATGTTTTTGTTAAAACATGGTCAAAATGAACTAAAATGTTGTTAATTAATAGGGCGACTAAAATATTATACTAAATGGAAGGTAAAATATAAAAATTAAAAAATATCCGTTCTCGTCACAGACCTACAAATATTTTTCTACATTTTTTAAATTTAAATACTTTTAAGACTAAGAATCGTTTGGAAATAATTCAAAAACAGCCTTAATTAGGACGAAGATCCTTTCATCATTGGTATTTTTATATATTTCAGCAAACTTAAAAATTTGTGTTACGTTATAAATAAATAAATTGGGAAATTTCAAAGTATTTTAAATCAAAATTCAGGTTTGGCGAACACAAATTACATTCTGAAACTGAAACATTTTGAATTATAAAACAGTAAAATGCAATTTTAAATACAAGGAAACATTTTTTCAACGTAGAGGACATGCAACTTTTTGATAAAACATGAATACAAGGCCGTTTAACAAATATTTATTCGTTATCATCTCTGCCCAAAACGAGTTCAAACCTTTCACAAAACTGGCTTTCTGATAATTTGTAACATTCTCGCTCTTTTAATATTGAACGTTGAAATGTGCAGAACTCAGTGCAACATCGTCAAAGTAAATTTATAAATTATCGTTAAATTATAGTGACATTTGAGTGCATCGAAATGGTAAGGGTTATTAAATTATGCAAGTTATTGTTTAATAGCATTTTATTTAGGACTCCCTGTTTTCCTTTAAAAATTATAAGCCTTTTATTGTAAGTTGTAAGTCATTTTATTCTCTCCACTTGACACTTTTTGTCACTTATATTATTTTGTTGAATTATTTGTTATTTCCTGATTTTACTTTTATTAGTATCATTAGCGTTATATAATTAGTCCCAAGGAAGTACCCCAGCTTCATATTTTTATTTGAGTATATTCATTGTGCAAATAAAGATGGTAGGATTTATTAGATTATAATAGGTAATAAATTCTTTATTTATGAAACATAAAAAATGGGTAAATTGTAGAATAATAAACCAAAAACCGCCTCGAAATATTTTAAAAAACTATTTTTTCTAGTTAAGCATTTTCGGTGATTTTTTTCCATAATTAGTTATTAGTTGCGTATCAGCAGGTCTCTTGTACCTACTTATCCGAAATACCAGTCGCAGACAAAAATTGGAATATTTGATAAGAGGTTTCATAAGATACATATGGTCGGCTGTTTTTAGTATCATTCATTGTTTAACATGTCATTCTAATAAATTATGTGTTACGGATTCAAACAACACGTTGAGAATACACAGACAAGTATTTAATAAAATATAAAAATAAAAGTTCACACAAAATGTTCAAATACAGATTATACAAAAATAACACAACTGCTCACCACGATGTACAAATGGGAAGTGAGTGTAGAACATAAAAAAGCACTAAAGTTACTAAAGAGTTACCAACTACTTAAACTTAAGCTAGTAATGTTTTGCTGCCACAACACTTCCTCCCAAAATATTTACAAAAGTCTAAAATTTACTACACCAAGTAAAGTTCGTAGTTTTTCAAAACGTACACGGCATAAAACCTTGGTAAAAATATCCGCCACTTGATTCTCCCCACTTATGTGATCAATGTTGATTTCACCTGCGCTGAACTTTTCTCGAATGAAGTGAAACTTGATGTCGATATGCTTGGAGCGCTTATGAAACTCTGGATTTTTCACAAGTTTAATTGCACTTGCGTTATCTACAAAAAGAGTCGGACTACATTGTGTTCCGGCAATTTCTCTTAGAAGCCGTTTTAACCAGATTATTTCTTTCACCCCTTCGCTTGCTGCAACGTACTCAGCTTCCATTGTAGACAGAACAACACACCGTTGTTTTTGACTTAACCAGGAGATAGCACCCATTTGGTGTTTGCATACCATGCCACTCCTCGATCGTCTTGTTTTGGTATCGCCTGCATAATCGGCATCACTGAATGCTTCAAATACACCGTTTTTGGCATCCGCTTGATATAGTAAACCAAGGTCGACGGTGCCCTTTAGGTAACGAAGTATTCTTTTTACAGCCCTCCAGTCAGAAGCTTTCGGATTGGCCAATGACTCTGACACCATACTAACTGCATACGTGATGTCAGGCCTCGTTGCAACTGAAAGGTACATAAGGCTTCCTACAGCCTCACGATAGGGAACACCATTCAGCGGTGGGTCATCTTCAGTATCGTTTACAGCTACTTCTGATGGTGTTGCCACAGGATTTGATTCAGCCATGTGAAATCGTTCCAAGATCCTCTGCGTATATATGCTTTGACCTATAAAAATACAACCATTTTTTAATTTCAAAATCTGCATGCCCACAAAGTAGTTCATTTCACCAATTGTTGCTTGAAATTGTTTCTGCAGTTCACCTAAAAAACACTCAATATCTGAACTGGCTGTGCTCGCTACTAGTCCATCATCCACATAAAGAGCTATTAAGATTTTGGAAGTATTTGTACTCTTAATAAATAAGCATGGGTCCGCAACACTTTGTTCAAATTTTAAACCAGTTAGAAAATTCACAAAACGCATATTCCAGCACCTGGGTGCCTGTTTTAACCCATACAGACTTCGGTTGAGCTTACACACTCGCCCACTCCCATCATCGAAGCCTTCCGGCTGATTCATATAAACTTCTTCATTGAGGGTGCCATACAAGAAGGCCGTTTTAATGTCAAACTGTTTTATTTGCATGTTTTCAGCCGCAACAATACTGAGTATTGTTCTGATCGTATCAAAACGAACCACAGGGCTAAAAGTTTCCTCGTAATCCAGTTCATGTTTCTGACTGAATCCTCTTGCAACCAGCCTAGCTTTAAACCTTTCTTCTGTTCCATCAGGTTTGTACTTTATCTTCAGTACCCATCGATTTCCGATTACCTTCTGGTTTGGCGGCAGATCGACAAGGTTCCAAGTGTCGTTGTGGTGCAATGAAACTAATTCCTCGTTCATGGCCTCTTTCCACTTTTTGGCCTCATTGGTTCGCATTGCTGCAGCATAGGACTCTGGAAATTCATGTTCTGCAACAAAAACATAGTCATTTAAATATAATGGCCGTTTAGTTTGGCGACGGCTAGCAACTCTAAGATTATCTTGCAATGTTGCATCTAATGTTGAGTTGACGTCTTCTTCGATGACTTCCTCCAAAGCGGCAGCTTCTTTCGTAGGTAGATTGTGCCTTCGTTCAGGTTGTCCACTTCTTGTTTGTGTTCCAGCAAGCACTCCTGATCTTTTCCTTTGTGCGTGCCCTCAAACGACAGCTGTAATTTTTTCTTTAAAGGCATTTCTCTGTTAAAAATCACATCTCTACTGAGAATCACTTTGTTTTCTTCCTTGATCCACACCCTGTATCCGTCTTTCTCGCCACAATAGCCAACGACAAAGCCAACAACACTTTTCTTGTCCCATTTCTGCCTTTTTTGTTTCGGCACATGTACGAAACACTGAGTCCCAAAAATACGAAGATGGTCAAGTGTTACACCCTCCTTTTTGGACCACAGTTCAATAGGTGTTCGGTGTTCTATTGATGTAGGAGCAGTTCGGTTTAACGTATACGCTGCTGCATTCACTGCTTCAGCCCAAAGTTTAACTGGCAATTCTTTCGTGTGTATCATAGAGCGCGCACATTCTACTAATGTCCTATTTTCTCGTTCAGCAACCCCATTTTGCTCCGGAGTGTAGGGCATTATTACACGAAAATTAATTCCGCTGGATTGCAGAAATCCTTTCACATTTGAATTGTCAAATTCCTTACCGCCATCGGTTAACAATTCCTTGACTTGATGTCCAGTTGCTTTTGCTTCGTTAATGAAGGTTTTCAAACATTCCGCAACTTCTCCTTTGGATTTCATAAAAAATACTCTTCTGAATTTTGAAAAATCGTCCTTGAAGCATAGAAAATACTTCGCACCTCCTATCGACTCCTCTTGCATTGGCCCGCAAACATTAGCATGAATGAGTTCGGCAGGGGTCACTGGCCTATTTATTCGCGTACCGAAATTATGTCGGTGTTGCTTGCCGAACATACAGCCATCACAAAGTTCTTCATCGATTTTCACTTCGATTCCACGTTTTTTTAAAATGTTTTTCACGTGCCGTTTGTTTTGATGGCACAAACGTTCGTGCCATAACTGTAAACTGTCCGAAGCCGACGCAACATACACTTCCGCAGCACTTTCGGTTTCAGGCACACACACTTTCATGTCCAAAATAAACAAACCTTTTGTTGTTCGTTTTCCAGTTAATTTTACTACACCGTCTTTTTCAAATGTACACTGATTTTGATCTGCTTTGAATTTAAAACCATTGTCCATGGTTTGACCTATAGAGAACAAATTTCGGCCAATTTTAGGAACAAACCATACCTTTTTTAAATGGTTCTTGGTACACACACCACCGACACACATTTCAACATTTATTGTTCCATGTCCATACGCGCGTATTGTCTCACCGTTACCGATTTTAACTTCCCGCGGAAATTCGAACGGTTCATAGGTAACGAAATACTCGCTGCAACTTGTCATATGCGCCGACGCACCCGAATCGGCAAGCCATGGGCTGTCCTCGATATCACTCGCGGTGCACACAAATGCGTCGCCCGCGGGCGTCCATGTAGGTTTTGAATTTACCGAATTCTGGCTACTCGTTGCTTTCTTTGGACAGTTTTTTGCAATGTGTCCCACTTTATGGCATTTGAAGCATTTCACAACACGTTTTTTATAAACTTTAGCAACTAACGCCGACGATTCCCCTTTTTTTTCGGGTAGACGCATTTCTATTAGGCGAAGTCGTTCTGTTAGTTTGTTGATTGTTCTCTCTGCCAATGGTACAGATTCCCAAACACTTTTAAATTCAAAGTATTCTGGCGGCAGCGTTGACATTACGCGGCTCATTAAAAGTAAATCTGGCAACTCTGTTTTTACTAACCTCTTCAATTCGTCGTTCAGCTCACTAAAATTTCGCTGTAGACGAGCAATATGCGCAGCGATACTTTCTGCCTGATCCTTTTCGCAGCTGAAGAAGCTCTCCATTAGTCGATCTACTCGCTGACCGGAACTTTGCTCATAGATTGAAAGAAGTTTATTCCAGATTTCGTTTGCGGAGTTGCACGTGGCAGTCAAATCAACGTTCGCGTCGTCCATACTGGTTACTAAAATTAGTTGAGCCAAGGCGTCGTTTTTCCTAAACGTTTTCAGTTGAGCTTCGAAAACAGTTTTAACTTCCTGCGTGCTCCCTTCTTGTGGTACTTCAGGTGGACTCTTATCGCCCACGACGAGTTCTCTTACCTCGTGGTGTTGCAACAACAATTCAACTTGTCGTCTCCATTTACTCCAGTTGTTACTTCCCTCTAATTTTCCAATCTTCGTTTTGAACTCCATTTTGCCTTTTCTTATTATATACGAACGCAGCCAACACGTGGTAACCTAACCTGTCGCTGCACGTGTATCTCAATCTCACAGTTACAAACGTTAACTGGGCCTAATAACCTGTTACGGATTCAAACAACACGTTGAGAATACACAGACAAGTATTTAATAAAATATAAAAATAAAAGTTCACACAAAATGTTCAAATACAGATTATACAAAAATAACACAACTGCTCACCACGATGTACAAATGGGAAGTGAGTGTAGAACATAAAAAAGCACTAAAGTTACTAAAGAGTTACCAACTACTTAAACTTAAGCTAGTAATGTTTTGCTGCCACAACATTATGTAACGTAGGAAATGTAGCAATGATGGAGACGGATTTACCTGTAACAATATTCTGAACTAAGAAACTAGAAAGTTAAGTGAATATTTTTATTACTGGGGTGATTCGTAAGTTCCTAATAATCTAAATTCTTCTAATTTTGGAATTTTAAACTTCGTTTTTAATTAATGTGAAAGAATTGAAAAAAACCTTACTATTTGGTCTATAACATTTGGATTTCATGCATTGAAAAGAATGAACTAAAGTTCATCAATAATACAGTTCATGATTGTATATACCGTAACTGTTACAGCATTGATATAAACCTGCAAATACGAACAAATTTATAATGGGCTGAGAACCAAGCCGTAGATAGCAAGAGGATATTTGAGGAACGAGGATGATGGGGGTTGTGACATTGGAGCAGATGAAAGAAGGAGAATATCGATCACCGTGGATGGCCCTGGACCAACAAAAGACTGCGGATTGAGAACATTTCAACATAGGTATCAGGTAAGAACACATTTTTATTCATTACTTTTATTAGAAGTGGTGCGAATGAATGAGAAGTAACTGTCTTAACCAAGACCTTATAAGTTCCCTGCTTCTTCTTCTTACTCCTGTAGTTCCTTAAGAAGCAAATGGCACCAGAGGGGGCGTTTCAAAAGCAAAGTGGATGGCAGAGTTGCTAGTCCTGCCCACCATGGGTTGAGTTCGTTTCTATTGCTCTTTTCTGAACAAATTTCTTCCATTTTTCCATGTCCTGTGCTATGCATTTGGCTTTGCGCCGTGATAGATTTTGTAATTGTAGGTCTTTCGGCAGGTATCTTTCGGTCTACCTATTCTTCGCTTTCCTTGTGCGTTAAATTCTAATGCTTGTTTTGCTATCTTGTTATATGGTTCTCTAAGTGTATGTTCTATCCTGTCGCATTTCTTTCTTCTAATTGTGGTTTCGATCTTTTCCTCATTTGAAATTTCCCACAGATGTCGACTTGATATTTATTCGGGCAAATTTATTCGATGTATGTATCTAAGGCATTTATTAACGAAGGTTTGAAGTTTCTTAATGTTTTGTTTGTTTCTAACCCATGTTTCTGCCCCATAAAGTAGCAAACTTCTAATGGTTGTATTGCATAGACGGAGTTTTGTTTTGATCAGAATGTTTTTTGATCTCTATGTTTTGTTTAGCATATCAAATGTTGTTTGTGCTAAGGCTATTCTTCTGGTTATATTTTTTATGCGCCGCCGTTGGTATCTATCGAATTACCTAAATAGTCCACTTTCTTTATGTCTAAGTCCCCGAGTGTTATCGTTGGTTCTTCTTTATTTGCATTTGAGAGAATTCTTGTCTTGTTCCCATTTATTGTTAAGCCAACCTTTTCTGCTTCTAGGTTTTAACTTGTTTAACTTTCCTTACATTAGCTTTTTATTCGGTGTGGGCAAGCACATATCATTTGCAAACTCTCCAAGTCATCCAGTTTGCTGAAAATGCCCCAATTTATTTGGGATTTGTTATCCTCTGTATTTCGCACGACCCTTTTGTATATTTAATGTAGGTTACGCCAGTTCAGTACCTACTTATGCTATTTCATGGCAGAACTCGATGATACTTTGACGTCTAAATCGCTAATGGGTCTCTTAGACCTTGTCTTTTAGCACTGCTCACTATCACTATTTAAAAGGTCAGGTAGTTAAGTTTGATATGCAATGATTTGTTGCCAACATTGTAAAACACTGCGCCACTATGCTGATGTATGTTACGATAAAATTTTTGGTTTTTCTTTATAAAGTATTCAACTGTGGGAATGCGGGTTTCTCCACGACCTGTCGATAATAATAAAGAAAGGTATTGGGACAGAATGCAACTTTTTATATAGATTTCCTGTGATAGTTTCATTGAATGTTCGATTCTTGCGGAGAAGTTGTCACACATTAGTTTGAGTGTTCTTATGTATTTGTCAGGTAGACCATATTACTTCAGTATTTTTTACATTTCTTGAAACTGAGTCGAATGCCTTGTTACAGTTAACACATTTGTCTTGTCCCTTTTCTATTATTTGTTCTATTACCCTTGGTTACAGACTACAGATCTATGCACGAACGCCTTTCCATAAATCCCTTAGCTTGATGGCTATGGCAGATTTCATTCTCTTCAAAATTAATGTGGTCATAATTTTTATTTGCTGTTGATGGAAGCATTATGGGTCTAAAGTTTTCGCATCAAATTAGGTCGCCCTTCTTTGGTATCTTTATTAGTATGCCCTGTGTCCGATCACCTGGGATCCATTCTGCGGATTAAGCCTTGTTTACTACAGTATGTACAATAGTAGTATGTACAATATTTCTATTGTGCTCTCCTTATCTATTTTTAGCAATTCGATTCCTATTTCGTCTATGCGTGGTGTTTTTAAATTTTTTATTTGTTTAGGCGTTTCTTCTATTTCGCCCTTTGCTGCGAGCTTTTCTTACTTATGTCAAGTTGTTGGGTTACCATATTGTTATTTATTTCTTCCTTGATTTCTTTTACTTTGTAGATCTCTGTAAAATATTTTGTCAGTATATTTCCATTACTTCTCCGTCTGTTTTATATACTTCGTAATTTCGCCCTTTAAGTCTTGATCTGGATTTGTTTGTTTAGTTATCTTATATAGGATTTTCATATCTTTGTTGTGAGCAGCTTCTTCTGCTTCCTCCATTAAATTTTCCATGTTTGTTCGTTTGTCTTTAAGGCAGGGGCGTAGGAACGTTTTTTTCACTGAGGGGGGCAAACACAGTAAATGAGCACTATATTTATAATAATGTCAGGGTCGTACATAGTCTGAGTTACACTGCCAAACTTGGGGGTGCAAGAGTTTTTCACGAGCCAAGCGAGGTCATGATTATGGAGCGCCGCAGGCGATAATTTTTGAAATTTTCAAGGTCAAGCGCTCTAATGAAAAGTTAGAAAATCGCGATACAAAAATATTTTCTACAAAAAGTAGGTTTCATCAAGGAAACTTTTTTAAAAAACAGTAATTTTTAATAACCTGAAATATTTCTTCCATCTTCCATTAACGTGGAATTTTTATTGCTTGATAAATTGCACCAGTCTAAAAAAGGGGGATTTTTCGTGGTGAATTTTGCGCCCTCTTTGTACCTGCGCCCTTGGCGGGGGCACATCTCGCCACCGCCTAGCTACGGCCCTGAATAATGGGGGGGGGGCATTGCCCCCTCTGCCCCCCCCGGTTCCTACGCGCCTGCTTTAAGGTACCTCTTATTTTTGTTCCAATAATTAATAATTAACTATTAACTAGGCCATTTGTCTTAGAAAAATCGGCACTAGTCAACAATCTGGGTCCCTACTGGTGTGTGTTTCTATTTAAAAAACTTTCCTTACCTACCTCTAACCTGTAAGTATATTTGGTTGCCTAACCTTTGGGACCCAGATTATTGACCAGAGCCGAAAAATCAACAAACTTTTCTCTGTTCACAACTCCTAATCCATGTTTGTCCATCACATTTTCCTTTTCTGCATGATCACTTCCAACCTAGTAAATTGCCCACAAATATATTTATTTTCAACCAGTTTGAGAAACTGTAACGTAATACAGTCGAACTTCGATAACTCGAACCATGACTTGCCAGAAAAAAAGTTCGAGTTATCAAGACTTCGAGTTATTAAATAAAATACATAATACGTATGTATTATTTTACAGAGCTGAAACAAATATTTGGTTAACGGTTAACTATTCGGCAATCGTAATATTCGGCCATTTTAATGAATATTCGGCATAACCGAATATTTCGCTGACTTTATTTAAATTTATCATTCATGACTACTTATTTTAAGGTAAATCTAACTTATTTCATTTTAAGTTTGCTTAAAAAATACCAAAAAAGTTTATAGCCTCATATCTAGCCCTTTTCTGAAATTTCCCGTCTGAAACATATACTATTGAATTATTAGAAATATTTTACGTTGAAAATAATTAATACCCCGGATTCAAAAAGTTTGATGTCCATGACTAATTAATTACCGAGAATTTAGGGTTTCTAAACAAATTTCTGAACCAATGCATTTTTGTGTTGTCTACCCTTAGCAGGGCAGTTTAATAATTAAACAATAAATTAGTTTGCTGGTGACCGCAAAGAAACCTAAATAAAAGCTACGATTTTTTAATCGGTGTAACAATAAGGCATGGGCGGGGGAGGGGACATATTATGGTTAAGGGTTCAATGGTATTTAAACCATTGTACAGAGAATCGGTTGTATGTTCATTTGTTTTTAAATACGAACGCAAAACACTCAACGCTTCCCAAAAAATTCGACTTATCGAAGGTGGCGCCAAATATTCTGTTCGAGTTATCAAGATATTCGAGTAATAGAAGTTCGAGTTATCAAGATATTCAAGTAATAGAAGTTCGAGTTATCAAGTAAAAATTACACATAATTCTCACTCTTGACGCTAACGCCAACCAATTTGTTTCGAGTTATCAAAAATTCAAGTTATCGAAGTTCGACTGTATTTGATTAAAATGAAATATATACTGAGCACTAAAACATAATAATTATTTGTTCTACGTGGAGTAAACTACAAGAAAATAAAAATTATCATAATTTACGCCACAGTTTTATCGTAGTTTATCTGTTTTTCCTTTTTCCACAGAATTCAGGCCGAAGTTTACTTAACAAATGGAATATCTTTTAGGTTAGCTTTCTCTTAAATTTGTAAATTGATAGGGTGTGTGTACGTGTTTGTGTGTGTATTTACAATAGGTATCTAAATAGGATGCAAAACTGCAGATGGTTAATGTACAAAGTGTGATCGATCATACCTAGAAGAATTGTTCTCTTACAGGTATTCATAAAAATGCGTAATTATTTCACATAAGTTGTGATTCTAGGCAGGTTTCGAAATGGCAAATTTTCAATATATACGATATTTTAGTAAAACACTGTGTGAAATTTACATACATCTCTGACAATTTATTTCTTATCATGTAATTTCATAACATAACAAATAATATCATAGGCGTAATTCTCGATATTTTTCAAAGACGTAATTTTATGAAATAGAATTCTATTCTCCTCATTCTTGCCTCTCTTTAAATTGTTGAAATAAAATTATAACTTTTTGAAATATTAAGTATCTAAATTAAGCAAGTTTTTCTAAACACCCAATTACCTGCTTATTAATTATATTTCCATATTTTCAAATGCAACTTGCTTTTACAAAATTCAAACTGATAAATACTCGTTTAGTTGCAATTTTTTATATATTTCTCATTAATATCAGTTGGTGTTGAGACGATTTTAAGTTATTTTAATCTGCATAATCGTTTCTCGTTCTCGTTGTGGTCTTCGTATGGTCTCATTTTGTTTTAAAATTTAGGTTCTAATGTCAATTCAGGTTTCTCCCCCATATTAAGTAATCTCATCATTTCCCTCGCGATCCTTTACCATCTATCCTCTCGCTCGAGAACTAGAAACTGTGGTCTGGTTGTGCATCTATGTTTGGGGTAAAGTTGGCTCATCTTGGTTGTCCGTTAGGTGGGGTTACCGCGGTTAGCACCCGGCGAAGTATGCCACACCGCACTTGATATATTTATTATATCTAGTTGGGTATTTTTATATCCGACCGCGGGTGTTTAGGCTGCTTACGCGTTCCAACAATGGTCCTTCTGGGATTGGTGAGTTGGACGGGGCAAAGCGTTTGGTACCAAAGACACTCTTGGCTTGAGGAAGTCGACACTGTTGGACCGGATTTGATTGGGGTAAGCCGCTGCCTCACCCATCTATGTACGATCGGAGTTCGTTTTAGTTTATTAACAGTATATAACGGGAGCAAAGGCCTTAATTGGTCAGTATCTGGTTAGCCTCTGTTAATTATGCACTCCTATCCCTTCTATGCTCCTCCTTTTTTTGCCCGAGAACTATAGGTACAGGTTTAGGATATGCATCTATGGTCGGCGATAATTCTGGAAGTCGGGGTACAGTAACCGTCCTTTCATGGGGTTGACGACCCTCATACTCCACGATATTACGACGCACATCTTTGCTACCCGAGATTTTGTTTCTGTTTATTAGTGGTGTATAACGGGAGCAAAGGCCCTAGTTGGTCAGTATCTCGTTAGTTTCTGCTAATTAGGCAAGAGATTCACTTGAGTTGGGGAGAATCACTTTTGCTTTTGTCTAGTCACTTTCTTAATCTGATTAAGTCAGATTAGAGGCCATTCGAGGAAAGAGTGGAATATAGAAACGAATTACTAAGTGTAGTTCCGTGTTTATTAGGAAAACTTGTAATAAAGTTTATGTTAGGCGTTACATTTTTCGTTTAAAGTAGTTGTGCAAGTGAAAAAACAATAGTAGCTCAGTTTTCGTGTTTTTAAAGGCAAGCTGAAATATTAAATTAACTTCAAAATTGTTGAATTTTGGAATTCGTTTTGATATAAAGTGTTTAGGAAAACGGCTTAAATTATAGAATAGCAAGTGTCTGAGGATCAATTTTTGTGAAACATTGGTTTTTCAAAATTACATTTTATAAGAAGAAAGTGATATATAATATTGAAACCAGACAAAATTATGTTTCTTATGCTTCGTCCTTCTTAGTGCAAGCCAGTGGCTAACTGTTTAGATATTAAAATCTAATTAGCTAAAAACATATTCAACAAATATTCTAATTAATATAGCAGAATTACCGAATTAATTAATTTCTGTAAATCTTTAAAGGGAACATATTTAAAAGCAAGGTAGTTATTGCTAATAGTAATTTAGGGTTATTTTTCAAATTATTTTAGAGAATTGGATATTGTTTCCAAGAAGATTTTCTACAATTTGCTTTTGGGAAACTTTCTGCAGCACATAATTAGTACTACTCTTTGTAATGTTTTAAGAGTGATCTCTTAACAATGGTTTTGAAATAATATATTTATAGAAAAGTCTAAATTTTATTGAAAATGAAAGTTACGATTATGTTCAAATTTCTATCGTCGGAAGGCGGGTGTCTTCAGTCTTCAGAGACGTCGCTGGATGTTGTAAGTCAAAGGTGAGTGGTGAATACATGACGTAATCGATCACACTCTATACAAATTTAGGAGCTGCATTTAAATGACTGCGTAGTTAAGATGAATTTTTAGTCTAAGGTCTTACATTATTGCAATAGTTATAAGTGTGAATAAAAGGAAAATAAACATTTCCACTTTGAAAAGATTTTTTGTTAGGGCGGTACTAACGTTACTTTGTATTTTCATAGAAATTTGTCCAATTCTTTAAATAATGTATGTAATTACTTGTTTATGTTTAAATGTTTTATAAATAGAAATATAATATAAAAATTAGTGAAGATCCTGGTTAACCCAGGGGGGCGGGGGGCACAATTAAAAAAAGGAGCGGTAGTACCTACTTATTTGTAATCATCTGCAGTCGCATCGTAACAAATTGAGACATTAAATGTACTCATTTTCTTCTTAAATATGCAACTTATAATTTCATATCCTAAATTAAGTGTTTGGCTTAACACCCTTTTTAATATTGGCTTCAAAAACATTATACATATATTGGCTGTGCACGTTGTTTTAAAATCCTGAAAAGAATCTCAGGTATGAACTATTTAGCTTTAGGTAGAAATAATTAATTCAAAGTAAATACTATACAGCAGAAGCAAACAAGGCTAAAGAGCGAATTATCTTTCCTAATTTTGTAAATTTAGGTAACTGTGTGAATGTTGTGATTACTAAGGTGTAGCTAGCTGTTAGAGCACACGAATTATACCAGGACAACTTCTACAAAAATCTGCAAGGAGAACGTACAAGAAAAGGACGTCAAGATGACTACGGTTACAACAAAGGTAACTGAATTCGTTTTCCTTAAAGGCCAACGCGCACTTAACCACGCCACGGCGCGCCACGCCGGACGGCAATTTTAAATTACATTGGTTGTTATGGAATAACGCGCCGTGGCGTGGTTAAGTGCGCGTTGGCCTTAACACGATCAAAGTCTGCTTTTACTTAGTTCCTTCGTTATTTTTGTAGTTTTTGAATGCTTCATTGCTTTAATTTTTTTTTTCATAACTGTAAGAAGTTAATTTGCCAAATGCCAAAATGTAACTTCAAATCCTTAATTGGCTTAATTGGTGACAAATAATTCGATTATTTTTAGGTTAGTAGTATTAAAGATTGCACATTTTCCTTCAGAAACCTTTCCTACCCGTAGGGTGTAAAGGTATTTTAGTACATTTACAAATTTACAAATATTACAACTAACATATTCGATACTTCATGATTAACTGAATTTATTATCTAAACTAAACGTCTTCTTCTTTAGCACGAACGAATTCTTGTTCTGTCAAGTTACATCTCTTTGTTGTAGTATTTCTTCCATTGTTTGGATTCATGTTTTTTTGTGGCCTTCCTCTAGTTATTCTAGCTGTAATTCTTGCCTCCCATATTCTTTTAACTTGTCTATCGTTGCCCATTCTTTCGAGATGCCTCAACCACTGTAGTTCTTCTGTTTTGCTTTTCTAGTAAGCGTTTCAACTTCTAAATCATTTCGTATTGTTTGACTCCTTATCTTGTCCCTTCTTGTGACCCCCTCACTCTTCTTAAGTACTTCATTTCCATGGTTTGCAATTTATTTTCATTTTTTTTTGGTAAGATCCAGGATTCACTACCAAAAGTTAAGGTCGGTTGATACATAGTTTTGTAAACTGTAATTTTTGTTTTCCTTGAGGATTTCTTTTTTAGTGTTCGCTATTGAGTAGTACAATTTTGTTGTATTATCTATTCTTTTTTTGTTTCACTTTCGTGTCTTCCTTCCTTATTTATTGTAACTCCCAAATATACAAATTCGACTGCCTGTTCTACTTTTATTATTTTGGACTTCTATATTTATTTCTATTTTTTTTTGCTATTACGTGGCCGTAGTTTTTCTGTAATTTATTTTCACGGTGTATTTATCAAGAGTTTCCCTGTAATCCCATCTCACTTGCTGCGAACGTGCATTCTGTTATAAGGGCCGTTCCTGCGATTTTTGCCGCTCCGTGCAAAAGATAAAATTGTCGTCCCCTTATGTCGTTTATAAAATAAAGTCGTAAATTTAGTAGCATTATATTTAAATATTTAACAAAATTTAAAAAATGCAAATAAGAATAAAACATTCACTTTTTTGCAATTTATTACCAACAAATCGTTAATAAAAATCACTGTTAGCTCTTAACTAAAAATTAACACAAATAAAACGAATAAAATAAAAAGTATTGACCAAACAATTATATAAATAAAAAAAAATGTTACATTAATTTTACGTGATTAATAATAAAGCTAAAGTAAAACGAAATTTTTTGGATGCAAATTCATCTATTAGGTATGGATGATACGTCTACATTTTGACTTAACTACTACTTTTAATTTTAAATTTAACTTACTACTATCTAAAATGTAGTTTAGAGTTTGGCTTTTACAAGGAATTAAAATTTTTTTTAGAATTTATAAAATTTGATGTGGAAAAATGCCGCCCCCGAATTTCTGCTGCCCCGTGCGAGTGCACGTGCTGCACCCCCGCCAGGAACGGCCCTGTCTGTTATGCTTATCTTTTCCATGTTTTTAAATCCTATCTGTAACTCGCTTATTCTTGATCTCGTCATCTGGTCTCAGCTAAAAAATCATCCATAAATGTGATGAACAACAATGAACTTAGGACTCCTCCCTGTCTTAATTCGCGCGTGTTTTCTTCTAACATAATTTCTATTATTCTTGCATAGACTTTTAATAGCATTAATTAATTTTCGTTCTACTCCTCTTCTTGTTAGGCTATTTCAAACCATATTTCTCGGTACTCGGTCGAATGCCCTATCTATATCTATAAATATCATGTATTTTAGCTTCCTCTATAATTCTGACAATTTAATCTCATGTTTTATAAAGCGGTAATATTTTTCCTTGTGTTCCATATCTTCCATATCGTGTCCTGCCGATTTTCGACTTTTGGTTTCCTTATTGCTGCGTGCAGTTTTTCTTTTCTCAATTGGTCGTTGTTTATTTTGTCGTTTACATCGATTGGTTCATTTTCATCTGATATTGTTGTTATCTATTCTTTCTCTTCAGGTTGTAGCAACTCACTCACTTGTTTGTTTGTAATTTTCGGTTTGTTGTATTTCCATTTTATCCATTTCTTTGTTTCATTTCCACATTTGTTCGTCTATTTTTAATTTTTGGTCTTTTGGCTTTTCTATCTTGATTGATTACGTGGATTGGAATGCCAGATTTAAATTAACAAATGACCAAGTTGATAAATGTTGTTTATTTGCTATATATACATTTCTTTTTTGATTCGGCTTGGAATATTTTTTAAATTAGAATTGGTTAAGATTTTAAAATTTATTAAATAATGTCTATTGTTACACGTATAATAGCCAATTAAATAAATCTTCGAAAGTAGGTAGTCACTAGTTAAGTGTTTTTGAATAAACATTTTTGTACAAAATAAATACAATATCAAATTCTTTACAAGTTAACTTATGTAAATTATGTGAATTAAAATTAAATCTGCAAATTTTGCCAATTTTTTGGTGATTTTGTTGGAGAATTCAAAGCTGTTTAAAAAGTACACCGATTAAACACTTTCATTAATAAAATGTTTACGTAAAATAATTTTCCTGAATTTACTATGATCGTTTGCTCAAGGAATCGCATTCAGTTTATCTCTGAGATAGTAAATAATTTGACTTTGGTAAAATTTACGTAGAAAATTAGGTACAGATCGTCACATTTAATCAAGGAGATCCCTCATTTTTTAAAATTATTCTAAAAATTAAAATAATGTCTAAATTTTCAACTTTAATATTTTTAAGTTGAATTGCTGCAAAACTCTTTGTAATATCTTTGTTTTATTTTTTGTTTCTCAATTCTACGTAAGATTTTGAATTTCAAATTTATTTATTATTAAAACGTTGTAACCAATTCAATCCAATTGGTTAATCTTAAGTTGGTCCATCTTCCTCAGCTGCTCGTGAAGAAAAGAAGACTTCATGTATATATTGTTTATTTACTTTCATGTGTGTATTTTGAATAAAACTGTTTTTGTTTTTTTTTCTATCCTAAGCGCTAGAAGTCTAATGCGTCATAATGTTGAATATTGCACTTAATATTCGCTATTTTGATGCATTTGGCTCTAAAATTGTTATTTTAGACATCCAAAATTACTCTTCAGTATTCGAAATTTACTTTTTAAATACTGAAAATAGATTTCGAATATAAAGTTGTTTTTTAATGTTTAGAATAAATTTTAAAATTAATTTTAGAACGTCTAAAACCTTGGGCGTTAATAGCTATTAAGACAACAAGTGTTTTATAGAAGGTTTAAAAATCAAGGTCGTAGTTCAAATCCGAGCGAACGAAGTGAGCCGAGGATTTGATAGACCGAGATTTTTAAACTATAAAACACGAGTTGTCTTCAAGATTTTTTCTAACACTAATATCTTTCACTAATATATTATGAGAAATTTTAATAATAGCTATTAAGACAACAAGTGTTTTATAGAAGGTTTAAAAATCAAGGTCGTAGCAAATCCGAGCGAACGAAGTGAGCCGAGGATTTGATAGACCGAGATTTTTAAACTATAAAACACGAGTTGTCTTCAAGATTTTTTCTAACACTAATATCAGACATTTTCTTTCACTAATATATTATTAGAAATTTTAATAAATTATTATTTGAGACGCGTCATAATACACAAAATGCGAAGATTGCTAAGCAACGACGTATTTAAAGGCATATAAAATACGTTGTCATTGACGACGTATTTTATAGAGAAAGCGTATTTTAAAGGAAACATAACAAGTGAGCTCTTATGCACCATAGAAACAGTATAAGATATTAGTGTTAGAAAAATTATTATTTGAGACGCGTTACAATACACAAAATGCGAAGATTGCTAGGCAACGACGTATGTTATAGAGAAAAGCGTATTTTAAAGGCCTATAAAATACGTTGTCATTTTAAAGGCAACATAACAAGTGAGCTCTTATGCACCATAGAAACAGTATAAGATATTAGTGTTAGAAAAAAATTTATTATAAACACAAATAATTTGTTAAATATTAGAAGTTTTAGACGTCAAAGGTTAATTTTGATTTAGGTTACGGTTTTATTTTGTTTATTTTAAAATCATGTTTGAATCTTGATATATTTGTAAGGTAAGGTTAGAATTTTTAATTAAAATTAGGTTAGAATTTTGTGCCGTTAGTGTAAATAAAAGATTTCCTATAAATAAATTTTTATGAATCTTAAATGCTGTGTAATTTTCTACCCAACTAAAATCCTGTAGATCAAATGAACCTTGAAAGTGATGTATAAAATTTGAAATTCCATGAGTTTGTGATGTTAGTCGCAGATGCTCTATACAGTGTGCCTCACTTTAGACGGCACCACCCCAGTATTTTTTTTATATATTATCGATTTAAAAAATCCCTAATACGACTTCTTCAATTTTGCTGTTTATTTTAAATCGTAGTAGAAAGTAACATACCCTAAAAGTACAATTTAGTGAGGGGTATAATCAGAAAAAAGAAATTTTTTAAATCGATAATATATAAAAAAAATACTGGGGTGGGGCCGTCTAAAGTGAGACACACTGTAGATACAGCCAAGACAAATGAGGAAAAAAAGATCAGATAAATTATGAAGCTAAAGGTTGTGGGTTCGATTCCCAATACCTGTCATACTAACTTAGCATTTTTTAGACACAAGGAGCACGCAGATTTGGAAGATGGAATTTAGTGTACGAATTACACAACTAGTGACAGTAACAATTGCCTTGCAGCGCATTTGAGGTAGGTTTTCTAATTTTTTTTAAAGTAGTATTCAAATGGAAACATGGGTACTTGTGTGATCATAAATTAATCAATGTGAAGCGTAGGTCAGAGGTTTTAGCATTGGGCTGTAAAACCAAAGGTTGTGGGTTCGATTCCCATCACCCGCCATATTAAAAATAATCGTTTTTGCACTCTAAGGTGCACTCAGCCTTTGGAATTGAGTATATGGGTTACATAACCGGTGGTAAATAATTAGTCGGCTTGTAACGATTCAAGTTTTTCGAACTTTTTAAAAAACAGGATTTAACACGGTAAAGGTAGGAACTTGCATCTTTGTCTTTCTCAATCCATATGGGATGATGCGAGCTGTGAAGGAAAATAGAATTTAAGTTGGAAACTACCAAAACCCTAAGATATGCTAGTAGTTTATACTTCGATTGTTAGGCATTGCGATCCAATTTTGTAGGGGTCGTCCTCCACCCGCCCCCTTACCAACCCTCCCTAATATATTAAGCTCCTCTATATAACTATCTTGTGTTTAGTTTACTTGTGACTGATAATTCTCCTGACATCTTTTAATTCAAATGTTAGTCTGAGATATATGCAAATTACAGTTTCCGCTTTTAGAATTATAGTACAAGAATTACAACATGGCGTAGCGATTTCTATTATATGTCCATACTTTGTCACGTGCACTACAACATTTAATGGGGGACGTTGTTGACCCTTGGCGCGCGGCTAGCAAACAGTGGAGAAGGGGGGTTTGAATCGGTAAACCCTTCAAATAGGGGTGGTCATAATCGGAATAAAAATAGGGCGCCACGACGGAAATCACCCAAAGATAGTTCCTCTAGGACTCGAAGGGGTTGGGGTTAGCTGGACCCCGCTGCAAGATGTGACTTACCTTGCTTAATGAAATAGCTTACTGAAATTCTTAAAACTTGTAGGCAGGCTCCCACTGTATACGTAAATCTTTACCAAAACACTAACACACAAAATATGATCGGGAGGCACTGAAAACACTGACAAGACCAAACTAAATTGACAATTAGATATTTAATAAATCAAAAAGGCAAAAATGGATACACAAAAGGGGCGACAGTTAACATGTTACGTCAAAAATAAATAATAAATGCGATACTTACTTTAAGGGACGATAGAATTGAGGGTACTACATTTACGTTACGTACGGCAAATCATTCACAAACTAAGCCCCTCAATCCCAGGCAGAATATAGGATTAACAAATATTAAACTAAAATTCAATCAGTAAAGCTAAATCTTTATACATGCAACATGACACAAATTTTAACTCGACTTTACTTAAAACTTGCGACAATGAAATCTTTAAAGGTGAATTGGTACTGACAAACTTGAACTACAATCTGAACACAAAAATCTTTACTCAAACACAAAATTACCAAGACAAACTAGTCAACCGTTTGCCAACGGTCCTCAACCTTTGCAATGTGAATATTATCAAAGCCGCCTAAAGGCGAATCACAAAGCCTTCACACATTATCGCCGGATCAAACAAATTGACCAGACATCGGCTACTCTAAAATTACAAGTTGCAAACAAAACACAAAAATAATAAAAAGGAGGTACTTTATGAAAGCAGAGTCTTTATTTTTGTGTGAAACTTCTATATTTAACAATTTGCGAACACAAAGAGAACTCCACACTTAACTTAATAATTATTAAAAGTAATATTTACCGGCACAACAAATACGAGAGAGCACTTAACTATTCTGAAGTGAGTCATATATATATTTTGTTTGTTGCCACCTTAAACATACGCTTACTGAAATTTACCATTGTTTTCTACACACCCCCTCAATGGTAAATCTCCAACCTTTTCAAGTCCTAACTCTTTGCAAAACATCTCAAAAGGTATTTTGCTTAGGGGTTTCGTAAACGTATCTGCTAGCTGTTTGTCAGAACTCAGATAGCCAAGGGAAATGTATCCCGCTTTTATCTTATCGCGTATGAAGTGAAATTTGATGTCTACATGTTTCAGCCTTTTATGAAACTCTGGGTTCTGGCAAACTCGGATAGCGGACTGACTATCTGTGAGTAATTTTACGCATACATCTTTGTTACATCCAATATTTAGATCACTTAGAAGATACTTAATCCAACAGGCTTCACTGGTTGCTGAACCGAGTGCTATATACTCAGCCTCTGTTGTTGATAAAGCAACGGTTGATTGTTTGTTTGAAGCCCACGACACTGTACAACCTAGTACTTTAAAAACATAACCCGAAGTAGATTTTCGGTCTACACCATCTCCGGCCCAATCAGCGTCTGTGAATCCTATTATATATTTCGGAACATTTGAGACATTAAACACTAAACTTAAATTCAACGTGCTCTGTACATATCGCAAAACCCGTTTTAAGGCTTGCCATAAATCTTGACTTGCACAGATTTGATACCTACTTAATATACTTATAGAAATACATAGATCAGGTCTTGAACACAGCATCGCAAACATGAGTGACCCTATGAGTTTCCGACATCGATTTTCAATTTCTGAATTTTCAGATTTCTCACGTTTTAATAAATCATGTTTAAAATTGCGGTCCATTGGGGTCGAACATTGTTTGCAATCCTGCATATTAAATTTTATCAAAACGTTCCTTAGATATGCCGTTTGATTTATAACAATTTTACCCTTGTTTATGTCTTGTGATATTAGCATACCTAAAAAATGTTTTATTCTGCCCAAATCTTTCATTTTAAAGCTTTGGGTTAAAGCTTGTTTTATCCTTCTAACTTCGTTCTCATCTGTACCGGCTAATAACACATCATCTACATATAATAAAATGTAAATTTTACAATGTTCAGTAACTTTAACATATAAACAATATTCATATTCTGATCGTATAAATTGTAATGACAACATAAGCTTGTTAAAAGTTGCATTCCATTGTTTAGGTGACCCTTTTAAGCCATATAAGGATTTCCTTAGTTTAAGTATTTTACCTTCTTTATATTCAAAACCTTTTGGTAATGAAATAAATACTTCGTCATCAACTTTGCCATTTAAAAAGGCACTACATACATCCAACTGAAAAATTGGAATATTTAAATAATTACGTCGCTAGGAAAATCCTTAGGCTTGGTAATTTAGCAACAGGGCTATAAATATCAAAATGCGATACATCAGTTTGTTGAAAACCTCGTGCCACCAGCCTGGCTTTATATGTCATATCACTTTCGCTTTCACCTTTTTTTTCTTTTGAACACCCACTTACACTCAATAACTTTCACATCACTTATGTTTTCTTCTTCTACCCACGTCTGGTTTTCTTCAAGTGCCCTGATTTCCTTTTTCACGGCTTCCTTCCACTTTTGTGACTCATTACTCTGCATGGCTTCATCATAAGTCCTAGGTTCTTCGTCGTATCCGATAGTTAATATACTGGTTTCATAATCCTCCAACTTGAGAGGTGGTCTTCTGATTTCCCGTAAATTATACCTCCTTGAGTTTCCTTCGTTATTTAAGTCATTGCTTGTGGTTTCGGAATCTGAGCCTTCACTCTCATTGAAGTTTTCAATGTTGTTATTTAACGAGTCATCAGCTCGTATATCACTATCGCTGTCTGACTTCATGCTTTCTATATAACTACGTTCCTCTTTGTTCTTATTATTTGAGCTTACTTCAGACCTTATTGCTTCTTGATTTAATTCCTTTTCAGGTAGGAAGATTACATCCTTATGAAGCTCAACTTTATTTTTATCTGTGAAGTATATTCGGAAACCTTTAACTTGTTCGCCATAGCCAATAAATATACCTTGCTTATTTTGTGTATCCCACTTTAACCTTGTTTCTTTGGGCTTGTGCACTGAAACTCTCATTCCAAACAGTTGAAACTCCTGAAAGTTTACAGACTTATTGTGCCATAATTCGAAAGGCGATTTATCTTTAACTGAGCTTGTGCCAGTTCTATTTAACACATATGCTGCCGTATTTAATGCTTCGGCCCACATATTTTTATTCATTCCATAAATCATGGAGAGAGCTGCTTCGACTAGGATTCTAATTTCACGTTCAGCCCTCCCGTTTTGTTGAGGAGTGTACGTGACGGTCCTCTGGTGGAGAATCCCATGGTTTGCGAACAAAGTCTTTATTTCATTATTTATAAATTCAAGACCATTGTCCGATCTAAAAACTTTCAACTTCGTTTCCGTTTCCCTTTCTGATTCTAAGATAAACAACTCTATTTTCTTTCTTACCTCCGATTTATGTTTCAAGAAATAAACCTTTCTATATGACGAAAAATCGTCCTTGATTACTAGGAAATATCGAGCTCCGCCCAATGACGTTACCTCCATAGGCCCACAAATATCGGCGTGTACTAATTCTAGCATTTTAACAGCCCTAGATTCACTTGGAGGGTAATGACCTCGATGTTGTTTTCCCGCAAGACAACTTTCACAGCTGAAGTCCTGGCTGTCATCTAAAAACTGAATGTTATTGGTATTTAACACTCGAATCACATGCTTCAGATTTTGATGTGCCAGCCTCTGATGCCACATACTTGCTTTTTCAATTTTTGTTATAACCTGACACACTGGGACGTGATTTTGGTTCTCACAACCACTCGCATCGGTGAATGACAGTTCTGACAGCTCGTGAGAGCTACGTTCAGTATTTCGAATGGTTGCATTCAACGGTTTAAAGTCCATATGATAAAGTTTATTCTTTTGAATTGCTCGTGCTCTAATCATACCCTTTTGATCGACAAATTCACACTTTTCACTGTTCGAAATCATGGAAAAACCTTTATCGAGGGCGCAACCGACTGAGAACAGATTGAATTTTAAATTAGGCACATACAATACACTTGATAAAAACGTTTTAATGTATGTATGTCCGTTATTTGCATTTAGCGTAACGCTGCCAATGCCTTTAGCTTCTAGTACTGTCCCGTCGCCGATTTTTACTTTCACGTTACAGTTATTTTCGGTTATGCTTGTGAACAAATTTCGATCGCAGCACATATGTTCAGTAGCTCCAGAATTCAAACACCAATCAACAAACGATACATTTGCCGAATCTCCTATAAATGCATTAACAGTGGGAGACTTGTCCTCTTTGTCTTTCTTTTCATCTTTGTTTTTCCTGAACCAGCAATTATTTATCATATGTCCAGTCTTCTTGCAGTAAGTGCATTTCTTGGTGTCCTTCTTCTTAAAACATTCTTTGGCATAATGCCCTACCTTTTGACAGTTATAACATTTTCTTTCACCCCCTTTAACATAGGTTTTCTTACTACTTCCAGTCAGTGCTGTAACTTCCTCCGTATTTTTGACTCGTTCTTCCTCTATCAAGAGTCTTGATGTCAGCTCCTTTAACGATTGCTTCTCTATGGGTACTGACTCCCAAGCTGACCTAAAATGTTTGTAATTGTCTGGCAAAGCCATCAGTAGCTTGGTTATTACCATTTTATCAGAAATGTCTTCCCCAGCTTGCTTTAATTTATTCCTGATTTCCTCTATTTGGGAAATATAGACCGATACCGAATCTTCAACGAATTGTAACTGAAAAAATTTCTGTTGTAGCAGGTGTATACTTACAACAGATTCCTTATCGTAAACAGACTTCAGTTTCTCCCATATCATATTTGATGAAGTACAGGATAATATAAATATGTGTTAGTGGCCCTTCGTCCATCCTCGTCACTATGAGTTCTTGAGCTTTTGCGTCGTTTTTGTCCCATTTAGCAACTTCCTCGGCGGGTTCTGTTGACCGTTATGTTCCATATTCGCGGCTTCTTGTGCACGTGTTTACCGAGAGTATCTAACCTCGTTTTTTTTTATTTTATTTTATTTTAAACTTTACACAAACACACCCTAGAACAACTACAAAGTGTCTGGGCCCGTAACCTATGAAATCAGAGTCTTTATTTTTGTGTGAAACTTCTATATTTAACAATTTGCGAACACAAAGAGAACTCCACACTTAACTTAATAATTATTAAAAGTAATATTTACCGGCCCAACAAATACGAGAGAGCACTTAACTATTCTGAAGTGAGTCATATATATATTTTGTTTGTTGCCACCTTAAACATACGCTTACTGAAATTTACCATTGTTTTCTACATACTTACTAAACTTCAAACCCAACTGAACAACATTGATAGAGGCCTGTCCGCAACCGGCAATCGTAGGAATTGAAACAGTTCTCAGAACTACAATTTGTTGAAAGATTTTGTTGTTAGGTAATTTTGAAATACACCTATACCACTCCCTTATGAGACACCACTGAAAAATAAATCATGATAAATTCGTGTTGCCAATGTGACAACAATTTAATGTGGCGGGAAATTCAACCTGTCTTCAATCAATGTGGATCACATATAATGATATGATATTGCTATTAATTATCATTGAATTCAAAAGTCAACTTTTATAGGCAAAAATTATTATTTTCAGATGAGAATCTAATTATCTCATTCTTAACACGAGACTAATACATATAATCACTCAAAAATAACTTTGTGCGGTAGAAAGGCAACTTAATGACAAAAGACGTACATCGCTAAAAACTATGATATTATGCTATCTCTTTGTGACAATTTATAATGCGTACCAGCCTCAACACCGAAAGGTACCTATAAGTGGTTAACGATTACATACATACATGTCAATTTTGGTTAATTTTGTACAGGAAATCAGAATTCCCAAAATAATTAATATTTCTAGAAAGCCTTCGGTCCGTTCTTTATATTTTCTTAGGCGTGCAAAAAGGTAGCACTTTAGATACTTGCCGTAGAGATAAATTACTACAAATTAGAAATTTACTAGTGTTAGAATGTTCTTAATTACATATTAGTTTAAGTATTATAATCTAAACCGCAAATATTTACGTGTATGGCTGTATGCTGTAAAACATCCATGTAAAACCATCAAGTATATGCCTATTAACTATTAATAGTTTTACAGTTTTACTACAGTCTTATACAACAGATATTTCGTCAGCATATCATTGCACAAATGCGCCTACGCGTGTATGAAACCAGTTATACAAGGGTCAAATCAACATGTTTCGAGCCACTGTAATAATGCCGTTCTGTGGACTCTTTTTTTGGCGCATGCGGTTAAAAGTTTCCGTACGACGGCCCGCACCCCGTAGAATGCCTGGCTGCTCTTAACCTAACTATTTTAAAGGACCACAGAACAAGAAGGGACCTTATTGAGACCTATAAAATCCTACATAAGTATTATACATGTGATATAAACGCCTTTATAGCCAACACAACCATTTACGAGGGCATAGCCTTAAAATTAATAGTGAGAGGTGTAACCTATTGCAAAGAAAACGCGTCCTATGTAATGGGGTTGTGTCACAATGGATTTCAATGGAATCAGCTGAGTGAAGATATCGTCAGCACCAAATGTAGCTACCTTTAAAAAAAGACTCGATAAATTTATAAATATGTCAAAAGTCATGATCTTAGCACGAAATTACAATTACGGCACTTCTTATATGTAATTATTGTTTTCTAATAGGTATCATATCATGTATTAAATTTGAATAGCAGTTTATCGGCTTTGCTGCCTACTGTTTTTAATAAATAAATAAATTAAAAATAAAATAACAGATTTTCACAATCGGTACTAGACATCCTTAAAAAGTTTTTAAAAATAGATCTTAATTCACCAATCATGTCGACATCATCTTCTTTTAACCTTTTCACTGCGGCCGACTTCAGCTAACCCCCCTGCACGGGAGACTTTTCGGCGTTAGGTAGGCGTGTGCATGCTCGTACATAATAACGTGTACACTCGCTAAAATGTGACTTAGATTACACAAACTACACAGATCAGTAGTTTGTGGTAGACCAAAGTCGAAGCTGCAGCAACTGCCGAGAAGCATTGAACCTTCCCACACCACTACACAGCAATATACGGCCTACGCAGTTACGTAAAATAGAAAACGAAAATAGTCGGCTTTCGCGGTAGAGACACGTAAACTCAGAGCCCCCAATATTCGTCTTTTGCAGTCAAAAGGTTAAGATTTTGCGATAACTTTTCAGTAACATTATTTTGCCTCTGTTGTAAAGGTTTTACTCAATATCGACGGTTACCTTTCTTTTTCTTTAACAAAAGATACGATATACCTATTTAAAAATAAATGTTCCTTTTCTTCTTATATACGAAACGTTTAGGTTAAAAACAGATGGAGTGATTTGTGTCAAGTCGATTCGACATATCCTTCTACCTAATCAGCTTAAACAATACACATTATATTCGACACGGGGCGGCGGTCGATTCGACGTATGATTTCCCCGCGACAAACAGGAAGACTAAGATTAGAAATTGTTCATTATTACGATCCATTCTGAACTAAGTTTACTTACAAAATGATGAATTTTTGTGTTTTAACGATACAGTGCGTCGCTGCCACGCCATAAGGTAACAGGACACCATCAAATCAGCACTGTTTCGGCATGGGCATTCTGTGCGAACCTTTGTTAAAATTCGTCGCATCGACGTAAACCGCTTGGTCTGTGTTTTCCCTTACTTTGTCCGTTTAGTGTAAACTGAACTAAAACTAGACAAAACAGAAACCGATTTTTGTTCGTTTGTTGTAAATGCGAGCCCTATCAAAACACAATTGTTTAAAAACAGTTTGCGAGAAACAAAACTGTTCCAAGTTTTGTATCAAACGGATAGTTTGTGTTGTTTTTGTTCGTCTCCTTGGTGGAAACCTGGTATTAGAAACAAAAAAAGAAAAACATTTCTTACTATGTTCTTTATTAGTGAACAAGTGCAAATACATTTTTAAAATGTTTTAAAACGATTCGTCAGTTTGAAAAATATATAAACTGACAGCTCCTTAAATTATAAAAATTATAGAACAAACGTGCTTTATACCTACTTTAATACTAAGCTATTGTTGGGTATGTTTACGAAATTAGCTTAGCGCAAATAGGTTTGGGCCCTCTACATAAGAAAAGTAACATAATTACAAATCGATGCAATATAAATAAAAAGTGATGTACTTATTTCTATTTTACAATTTTGAATTACAATGCACATGTAATGCGGAACACTTTTCAATCAAAACAACTTGAAGTACCTACATTTATCACTGGCAGAAATGGCAATGCTAGAATGTAATTGTATGAGGATTTTAACAGCCTATACATTCTGTACAAAAAATTCTTAACGTAAAATACATTCAAATTATACACATACACTTCTTGCGCTATTTAGGTAACAAATGTTTATAATTATTACTATTTTGTTATAAAAATTCTAATTTAGGCCTTTTCCCATTCATTTTGATTATATAAAATTTTAGAAACTTTTAGCATACCTACGCATTAAATAAAATTTTAGCATTCGTTACATAATTGCATTACTGCCCTTTTAATGCAACATTATTTACAAGTTGTAGCTAAACCTACGATAATTAATAATTTTTAAAATGTTTAAGTCGGTATAAAGAAACCGTAGATTTCTTATTGCCGAAGGCAATAAATCCACCTCCTGGTGAGAAATTTAAAGCAGTAATATGGCCTAATTTTGTGCCGAATGGTGGGAAATTATTAAATACGGAACCTGATCCAACATGGAATAGGCGCACTGAATTTTCTACATCCATTGAACTAAACGCAATTGCTTCTGATGACGGATTAAATTTGATATCTGTTATGCCTGTTGTTAAATTAAAAATAGTTTTCCTCGGCTTTGGTAATTTATTGTGCGTAACATCATCGACACCGTACAAATTGACAACACCTTGTGTTGACCCGGCTGCAATAAACTGATTGGAAGGTGCTACAGTTAATGTTGAACCTGCTATACATCCCTCGTCGACCCACTTATGTTTAACACGACCCATATTCATATCCCATATGGTAACTTCACCAGTAGCACTATGTCCATATAAAAGATTTCCTGTTGGGTTAAACGCAAGCGCTGTTACTTCACTATCTTGCTTTAATAATCCTACACGTTCTTTTGATTTACTTGATAATATATGAACTTCTCCCCATTTTCCTGCAACAGCCATATGCTTGGAATCGGGGGATAAAACAAAATTCTTACATTGTGTAAGACCATGCGGCAGAGGCACCCTTATTGCCTTAGCTGCCATTAAATCGTAGCTATAAATGTGCGATTGACGAGAACCTAAAATCGCTTCATTACCATCAAAAGCAAACTGCGCACATAAAATTGAAAACCGTTCAAAGGCAACACTATGTAGTTTACTATTACGTTTACCATCAACTGCAAACAATGACGCTATGCCTGTATTACCAGCAACAAGTGCCGCACTAGATTTTGGATGAAATTCGATACAATTTATAATTCCTTCACTGTACGTTTCGCTATTTAAATCTTTCACCTTTTTGAATTCAAGCGTATGTGCAGATAAATTTTGTTTTGCAGTTTTCTTTATAAAACCACAAGTTCGTAGTATTTCATCGTCAGAATCTGAACTATAATCTTTGTCGTTTTTCAAAGCCGCCCACCTAGGAGTTCCAATAACCGTTTCAAATTTGTGTTTAAGCAAGTTAGAGTATTGATTTGATCGATTATTAATACCACCTTTAGGAAGCCTTCTACTTTGGGAATCTAATGCGTAACCTACTTCTATACCATCATCGTCTTCATCCATCCAAGCAGGTTTCCGATCATCGCTGTCATCACTATCGTTATCAACTACACCTGAATCTGGAGTTAAAGTTACAGACTCTGAACAATGCTCCTGCTCTGCCTCTTCTAAACTTTTCAGAAAACT
Organism: Melanotus villosus; assembly: GCA_963082815.1. Lineage (NCBI taxonomy): Eukaryota > Metazoa > Arthropoda > Insecta > Coleoptera > Elateridae > Melanotus > Melanotus villosus. The sequence continues at coordinate 42,733,660 of OY720425.1, forward strand.
TGTTGAACCACCAAAAAGGATGTTTGAAAGTTGTTCTTCTTCGGCTTGGGCTTGTTCGTTGAAAGGTTTAAATTTATTCTTTGGGGCAAGTATTTCAAACTCTGGATCACTAGCTTTGCCTTCATGTTTTCTTTTTCTATTCTGTTTCGGCATTTTTTAACAAATACTGAAATGAATCAAACAAAAATGTGAAAAATCTAAATAGCACACAATGTGAATATACCGTCAAATGTCAAAAAGAGTATAAGTTTTGTCATGTTGCATAACCTATACTAGCATGTTTATTATACACTAACGCATTTATCCTACGTGCATATACCTCTATCTAATGGCAAAAGTTATAATGAAATTGCTATTTGTTGAAATCGATTTATTAATTGGTAATTTTGAATAAATATTAGTATTATTGTAGATCTTCTCTTCTTCGAGTGCCTTGACCGTTGTCTATCGTTGGCAATCATGTTGGCAACCATATTTGCTGCTCTGAGAAGCTGTCCTACTGTGGATTGTCCGTACCTACCACTGTCTCAAGTTTTTTAATCATGAGGTCCTTCGTCTACCAGGGTCTCTTCTGCTGTCTATTTTCCCTTGTATTATAAGATGTAGTGTTTCATATTTTTCTTGATGTCTCATAATGACTGAAATACTCCAGTTTCTTTCGCTTCACAGTCTTAACGACCTCCATTTCCCAAGCAATTTTGAGCTGTATGCTGTATTCGGTATACCCACATCTCGAAAGTTTTTAGTCGCTTAAGTAGTACTTTTGTTAAGGTCCAGCACTCTGCTTCATAATACAGCACCGAGAATGTATGATGTAACCATTCGAATCCGAAAGGGCAATGCTATATTATGACTGAAAAGAGTTTTCTTCATACGTAGTAATATAGGTGGAGCACATTCAACGCGTCTTTTTACTTCTATGGAGGGACTCAATTCTTCATTTATGTTGAATTTCAGATGCACTGCTTTTTTGACTTTTTCCAGCTGTACCTGCACCGTTTATTTGAATGTCGTTGTTTTTCGGTATATACCTACCTAGTTCTTACTTATTACCATATGTTTAGTTTTCGACGTTTTAAGCTTTAGGCCGAAATCTTTGCAGGTTATGTTGATCCTTTCTATAAGTGTCTGAAGAACTCCGTTGTTACTTGCAAGAATCAGAACGTCATCGGTATATCTATATATCTAATATTGTTTAGCGTCTTTCCATTTACTATGATTCCCCCATTTACATCGTGTAACGCTTCCTTAAATAGCTCTTCTGAGTACAAATTGAAAATGAGTAGTAATAATACATATAGGTACACAACCCTGTCGTACCTACTGTCTACTGCTTCTGTTATTTGTTGCCCCACTCTAGCTGTGGGTGTTTGGTGCCAATGTAGGTTACCGATTATCCGCGAATCTTTGTCAGTGATTCCAGTTGTTTTGAGGATTTGCAGGAGTTTATCATGTCGTACCTTACGAAAAGCCTATTCAAAGTCGATTAGGCATATGTATAATGTATATGCATGTATATGCACATCACAGTTGACATTTTGGCAACGTGTATCAACACATCTGTAAAAAAAGTTTCCCTTGTCACCAGTCCGCCTCGGAATCCGAATTGAGATCCATTTAAATTTTCCTCTATTCTTTGGTATATTCTAGCATGAATGACACGTGAAAATACTTTCAGAAGGTGGCTCATTAGGCTTATGTTATGATAGTCTTTACATTTGGTAGCTCTATTTTTTTCTTTGAAATCGTAATAAAAGTAGATTCCAACCATTCTGTTGGCAATATTCCTGTATTGTATATTTTATTGAATAAGTTTGTTAACATTGTCATTCCTATTTCCCCTAGCATTTTTACATTTTTAGTATTTCACATTTTAGTCAATCTGCTCCAAGTGCTTTATCACTTTTTGGTAGTTTTATTGCTGCCACTGGTGGTAGGGCTGAACAATTTTCTCGTTCATGCCTTGGAGCAGCATTAACCTATCGGTTTTGACCAGTTTTGACTGCTTGCCGGTGTTACGTGTTTTACATGGTTCATCGGTGTTTTTGGGGTTGGCTGCCTAGACGATGTCCAATACTCGTCTAGGTCTCTGAAACGGCTGCTGTTGCTGCTCAGCTTGCTCTGCTGCTGCTGCTGCTCAGTTTTATTGCTCTTTCCACCTTGTCTTTTGTAATATCTGGTCCAGTTCTTACATTATTCATATTGTTTCCTGTATTTCTATCGTCATTTTTCCATATTTCTGATTTTTTATGGTCTTCTGTTATAAGCATTAATTTCTTCATCATTTTCTAAGCCTCTATTGTTTGTATTTCTTTTTAATCCCGTAACTTCTTTTAATTTTTTTTGAAGGTTAAACATACGTTTTTTGTCACAATCCTCTATTTCTGAACATTGCTTGTTGTACCATTCTGCTTTTGCATGCCTTATTTTGCCTCTAATTTCTTTGTGAATTTTGTTGTACTCTATTTGATTTCGATCTTTGTGTTTCCTTCTCTCGTCCATAAGATACAAAATCTCTTTTGTCAACCATCTTTGTTTCTTATCATGCCCCTCTTCTTTGAAAGATTCCTGTATGTTAATGATTAGTAGGTATACAATACATAATATATCTTTTATCCGATTCACCTGTGTTTTTATATCTTCTTGTTCCTTTTGATTGTTGAGGTTACCTTCTATTTTCTCTGTGGCGTTTCGGCATAAATCTGAGTCTTTTAATTTTTCTCGATTCAATCTTGGTATCAGTGGCGTAGTGAGGCATGAGCGGGCCCGTGTCTCAAACTACCCGCGGGCCCTTGTCTTTGCTGTCAAAATAATAACAATGAAACCCTCAATAATAATAATAATACCATTAAAAATATTATTTGACTACTTTTATTTTTACATATAAGGTGTGAAATAATGGCGTCGTCGTAGCATATTTCAATCGCGTTCCAACTTCATACTGACACTGAACACTGAACTCGGCAAGTAAAGTGAGTCAAATCAAAGGACCAAAAACGAAACAGTTATTTAAGTATCAAGGGCGGTAGGTGCGTTTTACCGGTCGAGGGTAAATGTGTGGAGACCGACGCGTAGCGGAGGTCTCCATTTTTTACCCGAGACCGGTAGCACCTACGCCCGTGATGCTTATTACAATTTTTGCATGATCCATGCAATACGCAAAATATATGTATATTAGTAATTATTGGACATGAACAATGACATTATTGAAATCCAACGATTTACAATTTACAGTTCACTAAGCTGGTTTTGATTCGCCCTAGGTATTCCATTTCCCCGGTATCACCCATATCTGGCAGACATTCTTCTATCCACTACCCGGGGAAGAACCCGATAGGGGACCAGCATCCCCACACGGGATTATTGCAGATAATAATACTATTTAAATGGCAGTAGACTGTCATATTCTTGTTCTTTTTAAACGACTCGGCGCGGCGTCGTGAACTTTGTTATATCCCCCTTATACTAGGGAAATGTGTTCTCTGCAGTTGTTTCCCGTTGCCTTCTGCAGAATTTGTGACCGTGTAGAAAGCGTATAATAATGTACGTGCCTTGTTACTATCTGAAGTCGACCACTCGCTCAGGTATCGACCTCGAACAGTGGGAAATTCTTTATAAAAATCCTTACCACTGTGTGAGATTCGAACCCAAGACTCCTAGTTAGGAGCCCAACGCTCATATCACTGCGCCAACGAGCATACTTGTTATATTACTAAATGAACTAGTTTCGTACTACCTTGTGTTGCTTTTTGCTTTTTAGGCATAAGTTTATGCTTATCTAATACAAATTTTTGTTTATAGAAACTGCAGCGTCTGCTTGCTCTTTCGGAGTTCTTTTACGCCTTCTTAGAGACCTTAAAGCGTTGAAATGGGCATCATTTATAAAAGTTCTACTAATCAAACCTTTGATTATATTGTTGGGGTAAGTACTGTAATATAGTAACGTAGTGGTTTCCACCAATAATGTTAAAGGCTAGTAAAAATAAGTTAATTTAAATTTAATAGAATTACTGACAATTCTTAAGTGCCAACGGCGGTGTATTTAACCAGCGCCACGTGGGGGTTTGCTGCGAGAGGTTTTATAATAAAATTTGGATTCAATTAACATAACATGTATTGTCCGACTTTGAATTGGTTTTGCAAGATATTATTTAGAGTTAAAATTAAAGATAAACACTTAGACAATTTTAGAGATACGTTTTTTATTAGCAAGTCTTACTATGAATTGAATTACATTAAATTAAATACAGAAAAATACTCTTACATAAAAATCGTACGAAACACCACTAGTACGAAGGACCTGACGTCTTAAGGACATGATCGTTCTTCGAGGACCACACCAACCATGATGAGCTCTGTCAAGGCAGTTCCTTATATAATAGTCAGCTCCCACCTTCCAGGATGATACTATGTGCATTCACCTTGAACCATGAACGTGCTAATCTGTAGTGTATTTTGAAGAATGTTAATTCATCATTTATACAGCTGTTGGTATCATGTTTCAGTTTCACAGCGATCATTCGCGTGCATGTTTGGATGCCTTTATCTTAACTAACACGTCATATCAACACACGTGGCAATGCATTGCTTGATGCCTACTGGAACGTCGCCGTATCACAATATGATATTCCCATTTTATCCAACACTCCCTTAATAACTGAAGATAGGCAAGACTTATGTTGCTTTTTAATAATACGATCTCATGCGGTAAAGCACTAAACATTCGTTCTTTGTTTTTTTCTTTATCCTTATGTCCTTCTGGGTGTTGGCCACTGTGTCTTATCTAATTGTCCTACTTTCTCATTCTCACCAAGTGGGAGGAAAGTGACGTTAACGGAGCAGTCGGGTAACCCATCCAAGTATTGACCCGAGACAAAGAAGCTTAACTCTCGTGATCGTACTTGACTGGGGTTCCTAGCCACCACAACTCGGGACCTACTAAATATTTCTTAAATTTAATGAACAAGGTGAACTTCTAGAAAGCATAGGTTTCAAATAAGTTCAATATTCGTGAAAATTTTAGTTTACAACTTTATTCATTTTCGTGCTGGGGTTACCAAACTAGCAAACAATTCGGGATATTTGCCAGTCATTTTAAACTTAGCAACAATTGTTCATTCTAATAAAGATTAATTATTTTGAAACATTAAATATAAATTATTCAAGTGGGTTAAATTCAAGTTGTCAGTTGAAATGACTTTTCCAATCAAATGCAAAATTTTCAGGTAAATTTAGGGGTCATCCTGTTACTAATACTACTATCATTCTGCATTTTAGCTGTGAGTATAACATTATAATTATTTATTCAACACAGCCTTAAATTATAAGACGGAAATGTAGCCTTCTGTTATGTTGAAGTATTTTTTAAATCTAGTGCTGAAAAGATTTCCACTTCTTAGACAAAACGGATTGTTTTTTGTACAGTTACTCGTATACTCGTAAGTATTATCTTAATTTTTTTACAGATTAAAAACATATTCTGTTCTTCGAGAGAATTTTCGTCGTCTGCTTCCAATCACATTACAGCTGTCAGCAGGACTCCATGCGAATGCAGATCGTGTCATAGTATTTTAAGATATCGGACACGTTACGAATAATTGATGCAACCGAATATTTTTAAGATTAATCGGTAATTTAAAATGAAAATTATGAATATATTATGAAATATTTATCAATGCAATAAAACAGTATTCCTTGAGAAATGATTTACTTAACAAATCCATTGTTCTCGCACAACAGATTAACAAACAAACAATTTTCTTTGCTCTTTACTTATTTATTGGAGGAGTTAAGGATCTTAACGTGCGTCAACTGTCTGAACTATCTTGATGGGAATCAAACCCTAGATCGTTTGTTTACAAGGTTTCTTGCACCACCGAGGTCGGCAAAAATATTTATATTAGAAGCGCTTTTAAGCTGAAGCAAAGGATTATATAATATTTCTTCAACCATCTATCTTTTCCAATTATTTTATTTTCTACTAACCGAATGTTTAGTGTTCTTTCATTGTTCTGTAAGTTAAAACATGAGAATTTTACCGATTTCCAAATAACTAAATGTGTAACACAATGGTTGTTCTGTAGTAGGGCGGAATCCTGTGGATGGGTACTGTAACTCCTTCCTACAATAATATGCTACTTTTAGTAGCAATTAGTTATTAGACTTCAGTAATTAATAATTGATCAAATCTGGTAGCAATAACCACCCATCGACAAACTGAATATTTTAGACAAAAATCCTATTAAAGTTAGTAAATCAAGAAAGAAAGAAATTTATATTAAAAATAATAATGAAATCTAAACTTAAAAAATATAAAGTAAATCAAAAAAGAGTGGAAAATTTGTAGAACGAAAATACCAAGGTTTATGAGATCTACCCCAGGACTCGAACGTCAAATCCACCTGCACGAAAGGTGAATTTTAAGCAGTGGCGGCTCGTGGCTTGAAATTATGGGGGTGCTGCAGCTTTCAAAATATACTTACATACCAGTAACGATCCTTGATATTTTTAAGGTGCATTTTAAATAAAACAAAACAAATCGAAATTGTACTCAATTACTCAATTTATAAAAAAATAAGCTTACAGGAAATAAAACGAATTAAACGAAATAAAAAGAATTCTTATTTAAATATAAAATCCATTCTGCGATTTTTAGCTTCACAAAATTTTTCGATCACCTTTTCATTAAAATTTTTTATTTTTGAAATCATGCTTTTTTCAATGGAAATCATCGACAGAGCAGTTAATCGTTCTTGCTTCATATTATTTCTTAAAAATGATTTTATCCTTTTTAAAGTTGAAAAACATCTTTCCGGTTCTGCTGTAGTCATAGGAATTGTAATTAATATTTTTATAAGTTTGATTGTTTCAGTAAAAACCCTTGACACATTTTCTTCAGTTAATAGATTTAATAATGCAAGTAAGCCATTAAAGTTGTGAAATTCTTTTCTAGAATAAAATAATAACATCTGGAGTACATCGACCTTTAATTTTTATTTTAATTTTTTCAGGCAGTGACAATTGGGAAAATGTAATTTTTTTAACATATTCAACAGTAACACCCATGTCACCCATCGTAACGTATTTAAAATAATATTTATTACATATTTAATTGTATTTTTCTGTAACAAATATTTAAATGTTAGAAAAAAAACAGAATATTATCCTACGTACCTATACGAAAGATTAATTCGCTCTGAATAAAAACATACAAATTAAATCACAAATAAGCTGACGCTGCTGAGATAGCAGATTTCGGGCTAGTTATTATGCTACAAATTCCTGGCGAACAACGATGACGCTGTACACTGTAAAAGACAGCAGCGTTCGCGCTACTTATTATCGTGTGTTTATAGAACAAACAAGCATGCGCGGAACATTCAGAGAATGTACGTTTTCGAAGCTATTAACTTCGGCAGCGTCTCTGAACTCCGCGGAGCTTGCTTCGACGCGACGTACGTACATTTCGCAGCGTCTCTGAATGGAATCTACAGCTTCGGTTAAAATAATTCCTTTTAAAAGCGGTTTAATTAATTAAATTTATGTAATAATTATGCAAAATATTGAATGATTGTTATATTATTGATATTTTCAAGTACAAATTTAATAGGTAATTAATTTCCGTATTTTGTTCTGGGGGTGCTGCAGTGTCGCAGCGCTTATGGACCAGCCGCCACTGATTTTAAGTCACCTGTTATATCTTGTTGGAAAGCTTTTAACGTTTCAGCATTGGAGGGTATAACCTGTTATCAGTTAGTCTGAGGGAACGAGGCCCTAATCGCTGGGCCAGTCGCCAAGCAGAGATTGAACAAAAGTCTCAGAACTGGACGAACTGCAGGGAAAAGGACTTGACGAGAAGCAAGAACAAGAATGGTAACCTGGAACATACAAACATCAAATGAAAGGAAGGTGGGAATGGTTGGACGGGATGATAAAATATATAATTAGTATCTTTAACATCAACAGAGTTAAGAAGAAAGGAAATGATGAACAAATATTGGGACAAGGATTCCAGCTACTATTTTCAAGACCGGATAACTGAGCAAAAAGTAGGGTAGAAATAATATTAAATGTGTAGGTAATTCAAAGCACAGGCACAATGTGAAGCAGTTGAAACTATAAGAAACGTCCACATAAATAGAGTTCAGATATAACGAACCCTGAGGACCCAGGAAATTCAGTTCGTAAAAACCGACTCTTCACTGCTCATACATTATTTAATAGAAAGTAAAAATTCTGAGAAAACGTACATATAAACAAACTTCAAATTTGATCATGGTCGGTCTGTTTTTTCTGAATTTATTTAGTTTTAAGCTATTTCTTTCTTAAAAAAGCAACAAATTCAAGTAAAGTAGTATCAAATTAAGCGTATTTTTTTTTGTCTTTCGATTGATGCCACTATCAATCCTATCAACACAAACGGGGAGTAGGAATATGCATATATACGATTTCCTATGCTATTTCCCTATGTTCGCCCCTTAGGTCAAACACCCGGTATGCTCCGACAGAGGGTTCAAACATCAAACCAACAAAAGAATGCAAGAGGCAAGAAAAATGATTCAACCTCTGCTTATATGGAGACTAAAACGCTAAAAAGCTAATGGTCATGGAAGCTTAGGAAAATATGAATGGTCGAATTTTGACTAAGAAATGAGTTGTTGAAAGGATATTTTACGTCTAACAGAGATTAGCGGCCTTTACACGGAAGGGATTACCCGCGTTATTAGGGACGCGCGATAATGCGTGTGAATGAACGCGCGCAAATTTGGACGCGTAAAACTGCCGCGCCGAAAAACTTGAAAATTTACGTCTTGCTCGGTCGTGCGGTTAAGAATGTGTAAAAATTTATCGCGGGAGCAAAAGTGCCCGTGTAAATGCAAAACTGTGTTCAATCGCTCGTGATCGGCTTGGCGCGTAGAATTTGTGAAATTTACACACTTTTACTTATTAAGAAACATAAAAAATTAAATAAAATGTCAGATTTTTTACAAAATCGTTATGTTCTTGCAATAATTGCAGCAGGTTTAACGATGCCAAAAACAGAACAGAAAAAGCGCAATCGAAAATTTTGGGTTAAGGATTATCGGTAAGATTTCTTTTTTTAGGTAAATAATATATAGGGTGTTTACTAAACACGCAGCAAAAATTAAGGGGGTTATTGCTTGGGTTATTTTAAGATTTTTGTGTCCTTGAATGATTTTCGGAAAGACGCTTTGTTGCGAAGATACAGGGCGATAAAAGATTTTCGACAAGAAACGGTACTTTATTACTTTCAAGATTCTTAATTACAAAAACTGCTGAAAATGACTACCACATTACATTTCTCGTTGTCAATGGTAGGTATATCCTCTAGAAACCCAGGTAGTGATTCTTCCAAAAAATTTCGATGCACTTCAGCGGTAAGTCTTCCCGGTTGAAATACCGATCCAATTAGTCAGTCAACTACAATTCCAACCCAAATGTTTAATAAAAATTGATGTTGGAAACCATCTTCAAGTACCTACCACATGTGGGTTTTCATCAGCCCACACAAAGTTATTATGGAAGTTCCTAATTGCATTTCTGGAGAAATTTGCTTCATCGGTAACAAGAATCAGCGCCAGTAGTTGAGGGATTTGAACCAATGTATGCAGATATGCAGAAGCCATTGACAAAATTCAATACCTGGAGGAAAATCAGCAGGAATAAGTGCCTGAATGCCCTGAATATGGTATGGATACAAGCACTGCTACTTCAAAATTTTCCACACAGTCCTATTACTGACATATTGAACGCATTTGCCATTTTTCTAGTAGAAGTATATGGGATCTTCCTTTACCACGTTCAGCAAATTTTCTTCCAATGCGTATCAGTCATTTCGGCGTTCGTATAGCGATTCAGATTAGAGTATAGAGCTTCACTAAGAAATGTTATGCCTATACCATATAAAAAAAATAAAATTATATTTATTTATACTTACCAAAATTGCGCACGCGAAACGAAAATTCGCCAGAAAAATTAACTTCACGCGCTTTCTTCGATGCAATCGCGCCACTGATCACTCGTTTAAACCCGTCTTAAAAATCGTAATTATACAAAGAGTTATACGCGCGCGATTGAATGGGCTTTCCTAAATTCGCGCGGTTAAAACTTCCCGTGTAAAGGCCGCTATTATAGATTACTTATCCCAGGCACCAAGCTTTATGTAAGAAAATCCAATAAGCCAAGGAGACATAAAAAAATTTGACTTAATAGATTAATCAAAGTGAATACTGTAGAAACCTGCCAAACAAAAGTAAACGAAGCTATAAAAGAATATAGTTAAACTGAAGACAATTTAACAACAAGAAGGCTAATGGCAGAATAAATTAGAAATACTCAAAACGATACCACAGAACAAGAATAACAGAATTGTGGGAAGATGAAAGTAAAAGGTAAACAGCAATGAACGAGCCAATAAACCAAGGAAACACAAAAATTAGGAATAAATGAATTAATGAAAGTGGATACAGCGGAAATACATTAAACCAAAGTAAACGAAGTCCTAAAAGAATGGAAGCCACAGAAGATTGAACAACAAGAAGGTTAAAGGTGGAGTGCTGAGAACAAATTAAAAATACGATATAACAGAAAGAAGAATAGGAATATGGGAACGTAAAAGGAAAAGATAAACAGAAATGAGCGAGGAGTCAACAAACCAAAGAAACTCCAAAAAATAACAGGAAAGCAAATACAGTAGAAATCTATCAAACCAATGTAGACAAAGCCTTAAAAGAATAGAAGCTGAGGAAAATTGACAAACAAGGTTAAGGTGGAAGTATTAAGAAAAAATGTAATAATATAACAAAACCAGAAGAACAACAGAATTGTTGAAAAGTAACAGTAAAAGTTAAACAGAAATTAAAGAGCAACAAACTAAGAAAACACCAGAAAAGAATAAGCAAATTAATGTAATTGGATACAGTAGAATTCCATCAAACCAAAGTAAACGGAATCCTAAAACAAAGGGAGTTTTAGACGTTTGTACAACAAGAATGTTAAAGGTGGAGTGCTGAGAGCAAATTAAAAATACTGAAGAGCTGAAGACGGCATAACAGAACAAGAAGAATGGAATTGGGGGAAGGTAAAAGATAAACAGAAATACTGGCGAAACGAAGAAGTGCAAGATAAAGTTAAAAATAAAGGAAAGACTTGAACATATACACCAAAAGTGATAAGTGATAACAAAAGACAGATCTACATAATAGGAGAAACAAAATCAAAACTGGAAAGCAAGGTCACACTCATGAGAAGAATTAGGTAGAAGATGAATTCAATAAAAACAATGAAAGTACATTTTAGGAAATTATTAAATAATTAGGGGGGAATATGGAAGATTTCCATTGCATATTAGGAATAAGTATAACAGCATAGAACCAGAGGAGGGAAGAATCTTAAACACACCGGAGAGAGTAATGAGGTCGAATATTTGAAGAGTTTAATAGGTACCCTAAGAGCAAGACAGAAAAGATTAAACTAGGAAAAGCAGATGGAACAGAAACGTCAAACAGGAAAGAAATAATGCAGAAAATTGAAAAATTTTATTCAGAGTTGTACTGGATCCAGAGCTTAGTATAGAAACATAAAAGGACGACAAATCACTAACACTGGTTCAGAGGAAGTGCCAGAAATGAGTAAGATGGAAATAGAAAAGGCTTTAACCCAAATGAAGGACCGAAAAGCGTTTGGAACGGACAATGTATTTCCCTTTAAAATGTATAGTTCGCCTCAAATGGCGCCATCGTTCTTTCTAAATTGCGTCTTGGCTAGTGGGCAGGCCTTAATACGTAATATTTAATTTAGCGGACCATGGTCCCATGGTTGTAGGCACTTTCAAGGTTGAAAGGCCTTCTTGAAATTTATGAAAAATATCTGACTCAGTTGTAGTTCCCTTTAAAGACCGTATGCATACTAATTCCTCTGTAACAGAGAAGTTATAAATAATAGCAAATGTGCAGTATCATTTTTTTAAGTGCTTTCAGCCATAAGCTTACAGTTTCAAAATCTTTTGTCTTCTTAGCAATATTATATGCAACAACATAACCTGCATGTGTCGCTGATTTCTGAGAACCATTTTGCTGACCTGATAGTTTTTTTGCGTATATCGAAAATCAAGCATTTTAGGATATATGTTTATATGGACTTTTCGACTCTAAATAAGTTCTGAAATTCATCCTTGAAATATTTCCGGTACGTTTTGGGACACCCTGTATACCCCGAACCACCGCGATATAAAATAAGTATAATTTAACAGTTTAGGAATTCCAGTAGAGAAACTACAACAGCTCACCGCAGCCATAGTTGTACTGAGGTCAAAATCTCAAAATCAGAACCGCGCATCGCTGGTTCACGATCGCAAGGTGAACCGCTAAGCTACGGTTTCCCAGGATAGCGGTGGCGCAATAGAGCGGCCGTAATATGGCGGCAAAATAATTTTAAACCGCCAACGAATATTACGGTCGTTATAGCGTTGACCACAGATGTAAAGTTAGAATACGTTATTGTTTTTTGCTTTCTCGAAGAAGACGTGAAAACTGAGCTTCTGAAATGGACTATTTTGACCTGGCGATGGTAATATTGTTGGAAGAAGAAGAGTCATCTTCATCGGAAGAAGATGCGAAAAGGTCGGCAGAATCTAAAATTTTTAAAAATCGAAAAAGTGAAGGCGTTTACGAAATTTTAATATGTCGCCATCTTCAGGCTAGTGATGTGAAATATTTCACCCTGCCCCAACGTCCAAATTACCTTTCTGTTATTACCGGACATTGTTTTGTCAAAATTCGATAAATATCTACAGGAATAAACAATAAATTTAGCTCGCCGTACCGTATAAAAACGTTGCACACACAGTCTCGTACCGCTATGACGGCCACCACGAAGGTGACGGTGCCGCTTTATTATATGGCGGTGTTGTCTACCGTTACCTAAAAAACCGCATAGATACAAAATGCAGGGACAGCGTTTTGTGTGACGTCATTAACGTTATATGACGGCCGCTCTATTGCGGCACCGGTACCCTAGGAAACCGTAGCTTAACCGGACGCCAAGAAACGGAATTGGCACCGTAATTGGCGGAATGATATTTTATTTACCGAATTTTTCCATGTTTATTTTGTTAATTATATTTAGTTAAAGTGGATTACCATTTATTTTGTCTGTACCAGGAACTACCATACTATTTATATTATACTTCTTTACAAAACCTCTTGTGTTATATTTATTAGCGCTGTGACAACCCCTGGACCCCAACCGAGCTACCCAAGGCACCACCCCTAAAGTAGGGTGTTACAAGGTCTTCTGCTTTTTGTTTCCTTTCATCTTCGGTCATGGCTCCATAATTGGCATTTTTATGCTTAGAGGAAATGTATCATTTGTAGACTGCTATGGTTTCATTGCAGATAGGACACAGTGGTTTATTCTTAAAAATTGTGAAAAAGTACTTCCAAACACGGCACACGGCACTTTGAATTAACTTTACGTTTTTTAGTTGACATCTTAGGGCTAAAATTTTTCCCGAATGTGTACAGTAAAACTAGCAAACACCTACAACAATGATAGGTCCGAGGTGTCAGTATCCAGCTGCAGTGGATGTAATGTGGAGGGGTACAGCGAAGAGGCTCCGTTGCCAGTTTTACTCTTCGCTACTAAAATGCCAAATACCAGCAGCCAGTGCTTCACTCTCAGATGTTAACATAACATTCCAATATTGTGGCTAAGTAAATAAATTAATCTGTAGTCACTAAGCTAAACACAAAAAGGAGGAAAGAAGAAGAAAATAATCCAGAATTATTTATTCTCCTTAATTCTTCTTCTTTTCATTCGTCAGATTAGGAATCATTTTGCGGGCCGGATAAAACCTTTCAGGGGACCGTAGTTTGCCCATCACTAGTTTAATATATCAATATAGTAAAGCATGCTTATGTTAAATAAAAGAGAAATTTGCAAGTCAAATTTTTTATTTAAGAAAACAACCGTTTGGATACTGCATTAAATAAGGAATGTTGTAAGTATTTACAATTCAAGTACATTTATTAACACATACGGGAAATAAGTTAGTTGATATGTATTAATAAAACATCTAAGTATGTAAAAATTTCACATGGAAATGTTATATGACAATTTACCGAGTACCTATTTCAAAAGTGTCTTATAATTTATATTTATGAATGTGAAGTATCTTTTATATAAGGCTTTTCGGGATAGAAATGCAACAAGAATGTGCAACACACTTTTAATGAAATATCTGAATAGGCAAGCTTAATAACTTAAACGCTATCGAGTGCTAACATCCTAGTAATGACTTACTTTGCACTTGATTGTCTCGTGCCCTATTAGAATAATTATGGTATTTATGTGCTTTTTCCGTCACATTTCTATGATAAACAAAAGAACATACATACCAAATGGTAAATATATTGTTATGTTAAAACAATATCTTTTAAAATAGGCGTCAATAGGTTTCCACTTAATTTTTTTTTCTCGAAAAATTCCTTTATACTTATAGAAAATACTATAATACCTATAACTAACTACGCTTATGACGATTTATTTATATCTAAAATAATCATGCTTGTATACTTTTTTGGTACGTTGCATTTTGTATCGATTTTTCTCTACTAACCACGCAGAGAGAGCTTCCTGTGAAATGACATCGGCTATATTTTGATTAAAATATCTACGCCATGTCTAACGGTTTCGAGCTGCTATCGTAGTCATTTTAATACATCAGCAGATCCATGTAAAATTTCAAGACAAACTTTTAGTTTCATCAAAATTGTAGAATCACATTTTTTTGTTACGTTTTTACGAAATACGATTTACATGATCAAACGGAAGAAATTTTTTTTGCATACAATCAGTTTAGTGCGATACATATACAATGTCACTTATTGTGTTTTTGAGTTATTTGTCGGTGTGCAAAAAGTTTTATATTTACATATTTCAGTACGACAGCAAACGCAGCCGGAAAGCATAGTTGCTGTACAAAAGTATCATTAACGTTTACTGATGAGACTAATCCTACAAATTATTAGGTAAAATTGAAATTAATACAGATAATTACAGTTAAAGGTTTTTGGATCACAAATTCGACTTTTCGGCAGTAATATTAAGTACTTACAAGTATAGGTAATTATTTAGAGGTCAGACGTAAAGCAGTCAAAAAATCTTCGTGTAGTCTCACTGGTAGATTCAAACAAGTTATTAAGTACATAAATTTTGATGCCAATTAATGTACCACAGATTATAGTTTGGAACGTTGAAAATATTTCGTTTAAATTTTTTGACCACCTTATATAATACTTACACTTGTACAAATATTAAGTATTTTTGTTTATACTTCCTTTCACTTATTCTAGAAAGTTTTCGACTAGATCTATCAAAGTGGAATAATTGAACCTGGTATACAACTAAAAACTTGTATAAAGTCCCTTAGGCAGGAGGCGTTATATAGTTTTTAGTATGATTTCATTCATTGTAAAACCGATAAGCACATTACAAACCCTGTACACAAAACAGTAGGTAGCCTTACAATAAAATATCCATCACACGATGGACATACAGAGGAAGCACATAATAGAGGGTACGTCCACAAGTCCTTCGTGAAAAACACTATTTTTAACATATAAAGATATGATTTTATAAGTAGGTAAGTGTGCATGTGTGATATCACAATAGGTTGACATTAATTATTATTAAATGCAGGATGGAATTTGTCATTTACGTAACAACCGTTTTTTAGTCGAAATTTACTTTTATGAACATCGCTCTGTTGAAAAAAAATATTTTTTATCCCCGCATCGTATTCCATCCTGCATATAGGTTTTAAAGCGTGAATGCAGATTTTTTTATATAAAATAATTGATTATACTTAGAAGTGTACCATCATTTCAACCTACTTCTGCAAAGATACATTCATCTCGTTATTACTTTCGTACAATCTGCATTCATACACACAACTCGACAACTTGTTAAATTGTAACGTAAGTAATGATAATGTAGAAAGTTTATTTTTTTTAATAAGTCCAAGTATTTGTCTCTCTCACACACATAATTTAACGAAACTGTCAACCTTGCGTATGAGCAGGAATGTAACCCAAGTTTTTACGTTGTAAAAATAGATGTATTTCAGCAAATCGCGGTCGATCTGTTGCATTACGTTTCCAGCACTCTCCCATTAAATCGTAGATTTCTCTTGGGCACATAGCTGGTCGAGGAAGATATCGTTGACACCCATCGTTTTGGTACCAATGATTACTATTTTCTACTACTTGTTCACTAGTCAGTTCGGCATACGGTTGCTGCGTACACAGCATTAATATTTCCCATAAGGTTATGGCAAATGCCCACGCATCACTTTTGGTTGTTTGTCTACCCTGTAATTAAACCATATATTAATATTTAATATAATATAAATAGTAAGAAAATATTTTTTCTCAACAAAATACACACAAAAAAATATTTACCGAAAATAAAATACATAATTTTAGGGAGCGACGGTAGAGTGGTGTAAGTGCTTTATTTGGCAATCGAGGATTCGTATTGTAACGTTTTTACGACGTTTATTTAAAATAAACTCGGTTCGCGGTGTAAATTAATTTATTAAACAAACTTAAAGTACGAAATAATGATAAAGAACAACAATTAAACACTAACGTAAAACTAAACGGAACACTAATATTAATTCTAATATAAAACACTAATATTAAAACCGAACACTAAAGTAATTTATTTGTACAGTTTGTTTATTTATAACTATTCACGTATATTTATATTAACTTTACCGACGTATATAATTTCGCGACCGTTTATGTAGGCTGAATTAGACTAAAGTTCGCTAAGAGAATGCGTCTTATATATACGCAAGCTTCTAATCTAGAACTATCCAATTCGCGATAAGCCTAGTATATTCTACGGGCGCGGGCGCCTAGAATTATCGATCGCGCCAAGATACTTCTAGTGGCCGATGACGCATGTGATCTCGCACCTGCTTTCCGCGGCTGCTGATGCAATTCGTTACAGTATGTTCAATTATTCACCATAGGTAGAAGTTTTTAAATTTGGAGCTGCTACGATGTGAAGCATATAAGTTTAGTTACTGTTGAAAAGTGAGTGCCGTTTAATTAATAATAATACAGCTTTTGCAGTAGGGGAAACCAAGCTGAGACGGCATATTAGCTGAGACGGCATATTGCAAGTTTCTCATATTTAACAATTGAATTTCGCGCCCATTCCTTCATATTTCGGTGCTTAATAGTTGGCATTACTTATCACATAAGTTTGGCTATTGTTCGTCGAAAATCGAGGAGGTGAGAATTATTTTACTATTTTCACGAGCTAAAAGTTTTTTGTGATCTTCTAGTTATTCAAAAAATTCTATAGGAAGTAGATTGAATCGAGTATTTGTCAAATCAGCACCACTTTGGGTATATGTTAAGGAGTAAATTCATATAAAATTCTTTTAGAAATTGTTATTGGTTTGAGGTAGGGAAATAAATTTTAGCAATAAGTACATTTCGGATAAGATGGCATGCAGTATGCCATCTCAGCCTAATTAGATTTTTATATTTAATTTCACAAGAAATGGGACGATACAAAAGAAATTCCACCAGGCAAGCATGGTACGAGCAGCAAATGAAAGAGGCAATCAATGCCGTGAGAACTAAAAAAATGGGATGGCTACTAGCTTCGACAACATATGGTGTACCATTTACAACTCTGCGACGAAGAGCACAAAAAATCTGGGTAGTGCCAAAGGATATCTTGGGGGCCACAAAGCAACATTTGATAAACATTTGGAGAGAGAAATAATCCAACGAAGTGCGAAAATTGGCGTTCGAAGTTGCTGAAGAGCACAAATTACCACACCGCTTTTCAAAAGAGAAAAAAATGGCAGGGTGGGATTGGGTAAGGGGTTTTATTGCACGAAACCCATCAATTTCTCTGAGAACCCCCGAATCAACTTCTGCAGCTCGAGCCCGCGCTTTCAGTAAAGTTCAAGTCAACAAGTGGGGGATTTCAAATTTGAACTACAAGATATGTGGAATGTGGATGAATCGGGTTTTTCGACCGTACCATCCCAGAACGTAAAAATTCTCGCCACAATAGGACGAAAGCAGGTTGGTGTGCTCACAAGCGCTGAAAGAGGACACCACTTCACCGTGGTATATGCAACGAATGCGGGTACATACATACCCCCTGCTTTCATATTTCCTAGAAAGAACATGAAAAATGAATTAGGTAATGGATCATGCTCTGACTGGTGCCATTGGATTTCCATCAGAGAAGGGATGGATGAATAGTGAGATATTTATCAAGTGGTTGCAGCATTTTGTGAAATATGCTAAGCCTACAAAAGAGAAAAAAGCTCTATTGTACTTGACGGACATGGAAGCCACAATGGTTTTAATGTATTGATGTACGCAAAGGAAAATAACATTGTGTTATTTTGTTTTCCACCACATTGCACCCACAGGCTGCAGTCACTTGACATCTGTTTCTACAAACCTTTGAGCACTTACTACAACCAAGAACTGAGAAGTTGGTTGATATCTCATCCTGGAAGAACTGTAAGACATTTTCAAGTGTCTGAAATTTTCAATAATGTCTATAACAAGGTTGCCACACTTGAGAATTCCAAGCATGGTTTTAGCTCCGCCGGAATCTGGCCGCTAAATCCAAATGTCTTACCGACTGGATGTTTGCTCCTGCAGAAGTAACGGATATTCCAGTGGACCAACCTGGTAAACCTGGACCATCAACATTGGTCCACGTAGCCCATCAACCCAAGCCGGTTTCAGAAATTTCTCTGATCGCACAAAGACATCCTCAAGTTCGAAAAAATAGTAGAGCAGGAAAATCGGGTGTTCTCAATAGTACTCCAAATATGGAAGAAGCTAAGCAACAAGATGCCCAGAAAAAAGAAAAGACATTGAGAAAATCTGGGCGGAAAAACCAAGTTAAAAGATAACTTGTGCCTGAAGTTGACTTAAGTGAATCCGAAGATTTCCATGCTGATAGCGACGAAAATACCAGCTGCATCTATTGCAATGACTTGTACTCTTTTTCCAAAGCTGGGGAAATGTGGTTGAAATGTCAAGTTTGTGGCAAATGGAGCCACAGTGAATGTGCTGGTGTTGATAGGAAGACCAAACATTTCATATGTGAATTGTGTTGCTAAATTTTACTTTATCGTTTCTTATATTTAACCGAAAAAATATTATTTGTTAACAGAAATATTGTTTTTTTATTATTACCATCGGAATTGCTTAATAGTATATTATTATATGAGCGATTATGACAGCCATTATTCACGAAGATGACGTTTGAGCCCACGAGCCGTCAGGCGAGTGGCACAAATCATCTGAGCGAATAATGGCCATAATCGCGAATGTAATACGATACTTTTTCTACACCTATTAAACAAATATATTAGACTCAAATTAGTCAAATTTGATAACTTTGTAAACAAGCAATATGACAACACACTTGGGCGTGTCACGCGAGTCGATTGTCAGCCGCAGAAGGAGTTGATCGCGGGCGATTTAAAATATGATTGGATTAGCGAAATATTTATGTATTTGTGATTGGCCGAAATCATAATTCACTGCAGTGAATTATGAATCCATAATTCACTGCAGTGAATTATAGGTACTATTTTTCACAAAAAAAATGCTAATAATTGCAATATAATTAAATAGGTGTAGAAAAAATAAGTGAATATTAGCGAAATATGTTGATTTTTTTAAAACAATATATGACCTATGCCATCTCAGCAGTAGTAAGTATTTAGGGTGAGATGATTATTGCATAAATATGTGTACCTAATCAAAATTTTTTTCTAAGAAAATCACAAACGATTAAAGAAAATCAATCCAATTACAAGTACAGGAAAGCATTAAGGAATGTTATGAATATTTTTGCATCTTCCAGGTTATGTTTATTTACACACATTACGCTAACGAAAAAAAGTATGCCGTCTCAGCCTGGTTTCCCTAGTGTTCTACTACAAGTTGATGTTGCATACATTTGAATTTTAACGTGGCAAGAAATGTTTAATTGCAAACGGGCTATTAATTATGGTGCAACTAATTTTATACTGATGTAACTGATTGGAGTTAGAGTTAAAATGAAATAAGAACAACATATCACGTGATCGGCGCATAGCGCGAATTTCGGTCGGACTATTCCATTTTCAAGTTTCTGGGGTAAGTTTCAGTGGCGGCCGTTAGTACAGAGCGATTTAAGTTCCTTTATTCACCCAACAAACGTCTTTATGTTACGACACTGGCGAACTTTTACTGCGCTTACAGACATCAGCTGATGTGTTGTTCTTACTTTAATATATCTCTACATCTCTACTAACATTGGTTTTTCCGTTATTGAGGGTAAAAAATATCCCTAAATAGTTAATTCTACTGTTAGTTACTTTTATGTAAGACTGGAACGAGGTTTTAGACCCCGTTACCCCGTTGTAGGCGAGAGGATGCTACCGCAAGTGCCGCAGGAGGAAGCATCGGCAGAAAGTAAGCGAGCCTACAAAACTGACAAAAGGGCCTTCAAGAAGGGCGACGGCTTGGCACAGTTAATTTTAGTTAGCAGCATGAATTATTCAACTATGGATCTAACGACTGCGTGAGAAAGTGCTAAGGCTATGTGGGCTAAATTATTATCCGTCTACGAACAAAGTTCCGGACAAAGGGTAGACAGGCTTATGGAGAGCCTCTACAGCTGTGAAAAAGACGCCGCGAAAGACATTGCAGGTTATGTAGCTCGTCTACCGCGAAATTTTCACGAATTAAACGACGAGTTGTATTAGTTTGCAATTTATTTCTTCCTCTGTTGTTCCACTTTTAATTATCAAGAAACCTAAGTATTTGAATTTTTCAGTCCCTTCTAGTTCGATGTTATCTTCTATCTTTAGATGTTTCGTTTCTTCTCCTACTACTACGACATACTTTGTTTTGTTGTGTACTCTTCTTTTAATTTTCGCAGTATGAAGTATAAGTCGTCTTCATCCTGCGCTATGACGACTTGTTCATCTGCAAAGCATACTGTGCATTCGTCTCTCATTGGTACACTCATGCCTTCACATTGCCTTTTCCAGGTTCGTAGTGTGTTCTCTAGAAATATTTTAAATAGTATTGGGGAGGTAGAGCACTCCTGTAGTCGTCCTTTGGATGTTTGAAGTTCGCTTATCAGTTTACTTTTACTGTTTATACGGACAGTGTTGTTTGTGTATAGATTTTTAACGATATCGATGAGTATTGTAGGCATTTTCATCTTTCTCATGGCGTCCCATAGTGTGTATCTCGGCACTGTGTCATAAGCTTTTCTTAGATTTCTAAATGCTAGATGGATAGATCTGTTTTCGATTTCTTCTTTTCTATTAATTGTTGTAATGTATGTATATATGTAGTCTATACATGGTTTGTCCACTGTAAAATCTTCCTTCCATATAGCCTTCTATATTGTTTCTTAGTACTTTTTTGTATACTATACCCATCATTTCCACCGCGTTAATATCTCACATTTTTTCCTGTCGCCTTTCTTGAAGATAGACGTCATATAAGCATTTTGCATTCGTCGGGCATTTCTTCGCTCTCAATTACTCTTTGAAAGATATACCGGATCATACTTAGCACTCTAGGAGGTTCGTATTTAATAAGTTCGGGTGCAATTCCTCCTGGCCCAGCAGCTTTGTTGTTTCTTATTGATCCTCTATTGTGATTGTGACCATTTCTTGCTGCTCTTCTGCAGGGGTTTCTCCAGCGTTTACGATGGAATTCTTGCTTCTTGCCTCTGTTCTTTATCGGTAATATATGGTATATGCACCTTTTCCTTTGAGTTTGTTCGTAACGTCATAATTACTTTCCAGGCTTCAGAGCTTCTTGCACCTCCTATATATTGATCTGTGTATGAGCATGCATATTGCCATATTACATTTCTTCTTTACATATTAGTCTTTTAACCTCGCTATTTTGTTCTTTGTAGTGTCTTAGATCTATTCCAGATTTTGTACTTAGCCATTTGTGCTATAGTTCTTTCTTCTTTTTTATTTATTTTCTTGTATTGTCGTTAATTGGCCACTTATATATTCCCTGTCTTCCTTTTCGCTCAGAGCATTCTGCATTCATTGTTGCTTCTTTTATCTTATTTTATATATGTTGGTATGTTTAGTTTTCTTTATTTTTCTGTTTCTCTCTTATCGTTGTTCAATTTTGTTGTCTTCGCGTTGGCGACGACTCTATACCACGGAAATTCAATTTTTGTCTATAGTAACCTATGATCGTTGCCATATTCAGCTCCCCTTTTTATTTTAACGTCTCTTAAAGGCATTGTCAACTTATGCAACATATTTAGTAAATATCAAAATACAAATAGTTAAAATACTCGTAAAACTATCCGCAGTGGTAGAATTTCAATATCTTTGATAATAACCACAATAAACGGGTAGAGAGAATTCATTTCCCCGATACGTGACGTCACGAATGTCGGCCTCCTGAGGCTCCTAAACAAACACAACACCCGCGTTGCCGGGTTATTAGTATTATTAGTCGACTCGGCATTCCGCTCTTACTGGCAACCGGCTTTCGTGACGTAATATCTTAAACTTTTAGCTCCCATAACACGGTAACGAATTAAAATTCAGGTGCAATACTCATTTTACTCAATCAAATTACAAAATAAAAAAAAAACGACAATGCCTCTAATGCTACCGGGTGATCATCGGAATTTATAATTAGAGGAGGCTGTGATTGGTGCTATTCTATGTTGTGTGGTTGGACACACTGAGAAATGAATAATAAATTGACAATTGTTATATTTGAGGTTAAGCTCGTGCTTTGTACGATCTTTGATGATATTATAGTAAACATTATTTTGTTGAAACGCAGAAATAAAATAAGTTTGAAGAAAAAATTGAAATTTTTTATTGAAATTACAATAGGTACTTAAATGTTCAAAGTGTTGTTCGTCAGCTTCAACGCACCGGGTAATCTCAATTCTGACACTTAAAATTTTTAATTTCAAGCTGCAAGCCTGTGTTGCCAACTTTATGGTAAATATCACAGCCTGCTCTAATTATAAATTCCGTTGATCACCCGGTACAATTCTTTTCTTTTCTGTTAATACCTTAATTTTGGCAAAATCATCTATTAACTGCAATATTCTTCTGCCTCCAATTAAGGACATTGCCAGTATAGCTGTAGCAGTACTTTCAATAGCATTGCAGTTATTCATATCCATATATCGTTATTTAAACAGTAAAAAAAATTTATAATTACTAAAATATAAATTCATCTATATTTCGATAAAAAAAGATTGTAGATAACTAATGATAATAATAGTATTGCAGGAACTATAGCAGACGACCGTTGTTCAGGTGGGGGTCCAGCGTGTATCGGGTGAGTGAAGGTAGTAAGTTGTGTGCGCGAGAAGTACGACGTTAGACGTGCGAGACAATTGGAAATATACTAAAGTATGAAAATTAATTTTATTAAAATAAAGAAGTTGTGTAAAGGCTCTGTTTAGCTTTCCTGTAAACCCACAGTTTTGATAACTTTAAATACTGACTGTTATTGGTATTAAATTATCAATATCATCGATAACATTTTGGAAAATATTATCGATATTGTCATTTCAATATCGACAGGGCTAGCCTTGATATTGAAACGAAGCCTTACTCCACTATGCCACAATTCTACATAAGAATTTCTTTAGTAATTACTTCCTCTTGTAAATTTATTTATGTTTTGCAGCAGCTCTTGTTATCACCTGTGCCTCGTAATAGGATTATATTTCATAAATAAATAAATTAATTAATTAAATAAGATAATTCTAAACCATACCGACATAAATCGGTTACTTACAAGTAACAAACTCTCCCATGACATCCAGCGAATTGGTAACTTGGCTTTCGTATCACTAACATAATAATCTTGTTCGTAACGGCTGCAGTACATGGCATGGTCCGACACTTTTACTGTGAAGCTTTTGTCGATTACGCAGTTTCTAAAATGGAACATAAAGTTAACTAAGTATATTAAAATCATCAATTTTATATGACACTACAAATTTGTTTGCTTCAAAAGGACAAACAAAATAAACAAACTTACCTTGCAGATAAATCTCTGTGAACTAAATCTAATGATTCTAAATACTTCATTCCAGATGAAATTTGCGTAGCGATGTATATTAGGCAGCCATAACTGTAACAAAATTTTCAGTTAGTAAATTGTTTTATTTTATTATAAAAACACTTATTAGGAAATTTTTCAAGAGCTTTTGAATATAGATATATAATGATTTTAAATCGGGTTGCAACCTCGCTTCTGTTAATTGTTTTTTCAAAAGTTTCTGGAAGGTTACATAAAATGTTTGCTTGTATGCTAGAAGTGTTACACTATTGGCTTGTTTTAGATTTTCATTAAATTGGTAACTGGCCTGTCAGATCACCAATCCTAATTTAAGAAGATTTTCGCCATTTGTTTGTTTGATTTTGAAACGATGTTTAATGATGTAAATACCACCTTTATTTTTCCCACTATTTTAAAATAAATTTTAAAGATATTTAGGTTACCTCCAGCGAAACCTTTTTATATAAAAAAGGTGGTTGTTTATGTGAAAATATTTTGGCGTCGATTTTATTAAAAGCGACGCTTCATTAACATCGATTTCAATACCTATCGAGACTATTATTTAAGTAACAAAAAGGACAAGACAGAAATTTTCACAAGGGTTGGAGTAAAGAAAAATCACAACTTCATACAAGGCGAGACGCTCTAATGCGCGTACTTTGATAGATATTAAATTGAAATCTCTTTTATAACGCACACTTCAAAAAGCAGTCTCCTTTGAAATAAACATGAAAGAGGAGTGCGATATTTTTGTGCATTCAACAGCACGCAGTTTTGGAGGCTCAATTTACTCTCTGCTTCAAAAATACATCGAGTATTCATTTTTTAAAAAGCTACGTATTTCCCGGAGGTTTTCCACACGTTCTGTTTTCGTATACATAAAAACAAAAAAAAAACATTTTAATGCAGTTCCTGCAATGGACGCATTTAATATTCAGGATGGAAGTTGCCTTTAATAATACAAGGAATAATGGTGGAGGTAGAACTTCATGTTTTATTACTGATAACACCGAACGAGTTTATAGGATCACGTCTGTTAATTTCCGCAGGGTTATATCCCTTAATAATAATAACAGTAAAGTGGAATGTCGAATAATGGATGATGATGTGTTTGTTGGTTAATGTTAATATCTAAATCAAATTAATCACTTAATAGCTGTAATATAACGTTTTATTGAAGTTCAGTTCGGCAACCCTTAGTTCTATAAATAACTCTTTTACCAGATACGCATCTTTAAATACATTTTTAAGAATTTTCTTTAACAATTACGAACGTTGTAATATGAAAAAATAATTTAATTAATGATGATTTGCTACTACTTTACCATAGCCAAAAGTTTATAAGATGTTTAAAATTCATTAATTAATGAACAGTTAACTACACGAATTTGAATGTACTATGCAGGAAAAGGGAATGTTTAGGACATTTTTGAATTAATTTATTCCCTAATTCAAGGTAAGAACTTTCTTTTGATATGTAAATATAAAAGCAACAGAATTAAAAAGACGGTTGCGGAAAACGTGAATGGAAAATTCTAAAACGGATTTTTAAATACATTTTCTGATATAAAAACAACAATAACAATATCGAATATCTTGGCTTATTCAAAGCAGCTTTATCCTACACAAACAAAAACAAAAAAAGAAGAATGTCAAATTAAGTTCGCGTTACCCCAAAACTAAAATCACAAAATCGAAGGAAAGGTTTTGACGTAAAAGTGTGTAGAAAAACCAGATCATTATTTTTTTTAACTGTTTTGTCAAGATTATTCATGTATTCTGTTATAGATTAGCAGTACTGTCTGGAGCTCTGGAGCAACATTTATTAAAGCACTTGAAGTATGTGAAACTGTTATGTTATTATTATTATTTAACCAAGTTTAATTTAAGCAACAATACGCGGAAAATGTCCTTAAAAGTTTCAACTAAGCAGGTTTTAATTTTTAATCAAAGCATTTGAACATGTTTAGGGATAATTGCTTTGCCTTGCAAATTTTGCAACTCACAGTTTTCTATCTTTGATTGTCAAAAATTCACAGTATTGATGTGTAAACTATTATTTTTCCAGCACGTTGGTTGTTATTATGTAAGTTGTTTTTGTTTCGGCAAATCGTATAAATAAATTCCAAATTTCATGAAAATTTTACTACGCATTTCGGTAATCTTGGAGGATGTTTATAGCTTTGCAGTTATGCAATTAAGACTGAAGTAGCTTATTGTAATAATGGTTTTACACAAATTCCCCAAAAGAAAAGCATTTTATGATTTGGTTTAAAATTAAAGGTATTATTACTATGGTAAACCGTCTTATAAGAAAATGTTAACAATTTTGCTTCCATATTCAACATTTGAACATAATATCACAAACAAGTTAGATTTTTAAAGGACAAATTTGTATAAAAAATGAAATGCTAGAAATTCATGTAATAAATGTAATTTGAATAATATTAGTAGTACAGTTGTTAAATAAATATTCTTTTTTATTCCTCAGTTTTGGCCAAAGATTTGTCTAGGGAAGACAACCTTAATTAAAATAACCTGATCGTCTGAGTTGGCGGTTGTTGCGATGGGCCAGCAACACATTCTCTGTAAAATTCCCTAAATATGCCAGCCTCGCGGCCATGGCTCAATTGGTTCAGCGTGCGTCTGACAACTGAGATTGCCTGGATTCAATTCCCACGGCCACACAAACACCGAAAACGTCCGATCGCTTTCCTCGGAAGGCACCGAGGTATTCTGCCTAGGAAGTCTTCATGGTTCGGAGTCCACGTAAAGCTGTAGGTCCCCTATGTCTGTAGGCTAGTTGACACGCACACTGCAGACATATGGAGAGAAGACCGGCAACGCCTTGTAAAGGACACGCCACCTTAAGAAGAAGAAGAAGCCTCGGAAGTAGGACGGGCAATACAAGGAAAAGGAAAATAAGTATTGGGTGTCGAAACATTCAAGACATTCAAGAAATCGGTACCAAAGAAAAGCAAGTGTTTCAAGAATTAGAAAATTATAAGATTGACATTGGTGACCTTTGCGAAACAAAGAAAAAGGGACAAAAATAACTATCTTTACCTAAATACAGCGCAGCTGAAAAACACTTACAAGCAAAAGCGGGGGTAGCCATAATAGTAAACAAAAATACTTATTTGACAGATTTGTAAATGTAATTGGAGTATGCACCAAATGACGACGCAACGATTGAAATGAAAGAAGAATTTTATGACAAACTCTCAGAGGAACTTAGTAAAATAAGTAATAGAAAGGAAGTCATACTGATGGTCGATTTTAAAGGAAGGACTGGCAAAGTAAATAATAGTAAAGTGCTTGGACAATATGGAGAAGACGTAGTAAATGACAACGATACAAGACTGAACAATCTGTGAATGTGAACAATATTCT
This sequence comes from Melanotus villosus, assembly GCA_963082815.1. Lineage (NCBI taxonomy): Eukaryota > Metazoa > Arthropoda > Insecta > Coleoptera > Elateridae > Melanotus > Melanotus villosus. The sequence continues at coordinate 42,761,205 of OY720425.1, forward strand.
CTCCAGATTATGAATAGGTGGATACTTCCAGCGTAAGAATATACAAAAATATATAAGGGAACAACTAACAAGGCTGTGAAAGTCCACCATCGACTACATAATGCTGGAACGAGATAGCTGCATCAAAGTAACAGATGTTAAGGTGTATGGAATAGCAGAGCGCGGCTTGGGCTACTATTTAGTAAAAGCTATAACATATTTTAATTATATGAATTATAAGAAAGGACAAGCAGGGGACGAAGTACAATCGTCAGACGAACAACACAAACACGTCACCTACAACTTATAGATAGCTTTAGAAATGAATCAACAACAGTATTCATCTATAAATTGCCCTTGGCACAAAAATTATGTAATATTGAAGTAACACGAAGCGCCAACGCGATGCACGTAACATTAGAAAGAGTAGTAGCACTCGCGGAAAAGAAAATGAGTCGACCATATACAAACTGTTACTGGTGTAGTGAAGACTTACAAATCCAGGTTGCGGAAAAAAAGCATATTAGAAATGACTAACTACAAAGAATCCAGATGGGGAAAGCCGTAAAGAAAGTAACACAAGACGATTGGTCAGGAGTGGAGGGAGCGAAACCAGTAATGATAGCGGACTTCCATATATCGGATAGATGATAACCAGTGTCACGATTCAAGTTATTGGGGGCCTTGATGATTTCAATGGCCTCACGGATTTTCTTGTTGAAAAAATAAAGGGAAGTCCGCTATCATTACTGGTTCCGCTCCCTCCACCCCTGACCAATCGTCATCACAGTCAGATACGCTTGGCCGGATACAGCTGGTATAAAGTCGCTGCCTTTTCTGTTTCTCTTCAGAAGGGTTTGGCCTCTGGCTTGGTCTACACGTTGAGTTACCATGCCCTTTTAGTATTCCCTTGTCCTCCTGAAGAAGCCCCTTAAAAAATCGGGGGAAACGTTGAGTTCTTCTGTCTCAACAATGACACGGTTCCAATCCGGAAAACGTTTTGTTAATACTAATACAGATAGATGAATGTTGGGAAAAGAAATGCAGAGAAATAAATATGCTGCTAGAAAGTTCAAGATCAAGGGAAGAGTGGGAGCGTATGAAAGTACTGAGAAAAAATAAATCTGAAACAATAAAAATAGACCCTATAGGATTGACAAAGTGGAAAGAGTATTACCAGAACTTGCCAACTGAAGACCGAGACGATTATACTCATATAGATAGAACAAGTGAACAAAAAGAACCAATAGAGGTTACGGTGGAAGAGATTAGGAAAGAACTAATGTAAATGAAAAACAACAAAGCTCCAGGCCCAGGAAGCATACCTATCGAGTTACTGAAATAAGCACGAACTGCAGCCTTAGAAATATTACACATTATTTTCAATAAATAATGTATTCAACGCGATGAAGCACTAACAGATTGGAAATCAGGAATTATTAGTTGTACTTACAAAAAATGGAAATACAAGGGGACGTAGCAACCATAGAGGTATAAACGTGACATCTTTAATAGGAAGACTGTATGGGGAATATCGAAAAATAGAATAGAGCTGGAGTTTAGGGAGATAGAGGATATCATTGCGCAAATCACTAACCGGAAATGGAGTTGGGCATGTAGCTAGGAAACCTATAGAGGAATGGGCAAATCGCTTAGTACAATGGTGATTTAGAACGTCGAAGAAAAGTGTTGGAAGACCGACAAAGAGGTGGGCAGACGACGTTGGGAAAATACCGGAAAAGAACTGGCATCAACAGGCAAATGACAGAAACTCTTGGAAGAAAAAAGGGGATACCTTTGTCAGACAGTGGACAAATCAATGCTGACGAAGATAAACGAACACATTCTTAATCTCATAACATAGACATAAAAAAACTCAGGCAATTCATAAGAATGTTTAAAATTATGAAATTACACATTTTTTTAAAGAACGACTGAAAAGTTTTGATGCTTGGTAATAATAAGGAGATTGGAAGTTTTCACATATTAATTAGAATGAAAATATAATTAAGATGGTAAAGCAAGAAAAGGTAAAGGTGGTAAAGGTCCGCGAGTGGGCTGGCAACACGGTGGGTTAAGTTATTTTCCTACCTGGTTGTCTCGTTAGTGGTGAGCACCACACCTACCTTCCTTACTCCACTATTGTGTTTCGGTTCCCAACTATTTTTAGTGACTGGGTAGGCCACCCGCCGAGCTTCCGACTCGGGTTCAACCCCGGGACCGTCCGCACCATAGTCGAATGCCTTAACCATTTGACCACTCCGGTGATGGTCAAGCCACCTTTTGTAAATTTTTATATTTTCTGAGCATATTCTCTTTTAATTTGTGAATTTCTGATGTGGCGATTTTAATCGAAAATTCAAGCAACGCACATTTTCAAATATAGTTTGGAATGCCGAGATAAAAATAAGATTTTGGTAATACATGTTCACTATAAATGAATCAGTTTGTCTAAATTTCGAGAGAGTATAAATGTTTTTTACCAAAACGTAGGTATATCTTGCACATTTTATGTTCGCAACAAAAATAAGATATTTTTTTTTTTATTTTTTTTTTATTTTATTGATAACTTTACAATCTGTCACATGGTGACATTCAGTAACTAGTTTAACTTAAAATTAAAATTAAAACTATTGACATGTTGAAAATATTCCAATGAACATTTTCTTATAGAAATTTAAACAATTTTGATTTAGCATAGGGACAAGAATATTAATATACTAACACTGTTACTACATTTAGATTTATATGAAGCGGGTTGGCAAATCCGAAGGTTTTAATCTTTTGAGCCTAGGTTCTTCGTCATCACTGTCCATAAGGCACTCCACAAGTATGTTTGGGTGAGCACTGAGCCGGTCGCGGTATCGAACACTACACTTTTGAATCTCTTCATTTATTGTTGTAATACCTAGGTCCTGGCGTATTCTTTCATTCGGAACAAACCAGGGAGCGTTGACTATAGATCTCAATACCTTTGACTGGAAACGCCTCAATATCTCAACGTTTGATTTACTAGCTGTTCCCCATAGCTGGATGCCATATGTCCATATTGGCTTGATGATCGTTTTGTAAAGCAGTATTTTATTTTCTAGTGAAAGCTGCGAACTTCGCCCCAAGAGCCAATACATTTTCTGAAATTTTAAACCCATCTGCTTCCTTTTCGTGAAAATGTGTTTTTTCCACGTCAGTCTCCTATCCAAATGCATGAGAAGAATGCTGACTGTCGTCGTGTGAACATCGTTATTGCGCCGCTGCTGCTTATTCTAAGAGTTTTATTAGTGTTAAATTATACATAAGCTGAATAAAAATGCCTGAATTACGCAGCCAAATTAATGCGAATGAGGATTTGATTATACAACGGGTTGTAGAAAAAGTACTAGCATCGGAAGATCTCATTACGAAACTAAGTGCTTCACTATCTGGGTGCATACAACAGCAACTCGAAGCAAAATGCCAGGTTTTGGAAGAAAAGGTTATCCTACTCGAAAATCAGTTACTTGAAAAAACTGACGAGATGGAGCAGTACACAAGAAGGAACTCTCTACGAATACTTGGAATCGAAAAAATTCCACAAGAGAGTACAAATGAAGTAATCATGAAATTGTGCAGTGAAAAATTAAAAATCAAGGTTGTAGAAAGTGATATAGACGTAAGCCATCGTTTAAAGGGTAAACCGGGTTTACCACCTCCCATTATAGTTAAGTTCGTACGGAGGGATGTGAGAGACCTAATCTTTCGCAATAAAAAACAGTTAAAGAATAGTAAAATTGTAATTACCGAAGATCTTACTAAAATACGTTCGCAGCTACTCATGGAAGTTTCGTCCAAGTTCGGAAGAAAAAATGTCTGGTCCATGTATGGTAACATCTTTACTAAAGACGGTAACAACTTACTTAAATTCGCCAATGTGAGAAATTACAAAGATTATTTATCATCTCTACATGTTAAATAGAATAACCTTTATTGCAGGTATGCCTTGAATTTTATTTTGTATAGAATATAAATTGTGTTACTATTATCGGTGTTGGCATTTGCCATAAATGATAACTGAGTTTAAAATTTTATGTTTGCCACAGCTAAGAAACGTTCCTGTATAAACAAATTCATGTTCAGAACAAATTTTTATTTTATTCATATTTTTATTTTGAGTGGTTTACCGTGATGTAAATGTAGATAAACATTTACATAAGTAGTATGCGGTGCTTCACACTTCATTTCTTCAGTTTAGTATTTGATTGCCTTTGAAATTATTTATTAATCTTCCATTATGGCAAATGATTGCATGAAAATTGCACATATTAACATTCGGTCTTTAATACCTAAACTTAATGATGTAAAAGATTTACTTATAAGGCTTAGATTTGATATTTTAGCAGTATCTGAAACATGGCTATGCAGTGATATTAGTTCAAACATGCTAACAATTGATGATTATACATTAATCCGCAAGGATCGTGGAACAAGAGGGGGTGGAGTTGCATTTTATATCAAAAATTACTTAAAGTTTTCTATAATAAATACTAATAATAATATAGAACAATTATGGCTGCGCGTAACTATTAATTCAAAAACACTTGCCCTTGGTTGCGTATATAAAGCGCCTTGCATTAATTACAAACTATTTGTTGATGAATTAGAAAACACAATTATGTTATGCACACCCTTATCTCAGGACATTGTTTGTCTGGGTGACTGTAACATTGATTTTCTTTTGCCTGACAATCCAGCGACAGCATATTTTAACAATATGCTGGAGTGTTTTAACTTTTATCAGGTAATTAAAGCACCTACTAGGATAGGTATAAATCGGGCTTCTTTGTTAGATGTCATAATTACGTCATGTTTATCGTTAGTTGTTAAATCTGGCATTGAAAGCACCGAGTTGTCCGATCACGAGATCGTTTATTGCAACATCCCCAATTCCGCTCCCAAACTTACTCCTACTGCCAGAACTTTTAGAAACTATAAACTTTTTAACATAAATGTCTTTCGCGCAGAGTTGGAGATGCTTCCGTTGCATCAACTTTACTATATAACCGACTTGAATGACAAGGTGGCATTTCTCAATGATCAGCTTATCAATCTCTTTGATAAACATGCACCCTGGCGAACGGTTACATTTACAAAAAAACTTGCCCCTTGGCTTACAGATAACATTAAATTGCTAATGAAATTAAGAGATAAAGCAAAAAGGAAGTACATAAAAACCAAAACTCAAGGTACATGGAACTACTACAAACTTCTCCGTAATTATACTAGTTTTGCTATCAATAAAGAAAAAAAAGCTTATTTTCAATTCAAATTTAATAATAGCAACAGCAAAGAAATGTGGAAGGAACTAAAGCATTTGGGTGTGAGCAGTCGTGGTACCAGTAGTAGTACTTCATATGTTCCAGATGCAAATGATATCAATAATTATTTTATTAATAGCATACCGGATTTGCCTATTGATGAAAATATTGTAAATTCATATCTAAATAACGTACTAGTGAATACACGTTTGAAATTTAGATTGACTGATGTGGACGATGTACTTAAAATAATCAATTCATTAAAAAGTAATTCGATAGGTCATGACGGCTTGAATGCACAGATGCTTAAGTATTGTTGTCCTTACATTGCACAATTTATTGTACACATAATAAATACTAGTATCGCACAAAATACATTTCCCGAGTTTTGGAAGAAAGCTGTAGTAGTTCCATTGCCGAAGGTTGATAACCCAGTTGAACACAAACATTTTAGACCAATTAGTATTTTACCGGTTATGTCAAAAATACTTGAAAAAATAATCAACGCTCAATTACGTGATCACCTTCAAAATTATAAATTACTCCCTGAATGCCAATCTGGATTCCGTAAATCACATAGTTGTACAACAACGTTACTTCACATAACCGATGACATTATTTCGGCTTATGATAACAATAAACTTACCATCTTAACGTTGTTGGACTTCAGCAAAGCCTTCGACACAATGAATCATAAATTGCTTTTAGCTATCCTTCACTATATTGGATTAGGACCGGATGCCATTCTGTTAATAAAAAGCTATCTTCACAATAGGGGTCAAACTGTTAAGATAGCTAAACACATGTCAGTGCCTATGGACATTATAAGAGGTGTACCCCAGGGGTCAATTTTGGGTCCCCTGCTGTTCACTATATATACTAGCAATTTCAGCAAACATATGACCCACTGTAATATCCACATGTACGCGGATGACACCCAGGTGTACCTTTCTTTTATGCGAGATGATGTACCTACTGCTATCCGTAAGATAAATAACGACCTTAACACCATTTCTCACCTCGCGGAGCAGCATGCTTTAATGTTAAATCCTGCTAAATCGTGTGCAATTCTACTCGGAAAAAGTACTGATCTTCAAGTAGACGCTATTCAAATTAATGACATTGAAATTCCATTTGTTGATAATGTTAAAAATTTAGGGTTAACTGTTGATAAAACATTCAGGTTCAAGCAGCAAGTCTGTAAAAATATCCAAAATGCTTTTTGTAATCTTAAATTGCTTTATCCTCATAGGTTCTACTTAAGTGTGAAACTAAAAACTATGTTATGTGAGGCGCTGGTTTTATCACAATTCTCATACTGCGCGGTGGTATATGGGCCATGTCTTGATTTTGAAACTTCACAGAGAATACAGCGTGTACAAAATTCATGTTTGCGTTTCATTTTTGGTATCCCTAAATTTTCTCATATCTCACATAAGTTAAGAGAAGTACGCTGGCTTAATATGAGCAACAGGAGGTATCTCCATTCTGCAGTATTGTTCCATAAAATTATTGTAGAGAAACAGCCACCTTATCTATATAATAAAATAACTTTCAGAACGGATGTGCATAACATAAATTTGAGACATAGATATTTAATTACAATTCCACATCATAATTCCGCCTTGTATGAACGATCTTTTAGTTACAACATTGCCAAAATCTATAATGAGATCCCTCAAAACCTTAAAAAGTATTCCGTTTTGCAATTTAAGAAAAACCTGTTTCTGTTACTGTTTCAGCTGCAGTCATAACATCTTATATATATTTTTCTAGGTAGTAACAAATTTTGTGCAATCTAAGCAATCATCTGCCATAAATATTAATTTCTCCAGGTGCCAGTGGAAGAACAGTTCCCTACTGAACTGGCACCTCGTGGTTCTGCTTTTTATAAACTAAATTTATGTATTCACTAATATTCAATTCTTTTTTTTATTGTATTGTATTTTTTTTTCTTTTAAATGTATCTTTTTTTAATGCAGAATAAATCAATATTATTATTATTATTATCCCCAGATACTTGACATTATCTTCTTGTGGTATTTGTTTGCTATTTATCACTACGGGCGGACAGGTGCCTCTTCTTGTCGTGAATGTTACATGAACCGATTTAGTTTCATTAATATGTATGCGCCACTTATTAAACCATAATTCTAATGCGTTTAGATGAGCCTGTAGATAATTTGATGCAATAGTGGGATCGGTATGTAACGATAATATCGCTGTATCATTAGCAAATGTGGCGACTGTAGTACTGGGTGTAGTGGGTAAGTCCGCAGTAAATATAAGGTATAAAAACGGCCCCAGTACACTTCCTTGGGGAACGCCTGCATTAATAGGAAACAAGGGTGTTTGTGAGTCTCCATATTTAACGAGGAAGTGCCTACTGGTGAGATATGATTTTAAAATTTCATATAGGTCAGAGGGCAGGGCATCTTGATAACAATACCTGGGCTAGAAATGACCAAGAAAAGGCTCTTGCTTTTGCAAGGCATTTAACGAAAGTATTTAACCCATTTGATTCCAAAATCACACAAACTGAAGAAGATACAATTCATCAGTATCTCGAAGCACCTTTCCAAATGTGTTTACCAACTAAACAATTCAAAGTAAATCACATCAAGACAATAATTATGAAGGATCTGAATCCACGCAAAACGCCTGGTTATGATTTAATCACGGGTCAAGTCCTTAAAGAACTACCCGAGAAAGGCTTTATATATATATTACCTACTTATATAACGCAATTTTAAGATTAAGATACTTTCCAGAGCAATGGAAGGTTGCCACAATTATAATGATTCCTAAACCTGGCAAACCAGAAGTTGAACTAACATCCTTTAGGCCAATTAGCCTTTTACCGATATTATCCAAAGTACTTGAAAAATTGCTGTTACAAAAAATAACACCAATACTTACAGACAAAAATATCATACCTAATCATCAGTTTGGTTTTCGCAAACATCATGCTACTGTTGAGCAAGTTCATAGAGTAACGGATAAAATTATAAAAGACTTTCAAGAGAAGAAGTATTGTTCAGCTGTGTTTGTAGATATTGTGCAAGCTTTTGATAAAGTTTGGCATGATGGATTATTATTTAAAATAAAAAAAAAATAAGATATAAAATTAAATTAATTTTTACAGCTATTTGGTATATTGAATCAAACTTATGTTAGCAACTGTTTGGTACTATTATTGTCTTAGCGATTCTTTTCAATTACAAGTATAAAAACGGCGTAATAAATCAGCAAAGATGGTCCCTGGAAGTTTAAGAAATTTTAAATAATATTAGAGAAATCTGGCAAGTTTTGAGAATGACAAATAAAACTAAAAATAAATGAAACTCATGTTTAAACAGCTTGGTTATAGGAATCAACTTTTCATCAAAATGGTTGCATAACATACACATTCTGGTTTTTTATTTTAAATATAAATATGTGGTTTGATAACAGGCAGCAATAAAGGTAATCTACCATTCAAAGTTTGTTTAATCTGAAGTTATCTACAATGTAAATTTTATGTCCGACTGACTTCAGCATTGATCCTAAAAATTTGCTGAATCGTTTTAGACCCTTAAAAGATTTTCGGACACATTTAGTGACATATGTTAGTGGTAGTAATGTTGACTAAAATATATCTGCCAGGTTTGCGTTCTAAAACAAGCTAGATTTGTGGAAAATGAAATCCTAAATTTGAAAACGAGGTTAATTTACTTTTGGGGGTGACGTACGGCTTTGTTTTGATCATTAATGTGAAAGCTAACCATTATAAAACACAGAATAATATTTCAAATTATTTACGACTCCGGCTATATTTGGGTCATGTACAGTTCCGTTTTCCGTGATTTAAGGGGAAATTACAGTCACTGAAATCGATTAAAGCCGAGGTATAACATGCATCACCATTTCGACGTTTCTCATCTCGGGAAATAACCACAGGTTGTTGGTACATAAAGTTTATACGGAATGTAGAACATCGATAGCTGGAAAGGGTAAAACATATAAATTTGTTTGAGAAGTTCCACATAAATAGCTGATAGATACGGGTTGCGTTATTTATATATAATGGAATGCTTTGGCGATTTCCTGATATTTCACATCTAAAAGTTGTTTTCGTATTTCAGAGAGTCCGCCTTTCACTTCAGGTTTTGGGATTATTAATATTTTAGTTCGGCTTCGATGACTCTCGGAAAGTAAAGTAAAAACCTTCGGTAAAATAAGTAAGCCTAAATATGTATTCTTAAAGTAGCAAAACATGCTGGAGTTTCCTACATTTCACGATGATTAAGTCTTTTCCACCAACAATTCCTGCGTGATTTTAAAAATCCATCGCTTAGGAAACCCAGTTATTCTTAATAACCTTCCTGGTTATTATTTAATGAAGTAATTTTTCTAAGTATAACCGGTTTGTCGACATAATTTTTACAGGGTTAATAAGAAAACGTAGTTTTGTGGTTCATTTTATGACTTTATTTTGATGAAACATTAAGGGTTGTACCAACCAACATCTTATAGCCATCAAGTGACTTTTCTGCTCATATAAAGGGACGAACATTAAGAGGTCGTAAAGTTTTTAGATGTACATGCCAGGAGTTTGATTAACATTCTGCTTATAAATTTTTACGAAAGGTCAGATATTACGCTATAAATCGATCCTTATCAAACATGTATGAGGTTACAAATGTGGGAAATTAATTTTATTAATGTAAGTGGAGCACATTAAAGCTTCTATTTATTTCGTAGATTTTTTGGTAGATGGGAGATGTCCCTATAAATTGTTTTGAATTTATAAACTCGTTCATTATCGCCAGAAAATTAATTAAATTTCGTGCTTTAATATAAATGTAATTTTGGGCTTATTTCCAAAAGGCTGCTCTTTAATAAAGCACGAGAAAGTCAAGTTATATAAAATTATAAATCCTTTTAGGGATTAGCATTTAAATGTTTTATATATTTTGGCACTTAGATGTTATTCAGATCCGCATCTTTAAAATTAGATTTACGAATGAAAGTGGAAATGAAGGTATCTTGAATTGAACGGGTTTCTTTACACATTTCGTGTTTAAGATAATATATACATATAGCAACGTTTCGAGTATTAATTTACTTTAATCCTCTTGTTAAAACTATTCATGAAAAGGGTTAAATTTTTTTTCCAGATTGACTGAAGGACTAACAGGAAACTAAAATAAGTCGAGAACCATTACAATTAAAAGAAATGCCTAAAAAGATGAAATCGTTTATGGAATAATTATTTAAACTATGACGGAAGAGCTGGGAACCATTACTACTTTAATAAATTGACTTCCTTATTTAATTACAAAATCGAATTAAAAAAATTCCGAAACTTGGGATACCTACTTCATTCTGGAATTTAAAAAGTATCAGAATAGCTTATGGGATTATTTAAGGTGTGGTGGAGGAGCCGGAAAACATTGAAATTATAAGAAACGCCTAAGAAGACCGACGAACTTCTTTAATAAACTGACTTGCTTATTTAACTATAAATTGAATTAATGAAATAACAAATTGGGAGCACAAATTCTATTAAATATTTCACTCCGCAATTGAAAAAATTACGAAATTGTTTGTGAAATTATATAAACCAATGCGAAAGAGAAGAACAAGGCAGAGAGTACAAAGGAGGAAAGTAAAACAGCAGAATATTACATGATGAAAACATGAAAGAATGATGTAAGGATAAAGTAGAAGACGAATTGGTTGAACAAACAGAAGCAGCTGGAGTTGACAAATTATGACAAGATTTAGAAGAATCAATAAACAGAGTAGCAGAGATATTAAGACCAAGTAGAAGGGATATTGAAACGGGAGGAATAATTTGATCATGAATGTAACAAGGCATAGGATCAAGAAATTAAGCTTGACAGGAACTATTATCAAAACAAAAAAAAACAGAAGAGGGCTGAGATAAATATGAATTACTGAGAAGGAAAGCGAAGCAGTTGTTTAGAAGGAAAAAACGCCAGTTTATGTAAAAGTGGAGGACACCTTCAGCAAGAAACAGATGAGAAGATCAAGAAGGAAAAGAGTGGATATAAAAAGAGGGATTTAGTGGGGGCTGAAACCGAAAGTTTACAAAGGTAGGAAGAATATTTCGAAGGACTGTTACATATGGCCCATGAAGAGGATATGGAAGGGACAGTAAACCAAGGAACGGCGGATCAGCCAGGATTAAGGAAAGAAGCACCATGCCTAGAGGTTATTAAGGGAATAATACAGAAGCTCAGAGATAATAAAAGCCCAGGAGAAAACGAGATAACAGCTGAAATTTTTAAGGTAGGGTGAGACGTTTTACACAAGTGTAGGAATGCCTGTCAAGTGGGCGACTGCAGTTATAGTATGTCCGATATACGAAAAAGGAGAAAGGGTGAAAATTATAGAAGCATTGCTCTTTTAATGAGGCTTATAAAACAACGGCATTAGGTAAAGATTAAATGAGTGGGCGGAAAAAGTAATAGGAAACTATGAGTATGGGTTCCGCAGCAACCGATCGGTTAATGACCAAATCTTTGTATTGCAACAAATAAAAGCAAATAGTTACGAACTCAATTTGGCTCTACACATGTTTTTCGTGGATTTCAAAAGGGCTTATGACACAGTCAGTAAAGAAATGCTTTACGAAACAATGAAGAATTTGGGAATACTGGACAAAGTAATAAACCTAACAAGGATGACTCGTGCGAACACGAGAAGCAAGGTGATGGTGAAGGAAAGAACTTCCAACAATTTTAATGTGAGTAAGAGGCTAAGGCAAGGAGACTTATTATCGCCGAATATTACAACAAAACGAGATACATACGACAGAACGATGTTCTATCATAGTCATCAGTGTATGATATTCGCGGATGGTATCACGCTGGTAACAAGAACAAAAAACGAACTTATAACACTTTTAAGAGAATGGAAAGGTGGCAAAATTAAGGGCCTAGAAATCAATGTAAATGGTGCTGAGATCTGGGAAAGAGGACAGTGACGGATTAAAGATGAAGACAGCAACTTTGCAAAGAACACAAATTTGAAAGAGCGGACAATTTTACGTACTTAGGTGAGATGATGATAAGTAACAACGATGCAAGTGCAGAAATGAATACTAGGTTCGTAAAGGGAAGTAGAAGTGCGAGTGCTCTAATAAGAGCGTAGTAGAGAGTAGTTTCAAGGGAGACAAAAGTGACAATGTATAGATCAGTCATAAGGCCGGTAGTGCTATATGCATGTGCAATATGGGTACTAAACAATAGTGACTGTGTAGAAATGGGAGGTGTGAGAACGAAAAATATTGAAGAGAATCTATGGAGCTGTAAAGGTTGGAGAAACTTGGCAAAGGAGAAGTAATCAAGAGATTATGGAGATATATGGGGGGCCATCAATAATAAGTATAGCCAAGGTACAAGGCACAGAAACTGAGATGGTTGGGTCATGTAACTCGGCTGCAGGATGGAAGGGCAAAAAGGCTGGTGGTTTAAATCGGATCCGAAAGATAATTTTATAGGAAATTTAAGAAAAAAAAATCAACTCTTGGGATATAAATACGGTTACGTCCGAGGCATGGTGTAACTCAATCAGAGAGACATGTAATGATACATACAGTAAAATCAAAGACAAAAGATCTACTAAAAGTCAATATATTGGTGGAAGAACGATATTAAGCAGATGAGACAAAAGTGCATAGAATGCAAGAGGGTAATGACTATGACTTTTGCCAAAAGAAATTCCACACTAGAAGAAAGAGAACTAAAACGAACTCTAAACGTAAACCAAACAGATATATTGAGGAGGTCAATACACAAAGCAAAAAAGGCGGCATGGCAAAAACTTTGCCATCAACTCGATAGAAATTCGTGGGGGAATGCTTACAGAATTGCCTTCAAAAAATGCATCTTTTCCCGAAAATGGAACTAACGGCAGAACAGAGAGAAGTTTAAGCTCTTCCCTAAGGATGAACGCATTACACCATTAGACAGAGGAAACGGGTACGACGAGACAATTGAAGTTATCCCATTTACGAAAGAATAATTACTCTTGGCAGTAAGAAACCTGAATGTCAAGAGCTCTCTAGGAGGACTGAATCACAATGGAAATAATAGAAACCGCCATAACTGAGTTTACCGAACATACGTTAAAAGTACCTATATAATGACCTACTGAGCCAGGGGAGATTCCTTATCGTTTGGAAAACTGCCAGACTAGTGTTGCTGGAGAAACCAAAAAAACGAACGGAGGATCTACAAACGTATCGCCTTTATCTTTTAAACGCAACGGGAAAGGTTATGGAAAAAATGCTTAGTAACAGACTCATAGCAGAGTCAGAGAAAAGGGAAGTTTACACGACTACCAATTCGGATTTATACCGGGTAGACCATCAATCGATGTAAAGACACAAGTTATAAAAATAGCCGAGAAGGCAAATACAGGATCGCTAAAAAGTAGGGAATATTTCGTTATGGTAGCTTTAGATATAAAAAAACGCCTTGAATTGCGCACCTTGGTGGCAAATTATTGAACAAATGCAAAAGAAGAAAATCAGTGATTATTTAATAAACATCATACAAGACTATCTCAATGAAAGAAAGCTGTTTATATCTGGTAATAAGCATATAAATTTATCTCAAGGAGTTCCACAAGGATTGGTGATCGGTCCCATACTATGGAATTCATATTACGATCAAATCCTGGAAATTACTAAGGCAAAACTCTAATTGCCTACGCAGACGATTTGGCAGTCATAGGTACAGTTAACAATAGGATGGACTTGGAAAACAATATTTATATAACACTAATCTGTTCATGTGAAAAATTTAAATGTATGAAACTAGAACTAGCAGTGGAGAAAACGGAAGCAGTCAGCCTAATGGGTCGTTGAAAACTCAAAAACATTAATTTAGAAATTGCAGGAACGAAGATCGAAGTCAAAAACACAGTGCGATGCTTAGGAGTCGAATTCAACAATAACATGTCGATAAAAACACATATAAACAAAGCGGCAAAGTCGGCAGAAGCAACCGCCACTGCACTTGCGAAATTAATGCCAAACGTGAACAATTTTAACTACGGTAGGTAGTAATCTAATTAAAAAAATCGCCAGCTTGAGAAACAATAGCTATTTATGCAACGTGTTTCATACAAGATTTTATCCAATTCAGATAACAAAATGTAAATGCCACATCTTCTTAAAAAAGGAGTTGGGTCATCGTGATAAAATGGGAGTGATAAAATGGGAGCATATTTTGTAACTAGTTACAAAATGAACCACTTTTCGCAACTCAAATCATCTTTTTGTAACTAGTTACAAAATGGGAGCATATTTTGTAACTAGTTACAAAATGAACCACTTTTCACAACTAAAATCAATGTCGAAATGTTGACATTTCGTAACTGAATTGGATAAATTAATTTGCGTCATTGTTCAATTTAATATGAACCTGTGTAGTAGGTATGGAATTTTTCAAACTGTGGTGGAGGAGCCGGAAACTTCTGCAATTACAAAAAATGCGTAAGAAGACTGATGAACTTCTTTAATAAATGCTTTCTTATTTAATTACAAAATCGCTAATTTGGCTCCCACGACGGAATTTTTCAAATTATGGTTGTTTAATAAACTGTATTCTGCTCGTCCGAGTGTTTGCAGTAATCTATTTATTCTATAATTAAATTAATTAAGGTGTAATATTGGCTTTGCCGATTAGCGTATCAAATTCTATGTTTATGAGACACAGAACGCAATTACAAGTCTCTATTTATACGACTTAAAACGCTGAATAAATTCCGACTAATAAAAGACAATTACTAAAATAATATTTTATTGATAATTGAAAAAGTGGTAGATATTTGGGCGTTTTTCAAGAATTCGTAGAAAAATACATTTTACACCAAGCTATTTGTTGTTTATATAGTGGAATATAAAGTTTATAGCATTTGAAAAATGCAGGAAATTCTTTATTGTAGATACAACAGACAAAAATTCTATTATGATTTTAGACTGGGATTTTATCCGGTTATAAAAATTCCATATTGTGCTCGGGGCGGTTTTCATACCGCGTTCAACGACCACCGAATAAACTGCGTTGGTAATAAAGACAGCATCCATAACGATAAAATATGGCCTACAGTGAAATATACAAGCTATTTTATGTTGACTTTACTTTTTTTGTTACATATAAACCAACGACTAAGTAAGTCGAGTTCTGAAATTAGGTGAATTTCAATGAACCTCTTACTTGACAAAGAAATACTTGCACTAAAATTTTATTAGAATTAATTAAAAGTATTTGATTCTGTAGCGAACTCCCTAATATCAACACTTATCGTGGAAATTAACTGGTATTTAACATCATCACTCCTTACGACATCAAACATTGGATAAATAAAAAAGAGTTACATATTTCGTAGTTATTGCATCTTCAAAAATTGAATAACAATGTAGATGGTTAACTGTTCTAAAATATAATTAATACAGCACAAATTTCTCAAAAAACAATTCCTCGTACGTTGGAGAATGTTTTCTTAAGGCATGTGCATACAAATACAGAAAAATGAGAATTTTGTGTCATGTAGGTTAAATTCATGTGTGTATCAAGATAAAGCACTGCCTCCAAATGTAAACAAAACAAGGTTTATTTTTTCTTGTGATAAATTTAAATTTGTACGATGTTTGTTTTTAAAATTATAAACACAAACTTGGATTCGTCCAAAAACGAAAAGTTTGGTTTCGAATAAAATGCAAACAGTTCTATGTATGAGAACTAAAATTATGTATTTAAAAAAACTGGATAATTAAAAACAAAAAAGCTCTTAAACACTCGCTGAAAATTTATAATTTCAAAGCTGTTGTAAAAAATGCAAGCAAAAATAAATGTTAGAATTAAAAAATAAATTAACAATATACGAATTTAATGGAGAATTACAGAAAAATCATTTTGGGGGGCAAGGATAAGGAAAGGAATCAGTGGGTTAATATATTAATTCAATCTTAAATTTAACTTAAAAGAAATATCAGTTCAGCAAGCAATTTAAAAAAAAAATGTTTTATTATTTCTTTGATTTTACGACATAAATATCAAAAAATTAAAAAAAAAAACGACAGAAAT
The DNA here is from genome assembly GCA_963082815.1 of Melanotus villosus. NCBI lineage: Eukaryota > Metazoa > Arthropoda > Insecta > Coleoptera > Elateridae > Melanotus > Melanotus villosus. The sequence goes on from OY720425.1 coordinate 42,777,580, forward strand.
TATAATTTAGGATGTACCCTTCAAAGTTCAAGAAACACAACTAAGCTTTTCTAAGTGATAATTTTTAAACAGAAACCGGCATACTAACCCCTGTCCACTAAAAATCAGCACACAACATAACATTTTCGTTTCTGTAATTTCCCAACGTTATAAAAAATTGGTAGTGTTAATTTAGTAATCGCAGTACAACTGTCAAATATTTGCAATAAAAAGTGCCACATAAACATAGTTCATAAATGTGGAAAATGAATTACGTGAAACAGCGTACAAAGTTTATTCAGCTAATCGTGACTGTAAGATATTGTAACGAAGTGAGCTTGGGTCATATAATGAAAATAAGTTAAACAAATAATTTAGGTAGAGTCTTTGACGCAACTCCGTTACGTGGGATTTACTTAGCTGTGTGAGAGGTTTATATTGAAAGTCTAATTCAACCAACACTCGTATATTGTCCGAAGCTACAAATAAACACATTAAACAATTCTAGAGACAAGTTACAAACAAAGGGTTACATCCAAACTATTAGCAAGCCTTACAATGGGTTGAATTACATTTAAATTAAATACAGAAAAATATTCTTCCATATACATTTCAGCAACCACTAAGTACGAAGGATGGGACCTGACCTCTAAACACCGTGACTAAACTAACTTGAGGAGTATAAATGCTTACGCCTCAATCTGCATACTCCTACGCATCTCGACTTTACTGGAGGAGTCTGAGTGCATAGGTTTTAATCTGCCTACTCCCATGTAGCCTGACTACACTGACGGTATGCCACTGACTGGCCATCCCAAGTGCATTTGGCTAATGATAATATATACCCAAAAGTCAACTCCCATCTTGTATTCCAAAGAATGCTGATTCATCAGCATCTATTCCGCAGGTGGCTTAGTAACCTTGTTTACAAAAATAACTATAAGTTGCAGCTGGGTATTAAAATAAAACATAATTTAAGTATAAATATTCAGTTCAAACTGATTTAAAAAAAGCTTGTATGCAAACTTACAAGGACATAAAAATATCACAAATAACGAAAAATCTGCTGAATAGTCAGTAACTTTGGCGTTGCCTGACAAAAAATAATATCTTTAAAACATAAAAACTAATATTATTTTCTCGTAGATCATACCGACAAAGCATAATCTACGTGAAACATAAAAAAATAAACGAAAAACAGAAAAAGCCAGGATCCTTAAATTCAAAATTAAAGAGAAAAAAGGGCAAGGATCAACTGTCATTAAAAATGTCGAAGGATAAAACGGAAATAAGAAGTAAAAGGGTCAGAAGTACAAGAACAAGGGAAGAGCAAAGTTGATAGAATGCTGTTGGGAAACAATTAAAAAAAAGAAAAAACCAGCTAGAATAATGTAGAAAGATAAGGGATAAATGAAGATCAAAAAGGGCGAGGGATTGATGCTGGCTTAATATGCTAATAAAGAAAAATGTTCCATGAAAAGTTAAAACAATAACAGAACAAAAGAGGAAAATAAGAAAAATAAGGATAATTTATTCTAAAATAAATAAACTTACTAAAAATATTATGTTCTGCATGAAATCACAAATGCTAAGTTTCAGTAAAAAAGAAAATAAGGATAACATTTGTTCAAGACATTATCCTAATTTAAATTCGATGTAAATGTCCTTTTACGAGTACAAATCCAGGAGAGATTTTTTTAACGAAAAAAAGATTGGAATTGTATGTTATAATTAAAATATACAGGTAGCTTTGTGTTTGTGGCATATTTAAGGATTTTCTTTGAATTATCCGTAACAGCTTTAAAATTATGATGTATCGCTGGGGGCAAATCAATTACGATTTGGTTAGAAATGTCGAATTCGAACAAAGGACTAAGCTCTTAATCTTTTAGTCTACAAATATTAATTTAACTGTGCTTTAATTCTCTTTTTATCCAAGAGAGTATAATTTATGTTCAGCGATATGCTCAGGTGTAAGCTCTAAATCCCCTACGCTTTGTCATTTTGTAATTTATTAGGAATTACCCTTACTATATTACTGGGTTTCCAGTTATATTATAAATTCAGTTTGTATTCATACGTAAGGTATAATGTGGATTCACAACTATAGAAAACAGTATTCATTTACAACACATCAAGGTTCAGAGTCAGGAAATCATTCTCATTTTCAAATTAAAATTTTTCTCGCGTAATAAACCAAAAAGATACGATGCAAAGCCTAATGAAAAATTCCCTTAAATGAAATTAAACGGATCGCACTAAAACGATATTAAGATAATGGACCATGAAGGAAAATTTGAGAATCACACGAAAAACAGTAAACAACTTCGAGGCCCGCAAAAGAACATTAGCGGTTATTACGATTAAATTAGTCCCAAGGAGGGAAATTAAAAAAGGCGCCGCCTTTTTTATTTAATACGAGATGATTAGACAATAATTGAGATTCATGAGGATATAATGTATGGGTAATAATAAGTTTATGAGCAAGGTGAGTTAATATTAAATTAGAGAAGGGAGGGAAAACTAAAATATTGCATGTTCTCTCTGTAATTACTTCTGGTGAATGCCAATGTTTCCGTGGAAATGGGAAACATTAAAAATACATTAAATTACATTCCGAGGATGCAACGTAACGTTAAAGCTTAAGATTAATATTGTTTTTATAATTACATAAAAGAAATTGCATAAAGCTCCTGCATTTTTACAAAATAACTTAGATGTGGCAGAAATTAACTTTAGTTACGTTGCGGATTGGAAGGATTTGCAGGTAAATTTTATTGAATTTATTTTAATTAGTATACAATACGTTGTGTTGAATTCACTACATTTTTTCGTAAATAGTCGAGGGTTTGTGTGTACAGGCACAGAACAAAGAGAGTTGCGTTTACAGCTAATTAAAAAACCAAATCGATTTTTGTACTTTAAAATTGTTTAAAGCTTCAACATTATCAGCCATTTAGGGAATCTCAAAAATAAAAATGAGACCATAGGAAGATCGGAATTTTACCATGTTATATGTAATTCGAAGTATATTGCACAAATGAAACGCAATTTTAGTATCAGATTTAAAGAACATATGACTTATTTCAGATTCTGAAAAATCGAATGTCGCCCAACATATTTGTGAACAGAGTAAATAATTAAAGAAAAATTCCAAAAGCGCCATTTACACCAAAGCAGATGAATTCCTTTGTTAGTATTTTAATCTTTGTGAATGAATATAACAATTTCAAGAAGGACATCGGACCGATACCAAATTTCTAAGTTTGTGCTTCGTTGAACACATTATATGACTACCCATTGTCATGCCTATCCAGCTAAGAGTAGTACATACATAAGCAATGAGGTCAATCGGTCCGTCGATAATTTGGTGAAGAGCATATCTTCTAGAGTTCTTTCTTAGCCAACTTTATTTTAGTAATTTGTCGAAGAGAATATCGTTAGAGCCCAACTTCTGCCTTTCGCAAAGAATTTTTCTTTTATCGGCATTTACACTCCGCAAGGGAGTGTGGCGGGCAACATGGAGGGTTTAGGCCTCCTAAGTCGCTTTTCATACCTCGGTTCCCAATTATTTTCAGTAACTGGGTTGACCACTCGCTGAGCATGCGACTCGGGTTTGATCCAGAGACCGTTCGCGCTGTAGTCGAATACTTTAATCAATCGGCTACTTCGGTGATAGGATGGTAACTTGGTTGCCGAATTAAACATTTGGTTTTCATACATTGTTGGTTATTCAGCATTGGATCAGACCGTTTTAGATTTAATTTACCTAAAGCTAAGTAGAAGTATTTCATTGTTACTGGAAATATTCCATGCTATCGCTGAGTTTTGAATTCTTATAGACTGGGCGCACAGTAGACCGAGGTGCATCGGTTCTAGCCTTATTTAGAACTGGATTTTGTTGGTCGTGAACTATGTAAAATAGATTCCAGTATAGTTTAATTTGTCAAAAATGTACACTAGATGAAATATAAATACCGTGCTTAACGACGGCGTTTACACCTTGAAAAATAGTCGATTATATGCAGACTTTGCTCCATTTTTTTGAGGACCAATTTTAATGTAGGGGTGGCGGGCGGGTTTTGTTTCTAATCATTTATCTTTTGTCTGTCTATGGACACCCCGGTTTTGTTTAATTAAATAAAAAAGTTTTAGCAAAACAAAACGCACAACTATATGTTATTTTAAAAATTCAAATAGTATTTGCAAAAATTGAGACATCGAAGAAATCTCTACGTCAATAGATCGATAAAAACATCCCCTTTTCAAAGGCCACACGAACATTTTTCCAAAATGCAAATTAATTCGGAAATAATGGAAATAATATTTTAGAAATATCGTTGTAACTCACTATTCATAATGTAGCGTGTAGGCAACTCAACTAACAGAGTGCGATAGATCACAACTTTCTTTTTTTTATATGAAACAGAATTAGAAGGCAAACTATTTAGTATTATTCCAAGAAACAATTTAATCATCTCAACTTGCCAGTTAATACCCGACTCTACAGTTTTGAGTCATACAAACAATTTTGTTTATTTAAGTAGTTATGCAATTTTAGATACGTCAAATAGAAAGTCACTGTATGTAAATGCCAGTCTTAAGATAACGTGTTTATTTGTTTTTAAGCAAAACAATCTTAAGTTGGCTTAAACCGGGGCTAGTCATGGGTTTTAAGTTGGTTTCAGTAAAAGCTTTAACCGAATATGCACAGGACAGACCACAACTACTACTACTAAAGTTGCCTGGAAACTATATTTTGAGGTACCCTAAAGCACTTCCAGTAATTCACTTGTCGGGGAACCCCTTTTCTTGATGTGGTTTGCTTGTTTTGAAGAGTAGGGTGTCGTAAGATACTTCTGAAGCATTTCCCCTCCCTCCAAGATCTGTGTGCTAAGCTTAGGAAGCAGTGCGTCCTAAATGGCTTATTGTGCTTACACTGATCCTGATAGTTCATCACACCCAATCTGTAATCTGGTTTCCTGTATCAAAAGGCGTAGATCTTCAACTGAATGCAATTTGAAGTTTTTCTTTCACCAGACACATCACAGTTGCACAGATAGTGCCGAACTGCTTCTGGTTACCGATTGAAAAGTCTGCAATTTGGGTCGCCAATGTAGTTCCCTAGGTGTATTTTAATGATCACGTGTCTAGCTAGGAAACCTGCAGCGATTATAAGCTACTTTCTACTAAGAGATAGTAGTTCTGCAACCCTTTTCCTGTAAGTCAATTTTTAAACGCTTTGCTATGGTTACGCCCTGGCATATCAGTTCAGTGAAGTTTACGCTGGGCAAGTATCCTGTCTCTAACTTAGTGATAGACTAAGCTTCTTGGAACCTTCAGGATTGGTTCTGATCCGAAATAATGGTCAGCTAATCCTTTCCTTATAGGTTTATCGGCATTTCGGTTGCCGTTCCACAACGACCTGGAAGTCAAAACAATCTCAATATGTTCTGTTTTGCCAGATTCGCAGTATCCCCAGATTCCCCAGATCAATCTGGATTTTTACAAGCGTATATTGTAGTATGGAAAACGACTACATATGCATGAAGCTCAGCTTCACTTTGGGTATTCACCATACTAGTCTCGAATTTTGAATCCGTTCGTATACCGAATTAAACATCCACGAGGAAATTCTTGCCTGGGTTCTCGGCACTCTTTGTAATCTTAGATTGTTATATCGAAGAGTGTGGTTGTTAGAGTTATATGGTCCATTCTCATTTCTAAAATGGGACCCCCTTTCAGTCGAACTCGTATGTTCTGTACGATTTAAAACTAAAGAGAATTCTGCAATCTACAGTATATAGCCCTAATCTAGCCTCGTTCTTCGGAACGCTAGATTTGGGCCTGGAGTGGTTGCAATTCAAACTTATTGGGTTAAGTTAGTTCAGAAAGCTAAGTACCGAAGCAATCAACACAAATAAGCTTAATAATAAATAAAATTATTTTTTCGAAGTAATTATGTTTAACTCTATCAATGTAAATTTTTAGAGCCTCATTTCTTCAATATGTGGTAGGTGCTCGACAAGGATTTAGGTTAGTACTAGGTCTATCCCGATCTCTTCTTCAGCCTGTTTGGGCCCTGGACGTAGGCCTCTTCCTTCTCTCTCTATGCTCTTCTATCTTGCACAATTTGATGCCAGTGCCCTCCTAGGTGATGCTTAATGTGATCAAGCCGTTTTTCTTTTGTGGCCTGTCCACACTTCTTTTGATTTGTCTGGGTCTTCAATGTACTGGTCTTATGATCCATCGGTCTGTATTTTGCCTCACATAAGTACATATCCTACCCGTCACCACTTCTGTTGTGCTATACGTTGGGTGATGTCTGTTACTTTTGTTCGCCTTTGTATTTCCTCATGTTTGATTTGCTGGCGTCTCCATGGATCTTTGGGCCACTCTCAGTTCGGTAATGCTTTTCTTCGTAAGGGTTGCAGTTTTCTGGCCGTAAGTAGGTATTGTATCTTTTGCTTCAAACAAATTGGCGATCAAAAGGTGGCCAGGATAAAGCTACTGCTCTTCTAATTTTTATATCCCGATTCTCTTTTCCCAGTTTCAATGTGTGCTCAAGGTATTTGCAACTCTTACGATCTAAGAACTATTCGAGTTCTTGAATTTTCAAATTTTCTTATACATTTAATGCTGATGTTTTGGGTACCTGTTGTTTAGTTGGATCAGGGATCAAGTATGGTAAAAATCACGTATCTTGATTTTACCTCAGTTAAAGTATGATCGATAATACAGCTGCGTCGTTTGCAAACGTAACCTAAGTTGTTGGTTATGAAGTAGGTTGATCTACTGCAAATAGAGTGTTGAATCGGTCCTAATATACTTCCATGAGGGACGCCAGCGTTAATGGGACTTAAAAGTGTTTGACGTTTTCTTTATTGGACAGGTAGAATTTAAATCGTCTGGTGATACAGTATTTCTAATTTTATTGAATAAGCCAGCGTGCGAAAATTTATCAAATTATATCAAGGAAAGCTGCCAAGCAGTATCGTTTCTTTTTCAAAACTTTGGATAATCATATTTATTAATCTATGAACTTTTCCTACCGCAGAGTGGCTTTTCGGAAATTGAACTGATCGGGTATTAAGTTATCGTCAATGAGTTTTGGTGTAGTCATAAATAAAAAAAATCACAAATTTTTTACTACACCGATAATAAATTTTCAGGGACTTGTTTTGAGCTTTCTGCTGTCGTTATCTTAGGCTTTCGACTATGGATATTATTTACAACACTTGTTGTAATTGACACACTTTATCATCTCTAAAAGTATGTGGGCCAAATTCTGATACATATTGTAGAAATCTTTGCGATAGGAATGTAACTTCGCCTGTAATATTTTTAGTATTTTGTTTTTGTGATATCTCCATTAAAACACTAATGGGGAAATAATATAAGATGACACATTTTAAAAAATATCTGATAAGAAAGAATATTTAAAAATGTAACTACTAATTTTTGGTGCACATATTATGACTTATTATTAATTTAAAAACGTCAATTTTAAGTTTTTGATCCACGAGGATCTGCTCCATGTCAATTGATGATGATGTAATTTGAAGCATTGAAGTTTAATGTAATAGAATGTAATGAATGATATGTTGATACATCGAGAAATTCCGTAAATTTATTGTTATGGTTATTTCCAAATTATTTATTATAACTTGCGAAATAATAAATTAACATTTGATTAACGAAATGTCTTATTTTCAAATCTTTATATAATCGGAACGGGTAACATTTGGTACGCAAAAATTGAGCAAATTTAGGAAAATAAAAACGAACGAGAAAAGCCATTAATCCAATTTAGTAAAATCTCAGTAGGGACGAATCTCGTCACTATATTTCCTGATGATAAACAATTTATGTATTTTAAACGGCTTTTTTGATTTTATCCGCTAATATGAATTTAGATGGACGCGTAATAATATAATTAGATTATACTAGCAGGACAAAATTTGAATGACTTGCTGGGTGTCAAATTTATGTCGAAAAATTACAGTCGGTCTGGACAAGAATTTTAAATGATTTTGTTCGATATCCGTTCAAATAATTACGCCGTCGTAATACTATTTACCGGTGGATAGGTTCTAAATTAAATTTTATATTGGAAATGTGTCACCAAATGGAAGTATTGGAAAAAATTGCGACAACAACGGTGTGCGGCTAAAAAAAGCTGTAAATAAAAGTACATAAAAATCGTCGGTCTGAAATTAAAAAATATAACCCGGAGCAACAATAAAACCTAATAAAAACACGTATCCTCTAATAACAGAAAATATTAAACTCGTAACCAAACATACGCTAAAATGATCAATATATGTTGATATAGGACAGAGATATAACAACCTACATAAGCAAGCTTGTTCGGCAGGTAAAACAAGCCGACCAATTAAACGCACACGCCAAGTTAATTACTACAGGAATTGAAATTAAACATATCCCAGTTCATGAGGGCTGGAGAGGATACCCTGCACCAGATAACCATCGTCGGTCCACCCTTGCACAAAGCACGCATCAGATTATAATAACAAAGCACGCTCCAAATCTACCATTTTGTACAAATGTAATCTACAGCTGTTTAACTAACTGAAATTCTACATTCAATTTATCAGGACCGTATTTGGAAAATTCCAAAACCTTTACAAGTCGTTCGGAGACCTTACAAATGAATTTCTGGCATAATTTTATTAATCAATGAACCTTTATATGGTGCAGAAACTTTCGTCCTGAAGTATGCAAATTACTATGATTTGAATAAGTATGAAGAATGTTTAGACCACAGTTAATTTACCATGCTGTTATTAAAATGGTTTGGAAATGGAATGGAATGTTGTGTTGTTAGACGTTGAATGTTAAGTTAGGTAAAACACACTTTGTGGCTTATTAGTCTTATTACCTATGTATGTATGTAACTCAAACAACAATGAAGTTTTCTGATAAATTTTAATTAAGTATAACTGCGTCGCATTAGTGGCTGAAATGCCTAAGCAATTTTTAGTGAAACCAAACGTGTTATTGATTTTAAGTATTTCTTTACTTTGCAAAGTTACCAAAACACACTCTTTTTGAATTATTTGGACTTAAAATTGGCCATAATAAATATAGTTCACGATTTTGTGATCAACTTGAAGGCGGAAATCTTCAGCTGTATTTAGTTCTGTATTCTTACTGTATTCTACTCCTAAAAATGTTACTGTTGCGTCAAATTTAGGATTGTAATATCTTTGGAATATTAATAGAAATATAATAATGTTATTCCTTCAATTTACTGTTGCTCACTTCGCTTTAAAAAACCTTGCATAATTTTTTACTTAATAAAAATGACGAAAGAAGTTTGTGTATTATGTAAAAGTCTTCTCGAATATTTTGAAGTTCCGATTCGGATTATTGGGATATTAAAGGCTTACTAAAACGAAAAACTAATGTTAACAAAAAAATTATAATGTTCGAGTTATTTCAAAAATAATATTTGCAGTCAATAAAAGCAAATTAATGATCCCAACGAAGTACGTATGTTTCAAACAAATTTTAAAAGTTTCACCAAAATTATAATTCTTAATCTTATTGGTCCAAAAATGAATGATACAAAAAAGTTTCATCACATAATCATTAAAATAATTTGGTTTTTTATTTGACAAAATCCGTCCATTCGCGTATTTAATTCGAAAGAATAAAATATTAAAAACAAGTCATGTTTTACAGTAGAATTTTCTTCTCCTGTCTTTGTTCTATAAAATTCTGTAGAAGTGAAACTTTTAAAGGTTAAAATGCTCACAAAAAATCTAAAATGCCAAGAAATTCGGCATAAACAACATGCTTAATTTAGACTAACATTTTTCATATAAGCAATAATTTTAAAAACGTTCAAATGATATTCTGATTTTAAATCACTCTATAAAATAATATTTGGCGAATCACCAATCGGCTTAAAAAGCGAATCATTTAATTTGGACTAAAAAATTTCCTAACAAAATACAAAAAATCTTGATTAATTACAGCTTTAAATATTTCTGCGAATTGGGTTGCCTATGCAGTAGGCGTATGAAAAGCAGTAGGACGCTTCAGCTGAAAGTTCGAGTAGGTTGATGCAATTAACAAAATGTGAATTTTAACCCTTTAACGCGCAAAACTCTGGGACCTCAAAATCTCATCTTTTTTGTGGATAGACATGCTCTAGTGCTATTGTTAGTAAGTTTTATGGAAAAAAAATTTGAAAAATATCTCGAGAATTTTTGAAAAAAGGTGGTACCTATATGTACCAGAGATCGTGCGGGCCAATTTTTTTTATAAATGTTTAGTGGTTCAAATATATACCACATTTATTTTCGAAAGGTTTTTGAGGCACTAAATTCTTTTGGGGGCAAATAGTGATACTAAAGGATTAATGTGTCTTTATTCACAAATAAAAAATAATAAGTAAACAGCACAAAAATAAAATGTTTATTCTCATTCTCAAAAATGTAACAAAGATTTGCATGCAAAAAGTGATTAGAATTATAATGCACTATAATTAACAAAATTAGTACTTACATTTAGGCATATATTTGAAGACAAAAACCTGCCAAAAACAGCAAAAACACACGTTCACATACAAACTGTGAGCAGATGCACATTGGTAGATATACGTACCACTTATTACGTTTACACGGCTAGCTACCGTGATTACTTGAATGTGGTACGTATTTGTACCAGAAAGCGTTAGCTGCTATAAGGACCATATTACCACCGCGCGCATATGGCGAGTGAACCGTAAAAGCATGTGGTACAAACATTGTACCAGAGGGCGTTAAAGGGTTAACGAAAATAAACAATTTTAAACCGAAACTTGTTAGGACTTATACGTTTTAGATGATGTATAACACAGTCATCATTAATCAACTTTTTCTAAAGATTAAATGAGTCCATAAAACTACAACTTGTAATCTGAAAAGCCGAAGGACTCTGTTCGTTTACTTAACACCTACTTAACGTTAAAACATTATAAAGGAGTAGAGCTGACCATTGGTCGAAAAAGACACTTCTAACATGCGATGTCTAAACGTAAAAATTTGTAAAAGGTTTTTTTTTTGCAATTTCAGAGATTTTAAAGTACCTACTCTACAGCTAGATTTGGATTACTTTCGTGACTAAAACTATAAACGAATCTTAGTTTGCTTTAGATTCGTTTAATGTCGAATATTTAATGTTAGTAAATGTATACAATTTTTGACAGTTTAACGAAAAAATCAATGAACATTTAAGGGCCTTTAAGTTGTTGCTATAAAAAATATGTACTGGGTGATTCACATAAGTCGCAAATTTTCAGCTCTAAGACAACTTTATACCAGTAGAGGACTTGTTTACACCAGCAAAACATTTCTACTATGACCGGTGTATTTTTAACTTGAAAACTGTTTGAAAGGACTGGTGGAACCGCCACTGGCTATTTTCTCTTTAACAGTAATGAACAGCAAGATTAAGAAAAATGCTTGTAATACGAATATTTCAGCTGAAATGTAAAAAATTAAGTCGGTTATTACACGTATTTTAAGCAACGTAGCTGAATTAATGCTGATGCTTCATTCTTCTTCTTCTTCTTCCGCAGCATCATTTATCCAATCCAACACTGAATGTATGCCTCTTCAAGGTTCTTCCATTCTCCTCGTAGTTGTGCCATTGTATTTAAGGAAAATACAATGGTTGTGCTTTCCTTATCCATTGCGGACCGGATATTTTTGCAGTATTGTCTTTCTACCTTGCCCTTGGCCGTTCTCTGTCCCGGAGAATATATGCTATCGAACGCCATTTTTGGGTGGATATTCGTTCATCAGTGTTCTTAATTTTAGTTCTTGTCCGTATACTTATAAGTGTTCGTTTTTCTGTCAGCCAATCTAAACATTAATCTTCCAATTTCCAATTTTCGTTGAGTTATTTTTATTATATCAATATTAATTTTTGTGAACATCCATGTTTCAGATGCAAATGTTAATACAGGGAGGATGAATTTATTTAAAACTTTAGTTTTTAAATGTAGTTTGAAAGGGCTAGCCTTCGTTAAGTTAGGTTAGGTTAGGCGAGGCGAGGCTAGACTAGGCTAGGCTAAGCTAGGTTGGGAAGCCAGGTAGCTCAGTTGTAAGAGGGCTAGGCTTGCATGTTGCAAGTGCCGGGTTAAATCCCTACGTTGGTGGAGATTTTTTCTCAGGCCTCTGGGATCGGTACCAGGCCTGGTGAAACCATTCACAGTTGGGTTTAATTAACTGTGCTCTACTCGGAAGACTGGTCTATGAGATAGAGTAACAATACCACTACACACTTAGTAACACACACATGACACAGCCGTCTGACTTGAAGTAATGCCTAAAGGCGGTTCCGAGCAGATTGGCTACACGCATACAAGATACACACAAAAAAGAGAGGTTAGGTTAGGTTAGGTTACGTAACGACATGGGAAGAGAAAGCTATAGCGGGGTTAATTAGGTTAATGGAGGGTCGAAAGCCAGCAGACGTAGATTACTAAGGTCAGTAGGTCATTCTACCATCCTCTATGGAGCCCCAATCTGGGGCAAGGTACTGCGGTTACGTAAATATGTATAAAGACATGATATTGAGACTCCATAGAAGAATGGCGTGTGCGTATCGCACTGCACCAACAGAAGCAATCCTGATAATAGTAGGCATACCGCCAATATAGTTACAAGTTGAACAAAGGGAGAGCTGGTACAATGAGAACAGGGAAAGCAAGGAAGAAATTAAAGCTGATATGATACGGAAGTGGCAGACACAGTGGAGAACTAATACCGGAAAAGCCGTGTGGACAAAGATACTAATAAATGACATTGGTAGATGGATAGCGAGGAATTTTTGAGCGGACACGGTACTTTTGGAACATTTGTAAAAAGATTTAAATTAAGAGAAAGTGACACATGTAGATACTGTCAAGATGTAGATTCCCCGGAATATACGTTTTTTGACTGTCACTAATGGACAGCAGAGAGATTACAACTTAACCTGGAGGTAGGAAGAGATTTAAATAAAATCAACATAATAGATGAGATGCTTACGAGTGAAAGCAACAGGGACGCTGTACATAAGCTTGTAAAGAAAATTATACAAACCAAAGAAAAAGAGGAAAGAGACGAAGAACGAGATAACTAAAAGGTCAAACCTTAAGACAAGTAAAAAGAGGAAAAAGATAAAATATAGAATAACTAGACGAATAATTCTCCGAAGGAATACGTATGTAGTTCCAGGGCGGAGGGGAGACCTCGATCGAGGAGGGATTTTAGCAGGTATATTCCACTTAGAGGTGGGGACATACAGCACACCCCCTGCGAAGACAGGGGTGCCAATAAGAGGTTTCTCCTCCTTAAGCAAAAAAAGGTTAGGTTAGGTTACTCTTAACCGGGAAGAAAACGGTCAATATAGAAGGGTTAAAGATAAAAGGCAATAACATAAAAACAGCGAAAGAAGTAAGATACCAGGGAGTATGGCTAGAGAAAGGCGAAATGTTTAACAGACATGTCACAGAGCGTGCGAAAAGGCACTTAAAGTCCAGGCGGCGGAATCGAGAATTATGACTAACGTTAAAGGACCCAGGGAGAAGAAGAAAAAACTAATTTGCGAAGCGACGGTCGCGACATTACTTTATGGATGTCAGGTATGGGGAAGTCGGCTGACGAGGAAGAGTGAGGGCAAGTTGGAGAAGGTAAGAAGAGCTATAGAACGGTGTCAAACAAAGCGGTGGGCCTGCTCGCCAGAGTGCCACCAATAGACCTGGCAATAGCGGAGAAGATTGCGAACTATATAGACACAACAAAAGAAGGCGGGATGAGAGCTAGACAAGTACTACTGGAGCAGTGGCAGCGGAGGTGGGATAACATCGATAAGGGCAGATGGACGAAACAACTAATACCTAGAGTGGAACCATGGATTTTAAGAGAGCACGGAGAGGTGGATTATTGGCTTTCACAAGCGTTGACAGGGCATGGAAGCTTTGGCGAATAGGCAAGAGAGAGAAACCGGAATGCGAATGGTGCAACGAGGAAGAAGATACGGCCACGCATACATTGATAAGATGTGAAGCATGGGAAGAGGAGAGAAAAAATGTAGAAAGAGAAATAGCAGAGACTACAAGAAGACAACCTAGTGGGAGCGATGTTGGATAGAGCAGAAAACTGGCAGGCGATAAGCAAGTATATAGAAAGAAGGCGGACAAGCAAAGAGAATCAGAGACAAACATGGAAAGGCAATAAAATAAGCAAACTGGAATACAGCAAGAAATCAACACGACCCCTGAAGTATGCCGGGGATATGGATAAACCAGCGCAAGAGAGAGATGAGGAGGGGTTTTAGTAAGTATACCTCATTTAGAAGGGTGGTAGTCTCACAATAAAAGGTTTTCCCTCCTAAACACAACAACAAAGGTTAGGTTAGGTTAGCCTTCTGTAGGTTTCCCAAGCAAGTTGAATTCGTATAGTTATCTCACCTGCCTGTATCGATTCTTGTATTATGACTTTTTGTCCCAGATATCGTATATATCCGGTCACCATTTTTATTTGTTTTCCATCTATTTGTATTTGCCTGCCGTCTTCCTGATTATTAATTTGGTGTTAGAGATATTAAGCCTGACTTTTACTTCTTATGCTGCAGTTTTTAAATCATAGATTACATATTGTTGCCATCTCATCCGTATTACTAGAGAATAGCACAATATCATCGGCAAGCCTTAGGTTTGTTGGATGTTCGTCGTTCATATTTCTACTCTTTTTCGTTCATTGTAGTTTTTCTTCCAGTCCAGGCCCAAGTCTCGACGGTATTGAAAGCCTTCTCAAAATCTATGGAAATCATATAGAGAGGCTAGTTATATTCATGAGACTTTTCCATTACCTGTATGACAGTGTGAATATGGCCTATCACACTGTATTCTCATCTGAATCTTGCTTGGTTCAGTGTTTTGAATTCATCCAATCTTATTTCTATTCTGTTTGCTATAGTGATTTTTTAGATTTTGCCTGTTTTCTTTCTTATGAATGAGGATGACGTTAGCGGTTTTACACGCTTTAGCTAGCTCCAAGCATCTGTTAAACAGTACAACCAGATGATTTGACCAATTGACCAAGCGGAAGAATATAAATTTTGTATAATATATTGCCTTGATCATCAATTAGTTTGATTAGCTTCTTCCTGTTGATAGCTTCTTTTTGAACACTTTTGGTCGTTTGTTTTCTTCTAAAACCTGTTCAATTATCTCGTTGTTCAGTTCTTCTTTTGTTAATTTTATTCTTCTCTTGTTTCTTATAGCATCGCTATAAGGTTCCTCGTATCTTGTTTCAGTTTACTTCTTGGATCTCCACTTCCTATCTGTTTGTCAATGTTTTTAATGTCCTTGTTTGTGCTCTGCTCGTAATGTTAAAGTATCGTTCTTCGATTTGTATGGGTAATGAAAGAGATGAATAGGTCATAGACATGTACTGTAGTTGTGTAGCTTATTATGCAGATTTTAACAAAACTAAACTTTTTTTTGACATGGTGAGGCACAGATTTTATTTTTTGCGTCTTTTGATTATGCAACACACCTTGGCTTCCAAATATTTAAGAATGCCGAAACAAAATCTAAGTTATTGAAGGATTAAGCGTAAATGTGTTGCATAAACAAAGACGTACATGATGAAATATTTATACTTTACCACCGATGTTAAAAGAGCGAAATAAAAATTAAAACTCCGCGATATGACGTCTCCGAGTAAAACAATAAAAAAATTAATCGTTTAGTTAAACCAAAAAACTACGAGAAATTGAGTTTAGTAATTGACTGAAATTAAAACGAAGAGCGCACTCTTAAAGCAACTTCTATTTCAAACCTGTAATTAAAGCCGAGGAGAGAGAGTAAGGATTTTCGAAAAAGGGATGAAAGTTAAACGACTACGAAGGCGTAAATTCTTAACTAAAGCTAACACAGAGTACTTGTTTCGAGTAACAATTTCCTGAACTTGAATAAAAGGGCGTGTAAATGGGCCAATTACTGGAGTTTCGAATTAAAACCCGTAGATGGGTTATTTCCGTAATATTCCATTATATCTTTTATGAGCGCGTTATATTCATATCCTCTCTTATAAATTTTAAACTAATAGATCTACTCCACCAACAGGGATAAATTACAAGAATTTAAAGAGCTCAGATATTTGTCGGTGAAATTAATAGCGGCCGGTTGAACCACAAAATGAATCTCGAGCGTTAACACAAGTTTTATCTGCTTCGTTGCCTAAAGTATTATGAATATTAGAGCACTAATTACCGCATAATTTAAAGGTTCCTTCAGGAGTTTGTCCGATGAACCGAGTTGCGTTAATGAGGATATTGTCTTTTTCCCTCTGCATCCCCAATCTTCACAAGCTTTATTCCTTCTCGTTGCCGCGTTGCAATTGTAGACAAGGAATATTTTGCATTCCTGATACTCAAATTCATTCACCCCGCGTTTAATATTCTGCCGATTGTTCGGTAATTCTAGGAGACGTTTCCGGGTATTACCAACAAAATGAGTACGATTTAAGGGATTACTGTTACCTAGAATTTATGAGGCGTATGTGGGCGTATTAATTTAAGCTCAGGTATTTAAAGCATTCTGTTTAGAAATGTTGGAATGAATTATATGTAGTCAACGCGTCAGCCAGTATTAAAATGGGGCATCGCTCGGGGACGATTTATTTATGACATAACGTACATACCTTACTCATATTTTATTTTAGGGTGGAGTATTCACATTTGTTGCATAATTCGAAATTTTGATTAGGCCGAATATTTTCGCTGCAAATATTCTGGGTTTTGTAATACCATACCTTTTCATACAACTATTTTCACCAATTTTCAGATAATTACACAAGTATTTTAGCACGACCTACTTTTTTAGAGAATTTTAATTACTGAAAGAAGAATTTTTTTAATAAACGAGGAGAATTTTTTTTAAATACTTGTGTATATACAAAAATCAAACAATTGGAAGAAAAACGGGTTAATTTTTTTTTTGAATTTATGGCATCGGCTGTTATGGTCATATGGTTCGGGATTTAAACCTGTGTGTTTTGCTCGTGAACAAACTCTTTACCTATTACGCAAGAGCAACCCCCATTAAATCTGCTTAAAAATACATAGCTGAACTAAATTTTGGGCTTCAAAACCAAAATATTGCAGAAAACATACGATTTAATTTTTCTACAGGGTCGTAATAGTGCCAAGAACGTAAAAATGATCTACTTGGAGATGTCCCAGAATTTACTTAAATTAACAATCGAAATATTAAAACCCTTATTTAACTGACACTCAAACTGAATTTTATTTTAAACGTTTAAAATTAATTAATTAATCGATCTTCAATTAAATACTCCGGTTTGCAAATAACTAGAAAAAATCAAATTAAAGAGTTTGCATAAAAATTAATTGGAAAATAAAATTTAAAGTTTCTACCAAACTTTTACAAAATGTAATTTTAGTAGTTTACACAATTTTAATGTAAATGCTACCAACATTTTGAATTAGTCAGAGGGTAGAATTGCCAACGAATTTTAGATTATCTGGGAAAATTAATTGTAGTGTAAAATTAGCCTGCTGCTTTATACTGAATAGTTTATTACTGAGTTGCTGGATTTTTAATGAACAGTAGGAAGGTTCTGAAGCTAGCTTTTTGGGTACTTTATTAATTAATGAAATTTGAAATATGATTAATCACAATTTCTGTATGTATTGCTGAGATTTTTTTCAGGTGGAACATTTCAGTTTTGTTTTGGAAAATGGGTGATTTCACTTCAAAATTTACATTTTAACAATAGTAAGTTATCCATCAATGATGAACAGACGAAAACTGAATTGGTTTGGATATATTTTAAGAATGAACCAGAACAGATGAGTAAGAAATGTGATGTTTGCAAAGAGAGAAAAACAGAGAAGAATAAGAAGACTAAGAAAAATTTGGATAGAACAAATTGGAGAAATAGGTAAAATGAAAGGCAAAACAGTGAATGAAATGATACGAATGGCAGAGGACCGGAAGACATGGGTAGATGAGAAATAAGAACTAAACTCTGACGCTCGTTTAAAGGGCATAATGAGATATGAGAAGAAGAATGTTAAGTTTTCATGGGCATTTTCACTAAAAGTAAAATATCGTGGAAATACAAATTTGATAGGTACTTTTATTTATTAATAATAAACAACTTGACGATTTTGGTAGATTAAAATGGCTCAATAAAGGTTAGTTACCGAGTTAATAAAAAGCCATTTCCTGTTTGAAATTTAGCAAATCTTCAGAGATTTCGTAATTTATTCGACTGTATATTACACCAGTTTTCAAAGCTTTCATATTGGTATTTCTATATTTACATTTTGTAGCTTTTGTAGCTTTCACTTATGTTGGAACTTAGACGACAAGAAAATCAGTTCTGAAAGTAACATTTTTGAAGATTTTTTGGGCATCTACCGAGTTTAAGGTAATTTACATCTCATTGTTTCAATAAATGAAAATTTGAGAAACGAATATACCTTGTTAAGATAGAAGCATCGAAGCATTGTTATTTCAGTAGAGGTTTGAACAGTTCATTTACCTACAACTTAAATTAAGCTTCAAACTATGGTTTAAGTCGAATTGAACTATGATTAAGTTAAACTGCTAAACCTGTAATGAATTGTCGAAGCTGAATAAGTTAATAATAATTCGTTTGAATCATTTAGAGTGCAGAAAATTTCCTTCTAGGATTACTGTTTTTGTAAGCTGAATTTTAGGAAAGTACTGAAACTTTATGTTTTCACTTATTGAAATTGTTAAAATGAAATTTTTATAGATCTTACAATTAATATTGTGTTATTATTTTCTTACAATTTCTGATATTTGCTTTTTTGACATTTTACGTTTTAGGTAAAGTAAGATTGATTTACATTGGTTTCTCTTGATAAATACCGATTCCAGGTATATTCAAAAGGCTTTATTAAGGTAGCCTTGTAGATAAATCAATTTTAGGAACCTACTTGCATCGATCGGAATGTTAAATTAAAGCTGGATTTCCGAGCCAATGGAGTGGATCACATGCTGTTTACACTTACCCACACTTTCCGTATGTGTTTGCAATGTAGATAGTCTCATTTACCCGATAAAATGAGCGAATGCCCAATGTCTTTATTGCTGCAATTCATGTGGATTTTTTGAATAAATGAAGCTTTCTGCAATTCCCCTTGTATATGTTTAACAGCATGTAATCACCCTATTGATTTGGTTATCCAGGTATAATGTTAACCGTACGAAATTTAAAAAAATGGAACATCTTCACCTTTGTTTTCTAGTGTATGCTATTATTTGCTGAGTTTCAGCTTTAGAATCACATTTTGTATTTTACGCGCTAAAGGGTTTTGTGCAATTGGATGAATTTTGAGATAAAATCACAAATTTCGTTTTAATTCTTATAGAACATGTTTGAACTGTAAAGCTCTGATTTAATCTCTACAATAAATACATAAAAAAAGAAAGGTTAAGTATCAGTGTCGTTATTGGCAAAAGAAATATACTTTCAAAGAGATTCGCGAAAAATAAGGATTATCTAAGGAATAAACTTACATAAAGATTACGTAAAAACAACAAGCAAATATTTTTTCAACAAGCATACGAAATGACTTCATGCCTACGAAATAACTAACGTTAGTTTAAAATTTTTGCGATTTTCTTGTTGTAACTTGCCCTAATGGTGCAATACCCCAAACATAGGATCAACATAAGCTTCTAGACTACTATCTTCAGCTTTGTGATAAGAAAATTGTCCATCGAACTTGCAAGGTCCACCTGGTACATATGGAGAAAATTTGGAATAATCCATACTATACTTAGTTAGTCATTGAGTACTTCTCCTGTGGAAAACATTATTAAACCTATGTCTTCCAGCTACCTTTACAAATGGACACTTCGGAAAATTTACGCAATTATAGATATTTTGTATACCAAACTCATTTTCAGAAAATGCTTTGCAAACATTTCTCCTGAATTCAATGGGAAAACGGCGATATTCATTACTGGTGAATTTGTAACCTTCGTCCACCTATATTAAAATTTTAACATTTCATAGGTAGTTTATAAGGTTTTGAAAAAGTAAGATTAACGAATATCATTAAGTCATTTCCAAAGCTGAAGTGTGTGCGGTTGTATTTGGAATTTCAGTTCTTTCCGGAATCAGAATATAATCGTGCTGTTCGTTCTGAAAATCAGAAATTAGAGTATTTTCGCTTATTTACCATTAACGATAAACCAAACGTTATTGTTAAACACAAAGTTACTTTGGCCGGAATTTATGAGTACTGTTTTTGTAAAAATTCGTTATTATACTAGCAAGGATATCTGTTGTGATTGCACGGATATATGGTATTGTAAAGGGGCTTACTAAATAGAAATGTAATGTTTCGTATAATTATTATCTATTTTTAATATGAATACCAGAAACCAGAAATATTATTAACGGAACATATATTCTATAGTTCGCCTGGTTTAATTACTAAAACAGAGTGGTCGAAGTATACTCCTAATAAAAGCTCAAAATCTTAAAGCAGTCTGCTGTATTTATCTCTCAGATATTCGTATGAAGTCAATTCTATCAATAAATATTGTCAAGCAAAATAATATATTAAGATATTCAAAAGGATACAGCTCAAAATCAGGATCATCGTATTAATTAGACATTTTTTTAAATAGATGTTATAACTACAACAATTAATAGGTAATTTATTTGTTGTTGTGTTATTAGACTTTAGTTCTAGCTTCAAAAATTAAAGTTTGTAATGTTGCAGTGAGACGCAAACAGCGGTGTTATTTAATAGTTTAATATAAACTTGTAGGAAATAACTCCTGGCACTTGTAACATTACTAGAATGAGGCTAGGATTGTTACTATGCTAAATTTTAGAAATTGTGATTATAGCCCTTAAATAACTTTGGAAGAACAAAGGGCGATTAAGAATTTTTGATACAATTGTTACTTTGGCCTGGAAGATTCCATTAAGCGCGATTACGACTGAATTGAGATGCAAACCTATCAAGAGTTCAATGGAAATAGAATACAAATTTAAATCTAAACTAACAATGATGAATGTATAATTATTAACTTAAGAATATAATAATAATAATAAAAATAATCAAGTCCAGTACAAGTTCTCATTCTTTCAGAAAATGCTAATCATGCCATTATTTCTTATTTAAAATTGTCTACTGTAACTTAAAAAATGTAATTCTTTTCCTATAATTAAAGAATTTCGTTGTCATTATTTTTCTCGATAGTCTGACAATGGCCTAATTTTTGTTATTATATGCCTTAATAAACAAAAAAGTTAATTCTATAATTCATAAAGGAAAAAATGATTTACTCTTTCTTCATTTTAACAAGCAGTTCTGTTTGTTTGTTTCTTTGTTTATTTAGTCCTGTATTTCTGATGTTAACTATGCATTGTATTCTTTGTCATATTACATTAAAAATCCTTGTCGTTTGGAAGCTATTTCATTCTATCCCTGAATTAATATAGAAAGAGTAGTAAATTGATGGTATTATTGAAATCAAATTTATGTTTTATGACATGTAATACTTTTACAAATCTTACATTCATGCGTCCACTTGCGTAAACCGTATAATTTAAAATTACACGCCGATAGTATCGTATATTTGACTTCTTTTTCGTTTAACTGTTTTCTACCCATTGGGTATAAATCTCCCTAAGATTTTCCAAGTGTTGGATTTTTGGGCTACTTGGTAATAGTTTAAGCCTCCGGCTCTTTTTAAGTCATCACTCCATCTTGTTTACAGACGACCAATACTTCGCTTGTTACTCTATGGTTTAGCGTATTGGGATGCAAGATGCAACTATATTTTTCTTGACCTCTCGCCAGCTCAATTCTATTTAATTGACGCGATATGATCCACTCGTTTTTTCTTTTAACTATATATCAAGTATTTCCCTCTCTATTGCTATTTGATTTACCCAGAGTTTATTGAGTATAGCTTTCATGAATGTCCATGTTTCAGCATCGTATGATATTACAGGAAATATATATCTGTTATTCCCTTTTATTTTATTCTAGACTGAATAGAAATGAAAATTAGAAATAGTTACGAATTTGAATGCAGACATTTCGCAGATTTATACTTTATTTGCATGTAATTTTGCAGCAGCTTGTAGATATGAACCATTCAGAGACATTTTCAGATCATTTTCATTTAAAATGAATAAAAACATTTTAAAGAAATCAGTAGGCGGTTGTGACCATGTCTCGAAAAAACTCTGCCGATTAAAAGTATATAAACTTTAATGAACTCAAAATTGATGACCTTACAAATCAAAAAGAAACAAATTAAATTTGAATTATTTGAAATTCAAGCGGATTTAGCACTGTTAAGTGAGGGTTGGCCTTTTTATGAGAAAAATGTCGTACGAAAGCGAATTTACACGAGTCGTCATGGTACGATATTTAAATTATTATTAAATCAAGCGTATTCCAGTTTGTTATTATAGATTATAACTGTGAAATTACAATGTTGTCATATGACTTAAACGTTTATTTTTTGATCAAATATTACTTACGCTTCTACTTCAGATCAGAACACGTTAAATACTGACGAGGCGAATTTTTGATAGCTTCAAAACATGTTTCGAAGGTATAAAAGTGTGCGAAATTTAATGAAATGAAGGAAACTTTTGACTTTTTTAAGAGAGAAATTAATGAAAATTTCCTAAATTATGCGTAATACTTATCTAATACCATGAGATCGAAAAAAAGATGATTCTGAGCAGGCCTTGACTAGTACAACGCGATTGGTTACACTGGTTCTAGAATGCTTATGAATTATAATGTGACAGTGACATTTCAAATGTAAGTCAGTTTTGCAATCTTGTTTCCAGAATTATTTAAGTTTATCGTGGTAATACTAGTGAAGGATCACATTTTGAACACCTACTCTAACATGTATTCATCTTAGTTTTCAGTTTGTTCCCTAAATAAATACTGTTTTGTGTTTTAATTTATTTGACATTTATTAACCTCTAACCTACTGCCACATTTTGAAATCAGTCTTGCCAATCGTGTTGTACTAGTCAAGGCCTGCTCAGAATCATCTTTTTTTCGATCTCATGGTATAATGCATATACTCCTATAATAAGTATTTTTATTTTTAAAATTTTAGCTTAAAAATCGATTAAAAAATGATTTCATTCGATTTTAAACAGATCATTTAGACATTTTACTAGTCTTTCGTTTAGGTACCAGAAAACGTATTAACGTAAACAAAAGTAAAGCTTAGAATTCCTAGTTTAGAAAAAGGGAAATACTGCTTTGATAGAAAGAAGAAAACCCTTTTCATAAATTTCGTTGAAATTTTTTAAAATTAATAATGAAAAGTAAAGTGCCTATAATTAACTTAATTAAATAATTAAATGAATTAACTAGATAATTACATTCTTCTATCAAATTATAATGCTTTGTTGTGGTGCATATTTATTTATAGGGTTCAGTTGAGTTTTTAACTCATAACAGTCGTAACAAACCAACCAATGTTTGGTAAAAAATGGAACGAAAATCTTTACTTCAAAGGTATTAACTGCTCAGAAGTTTAAGCCTTCAACAAGTTTAGAACAATCAGAGTTTTAAATGC
Source organism: Melanotus villosus (assembly GCA_963082815.1). Taxonomy (NCBI): domain Eukaryota; kingdom Metazoa; phylum Arthropoda; class Insecta; order Coleoptera; family Elateridae; genus Melanotus; species Melanotus villosus. The sequence continues at coordinate 42,801,206 of OY720425.1, forward strand.
CTTATAGTTTTCTAAGAAGTGTTAGTGGGTAGCATAACCAAAACATTATTAAACAACCTTCATAAGTAAATGAACAGTGAATTACCTGGTTGAATCAACAACAGCTCAGTTACTTTGCTTTTTCAAACCACGTAATTAGTCTTCAAGTCTCGATGGTACATCTTAAATTACAGTAAAATAACGAAAACCTCCATCTTATTGTTTTTAATTGATTGTTTAATACGTTATATTTTATACCAGAAAAAATTAAATCCTTTTTCAAAGAATGAGAAATGCTTACGCTTCAGCTTTTGGATTTTGGCGTTTTTGAAGAATTTAGTATAATGCGAATCTGATAGTTCCCAATTAACATTAGCATGAGTCAAGCAGTATAAAGTATTTTACTATTTCGAAACTCAGAATTTATTTGATTCGTTCTTAAAAGCTTTTTGAATTGTTTGAAAGCGGAGATAGACTTGTCTCGGAAACGTTACATGCGTTATTAGTTTATTATTATATTATTAATTTAATTACATTTTATCAACTGGTGGCGAAAAACCCAACTAAGCAATATAAAACGAAAACTCGCCACAACAAACTTTTGGAAAATAATAAATTATGATTTCGAATTAATAGCAGTACAGCCAGCAAGGGAAATTCGCTCAATTAAATTGTCATTTACTTTGTTAATTATTAATTTTGGTGATTACATTCACGTTTTATATACTTTTTCCTCGCCGGGGTAAAACTTCCTCTGCATTTTTTTCTTTTTGATAATAACGTATCTTAACAGTATATTTAAAGTTCTACGCCTTTTTTAAAATTGATTTGATCTTAAAAAAGTGTTAAGAAAAGTAGTAACCTTCACAGAAGCAAAAATCATTCAGGTTTTGCTAGATGTTCGATCCTGTAACTGTCAAATAAAAGCTGAAATCCCCCAAATTCCGAAGACCCTTATTAAATAGCAATATCAGTAGTACGCCCTAAAGTACGATAGTAAATATTTATAAGGACATACCTAATTGTGGGGCTCTGTGACTCATCATCGGCAGCCCGCTTAGCAAGAAACCGTGGCAGCTCTCCAGGTTCAGAGTGTTCCAGGAGGGCACACATGGGTTCATCCTGACTGCATAGACCCACCACCCTCGCCAGATTGGGGTCCCGCAGTCCCGCTAGCCAGCTGGTCTCCCGCAGGAACTCGTGCCTGCAACACGCGCTTCGTCATACAACAGCTGATACCGCGAGGGGTTTGTTTCGATTGCTATTTATATATGGAGATCAAGGAGTTCGAGGATGCTTAGAGTGATGTATGAGGATGCTAACCAAATAATGCCGCTAAGAGGATTGTGACATGTGGGTGATGGCTGGAATCATTTCATTCAATTTGTTGCGGTTCTGAGTCACTTTATCGACCAAAGAAAAATATCATGAATTCAATTTTAGTTACCTTGTTGTGCAATTTGTGGAATTCGGTTATGGAAATTGGTTTTTAAATTATGTTTTCATTCGGATTTCGTTCTTTAAAAACTCTTCTACCTTCGTTATTTAGACGAAAGCTGAGTTTTCCTTTTGATAATTTAATTTACGGTGTAACGCAACAGCTTCTTTACATATTTTTTAAAGGAAAATCAAATACTTTGAAAGCAAAATTATTAGTTTTATTTTTGACTTTGTGTTGCATTTATTTGAATTTTCCCATACATATGTTATCTTCAATTTAAAATAACAAATCGGACAAACTAAAATGGCATAAGTTTTATGTTTGAATCAAGACAAGTAATTTTAGAGCATTTTTCCAAACAAATAGATTTTTTGAAAACCTTTTGACGTAACATGGGCTATAGATATTTCAAGGTTTACTAAAAGTTGTGTAACACTTTTAATGTGTTAAATATAAAAAACATATGTCTCTTGAAATCAGAGACATTAGAAAATATAAAAAAACTTTACAAAATTAGCTGAATTATTTGATTCCTGAAGTAAAACGATTCTACAAAATAAAACGGTAAATTTTGAAAAAACATCTAATCAACATCCAGAGACTTATTGAGTTCTTTTCAGAAAACTAAAAAAATATATAAAATGCAAAACTTTCTATTAAAATGCAAATCTCGCACCTCTGTTGCCGATTGTACTGCACCAAAAATATTACTTAACTTTCATAAAATTTATGGACACTTTCTTTGCACTCATTTTTATGTTGTGATCAGGTGTGTATTGTGAATACAACCACATGAAAAGAATAAATTATGGATCAAATGCTTAGAATTTCAAAGGAATATTCTACATCCATGCATATCCAGACATATTCTGCTAGAAATTCACACTAAGCTTTTATTTTTAGTTAGGACTACAAAACACAACAATATTAGTTAACGATAATAGCAAAGGAGGATTTTGTCATTAATTATGTTGTGTTGTGTAGCCTTGAGGAAGACAAAAACAAATTGCCGAAACGTTGACCGATATACTGATTTGAAAAACAATAAAAAATCACCTGATAAGTTTCTTATTTTATATCCATGCAGTTATATTACGGATATAAACAGCATGGGTGAAAATCTTACTCTTGCATAAACAAAAAAAAAATAACAAATAAATGGAATGTTTTAGGCCGTACGAGATCCTTTAAAATAGATTTTCTTGCTCATAAAAACAAGGTTTTAATTATGTACAGCATTTTACTGATAGTAACCGCTTTTTTAAGACTGCGTGTACAGAAACGTGACTCCTAAAATTTTTTATTATATGGCACAATAATCGTAACTTGTAAAAATAAACCTTGAGCATTTATAGCCAGACTCTCACTAAAGTTTTGCCCACCTTTTTTGTTAAGCGAATTAGTTTAGCAGAGTTTTGCTTTTTATTATGTTTTACATTCATGGTTCGTTTATCTTATCCAGAATGATCTAAAATTGTGCCTTACAATTTTATTTTTATATAAGTAGGCAACTTCCGAAGAGTTTCATGATTTTTGTTATATGCAATATTGTTAAAGAATGCTTTGGATTCATATGAAAAATTAGGAGATGATTGATCAAAGAAGAATTTTTACAAAGTTCGATAATTTTACTTTGAATATCAAATTGTAAAATTTCGCTCCTTTGAGGTAAGATGAATTAATTTTAAAAAATTCGTATACAAAAAAAATATTAAGTATCTCAAACACTTTAGAGATTTGCCTATGTAACTTAGTTGGTAGAGGTCTAAGGATAAATCGCAGCGCAGATGATTTTTTTTATAAACAGATTTTTCAATATTACTAAAATAGATTAAACAATCAGAAATGTTGTTGATTGTTGATTCTTCAGATGTATGCCCCTACATTTTAGCCCAGCGAGGAAGAAATAGAGGAATTCTACGGAATTCTAGAAGAAACACTCCAGAAAATGCCAAATAGAGAAATAACTGTAATTTTAGGCGACTTTAAAGGCAAAGTTAGGTGCACCAAAGTTGATAAACACCTTAGAAATTTAATGTAGTGAGGAAATATGGAATCGGTGTAAGAAATGAACGTGGAGAAAGATTGATAAACTTCTGCCCCGAGAAAATCTAACGCTCGCAAACACAGTCTTTCAACAATACATTCGCAGGCTGTACACTTGGTTTTTATATTTACCATCTGAGGAATCCTAATAAGAACACGCTGGATAGTATTAATAACCAACTCCAAAACCCTACCAGGGGCTGATTGCGATAGCGACCATAGACTTTTGGCTGGACAACTGATAGTTATACTAAAAGCACCATGTATAGCAAAATGCCTAAACGGCATTGAATTTCCAATGAACAATTTAGACATAAATTGAATGACAAACTTTCACATGACCCCAATTTACAGACGCCAAATCAAACTCCGAATGAAATATGGGAAAAGGCAAAATCTTGTTAAAGCAACAATTGACGAACTTCCTGAGAATCCCATGACAAAGAAACTGGATATTAGATATGACATTGTTGACAATGGAAGAAAGACGCCAACTAAAAGTGGGACATGTAGACTTAGAAGAAAAACGTGCACAATATAGAAAACTTTCGAAGCAGATACAAAGACAGTGTAGAACGGGCAAAAACAATTACATAGAAAAGATATGTGGCGAAGTCACAAAAACAACAATACCAAATACACGTACAGACTCATTAGGAAAATTAACATACAGTTCTCCACGCACATGGGCATATGGGTTATCCAAGACCAAGACCAATCAGAAGAAAAAGTAACAGATATTCAGGAAATGTTGACAGTCTGGCAAATATATTTTGAGCACTTGTTTAATAACTTTAATAGCACAAGTACTTTAGAACTGAGCGCCTTCAATTTTGAAAGACAAAGTTGGAAATGCTAGCAGTTCTTCTGACAATTATCAATAAAAGACTCAAAGGCACGCGGGAGCGCATACTGAATATCAGACAACTTATCGAAAAAGGATGTGAATTGAAAATATGTGTGCTTCGTTGACTATCGAAATCCTTTTAGCATAATGTGGAATGAACCCTGCTCAATATTATCGAATATTTTATTTCCCTAATAACACACCTGCACGTAAACTCCAGTGGCGTTGGGAACTTAGATAATTTCCTATCGGGCACATTCAAAACAGAGAAAGGCGTTAGACAAGGGTGTATCCTTTTACCATTACCTTTTAATATACATATATGGGAAACATATTATGTGAAAGATATCGGAAAACTGGAATGGCGGTATCAGCATCTGCGGAGTAAAGGTCAGCAACCTAAGATATGTTGACGACATTGCCCTACTCGGTAATGACCGCGAAGAATTAGAACAAATCATGAAAAGAATCCAAGAAGACAGCCGTAATTATGGACTGGAAATCAACATCGACAAAACAAAAGTAATGATTGTCGATAGAAGAAACAGTAGTAGATCAGACATAATAGAAATAGGACAGTGTCAAGTAATTAAATTGGCAAAGAATGCAACAAGAAACTTTCATAAAACGTGGAAAGATAAAACCATCACATCCAATACATAAAAGAAAATTGTAAAGTCATTGATATTTCCCATATAATGTATGCTGCCGAATCGTAGGCCATTGTAGTTCAGGATAGGGAGGGAATTGGTGCAGTAGAAGTGTATTGCTGGAGACGAATACCCTGTATACTGCAACTGATGATTTTGACATTTTATTATAGAGATTCTAAAAGATAGTAGCTGTACTAAAGTTCAAGTAATTATCTCAAAATATACGGGAGAAAATCGCAAAATACGAAAAAAAAAATTGAAACTTCGCCACCCTGTATATCGAAAATGTCGCGTTTTTGATCATGTGTATATTAATACTTTTTTGTTATTTTGCCGAGTACTATCACCCCCTGAAATATCTGCATGACATTAATTAACACCCTGTATATTAAAACACTTTGGGAAAGTTTCAAGACCAATACAATACAATGCCACTACGCAACAAGCTACCCCCCATGCCAGTAATAGAGAGAAATGGAAAGAGATAATTAAGAAAGCAACAATATCGCAGTGAAATCTTGTGGTCACGACCCTTCTGTCAAGAAGGAACCGAAGAAGAAGAGAAGAAGAATTTGGAAATGGGTTACTGTTATGATTTTTAAAGGGTCAATAACGAAACCGTTGGGAATTGGCTATGATTTACTGTACGTATGTCCAAGTTTACTGCACTTGCTTTTTCTTTTGAACTACCATGTTATCTGTTATACTATGTGTTCAAAAAGTAGCTGAATTAGAGCAAGCCTTGGAAATCCAAAATTGCATCTTTGATAGAATCATACTCTCAAATAATGTCACTTTAGAAACTATCACATGTTAAGCTGACAAGATGTGAAGATGTGTGAAATAAATCTTGTTGAAGTTTATGAAAATAAAATAACAAAGAACAAACATTACAAAAGGTGTTGAAACTGTTATTTTCCAAACAAAGTGTTATCCTTTCTTTTTATGTTTTCAAAAACGTTCACCAAAGTGACTGGTGAAATTTCTTCGGTGGCTTCTCTAATTGCATTCTGCAGGTCTTCTAGAATATTTAAATGATTTTTGAAAACCGTATTTTTAAGGTATGGTTACAAGCCACAAGAAATAAACCATTTTCACCTTGTCACTTTGACAGCACTGACAGTCAACTGATTGGTATATTCTATAATCGACATACCTATTACTATGCACCACCTACTCTAATTCAGCTACTTATTGAACACTTGGTATTATTTATAACATTTTTCATTTGTATTTGTTCCGGTTTTTGACAACATGACTGTTTCCCAATTTAACGACTCTACGGCCCAAAACGGGTTTTCATGCCCGAACAAAAATGTTGGTGACTAAGTTATTTCCAAAATAAAATGATTACTTTGTTGGTGAGAATTTTATCAAAAATTATTTTTACGAATCTTCAGACGTTTTCTTTGCATATCAGTAGTTTAAAGAAACTACAGGTATGTCAGACAAATTTTCGTGAAAATAGAAGTGGCATTAAAAAACATATAATGATCAGCCAAAACTTATAAATGAAGTTTTTGTAGCAACGATTGCAAACATGGGAAATTAGCATTCATTTGTCTTTCTTGTTTATGGTAGCAAGTAAACCTTTTCGTGGAAATCGGTCGTAAGGCATTACACAAAACATCCCACTTATCTAAATCTCTATCGAATAATTAAACTTTTTCAAATAATCAATATTTTTCAGTCCTATGCAACATTTATATGAATTATTAAGATAGCGAGTTACTTACTGAAAAGTAAAAAAAAACAAATATTTTAGAAACAATTAAATTTCATATAAATATAGGTATTTCTGGAAGTAATCCAAGTGTTCGCGTAATTCTGAGCTAAAAAATAAGAAAAGTAAAAGCTCTAACAACTGCTTTTGGAAGTCTAAATAATATGCCCGATTATTTGGAAAACACAAATACCTACTTATAATAGTTTTGAAGTATATTATTCCACGGGTCAACGAGAATGACTCTAAATTGGATCACTTGATATAATTATTGATGATACAGTAATTCAAAAGCTAGACAATCCATTAAACAATAGATTATGGTTACTGTTTGTAATTAAATTGTACTCCTTAAGAAAGGACATAGGTACGTTTTCAAGTCGTAACCGACTCCAAACTAGTTTATTGAACATTTAGAATTATTTAAGGAAGCTTCTGAAGAGATTCTGTCAGAATTGTTTCGGATCTGATGTTTTAAATTGTACAGGGTGGACCATTTTCGATGGGATTCCAGGTTCCGTTTACCCCAAATTTTCCAGGCAAATTTAATGGTGTTAGCCAAAATTTAATATCGTCTTTTGTTTTCAAAGTTCGGAATTCCTTCAAAAATGGTCCACCTTAAACTTTTACCATCAGAAGGTTTATAAGTAGTGATTACAAAAATAAGTAGTAACGATTTCAAAGCTTAAATAAGCATGCTGTTTATATAAAATCTTAAGGATTCTTTTATCAAAGCTAACAGGAAAATTTAAATGCATGTCTTGGCTCATACCACATATTGTGATAAAATTGCAGGGACAATTGAAATATAACACAGCCACTGTTGGTTGCCTAAGCACATACCGTACTTACTGCTAATACCAACAAAAGAATTTTATTTTTCGAGTTTTAGATCAAATTTAGCTGACTGGAGCTATAAATTATCTTAGTAATTTGTATGAGATACTCGGTCCTTTGCTGATGAAATCTGACTGGATATTTAATATTAAAAATACAAGAAAAAAATACTTTCAGGAAATGTTTCAGCAAGGGGCCGAACAATTTCTATAATCGGTTTATGTACACAAGAATTTTCGGTATAAATAAATGTTAAGTTTTACAAACGAACGATCACTTTGAGGTTCATTACTTCCACACTGTTTCACTTTTTCCTGGTTAAAGACTCTAAAAGTTGTTCGTAACGGAGTTTGAAAAATACGAACCTTTTCGAGTCGCCGCAGCCTCTCCAGAGGCTTTTGACGATAACGAGTTGTTTCTTGTGGAAGGAAGAACCGCCGTTGAAGTCGGGTAGTCCTTCCGCCTCGCAGAGGTGAACCTGTAACAAGTAGAGCGTTCACTATAAAGCTTTGGTCCAATCGACTAGCACTACTAACATATGTAGGGTTATTGCACCGAGCCACGGTCAATAAAGACCATAAAAGCTACAACTGCAACGCCTGATTGCACAGCTCCTCTATGTACCGTGCTCGGAACCTCTGATGTATCTAATGTGCAAAGACATACGCTTCAGGGTCCGCTAGCGAAACGAAAGGAAGCATTTCCTGTTTCCGGTGGAAGAAATTAAAGAATTCTACGGGCCCGTATGGGGAGATGTAATAGAATACCAATAAGACGTACGGAGCAGCTTAAAAAGGGAAGACGGAAAGTCGGAAAATCGGGAAACTGAAGTTATAATCCGGAAAAACTGTCCCCTCTTAGCTACTTTCTGATATTTCGATTTGGGGTTTTAATATGAAACACGGTCCAATAGTCGGCGTAACTAACTTCTTAAAACTAATATAAGTTCCTAGGATTACTTAGCCCAAGATGCTAGAGGAATCTCCCCCTTAAATATATCAAATTAATTTTGGCATCAAGTAAAGCTTCTGCTGTTCTTAGTGAGTTTTTACTAACTTAGTAATTTGTAAAGCAACTGAATTACGGGATCCTATTTACGTTTTGTCTTACTTAATCAAGAAAGCAATTACGACTAATGCATTTTAGAAATTTTACCGTCGTCAAAGGACGTGGAAATATTTTAATGAATGCAATCAAAATATTTATTACCGAGACAAACTAAATTACGCTTTCCTAAATGATTTGGAAATTAAAGAAAATTGCTAAGCCCATTCTATTATTTTTTCAAGTGCAAACTGTGCGGTTTTAATTGCAACATTTAAAACGTTCTTTTACTAGTTGTCTATAGGCTGAAAACCAAATGTGTTATTTAGGAATTTTCGAAACATTAAACTTATTATTGAAAAGCGGGATCTTCAAAAGATATCTTTGTCTTTGTCAAAGTAAAAAATTATTTAATATTTTTAATCAGCTGGCTAAAGGTTAATTTGCATAAATTTCTACGTTCTTCCAATTTTATCCAAGATGCGTACGTAGTTAAAGACGCCATTCATCGATTTGTTTACAGAATTGCCTACTACGTTTCGGAGACAGCAAATTCCGAAAATAACAAAACAATGATCAAAACAAATATTTACTGAAAAATTACTTTTTTTATAAGTGTGCTTTCTTTAACCACTCAGTTGAATAAATATGTTTCATTCGTCCTTAATTCGTTGCTAAATTAGAGCGTTATTTGTTGTTCCTAAAACTAAGAAAAGTTATTGAATAGCATGCGAAATACTTTTGTATTTTCTACGTTGTGTGCGTGTTGTCCATCTTAAAGCTTTATTCTGGAAAGGACTTGTCTTTATATAATTTTATTTCCGTATATTTAAGTTAAAATGAATTCTATTAAAAATTGAAATTATAAGAGTTCATTGCGTTGTATTTGGTGGAGGCGCTGGGATACGATTTACTTCTTCCACTTCTACGTCGCGGAATATTAAAACATATTGTTGTAAATCAAATATAAAAGTCAATAACATTCTTAACCAAATTTTAAAAACAAAAGATGTTTATTAATTTTCGTTTTAAACCATCGTTTTTAACATTGTTTTTAAGATGTTTGGTTTTTAGCAAAGCAAGTTCCTTAAATTTTAACCTTTAAACTGAATATATTTCCAATTTTATTATTACAGTGATGAATCGGGGATTTATTTATGACTAATTCTTAACATAAGTTAGATCATCCCACAAAAAGTGAAAAATACTTGATTAAAAAAACCGATAATTCAGGTTAATGTTGTCCCATTTTATACATCTTAATTGCATGAAACATAATGAAGAAATAATCCTAAGAAAATTTAAGGCCAAAATTATAGCTTTACATGTTTTCATTTTTACTTTAAAAAATATCAGGAATTATTAATAAAGTATTAATAAAAAGGATTTTGTTACAATTGGTGGAGGCGCCGGGACAAGGTTACCTGTTCCATTTATATTGAATTTATGGGAAAGTTAAGATTAATGTTATAAGTACTATTGGAATTGAATCTGGAATTACTTTTTGAAGCTCAATTTTTGCTATGTTGGGGTATAAATGCTCGGTTTTTCCTTCGAGTTTTGCTTTTTAATTTCCTTATTTTTTATTAATAGTTAGTGTAAAATAAAAGATTAATGCCAGAAAAACTAGGATAAGGCGAAAACCTGATAATAGGGAATTACTGTCGATAAACTCTAGAAAGATTTAGAGATACTAAGGAAAAAAAGCAAAAAGATGAAAATTATATAGCAGTGAAAGAGGCTAAACAAAGCAGATATTATGTTGAGCAAATATAATAAACAAGAAAGGAACGAAATTCGACAGAGACTTATCAGTATATGAACAAAAGAAGATATACAAGTTAGCCAGAGAAGTAAAGAACAAGAGAGACAAATCAATAACCGATGATATGCTTACGGTAAAAGACAGAAAAGGTAAAGGATGTTAGGACTCCAAATTTATATTCATCATTTTCTATTAATTGAAAAAGTAAGGAAAACAGACTCTACAATGAAGAACGAGAGAATACAAATTAGTAGACATCAAATATGTAAGAAAATATACTAAAGTGATTACTAAAGAGCTAAAAGAAAATTCACACAGATTTGCTACAGCAGGAGAAGGAAAATGTATGGTTGGAAATCAAGAATATTTTGAAAGTTGTTTACAACAGAATCTCCAAATTTCATAACACCAAAAAAAAAAAACAAACATCCTGGTGGAACGAAGAATTTAAAATCAAGACAAAAAATTATTAGCTGCTTCAGCAAGGGAACAAAAGATTCATAAAGAGAAATAAAGATTAAAGAACGAAAGCACAATAGCACAAGAAAACCCATGGAAAAGATTTGGTCATACAATGGAAGTTAATACTAAAGTGAACCAAGAGCTATTTTATAAACTACTCGGAAACTCGAGAATTGAGAAAAGTCAACATTTATATAACAGAAGATTAACTGTAAATAATATATTAGAAGGAAATAGCATAATGGAAAGAAACGACGAACCAGTCATTAAAGGGCTGTGTGAAAGTATTAGAAAAGGAATAGCTGAAGGTAATAAAGGAATTGAAGCTGAAATAACAAAAACTATGGGAAAAATCTATAAAACTATTTTATAAGTTTTGCCAACAAGCTTGGAGAATAGAAAATTTTCTGCAGAACTGGGAAAGGAGACAGATTAGGTTACTAATCGTGGCATAACTTTGCCCAGCATAGCCTGTAAATTGTACCAAGGAATATTACAGCAGAGACTTAGGGCGAGTTACATACATATTTAATTTAACAGCTTCGTCAAAATGACCCAAATCGAATGAAAATAATTCGAATTCATATAACAAATAATACATTGGTGAAGAAGAAATAACTCTTTTGCCAGGGGTTTCAGAAGGATATAGCATTCAAAGGCACACATTCAGTTTGAAGGAAATAATAAAGAAGACGCTGAGACGGAATAAGAATGTCTAACTGAGATACATTGAGCTGGAAAAAGCGTTTGATTGTGTACCGAGAAAGAAGATCTGGAAAAGTTTGACAAAAAGAGGGTTAAACAAATAGCTGATTATGTCAACTAAAAGTTTATACAAAAGCAAAAGGAATTACGTTAAAACAAAGCATGTACAATCCGAAGAATTTGTCATATATGATGGATTAAGACAGGGTATCAAGTCCGGCGCTATTCTTCACACTCATGGACGACACCATGAAGACATGTATATTTAAAATGACTAAGCTGTACATAAGATAGGGTGACTTGGAGAGGGTAAGTACTACAGAATTTGCATTTGCAGATTACGTCGTAACATTTGTATAATATGACAAACAATTAAAGCAAAAATGTTGAATCCTGGAAAAAAACTTCAGAGATAATAGGGAAAGAGGGAAGTAGGGATGAATGTAGAAATTGATTACAGTAAACTAGAACAGGTTGACGAATTTGTGCACCCTAGAGTCGCAATATAAACTAAAGGATAACACGAAGCGAAGATAAACAAAACAACAGAAAACACAGCAAAGTTTTACTATCCAGTGACCAACGCATTCCTAAATAAAAAGAAAATTATGAAAATGACGAAAATCATTTTGTACCAAATTATCTACCACGTGTATTTGGTAGGTTACCAGGAGGGACAGGATAAGAAACCAAGTTTTATGAAATGCACTGGGCACTAATAAGAATAATAGGATTAAATAAAGATGCCCAATTATACGAAATAAAAAGACTGATACGTTTGTGATGAGTATCATTATTTGTAAAGCTCCGAAATATTTTTAAATTTAACATCCCCCAATACATGAAAACGAAGGTGTTTAATCAGTGCGTCCTGCCTAACATGACGTGTGCATTAGATATTAGACATGAAGTCTGCATAAAGGAACTATTACTGCATTACAAGTGAACCAATGAGCAATGGAAAGGGCTATGATAGGCATCACCCGCAAATACAGGAAAATAAGTGGTTGATAATGGAATTGAAAAAGTGGTGAATCTGAAGTGGAAATGGGTAGGTCATATTGTAAGAAGAGAAGACCAAAGATGGGCAAAGAAATTGACAGAGTGGCGATCACGGCAAGGAAAGAGTAGTATGGGAAGACAAAGAATCCGATGGGATGATGATATCCCTAAAGTAGTGGAAAGGACGTAGATGAGAGAGGTATATGATCGCACAAATTGGATAAACAAAGGGAAGGTTTACATCCAATATTGGATAAAGGAAGCTGGATAAGAGAATAGAGATACGGACAATAGGAAAGGCATCTACAACGGTTAGGACATGTGATTAAGAATAAACAACGGCAACCAGGTGAAAAAAATATGGGACACAAACTTGCTGCAAAGGATACGAGAAGACACAAAAAATGTTGAATGCAAAGGAAGGAGTACCTCAATAAAAATATAAATAACAGTGGGGAAATTCGTTAATTCCAAGAAAGGGTTAGAGGAAATTTAGTTTTAGGTTTATGTTGAATTCGTGTTTATTTGAACCTTAATCTAAGTTTTGTAAACATACTTTTACATCTTACGGGGAAAAAGGCCATCATAATATATGCAGGCTGGTCCTATAATAGCTAAAATTAGAGATTGAGTTGGGCTCGTCATAAGAATGAAAGAAGTTCCTGCAAGTGTAAAAAAATGCATCCCTCAGGAGTTACGACCCATTTGATTATCAGGTAAATAATTCTATGAATAAAAATTTTTCTTTTATGGCCTTCCATTTTTATGAAACAGGTATTAATAATTTAATGAGTCGTAACAGCAGATGAATGCGTTTTTGGATCAACGTTTACTGGAACTTTTTCATTTTATGGTTAGCCCAATTCAATCCCTGACTATTTCACGACTATTGTGACTATAGCTATAAACAACTACAAACGAAAACACCAAGGCTGTAGATAAAACCAAGCATCAACGAAACAGCAAAAAAAGTAAATTTTATTATAATTCCGAAAATCATTTTGTAAAAGTGTACCTCTAATTTTAATATGTGAAGATACAAATTTATTATTTTTATAACGAGAATTTAGATACTCAACTGATAATTAAAGGGTAGTCACCCGTAATCGGCTTTAAGGCCAGATAAATAAATAAATAAGACTGGGGCCTTGTACTTGTTTGTAATTTATCCTGGCTTTTGTGAGGTCGTTTTCGGCGATGTTCCTTACTTACATGTAATTTGGTTATCCAGAAAATCCTAAATCGAAAGGAAAGAAATAAGCGAAACGTAAAAGCACCGAAACCAGTTTAGGACATGGCCCGTTGTAATTTTTTTACAAGATTTTATTTTCGTTTATTTAAAATATCTTTTAACAAAGCGCAAAATCAAAGGCAGTTTTTTATAAAAGAAGTACGGGCCTGCACAAATGCCCCTTAGTCAATATTGACAGAGCCCGAACAAAAAGACGGCATCGAGGCTTATTGGGCCCTCGGGTGCGTCTCGGGGAAACCGATACGACCTCCACGCAGCTTTGTTTGTCGTTTAGCTTCCTTAAAAGGCAAAGAGATATTGTTTCTTCGCTTTGTGTCTAAACAATTTGCAACATTTTATAAATTGCATTTCCTTTTCAATATTTCTTTGGGGAGCTCTATTATTTCCTTTTGTCCACGCGCTTGTTGCTTATTTGCTTGTTATTGACAATTTCGAATTAAATACACACAAATACGGAAAAGCGGTTTAATTTTACTGCGTAAGATAAACTGAAAAACACCAACGTTCAATTTATTCTCGAAGGAAAATAAAAAACAAGCAGGGAGTTGTCACTGTCACGATGCCATCCCTTTAAGTTCTTTTGGGGTGTAGAAATTTAAAATTCTAGTTCTACTTGAAACCTTAGTATGTAAAACGCACCCATTTATAGCAAACAGCACTAAAAAATAAAGCTTTAAAAGAAGGGAGGATTTCAATTTCTTACTTTACAAATAGAATCGCAGTTTTCCATAACAAGGTCTGTGAATTCTTAGTGTCTTAATTAGTTTAAAATAACAATAAACTATCTATATTTACTGAAAGGGATTAAATCCAAAACAATCCCAACAGGCTTCTAATTTTATGACAAGCAGAGTTATATCAAACTAATATGAGAAACAGCTTCGTAACTTGTTTAATTCCTTACCATTCCAAAATCTCCCTCACCAAGCTTCTCTAGAAGTCTAAGTCTGTGGCGAGGGAAATCTAATAGTTGTGCAACCCCTTCCAGCGGCGGTCCTTCTGGAAGTTTAATGGGGGTGAAACGACCAGGCGTGAAATGTTGCTCTCTCCTTTCGCTCTGTAAAATGATATATATTTATTTTTAAAAAGGGAAATTTTATTAAGGAAGTATATTAAATATGATCATTCACGTCAAAGTCGATGGCATAAAGAGAAAAAAAAAACTCGAAGTGCTTTTAAAAAATCAATATAATGTATATCGGAAATATATAAAGAACGAGAACAAATGAAACATGACAAGCATCATCTTTAAGACCCATTTAGGGTACATCAAAATTTCGCCTTTTAGCTTACGACGTTCTTATAGTACCGTCATTTTTATTCACGATTGCCGCAATATATTTCCGCAAGATACAGTAAAGCTGAAAAGTAAACGTGGCATTGGTGTATTGATCCAAAACAATGGTCCTGATTTCTCGGTTCTCTGTTTCACCTACCGGTCTTGCACAAAATTCAGGACGAAACCTGAGGAAAATTTGCTTATTCAACTAATCAGTTATTTACGTATGTATACATGTAGATTATTTGGAGGCCTTCTTTATTTACAATTATTTAATACACCCACTTTTTGTACGTTTCTAAATAAAAATAAGGCATGTAACACTAACGTCCACCATTTCTATTACAAAATAAGTGTTGGAGGCGCTCCTTTCGTGTATTTTAGTTTATTATTTTAGAACAAGTTTTACCGGTCCAAGACTGAGCAAATATTTATTTTTAAAATATATCAACTTTAAGTAATAAAATTAGAGGAAATAATAAAACAGCAGAAAAAACCAAAAGCTCCAGTAAAGGATAAAAAAACTGAAGAGGAAAAAATGGATAACTTAATTAAGACGATGTAAGGATTAATGAGCGACACTAAAGAAATAACAAAGATACCTACTAATATATTTTAGAAGGAAAAGATTAGGAAAAGAAAATGAAGAATTTAGAAAGAAGAAGATGTGGAGCAGTTTACATCATCATGGCGAAATGAAGAGATACAGGTCTCAGTAAAAAAGAAAAAACAAAGATGGAAGTAATTCTTGAGTAATAAAAAACTATCACAAATACAAAGATTAAAAGGCAACGGCAAACGTCTTACTGAAAGCAAATTATCAAGCAATATGGGAAGATTTTAAGAATAGAGAAAATTAAAACTTATTCTATGGAGCAATAAAACAAGTGAGAAACCCGAAAAGAAAGATACTGACGAGTATAAAAGATAAACATGAAAGGATACTGGCTGAAGAAGACGAATTAATGATAAGAGCTTTTAGAGGCAGTGTACCATGTACTGAACTACGTAGTAGGTCAAGAATAATCAACCCTATTGGAAGAATAGTAACTCTAAGGTGAAATTAGGAGGGACACTGACCATAGGTGAAGAAAACGTATATTAGAGTGATGACCGAAATCAGATGCCCATTGAAGTTGGGTACGTCCACCAACCAGATGGACTTAAAACGAGTCCAACAAAATGAATGCCACAGAACAAATATTTCTGAAAACGAACACTACAGTAGACATCTATGGACCGAATGATGATGATATGGAAACGGTACCTTCAAGGAAACTTTGATGTACTTATTGGTTTCAGAACGTTTATGGTAACTACTTATATGTATATTTTCCTTCAATCGTATTTTTGACTTTCCTAGAAGTATCTTCTTGCTTTTAGAATATTCATGAAAACCAATAACATGTCCAAGATCTTCATGTATTGACAGTACTTTTAGTACATAGGAAGAGATCGAAGGACCGAAAGATGTCCATGTGGTTATCAGTGATTATTACACAAAGTCGGAAACGGTTATACAAAGACAGATCAGGAACCCAGAGAGAAGGATAAACGTATTGGTGTTAGTTACCGAAAACTAACAATAAATTGAGTTTATTTTATCAGAAGAAAAGAAAGAAGTAAGAAGCCATAACGTTGACGGATAAAACATAGTCTCTCTCTCCCTCTCTTGGTTTTTACCACCCATCAAGGCTGTTCACCGACTCAACAATTTTCCTCCATTCTGTTCTATTTTTGGAAACTCTTCTCCAATTTTGTAGATTAAGCTTTTGTAGATTTCCAAACACATTGTCTATCCATCTTGCGTGCGGCTTTCCTTTCTTTTGAATTATTGCTGGTGTACTGTTAAATATTCTCTGTGTTATATCGCTGGATGCCATTCGCATCACATGTCCTATCCATTGTATTCTCATTTTCTTGCCGGCATTGAATGCCTCTGGTTCGTTGTAAAATTTTTTTATTTCTCTATTGTTTCTCCGTCTAGATTTTGGCTTGTCTTTAACTGCTCCAAATGACCTTTCTTCTTAGGATTGTACTAGTTTGTTTCTTGGCTTCCTCGAAATTTATTCTGGATTGTCTCGTATTTTGTTGCAGTATTTGCAAGCGTGCTTTTCTCCTGTTATCTATGGCCTGCAGGCACTCATTATCAAACCATTCATTTCTTTGTGTTTTTTGGTTTCAACAATTTCTTCAATAGTTTTGTTGATTGCTTCATATCAGGCCACTGTCTTCTTCCGTATTACTTTTCGTTCGTCTTTCTAATTATTCTATTCTTCTGGTTAATGATTGTTGGTATCTTTCTTCGGAATCCTTCAGTTTACCTAGGTTGTATCTGTTCGTTTTCTTAGTTATACCTTTTGGCGCCTAACACTTGGTATTTTTATGGTAGTTTCTCATTGCTGCGTCTGTTATGTGGAAGCGGCTTGTTATGTTGATTAGAATATGATCGATTTGGTTTATCGTCACTCCATCATTTGATTTTCAATCCTCTTTATGGATAGTTTCATGTGGGAAGGTGGAACTGCTCGCCGCCAAATGGATCAGTTGTAATCCATTATCGTCGCTTTCGTGGTGTAAGCTATGGTTTTCAAATGTTTATAAGTCTCTTTTCTCCCTACCTGTATGTTGAAATCACCCAGTACAATACGAGATTTCCGTTTATTATAGTTACATAGATTAAGTAATTTCTCTTTAACTTTAAATACATATCAGCCGTCTTCCCTTCCACTATACAACAGAGTATAGCTTCCATGTGTAATACATCCAATCTTAGGCCATTGCGTTTCTGGAATTATCGTGATGCACAGTTTGTATTTTGGTATTTGATTTGTTAGTTGTTGTAGTGTCTTTGGTCTGTAAAGGTTTAGTACATTCCATATTTCTAATAGAATATCGCTTTTACGTTACTTTAGTCGTTTACCATTAGTCTGTCCAGTCCGAGGCTCATGTTGAGTATTTTTAACTGTGTTGTATATCATTGGACCACGATTGTAAGATTATTTGCATAATAATGCGCATAATAGCCAGTGATCGAGAACAAGACACCACAGCAGAGGCAATAGAACATCACCCTGGGGAAGCCTCATCTCACTGAGGTTCTTATTGTGGCACCACCAAGTGACGCTAATATTTCCCGTTTAGACAGCAGGCCTCTAATCCAACTGACGACGGCAGTGTCGATGTCATAATTGATGGTAGCTCGATTAATGGAGTCGAATAATGTGTTTACAAAGGCCCCTCCAATATCCAGGAAGGCACCAGTGGCCAGTTCTTTATGTTTTAGCGCGAGAAAGAGAGATACAATATGAAGTAATTAATTTACAGGAACAAAATAAAAATCAAACAGAAACCGGAAAAATAAAAATAGAGGGACTAGAACGGGCCATCCAAAAGACGAAGCACGTTAATATGATACTGGTGAAATGATAAAATATCTAAATGCAGCAGAAAATTGAGATTTGTTAAACATTAAACATTAAACCAAATAAATACTGAGAAAGTAGTTCCAAAAGGTTGGAAAATAGGAATTCTAACACCTTTATCAGGAGAAATGGAAGAACGGAAAATTATAGAGGAATAACATTAACAAGCCCAGTGGGGAAAATATAGCACCAATAGAGATAATCGTACAAGAAAACCAATTTAGGTGGTTGTGCCATGAGCATAGGATGGAAGAAGAAAGAATAACAAGGAGAGCGTATGAAACTAGGGAAGTTACAAAAAGAAGAAGAGGAAGACTCAGACGTCGAGGAAAGAAGTGGTAAGAAAAGTTGCAGAACTAGAAGAGTAATGTGGTTAGGAATTCCACGGCTCATAAGGGATAGAAAGCTCTGGAGAGAAAGACGGAAGATGATACCATAAATCAACTTCAATTACCCTTACACCAAAAAGTAGAAGGGTTTCAGATTAAGTTTACGTGATGCCAGTTAGAACAGTAAGCAGTTTTAATTTTAGATTATAATTAAAAAGTGTTCGACCTATTTGTTACTTTTTATTTATTTATTTCCTGTACGTATCTGTTCGTGATGAGTGTATTCGTTTTAGATATTTCACCAAACGAAAAATGTTTATTTTTTAATACCCGTTTAAGAATATCAGTTAAATTAAAAAAATAAAAGTATTGACAGCAGAGCTTTTTATAAAAAAAGGGTAAATAAAATCCATATCAGAAGCATTAATGTAAACTAAGTACTTAATTCCCAGAAGGAATCGAGTCACAAAAAATAAAAATAACAAGACGAAAAATCTAAATAAACCAAGGGTTTTTATCAAATGTTACACAGTTTACCTTAGGTTTTATGAATAATTGCCAGAAAAGCAACTTTAAATTAATATAGTTCCAAACAAGCTGTTTACACTAAATCCGGGCTAAAGTTTAAACTAATTGACTCTTGTTTTGATTCACACAGTAAATATTAATTTAGGTATCAGGGTTGATTAGAAAACTTTTGGTTGTTCATACAACTTTTTAAAGAAATAATGACAATATAAAGTATATGTCTAAAGAAAAGAAATGAAAGACTAAATAATAAAATACTCGAAATTCAATCGAAACAATTATCATAAAAGGAAGAATAAAAGCACCGCAAACATTTTATAGCAAACACAATATTCTCGCAAGAATGATACAGCAGAAAGAAGTGAAGAAAAGAAAATTCGATCAAAAATTTTAGACTATACACCACCAAATTTGAAACTTGGATAAACAACAGTTAAAGTATTAATTTGCGGGACGTCTACGTCTAGAAACATTCTAAATCTTGCTCAGTAAACAAACAAGCAAACTGGAGCGTTAATTAAAACAAATAAAGACAATTAAAAGGAAGAAGGAGATTACGTTCTGTTACATTATTTAAAAACTTAAAGCTAAAGTAGGTTACGCAATAACTAATTAAAACAAATGAGGAAAATTATAATTAACAAAATAAACAGAATGAAAAGAAGAAAATTCAGCACAATAAGGTTTTGAAGGAACATAACCTGAGATAAATTGAAAAATACTGGCATTAAAACATAAAATCAGCCTACTAAAATATTAGCAAAAAATAAAGACAAAAAGGCCTGCGAAAATAAGCTTTATATTAAAATATGAATTATGAAAATGAAATAAATTCGAAAAAAGTTTAATACAAAGTCAAATAAAAAGCAAAATACGGCACATTAAAAAACATCCCGTTTTAAGTCATTATTTTCTGCTAATAGGAAAAAATTGGATATAAAAGTTAATTAAAAGATAAACGAAGAAAATTAAATTACAACAGAAAGGACCATAAAAATGGATTGTTTAATTAATGAATTTTTACTTGAAAATCTATTTCTAGACGTTTATTATTTTTATAATTAAAATCTGAGGATAGTAAATCGCTTAAAAAATCATAAACCTTTGTTAAAGATGAATAGAAACAAGAAGTAAGTTTTTAGATTTAGAAAATTAAATTTTGTTCAAAGCCTAACCGAAAATAAAAACTTTGATTTCGTGAAGGAGAACACATCCAAGTTCCTTTGTAGTTAACACTGATTTAAGTGATTTAACTGATTAAGAAGAATGCCTCTGGTTTCAATTTAATTAACGATAACAATCGCAATCTTTTAATTAAGTATCGGTTCCCCACTAATTTTCTCTAATGTGATCATTATCGTAGTCCTGCTTGCCACTACAAATCATACATTTTTTCCTAATTACACAGGGTTCATCACGAATTTAACCGAAAATGCGTAAAGGTTAATTAGGGTAATTATTTTACCTGTTTATATCTTAACAAGGTTTTTTGTTTCAAATTTTAGGCCGAACACAATGTTGTTTAAAAAAGTTACTATTTGTTAATGAACATATTCAAAAAATTAAAACGAAAATAAAAAGTGAAAAAAGCATACAAAATATGCTTAATGCTTAATACTTAAGACAGTGGATGAAGCAAAATAAGACATTTAAAATATACTAGTAAAATTTACTGTATTGATGTTGGTAGCGTTGAACTGTCAACTGACATACGTCAAAAATTCTTTTTCATACTGAGATCTGGACTTGTCCGGCAATAAATTTTCTAACCTAAAATTACGCCAACATAAACGTCACCAACCACCGCAAAATTCCCTAGATTTAAAATTTTTATTTTTTAATTTATAAAATGGTATAAAGCGGCAAAATAGAAAAAATAGTATAAAATACTCGTTGCAGAAGGTCTTTCAAGCACTCATTTGTTCCTCAACTCACCGCTATGCGGCTCGTTTCGGAATTTCAAATTCGTGCTTGAATACATGCCTTCTGCAACTTGTATTTTAATATACTATTCTAGTACACAGAAGAAAGTTTCATTGAAAATGATTTAAAAAGGCGTAAACAGAAGATGATATTTACATTAAATTTGAACATTCTTCTTTACAAAAAAACAGAAATAAACCAATTTTCAGGTTTAAGCTTTAATTTAGGTAACCAAAAGGTTACCATAGGGGAATTGATACCACTTTAAAAACTAACATTTTACCCACTTGAAATATTCTACCTTTTCTTACTTTGCAACAAAATTACTTTATACCTTGGATTTCACGACAAAATTTGAAAATTTTTCAGTTTAATACCCAAAATTGACAATATGTAGTTGCTCCGTCCTGAATTACATAACACGATTTGAATCATCTGGAAAAAACTGTACATACTTCAAAAAGTATGGATATTTTTAAGTCAGATAATAAACAGGGAAGAATTGTAAAATGATCCATGCTCAAAATTGGGTAAATGGATATAATCAAAGATGAAGAGTCTTCCCCAATAAAATTGCTAACTCGTCTGGATAAGTATAAGTATCTCACAGTTTGAAATACGGGCAAAACTAAAAATTCCACTGAAAAGCACTTAGGTTCTAGAGTAGTAACAGATCTTACCATGGAACTTAGAGGAAATTTTCACATGGAATAATTCGACATTTTTTTTTGCACTGGATCTAGTTGTGGAGCTAAAAGGTTTACCAAAGGATTTTATTAGTCACAAACAAATGACTAGATGTATGTCTGCATTTAGAGCGAATAAGAATAATATTGTTTGTCTGAAGTGGATTGACAAAAAGCCAATTTACTTCTTGAGCAACTTTCATAACCCAAATGATAATACCACAGTGAGCTGGAGGAAAGACGGTACGCTAGAACAGATATCATGCCCACTAATGGTAAAGGGTTATAATAGTAATATGGGACATGTAGTTAAAGCTGACATGCTGCAATCTTGTTACCAAATAAACAGAAAGAGCAAGAGATGGTGGAGTCGTATTTTTTGGCACTTTGTGGATGTTATTATTGTAAATTGTTTCATAATATTTTGACAGAGGGAAACAAGTCATACCTCATTCAACCTATTTGTTAGTGTTCCTGCTACTTTTTTATACACCATGTCTAAAAGTGCTATACCCCTATAATTTACACAATTGCTATAATCCCCATTTATGTGTAAAGAGCAAATCAGTGCTAAATAGCCGACGATTAAAATACATACAAATAAAAGTGTTCAATTAAGAGGCTCAACAATGGTGGTATAATTAAAAAACCTTTAATTGACAAATTGATGATAAAAAAAGATTCACAGTATTTTAATAAAAAATAAGGGAAAAGACAAAAATAGAAGACCCAAAATAAACCAAAAGAAACAAAAATACACAAACAAATCCAAAGTTCTTCAAGGATACTAATGGAAAACACCACTTCTAAAACTTAGTAAACAAAAACACCCCACAATACAAAAATAGGAAAAAGAAAATCGAAAAGTAAAACAAGAAAAACAATATCTTTGGCGACTCTGCGAAAGAAGGTTTATAGCTAAAGGAATAAATTAAACGATTTAACACGAGCACCACGAAAAAAAAAAAAACGAAAGGCATCAAAACCCAATTTAAAATGCATCTGAAAACTACAAATTTTTTACAGGGCGCTGCCGATTCTTTCTCCATATGCTTCTGGTGTGCCTGTCAAGTAGCCTAGAGACATAAGGGACCTACAGATTAACATAGGCTCCGAACCACGGATGTGCTTGCACTTCTACTCCACAGAGGACTTTACTAGGCAGAATACACCTCGGTGGTTTGCCATTGCCTTCCGAGGGGAGCGGCCGGGTATTTTCGATGTATAAGTATGTGATCCTGGGAATCGAACCTGGGCCATCTCAGTGGTCAGACGCACGTTGAACCAACTGAGGCACGACCGCCTTACTAAAATAATCATCTTAAAAAAGGGAAGGAATACTAAAAAATTAAGTATTTCCAGGGAGAATGTTAACATAAAATGTTGAGTTTCCGGAATTTTCCAGGAAGAGCAAATAAAAAAATCCAACTTACCTGCTCTTCTTGAATTTGAAGTAATAAATCAATTGAGTACACAGTAACGGTTTGTTCCTGATAAACAACATGAAAATACCTGGAGCCCAAATGCGCGTACTCAAACAATTTCTGAGAGGTTAAGAAAAATAAGGTCGTTTGGAAATTTACTCGACATTTAATTTAAGAGTTTTGCAATATTTTCTAAGAATATAATTTATTTTGGTGAGTTTATAACATCAAATACTCAAAAATTCATTTTTGGAAAAGGCAATCAATACTGAAGACGTAAATACAACTTGCTGAACTAATTAAAGCCGTGAGCAAGTACAACTTAGAAAAGTGTAAAGAATACTGGCATTAAAGTACGTAGCACAAATAATAAGTCCTCGTAAGTGGAACCCATTAAAAATTAATGAGATTGTTAGAAAGTAGTCAAGAATGGAATGCTGTCATAAATCAGTTTTAAGAAGGCTCATTTAAAACGGGACATAAATCGATCTTAAAATGTATTTTTATAATTGAAACAAAAACGGTTTCCATGTAATTTTTTGAAAAATATAAAACCGCATTCAAGTTGGTAAAATCCAACGAAATTTATGGTAGTAAAAAATACCACGGATTTGTTTGCATAATATAATTTTAAATACCTACGCCAGTGGCCTACCGCTAAGCAGATGGTGGTTTAAAGCAAGCTGACTCCACCTGCGACCGACGTTTTATTGGACGTAGATCTGTACGGCACCGCGACGGAAACGGCGTCGGACTGGGACCAAAACTGATTGAAAGTACACAGCATCTGCGACAACGTTTACTAACAATTCCGTATAAGGATTACTTAAAAATTTCTTGTTTCTTTTGGAATGTTTTTTGAATATCACGTTCAGTGTTTTTATGGAGAGTTTTCTTACATCGTGAACTGAAGTTCCGGGAGAATGAGAAGTTGTTGAGAATAATAAACATTGTTTGCAGTTCCTTTATACTTTATTTTATTTTTTTTTCAGTAGAATTTCAAAGTTCTTTTTATAAACTGCATTGAAAATAATTAAGGATATTAGGTAAGCTTGCGAAATTTCGTTTCTGCTCGAGGATGATTAATTATTAAAACAAGCAGTTAATCTTAAATAAATGTTTTTGTTAATTTACAGGAAAAAGTACAGTTCAGTTACTACCAATAAATTAAAGAATCTTAAATTTTGGTTTAAATTATTATTTTTTTAATATTACGGAGCATAACCACGGTGCTGCCACTTAAAATTTCTGGTAAATATTCAAAATGTTATAGATTTTTAGAATTCTTAGATTTCCTACAACTTCAGTTTAGGTTATAGAAAATAACAGGAGTTAAACCTTAACCATTTAATATCAACAAATACATTCCAGAATAACTTAAAAATTTTATAAATTTAATCAACGAAATCTATGAAAGGCGGAAAGTGGTCCCATTTAAAGCCTTTTGCTCTTGTCTAAGTTCAGGTTTTATATTTCAGTATAAGCTCAAGTAGAAGCTTGGCCTAAGTCTGCTTAAACTATATTTTAAGTCGGCCAGAGTAAGGCTTATTGCAATTTATGCCGGTGGGTGTTAAGGTTTTGCTTTGCCTTTGCAATCAACATCATCAATTGACATGGAGCAGATCCCCTTGGATCAATCTTGGATTATGCCAGGCCCACCCTATGCCAATGAGGTGATTAAATAAAACATTTAAAATTTAAAATCAGTACTTCAGGACAAACTAGGACTTAAGCTGAACCTCTTCTTAAAGCTAAACATAAGGGCTCCCAGAAGCTGAAATTCAATAAGTTAAATCTTGTTTTATTGAACCCTTTTTAAAATTGATTGTGCCGAAATCGTATCGAAGAATCTCCAACTTATAAAATGGAGCTGTGGATTTTTCAATTATTGATTATCTTTAAATAAATCAATTTCGGTATATTAATTTGTTAACTTGGCGCTAACTATAATAAAACTAGTGAAATAAGTGAATAAATGAACTGAAAGCGTGCTACTGCAAGCTCGTAGAAGAAGTGAAAACAAAGGTAATGCAAGCAGGAAGAGGCCCAATCACATTCACGATGAGGAGGAAGTTCGAATGACGATACCTGGTACACCTGTAATTCACTACCAGAACATAGGTGGAATCAAAACACTCACAGCCAAATCGTAGTTTAAGTAACATTAGCATAGATTGAATTAGAAACGGATGGTAATGATTGTGCATTTTATATTTGCATTTTAAGTCAGATATATGCATTAATTATAACACAAACTGTACACATAAACGCAATCGATATAGAAGTACAATGTGATTTTTTAAAAACTCAGTTGCAGCAGGCCGAATTCTGTCTTAATAAGCTTAGAACTGTCTGTGTTAAGTCAGAATACGGCCTGCTGCAATTGAGTTTTTAAAAAATCACATTGTAGCATCACCATTAAGGTTCATTTTCGCGTGGCTAGCGTTATTAGCCCTTCAGCGGCTAGTTTTTGACCACCGAAGGAATGAGAGCACAAAAGGGCTAGGAAAACCATAACATTTTTCTTCAAAAAAGAGGGTAGTAGAACAAATAATTACTGGCCGGTCGACTCACTCCCAAAGGAAATAATTTTATTTATAAAGTTAGTTGAAACCAATAATGGATCAATTAGGAGAAGGCAAAAGAAACAAAGAAGAAGATGGGAAAGAAACCCTGGGCCTAGGAAGGAGAATTGCAAATCTTGTGAGGGAAAATAAAGAAGAAATGCAACTGAAAGTTAGAAGACAAATTACAAGGAGCAGGTTAAGAAATACGATCGTTTAGATCAGAGCTTCCGTTTAGCTGTGCAAACCAGTGCATAGAAAATTTAAGAGAAATATTTCTCATGAGAAGAATTTTGGGCAAATGCATTCGACCCAGTTTCACAATTGCTATAGAAACATTAAAGGAGAGCGTAACACCATATCACCTAATAACTAGGATAATCAAAGCAGCACTAGGAGAAAACGCCGTGATGTAGCAGTTCAGACTTAAAAAAGCAAGTATCTCAGTACATAGTTTAGCAAAAGCTCAGCTTAAGCTGTTAATAATAAGTAAAGCTTTTGTATAAATCAATAATGAAAAAAGGATACTTAAAGGGTGCTTTACGTTTCAGCATACAAGCTAGAGTGGTAAGTTAAGTAAAAGATCAGCTTAAGCTGTAACATGCTTCAGTTAAGCCTAGTTTGAGTTGTTTTAGCTTAAACCCAAAGGCGAATTTTTAAAGCATCGTTTGAGGTACAGTTTTAAGTCATACCAAGCTTAGTTAAGCCTAGTTTCAAGTGTTGTAAGTTTGCGTACGAACCTTTAAGCAGAGATTAAAGAAAAAGCTTAGCTTGAGTTTAAGTAAGGTTAACTTTAAGCCCTTAGCCTGAGCTAGCCTAAGGCCAATAAGTACTTGTAAGTTAAGCTTCTGTTTAAACTTACACTGTAGTACTAGTTCTAAATTTCAGAGACACAACTCTACCTATTTGTAATTTAATGAAAATTTAAAATTTCTATTGGTACTTCGTGTCTAGGAATTCAAAATTCAGTTTCGTTAAATATTTGAGATTTAAGTTCAATTCAAAGCTGAAATTAAATTTTTTACTTTATACTTATGTGGTTAAAACATTTATGTTTGGTTATTAGTTATTATATATTATAAAAAATATTTTGTCTTTGCATTGGAGTATTTTGGTTGCGAATTTAAAAAACAAATAATAGTTTTCGGGAAAGCAGAATCCAACGAAAACGTTAGAGGAAAATTCGGTTTGGAAGAAAGAAATGGAAGAGATTGGGGATTAATAAAAACAGCAAGAAGTTGGAGATTAGTTATAACAAACCCTTTGTTCAAAAAAAGGGAAGGCGCCAGTTGGGCATGGATAGCACCAAACCGAATCCACAAAATGAAATATATTATATACTAACAAACAACAGACATACAATCAGGAACACATCAGTTTTAAGATTCGAATTCGACTCCGACTACAGACTAATTCGCACAGAAATAGAACTAAACTTTGGCAGAGATTTCAAACATTCAAAAACAAAGACAGGAAAACTAGACCGAAGAAACAATTAGCAAATATATATAGAAGAGTACCTAGACCAAGAATCCCAATATGAAAGTTTTAGCAGAGAGTAACTGAACTAGAATTAGCATCACAAGCATCAGCAGACACCGAAGGAATAAATGAAGAAAAGGGTACACAACAAACTGAAGTAAAGCAAAGAATGGAAGCGAAGTACTTCAAGTAGCAACATACTTCTATGAGGATCTGTATACAATCAAAATAAAAGATAAAAAGAAAAGCAACTCAATGAATATCGGATGCATTACAGAAACGACAATTATAAAAGAATAAAAGGTTGTAGAGGCATTAAAAAGCCTGAAACTAGAGAAAACACCAGGAGATGATGGCATAAAAAGCGAAATACTAAAATGCGGTTCACAAAACTTCTAAAAGCAATCACCACGCTACGCGGTTCAACAAAATAATCCAACAAGAACCACCGAGCCAATGAAGTGAGCCGACGATAATCCTCCTTCACAAAAAAGGAGATAAATCAAAACTAGAAAACTATAGGCCGCCCAGCATGATATCCAATCTTTATAAATTATTTACGAATATAGTACAAAAAAATGTATGTACAGCTAGACGCAAGCAACCCGCAAACTGGATGGTTTTCGGAAACCTACAAACGATAAATCAAACAATAGAAAGACGTAGTTGAACATCAACACCAGCACCAATACATCATATTTAAAGCTCTTAGGAAACAAGGTGTACATGAAAAATATATCAGTTTAATTGAATTAATATATGTATCAACATTCTAGGGAAAAAATAAGAACTAAGAGAGAAGGCCCAGTATTCAAAATAGGATGAGGAGTTCGTTAGGGAGATGCTTTGTCCCCCAACTTATTCAATTGTGTACTGGAGGATGTATCTAGGAAGGTACAAAGGCATAAAAATCAGCGGAAAATTACTGACAAAATTAAGATTCGCAGACGATGTCACACTCCTCAAAAGTCTAGAAGAACTGAAATAATGCCAGAACTACCAGAAGACCAATATACTGACTAATGTCAAGGCAGTAGAAACAGGAAATCTGCAAATAATGGAGAATAAGAAGATAAAAATAACAGATGAAGTAATCTACTTGGGACAAACAATATCCCATGACAACAAAATTGAAAAAGAAATTCAAAGAAGAATAAAGGCAACTTGGGTCAAAAACGAAGAAACCCCAATACATGCTACTCACACTGGCTTACGGCTCAAAACAAAAGTTTAACAAATAAATTGAGAACAATACAAGCAAAAATGGACAGAATCATGCTCGGAATAAAAACTTAGTCATCGCGTAAAACTAGAAGTGATAAGTGAAAAAGGTGGAACTATAGACGTAATAAAATTGTGTAAAACTTTAAAATGGAAATATGCAGGTCATCTGGTAAGATCAGACGATAACTGATGGGCCAAGAAAGCAAACGATTGGGGGTTAACGAACACATGACAAAAAGATAGACCATGCAAGATATGGAAGGATGAAATCAGAAAAGCAGCAAAAAATAACTGGAGGACCCTAGCCAGAAACCGTTCAAAATGGAAAATCAGAAGGAGGCTTTTGCCCGACGACGGAATGTTGGTTAAATTCAAATTCAAAATACAGAGTCTAATAATTGTAGGTTTGAAATTTAATCGAAAATTGGAAAATTTCAAGGTTTAACTGTAAACGTTTTTGAAGTTTCAGTGTTTCATGTTGTAAGTTAGCTGTTGGCGATAATGCGATACTAAAAATACAGATTTATCTAAAACATTTTAAGAGTACTTCAACCTTTTCAATACCAAAACGACTTCAAAGTAGATATAAAAATCAGAAGTAAAGCTGCTGAGACCTAAAATTGCAAAAAAAACAAATTTATTGTTTTTTGTAAAACATATTTATATGAAACAATAATTATTTATTTAATCATTAACGGCGTATCAGTTCTGAAAATTAAACTTATTTTTATTTTTTTTTATTTAAAAATGCAGTTTTCAGACGATGTCTTTAGAGCAAACTTGTGTTAAAACGAAGTTGTTTCCACTGTTATAGCTTTAACAAACTTTCTAGTCAAGTTTATTCCTAAATTGCTCGTTAGGGATTTAACGCCAAATTAAAGTTTGACTAGTAGAAAGATTTGTATATGTTTGTATTTTAACATTTTCCGCTTGAAATTTCACCGTAAATTTATATTTTTTAATGATCAAAAAGAAGCTTGCATTTATTTAAAGAGTATGAAGGACGAGCATCCCCTTTCGTTTATGAAATCACGTAAAAGCTCACAATCAGTTAAGAATACGAACTGTAATTATAATTTATAAAGACTAAAAACTGCCATTAATAAAACCGATAATATCATCTACTCATCCCCGAATGGTAACTCATAAGATAGGCCAGTGGCGGACTGGCAAATTTAACCGGCCCGGGAAATTTGGTACTGACCGGCCTCCTCTCACTATTATTAGGGTACTTACGCTCATAAAAAATGTCGTTTTTTTGTGGAAAACTTTATTTAATAATAAAACAACAAACATCAACTCTTATTCACTAAAGTATAGACCATTATGAAGCAATGTTTTTCGCCATCTTTCTGCAAGAAGCTCAATGCCGCGACGGTACCATGCTGGATCTTTCGAGGTAAAGAATTCTCGGCATGCAGCTTCAACTTCTTCAACTCTTGTGAAATTTCTCCCACGCAGGAAGTGTGCCATCGATCGGAATAAGTGGTAATCTGAAGGTGCAAGGTCTCGACTATAAGCTGGATGAGGTAAAAGCTCTAAATCCAACTCCCTAATTTTCTGCCGAGTTTCAATAGCAGTATGGGGTCTAGCGTTATCTTGCTGCAAAATTGCGCGTCCCCTATTTTCCAATCCAGGGTAACGCCGGCGTAGAGCACCATGCATCCTGTCCAACTAGTGACTATAAAGGTTGGCGTCAATGGTTCTTCTATCAGGAACCAACTCAAAGTGAATAACGCCTTGAAAATTCCACCATGCATACAACATGACCTTTGTCTGAAACCTTACTCGTTTTGGGACAGGTAACGCAGGTTGTCCGATGGTAATCCATTGATTTTCTTTGTTAGGATTATTAAAATATATCCATTTTTCGTCGCAAGTAACGATCCGTTTAAAAAAACGTTCGTCCCAAGGATTTGACCGCAGCCGATTGCAGACCTCAACTTGTCTTTCTACCATTGCTGGTGTCAATTCATGTGGAACTTCTCTACAGCATCTATTGCCCTTTCCAATTTGATGTAAATGATGCTGTATGGTTTCATTGAAATAACCAAGTTCTGCTGACAACTTACGAGTACTTGTAGATGGATTAACTTCAACAGCGGCTGGCAGTTCGTTGTTACTCAACAAATTAAGCCAGAACCTTGATTCCTCTCGATACTTTTGTATCTCCTTCATTAAATTGTTTGAACCAACGTTGTGCCGAGCGAATGTTCACTACTCCCTCCCCTTCCACTTCATATATTTTTTTAACTGCGGCGGTTGCAGAAACGTTTTGTTTCCAATAATTATCAAAATTTCGTACTTTTCTTCTGCCATTATAACGTTTGTTGTAGCTTAGAAACAATAGAATAACAAAAGTAAATCGGGCAAAGATATTAGCCTTAACTAGTTTCTAATTGTGTATAACAATAGCATATTTAATGTTTTTCAAACGCGAGTAAAAGAGCTCTATAAAAAACGACATTTGGGCCACCCTAATAATTAGGCTGTCACAATATGACTAACAATAACAAACTGTGGACCAGGAACAGGAACAGGATAGAGCACACTGGATCTATTTCGTAATACTACGTCAATGACTAAACTTTATAAAGAAAATTAATAAATACATGCACGACGCACCTTCAATGTAGCAATTGTATTAACGTATTTACCAAACAAATGATATCAGCGGCATCGGCATGAAACATAATAAAGAAATAATTAGGGAAACAATAATAAATAAATAGGACGAACAGGTCTTTGAAGTCGCCGGGTGCGCGTACATAAACGATTTACCTGCAGTCAAAACAATAGGAACAATTTCTCATAATATTGACCGGCGACCGGCCTCAGTACTACCGGCCCACCGGGAAAGTTCCCGGACTCCCGGCGGCCCAGTCCGCCCCTGAGATAGGCGAATAGTCGCCAGAATCCAACGAAGCAACAAGTACAGAATGTCGTAAAAGACAACGGGCAGATGAAAGATAAATGGCCGAGAACGTTATAATCTTTTTTATATTACGCCATGAAATTAATCCATATTAAAAAAGCCCCCGCGAAACAACCCATGCATCATAATTTGACTGCACGCAGAGCACAAAAAAAACTTGGACGTTTAATAATGTGCTTTTACGAATATTTTATAATCAAACATTAGTCTCCTGCAAAATCTCGTTAGTAAAAAATTGAGACGACTTGGAATCTTGGGGGTTCAACCCTCACAATACAGTACAGGGATCATAACTTTAAATAAATTCTGGGTTACATTCGGGTTAAAAAGTTACTTTTTTACGATTCTGTGTTTTCATGAAAACCGCCCAATACTTTGTAATTAAAAGAGTTTCTGCATTATTTAAATTGGAGAATTTTCGGGCCGGAATATTTTCGTTTAATAAACCTAAATTAAATTCTTTTACAAATAATAATTAGATTTTTAAATATCTTCCCTTTATGTTCGTCGACCGTAAGTAATATCGAATTTCGCGAATAATTGTGAAAATAAGCTTGCTTTAAATATAATGAGAGAAAAATTGAAAGAATTCAATTAGTGAGCAATTTTTAGATTTGGTTATTAAAATTTCTTATTTAAAGCGGCCAATTCGGCTCGGAAAAGCACTGCATTTATGTCAAAGTTCTCATTTAATTTAATTCAATCATCTCTCTAAAAGAAGGACAATATTGTTTACACAAGACGTTGTGAAATCTTTATAAAGAAAATATAATTTATTAGCCGTACTCAAGTAAAGTAAGACAAGCTTAGAAATTCTTTGAACTGGGAAAGCCGTTTAATTAAATTAATAAAAGACGTGCATAGCTCAAAGACACGCAACTGCATTTCTTAATATTAACAACCTGCATGTGCAATAAAATTAGCTTTATCAAGTTACAACAGCATACTTTAACTTAGTAACTTAGTGCCAAGATGACGTCAAAAGCTTTCAAGTAAAATCTATCATACACAAGTATTGTGTGGCTTAATTCAGGTTCCTTAAAAGGTTTTATTACAGTAATTTTTGAAAGGAGTTTTTGATACTATTTTAGGATATTCATTAAACAGACTTGCGCTCTTTTATAAGGCACTGTAATTACGAACGCCTACAAGAATATTTCAAGCAAGTTATAAAACCACAAAATTAATCTGAATTTTCTTCTTCGTTTTCTAGAATTCTCGAAGGACGATGTAAAGTGAAAATGTCAAGTAAAAGGGTTTCAAGGCTTGTTTGAGGTTGGAATTTGTACTTTTTATGAAGGAAAAGGAAATTAATTTCAAAATGATCAAAAACTACGTTCTGTTTGACTACATAAGATTATTATTTACAAGAATAATTATCGAATTTAATTTTCTGAATATGAATATTAAAAGTTCTGCGTAGTTATTTCAAGATTCCAATTCTTTTTACAAGTATGATTTTTCTCTTATAATAATTTTACCCTTACTAAGTAATAATTGAAGTTGTTCAGGTAAAATATCAAAATAAAAAACGCAGTTTTCAAAACGGTTTAAAAGTAGGGAATTAATTTTAATAATCGCATTTAATCACATATCCGATACCTTACAACTAATCCTTGGTGTAATCCCAGATTATGCTGGGCCCACCACATGCCAGTCAATTGATTTGCAGAGCTTATTCGTTTCCTTTTTAGATGGGAGTTGCCTTAGATTTTTCTTTTAGGTTTTTTTATGTTAAATTTCAATTTATTATTGTTATGTTATTTGCAGATCTATCTGCTACAGTTTTACCTAAATAAAAAATTTGTCCAAGACGTTTCAATTGGACAATGTTTATGAATTGCAGTTTGTTTCTAAATAACAATGCCAATGGCTTTTATCATAATTGATACAGGTCCGGATTAACCACAAGGTAACCTAGTATTACTAAATTACTTCGTGGTTTATAACGGTTAGTTTTAATTTACCAGTACAAAAAGTACATTACATACGGTAATTTGATTTTTACTTCTTTCTACATCAATAATATATAATAAGTTCGTAGTTCTCACGTAACGTAAACGATTGTTTGTTGCTGATGCCAAGCTTTCTAATATTTGCCCATTAGTTCGATTCTGCTTCTAAAAGAGTGAAAAAATACTATCAATACTACGGCGGAACTATGCAAATGTAGCAAAAATTCAGGGGAAGTACCAGATAACCGATAAGCTGGCACCAAAACATTTAAACATTGTAATCTGTATTGCCAAAGAAAGAGGGGGACTTCTAGATGTATGTAGTTTAAATTCAATATACACCAGTGTTGCCATATAAACGACGTGAAATAAATTTCTGAAGTAAAAGCGTTATTGTGTAAATATCTATATTGGACCATTATTATTAGCTAATTTAAAGTCGGTATTTGTGGCATACTCATCTATATAATTAATTGTTTAAATAGACTGTTACAACTGTGATCGGTATGTTTAATTTTACGAGGGTGTTTTGAAAAATCTTTCATCCAGTGCCGTAAATCACACCCCCGAGAACCCTACACGGCAGGGAGGCCTAGGCCTTTAGGGGGCCCATTTTCGTAAAATAATAAAATTTTAAAGAAGGAAATATTGAATTAAATGGAAAGTCTACAAATTTTTAAAAAAAGAAATTATGATTTTCGGGTAGTAGTAGAGTACCTATTCAATTTCGCGTCAAAGTTGTTAGATTGTATTATTTGCCCAATCATTCTTGCGTTTATGTTTTCATTATACATAGCTAATTGATGCGGTTCGAAATATTTACAGCTGAAACACTATCGCCCCTACATTGCGCCTACGATATTTACATGTATGTATATATTTTTTAATTTTAACGACCTTTTTATTAGACGTTATGGGTAACTTTCAAAATAACGCGAATAATATTTTTTTATTGCAACCGTCTCGTTTTAGTTCGCAGAATAATTCGATAATGATCGGATGTTAAAAATTAGAAAAATTGAATTCACGCAGATATAAACCAGCTTCTATGTGGCGCTCAAAAACGAAAAACTCGCAAAGAAAAGGAGGAAAGTATTAAAAGAGACAGTTTTCTTGGTGTAACTGAACATTTGACAGTGTACATCATCAGTATCAGTATTTATTAACTCCGTCTTTGGGTATATACCTCTCCAATGGTCCTACATCTATTGTCTTCCAATGCGGTAGTAAACAGTTTCGGTGAGATGGTATCACCTTGTTGTATCCCTTTTACTACTATTGGCTGTGTTCCTTCGAAAACTGCTATCATACGTGCCTCGTTATAAGTTTTATGTATCTGTGATCAATCCGACATCGTCTTAGTGCATTTATTAGATTCCACTTTTCGATGGTATCGAAAGCTTTCTCAAAGTCGATAAAAGCCAGAAGGAGGGGTTGGTTATATTCTTGAGATTTTTCTATTAATTGACGTATTGCGTGTATATGGTCAATGGTGTTATAGCCTTGTCTAAAACCAGCTTGTTTGTTGGATTGAAAAGTGTTGAGTCTATTGGATATTCGATTTGTTATGAGTTTTGTCATTAGTTTGTATAAGTGGGACAATAGTGAAATAGGTCGGTAATTTATTAGGTCTTCTCTATCTTCTTTCTTATGTATGAGCATTATTTTAGCAGCCTTCCATGTTCTTGGGATTTTGCCATTATCTAGGCCTAGGCAATCGTTAAATAATTTTTTTAAGAGTAGATAAGTATTTCATACCTACCTAATTGAGTATTTCGTCTGGCCTAGGACAATGTACAGGGTTTAACGAAAATATTGCAGATTATAACACAAAAAGCGACTTTCTGTAATGTGGATAAAGTTATATTTACTGATAAGTAAGAAAATAAAACTATCGATTATTCACTCCGAAAGGACAAGAAGTGATTGAATGGAGAAATATTTTAAAAAGGGTTTTAGACGTCATAACTATATTGGCAATGCGTTAATTTACCTTTAAAAGGTCATTGTGAAAGTTTAAAACCCGAAATACGTCCCCGATTCATATACAAGAAACCCCGGAGTTCTCTGCTACGCCACTGCTTGCCTCCTAGCCGACAGATCTGGCAATACTGCTCCGAGGCACATAAAATAGGCCATAATATTCCCCAACTCATTGACTATCAAGACAGCAAGCAGCGTTTCCCTGCAATATCTGAACTGTAATGACCAAAATCATAAGTAACATGGACATTCGGTTGCAGCAACGAGCTGTTATTGACTGACGCTTGTGCGCCCATCGATATTCATCGACGAAAGGGTGCTATCCATAGAAACGCCTGTGTGGGTCTCAGTACTGTTGGGCAGAGGGCAAGAAGTGCGAAAGGAAACAATCCAGCCACAACAAATCTATTTGATCAGGCTGCATGTGGTTGACAGCCACGGATGAACAGCATCAAGCGCGTCTAGATAATTCGTGCTAATCTTCGCGTGAAGCAGAAGGATATCGCTGTTCACCTCATCATTCATGCGTTGCTTGGCTACAGGAAAGTGTGCGTAAGATGGGTGCCGTGCATGTTGACTCCCGAAATGAAACACAATCTAAAGGAGATTTGTCAGCAAGTTTTGGGTCGATGGTGATCCGTGGGATTGTCACTAGTGTTGAATCCTAGGCACTACGAACCGGAGAACAAGCAGATATAGGGGTTCTTCTAACCCGAAAAAATTCAAAGTCTTCCCTTCGGGAACTATCAACTCCGGTCAATATGTGAACACTTTGAAAAAATTCAATTCTGAGCTCGATTGCAGCGAGTTGGACTTGTCACCGAAGTAATTCTTCAGCATGACAATGCTCGTCCTCACCGCAGACGACAAACTCCTCGCCCCCCCCCCACCAAGGTCGGATCTCGCCCTTTGCGATGTTTTCCTTTTTCCGAAGCTGAAGGAAAACCTGAAGAGACAACGTTGCACTAATGATAAGCGTTGGCCTATGTATATGGACAGGGATGGTGATTTGGTAGAAAAGTAATTACACCCCTTGATAGAGGACATTCCAAGCTTATAAGAAATACATATTTGATATCTTATCTATTAATAACATTATCGCAAAGGAGGCAGGACTTTTCGAAAGTTACATAAGAATTCATTATTTCTTCAATATTCCTTTTTTATGCGATTCGTTGCCTTAGGTAACTAAAAATTTACTTTTAATTTATGTGTGATAGAAAAAACAAACTGGGTCCCAATATGCCACCTAGAAATCGAAAATGTATTATATTTTTTATTTATAGAGATCTTTACAAACAATCAACACAAACATCGCCATGTGAAGAAAACATAAACATACAGACTATTACCAACGAGGGATTCGAAGAAATTCCTGAAATAAACGAGAACGAACTGAGATTGGCACTGAAGCAGATGAAAACAGGCAAAGCCCCAGGAAAGGACGGAATTACAAGCGAAATGCTGAAAAATGGCGGAAGAACTTTACAACGAGATATTATAATTATTCTAATGAACGAATGTTTAGAAGAGGGAGAAATTCCCGAAACTTGGAAAACTGTAGAGGTTATTATTCTGTACAAAAAAGGAGATTTGGAGGAAGAAGAAAAGGGATTTGGAAAATTACCGTCCAGTTAGCCTGCTGTCAATACTCTATAAATTGTTAACAAGAATAATAACAAACAGATTGACCACTAAATTAGACTTCTGTCAGCCGGAAGAACAGGCTGGCTTCAGGAAAGGCTTCAGCACTATTGATCATATTCGGACTCTCCGAACTCTAATTGAAAAGTGTATGGAATACAACATCTCTCTTCACCTATAGTCTTTATGGATTATCACAAAGCATTCGATTCGATCGAATCAAGGGCTACTTTAAAGGGCATGCGAAATGCGAGAATAGACTCTAGGTACACAAAGCTACTGAAGCATATAAGTATACGAAAATTCCGCGATATGTGTTAAAATCGATAAAGATACTGTTACTGATAAGATAGAAATAAAAGGAAATAAAAGAGTTAGACAGGGAGACTCAATTTCGTCGAAACTGGCCCTCGAAGACATATTGAAAACATTATCCTGGCAGGAAAGGGGAATTAAAATAGATGGCAAGTTTTTGAGTCACTTGAGGTTCGCTGATGATGTCGCATTGATCAGTAGCGACACAGAAGAGCTTAAATATATGCTGGAAGAACTTCAACAAGCATCTTTAAAAGTCGGACTTACTATGAACGTGCAAAAGACCAAGATAATGAGTACAGAAAACATAAAAGTAACCATCGGAAACTACAATCTAAAATTAACAGGACAGTATAATTATCTAGGACATGTAATGAAAATTGGGAAGGAAAACCAGATTTTCGAAATAGGTCGACGAATTAGTCTTAGCTGGGCAGCATTTCCAAAGCTTTCTCATGTCCTGAAAAACTCTAAAATTCCTGAATCTTAAACGCAAAGCCTATAATACATGTATCTTAAGAAGAAACAGCGACACTAACCGTTAAAAGTGCTAACAGAGTCTGCCAACGAGCAATGGAACGTGCGATGCTATACATCAGCCTTCGAGACCGGACCCGCAATGAGGAAATCCGAAGAAAAACAAAGGTAGAGTATGTCGTTGGCAGAGTAGCACGATTAAGGTGGTGATGGGCGGGCCACGTGGCCAGAGCCAATGTGAAATGGACGAAGACAGTGTTGCAGTGGAGACAATGTGAAAATAAAAGCAGTATTAGAAGACCCCTGGCAAGGTGGAGAGATGACTTGCAGCAAGTTGCGGGAAAAAATTGGATTCGGGTGGCCCAATACCGAAATAAATGGAAGAGTATGGAGGAGGCCTTCATCCAGCAGTAGATGTTAACAGGCTGAGATGTAGAAGAAGAAGAAATCGAAAAACGAAAATCCATAATCAATTTTACGATATTTGCCACGCCATAGTAAGCCCAAATTTGAAAACTTGATAACGCACTCGATACAGTGTAAAATCATATGCACCAAGTAAGCTTCAGTTGTTTTATCATCTCTTTTTATAATCTACTATTTTCTATCTAACTATTAGTCCATCCGTCAGGTAGTTTTAGGTGGAATTAACTCGGGAAGTTTTGATATTTGGTATAATTCTAGACTTAGGTGTCTAGTACAAAGATTCACATTTTGCACAAAGAATGCGCTGCCGCTATCGCCGCCATATTGCCAAGATGGCCACCAAAAACAGTTTTTTTGAAATATCTCCATTTTCGTACGCTCTACAATCAAAATACTTATAACCAACATTAGAGAGGAGAAAATTTTCTATAGAACATGTCATGTGTATGTTTTCTCTAAAATGAACGGTTTAGGTACAGCAGTCGCGTGAAGTTGAAAATGTTGGTTTAGTTTTGTCTAAGGGCGTACGCTATCACCGATTTTTCGAAAATTATGTGTTTTTGAATTGCCGAGAGCTATTCATGTAAAACCTTTGTGCAATTTCATCTTAAGTCAGTGGCGTAGCTTTCGTTTCTTATGAACATCCAATTATAACTGCCAAAAATTAACAATGACAATAATGTACTTATTTCCACACCACCCATGAGGTAAAGTACGCGGCGCGTTTTTTTTATGTGGTTTCCCTTTTATATTAGGCCTACTCCACAACAGCAGATTTATTAAACCCTTTTTCGTTTAAATATGCCTGATGGACCTGGTTCGTTAATATTACGAGTATTTTCAACGGTATTTGTAGTTTCTGTTTCGGAATCAACGTCGTTTTTCCCTAATCCATCGGATTCACCGATTTTCTCATTTGATATAATGATGTCAAGAGGCAAGTCTAAGTCTTCATCTTCATCGGATTCTTCAAATATGTCTTGTATGACATTTTCACAAGATTTTCCATTACAGAAACAGCAAATGACAGAACATTTTAAACCTGCCTTTCTGCAACCGCACGCTTTTCCACATCCCGTTTTACACTTGCATGACAAGAAAGTAAGTAAGTGTTTTAGGGGCAGGATCCTTTAAAGTGGTTACTGGGGTGATTCCAGTTTGAGTTTTCTTCCAACCCCATTCTTCGGCCTTTTTTGAGAAGCCATACCATCGTTGGACTTGGTGGTAAGTTCTCAATGAATGCTGTCTTGCAGCTGCGCTTGTGGGTGGTAAAGAAGCTAAATTAAATTTACTTTTTGTTAGCGACTTCAAAAACACTTATAGCGATATTTATCCAGAGAATTATTCTCTTTGTTTTTAGAGCCATATAGCGCAAGAAGAAATCTTTCTCCTGCATCAGCAACCTCGTCGGCAAACGCATTTTCCTTTTTAAATATTTGAATAGGATCATGTAGATATGTATGTTTTTCTAGAACAGTTAAAAATTTCATCTTTCCTTGTTTAAATAAGGCTGAAGTTGTATCGCACCCACTAAATGCATGGAGGAATAAGATATTGTTCTTAACTGTTTCGTCGGCTTGTAAACTATGCGACGAGTAAATACGTTGCACTGTTTTTCCTTTTTCAGGCTTCAGTAGGTATATATTTTTATGGGAGTTGCACAATGCTGTCAAAAGAACGAGGAGATCGACATCTTCTCCAACAATAATTGCATACTCATATGAAGATGACATTTCGATGGCTGTATTTACTATTAATTGGTCTGCATCTTCTGTAGCCTGAATCACAGTGAACTGCGCATCTTCGAATTTCTTTTTCAAGATGGTTATAAAGCGACCTTTGTTTGCGTGATTCCTTGTCCATGAGTAAGCCCGCCAATAGATTTCATCGTCCTCATTAACGTTTGTTCAATGGTCATATCTGACCAAATACCAAAGACCAAAGCTTTTTGGTGCGCCTGATTGTGAAGAAACCGTCTGTTGTAAATTTATTGTACTCATCTGAGGTCATTTTGTCTTTTAAGGATATCATATCTTGCAAATATAAATGACACGATTTTGCATAATTATGATGGCCGCTTCCGTGGAAATAAAGGAGCATTTTCTGGGCAGATTCTAGGTGAAATTGCCAATTACCCATTCTCTCTGCTTCTATAAACTGCTTTACCAAAGTTACCATGCGTAAATATTGCACCCACAGTTTCGCGGTAGGTCCATTACTTTCTAGTTTTGCGAGGCCCTCCTTAAATTTTTCAGTAATCATTTTAAACAAATCTTTGTGATCCGTTGAGGAAATCGTGGAAATATCCAAATTACAAAGAAGATTTTCCATGGTTAGGCGTTCTTCTTCTGTAAATTCCACAGTCTGCAGAATAATATGCCCCAGAGCTAGGTGGGTTAAGAGATGACCTCTGACTGCCCTAGCGTAGGCGTGCCCTAACATCATTTTGTCAACGGAATTTGCTGCATAAATCACTCCTAGAAGTTCTTTTAGACCACTTCCTGCCATTATATAACCGATAGACACCAGGTACGACATCAGTAAATGAAATCCTCCTAGTCGGACAACAACTTTGCTGCTGATTTTCGGCAGAAATTATATCACGAGCTTTTAAGTACAATGGCTGGTCAAATTGACGAAACAAAATTGTTGTCAATCAACTCAACTTGACATAGAACAAAACATTTTCTGCAACTGCGTTTTTATTTGTATAGGTCTTTTAAAGTAAAATTATATATGTAAAGCAGGCCTTGCTTCTACCAAAATTATTATTTATTCAGCGTCTACGTCCATTTTAAGCCGATACTACTATACATGTATTGGCCTGTTTGAAAAAGAGTTTAATACATCTGCTGTTGTGGAGTAGGCCTAATATAAAAGGGAACCCACATAAAAAAAAACGCGCCAAGTAGTTTTACATCATGGGTGGTGTGGAAACAAGTACATTATTGTCATTGTTAATTTTTGACAGTTATAATTGGATGTTCATAAGAAACGAAAGCTACGCCACTGACTTAAGATGAAATTGCACAAAGGTTTTACATGAATAGCTCTCGGCAATTCTAAAACACATAAATTTCGAAAAATCGGTGATAGCGTACGCCCTTAGACAAAACTAAACCAACACTTTCAACTTCACGCGACTGCTGTACCTAAACCGTTCATTTTACAGAAAACATACACATGACATGTTCTATAGAAAATTTTCTCCTCTCTAATGTTGGTTATAAGTATCTTGATTGTAGAGCGTACGAAAATGGAGATATTTCAAAAAAATTGTTTTTGGTGGCCATCTTGGCAATATGGCGGCGATAGCGGCAGCGCATTCTTTGTGCAAAATGTGAATCTTTGTACTAGACACTTACGTCTAGAATTATACCAAATATCAAAACTTCCCGAGTTAATTCCTGGTCAAGCCTTTTTATACGACCTGACGGGTGGACTATATGGGGACACTTTAATTTGATCAAATAAATTGTGCTGGAAAATTTCGGTTGGAATTAAAATCAGAATTGTATGAAGTTGACTCAAACTTATAATTTTATGATTGATAAATGAGGAGTATCGTTTGAACCTTTGCTAAGCCGAGCTTTTTATACTTTTTCGTGAATGTCTCGCTACCCACCCGCCACTTGATGCTTAAAATTAAAATTGAGTGTAGTTTTATTTGCTGATTTTTAATTTGTAGCAACTGGCGGCGAAGTACCCACGAAATGAGTAAAATAAAGAATATACGAGGGCTGTTCTGTATATTGTTAGTAGCAGACCATGGATGCGAAGAAAAACAAAAACATTTGCATCAATCGAAAGCTTATTCTTTTGACAGTTTCCAGTTGCAATTTTGCAAGGTTGAAGTTAAAGCATATAGAGATCCTAATTTTTGATTGTTATAATTCGTTTGATTATTACTAAGCATTATGGAAGTGCCGCGGAATGCTTTTCGGGCTATGATTTTCTACGATTATAAACGAGGCTTAACATACGACCAAAGTCACCAAAATTTAATGGCAGCTTTTGGCGACAATAGTCCATCATTATCTACAATTAGCTACTGGTTCCGTGAATTTAAACGTGGAAGGAGTACGTTAGAAGATGAACCAAGACCTGGACGACCTGCAGTAGCTGTTTGTGCTGAAAACATTATTGCAACCGAAAAGCTGATTAACGAAAAACGGAATATTACTCATGGAGAGATTCAAGACGAACTAGGCATTGGATCATCTGCAGTAGATATCATTTTACATAAACATCTGGGTGTAAGAAAGCTGGCAAGTCGGTGGATTCCACATTTGTTAACCGACGAACAAAAACAAGCACGGGTAGACTGGTGCAGGTTTATGTTAGAAAAGTTCGATGGAGGATCTTCAAAGCAGGTATTTAGTATCGTTACGGGGGATGAATCGTGGATATATAATTATGATCCCGAGACAAAACAACAATCAACTGTTTGGGTGTTTGAAAAGGAGGAAATGCCAACAAAAGTTATTCGCGGTAAAAGTGCAAACAAAAAAATGATTGCCGTTTTCTTCAGATACAGTGGTCCAGTTGCAGTAATTCCTCTTGAAGATCGTAAAACTGTAACTGCTGATTGGTATACAGAAGTTTGCCTTCCTCAAGTCTTCGAGAAATTGTGTAGTGATCGCCCAAGATCTGGTTTGCGTGGAATTTTGTTACACCACGATAACGCAACTCCGCATACGGCCGCAAAAACTTTAAATTTTTTACACGAATCCGGAGTCCAACTGGTCACTCATCCACCATACAGTCCAGATCTTGCCCCTAACGATTTCTTTTTGCTTCCGCTGATTAAAAAACTCATGCGTGGTAAGAGATACCCTGACGCCAATGTGGCTGTTGCTGAATTTCAGCGAATTCTTGACGACCTTCCAAAAAAAGTGTTTCGAGAAGTGGTTTCAAAGAATGAAGAAGTGTATTATGTCTAAGGGGGAATACTTTGAAAAACAATAAAATTATTTTCTTTACAAATTCCGTAATTTTCTTCTAACTAACAATTTACAGAACAGCCCTCGTACTAGCTTATCACCTGCAATATTAGATTTTGACCAACAAACCAACCTTTGAAATTTGTTTTAAACCACGCTGAATTTAATCAATATCGTTAGATACCAACGCAATTGTCACCGTCTTTATAGAGTTTTAACTTTAATTTTAATTAATCTGTGTATCATAATTCAGAACAAAACGGTAAGGTAAAGCATTAATTTTTATAATGTGTTCATCATCATCATCATCATTGTGTTAATAAAAATAATCTTTTACGAGTATATAAATTTTGGACATCACTCAATGAACCAGATCAAAATTAAATATCGTCATTATTCGACTCATTTTTCTGGTTGATATCATAATATTAAACACAATTCTTTATTTTCGGGTTTTTTTTGTAATGTTAACCGATTATTCTACTCATTTTGTAACTAATTCAATCAACTGTGTCTTGTTTTAAAACCTCACAATTTATTAAAGAAGTGGAAATGTCTTTGCAACTGATACCGTATAAATCAATTTTCCTGAATGGAGTCTTGCATTTTTATACGTTGTATAAATCTAGAAACACCGCTCTACAAAAGAAACCTAAATACATGTATAATTATAATTTT
This sequence comes from Melanotus villosus, assembly GCA_963082815.1. Lineage (NCBI taxonomy): Eukaryota > Metazoa > Arthropoda > Insecta > Coleoptera > Elateridae > Melanotus > Melanotus villosus. The sequence continues at coordinate 42,845,182 of OY720425.1, forward strand.
ATTAATTTTATGTGCGTTTCTAATATGCTCCTTGTACTTCCGAGGCACCGCATTATCTGTCCTTGTCTGGCATTCAGGCGATAAACTTTAGCACGAGTTCGGTCGACAACTGAACCGTACCCTCCTGTCTTTTTACTTAATGTTATAGTATAACAGTACTTTTTTCTTAAATTGTATAAGTCCTTAACACAAAGTTATCACAAGGTACCTTCAACTAATGTTTGGTGCTACCACAATAATTTGGAAAGGAAAGCTTGGACAAAAGTTCTGTCCAGGAAACTGCTTTAAAATACGTTAATTTAGGGGTTTTCTTAGTTTTTTAATATTATTAATTTTTTGTTTGGTTTCTTATCTTGAAAAAGATAATAAAAATGACTGAGGGTTAATAGCTATTTACTAATCAAGGGAGTAAATAAATGGCAAAAGTTAACCTTCGTCAAATATCAGCAAACCCTCCGTAGCAAACTTACAAAATAGTGCAAAAAAATTATGAAAATATTTGGATAATACGTTTATGTGACAAACTTTTGTAACGAAAACACATAACTAGAAATTATCCAGAAAAGTTAAGTTTCCTTTCGTATTCATAATCTATTTAAGAAAACTGGATTAACTTCTTTGAGTTTTTGTTTCGTTTGAGAATTAAATACGTCCGCAAAAATAGTTTATTATAAATTTTGTATTTTGGTTTCTTTTTCTTTAATTAAATAAACAACTTTATAAAGAAAACATGGTTAAATTATCAAATGTATAAAAAGCAGGCCAATACTTTCAGTATTATTTTCTTTTTGGTTTAAAAAATGTTGTTTTGATAAAGAACGGTTTGATTAGTATGACTATTAAAGCATTAATTTAAATCGATTTATAAACGTTCGAAGTACACGTAACTTTAGTAAAGCGAATATTTGAAATTACCTATTAAGCACCATACAACTAAATATTAACGTGGAAACTCCGTAATGCATCGGATATTTCAGATTTTCATGTAAACTGTCCCAAATGTAGGTCAAGACCAGAACTGAAACACGAATACAGTAGCAACCACAGCAGAACCTATAAATTTAATGGGCTTTAGCTAATTTAGCCAAAATGCATCCTCATAATCTATAGCCGTTGTTTGTGCATGTAGTGTAAAGTCATGTAGACCTCCTCCCGGTATGTACGTCGCATAATGTGCAGTCTAATCTACTTGATTGTACATTAAATAGCACATACCTTAACGATATCTGTGGCAGCATAGTAGTTTTCTGTCGGAATTGTTCCGTTCGGGGTTTTCGTGGGTGTCTGGAAATTCTGTACGTCGTACGTTGGCGGACGTGATGCCGGTGGTGGTGGAGGTGTCAGATTATAGAATGACGGGGATGTAAATTTTAGTTCTTCTTGAAAGCTATTGACGCTCGTGAAATCTGAAACAAAAAATTTGTTAAGGGATGTGTGGTTCAGACAGATAGTGGAGATTGGATGTTCGTTTCTTTTTTCTCTCGAACGTCATTCTCAATTTTTTCTTTGCATTCAAAAGTAAAAGTTCCGAAAAAAAGGTTTCTAGAGCTAACATTAAAAAAATTAATATCAATAATAAGCGGCTTCACATCTTTTACTTATTATTATTTTTTCAAAACCCTTCACACAAATGGAAAACCAGTTAAGAAAAGATATCTTTACTTCACACTAATAACAAAAAAACAATTTTAGAGAATAAATTCATATCCTTTTGGGAATATTTTTGTTTAAATCTACCTATTGGCGGGTAGAGCGGACGGTCAATGACTTAAATCTCAACAGAGCTCGTATTTTTCTATTATACAGAATTATCAAAATTTTAATTCATAAAAACAATCCTCATTATATGTGATCAAAGAGATTGTTAACTGAAATCAATGCACTTCATATCTGGCATTTATAGAAACAATAACTTTTTAATGGGGATTAAAACAAAATCTTCAACTCTGAACTCCAAGATTTGCGGATTCTAATCACACATCCAAATATAAAGATGTAACTCCCTAATCTGATCCTAAGATCCGGATTTTTCTGGGGTGATAGTTTGAGTTTAGTCTGGATTTTAACAAGTTTAGGAAGAATCAAAATTAAATTTGATTGGACCGGTAATCTCCATAAATTGAGAATATGAAAATACTGATCCTAATTTTTAATATTTTGAAGAATAAAGTGAAAAGTCTAATTTTCACTTTTATACAAAATTTGAGGAATATTTGCAAAAAATTAATTCTTTACTAAGTTTAAAAGATGTAATTTTTCAAAGATTATATTTTCTAAATAAAAAATGGTGGAAAATTGGTGGAAATAAATAAAAGGCAAAACTCTTCATAACTTGGTTGGCTGTTTAAGTGCAGCGTATTCAACCTAAGCCGTAGGCTATTTTAAGTTGAATTAATCAACGTCTTACTTACAATTGTAACTAAATACCTGCCATATTTAATGGTCTCTATTATTACAGGGAACTTTCTTTTATTTTAGACAATCCCTCTAGCAAGTCAAGCATTAATGTGACTTACTTTACTTGAGATGCATGCAGCTCATTTATTAAGTAATTCTTAAATAACGTACATATAAAGAATAGAAAACAAGGTCAGAAAAATAAGAAATAATGTGGTATCATCCTAGCAGATTTCTGATATTGGGTAAAGACCTCCTTTACTTTTTAGTGGGGGGTGTTGGGTCTATTCACCCATAGTGACTGGTTCTCGTGGAAGAGAGGTGCCACGTTAATGGAGCAATCGGGCTAGGCATTCCAGCACTGATCGTGCTGGACTGGGGGTACCTAGCTATCGCGATTTAAAACTTTACTTACGATTTAAAATTTAATTATCACTACACATTTGTTAAACAACAAAGAAGTTAACGTGTGTAAATTTACCCTACGAAGATTAAAGGCTGAAGATCACGGTAATACAGGGAAAAGTAGTTTTTACTGGTTTTCAATCTGTGAAAACAACTTCGAAAATTCACAGCCATTTTTAAAATTAGAGTGAAGCAGAAAACAAAATTACCATGCTAATACAATGTTTTAGTTTTAATTTTTGGATTGTTTTAAAGTCGATCTCAAAATCAAATAAATATTCAAAATGTTTAGAAGAAAGGTCCATAGTTGATCTGTAGATTTACTGAAATCATATGTAACTTCCAAACAAAACAAAAGGTGCTAAAACAATCACCCACTAAACAAAAAGCATTTGGTAGTGCAAATCTAACGTAAGCATGGGAAATTTCAGAAGGCAGAAAGGCGAAATAACGTAAAACAGAATTAATTAAAAGCCTATATGAAATGCAGATGTTCCGTGCGAGGGTGCACCATAGTCTCTCCATCTTCTTCTTTTTCAACCCATAGTCGTCCACTCCTGAACGTAGGTCTCTCCCAGCACCTTCTACTCCTCTCTATCCTGTGCAGTGTTTATCCACCGTTTAGGGTTACCTGCTATGCTTCTAATATCGTCTACCCATATTTTCGGAGGGCTTCCCACGTTTCTGTTTGTCTTTTTTGGCCTCCATTCTGTGATTTTACGTGCCCACCTGTCTTTGGCTAGCCACGTGTCCAGCCGACCGCCACTTCATCTTTGCTACTCGTTGGTTACATCATTGATCTTTGTTCTTCTTCTGATCTCTTCACTTCTGATCTTATCCCGAAGTGAAATACCAAGCATGCTTCGTTTTATGGCTCTTTGTGATGTTTTGAGCTTCTTGGCGTAGGCTTTAGTGAGGCATATGGTATTGACTGGTAGGGCACATGTATCATATACTTTAGTTCTTACATTTATGGGAATTGTATCATAGTATCTCCTCAGAATCAAAAGTGGAAATTGGACAGGAAACTAAGCTGAGTATTTATACTATTAATCTAGTAAAATTGGCAAGAATAATTTAACTTATGTTGCCCGAATGTGATCTTAATTCACTACAAAACAAAAATAACGACACGGAACATCATAGGAAATAATCATTAATCATTACCAACAAGCTTAAAGGCCTTTAACTACTTGGTTGCATATTATATCAAGATGATAGGAGAATTAACGTAAACATAAACGAATGTGATTCGATTACTATTCAATAAGCTAACAGAAAAACGAAATCTACGATACAAAGACATTGTACCGATCCGTCTTTTCTTCTTTTCCATGTGCTTATCCATCACCGGAAGTTGGCGAACATTCTCGTAGTTCTTACTACAATGAATGCGGCTTGTAATATATCAATGATTGTCATTACAACCCACTTTTTACATTTTTAGGCAAAATAAGGGTGTTCTATAAAGGCCTCTTTAATCATTGTCTCTTCGTAGTAATCTCAATTGGAATAGACTATAGCATTGCATTGCATTGCATGCTATATAAAATCGGGAGTCCGTCAAAGTTGTATTCTGTTTCCAACACATTTTCTTATTATCGTCGACTTGGTCATGACTCATGAGAAACACAGAAGACAACAAATCTGGAATAAATTGGGGCATATTCAACAAACTGGAACACTTGTAGTTTGCAGATGACATCTGCTTGCTCACATCGAACAAAAAGCTAATGCATGGAAAGTTGAACAAGATAAATGTGCGTTTTAGGTAGTGTGATAGATACCAACGGCGGCACACAAAAAGATATAATCAGAAGAATAACCTTAGCACAAACAGCATTAAATTTAATATGCTAAAGAAAACATGGAGATCAAAAACCATTCTGATAAATACAAAACTCCGTCTATTTAACATAAACGTTAAAAGCGTGCTATTTTGTGGGATAGAAACATGTATTACAAACAAACAAAATATCAAAAAACTTAAAACTTTTGTCAATAAACGCCACCGAATATTTTGGCCCAAAAAAATATTAAACCAACATATGTGGGAAATTTCAAATGAGGAAAGATCGAAATTACAATTACTCGTAGTACTAGAAAATGAGATTGGATAGGGCCTACACTCAGAAAGCCATATAACAATATAACAAAACAGGCATTAGATTTTAACGCACAAGAAAAGCGAAAAATAGATAGACCGAAAAATACCTGGAACACGAATGAGATGAACGACCTAAAATTACCAAATCTGTCATGGAGCGAAGCTAAATACATAGCATAGGACAAAGAGATATGGAAGAACCTAGTTCCGAAGATTGCAGCAGAAACGGACTCAACCTACGATCTATTTTGCTTTTGGAACGCCCACTCGAGTGCCCTTTGCTTCTTAGGGAGCTACAGGAGCAAGAAGAAGAAGAAATAGTATTGCTGCTTTCTGATGCCATGTTTGCGAAATTCTAGCTTTCTATGATTTCCATTTTTATAGATATCCTTGTTTATTGATAGCGTGGTCTCTTTACGAGATTCTAAGCGCTAGATTCGTCAGCTCCTGGGAACTTGATTTCCCTTAGTAATCTTGTGTATCTGGTATTTGTCTGTTTGTTTATTTATTAGGTGAAATTTGAGCTTGTGGGTTCCAGAGATCAACGATAAGTATCTTCGAAATTCTTCTAATTTTTTTACTTATAGATTCGGTTATTTTGTACGAATCAGCTTCATACAGTCGTGCCGAGATTTAAAGGATTTTGATATATTTATGAAATATGCCCGGTTTTGGTTGATCTTTTTCATAGTAATGTGTATTCTAGGTTCTGGACTACCATGTGTTATTCCGATTATTAATTTTTGCAAATTTTCAAGTTTGCCGGCTTAATTACCAACCCTAATGTACTTGGCATAACCTTGGATACTAGCCAAAAAGTATAAAATTAAATTATCAAGCGTGAAACTAAGTTACTTAAAAGCTAAAGGAAAACAAAAACAAGGAACCAGGTTACCAACAATTCACCGGCTGTAGAACCTGTAAAATAGCAGGAAAATGCCAAGAGGAACATCTACAGAAAACAGCAAAAGACTAAAAAATCGACGAAGTTTTGTAAATCGGCAGCAAATTGCGAAAACTATGGTAAACACCAATTACGACACCGAAAAATAGTTTAGGCTCGTTTTATATTTGAATCAAATTTTCTGAATTAATTTCAAAATTTCAAAGTTTAAATTTCGAATAAATTTATCATCTTTTTTAAATTTTCTCTCGAAAATATTACAGTCCTTTGAGATTGTATTCGACATTTTGAAACTTTCAGTTTCGTAAAATCTGCAGAGATTTTAATTTCAATGAAGGTCTGCATTTTTATGGATTGAGTGCTGAATTCTAAAGCTTTTAGTTTGACTAATTTCACAATTTTTTTAAAAATTAAGCTTTACACCTTTCGGAATTATTTGCTGAAGTTGAATGGAACGAAAACGAGCTTTTGATTATTTTACAAATTATCTGAGGGTTCCAGAGGCTTAAGGCTGTAAATGCTGAAAGTTCTAGACTTTTCAGGTTTTTGAACATTTTGAGCTTAAACGAAGCTTCAGTTTCAGATTATACAATGAAATTTTCTGACAAAATTCTAATTTATTTTTAATTTAGAGGTTTTAATTTTGAATAAATTAATGAAATTTGTTTAAATTGTAGCCTCATTAGTTTAACTGCAGATCTTGAAAGATTTGACCTTCTCAGGTTTTAAAACACTTTAAGGTTAAATTGACATCCTGAAAGCTTCAGTTTCTGTTCATTCAAACCTGCAAGATTTAAAGGTTTTAATTATGAATAATTTTACGAAATTGGTTTCAGTTCTAGCCTTTTCAGTTTAATTTTATATTTTGCAAACTCCAACTTATTCAGATTTTTTAAAACCTTTGAGGTTAAATTAATATCGTGATAACTGCAGCTGTAGGTTATTCAACCAAATCTGCTGAAAATTCTGAATTTTTCTAAAGCAAACCTACAAAATTTAAAACTTTTTGAATAATTTTATGAAAAATTGTTTAAATTCTAGCCTTTTCAATTTAATTGTAAATTCTGAAAGTCCTTACTTTCTCAAAACTTAAAATACCTTTGTGCTAAATTAATATCCTGAAAACGCCAGTTTCAGTTTATTTAATCAAATCTGCTGAAAACTGTGAATCTTTCAAAAGTAAACCTACAAGATTTTATGGTTTTAATTGCTAAATGTTCTAACTTTTCCAAATTTTAGATTAGTTTGATGTTAAATTAATATTTTGAAAGTTTCAGCTGGAGTTAATTCAATGGACTTTGCTGAAAGTTGAGACCCTTTCTAAGGTAAACCTACAAATTCTAAAGGTCTTAATTTCGAATAATTGTACAGAATTTGTTTAAATTCTAGCATTTTCGTTGTTAAGCGGTAGATCCTGAATGCTCCGACTTTTTCAAATTTTAAAATACTTTAGAGTTAACTTTATATCCTGAAAGTTTCAGTTTCAGATCAGTCAATGTGATCAGCCAATTTTTAGAGTATTTTGGGGTTAAATTAATAACCTCAGAGCTTCAGTTTGAGGTTTGAGATCATTCAATGAATTCTGCTGAAAATTGAGATGTTTTCTAAAGCAAAATTTAAAGGTTTTAATTTCGAATAACTTCACGGAATTTGTTTAAATTCTAGCCTTGCTATTGTTAAGTGGTAAATTTTTAAAGCTGGCCTCAAATTTTAAAATACTTTAGAGTAAAATTGATATCCTGAAATTTTCAGTTTCAGATCAGTCAATGCGATCAACTAAAAATACCCAATTTTTCCAAAGTAAGTAATAATAATAAAAAGATAAATTTGATTTCCTTAGAGTCCTTCTTGAATTTTTTTTTAGTTCTTCATAGGTATTACTTTCTTGGGATTTTTTTTCTTGGAGATTTCGCATCTTTACTACCTTCATTCGGTTGTTTTCTTTTAGAGTAAGTTATTTAAACAGTGTTGTCTCCTCTTTGGGGAGACTTTAATTTTAGTTTACTATAAAACCCTAAATTCACGGTAAAATCTGAGAAAACTGCGTTCGAGACCAGCTATTATGATTGATTATGATGTTATTGATTGAGTGCAACCATCAGAAGCAGATACTTTGAACTTGAAGTGCATCTTCCATCGGAATTTGTCTCTTTAATATCTTCAATTGGCACTTTCTTCTTCGTAACACGAATTTGTTTACTTGTTTCAGATTGTTCAATTTTCTTAATTGGAAAAAGAAATCAAATCATGGCATTTTGCTATAAAACAGAGTTAAATGAATATCTTACTTCGTTCGTTCATGAAAAAAAATCAGAATTTCCATAACGATTTCGTTAAGTGTAAGGAAATAGGAGAACTCAATTTAAAAGTTGTAAAAACACCATCAAAAGTAGATCGAGATCTTTACTTTAGCCTCTATTTGCTCATTTTCTTTTTTTTATAAAGACTATAAAAGTTACCTGACATAAAAACTTCCAGAATATCAACAGCAAATTTACATAAGCATAATTTATCTAAGTCTTTTTTGGGAGATGTAAAAAACATGATCATTTGAAGAATATATTCACATCCTGCCTTTTTTAAAAGTTCAAACAACTTTCCATATTAGTCTGATGTAAAATCATACCCCCCGAAAGAGCTTTTAGCAAAATTTAAAAATTTATTATTAATATTTACAGCTCGTCTGCATACGACTTTCACAGGTAAAATAACATTTCATTCTGGATACATTTTATAAATAAGTAATACAGGTATCAAATATAACTTTGGAGAAACAATTTTCTAAAGTAGTCTCCGGAGCGACTTCTTTTAAACTGTGTAAAATATCAAGTTGAGAAAAAAGAAACGTGACAAGCTTTACGGTTTCCATGTAAAGTTTATAAGGTAGACTTTTAAACGCCATTTTTGCTTTTTGTTGGTAGTAGTGCTGCGTTTTGTAATATACTTATTTAGTTTGCTTGTTATTCTTAAAGAGACAGACAGTTTCTTAAATAGCCATTTTGTGAAGCATTTGAAGAAAAACTGCAATTTACAATAGGTAATGTCGGAACACCTTTTTATTATATACGTATATTGTTTACAAAAGTTTGATGGGTAACTTCATAATACTTACTGCTTAAATGAATTCGCAATACCATTTTGTTTTGTATTTTATGTGAAAATTATAGCTTAAAATATATCATTTGAAAGTCTAATACCAAGACACGTATAAAGTTTATCCGAATAAACTTAGCAAAGGTGGAGGGTGCCAATGAGAGTAAATAAATGCCTGGGTGGAAAACGTAAAATAACGACGCCAGGACTGCCAAAAGATTTGGTTTGAAAATGCGCAGACCTTGCAGGGAATCAAACTAAATGTCGACTTAAAATATATATACTGACATCTGCAGTTATTAATTTTCAGACCCTTTTATACAAATAATAACTGCAGTGTCAATTGCAAGGCTTCAAGGAAGTATTTTGTTACCTTAGACGTCCTTATCCTAGGTTTTCCATCAGAGGCTATTTACAAACGTTATTTTCAACCATTAAAATTAGCAGATCGAATTTAGACTCTATCATTAACTTCTCAAATAAAGCTAGAAAAGACTTCAGGTTTACAGAACAACCTAAGTAATTAAACACTACGTTCCATGATTCGCAGAAATATGAAGCAGGAAAGTATTAAAAAACTGTTTAAAAATAAAATAAATAATTTGATTTTTGATATACAACAAACTTTTTTGCTTTTCTACAAAAAGCAGGGTCAAAATACCCGTAAAAAAAACAAAGTTGTTTATCGTGGCAAGCAAAGTAACCCAAAACTAAAAGGTTACGGTAAACACAAAAGACAGAGAAGCGGTCTGATAATATTTGCATTTTGTTAAATTGGTTTTCCTGATACCTGCTTATCACATCGAGGGGGTTTCCTCTGACGTGTGACATTTTTCACATCTCACTTAACGCGCATCTTTGGAAAGCACAAAACATGCGAATCTCTCGAAATACATATATACACATAAATTCTGCAAGGTTTATAAATTGTGCTTGGTGAAAATAAATAGAGCCATATCTTCTGGCTTTTACACGTTTTCTACACAATTTGTTCGACAGTGTGGAAGTAATGTTTTGTTCATAAACACATGCATCAACTACTAACCTAAATGTCCGAGGGTGCTCGACATATATTTTTGAGGAGTTATGGTTTACATTTGTGTTTGAATCGGAGTAGACATCTTTACGATTTCATGAGCTGTTTTTTGTGTTGTTTTAAAAATATGTAGCTGGAATTTTGCTGTGATTAATGCTTAACGTGTTTTGCAAATATTTAAGTAACATTTCAAAATATTCATGCTATTAAGACTTTTAAATTTTAGTGGTGATGTAAAGATGTGTTGAATTTTTTAGATAATCAGTTTGCTTTGAAATTTCTTATCTATTTACTTTTAACATTTTAATGTTTAAAATCTGAAGATATTTAGAAATATGAGTACATAACACAAACGTTCGAAAGATGTTTGCTTGTAAACATTTTGCTGAAGCAATTTAAATTTTCTAGATTTTCAGGATCACAATGTTTAAATTTCTAACTTATTTACTTAATTAGAATCAAATATTCAGACACCAAAATCAGAAACACTTGAGAAAAATGTATTATGCTTTTAATTTTCTTTCTGACCATTTAGATTTTTCAAAATTAGGACATCTTAAAGGGTTAAATCTCTTATTTTTTTATAAATAAAAGTGTCAAATTTAGAACTTCAGTATTGACAGAAGGAAACAGAAACCATGAATTAGTTGCATGTAAACCAAATTTACGTTTTATTTAGTTCTTAATTTCTAACAATATCGTTCAAAATATAAAATTCTATCGCTTTGGACTTACACCTTGCTTTTATTAATTTTATTTAGAAAATATTGTAAAGGCAACGGTAGTTACACTCTACGAGGGAGTATGCCTGGCAACATGGAGAGTTCAGGCCTTTTAAGTAGCTCTCATACCCGGTTATTTCGCATGTTTATGCGTGGGGTAATGTTGTAAGCACCACGCCTTCGACAACCGTCTACCTTCCCTACCACACCACTGTGTTTCTGTTCCCCGAAGTTAAACAGGGAACTCATAGCAATTACTATCGCAATTTTAAAAAAGTACTCGTATATGAAATTTCTTAAAATTCTCTGAACATTGTTCGAAATTTTAGAAATTTTTGATAAATTTCAAATCGTCAGGTGCGTTTTAGATTTATTTAAAGCTGCAGTAATGTCTCAAGAGTTTCCCGTTAAATTTTTGCAAGAATTTACAATAGTTTTTCTGATTTGTCAAAGAATTTTTTGAGTCTTAAATGAGATCATGGAACTGCTGTATAATTTCGAGATCTTTAAGAATTTTGTTAATATCTTTAAGGAGTTTTCGGGGAATTTTCAAGGTTTTTGCGGGGTTTTAGGGATCTTTGTAGGCTCTCGATGTGATTTACAGAATTTTATTTTTGGAATTTTCGATGAGTTTTCTAGAATCCTCATGAGTTTTCAAGATTGTTTTGGGGTTAATTGAAGCTTTTAGGATTACTTTTTCATCTTTAGATTTGTGGGAGTTTTAGAGACCTTTATCGATTACCAAATAATATTTTGAAAAGATTTTCTGAAATCATTAGGCGATTTCCAAAATTCTTTTCAAACATTTCCTTCGTTATGATTTAAGTTTGTAGAATTACTTGGGAATTTCGAAATTTTGTACCCTTCAAAGTTATTTCTGAGAGTTTTGGAATCTGTATAGACTTACAAATAATAACTTCTATTTTTTTTTTAATTTCTGGGGTTTCTGACTAATTTTCTCAATTCTTTAAGAGTTTCTTAGATAACACTTTGCAATCTTTTATAGCGACTTAAGATGTTTTAAGTCTTTATTTCAATTTAGCATAATTTTCTAAACTTACTTGATAACATACAGTGCGAGTGTAAAGTCTGGAACTATCGCAATAAATCGTTTATTAAACGTTTTTGAAAAAAATCCTCGAACACGTCAATTCTTATCTTAAATGAGACATATTTTACTGTAATCGCCACTTAAAGATCGTCTTTTGTTTTTGAGTTATGACGTAAGCGATAATTTATTTAAATGGAAACCCTAATTTTTTATGGTGAATTTGGAAAAAGCATGAAATTCTTAGACCAAATACGATAAAAAAGTGTGATATTGTATTTTTCTATTTGGAAGATATTGTACCATTATTTACTGAATTCCGTGAAAAAGCTCACAATAAAAACAGATAAACAAACTGATAAAGAACTGTCATAATTTTAACGCTGTCAATATTGTTACATGGCTACTTGATTTTTTTTATTAAAACTTGGAACTCTTGATTGCTATTAGATTTTTGTTTTAAAACTTTAACGGCAATTATCTCGAAAATTTCAAAATACAGTACCATACTATTTTAGCATATTTGGTCTTAGAATTTCATGCTCTTTCCAAATTCATCATAAAACATTAGGGTTTCCATTTAAAAAAATTATCGCTTACGCCATAGGTAACTCAAAAACAAAAGACGATCTTTAAGTGACGATTACAGTAAAATATGTCTCATTTAAGATAAAAATTGACGTGTTCGAAGATTTTTTTCAAAAACGTTTAATAAAAGATTTATTGCGATAGTTCCAGACTTTACACTCGCACTGTATAGGATTTTTAATTGGAACTTATTTTTCCAGTAATTTTCGAAGGCTTGTTAACCTTTCAAAATATTTCAGAAATTATTTTAGTTTCAATAATTATTGTTGTCTGAACAAATATTTTGATTTTAAGTTGCAGACTTTTAAAATATTCTGAATATAATATGAAATTTGTAGAATTTCTTTCAATTTAATATAAGCTTCAAGATAACTTGCAGACTTCTGGGGGTTTTTAGGGATTAATTGTGTTTCGGGTAGGTTTTTAAAATGCTTAGTAATTTCCTGGATTTTTAAGAATTTCCCATATTTCTCGGAATTAGCTAGACTTCTAGGAATTTTCTGGATTTTTAAGAATTCAGTTATTTTTAGGAGTTTCGTAGGTAGGTTTATGTGTTTTTGAGAAAGGTTTCAAATTTCCAGCATTTTTACATGATTGTTTAAAAGTTTTGTAAAACTGTGTTTAGGTTTTAAAGCATTTGGTTTATTTGCGGCATTTCTCTGTCAGGATTTTTAGAAACGTTTTGAATTTCGGTGGATCTTTATAGGTTTTGAGAAATTTTATGAAAGATTGCTAAAATTTTTAGGAGATTGTTCGAGAAGTAGTATCTAAATGTTGTAATGCTCCTTTTAGGTTTCCAAAGTACATTTTCAATACGGTTTAAGCGTCTGAAATTATCCTCATAGTTTCCTGTATCTGTAAAGGACACAAAAATGATTTACAAAATTTTAGTTTAGTTTTCTGGATTTTTAAAGAATACGCTGAATACGAGGTCTGTTCAAAAAGTAACCAAACTTTTTAAATTGCGCGGCAACGGAGGGTCGTAGAGACGTGCGGTTGGCAGCACTGCGTTCAGTATAATCTGCTTAGTTCTTGTGTTATTGTGTTTTGAGTTAAAGGTACATACATAGTCTGTTTTGCTTGTCAACTTTCGTGATGAGTGATTTACGGGAGCAGCATTGCAATGTGAAATTTAGCATAAAACTTGAGAAAACATCCACGGAAACTTACCAAATGTTGAAACAAGCTTAAGCCGTACTTGGTATTATGAGTGGTTTAACGGGTTTAAAAGTGGCCGTGAACCGATTGATGATGATCCTCGCTCCGGAAGGCCATATACTTCAACAGACGAATTTCATGGTGAAAATATCAACGTTTTGGTGCATTTAAATCAACGGCTAGCAGTGAGGAAATTGGTAGAGGAATGCGGCATTTAAACTGGGTCCTGCTATGAAATTTTAACAGAAAAATTAGGGATGCATCGAGTCACCGCAAAATTCGTTCTTCGCTTAAAGACTCAAGACCAAAAATATCATCGAGTTGAAGTGTACCAAGAACTGCTGGAACAAGCCAACAATGATAAAATTTAGTTCATTACAGGTGATGAAACATGGATTTACGGTTACAACGTTGAAACAAAAATACAATCATCACATGGGTCGGCAAACATTATCCACGTCCGAGGAAAGTTTGGCAGGTACGCTCATATGTCAAGGTGATGATGACATTCTTTTTTTTTGTTGATTTTGAGGTAGTTGTGCGTTACTAATTTTTACTTCAAGGTCAAACAGTTAATTGTCATTATTACAATGAAGTTTTGAAACGTTTGAGAGAGAGGGTGCGAAAGAAGAGGCTTGAACTTTGACGTGAAAACTTACAGCTGCTCTACCATGACAATGCCCCTGCTCATTCCACCTCGCCAATTTCGAAATTTTGTGCGAAAAATCAAATGATTGTTCTTTCCCGGCTTCCCTACTCCCCGACCTAGCACCAGCTGACTTTTCACTTTCCCAAAATTGAAATCAGTGTTGGAAGGGAGACGTTTTGACACATTTGGGAAAATTAAAACGAATCGGAAGACCAATAGTCCATAGGTAAGTCCAAAAAAATTGTAAACCTAAAGTTCGATAACTTTTTCCTCGTATTTCTTAAAGTCAGAAAATTGTTTGAAAACTTCTAAGCTTTTTGGGTAATTAGATTTTCAAATTAATTTTCAACGAGTTTTGAGATGCTAGAATTTCAGTATATTTAGGAATTTGCTGGGTTCTTAAAAGACACTGAAATTATTCATCGAATTGTAAATCCTTCAAGGAGTAGATTATTTGGAACTTTTGGGATTCTTCAATGAAATAGAGTTTATCAAAAATAGTTTGTACGGAAATTTTACGAATTTTGGAAAATCTAAGTAAGTCTTCTACAGGCTGTTTTTTTTATGTTGATATTTGTTTCTCAAATAATTTTTCAGACTCATTGTATTCCTTTATTCCAGTCATGTAAAATTTCAAATAACATAAAGACAGGAGACGAGATTAAACTATCCGATTTGTCTAAAACGATTCATCATTCTCTTAAAATAGGGAAACGGTGATACTGACAAGCTTAACATATGTAGATTTTGAGCGGTAATTTGATATACAAGGGTCCTGTTAGTCATGCAGGCATAAGGTGCAACGTGTGTTTCCCCTATATACAGGGTGATTCAAAAGGTATGGTCCAAACTTGAGGGTGTGATTGGTGATGTTAAAATAAGTAAAAAATGCCAATAAACTCATGTCCGATTCGCAATTGTTTTCTAGTTATAACAACATTTAGGATAATTTATTATTAATAAAGAGCATATACAATTATAAGAAAAATTAAAAAGTATCACAGCAAAAAATGTTCAAAATGTCCAACTAGTACTTGTATACAAAGTTGGCCACGCCGACGCACAGAATCTCGAACATTCCTCAACTGTTGAGGATGTTTTCGAATATCTTCAACAGCTTCATTTATCCTATTAACTAAATGGCCCCTGTCCTGAATTTCCGTTGCATAAACTTTTTCTTTTAATGCACCCCACAAGTAAAAATCTAGTGGATGTGAATTGTGCAACGGTGCCCCGTCATGCTGATACCACATGGATCTTCGCACATCAAGATGCAGATCTTCTAATAATTCCGACAAGGCATTATCTAAAAGGTCTAAATACATGTTCGGTGGTCAGACTGTCTCCGATGAGGATACCTTCTCCCATATTCTACTACAGGTGCACGGGCATTTCCGCTGCAATAACCATACACAAAATGCATTTCTGCACGTACAGAAAATGGCTCCATCATTACCACATTTATTGAAAACTACGCCAATTCAAGCTTGAAACGTCTTCTGCCATAAGGAATTAACATTTGTTTTACTTAGTTCCTTGATAACGTGATTTGGCAAAACACAGATAAAAACAAAGAAAACCTCTGTAACTAGAAAGCGGTTGGAAATAAGACATGTGTTTATTGGCATTTTTTACTTATTTTAACAACACCAATCACACCCTTAAGTTTGGACCATACCTTTTGAATCACCCTGTATGTAAATTGACGACAGAAATATTACGTGGCGATTTTACACTGTGTAACTGTAATGTTGTTAAATTTTTAAAAAAGGGGACTTTTGTAGAAAGAAACAAATATGGCATGATATTTGGATCGATATTTTAGGTAGCAAGTTCTATCGAGCTCGTGAATATGAAAAATTAAATATTGTATTTTGGAATTGCGATTAGCCTAAGACGATACCTTTTAACATTAAGTTCAATTCAATAGGTACCTAGCTCAAATAAAATAAAACAACATTTCGGTTTGAACAAGTTGTACCTGAGCATTTTATAAAGCTTTGTAATTACATGTTTTTTCAAAAATTAATGAAAAATGAGTGGGTACAGTCTATTCCTCCCAGGATTTGGGTTGTGACGTCAACGCGTTTTATATAAATTGACAATCCAACTATACTTCATATCTTTCTAAACTAGGTTTTCATTACCTACTGCGCACGAACGCATGTCATACAGTTTTTGGACAGAGCTTGTTGACGTCACAACCCAAATCCTAGGTGAAATAGACTGTAGCATTATGTATAAATTTAAAATTTAAAAAATTATTTATTTTGATTTTTAATGGATATTATTAGTTTCTGATAATATTTTTATTTTGAAGGTTTAATCTTTTAAATCGTTCCTTTTTGGAATTTTATTTTATTTTTTAGGATGTAATATTTATTAATGTTTGTTGGTTTTTGGCTTTTTAATGTTATTTTTCTCGATGTAGGCAGCTAAGATGATATTCTTAATTTTATTTCTTTTTTGAATTTTTTCTATTGCACAAGTAGACTACTTTATTTGTGAATGTGTGAATATCTCTTTACTGCAGAGCAGCTTTTCGCCTTATATCTTTTTGGACTGTTTACAAGCAATCTTTTAAATTTTCGTGTCACTTCTGCCATGCCTTTATAATGGTTATGTTTTACTCTTCTATGTATTTTCACAATCAAGTTTTGTTTTAATCGAATTTAAGGTTTCTCGTTGTTATTTAAAAAAATATAAAGTTAGTTACTTTTGCTTTTAGTAGCTCTTTAGCTTATGTGAATTTATTGGTATTCCGTACTTCTCAAAAATGTTTAGAATGTTCGATTTTAATTTGTTGATGACATGATTATTCTCGTGCTGCATCCATTCTTGTTTAACTGTGAACTGAAGTTTGATTTATTATTTTTGTTTTTACTGGATTTTATTATTTGCTTTTAATTTTGCCCAACAAAATATGCTTTTTAAAATACATTCTCAAATGGGATTCGAATTTATATTGTTGTATTGTAGCTAGTAAACTTAGGTTGCCAAAATACCTGCTATTTTATGTTCTTGTTGATTTGTTATTGCATCATTTTCATATGTTGCAATTAAGAAAGGCTGCTCACAAGGACGATGCTTATCATCTCATATATGGTGTGCAGTCATGGGTGGCTTACTAGAGGAACTAAAAGGGCAAGGAATATTTGCATAGACGTATGTCGATGATGGCACCATTTCGGTAACTCGACGGCAGCTAAGTATCCTTTGTGAAATATTGCAACAAGCATTAAAGATGGTACAAAGATGGTGTGAGCGAAATGGCCTTTCAGTTAATCCGCCGAAGAGTGAACTAATTCTGTTCACAAAGAAAAGATAGAGGGTTTTAACGGACCGACATTATTTGGAAGGAAACTGCAGTTACGCCAAGAAGTGAAGTATTTAGGAGCTATTTTACATAGCAAAGTTAGCTGGAAGAAACATGCAGAAGAGATGTGTGCGAAGGTTGTTGTAGCATTATGGAAATGTCGATGGGTAGTGGGTAGATGGCGGGGACTTACACCTAAGATTACCCACTGGCTATACACCATGATTATAAAATTACGTATACTGTACGCGATATTGGTATGGTGGAATAGATGTAAATTGGTACTTGTAAAAAAAAATCGCTGGGACATATACAACGACCGACTTGCACAAGTATAATGGGCGTTATGGGAACAACGCCAACTAAGGCAATAGAAGTACCGCTAGCGATGCCACCATTACATCTAGGGGCGGAGAGGATGGCAATGATGGCATGCTACAGATTGCAGAGGACAGGTGAGTGGAAAGGAACAATACATGAGAAAGTACATATGGGTACATTAAAAAGGCTGCAAACTGGCCATAAATATGTCCATTGACAGAATAAAGAAGGAGTATAATGTTGAACTAAGCTTTGAAGTTACAATACCTATGAGATGGGAAGACGCAAGAATACCTAACTCTGAAGGGAATATGTTGATTGCAACAAAGGCGGGAATTTACGAGTATATACCAACGGCAGGGATCAGTTTATCAATCCCACTGGGTAATAATATTACCGTCTTTCAAGCTAAATAGATAGCAATTTTAGAATGTGCAAGACTAGAGGTAGTACGAGAAACAGGATACGAAACAATTTACGTACTCTCGAACAGCCAGGCGACGCTGAGTGCACTAGCATCATGTAGGGTAAACACGGCGCGGCGTTAGTAAAAGTATGTAAACAGATATGGTGTGATCTTGGGTGAAGAATGAGACTACGACTAGTATGGGTGCCGGGACACAGAGGAATGGAGGGTAACGAAAAGGCCGACGAATTGGACAAAGTAGGTACAAACCCCTCCTTCACAGGACCTGAACCAGCGTTGGGGCCTCCGACCAAATTATCAAGATCACACTAAAAGGAAAAGTGTTGGCGGACATAAGAAGGGAATGGCGTTATACAGGAGATAGCGGCTGATAAACAAAAGCAATGATTAAAAGGTCGGATTTAAGCTTCTAGGCAGTGTATTAGAATAATAATAGGAATTTTGATATTGAGAAGATAAATGTATAAAACAGGTGTCGAGAGTGGCCCATACTGCAGATAGTGTGAATCAGAAGAAGAACCTGCTATGCATTTTCTAGTAAAGTGCGAGGAATATGTATGAAGAGCAGCGGAGAGCAATATTTGGCAAGAAGAAGATTAAACCAGAAGAGGTGAATGAACCAAAATTTTGGGGTTTGTCAGATTAACGGAGAGATTCGAATAAGAGCAGACCACGAGGTGGGAAGTGATATAGACCCGTGAGGCCTTGATCGTAGGAAGGTTATACCCGTACCCCTGGAGGCTATCTGCCTATCTAAGTTATTTATCATCTCAGACTTAAATACATGAGTTTCCTTGTTGAAAGATTGTGTTTCCTTAATTATTATTATTGTGGGGATTGATTACATATACTTTGATTTTCTTTTGCTTTAGGAAATTTCTCTAATTTCTGAGTCCTTTGATGAGTTAATTTATTTCTAATCTTCATAACTTTATTTTTTCTTTCTCTGTAGTCTTATTTGATGTCGCTTACTTAGAAGTTAAGTACTTCTCAGCAACATTCGTTTCTCGTTTCATTTTCCTGTATTTTTTTTATTATTAATAGCCATTATTTTTCATGTTACTATTATTAATTTCTTTTACTATTTATTATTATTGCTAATGAAAACGAGCTTTGTTGTTCATTATATTGAAATTTCAATATATTTTTAAATAGGTACTACGTTTTTATAGTGTTGTTTTATAAGTTTTTTAAGTCTCCTTTTATTTTCTGCATCTATCCCTTTATATTCTGTTCTGCGAGTCTTACAATTTTTTGTAATGCTTTTCGCTTCTCTTTAAGTCTTTCCTTTATATTAGACAGTCGCAATGAGTTTTTAAGTTAGTTAAAATAGTTGCAGTGTTGGTAATAAGTAACAAGAAACAAGTGAAGTTTATTAGGGACGTGCGGAATATATTTCATTTTCCAGTAAAGTTAGTACAACATTAAAGCATTAACGTTTTAAACGTCAAGATTGATTCAGCAATTTGATTAAGCGCGAAACAAAGCGACACATAAAGGCCAACTACTCAACTAAGTCTGCAATGTTTATTAATTTTCAGTATCTGGCTGCTCTTAAGTAAACCAAAACATTAATTAAATTTGTACGTCAAGCAATAAACGTAAACAGCGCTTGACGTATGCAAGAACTGGCAAACGCTTTTAATTGTATGAAAGAGGATTATGAACTGTCAGCGATTCTAAATGTAAATTCGCCGAGTCGAGAACCTGTAGATTTCGAGTCAGAATGGCACTTAAAGAAAATGGGATCACGCTTGACACCTTAAATATTTCAGAGTGTTATGAATATTCAAGGCGTACTAGAGATTATTAAATAGATGCTCGTTTTAAAAAAGACCTGAATCTTAATGCTGTCTGTAATTAAAATTTATTACGCCTCGCTTCCATAATTTCAAAACGTGGAACAACTCCAGACTGTTTGCATAGATAACGTATTTCAGATGCTTTGGAGTACCCTTAACGTTATATTTGTACCCGCTCCAACGTTCAAAATATTCATATCTACTAATTAAAGCTTTTTGTCACTTTTTCTACCTAAAATTTACTTTTACCCTTGTAATGATCCTAATTTATCAAATAAAAGCGGAATGTTCCTTATTTGTTTGTATCAAGCCATTATTAAAAGAGTTCTTCCTTTAGAAAAATGTGAGTCTTTAACTGAATTTAGGGGGTTTTGTAAAACATGTTCCCACATAGTACAATTTTTAACTTAATTATTGGTACCCAATACTTGTGACGCAACAAGGTTCAAAGAAAGAAGCAACTAAAACAACCAGTATTTTTCAGAATTTTGTGAGGAAGACTGGCTGATTTTACTGTTTACATTTTATAAGTACTTCAAGGATTCATTGGTAAAACTGAATTATTTAGAAATATTTTCCGCTAAATTTTACGAATTTTGTAGAGTTTTGAGAAACTTCTTGTTCTTATATTTACCAAGAATTTTTCTAAGCCTTAAATATGAGCTTTAAGGATTACCTAACTTTTATGGATTTTCTGAATGATTTTTAATATATTTTCGAAAGATTGCCTAAAACCAGATATTTTAAAAGTAAATTAGGGCTTTAGGTTAGATTTTCCTAATCAATCCCATGTTCATTACCGAATTTGCATGTATCCATGTATCAGATTGTTACAAAGTGATTTAAACATACGGAGTACTGTAAATAATGGCAGATGGCAGCCGAAAACCTTTTACAATCGATTACACAAACCCTCATCATGGTCCTTTGTGAATCTCTGAACAACTGAATTACTATTTACTATCATGGTTAATACGAAATTGTTCAATCACACTGAAAAAGGAAAGAATACCAGGGAAGTTCAAAAGGCTTTCACCTTTGAAACAAATGCCCTTTCATTAAGAAGACTATTTTCTGATTTTTGTTTAGAATTGGAACTGAAGTCAAACCAATAAAAATGGGAGTTTTCTCTATTTACATGGCAAATCGGTATTTTAATGAATTATAAAAGTTTTGTATATAGAAAATTATCACTTTTGCAGGTATTTGAACCACTCACCTTCGGCTCAATGTACCCAAGGACGAATCCTCAGAGCTTAATCGTTATTTTTAAGAACTTCGTTTCTTAGGGAAATCATAAAACCAATCTTCTGTGATTAATACAACTCGGAATAGAGATTTAAAATCATCATTTCAAAGAGACTTCAACAAAGCCACTCTTTGGTATGACATGCTTATTAAAATAAGGACAATGCTTTAGCAAAATAACTGAAATCTGAATTTGAAAACCTAAAGGGATCCTCTATTCTCTGAGAACTTCAGTTTTTAAAAATAAGCGTAGAATTTCCGGAAAAATATCAGTGAATAGATAAAGTGATCGATAATAAAAAAATATAGGTCAACTTACCAGTGTATTCTCCGCTTTTGCTCGACGAAATAGGATCCTTTTTCAATAAACACCCATATTCCTGTTTAGCACTAGGGAGAAGTTTATAAGGTTCGTGGTAAACCGACGAATTTTCGCTATCTGATTCTTCACCACCGGTGACATGGCCATAAAGGTTACTTTTCTTGCTTTTCTTAGAATCTATTGTGCCAAGAGTGTTGCCTTTGCTTTTAACCGACAATCGAGACCGCGACAAACCATTATTAATAATAGGTGTCGACATGTTCATTTTTAAGTCTTTCATGTTGATAGTAACGCCGGGCTTAGTGCTGCTTGATACTAAAGCGGTGTGTTTGTGTAATAAAGCAACCTTTTTCCTCCCTCTGCGTATCATAAGGAAGACCGTGCACGCTAATAACAAAACGATCATTGCAAGAACACCGGTTATGAGTCCGATGTAAGCTTGTGTACTGCTTGTGGGACTAGTAGCTGGTGTAACTTCTTTTCTCGCATGTGTTGTTTCACCTCCAACAAATCCTGGCCGTGAAGTCGATGCTGTAACTTCCGGTTGTAGATAGTACTTTTCCAGAATGTCCTCCGTGAGGTTATTAGGCAAGGCAACTGCAAGCAATTACGTTTGTTTAGTACACCAGAAGGTATCGGATAATCTGGTTAAAGCGTTCAATTGCAATTTACAGAGAGCATTGAAACAAGCCTCGCAAGGGAATTGGTTAATTTTTCACTAGTGAGTTACACAACGGAGGCGTTTCGGGGCCACATTGGTCTGATGAAACTAAATTTTCAGAAAAAGGATCAACGCTCTCTGGAGATTTCAATTGATTCCCTTTATTACTTTTTTTATAACATACGTGCATTTGGTAATTATTTAACAGGTACGTTTATCGACTTAATGAAGACTTTTATGTTCCTTTATTGCTATTTAGTAACCTACATATTTGAAAACGTTCAAAAAACCTACGTTCACGACAAATTTATGTGCTTAGCGTGAGGTTTTATTAAATAATTTTCGAATTTATGTGTGCGGTCTTCGTTGTATATTTTCCTTAGGGTATAAAGTTTTAATTTATGCCCTTTATAAAGAACATACTAGCGCAGGAAAATTGCTATTTATTGGGCAAATTTCGTATTTATCCAAGATTTCTATTACGGCCACAACGAGCCTTGGACATAGGCGCCAAATTCGTTCAGATACCTTCCATTATTTATTTTAAATTTAAACCTTAAAACCTCTTTGTTTTGTTATTAAACTTCACATTTTTTAGTATCTGAAACAATTCTCATGATATTAAGACTCTAAAATAAATACTAAATAAGGGGGTTCTCTGGACAAAAATCAATGTGATGTGAATATAAAAAGCTTCTATAAAGCACTGAAGGTACGGTAATATGCAAATAGGATTGAAAGATTTCCTAATTATTATGCAAGTTGGTGTTACAATTCCCACTTGCGTACTTTTATGCTGCAACTTTTGATGCAGCAGTAAATTGCATGCATTTTGCGGTTAATATTCTGTGCTTTATTTTGAAAATTATATACGTATAAGCATCAAGACTCAGAAAATTAATAGTATCGATTCTAATTTCATGCATTTCTGGAGAACTTACAATAATTGTTCTTATGGCAATAGATAGATTTAGTTGGTATTTTATTTCATCTAAAAATGTACAGTGAAGTAAACTATGTAGATGTTAACCTTGAGCTAACTTAGAGCTATTCATATTATGGTATACTCCACTGGTTCTTAGGCTTATAATTATTACAAAAATATAAAACCTAATAAGTAAATTTAATAAAATTGACAGGCACATTTAATAGAAAAAGATAAGTTACATGGTATGGTAGCTTTCTTGACAGCATCAAAACTGTCCAAGAAGAATTTAAATTTTATTTACTGAACACTTGATTTGATTGATTGATTAATCAAGACTAAACACTGGTGGTATAGCAACATCTCTACACTAGTCAGGAAAATTTAAAAAGTTGATGTTGGTGTGAGTGCCTATTTAGCTTTGATTCATGTAGTAAAACACCAAAAGTTGAAACTATAAAAGTGGGGATTGGAGGAACTACAAAAGTGGTGAGGAAACAGAAGTTGTAGACAACGGCATCTGTATCGCTATAAGCGTAAAAAATAAAAGATTAAATCATAAGAAAGGTGATAGAGTGGAATACTGAAAACAATGTGAAGTATAAAGTTGTTTGCTTTAGGCATTACAAACTTCTTACTAAATACGAATTGTTAATACTATATTAATGTCGGATTATAAACGACGTTTGCTTGTCCTTACATAAACTTTGAGGGGCCAGTGTCCATATACATTTTAAAGATTATAGAAAATTGTAATTTTCATAACTATCAACTCGTTTTGGCGTATAAAATCGTAATTTTTTTGATACTCAGAGCTGATGATTCTTCAATGAATAATGTTTTAATGGTTTAGCACTAGATGGAACTACTTTATTATTTCCTTATTTAAGACTTCCACTTTTCTGAACAATATCAGTTGACTGCAGATATCTGATAAGTATCAATAACCTCGAAACTATTTTAATGTGTTGTCATATTGCTAACAGTGGACTAACAAAAGCACTTTCTGGATTCTTCTTGAAATTATGTTAAAAAAATTATGAACATATTTTCAGAAAACAATAGTTGTGGAAAATAATATTCGTTTAAGAAAGGTTCACTCGCTGTTGTCTTCAATAATTATCGGTTTTGTACAACAATTATATCTCATTTAGGATGTACTATACTGAGTTTTCGTTTATGTGAAAAAGTAACGAATATCAATATCATTGTCAATATTCTCCGACTGTTGTTGTTGTTGAGGGAGCTTCTTGGCATTTTCTATTTTTCATGGGTATTTTGCGTTTAATGTTTTTTTAGTAATCTATATTTATTTGTTTAATTTCTAATTTTTAGTAATTAGTGACGAAATATCCATGAAGAAATAACAAATTACTGTAAAATCAATCTTACATTCAGTATTCAATATAAAAAAAATTCGGTTTTAAAGTGTTTTTTTCTTTCTTGTGTTAGTAGCCAAATTGTTTATGTATGTATCTGAAACTGAATCTCAACTTGCATCTGAAAATTACTTACATCAAATAAGTCGTAGGATTTAAGATAACTTTGGTGATATTCATGGGATTATGGACAGCTGGTTTGAACAAAGGCCAAGTCTTTAAAAATAACATTTTAAAGTGTACGCAAGTTGTGATTATTAAAAGAGATGCTTAAACTTGATTTCTGATTTTTATACCAGCGCATTTTTATGATTTGAGTGAATAAACGCGTTATAACCTATTGGACATTTGATTTGTACAATAATTTTCACTAATTTCTATAGTACACTGAATCTTTCTAATATCATGATCACGATCTGCCTATCTCAATCCACTGCTGGATGTAGGCTTTTCCCATTCCATGGCATTGCCACCTGTTGTTTGCTTTTCGCATCCATTGGATTCCTGCCCTCTCCTTCATCGTCTCTCCATCTTGTTACTGGTCTTCCTACGCTTCTACGACCGAGTCTTGGTCTCCATTCTAAGATCAGCTTTATCCACCTGTCGTCCGTTCTGCGGGCCACATGTCCGGCCCATCTCCATTTTAATTCGGCTACCCTTTCCATTGCTTCGGTAATTTTCGTTTGTTCTCGAATCCATTTGTTGTTTTTTCTGTCGCTCAGTTTAATGCCTAACATTGTCCGTTCTTGTGCGCGTTGTGTACTGGCTATTCGTTGAGCATATTTCTTTGTGAGACTCCATGTCTCAGCTCCATAGATGAGTACTGGGAGAATGCATTGGTCATATAGTTTTCTTTTTAGCGTGTTGGGTAATTCTGTTGTTAAACTGTTGCTTAATTTGCCGAATGCTATCCAAGATATTTTAATTCACCGTGAGATTTCTTCCTTCATGCGATCCTTAGTGGTGGTTATCTTTTGTCCCAAGGATATGTAGTGTTCGACTTTTTCCAGAGTTTGGTCGCCGAGTGTTATGTTCATTTGGTCGTTTGCATTTGTCATGATTTTTGTTTTATTAATATTAATTGTGTCCTACTAGTTTAGAATGGTTATCTAATTCCGTAACCATTTCTGGTAGTCCGCCACATCATTATGAGGATATCATCGGCGAATTCTTAAGTGATTGAGATATTCGCCATTGATGTTTACTCCTTTATTTGACCAGGTCAATTGCTTGAAGACGTTTTCAAGGGCCGCTATAAACAATTTAGGAGAGATCGTGTCTCCTTGGCGTACTCCTCTTTTTATAGGAATTAGAGATGTTCGTTCTTGAAGGAGTACCTACATTGACGCCTGCGAGTAGATGTTTTTTTTATTAATTTGGTGTATCTGCTGTCTATTCTGTATTTTGTCATAGAGTTGAGCACTGACCATATTTCGATTGTGTCAAAACCTTTTTTGTAATCGATAAAAGCCATGTAAAGTTTTAAGTTGTATTCGTCACACTTTTCTATTAGGTTGTTGACTGTGTGTAAGTAATCCATCGTACTGAAGGCAGAGTGGAACCCAGCCTGTTCACGGGTTTGCTGGCAGTCTATCTTTAATGCCAATTTGTTAGTGAGCACTCTTGTGAATAATTTATATATTTGGGACAGCAGACTTATTGGCCTATAGTTGTTGAGTTCTGTTATGTCCCCTTTTTTGTGAATGAGGATAACCTCGGCCTCTATCCAGGGTTCTGGGATTTGTCCTATTTCTAAGCAGCTGTTGAAAGTCTCTTTGAGTTCTTCGATTAGTTCCGTCCCTGCATGTTTTAACATTTCCGATATTATGATGTCCGGTCCGGCAGCTTTATTGTTCTTGATCTTTTTAAGGGCCTTATAGATTTCGTCAGTGGTGATCTCTGGAATTTCTTCAGAGCCCAGTATGTCTATTCTGTCTGTTAGTGTTTTGTTGTTTCCATCTTTAAGTGAAATCATTTCTTTCTTTCCCAAGCTGAGATGTTTCTGAAATATTTTTGACCTCTGTTATTCTCAATTGTTTCCTTTATTATTTTAGTATTGTATTCTCTGATGTCTATACGTAGTTCTTTCCTTATTAGTTTGTTAAGTTGCTAATATACTTCTCATATAATAACTATGATAATAAATATACTAAAAACTAAAACAATGGTATATGAACAACGAGATACAAAACACACTATAAGAATAAATGAGGAAATATTGGAACAAGTAAACAAAATTAAATATCTTGGGGTAGTCATAAATAAAAATTGAACTATAGAAGATGGGATTAATGAAAGAATAGCGAAAACTGGCAAACTGTTTAACAGCATAAAGAATAACTTTTTCGGCAAAAAAGGAATCCCAAAAGAAGTAAAAACAGAAATAGTTAAAAGAATTGTAACACCATCACTAACATATGCATGTAAATCCTGGACAACAACAGAAAGACAGAGAAGCAGAATAACAAGTATGGAAATGAGATTTTTAAGGAAAATAAGCTCAATATAGCCCCTGTAGAAACAACAATAGAACAGGGTCAGCTGAGATGGATAGGTCACATAATGAGAAGAGAGGAAGATAAACTAGTCAGACAAATATTTAAAGCGAGAGAAGTGGGAAAAAAGAAGATAGCTAGGCCAAGCAGAACGTGGAGGGAAGAAGTACGGATAGCCGCCGAAAAAAGGGGAACAAGCTGGGAAGATATGAAAAGATTAACAAGGGACAGAAAAAAGTGGAATGAAGTGTGGAAGAAATTACCCGAAAGCTCAACACCAACATAGCTCGACACCGACAGGTACAAGAGCTCTAGGATTAAGATTAGATATAATGTGATTAAAAAGCGTTTGGCCAGTAGTTTCCGTAGAATTCATATCACCACCAAAATTATTTACTTATATTTCTTTTAATTTTAACTGAATTTTGTTTGGTTTTTAAGATGTTTTTTCTTTGAAAATTTACATTTATTATGATGGAACGAGACGGATGATTTCAATCGTATGCCTCATCCGCAGATAGAAGCTTCACAAGTGATCGTGATTGTTCGATAACGTCATCATTTTGGAATGACGTCGCATATTGTGGTGCGTTATGGATTGCATTCGAAGGCCGCGGTTGGTATATAAGGCACGGACCGTTGGCGAACGGGTAGTCTACCAAAGTCTACCAGTCGCGACCAAGGCAAATAATATATAATTAATATTAGTATTGTGTTTTCAGTGTTTAAGTTGATGTTTCGTGTTACTTATTACGTTGTTTAAATTTATTAATAAATAATTCACACCACGGACCGAAGTTTTAAATAAATGTTTTAAAAACGTTAATATAATTTTGACAGATGATAAACACAAAAATAATAGAAATAATTGTAGAGATACCTTTTAACTTCCACAGCAACCTCTACCCAAAAGATTTTTGATCTTAGTGTGGTTTAGAATGGCTGTTTTTAATAACCAAAACAGAAATAAATTCAAAGAATAAGAGTTTTAAAATAGATATTATCAGGAACTGAGGTGAGTGACCAGGTAAGTGGATTGATAATTCCGATAAAATCCGAAATTCTAGGACAAATTGGGAAAAGTATACAATAGAAAAGGAGTACTTTAACCAACAGGTGTTTTTAATGAGTAAGAAGCAAAGCGATTGCCAAAAAAGGAACACGGAATTTATGACTTTGTGTATTGTACCTGAAAGAAGTTTTCAAGGTATTAAATGTGCCCAGAACTGAATGGCAGGAAACGAAAATCATTTATAGCACTAAAAGTCAAAAATTGAACTTGAACAGGTTGCAGTTAAAGAAAGACGAGGCATACCGGCAAAAGCATTACACGAATGCAAAAAGCATTGAAATATAAGAAATAACAACCGAAACCAAGGAAAAGTAGGTAAAATAGATGATCGGTATGCAATGAGAAAGTAGCAAAGCATCAGAGAAAAGCAGAATCATTTGGAAGCAAATTGAATATCGTACAAAAATTGCAGAAAATTGATTAAAAAAACTATATGAAGAAGGTTAGATTCTCAAGTTATTATATCTGAAAGTTAGAATAGGATAGGGTGATATGTATCTTCGGATATTCATCTGAAAGACGAAGAAAGCAAATTCAAAAGAGAAAACATTCGGGAACAAACTAAAATTAAAATAGAAGTACTGCTAGTCAATAAACAAGTTTATGCCACTTCGTCTTGATTTGTCTCCTTTAATAATCGGTTTTTCTGAATTTTCAAATCGATGTTAACATCTTGTATTTGCCCGCGTACAAGCTTTTAACTTTTGTGGATTCTCTCATTTATTTCTGGTTGAATTTTAGAATTTTAATTGATCTGTTTGCTTTTACAATTAAAAAAAATGATTATTATTTATTTATTACCAAAGATGTCAAAAACAATCTTCAGTAAAAAACTGTCTTGTTGTTAATGTTTAAGTCCTTTGCGAGTACAAAGGTCAAATAAATTCCCTTTGGTTATCACTATCAGGCAGTTCTCTGTAGTAATGAACAACGCAAATTAATTCTAGTTGTAATTAGTCTTTTTTAGGAAGCTTTATAACAGGTAATTTTAATTAAAACTTAGTTATGAAACAGGCAATGAGACTCCTAAAGTCATTTAATTATTATAAAATTTGTTATATACACATTTCGCTGAGTAAGCTTTTATGTTACTAATTAAAAGTTTTGAATTTAATTTATAAAATACGTTTAGACGAATACACTGTACTGAAATGCTTAAATTGGGAATATTTTTTGAGTTTTATTTTTATCACAGTTTCAAGTTTTTGAATGAAATTATTATTTTTAAAATTTGGATGGCTAATTAATATAGGTGATAATTACTTATATGTTATGTTGATATGTAGTAAACCCTTATTTGTTGTAGGAAAACGAATAGCATCATAATTAATGTGTTATCATTCGTATACGCTCTTATTTTTGGGTTTTGTTTTGCAAACATAAATTACACAATATAAAACTTCGCAAATCCATGTAAAAGTAGGACATGGCCCAAATAAAACTCTAAAAAATCACTGAAATTTCGAATTTATCGCTAGCTAATAAAACTTTTATATCATTCGCGTCAGGGATTGGACCTAACAGTAAAACAGTAAATTTACGAACGGTTGTTAAAATGTTTCACGAGGGCGGCGATACTGTACGTGTTTTTTTGCAAAAAAAAAAAAATGAAACCGGAGAGTTTGTGCACAATGAACAATATCATGCATAATGAAGTGCCTGCTCGTGGTTTTCGGTTGCCTATGTGTAATTGTAATTCGCTGCGATTCGGTTATACAAACTTCTCCACGGGAAATTGTATTATTCCAGGTGTTTTCGAATCTGATTGCGTTCTTATACTAACAAGAAACGCCCACCAAATTCCACAATATACTGTAATTTCCGAAATTACCTTTCCTGCAACGTTTATGTAGTTAAGGTCCCTGTATTTCCCGAACTTTAACAACCTAATAATGTTACAATTTAACTTCATCCTTGTGAAATATTTGAATAAACTTATAAACCTCATTTCCTGTTACCATTTCACTATATAGACAAGCTTCCCACAGGTTCGCGTTGCTAACTTCAGCGAACAAACATGAAATGAATTAAACGCACGCAGAGTAAGTTTCAGGGATACGAAAGTGAAAGCAGGAAACGTCAAAATGTGTGTACCTACATGGCTAGGTATGAAAAGAAAACGATAATATGACCAACGTTCGTTCTCTCCCCCTATTAGCAAACAATGTGCGGTTGTTTGCTTCAATTTCAAAGATAAACAGGACAATGCGTACGCGTACCACATGCTGGCTTATGAAAAGCCTTCCGGATATTTAACAACACCACTACAATTGTACACATTAGTAGGGAACTAACACGTTTGTATAATGTGCATATTAAATACATACCGAGGAAAATTACTATATCGGGTCAGAAGAAGGTACCTTGAAATTATTTTAAACGCCTTTGTGTATTTTTGTACCACGAAAAACGTCCCCAAGGATAAGCGTTACATTCGAGTGTTTTTACTCTAGAAAATACCAAAACTCACACAATGCCTCCAACGATATTTTAGAATTTAAAAAAAACATGTTCGGATAAATACGAGGGGCGTTCAAAGTGTGTTGCAATTTGGGGGTATCTAGCAAAGTTTAGATTTTCGTTCAAATTTTGTTTGATACATTAGATCTAGTTACCCTTGCTTGCAAAAATTGGTTGTCCTCTCTGCTTTTGTTTTCCTTCTGTCAGTTGTGAAATATGGCTGAGTGTAGTTTAAAGAAGTACGAGTAGGTATCGAAGCATCATCAAGTTTTTGTGTAAAGAGGGTGTAAATGCAAAGGAAATTTTGGATCGCTTATCGAAAGTGACCGTAGCTTACGAAGGCGCATCAGATCTGTACACTTTCGATAAGCGATCCAAAATTTCCCTTGCATTTACACCCTCTTTACACAAAAACTTGATGATGCTTCGATACCTACTCGTACTTCTTTAAACTACACTCAGCCATATTTCACAACTGACAGAAGGAAAACAAAAGCAGATAGGACAACCAATTTTTGCAAGCAAGGGTAACTAGATCTAATGTATCAAACAAAATTTGAACGAAAATCTAAACTTTGCTAGATACCCCCAAATTGCAACACACTTTGAACGCCCCTCGTATGTTAATAGCTTAGTTCTTAGAGGATGATAGCACATTAAGAAAAATAAGTAGTTCAGTGGATTGTACATTTGTGTTGTAACTAAGAGAACTCAAGTTCGAATCCAAACTTTTGCTGAATTGAATTCAGAGTTCTGTAATTCGATTGTCAATTTAGGTTAGCATGGGCTAATCGCTGTAAAATTTAAAAAAATTGAATAAATAAAAACTGGGAAGGACGGAGGGACTACAGTGATTATTAAAACAACCATGAAACACTACGAAAATCAAAAACTTGAAAGGGAATACATTCAGGTAACCAGTATCACAGTGAAAGATTCTCATATTCCACTAACAATCGCAGCTATATATAGCCCACCCAAACATGCAATTAAAGATGACTAATACAACGAGTTCTTTAATACACTAGGTAGCAGATTCATGACAGGTGGAGATCATAATGCGAAGCATCCACGGTGGGGATCTAGATAGCATATACCACCGCCAAAAGGAAGATAACTACATTAGGCTATGGTGTGAAATCGACTAATCCCACTATCAACTGGTGAACCGATCTTCTTGCCACCCGATGTCATAGCCTTTTGTGTGAAGAAGAAGAAGAACGAAATCTTGTACACTGCTTAAGGGAAATACAAACTGGGAACTAATCAGATCACAAATTTTGAAAAATATAAATAACCACATATCAATAAAAGCCACAGATGACTTAGGCTTAGAAGAAGCAATCGGGGACCCGAATCCACAAATACAAGAAGCAGCCTGGGTGGCAACACCACACGAAGACACATTAGAAAAGTGAAGTGACTGCTCAAGAAACTTTGAAACAAAAATTGCGGAAAACACAGCAACGAGCACGTGCACCCGCAAATAGAGTAAAACTAAATAAGGCACCAAAAGAACTAAAAGCACTCATAGAGAAAGAACGGAACCTAGCGTTATCTGAACAGCTACGAGGTCAACCGAATCAACGGAACTGTGGAAAGTAATATAGCAGACCAAAAA
Organism: Melanotus villosus; assembly: GCA_963082815.1. Taxonomy (NCBI): domain Eukaryota; kingdom Metazoa; phylum Arthropoda; class Insecta; order Coleoptera; family Elateridae; genus Melanotus; species Melanotus villosus. Next base: position 42,877,338 of record OY720425.1, read on the forward strand.
ACCACAGAAAACACATTCTACTGATAAAAACGGAGAGCAATAAGTAGGCCTGAAGCCGTCAAGAAAAAGCCGACCTATTTGCTAAACATTTAGCGAAAGTTTTTGAATCGTTTCTTAGTGCAGTGACCGAAGAAGAAGAAACGGAGATACATCAATATCTAGTAAGTCTTCTCCAAATGGAGCTACCAATCAGGAAATGCACAGTAAATGAAGTTCGTAATATGATATAAAATAATCTTAATGCACGAAAAGCGCCGTGATATGACCTTTGTGTGTGTGTGTGTGTGTGTGTGCGATCATCAGCTCTCTAATTCGAGCTAGTTGGTCACAGCCTTAAAACTGCTTATACTAGGGGAAATTATTACTGGTAAAATCTTGAAATGAGCTTCTGGATGAGGCAATAAGGTATATAACTTTTTTATAGGCGGTAATAAGGCTAAATTATATCCCGACAAAATTGAAGGTTGCGGAAATTATTGTCATACCAATATCAGGAAAATACCCCGGCAATCTGAGGTCAATAAGTTTGTTACTAGTGACATCGCGAAAATTTTAGAAAAACTGATTTTAAAAAGAAAACCTTACTTGGAAGAAATACATGTTATACCGAACCTATTTGGGTTCAGGGATAGGCACCCTACAGTCAGCCAGGCTTTCGATAAAGTCTGGACTTTTGTACCAAATCAAATAGTTGTTCCCACACAACAAATCTGAAGTATTCAAGTCTTATTAGTGAGATACACTCTCAGATCAAACAACAAGAATACTACACTGAACTATTTTCCATTACGTCTGGAGTTCCCAGGGCCCCGTTTTGTATTTACCGTTCACGGTAGATCTATCTACATCAAATCAGACTACAACAGCAACGTTCGCGGATGACGAACATCTTTACAAGTTCATTCTAAAGAAATGTCTCAATGGAAAACAAAGTACTCTTGTATAAACGTCTGCTGAAACTGGTGTTGACCTACGGCATTCAGCTTACAAACTTGATTTAAGTTAAGCTAGATACTTTAGAGAATTTATACTTAAGTTCCCTTCCTGCTTTATATTTGTATTATGTTTATCTTGCATTGGTCAGATTATTTGTGATGATTAATGATGAGGCGGAGGTCAGGGGGCGATCCTCTGCATGTCTGTATAATGAATAATGAGGATGATCATTTCCAAAAGATTTGCTTATTGTGTTCTTTTAAAATTCCATTAGCGTTTAGGACAGAGGAGAGGTGGATTCGCAGAAAAATCCATAAAAGGATTCTGCTGGATATAGGTGAATTTAAATTCAACGGCAGGGCGGAGTCGATTGAACGCGCCTTCATAGAAGCCCCCCTGGCGAAGTGGGGGGGATTCACGGAATAGATCGGCGGACGATAGAGTCACACATGGTTTCTTCCCCAGTGTGATACAAAGGCTACAGATGGAGTGGGCCGTATCCTCTACTGGATTACTCAGCAGGGGCAGGGGGACTTCAGGGCGAGGTTGCGGGCCTTCGGTCTGGTAGGTAGTAGCGAGTGCGAATGCATCTCCTCGTCAACTGGCGGGGAGGGAGAGGGGTTTGTTACAGGTTTTCGTCGAGCATCGGCCACCATGACAACAGGACTTTGTCGGAGAAAATGTCTTCGGCTGGTTCAAGGAGTTCGCAGAGAGGATACCCAAGAAACGGGAGGAGCAGCGTCGCCAAGAAGAATGATATGTCGCACGCATTCCGGGCTGGTTCCCGAGATTTCGTTTAATTCGAGGTGGCAGTAGTAACTACCCTTGACAGGGAGGTTCTGAGGCCAACTGGACCACCTGGAACCTAATCAGGAAGTCAGTGTGCTAGGATGGCGCCCAGATCTGAGCGGGGGAGGCCGGTGCAATGGTTGCCCCCAAAGGATACTACAGCTTCGTGCTAGTGAGCGATAGCAGGGCGCATTGTTCGAAGGGGGTAGATATGCGCAATTGCTTGGTGCTGTCCTAGTCACTACTTCTGGTGGTGTCTTCGTAACAGATCGCAAATAAACTAGGAGGGAAAAAATATGGGAACGAATAAGGAATAATTCACTTTTGGTATCAATTTTCAGACGGAAGTGTCGTTTTGTCTACTCGACATTCAAAACAAGATGTGGTTATAGGTTTACTTTACAACTGAACACAGGTATAAATCCCAATTGGGCCCAAGTCTTTAAACCCGAAGCGATGAAAATGATTATCTTGTGAGACAATTTGGATCTAGTTAGATGGGTAATCATCTCAAAAATCGACGAGAAACATTTAAAAAATTGTTGAGCAGAAAACGATTTGATTCCGAAGAGCAACTAAGGTTAAGTGTAATACAAAACAGAATTGAGAATTAAGGGAGGAAAAATAATTAAGTCGGAAAACCAAAATCTGAAAAACTGCGGATATTGATATTTATTTACACATAAAACTAAAAGTTTTCATTAGTGATAAGAACCTAAAAACATGGTTTAGTGGATTAGATGTTCGCTATACTGCAGTATTAAGCCCAAAATCGGCAAATGACATAGTCGAATAATATAAAGTTTTCCCATATTTTTACTCGTCACTGTATATTAATCCGTATTTGTAGTGATGGCTAAGAATGTTTTGGCCACATACTGCCGCAAAATTCTAGTAAATAGATGCATTCTATGCTGCAGTTTCCCAGTTTCACATAACGAATATACACGTATCAATTTTCTCAAAAATATGGTTACTGCTTTTGGGCTTAGCAGGGCAGTATACGGCCTAACGACATAAGTTCGCCCAATTATGGCTATATTTGTCAATTTGACATAAATTAAGTGGAGATTTTGTCAGAGTTAGGTTAGGTGGCCAAGCAGCTCAGCAGTGCATACCGTGCAAACAATTAATTCAATAAGAATGCTAAAATAGCTGTGACTTTGTTCAGAAGATTGAAATCGTTGTAGTTTAGAATATTCTTCTTTAGTATGAGTACTGTGGGCCCTCTTCGCGAGTATCCTGGGCAGGAGGCTAACCTTACTCATCGACAAAGGTGAAGAAGATCGCCTGAAGTGTTGCGAGATTAGCGGTTATCAAAGGTGTTAAGTATGATAACCGTGACTGCCGACTTAACGTGCCCTTCGAAGCACGGAAAAACGTACGACCTTCTAAAATGCCGGCAGGGGTATTGCTGGTCTCGGGAATCGAACCCGAGATGCCTACGTGAGAGAACGAGACCCTTACCACGTGGCTATTCGCTCCTCTTTTTTTAGAATATTCGTGGTTAAAATGCCAAATCTAGAATTAAATACCCTGAGTTGCCTGAATTTGTTTATAAACACTGATAATATTTTTGAAGGGTTGCTTATACGTGTACTTTAAACTAAATTTAAATTAAGCTTTCTCACATCGAGTTAATTAAAGTGAAATAAGAAGAAAGGTTACCTTAGTGACCCTTGCATGCTATATCTAATCTATAATTAGCATTACATCAAGTGTTCCGTTAGGTTAAGTACTGACAGCTTAGTATCAAATGCTAGGTTAAATGGCTGCTTTGTAGTTGTCAAACATCATTTTATTGTAATAAATTTTTCATTTGACGACACGGTATAGTAACAAATGGAATGGCTCGTCTGAATAAATGAATAACGATAAACAGGATGGTATCAAAATTTTGAAAAACGGACCAATAAAACGCCACTTTTTCATAACTAACGTTTCATAAAATGTTTATACGTTTTCGAAAAATTGATACCTACTACTTAATTGACTGTTCAGAAAATATTTAAAGAAGAATGTACGAAAGGAAGTAAAACTTCTATTTCTCTAGTTTATGTTTCCTTACAAGTGCAATTTAATAATTTTAAGCTAAATTCTACAATTTTATCTTAATTTATCCAAAATTAGTGACGTAGATAAACCCTCATCCGGTCTAAAATAAAGCGCGGAGAAAGTTTAAACTCTATTTTGTAGCTTAACAAGTAGGGAGACAAAAATAAAGAAACCACGTGTTAAGAAATATTAATACAAATATCACGTTGAAGCATGATTAATAGAAAATTTAAAAATGGACGACGAACGTTATGCATAAACAGACGGTACGCTACGGTTTTCGGAGGTATTGTCTAACTCTAAACCAAGCCCCATATCTTAAATATTGTAGACAATTTTGTGTCATAAGTATAGCGGGAACCCTAATGAATGTTATGGTAATTTTTTGGATATTTATATTTTTGTAACGAAGATTCTTTAACAGATCTTTCTACCAAGAAAAAATAAACTAATAAATCCTTGCTACGAGAATAAATCTTTTCCATTGCTTATTTACTATTAATACTAAATGGGGCAGTTATAATGGTTGATAAAAACAACAAGTATAAAAATGCCTTTTATTCCAACTGATCGTTTTCTACGGTCTTCCTAACTTCCTCAACTTGAAATTTCTTAATCAGTTTAATACTTCAGATTAATCTTACTTGCTATTCAATTAAGACGACATTCATCAATAGATTCATTCATTTTGTAGAATACTTATTGCATCTAAAGCATTTGAACCATTCTTTTAATGACGACCGATGGCGTACTTGGTGAAACAATTAAACTGCTTCCTACACAGGCGTTATTATACGAATCATTAGGGTCCTGTTTTTCACCCGACGTTAATGATTACACGGCTGTAATTAGTTGATAGCCTCCGGGTTTACGACCAACCCCAACTAGACGGATAACCTTATAAAGTATTCTTTCTGATCTAATCATCAATCATTTGTTTGTTATCTTAACAGCACGTTTGGTGGAAGTTTTATTTCCAAGAAAACATCATCAGAATAAAATAAATGGCCAATTCTATTTTCTACACATCAATACGGTTGACGATTTTAGGTCAGCATATGTAAATAAACTTCGGTAGTAAAAATAAATGTTGTGTGCATAATCACGACAAACTCAAATAGAACCCGGATATTTCCCTATGCCACTACTCGGTTTGCAGTAAACGACACATTTGGTGGTACATATAACTTCCTAACTTGTAATTTAGAACACAGCTGCATTCACCAACCTTTGGGGATTCAGAATACCGAGTTTTCGTTAATAAAAATTAAAATATGAATTTAGGTCAGTAAGAGGTGAGCAAATCTGGTTTCATTTACATTTTTTTATTTCCAGGAATTTAAGATAAAAACATTTTGAATTAAGTAAGCTTCGTTTTTATACAGTTTTTATTACAGTATTTTTCATCTAGCATTGGGGTTGACGTCAACTTGCACCGTCCAAAAACTGTCTGTTTAGACACGCATTCGTGCGCAGTAGGTAATGAAAACCTAGTTTAGAAAGAGATGAAGTATAGAGTATAGTTGGATTGTGAATTTATCAACGCACTGTTGATAAATTCACAATCCAACTGACGATACAACCCAAATCCTAGGTGAAAAATACTGTATAGCAGGGGATGCATTAAAGAAAGAAATAATAATAAGTGACGATGATAAGTTGATAGCTATGGTTTATGAAATAGCACAAAGCCTTCTTCACGAAAAAAGGAGGAAAACTATGGCGGAAACCATTTTAAATTGAATAGAAAAAACTTGAAAAGGTCTAAACCTCAACCCTATCCAATAAGTGCAACCTACTTAATCAATATGCATCCATCACAGTTTCTTTTTAAGTTAATCTTTTCGGAAAAAATTAACAAATACGTAAATAGGAATATAGTTAAATTCATTTTCTGTCTCTAACTTCATCAATTTGCTAAAATGTAAAGAAAACCTTCCAAGGTCTTGGTTAAGGGTTAATGCTAAAAGTTAACCACAGTGTCTATCTAATTCAAGTTTGTGATTAATTAAACTTAGCAAAATTCGTTCTATTAATTAGACGACGTCTAAAGATTCCTTTGTGTTAAATCTTGCGCTTAAAATTAGTTGTTTGCAAATTTTTTGTCCTATAATTTATTAGAAATTCGACAAATTTTTTAGAACTAAAGAGATTACATTAATATTATTATAAGTATTTCAACTTTTTACTCTGATTTAATGGTTTCGTAAAAGACATTTAATTTTTTCAAAACAGTAGTTTCAGTTAGAAGCTGTCGTCAGACTAAGCCTGAGTTCCAGAATGAATTTCATGCTGATGCCTCAAAGGTTTCAAAATTTTATACAAAACGAGATTATCTTTCAAGCTAAAATGTAAGTATCATAACAGATTGGGGTACTACCTTTCGAAGAATTACAAGCATTTAACAATCTTTACTTAACAACCCTTCAGCTTTTAAAGCTTTGTTCTCCACGGGTCACACATTCAGAAATTTTGCTAATTTCTTCTTCTTCTTCTTTCTCTAATCTTTGTTCCCTTGTGAGCGTCGGAAAAAATTTTGGTAATTTAAATTCTAAAGCTATTAAAAGATTACAGCTAGGTTTAAAAAATATTATCTTTTGAATTATTTAAGCCATTATTATGTTCTTTGGAATTGCTAACAGTCTAATGATTAAGTTAATTTATTTATGAATTCTCAACTCTGTTCGTTCCGTATATATTGTATTCAAGAATGTAGAATGTAAGACAAAGAGTTTGGTTTTTCAGAATGGTGGCACCCTATTCGTAAAACTTTTACAAATTGTTTGTCTTTGAATTTATTTTTCTTCGTCATGACCTGTCCCAAGCCAGGATGAGAAAGGAGGAGTAACAAGCTCGTGAAAAAAACTGGATTCAGCTGGCCCGTCTGATAGCACCCTGTAAGGGCCCCTACCTAGGGTTACAGGAAAGGATAAATAGACAAATGCCGGAATAAGGGAGGGATTTAACGAAGACCGGGAAAAGCAACGTAAAAGATTAATGAATTTTGGAACGTGGAATGTTCAGGGATGCAGAGGAAAGATGCAAGAGATCTTATCAGAAATATAAAATATGAAGATGGATATAATTACGTCAACTGGAACGAAAAAGAAAGGTATAGGTTCAGAACAAATTGGAAGCTAAGTATATACAAGTTAGAGCAATATTAATTGGAAAAAAATGAAAATGCAAAATAACAAATTGGGAGGCCATAAATGAAAACTTTATAAGTGTAAATATTAAAATGTTCGGAAGAAAGACAACAGTGTTCGATATACATATGCACCATCGGTTGACGAACCTCCTACTGTGAAAGACCAATTCTTCGAACTACTAAATGACAAAATAAGAAATATAGGACAAACAAGAAAAATCATACTACTTGGAGATTTTAATAGTAGGACAGGAAAAAAATAAAAAACCAAGTAGTGGGTCCATTTGGAGAAATTAATATTAATGACAATGGAGATCGTTTAATAGAAATCTGCCAATACCATAAATTAAAAATAACTAATGGGTTCTACCAACATAAACCAATACATAAATATCTCTACTTGGATACAAAATAAGTAGATAACTAAAAAGCATAATAATTGATTACGTCATTATAAAGCAAAACATGCGGATTCTAAAACTACGGGAAATACTAAAACTATGGGAAAACACTAAAAAGATCAACAATAAATCATACATTAGTAAAGGCACTAAAAGCCAATATATGGACTTAATTTCAAGACTAAAAATTAAAAATATTGCCACCCTTTACAGTAAACAAACTTGATAATTTATGTATATTATACACTACAATTTTCTGACGATTAAGTAGTTCTGTCTGCCAACAGATACGATCTAGAATACATGGTGCGTAAACTGAAAGAGACTTATGAGCAACGGAGCTGCACTATGAATCTACAAAAAACCAAATAAGTATCTCTGTATAGGAGTAGATCAAGACAATCTAAAATTGGCAGGGAAATTGATCAAATAGAGGTATGCAGTAAATAGAAATATTTAGGAACTATATTCGATAAAAGCGGTTCAGATGATAAAGAAACAAAAACAAGAGTAGTACAAGCAAAGAAAGCCATAAGATGTATAAATAACTTGTTGTAGAGCAAAAAGCTAACAAAGAAATTAAAATGTAACATTTATGAAACCATGATAAAGAGTAATCTCCTGTATGGATCTGGGAGAATGACAGAAGGAAACAAATGAAGAATTGAAGCGACAGAGATGGATGTACTAAGAAGAGCAGCAAGAATATCGTAAAAAGATTGAATAAATGGGCATAGAGGAAACAATAATAAAAAAAGGAATATACAACGTATAACAGAAGAAAGACTCCCCAAACAAGCAATTTAATGGGTAACACAAAGAAGGCGAACTAGAGGTAGACCTGAAAAAAAATCTATAGAAGCAATACGTAAAGCAATGAGCGAACACAACTGGCACGAAGGTCAATGGGAAAACAGAAGGGAATGAAAATTAGGCGACGTACAACGTAGAAAAACGTTCTAACCCGATTACATATGTATATATTTATCTAAGTTTCCCCAGTGAACACACCAACAGTTTTCCAATATACCTACAAAGAATGACTTCTACAAAGTTGCATAACACCTACAATAAGCTTGAAAAATCAACGAATTGGGCTCAAACGTGTATACGAAACTTTAAAGACTAACGTGTCCCTTACATCGTAAATTATGATTTGGGTATGAGAAAAATATCTATTAAATGCATTCTGAAATATCTGGACGCAGATCAAAAACAAATTCAGGGTGATAATTTCCAATTTTCATTCTCGAAGCTTTAAAAAGGGCTTGTCTTTCTGGGTAGTATCGTACGAGGCAGAGTCAAATGAAAACCTTAAAAGTGCCATAAAAAATAAACCAAACATGATCCTGTCTTATAAGGCAGATACATACAATGTGATTTTTTAAAAACTCAATTGCAGCAGGCCGTATTCTGACTTAATACAGACAGTTCTAAGGTTATTAAGACAGAATACGGCCTGCTGCAATTGAGTTTTTAAAAAATCACATTGTATATTATTTTTGAGATGTGGAAGGCCTCGATAATGATGTATCCTAGCGACGATTGAAAATGTTGTTACAGTGACAGTTTAAAAATGGCAACTCCATTAGTCTATTACAGCAGTGCACGAGAGAAGAACGTTCTGTTATTCGTTTTTGAATATGAGCCAGGGTTCTGTGCATCACATTATGCATGACATCCTCCAGTTCCATACATTTTTTAGCCAGGCGGGTACCAAGGCAATTGACTCCAGAATTGAAAAAACGGCATGTTGAAGCTCGACAAGAATTTTGCGACGGTATGAGTGCAAGTAAGGAATGGCGTCACACCTCTTCGCCAAAACCCAAAAAGTTTTACACACAATTATCCGCAGGAAAGGTCATGCTAACCCTTTTTTGGGATGCAAGAGGGGTAATTTTGGAGGACTACATGTCTAATGTGGTTACTGTTACTACTGCCATATACTCAGAACTTTTAAAAAACCGTCTTAAGCCTATTATCAGAACCAAAAGGCATTCTTCTACAGCACGACAATGCACGGCCACATACTACACAATCAAAGATTTGAAGTTTGAGTGTCTACTATATACTCCTTATTCCTCTGATCTTGCTCCAAGCGATTATTATGTTTTTGGCTCTCTTAAAGAGGCATTGGGTGGGAAGAAATTTCATACGAATGATGAGGTGGTTCAGGCGGTGCATGAGTGGTAGCGCATGTGACCAAAAATTTTTTTCTTCGGGTATTCAAGCACTTCTAAAACGATGGAGGACGTGCACAGAACGCCGCGATGGGGACTACGTCATAAAATGACATACTGGTTTTAAATATTGCTTTAGTAAATTTTATTTAATAGCGTTTTTAAGGTTTTTAAGGCCTATTATGGAGAAAACATGTGTCTATCATTACGATTTAGAAACAAAGGATTGATCGAAAGAATAACAAATGGGAACACGGTGTTTTCCACCATTCAAAGAAATTCCGTGTCAAATCATTTTGGGACAAGGACATAATAAATTGACTATTAAAATAAGGCAAAACTACATTAGTGATTTTTAAAAAATTGTGGAGAAACGTGGTTGTAAAATTTCCTAAGGGACAATGCACCCGGGGATGGCACTTAAGAAATTTGATGAATGAACTGATTGCTCATTCCTTATATTCGCCAAGTTAGCAACTGAGGAGGCAAGATTTCGCTTTTTTCGAAACTAACGCATTATTTGAAAAGAAAGAAGCTTTAATCGAGTGAAACGGAAAAGGGCACGGTAACTTCTAAACCAAGCTAGAGGCGAAACCCGTCTGAAGCGAAATTCTTTTAGCAAAAAGAAGAAGGGTGCGGTAACTCAACTTGTAAACCAAGCCAGAGGCGAAACCCTCTTTAGAAGAGTTGCTGTGCCCTTCTTCCTTTCGCTAAGGGCACTTTTGCAAAAAATATTATTTTACCCTGCTGATTGATGTTGATCATACAAAGTGTGCAAGTCTGAGCTATGTACTAACTAATTACCAATACAAGGGTTTCATGTTATTCAATACTGAGGGTAAAGATTTAAGCAAAAAGGTTTATTACCCAGCCTAAGTACTGGTTTCCATCTTTATTCAGCTAACAGTCCTTATGCTTTTAAATCCACTACAAAGATTGCATCTTAATTTATTGATAATTTTTTGATGATAAAATTGAATATTTATATGAACTTCGCATTTTCCCGTGTATTAAATTGCTCTAGGACGTAACAGTGAATTAAGTTCAAATAATTAGTTAATTTTTGAAACAAAAGCGTTAAGAAGCATGTAAATAAAGCAAATTATAATATCAAGAAATTGTTTTAGATAAAATGTAGGTACATAGTGAAAAATTGTTTTTACTTAGTCTTCAGAAAATCGAACGCAAGTTTTCCAAATTTGATCCTGGGACTTAGTTGGACAGAGAAATTGATAAGGCTGTTAGTCAGTTTCTTACCGAAAGAATAACCTAATAATCCTTCCTAAAAGGATTGTCGAAAATTAATATTCGAAAGTCCTTAATTGGAAATGATTTTGCAAAATAAGTTCACGTAAGTTCTTCTTTTTGTATAATTATTTTACCTACATAGAACTGAAACCTCAATTATATTATGTAAATTCGTAAATATAACAAATGTAGTCCAAGGTTCCTTTTATTCAGGTAAGAAAATTATTTTTGTTTATCCTTCACAAGCTAATTCTCTTATATTAAGGGAGTTTGAAAAAAAATCCAAACTGTGTGAACAGATAAGGATATCCTAATTTAAATTTATAAGGCCTTTAGGTTAATGTGATATTCACGGCAAGGATAATAATACTAATAGCGGGTATTTATCATCCCTTTCTTCTAAATGCGCAAGTTTATCTTCAGCTAACTTACAAAATATTTAAGGCGGCGCCATTATTCAAAAGCAGGTTGTTGCAATGTATCATCCCATACACAATGTAAACGTGGAGATGGATAGATCCTGGCGGGCCCGCACTGCGGTGCAGCATCTGCCGGCGATTATGAACAGCCCCGATAAATTAGATCTTAACTGCGAGGGGCGGAATCCTCATTAGCAAGCGCGAGAGCAGCTTATAACACGGTCCGACTAACACCTGAGACAGCCGTAGGTGTTCATGTTTATGTGTGGTTCTACAAGAGAGGCTGTACAACAGGTCATGCATGCATAAACAACATACGTGTAGTAAAAGCTTTAAACTTGAACTATCCAACGTATTTACTCCCGCCTTTAAACACTACCGTATGTATATAGTCCGAAGAGCTTTTGGAATTTTATGATCCTGCTAAACGCCGACCTTTGGCTTCCTTCTGTGGGTACTCATGAAAGTCATAAGCGCGTAAGAAGCCTTAACTCGTTAAGACCAACTTCACTTTTACTATTACAAACTATTCAGCTGTTAAATACTTATTAAATATTCAAAATTCGATTAGTTTTATGCAGAGGAAGTCTCCGTGCTTAAAGCGGACAAACAGCGGCGTAAAACTTACATACCCGCGACAAAATGAGAGAATTTAAGAGATTTTCGAGCGAATACCTGCATTAGATTGCAGAGGAAACTGGAGAAGTGCATTTAAATGGGAAGTAATAAAGGGCTTTAAAATAACGTCCGACAAAGTCGCAGAGTAATGTAAAATCTTTTAGGTTTAATGTGCTGCAAGACAATTAAGGGAGATGTAGCTTCAAGTTAAAAACTATATGGAGATTTGTCTACACTTAAGTGCTTTTTTTTGTTTAAACCGTACACTTGCATTTAAACAATACTTGGAGAAGCTGAAAGGCGGTAAAACAACTTTCAAGGCGCCTGTGAAGTACGGAATCCTCATAGTTTTATCAGTTGAAAGCTAAAAGTAGCAAATGGGTGCTGACCTGGTTTGTGCATCCATCAGTCCGTCTACGTGTGTCATGTGTTTTCCTAGCTAAGTTAGGTTTAAGAAATAGAGTACTTTTCAGCGAAAAATAATATTGGAGAGGGGGCAATTTCTCTCTTGCCTATTTTCAAAAGAGTATCCATTTTTTAACAGTAAACAACGACAAGCCAGTGAACACACTGAAGTAATTTTACTTTTCGAATAGGTACATTTCCTTAGAGACAGTTTGCTATATTATGAACGGATGAGGTACTTTACCTGAAGATCTAAATCGTTTTCTATTAGCTGTCACGGATGTCTTGATTTTAAAAAAATCTTAAATATGCTGAAAATCAGTTTTGAGCCAAGGAAGACTTGCTCAGAAAAATTACGTCGATATTCACAAATTTTTATTCCGTTATACCTTTTGGTAACTCAATCCAAGAACATGGACGCGGAAAAAGCTCTCTGCAAAGCTCATAAAAGGTTATGTGACATGAGATATTTTAAAACTACAGCAGTGTCAAAATTGGTTTGATAAATTTCAGTATGGAGATTTTAATGTTAAAGGTGCACCACGTTCAAAAAGGCGAATCGAAGGCGATGACAATAAAATAAGGCACCAATTGAATGCAAACGTCGTTTAACGACATAAGAGATCACTGAGAATTTTAACAAACCGAAATCGAGCGTTGGGTACCATTTAAAACAACTATTAGCTCGATATTTGGGTACCACATGAGCCCAGAGAAATTCATTTAACTACTACTTCTCTTGAAACGTGAAGAAGCGATCTATTTCTGAAGCATATGAAACAGGCGATATAGTCGTGGGGCATAACACATCCCGTGGGAAATTTGATGATGAAATTGTGGGACCAATTTTAATACATTCCTTATGCCCTCCACAATCATACCTTACCAGGTGCTTTGCTTGAATTTGTGGCAGACGACCTATATGACGTCTTATATCCAAGATGGCGGCCACCCCAGACATCATCGGAAGTTCTCGATTATAACTCTTGATAGGGCCATCCTATCAATATTTTGTACTAAATCTTTTTTATTCTAAATAAAATTTTAAACAAAAAAGGTTATAAAAGTTTTTGTGGTATAACCTACCGGTTATTAGTTATAGCCAGTTAAAGAGGGTATTAGCCAATTTTTAATTTTTAATTTTTGGTTTTAACAGATTTTAGATTTTTAGGTTGAAAAATAACAACTACTTCAGAAATTAATATTTATTTCAATATTTTTATTGAATTAATTGTAATTTTCTACACAAAACAGGAACATAGTAATTATCTTGCATTTCCCATCCGTAATCAGAAGGTGTTGGTAGATTAGGGTGCTGCTGGTCAGCAAGACCCCATTCCATAACCTCGTAATGTGTTCTACGAATAAAAGGAGACAGTGAAGCTTTTGTAGGAGGCAGATTTTCACTTTGCGTCTCGTGCTTGGAGAACATCCACCAACGAAGCTCCCCAATGTCTGAAATCTTCGTCCCTGGTATATATGCCTTAGAAATAAATTTTTCAATGATAGTTTCAGCTTTATCCCTGAATTCTTCAATGGATCCAAGTTTCCCAAGAGCATCAAAATGTCATTATCTGTGGTTTTATAAACCTTCCAAAACGATAGTTTTCCCTTCTTTGCAAGTGAACCTGTCACATTACATCCTGACAGAGCATGCAGACATAGTAATCCTTTTATCTTTTCTGGTCCTAATGCGGTGCAAATTCTGCCAACGTCAAGCATTCTTCGATTATTTCCTACACCAGTGACAAACATGCTTGGACATGTAAAAGATTTTGATCACCACAACGCTAGTAGAAATACGTCTGTATCAGACGAATATATATGAATAGCAATAGCTCCTTTTCGGGAGGCAAAATAGCAGTGCAGTATTATTTTAATGTCAGCTTCTTCATTTTGTGACATTTCAATTGCTTCTTTTAATTTCAAACCGACAGAGTTTGTTTTCACGGCAATTAATAGATTTCTTCTCTTTCCTTCTTCCAGACAGAAAAAACATTTATTTTTGACACCCGCAGGGATTTTTGATCTTGTTGTGTAACCTTCATTACTATCTTCAGCAGCGGAATTAGAACAAGAAGGCTTATTCTTTTCCTGTTCAAATAATCTCTCACTTCGCTCCATTTTGATTTTATGAGTACCTACACTTCTTGTAGCAATCTGTATGCCATGATGCGTTTTCGTTTATCAATTCTTCAAAAGTCACATTTCTTAATCGATTATCAATTAACACGTATTCACTATCATTCCATTCTGCTCTCTTTCTAACACACTCTAACACTTTATCATAGTTAATAGGTTTGACCAATGGTGACTTCTTCTTATTTTGGCATAAAATACACAGCTCGTAATTAGTCTGCAGCCTTGCCTTTTTTGCAGATGGAGGCAGGGATACTTAGAGACGAATTTGTGGTGGAGTAGACAATGGGCCGTATTCTGATCTTATGTTTAAAGCTGTCTCTAACTAAAGTCGTGTTTAGCGTAAACATAAAACGATATAGCTTTATATAATTTTATACGTGTATAATAGAGATACGCAATGTTGCCATGGTAATTAAACATGACGTTAAATTTAAATATGAGGTCAGAATACCGACCATTGTGTCCAAAGTTAATTTTAAACTATTGAAAGTATTAAACTGCTCGGCTTACGATTATCAATCCGTTTCTATCCGAAACAAAAAAAAAAAAAATTGAAATGATACGAGTGATTACAAAATTAAAATTGTTTTTATACAAAACACCTAAACGGTAAAATATATCGATAAATTCCTAAGGATCTTTTTTATAGAGAATTTCCTTGTAAATAAAAAACGTTCAGTACAAAATATTGATAGAATGTCCCTATCAAGAGTTATAATTAAACTTCCGATGATGTCTGGGGTGGCCGCCGTCTTGGATATACGGCGTCATATAGGTCGTCTGCCACAAATTTAAGCAAAGCACCTGGTAAGGTATGATTGTGGAGGGCATAAGGAATGTATTAAAATTGGCCCCACAATTTCATCATGAAATTTCCCACGGAATGTATATTTCATAAAGTATGCCCCCCGACTAATAAGAAACAACAGCGTCGATCGAAAAAGCTCCTGGAGCAAGCGTGACGACTCTGTCAAGGCATTTCAAAAGCAAATATTCACCAAAGGAAGATTATGCTGCAAGAGTGGTGGCATTTTAAAGGTATTATGTATTTTGAACTGCTTCCAAGAAACCAAACCATTAATTTGGACATATACCGTCGTCAACTGGAGGACATCAAACAAGCGTCCAGAAATTGGCGAATCGCAAAGGTGCTGTGTTTCACCATGATTACGCTAGACCACATACAAAAGTTTGGTCACTCGTTAAAAATTGTTGCAGCTTAGATGAGGTGTGTTACCCACATCCACCATATTCGCCAGTCAACGAATAGTAAAACCTGCACTGCTTGAAGGAATATCAAATCGTTTTTTGGACTGCTTTATGCCGAAAAAGATAATATCTATTTTGAGCGTAGAATCATGAAGCTGCCTGAAAGATGGCAAAAGGTAATCGAACAAAACATGGGCAATATATTGCTTAATAAAGTTTTTTCTCCCCATAAATGATTCGCTTTTCATTTATACGTAAAAAAACGCAATAATTTTTTGGCCAATCCTATAGTTTGTTTAAATGAAATTCAATTAACATTTATTAAATTCGACCATCATGAGTTTTCAGATATCTTTTATAGGTCGGAAAATCAGCATGGTAATGTCATTGATTAGAATTTGGTGAAGATTTGAATGTCAAGTTTTGCGATGCTGAAACAGATGTCATACCAGTCATAACGGTCTATAAAACTAGAAAAGGAGATTCTTCATTTTTTCTAAATAAGTTCGAAGAACTTATGTGACAAATCAGTTTTTTAAATTTATAATTTAGACTTTATCGTCGATTTTATGTTAACAATATACATACATATATGACGATATGACTAATTTATTATTCAGTTTGGATATCATGGTCATTGTGTCAGGTGTAACAAGATAAGTAAGTGTGCCACGTACGTAGATAATATTCTGATAAAAAAGTAGCAGCATTTCTCCCGTTAGGACAAATACGTCAACGTCATGTCCCATAGGCCAACAATTAACCCTCTCTTTCTGACTTTCTGTGAAGTGCGATTCAAGTCCAATATTGACAAGTACTTTTGTTTATATTTTTAATAGTACGGTACCTATTATCATAATAACTAATGATATTAACTACAATATAATATCTTAAATAGAAAGAGCTCTCTGACAGACGGTACAAACTGATGACCTACAGGCTAGGAAAAGGTAAAAGCATAGCTACATGAAAGAACCTTATTGATTAGGTGTAGGTGACCGATGTTTATCAGATCACTATGGACAGTACACAAAATTACAAACTCCTAGGAAATCTCGTTATGTGACACTAAAATGAACCCTTTAATGGAGTTCATTTTTTTAAATACAGTAATATATGACTTTAAAAATAATCAAAAGCTTAAGCAATTCGAACTGATCTCATGCTTAAAAATCAAAATTATTAAAGCAGTTGGGCATGTTATTGTGCAATTTAAATGTAAATTCTCGAATGCTTCTAGAATTACTGCGATATTATTGATTTTTAAGAAAACAGATTTCAGAATTTTACGTAATTTTAACTAATCAGATAATTGAAAACTAATTATGATGAGGTTGTATTTCCACCTTGAACATAATAAAACGTTAAGTTTCTGCCAGTATGTATTCCAAAAGGACACCCAACAGTACCAATAGAATCGAAGGCCATTGAAGAAGTAGTTGAAGTTGTAAAAAAGGTAAACACGTAGCAGTAGTTCTATGAAATCTTAGCAAAGCCCTGTGTTAACTACAAAATATTTTTACAGAATCTATCTAAATGTGGTGATAGAGCAATAGCTTTGAATCTCTTTGTGTCTGTTAGAATCTTACTTGCAAAATTGTAAACGGTAAATTCTCTGGTTGTAATTTTATTCAACATACGTACTTTGCCATTCGTAATTTACATAAATAATTTCG
Organism: Melanotus villosus; assembly: GCA_963082815.1. NCBI lineage: Eukaryota > Metazoa > Arthropoda > Insecta > Coleoptera > Elateridae > Melanotus > Melanotus villosus. The sequence continues at coordinate 42,894,567 of OY720425.1, forward strand.
TTAATTATCAGCCCTAACAAATATATTTTGTTTGTGAATGACATTATACTAACTTCTATGTTCGGGAAAATATGTAGATATACCTATCACTAAAAAAAGGCGAGACAATGAAAACTAGGGTGTAACCCCCAATCATGGATTAAAGTGGGACTATCACATCAACGAATCGCTGGAGTGGCCGAGTGGTTAAGGCATTCGACTACAGCGCGGACGGTCACGGGGCCAAACCCCAGTGGAATGCTTAGCGGGTGGCCTACCCGCTCACTGAAAATAATTGGGAACTGAAACACACTTGTGGAGTAGGGAAGGTAGGCGGTTATTGAAGGCGTGGTGCTTACTACACTGCGCCGTACGTATAGCGTGCGAAACAACCGAGGTATGAAAAGCGATTTAGGAGGCCTTAATCCTCTATGTTGCTGGCTCCCTCGTGGGGTGTTTTACTGCCGATACCTTTACCTTTAGCTATCATATTCATGATCTATCGGGGAAGGTATTAAGCTCAGCTGTTCGAACTGGGACCACTTAAAAATAAAGATTTATATGAATTCGTAGACTTCCACGGTCAGTGTCAGTATTAACAAAACGACGAAGTTTTTCTGTCTCAACAATGACACGGTCCCAATTCAGAAGACGTTTTGTTAATAAAGATTTGCATAGCAGCTTTTGCCGTATGCCATTCCTTCACATCTTACAGATCACTATTATGGGGAGTAACTTTGCTTATATGGACTGTTCTAAATACAAAAACGTGAAATAATTCTGGTAAATATAGGCCCTCGTGCTGCAAATAAACCTCACTTAAAAATTTTAAAATAAAGACTGCTCACTCGATTAATTTATGTCAAAGTTTTTATTAATTTGTAATAAAAGTAAATTGTTGACTCATTTTAATATAAGTACGTACATAATCACAATTCAAGGTGAGTGGATTTGTTTTGTTATCATCTAGATCAGTATTGTCTTCCTGACTCAGCTAGGAACTCTCTTAATGTGAATTTATATAATGAGTTATCTGCAGAATGTAAAAATATGGACGCCTATGGTCTAAATCTAAACATACCAAAGAAAATATTTTTATAAATACACTTACGTATTATTCAATAATTACATATCGTTGCGCGTCATTTTGTTCTGAAATAGGGTTTTTGCCTATTTCGGTTATTTAGCCTTTCTGCAGTGTTTGGTAAAACCCCCTACGTGCTAAATGGTGTATAAAAATTATTAGAAATAATTTTCATAAGTAATACCACAAGTGACTAGAATTTTACCGGCAATTTTTTTGCCGTCATGAACACGACTACTTGTTGCGACGAAAATCTAAAGCAACAAGCAAGAGTGATCATGACGGTAAAAATTTCTGGTAAAATTCTAGCCACGAATGGTATACGGCATGACAATTCCTCGAATTATAATGAAATTACTGAAATACTTGTCACTCAAAAAATTTTGACAGATGTTGTCTCTAAGCAACGCTGCTAGTCGCGAAATTTCCGCGGAAATTTCACTAGTACTGAAATTGCCAGTGTAATTCGATTGTAATTGGTCCAATTCACCAAAATACTGTGATTTCGTTAGATTACAGAGTATGAGTGGAATTGTCAACAGTAATTACATAAGTGGTGATAATTTTTTGATAATTTTAACTAGATTCACGAATCTTTATTGCTATGGAAATTTCACGAGTGGACGAATTTCCTAATAGCAATAAAGACGAGTGCTAATCTAGTTAAAATTATCAAAAAAAATTATTACCACGAATGTAATTCTGCGTGATTATTTTTTAAACTACTAGACAATGATGACAGTGCTGAATTTTTAATGTTTGTATTGAGACAAATGGCTGCGCTACCTTAACAACCAAGTCAAAGCTAACTTTTTTATGCATTTATTTAAACAAAGATCCAATGAAACAATGTGAAAAAATTGTCGCTGTAATCAGCTACTAGCAAATTGTCAGTGTAATTTTGATGCTATTGGTCTATTTGAAATTTTTGCTCATTATGATTGGCTGACAGGACTGTTTAAAAGATAATCAAAATAATTCTACATTAAAGTTCTGAATATTACAAAGCGGTTTTTGCTCCTCCCTGAAAATTTTGTTTTTGGCACATAAGAAGTTTTGCCCGTCAAGAGACGATATATTGATTCGCAACTGATTGATTTTATATAGCTAATCTTTAAATTTTAGATGCCTTAATACCAAATTTTATATATTCAGGTTTGGAACTATGTACAGCATCGTATAGACAATTAAAACAAAGGAAAACAAACGCTTTTTAATGCCCAGAAATTGTATTAAAACAACCTAAGTGCTTTTGGCCGAAAAGATTTTAATTTATTTTTTATTACTTGATATACCAATACCTTTTTCCTATGTTTATAGTCTTCAGTAAAAAAATGGGGATTTGTGTTTTATTATTTTATTACTATTGTACCATAACTTAAGAGAAAATATGGTAACACGCATAGCATGATTAAATCAAGATACTATTATGGGCTAACTGATAGAAGTATGGAGTTTCAGCTGTCGTATACAAAACTTTATTACGAAAGAAATTTAACTAAATCATATTACCCATTTTTAGTAATAAACCAATTTTCTTAAGAAGAATTTTAGTTTATACAGTTAGAATTATAAGATCCTAAACGTTCCAAAAATTTAGTTTTTTATTAAACTTGGGAATATTGTTTTGTTTAACAAAACTATCTTCGTGTATGAAATGTGAGAATTTAATTATTTATGATTAATATTAAATAAATATTTATTATTAAAGCTTAAAAAGAGATGATGATGTTACATCTAAAAATTACATTATCAAATAATAGATCATATTGCAGATGTTACGAATATAAATTATCGCAAAATTCCAAATAGAAATAACAAGGCATATACCCGATACATTACATAAATAGCAAGAAGAACGTGTTTCCAATATCAAAGAAGCAGATGGTATAATTTAAATCTCGGTCCATTTAGTAAATTCAGTGTATCTTCAATTATTTATAGTGTAACGAGTACGAGATGCGTCAGTTATCAGCCGGAACGTGAATCATTTCTCTCGTATGCGTCAGCTGTTTCAGACTGTTCGCCGATTGCATCATCGTCTCGAGACTGTTCCATTATGTCATCGTCTGGAAAGATCCGGATTGAATTCTAGAAGGCCGCTTGGTATATAAAAGGCGCGTTTTATTGGGAGCGAGTTCCCCTGCGTGGACGGAGTGCAGTGCGCCCTCTACGCGGACGACGTTCTCTACCTCGCCCAACACCGTCGACGGAATCTCGCTGCAGCGAGATTCTAACGACAACTGGCCACCGTTCCCGATTGGTTTCGGGACTGGAGACTCCGACTGAACCTGGAGAAAACGCAAGCCATCGAGTTTTCTCGGAGAAGGAACAATCTGCCTTGGCAGTCTGACTGGCTAGCTTGGCCAGGACCCACGCGTAAAAGCTCGAGGCATTTCAGTGCGCAACACCACCATTCGCGACGACCTGCCAATGCCGACCTTGATGGACCATTGCAGGAAACGGACAGAAAAGGTTTACAACCAGATCGACACCTCCCAACGGGAAGGCATTCGAAGCGTAGCTCCGCTAGCGGGGTAGCGGCAGTGGAAGAAGAAGAGATCTAGACGAGTACTGGACGTCGTCTAGGCAGCCAACCCCAAAGATAAAATCATCGCTGAACCATGTAAATACACAAAACACCAGCAAGCAGTCAAAACCGATAGTTCCAAGGCATGAACGAGGAAATCGTTCAGCCCTACCACTAGTGGGAGCGAGTAGTCTACCTAGCCTACCAACGTCGCGATCAAGTGCTCCGTTAATATAAAAGTGCGCGGATTAAGTATGAATACGTAAATATAAATAAACTGTATAAATAAATTAGTTAGTGTTTCGGGTTAATATTAGTGTTGTGTTTTTAGTAATTAACTTGTTATTTCGTGTTAATTATTACGTTGTTTAAATTTGTTAATAAATAATTCACACCATGGCATGGACCGAAGTTTTAAATAAAAGTTTAGAAAACGTTACAATAGTTTTGTTTGTATATTCGACCTTTAAAAAGTAATTTTCAATTTGCATAAGTTTGAGTTCAATTGTCTACTTCTTTTCTGGGTACTTCGCCGTCAGTTGCTAAAATGAAAATTAAATTAACAAACTATTATTAACATTTTAGAAGTCAAGTCTATCTCCATTTTCAAACAAATTAAAGAGATTTAAAAAGTTGGTAAAGTTTTGTAATTTAATGTGTCTCCGAAATGTTCACGTTCAGTGTGTTAAAATAGTTTATTAATTTAATTTTCATTTTAGCAACTCGTGGTGAAGTACCTAGAAGAAGTATAAAATGTCGCCAAACTTTCAAAAAATATTCCAGTTTTGTTGTAAACTGCTGCGATTTTAGAAGTAACGCTACAAATTGCGGCAAGGCTGGTAACAAAATTATTATTGTATTTATATGCGCAGTGTTTTGCACAGTGTTGGCAGGTGGAAAAGTTTTTTCATTAGATTTGCGACAAGAATTCTGAGTTCTAATTTTCTTACCTTAAAGGACATTCTTAGTTCTTACAAAAAAGTTACAAAGTACTTTTTATTTAAAAAAATTACTTCGCATAACTAATAACATCTACAAAATTACACCATTTTAGCCTGCTTACGTTAGCATGCTCTAAAAGTTATATTTTCGGTTAATAAGCACATATTTGCGAGGAAACTTGGATGCACAAACTCAAAATAAATATAAATAGAAGTTGTTAACTAATAAAAACATTTATTTAAATTAGAAATGATATCATCTTGTCGAATGTGGGTTCTTTATATATGTATTTCTAAGGAGGTACAACAAATGATTCTTATTTTATCGGTGATTGGTCTATCGTTGTCAAAAATCATGAGATTCAGTTTGCTAATCATGAATGATATCATGATATATGAGGCCAAATCATGAGATTTTATGTAAACTCATGAAACCTGGCAACACTGATTATGTTATGTGTTGTACCAAACGTAACGTAGCTGTTGATTTTTGGTAGAACTTATAAACTGAAAAAACAGGGCATTTTTTGTTGCAGCAATTTATTTTTCATAAAAACGCAGCAGACATGATCTTTTTGCAAAAAAATGTTTTTCTTCAAACGTCAGAAAAACACGACTTTGTGTCCTTGGATACACACAGTTAAACATTCACTTTTACTCCTAGGAGTAAAAGTGACATAAACATTCACTTTTACTCCTAGGAGTAAAAGTGACACTTAATGAGCCAATGGCAACTCGTAATTTTTATTTTTTATAACAAAGCAACGACAGTTGGTATGACGTTCATTTTTGACTTTTTTTAAATTTTCTTGCTGAATTGCTTTTAATTTATGCGTTTGAAGAAAAAATAACATGTGTTATTCGGAGTAAAAGTGATTTTGTGTGCCTCGCATGAATGTCCGACTCGCTAGCGCTCGTCGTTCAAACGTCATGCTCGGCACACAAAATGACACTTTTACTCCTAATAACACAATATACTATTTTCGTGCCTTTTCACTAATTCTGGAATATTTATTCGAATTAAAATACTACCTTTTAAGTGGAAGCATTAATTTAATTAAACACTAAAGTGGAGGTTAAATTAAAACTAGAAAATGCATCAAAAGTATTTAAAAGTCTTAAGCTTTGCAAATACTGGCATAACAACCCTCTCATTAATGCATCCAAATTAATTAATTAACTAATAATGAAATGGGTTTTTTATTTTTGATAACCTTATTAAGAGCAATATACTTAATTACTATTTAATTATAAAGGTATAAATGTAGGAAATCATAATCTTATAAATGGGAAAACATTCATTTCTTTGAAAGTCCTGACAAGCAGTCCCTTTTCAGTTGAACTTTCCTTTGAAAATTTACTTATGCTCTGCAAATCCCATAAAACGATATTAATTTCACTCCGGCTTAATAAATCATCTTAATATATGGCTGATAAAAACACAGCACGCTCCGATTTTTATACTCTTAAATAAAAGTTCAATATTTCAAAGTGCCTTTACACATTTATTTATTTTTATTTTAGACCTTCTGACGTTTTTTTTAAATTCTTTTCATAAAAAGCCAAACGTTATTAATACTCGCAAAATGTTGGCGTATTTCTTGTAATTTTTATACCTTTTAAGGGTCCAAAATAAAATTAGGGAAACTTTTCAATATTTGGGCTGTTAATTAACAAACGTATAAACCCCTCGGGTTGTCGACGAAAGCACGAAATATAATTAGGTAAATTTATTTAACTTTCTCAATATTTTATGTCACAAAATATATTTACTCTCAGAGGTACTATTTTTAAGGCTCGAAGGCGGCGAATCCTCCACGTTGTTCCTTTTAGCAAAGACTTGTAAACAAGCGAATCCACTCGAGGTAAACAACCCAATACCTCACTTTAAAATATTGATAAAAGTATTTCTCTTGCGCGTGCTCGTAAATAAACGGAGAAATAATAATTGGAAATTTTACCTACACAAACAAACACATAAATAAATAATAACGAATTATAAACACGGCCGGTATAAGGGAAGAATAACAGAGTTGTTATAAACATAGGGTGCTGTAAAAGCATTCACTTAAAACTTTCAGAAATTCTTGTGTAAATGAGCTCAAACTCAAACAATGGTTTGTTAAGAAAATATTCCTAGTAGAAACAGGCGAAAATTATTGACGCATATAATGCTATGTACGCCAACGCGTTTCGAAACAAAGCAAAATTTTGCAAACTATGTTAGAAAGCGTTACAAGATTAACTTGGAAAGTCTAAGTTTATACTAAAGTTAGTGCGTGTACAGAACTTCCATTTCTATTAGACATAAACTTACTGTTTTGGTCACGTTATAAATGAAAACAAAAACCTTATAACGTAACCATAAATCATCATAAACTTCATGCAAAACACCCGAAAAGGTCCCTCTTTTGTTATGTTATTAAGAAACGCGTTCGGCTAGAAAGTGAACAGAATTCCAAAAATTTAATATGAAGAAATACGTTTGGGTTTTCTTTTTAAATAATAAAAAGGATTAAGGATTGAAAAATTTAAATTTCCGATTAAGGGTGGCTTTGCTCCACTTGTTCTTGGTTACGGTAAGGCTAAGTTGTAAGAAAGGAATTGTATTTTCATGGAAGACAATTGAATGATCGACCTGTAGAATTGGTAAGCTATAGTTTCTTTGTATCGATTCGTAGTTATCGATGCTTGTTGTAGCAAATCATGGCATAATAAAAAAAGGTAAGAGAATTTCAGTAATATTCAACCAAAGAGTAACAGATATCAAACTGTCACTCTATACGATTTCTCCCCACTGAAATATGTTGAGGAAGAATTTCGTAGACGATCCCCCTTACGTTTAAAATGACGGAAAGCCCCTACAAGAATCCTACGCATTCTAATGCAAGTCGGTTAGAAATTTCGCTTTCCAAGTTTGTTATACTGTTATACAGACATATCTCGGTTCTCTTGGAACTTTTGCGTTCCAACTGTGCTTGCTGTTACTAAAATCCATTTCATTTCGGAAATCAACGTTAAAGAGCACTTTAATGTTAGCTTGAATTTCACTTACGGAACTAAAACGACGGTTTTCGGTGTTTGAATAAAATGAAATCAACTCTATTTGAGAATACTGTTACTGAAATCGTGGCTGTAAAGGTAAATTTTGATAATGCGGAAAGGAGATTCCGGATTAGAAAGATACGTTTTTAAGAAAGGTGACGATGTTCAGTCGTATTGATTCTAACTTTCTATCGTTCTAGGATTTTTCATAGATTTCGAAGATAAGACTTCACTTTTAAACGCTTTTATCTTTCTTTCCAATTGCTATTGGACTTTCAGTTAATTAAATAGAAAAATATTCGTCAATTTACCTGATAAATTAAGAAAAACGAGAAGATGCACTTTTTCGTTGTCTTTTATATTTGTTTTTTTGCTTTTCAACTAGCTTGACAGCAGTTCGAATCTTAACTTACTTGAACTTAATAATTTGAACCACAGAATTTCAATCATATGAAACTGTTTTATATCTAACTTAGTGTTTAAAATAGGAGATTAAAAGGGGTAGTGAAGCAAAATACATGACGAATCCTGTTTTCATGACTTAGTCTCTCCTATTCAATTCAGACTCTCACTTCCAAGTTGGTGAACTCTGGGAACCTGAGCAACCATGTCAGTGATCTGGTAACCAACCCAGGTGGATGACATGGTCAAGGCAGACGAGAGCGGGCGAAATGGCACTTCAAAAAGGGGGTTGTGGATGGGCCTGCACCCCACGTTATGTTAAAAAAAGTAGCGAAACTATCCAGTAATAAGCCTTGGATACAGGAGGGGCGAAATTTAAGACGACATAATGGACTTTGAACATTGGAATATGGAATGTACGAGGAATTAGGAACAAACAACAAGAGTTTTTAGCAGCAATGATACAAAGAAAAATGGAACGGTGTATCAATACTGATTAATAAGACCACGAATAAATGGATTATGACTTGGGAGGCCATGGGCATATAATTAAATTAACTTTATGCATTGGATGCCAAACAATAACGATTGTAGGAGAAAGTTTCCCAATTATATAAAGGAAGAATTTGGTGCCACTATACGATAATTTATTGCCCAAATATTGACAAGACATGAAAGCCAAGGTGGCCCTTCAACAAAATAATCCAGTAGTTGGCCCACATGGAGAAGACGCAGTTAACACTAACGGTGAAAAGCTGATTGACATATGTACACAATACGGACTCAAAATAACAAACACCTTCTCTGCTCATAAAGAAATACACAAGTAGGTATACCTAGTACTAACACACTAGAGAATCTAAATCTAATTGATTATCTCACAAGGTCATAACTATAAACAATACTCTGAAATAAAAGTACAAGGCGCCAGAGTTAAACGAGGAGCCGTTTGCGGCTATGATCATTGCTTAGTAACATCTAAAATAAAACAACTCATTCATCAACAGAAGCACAAGAAAGCATGAAAACGAAAATATGACTCTAAATAACATACTTCTTAAAAGATACAACCTGGAAAGCCTTCAAAATGACAGTACTGTTTATCTATATCAAAGAAGGTTAGAGGAGAAATTAAAAGTAGAAGACAGACCAACCTAAGAAGAATACAGGCACATAAGAAAATGTATACAGAATACCTCAGAACAAGCCCTAGGACTATATCAAGGGGAAATCTACACCTGCAATTTCTTCAAAACAAGGACAATAATATTGTGGGATTCTAGAAAAGCTAAACAGAGCCTTTGCACACCTCTTTATTTTAATTAAATTAGATTTCATACTTTAGTATTTTTTCAACTGTCTCGCGCGTCTATCGTCGTTGTCGTACTTCTCGTGCACCCGACTTACTACCTTCACTCACCCGATGCACGCCGGACCCCCACCTGAACGTCGGTCGTCTTAGAAAAAGCGTATAAAGAGACAGAGAAACACATGTAGCTTTAATAGACTTGGAAAAGGCCTACGATAACGTCCTTACCTAGAAACGATGGAAAGAAATTGAAAACATTAACATAAATACAACTCTTATAGAAAAGACTATCGAATTGTATGAGGACAACAACACGAGAATAAAATGAGATACGAAAGTAACAGAGCCAATTCAAACCACGAGAGGATTTAGGCAAGGTTGTTGTCTATCACCAACCTTGTTGAAGGTAGATTTAGATAGAATCCTACAGGGGTGGAAAAAGAAATGTTAAAGTAGGGGTATACAGATAGGAGATGACATGCTTTATATGCTTCATTTTACTGACGATCAGATAGTGATCACAGAGGCTAAGGACGTTTTAAATAAATAGCAATGAAGAAATAAGCACCAGAATAAATAAAAGCTAGGCTAATACTAGAGCTCTAAATTCAATTTGATGAGATAGAAGTCTAAGAAAAGAAACGAAAATGAGGATCAATAAGACAATGCTACAAAGTGTAATGATATATGGAACAGAAGTGTGGAATATAAATGGAAAGAACAGAAACAAACTAGGAGTACTATCAATTGAACCTGCGAAAAAGTTGTAGGAAGACAAGGCAAAGCAGCGTACGAAACACCACTATCAGAGGAGAAATTATGGGGATAGAAAGAGACATAATAGATGCAGTACAAAAACGACAATTAGTTTGGTTTGGACATACAAACAGAATAGAAGAGACTAAATGGACCAAGAAAGTACTAAAGTTGATGCCACCAGAGACCAGAAAGACGGAAAAGACGAAGATCAAGACGCAGCCTGAGAGATGGGACAGAGGAAGCTATGAAGACAAGGGAGCTCACAGAAGAAGAGTATGGAAACTGGGCGCAGAAAAATGGCATCAACCGTAAAAAAATCCACTTATTATTATTATCTATCTGTAACCTCTTATACCATACATTCCGGTGTCGAAGCTGGTGAGTTAATAATGTTTAAAATAAAGACTAAACATCGAACCCTTTATTTTTTAAATACTTAACAAGACTTAACAAATTTTGAACCTACTACTATTAATCGATTGAAATTTCAAAGCTGGAACTTCGTATGTGAGTTTATTTAATTTTCTAAGGTCTTCTTACAGGCCCCTTTAAATATTTCAAAAATTGTAATTGAAAGTTATAAACCTTTCACAAAATTATGCTAATTGTTAGTATATTTTCTTAAATCTAATTTTGGAATGGCTACAAAATAAAACAAATTAAATGATGTTAAATTTAATTAGTTAACTTTTAAGTATCAGTAGAATCTCATACAGCTCTCCAATTTATGACGTCACTAAATTTTCAAATATACAGAGTAAAAGAAGTGAGAAAATGGAGTGCTTCTGCTAAAAGGTTTGAGATATAAATTTAAAAGCTGAAATAGTTCGATGTCAAATTTTTGGGGATATTTTATTGGAGCTTAGCGTACAAAGAGCTTTCTATTGTTTGCATTTTTTTTTGTTTGAAGTAATTTTACAAATACTATGAAAAACAGAACAAAGAAAAAAGCTTGGATTTAATACAATAATATCTGAAATATGAGTCCCGTAAAAAATTGTTAAAAATATTTCCTTGTTTATAATTTAAAACTATTCCAGTTTTAAATCTCAACCCAAAACACCTTAGCTGAGCGGCTGCTAATTATTTAAGCTGAAGCTTAGCTTAGAGTAATCTACAACTTAAGCCCAGTCTAAATGAGTATTGGTTTTGGCCAGTTTTAGTTGAACTTCAGTTCAAATGTACTTTGAAACTAAAAACACGGGTCTGAATCTAGTCCGCAACCGATTCCAAATTTAGAGCAACTGAGGTGCGACTCTTGCTCTTGCATTTCGGTGTAGATTTAAGCTAAAGCTTATGTTAATACGGTTTAATTTAAGAGTGAAGTTAAGTTTAATTCAACTCCGATCTTAATTTAAGCCAGCTTAAGCTAAAGATAAATTGAAATACGTTTTTAGATTTTTATACACGCTGCACTTCGCCGACGACCATGTTGTCATAACACAAGCCAACGAAAATCTGGAATTTATGGCTATAAGACTGTTTAAGGAATATAAGGAAGAGGCTCTATCAGTGAATAAAAAAATATCTATGTGTTGGAAATGAAACAGTAAGATACCTTCATCGTAACGATAACGAAAGAATAGCGGCATGCGAATCTATCTAGGAACAAAAACTGAAACGGGTGGGCCTACAGAAAAGAAAGAATAGCGGATAGCAAAAGAAAAAAAAAGGACAATAGGCTCCTTGAACTCTGTTCTCTGGCAAAACAACATTTCTCAAGGGAAGAAACGGTTCCTCTATAACTCCATATTTAAGACTTCTGGCGAAGATTGACGGTTAAGTCCAGACTATAAAGAGTACCAAACGACTGAATAAGAGAAATACAGATCGATACAGATTATTATCTAAGAAATCCAAAGAAGGCAGTTGTACCATTGGAGAAGAGGAAAATAGGAAGAGCAAAATCAACGTGGATAGGTGGAATACAAAAGTCCAAGTCATAATGAAACTTGTAACCAGGTGAGTGGGTAGACCGGAAGAACTAGAAGCTGGGAACCGGAACTCGTATGACGCTATTAAACTGGAGCTATATAATACCTATAAGAAGGTTAACAATAACCAAGCGATTATTATTCCTGCACAGTCGGTTTCAATCAACGCATCAAAAATTTAGTTTTATTCATCCTACTAATCAAGTTCCTCGGCCGTATTTGGAACCCATGAAGGGGGCGACAATATGTGTCGAAGTGACTGGTTGGTTCATTGTTAGAAATTAATAGTTATAAATAAGTTACTTTAATAATTTAGGTAGAGTCTTTGACCAACGTCGCCACTTGGATATTGCTTGGCTTTTTACGAGAGGTTTTTATTCAAAGTCAAATTCATACTAACATCATGTATTTCGTATCTTTGCTTTAGTTTTATAAAATAATATAAACTGTCCTGAATTAAAGTCAAGTTATATAAATTATTACAAGTCCAGCTTCAAAGTAAAGTTATACAAATTAATCTAAGTTTAAATTCAGAGTAAACTAATATCAATTATTTTTCTAAGTCCTAATTATATTTAAAACGACTTCATACAATGAATTTAAATAATTCACACAAATATTTTACAGGTCCCGAATTAAAGTTAAGTTAAAGAATAAATACAATCTTACATGTAATTACTGAAACATCATCTTGAAGGATGTCGATTTACCGTAGGTATTGCTTGTTTGATGGCTGGATATAAACTATACATTTAGCGTATTTTGGTCGCAGTGTATATACAGGAAATTGACCCCTTCTCTTAATATTCAGTGTCTTATCACGTGGAGAGTGCATAACTGCATTAAAGCACGTACGAGGTGTCAAGTTTCACCGTTCATTGCACTTCTATAATATACATGCATTAAAAGATGCAACCTTCACACGGCGGTTGTGGCTTTGCCAGCGAATGCCCTGAACGAATGACGTCACATCAACGGAGCGTGTCTTTAGATCTTATAGTTTTGGTATTCTTACATTCGTTTTTGTTACAATATAATCATCACGTAACATTAGGCACTTTTGCTATTTAAACAGCTTTAGATTATCTATCTATTAGGCAACAAATACCAAAGCCTAGGGTTCAAGGGTTATGGGGCCCTTGGGAGACTGATACATGGCATTTGATATTTATTACTTTAATGGAAAGAAGGCCTGAAATAATAACATCATTCGAAAAAATATCTTTTTTACTTTTATATAATTCTGAATTAGAAATATAAAAGAGCCCTTAATTACGATCAGCCTACGACCCATTTATGGATAATCCGCTACTGCGTTTTATTTAAAATAATCATTTATTCCAATGTATATAAATGTTCGATGTTAAATTCTTTCACAAATAAGAGAAGCTTAATATTTTTCTTTATAATTTAATTGTATGTACAACAGACGTGCCACACCATGACTAAATGCGTTAGATACTTTGACAATTAAAAAATGGAGGAATTACCAATGAAGCGTGTTTTATCGATTTTACTGAAATGAAGGAAAAACTGGCAATGGTTTGGTAAATAAATTACAAAAGAATGGTCTCAATATTGAAAATGTTAGAGGTGAATGGAGCTAATATCGCGGGAATGTACAAAGGTGTGTAGGCCATCTTCCAAAGAAATGACCATACTAAATACATTCCGTGCCCAGCCCACAATTTTAAATTAGTTGACTAAAATGTCGCATCAGCAAATGCTTTTCTTTGGAGTTGAACAAAGAATTTATATTTTTTCAGGAACCCTCGACAAGTGAATGGCCGTGCAGGCATCAAGAGGGAAAATCATTAGAATATAAAATAGTAAAAGTTCTTAAACGAAATATCAACAAATACCAAATCAACAGTATACCCTGAAATAACTGGCTGAATTTTGCAACAAGCTAATAGGTAACTATAGTCTTGCAATAACAAACAGTAGTCGTATATAAAGCTGGGTTTAATACAAGGTTTATCTCTTAATTTACCTGAAATGAGAGAAGACAAAATCGAAAATACAACAAGGAATTGTGAGCTTCTGAGATAAATATTCCAGCAGAGTTTACAGACGAGAGAAAACGATAAGTAAAGAATTAGATCTGTAATAAGAATCAAATAACGAGAATTATACGATGGACCTACGGAGCGGAACTATGGGGCTGCGCCAGTAAAACAAACATAGCCATCATTCAAAGATGCCAATCTAAAATCTTAAGAACAATAATCAACGCGCCTTGGTACCTACATAACTAACCAAATGCTACATGATGACCTTAGAATTTGGCTAATAACAAAAGTCATGCACGATAGAACAACAAGACACGTCAACAAAATTACAGCACACAACAATCTCCTGCTGAACGAGCTCCCACACCACCAGGTTGTTAGAAGACGCTGGCCCACTCATCTGCACTAAAGAGTACCCATCACTGGAGGGGCCCTCATCATGCCATTACTGAAGACATCATATTAGCTTAAAGAATAATATATGTATTCTGATTGCTGATTCTACGACAAAAAAAAACAAAAATGTAGGAGTGATAAGCTGAATGAAATATTTTCGAATTTCAATTCCTGACTGTAGAAAAATAAATGGATCCAGAAGATTTAAAAAAGCAGCTTTTGATTTAACTTAAAATGCTGTTGAGTTTTCTTCAGAAGAATTTAGAAATTATGCAATTGCTGTTATTCCAGACACTAAAACAGTAACAACTTTGGACTTATTACAGATCATTCATGAATATAACTTAGTGGAGGCTTATCCTAATTTGGAAGTTGCCTTAAGTATTTTTTTAACATTTATATTCATTGCATCTGGTGAAAGAAGCCTTAGCAAAGATTTAAGGTCATCACTTCGCTTGGTAAAGAAAAATTATTTAACATGGAAATTTTAGCAATAAGTAAAACAGCAGATAACTAATCAAATTGATTGTGAAACCATTATTAATAATTTTGCCTCGTTGCTAAGACAAATTAAAAATGTAGTTATATGCAACACTTCTTAAGATACGTTTATTTTATTTATATAAATATTCATTTACTTTATGAGAATAAATATTTATTTGTATCTGAAATGCAACGGGTGCAATGTTTTTTGCTTGGTATTTTGTATGATTGCGTGGGGGGGGGGGGCAAATACTAATATGAAAGCAGTGTATACAAATTAAAATGAAAGTTTTCCTGAAGACCAAACAAAATTTTGTCGAGTTAAGTTCGCTACCTTTTCCGAATTTGCACATTTATTATCGCCTTTTAATGACCCATGGAACAATCGAATTTTTTTTTTCAACAAAAAAAGATAAATCTCATAAATGGTTTCCTAAACTTTTAATAAAATAGCAGGGTTACGTTTTTACACTACATTTAGGAGTTCGTTATAAGATGTCGCCTCAGTAGCACAAAACTAAAATATTATAAAATACCGACTCCCTACTGCATTAAGTTTCTTGTTAAATCTGTGTGAAGGTCAGTTGTCTAATCTGCTGGCGTCACAAGAATTTTACAAACGGCTACTGTAGCAATACTGGTTATATAAAGAAATTTACATGCAGTGTCATCTTTAACCGTGCTCTGAAAGTATTCATAGTGTAGCCTAACTCACATTGACATCAGAGATGTTGGTTATTTTATCTATGGTAAAAGGTATTCTGGTACTGATGAGTCGTTGGTCATGAAGACTATTTCCTGGTAAAATAACTGAAGGCCAGTCTTAGCGGCTATGGATTAGACGGTTTTGATTTGGACTATTGCTGTTTCGGCGGAGTTTCCACAGGTCAGAGATCTTCGTTATTTTATCTATGGTAAATGCTTTTACCCAACAAGAAGATTAAGTTAAGTAAAAGAGTTCAAATATAGGGTAGTGAATCAGCCAAGGTCTCAAAAATAACAAGACATTCGAGGAAAGGGCCAGGAAAATGGATATAGGCTACAACCCATGCATGAAGATTTACCAAAAGAAATCCATCAATTAATGCAAAACTGAGACACTATACCACGGTAATTAAACTAGAAGTTCTTCATACAGCAGAAACCTCGACCATCAAAGGAGCAAAACTGTTACAGAAAGAAATAACCATCCTTAGAAAGATACTAGGCTCAAGGATTATAAACGGAGAAAGATATCACAGACCCAACTAAGAACTATACCTTAAACAAAAACCCTTTAATGGACACCGTTATCAAAAGACGCCTCAGACACATCTAAAGGATGGAGGAATTAAAACTAACCAGCATCATCCACAGAGCCAACTCGCGTAAGAAATTTTTGAATAACTGTAAACACCATTACTTATATTCTCATCTCATGTTTAGGGTTGTTTTGAACTAAAGTTGTTTAAAGAAAACATAAAACAATAAAGTTTTACATAAGTTTAAATGTGTAAATCAGAGATACCCGATATTTACATGGTATTTAAGCAAGAATACGAGTTTAAAGGGCATTTTAATGAATGGATAAATAAATAAATAAATATTAGGAGTATTAGTTAAAATATAGGTCAAGCTAGGTGGCTAATGTTTATAGTGAACGAACATGAGATACAAAAATATTTTTTAAAAGATAGAAGAAGGCATATAGTCGAAATAATAAAATTATACTGAACTTTTGGAGCTAATTATTTTAATTATAGACTTTATCAAATTATTTCTATTACGTCTTATGCACAAATATGTAAGAGGTTTCTTAATAAATGTTTAGAATTTTCCAGAAAAGTGGAGAAAACTAAAGGAATAGATTGAAACGACTATAAAAGCAAAACTTTGTAAATCCTTCATATCTGAAGAATGCCTTTTACAAGTAAACAGACAAAAGCATTTCAAATATTGTGAGACATTTAAATTTTAAGGTCGAACCTTTACTGAAAGGTAGGCCTTTGAAATTACCTTCATGTCACTTACAGTACTTTTAATTACGGTACTGACTGATAATTCGGACGAAAATCAAAGTTATTAAAAATTTCTAATGTTTAAAGAAAGAGCAAAAGGGCAAAGGAAAATTACTTACGACCAATTATTAAACAAGTCAGAATTTGCGAAGAATATTTGACAGTTAGAAATCTTAGTTTAATCAAAATCAAAACGAAAGAACATGACAGGCACGGTAGAAATAGAAAATTAACGAACATTTCAGGGCAATGAATAATCTTATAACGTTTACTTGAAGACCTTTTCCTTAATTTTCTAATTTCTTTTTATTGGTGGTATTTTAGGCTCTCCTACCACGATAATTTTTCCCTTGCTTGGATTCTTCAGTTTTTTTGGATTACTTTTATATATTTCTACATGAACTGTATTACTGAATCTTTCTGAGTATAGAATGAAGTGGAGAAAAACATAGGGTTTCACAAGGAACCAGGTATAAAAATTAGAAAATCAAAGGCATCCCTACTAATCAATCCTAGCACGTTATCGAAGGAAATTAATTAAAAAAGTGCATTCCTAACGCTTTAAAGCGTCGCAGTTATGTTGACAATTTTTACTACGAAGCATTGAAGCAGGTAAGTATCGCCCCGCTAAAAACTATTCATGAATTCCTCATCGTGCGGTGGCCCATCATCGTATAAGGTTTAATACGTGCTGCGGATCTACAATAAAAATCTTGGAGAGGAAAAGAAATAAAACGCGCGCTTGGAATGGTAAGTGGGGTGATATCGGGAAGAATAGAATGTAGATGTATACAAAGGATGCTCAAAAATGCGAACGATGCGAATAGGCAAGATTTATAAATCTTTTTTTGATCAGTTTCATACTGAAAAATGCTTAATAAATGATTTAATTTGTTTTATAATTTTATCCAACCCTTAGATAAGGAAATGCAGCTCTGTTTGGAGTAACAAGAGGAAAATTGGAAAAAGTATCTTGTAAATTTATAGAATTAGGTGTAAACCCGGATAACATTTTGGATATAAACTAAAATCCGGGTTTATTGGTGAATTAACAATTCAACAGGCATAATTTCTGCTATTCTAGTCAGGAATAAAGTTAAAGCTATTTAAACAAAGTTATCTAGACGGGATGAATTTGGGTTGAATGGATAATTTCCGGATTCATATCCACAGTAATATATATTTCTGGCCACTCTGGCAAATATTCTTGCCAGGGTGGCATGCTTAAAATTAGGCCCAAGCTCATCTAAAACTCTGCCGAAGCACATAAACGTTTTAATACATTTTTGAGTCCCTTTAAACGTTTCTGAATAATTTTAGTTTTTTTGGGTCAAAAATTGCTGAAATTTAATGGTTAAACAATTATCTCATTAACAAACAATTCCGTTTAAAAGGAATAGAATACCATATTGTTGGAAAAGCTTTTCAGTCAGAACTATAAACATTGGTTTAACTTTTAGTATTCGAAATTGGAGGCGAAATACCCACATAAAATTAAAAACGTTGAGACTAACATTTAGAACGTTAACTGTTATTAGGACCTAACTTAAAATTAATTGTTGTAAATAATTTGGAATTTTGGTCTTAAACAACGCGAATTGATGTAGACTAATGTATCAAACCACTAAGGCGGAAACGATTCTTATAATACAAAATTAATATAAAAAGAAGGTATTTTACGAAAGACTTTTTTACCGAAAGTGGCACAATTTTCCTTTTGCATTTGCAAATTTAAAAAAAATTCATAAGAAGAAGTTTCATTTTGTCCTGAAGAGTTTACTTCTAAAACCTAACCTGCATTAGAACAATAGTTTTTAGTATTCACCCCAACAAAGATCCGGTTCGTTCGTATAATTTTTCCGACAGTGCAACTGCACAAAAGGAAGCAATTCCTGCCGGAGGTGAACATTTAGAGATTGCAAGCTTCAATGCACCGCCATTAAATTCCCTTTATATTTCTAAGGCTCTTGACCGTCACTATACGATCTGCATTGATATGGTGCATTAGATTTCTCGCGAGAGACACTCTTTGTTTTATTCAATGCGCGCAAAATGTCTGGTTATCTACGATTGCACTCCAGACAAAAAATATGCATTAAGTTTAATCCACGAACCCAACAAAATGACGTTTTGTTGCTTTTGTTAGTGTTAAATAAACGTGGAAAATGGAAGTTCTCCTTAATTTGAAAACAGCGCACTCAGGAATTTCGTTTTGTGGTACGTTATTTTATTTTTAACTTTAAAACCGATAAGTAACGTTTATTTGGATCTTTTTAGTAGGTTAATAGATTAATTTACAAATACGTAACTATCTTTAAGTGACGAATAATAAGATTCTATATCCACTCAAAAGTAGTGAAAGGTATTGGAAGAGTTCTTGAAATGCAGTTTTCAAAGCCATGAAAAATGCAACGGTTAACTCTATATACAAAAAGCTTCTTAAACATATCAATATAATAACGCAACCGTAACAGTTATCATCGCGGAAGACATTAAAACAAGCAAAATTTCAGTAAGAAAGGGAATTAGGCAAGAAGACACCACCTCCCCAAAGTTACACACTTTCGTGTTGGAAGTGTTTTTAAATCACTAAAGTGGGTCGAGAAAGGTATCAGAATCAACGGCAGATATCTGAGCCACCCCCGTTTTGTAGATGATATTGTACTTATTGGCCAAAATATAATGGAACTGCAAGATATGTTAGAGGAACTTCAAAGAGTATCCGCAAAAATTAGAATAACTATAAATTTAAATAAAACAAAAATCATGACAAAGGATATTGTAGATGTACGTATGGGGAATCAGATTATTGAAAATATCAAGGAATATGTTCTATCTGGGACACAGTATCAAATTGGGCAAAGAAAATCAAACTGCAGAGATAAGTAGAAGTGCTCGGATGACATGGACAGCCACGTGGACCTAAATTAATAGATATTTTAAGAAATGACGAAATTCTAACAAATTTCGAGAGGAAAATGTTTAAAACTTGCATACTACCCATAATGACATATGGGATGGAAACCATCAACACACAGGACCATTGGGCGGATGATTCTAGGAATAAATCTTAGAGATCGTGTCACAAATGAAAATATTCGAAAGAGAACGAAAGTCGCAGTTGCCATACTGGATGGGGCATATTACTCGACAGGACAATTCAAGATGGACAAGACATATTGTACAGTGGAGACTTCGCCAACATAAACGTAGTGTTGGCAGACCACAATCACGCTGGCTTAACGATATCAAAAATAAAGTACGAAGGAAGTGGCTTCAGCTTGCACAAAATAAAGAATCGTGGAAGAGTATGGGGCAGTACTATGTCCAGGAGTGGACTATGAAGGACTGTGTAGAAGAATACATATGACTTCAATGTTTATAGCTACCCCTTATAAATTTACCTTTTTATTATACTATATTTGGTTTATAGATAATGGATATTCCTACAGACATTAAATATACTTTGGACCACCTCGTCTTCTAAAATTTGCAAGGCCAAAATTGTATTTCGATGTGGTTGTGAAAGACTGAAAGGTGAACTTCATTAACAATACCAAAGATTATTTAACCAGCTGGTAATGATGTTTTAAATGATTGTCGGTTAAAGGTATTTGAAATAGAATTTTAAATGAACTGCATTCCATGCAGTATTAACCCGCATACCATTAGAACATTTTTGGGAATATGAGTTCTGGGGTCTCCTAGTAACTGACTTACCGCTATCAAATGCAATTTCTCAATAGTAAATAGTTTTTGTACATCAGTTTATTATTAATTAAATTTAGGTTCATCACTATACAACCATGTTACAAACCAACTATCAAACCATTGGTTTTGCTCAATTAAAGAAGATTAAGGCCAAACCATCTATTGGGAAGGTTATGATATTGAATCTATGGGTCGCTAAAGCGACTATACATAGGTTTTATACAATTTCTAACTAGTGTAATGATAATGTAGGCAATATATGCTGACCTAAAACACAGGCACGTTTAACAAAGAAAGAAGTAATTTTTTCTTCATGACAATCCAGTCGCCCCTCCTTCCTACGTAAAAGTTTTATTGCAATGAGAGAAACCAATAAATTCGAGTGTCAACTAGCACTTCTCGTTATTTCTTAGATTTAGCACCATATTTCTTCAATTTCAGGGGTGACGAAATAAAAGGAACTAGGATTTCGAAGGTCTTGGACAGTCAAAATCTAATGCAATGGCAGTGATATACGCTGATGGAAGGAATAAAAGTTATTTAGTAATAATGATAAATAATAAAGTATCTAGAAGAAATGAATGATAAAAGTAATTTAACAATAAACTTTTCTCATTTCTAAAATTACCATGTAGGTACTTTACTACAGAAGCTTCCTAAATAAAAAAAAATAAAAAAATACACCGAATTAAAATAGTTTTGATGTATGGCGCAAAGAGCTGGATATTAAATGAAAGAATAGAGAAAATACACAAGTCACAGAAACGAATCTCAAAAAAGGTAGATTAGAACTCATTACAGAAACATTAGGAGAAGAGTTATATATAAAAGGTAGTTAAAATCCGATACGGATGAGTTACAAGAGGTGTTATGGTATGGAATTTAGGGAAAGTATGGAAAATCGAACAAGAAACCCAGGAAGATCTGGAATAATATAGCTGAAGTACAACACAGAAAAGAGGGAAAACATGGCAGGAGGCAAGTATAATAGGTAGAAATAGCAACGCATGCCGGAATTTGTACAGCAAAAATGGCACAATACGGGAAAAGTAGACTTGGACACCAGTGGCTAGAAAAGCTTTTGGAATATGTACGATATTAACTTTAGATTCTGTTTGAATGCTATACCATACGTTTAAAATGTAAATGCTGATAAACAGCAGAACTAATTACGTCATACCAATAATAAAAGAATGCTGGGTATGGTATAGGCACATAGCACAAAAAAAGTGGAAATCAATTAAATTAAGAAACATTGAAAAGAAGTATCTAAAAACATCACAAATAGAAATAGAATAAAAAGGTAGTTAGAGAGAAACAAAGGCAGAAAAATGGAAAGATGCAACAGATTCAAAAAAGTAAAATAAAAGGAAAAGCAGGAGAGAAAACAAAGAAGGTGGGAGGAAAGGAAATAAATATAAGCAAGATAACAATAAGATAGATAGAAAGAGAAGAAAATAGGGTGGAAGGCTAGAAGAATATCGAGCAGAAAGCTAACAAACAATCATGAATATACGGGAAGGAATATGTTAGGATTTATGTAGTTACCTTAGAATACAAACAAAAATAGAAGAAAAAAGAGGAAACTATGGAAGGCAGGGCGGTTTATAAATTATATCAAACAGGTAAACATATACAAAAGACAGAAAAGTATAGAAGAAAGGGATAGTAGAAAGACTCAGGAAAATAAGAAAAAGGATCAGATTATGTAGAAAAGTTAGCTAATAAAAGAATAAGAAGATTATGAAAATATGAAGAAAATATAGAGACTGTATGCATTTACAAAGCCAGAAGGAAAACGATAGGAGAAAGAAAGCAGAAAAATGGTAAGACGCAACAAAGAAAACGAAAACAAACAAGGAAAACAGACAGAGAGAAAGAAGGGAAAAGGGTACAAGTTGGGATTAAAAAGGCCACAGAAAGTTAATCAAACAATCAGGAATATCTGAAGAGAATATATCTGAAGAGATATACGATATTGAATAGTTACATTTAGAAACAAAAACCAAGTAAAAAAGGAACGACAAACATTTAAAAAATAGGGAGTCGTAAGGAGACAGAAACATGTATAGAAAAGGCAATGGAAAAAGAATACCAGGCAGGTTAAAGAAATGAATTGTATTGAAAATCAAAATTTAAAAAAAAGTAATTCATTAATATATACGGTACGGAATTACACAAAAGCTATTAGTCCAGTGAAATTAGACATTGCTCTCCGGAAAAATTCCCGGAAAGCTGGATTTTGGTATGGACCTTGATATTGTGGTTCTAAACAAAATGTCAAAAGTCCCCATCGATCCGAGTGCCGCTAAAAGTTTCACGCAGTGTCAAAAGTCACACAACACTGTTTTTCGTGAATATCTCGTTAACGGTCACTTTTACGGAAATAATATTTATTATCAAATTTGTAGCTTATGAAATTTCCTACAAAACAGATGTAATGACTTTTATTTATAGGAGTGGCCGTTTTGGAGATAATGTGATCTACAAAGTTGTAACGAATGGTGTGCACTTCTCAACGGCATGTATGTATACGCCACGTGCACACTGTTCGTTACAACTCTGTAGATCGCATTATATCCAAAACGGTCACTCCTATGAATAAAAGACGTTACATCATTTTTGTTTGAAATTTCCTAAGCTACAAATTTGATAATAAATACTTTTTCCATAAAAGTAACCGTTAACGAGATATTCGCGAAAAACCGCGTTGTGTGACCTTTAATCCTGCGTGAAACTTTTAGCGGCACTGTGATCGATGGGGACTTTTGACATTTTGTTTAGAACCACAATATCAAGGTCTATGCCAAAATCCAGCTTTCCGGGAATTTTTCCGGAGATGGGACTTTTGTTTGTCTAATTTCACTGGACTATAGTATTATTTTTAAATAAACATTTTTCAAACAAAAAGAAACGTGGATTAGGCTTACTGCAGACACCACGTACAAAAAACTCAGCTTGTATTCTACCTCGAAGGTAGAAGGTAGTGTGGAAAGGAGTGCACGTTTCGTAAGAAAAATAAAGATTACAACTCTGTAGATCGCATTATCTCCAAAAGAGTTACTTCTATGAATAAAAGTCATTACATGGTTTTTGTAGGAAATTTCCTAAGTTACAAATTTGATAATAAACATTTTTTCCGTAAATGTGACCGTTAACGAGATATTTACAAAAAACCGTTTCTTGTGACCTTTGACCCCACATGAAATTTTTAGCGGCACTCGGATCGATGGGGACTTTTGACATTTTGTTTAGAACCACAATATCAAGGTCCATACCAAAATTCAGCTTTCCGGGAATTTTTCCGGAGATGGGCTTTTATTTTGTCTAATTTCTCTGGACTATATGCATTTATAAGGAAGAGAGTTAAAATAGAGGTAAGAATGCAAAACTAAGAAAGACAGGAAAACAGGAAATTGTAAAGCCACAAAAGAAGCCAGAGATGAACAAAAAAATAAATAAAAAGAAGGAAAAACAGGAGAAAAGAATGGTGAAATAAAAAATGAAAGGTAGAAAGGAAATTCGAAACGAATAGAGGCACGATAGCAGAAAATATTGTAACAGGGTAGCATAGATAGACTGAAAGAAGGCCACAGAATTAAAGCAGAAATAAAAGAAAGCTTTAAATCAATAATATTCTCACCTCCTCTAATATTTAAGCATACATTTCATGCTTTGCCTCCCTAGATTTTTATAATTTCTAATAATAATTTCATCACAATAGTTTGTGTGACGAATAGTTAAAAAAAAACTATACCTAATTGAACTAAAGTAAACAGAGATACTAAAAGCTTCGCCGGCAAGAGAAAGGGTTAGAATATTTTTCTTTATCGCACGCTGTACTTCTTCCTTCTTCCTGTTATGGCTGAAGCCGGGGCTAATGGCTCATAATTATGAGTTCTGTGAGTTCTATTTACACGTATGCCGGGCAGGAGGCTAAACCTAACCCGTCGAAAGGGCTGACCAAGATCGACACCGCAGTGTTGCGTAGTATAATAACCGGGATTGTCAACGTGACGTGCCCTTTGCAGCACAACCTCTAAAATTCCGGCGGGGAAATCGCCGGTCTCGAGAATCGTACCCGAGGTGCCTACGTGAGAGACCGAGGCCTTTTACACGTGGCTATTTAATACAATTACTTATACTTATTTTTAGTTGGAGTAATGCATTGACAGAGGTTTACAAATATAGGATGGCTATGTTTATCTAGCCCAAACTGAAGCATTGCAGTTCCACCACAATCTAAGTTAAAAGTAAATTCCTTTATTTAGTAGAATTCTCAATTTAATTTTAGAATATCTTAATTGAATCAAAAACGCAGATATTACGTATATTTTCATACCGGTTCAAAACAATTTGGTATAGAAATCTATCCAAACAACGACTCAGATGAAAACATCCGAATTTAATTTCGATATAAAAATAAAAGCATTCACGTCGTTGGAGGTGACCTAAACCGCAACATTTTATTAAAAACCGTGTTAGAGAATGTTGCAATAGGTTTTTATATGGTAGATTGTATCCATTATAGCTGTAGTTATAGGGGAGTTATAATGGCGCTATCGAAGCTGCTCATTGCAGCAAATGATTCAATTTATGTCACCGCTGAGAAAAACATCACCTGTGCCTGAAAATGTCGAGATCTCCCTTGTCGCGAGAAAAATGCATGCCGCCGAGGTCGAAATTACAACCCCTGCACTTGATAAATGGCGTGTACACTGATAAGAAGGATTTTGTAAAAACTTTTGTTAGATACTGCACAAAGTTCTTCGGGGCTTTAAATTCAAGTTTTCTTTTCCAAGTTAAGCGACTTACGTCTATGTAAAGAACCATGGGAAGTTCGGATTCTTTTATATGAACTTTTTAAGATGAATAATTATATCAGCGATTTAAATAATGGTTAAATAACGAGACTTTTTGGAAAATTTTTTTAATATAAGAAATTACAACGGTTTTAGGAACTCAACTCGTCGAAATCTGCGTTTTAAGAGCAAAAGTTAAACGGTGATATCGGGCAAGACCGAATATTTGTGTTACGTAATAGTTTTTGCCCCCACGTAAGAGTTGTTTGTTGCCAAAAGCAAAAGGCCAACTTAATACTTTAATGTGTTTTTGTGGCACGTATACATCCCGAGTATAGGACAAATAAAAGATAGGGAATCAAACGTTTTTTGGTGAAATAGCTGAATGCTTCTGTATTTACTTTTATTTTGTACTAATAAAAAGCTATTAAGGTCGGTATTTTTAGGAAAAACAAACAAGAATCTCTCGCCCTAATGGACGTATAAATGGAAGGGCGAAAAAGCGGTTAATCGGATTAAAGGATAAACATTTTAGCAGAAACATCTAAATTAGTTTACTTTTTCCATAAAAGATTAAACCGGCAAAAATACTTTTCAAAATAGATTTAACCTTGCTAATTCCTAAAACAGCAATTCGTTATGTAACGTGAAAACATTTACACGTATTACACAAATTTAAAATTTAAAACATCCCTAACGTTATATAAAAATGTACGTCCACCCCCTCAGAAATGGAGAATATTAGTCTTCATTTATTTGAACGAACTAAGTGTACACGTAATATTAAATTAAAGCAAGACCGAAATGAAACAGGAACTTACCAGATTCGAAGGCAATTTCGCTTAGGAGAATCCATTTATTGGCGAAGAACAGTCTAATTTTGACAAATTTCCCTGAACGCCCTCGCAACTGCACCGTGATGTTGCGTGCAGATTCGCGGCTCCGGTCTGCAGGAATTTCTTCTCGTATTGGAATTGGCTGGAATCTTTCACCGTCTAAACTAAACCATACTTCAACTCGAGAAAATATCTGTAATAGAAATAAAAAGTTGTTATGAAATTGATTTAATACTGCTAATCTACGGAACTCCAGTTATTACAAAAATGTCATCTCTTTTTACTCCAATCGCTGAAATCGAAAATCAACAAAACGTTGGCTGACTTTAGATTCTTAGATCTATTATAGAGAATCACTGAGATTTTCAGATATTCTATGCATAAAGCTTTGATGATTTACCTTTGTTCAGTTTTCCACAAAACAAAAGGAGTTTTCTGAAAATAGTAAAAACGAAGTTGGTACTTTCACATTAAATGCAAATTTGGAATTAACTATGTTTTAAAACAAATAACAAGCGCGGAAGTTCAGCATATTGTAACGGGATACCTTATTGGAAGGCCAGCGTCCGGAACTATGATGCTAGCCAACTCTGTGTCAGCATTTCGGCAAGTCAAGTCGAGTGAAGCCAAGTCAAGTAGCGAAGATTACGCTCCCCGAGAGGTTTCAATAAATATCAGTGATATAAATAAACATTCAGTGCAAATAAGTTAGGCAATCAGTTTTGTTGTTTTGTTATTGGAGTTATTAAGTTTAAAGTAATGCAGACAGACTCCGAGAACGATTTTGTGAAATCGTTTCTGTAACTGTAATGGGGTTGAATTACGTAAATAATACTAACTTAAAACATTGCCCTAAAATAATTCGGATCCTTGATTATACATATGAAGCCTATTAAAGTTTCAATCTCATCGAGGAAATCTCTCAATATTGAACTCAATATTTAAATATGAAGTTATATTCCATACAGATACGAGTCCAGTTGAAAATTTTCAGAATATATCCACAATAAGGTTAAATCGAACTTCAAAGTCAAACTTTGATCTTTGCCCCGCCAAGTTATCGTCTATCGAAAACACCTGACTTCAAAAGTTTAGGCGGTCTGCTAAGCGGATCAACACTGCCCGGCTGCGTTGAAAGTTGGAAGGATTAAAAGAGTTAGATGGAAACTCACAAACTACTTGGCCAGTGCAAAATGCATTGCTTGTTCAAACAGTTTTTGCAATTAAAAGAAGAAAAGTTATTTTTAGATAATTTTTAAATTACTTCAAGCGCTTTCAGCAAATGGATTATCGTTAAAGGAAGAGGAACAAAGTTTTTCAGTTGGAAAGTTTCCACAAGTTTACTTTTATATTCGTTTTATTAGAGGAATGTAGTTGTATTCGTAAGTAAATACTTTAGAAATAAATTTTCAGCATAACAGAATTTTCTAGAAGCTTTAATACTTGTAAAACCACATAAATGGTTTATTAGAGCTAGAAAAAGAAATTCGGAATAAGGAAAGCATACTCATTTAAATATTTGAATTTATCAGAACCTTCGACTTCGAAAAACATGTTTTACTAGAATTAGAGAAAAACAGACACGATACAACTGAAAGAAAAATGAAGTAACTGCATTACAGCAAGAAATAGCAAACAAATGTAATTTTAAGACAGAAGCAAGCACGAATGAAGACATCATCAGATTAACAGTTTAACAAATTATCTTCATTAAATTGATAATGACAGGCATGCTTTGGGGAGGTTACCTACACGCAAAGCAATTCCCTGATGATTTGTTGCATTCGATTAGTGATATAAATAATTTTATGTAAACACGCATGGTTATCAAAAAGAGGGCTGTAATTAAGATTAAGGGAAAGCAGATAATGTATTTCAGGATAATTACCAAAAGGGAGATTTGGACATCAATGAGTTTCGGTTGTTAGTATTTTACTCAACCTTATTTGCTTTGCATCTTCATCGATTTATTTAAAATTTAATTACAGTCAGGATTTGAATCTATGTCTCACTGTGTACAAAATTACAATTACACCCTGCAATACGATATTATTACTGTGCTTTTAGCTTTTGTAAGACGAAATTTACTATTGGAAAATTAATAAAAAATAAGTTGCATTTCAGAAGTGACGGGAAATATTTTTCAAGAAAAATCTGTTATGAATGCTAATTAAAGGAAACACCTCGTTGAAGGTTTTTTATTTCAGCGATATAAAAAGAAAATAAAGTTAAATTTAATTCTCACTCGCTTGGAAACATAATTGGAGATCAATATGGGCGAGAAGGAGTTTGCATATTCGCCAGATATTTTTCAAACTATAATACGAAGAAGCCGTAAAATTTCCGCTTGCATTGTAATTAAGACTCTAAGGGATTGAGTTTGAAACCGTCATGAAAACAGCGAATCCATTACTTCATTTCAAAGTATTGTAAAGAGAGCTCGCTTTGTCTACCTGTTTTTCATAAAGCGTTTTCTGTTATTGATATTTTATTCTCTTGGTGGAACGAAGCGAATGAAATGTATTCTATGCTTCGGTTTACGTCAGTTTTCGAAAATGTTCTCCGAGGTGGGATTTCCAGACGTTACTTTATAATGAGGTGTTTCTGCATTCAAATGCGGGACGCTTTTATAACATAAAAGCTCCTACTTTTTCTTAATTGTAAAGGAATAAATCATAAATTTATTTTCGTTATTTCTTTTTACGTTTGTAAATTTAATTAAAAATTTCTGTTGCGGGTTTTTTTTCGTTCCACACCGATGTTACGAAAATATGAATATGTTCCCTCTAATTCCCAGTTATGCTTTTATGTTTGAACTTTTACCAAACTGGCTTCATTTTATATAAATAAAAGCAAAAAAATTAATTAGCTACTTGCTCGCCTCCAGTTTTTCCTCTGCAGAATTGGGAAAGCACTCGGACGAAGAGCAATCAATACGATGTATACACACGTGGGAGTTTTAATAAAATTTTTGTTTGTACACTTACTTGCCGTGAAATAGCGTTCCTGTTGGGCAAATGAAATGAAACTGCTCTTTTTTTAACTATACATGTATGATTGGTATGATTGGGAGTTGTTAAAAACCTTATTTAAATATAAATTTTGGTAGCAGGTAGATACTCTCCTGTGATCCCGATAGAAGATAGATCTACTTCAGAGATGCGACCCTGTCCATGTGAGCCATGATTATCTCCCATTATCTTACGGCGGGAAACCTCATATTTCATCACCAACCAATATGTTTCCATCCCCAATATCCCTGTCGCTAATAGTCACCAACCCGTCTGGTCACCGTGGTGAGTCATGGCCAACTACCCCTAATACAAAAGTAAAATGGCCCTCAGTCTCCAGCGGCTCCACTTTCCTGGGCAGTAGTAGGAACGACTGAAAAGTAGAGGGTGCGAAGAATACCTGGGTTAAAACAGCAAGCAATTAAAATGGACATAGCAGCGTACAGATTTCTGAACAAGGCTGTTCGAACTTGAAGAAGAGTTGAAGCACATCAACTGGGATGTTTTGGGACTTTTTGAGGTTAGAAGAAGAAGTGAAGGCTTAAAACTCGAATCAGGAAGTGTTCTGTATTACAAAGGTAAAGAAAATGAGACTCTGCACGGCGTCGGCTTTCTTATAGTAAACAGGCATGTAGACAAAGTAAAACAATGCTTAGGAATCTTAGAGAGAGTAGCACTTATCATTATAACTACATATTAAAAAAACATTAACTTGAAAGTAATACAAGTCTATGCCTCAGCAAAGACGCATACCGACGAAGAGGTAGAGGAGTTTTACGAACAACTAACAAGCATTGACTTTAGTGCAAAACTGCAACAAAATTTGACGAAACAGAAACCAGAATTAGAAAATTCGGATACGAACAAGGAAACACACTCATGAATTATATAGAAACAAATATCCTTTATACCATGAACTCCTTCTTTCAAAAGAAGTCGCAGAGAAAGTGGTAGGTTTTTCCAAGCGGATCCACAAATGACTATATTTTTGCAAAAGAAAAAGATATAGTATAAGACATTACAGTTTTTAATCGGGAGTGGCCATCGTTTGTTTCGAGCTGAAATAAAAATTAAGTCTAAGCAAGACAAGAACAAATTCAAGCCATCCACTCATAGAGCAGACACGGAAGTATTGAAAACGAATAAAAACAATATACCTTATAAATCACCTAAGTGATCACTGATCACAGAGGTTTAATACCTAAAAGAACACAACTATCAGAAGATAGCGCCAAAGACCAAAACATAAAAAATCAAAAATCAGCCAAAAATCTCGAGAACTGTTGAAAAAGCGCAGACAATTCTTAAGAAAGAACGAAAGAGACACAATAGAATTCAAAGAACTGAATAAAACAGTTACGACGCAGATCAGAGGAGACCTTAAAAGACATCAAGAGAATCGCATAGAATATTATAGAACGAAATAGTAGTCTTACCGGAATGAAAGTGAGACTGCCCAACAAGAAAATAGTGAAGACCAGAAGAGATCCAAGATAATAAAAATTACTGAAAAATACTATAAAGATACAGCTCCAAAGAAAATCCACCATGAAAATCAATAGAAATTTGTTAAGAAAATTATTAAATGTTAACTCAGGGGACGTGCCAGCTATTACCAGCGAAGAAATAGAAAGAGCCCTAAAAAACCAAACCAAACAAAGCTACAGGGGATGATGCAATATTGGCAGCGTTTCTAAAAGTAGGGGGAACAAAGTTATAGACTACCTAAAAATTCTGTTCAATAAGTGTTTAATGGATGGTAAAATACCTTAGCAATGGAACGACGTCAGAACGATATTAATAACTATACAAACATTTTTCCTTATTTAGCTAAAAACTTAAAATACCATTAAGAAGGGACACTGCCAAAAAAATCTATGGACTACTCGTATTGCTAAAAACGTTCGCATTTTCTAAAAATATGGAAATTTGAAGCATTTATACCATTTATTTATTAGACCAGAACCCTACCACATATAAATAGTTTATGATGGGAAAGTTTTTCCTATAATAATTATATCTAAATAATAAAGTAATAATATAATATCGCACGTAAACGTAAATTTAAAAATAGGTTCATTAATAGCCTGCTTTTCTAAACTGAGACATCTCAATCAAACTGTAGCTGCCAAAGTTGTAGGGTTACTAAAAGATGATTAATTGTTTTGAACTGCGGAATAGATACCAGCAGGAAACTGGAAATCTATGTAGAAGACCTGGCGGAGGTTCAATACAAGAAAGGCCCTTTGTGGAGGCCGCTTGTTTATCAACTGATTAGGTTTGTCGTGTTTCCGCTAGAAATTATATTCGAAACGCTCTGCAGGGAATCGAAATTTTGAATCATAGTTATCGTAAAAAATGAAAATTTACTTCATAATTATGTAACAAACCGCGTTAGAGGATAGAATGAAGAAAAGTCTGATTAAAATGGGATACGAAACGTTGTTCTTTTGATTCCTTTTCTGATGAGCTGAGGTTTTACCTAATTAGTCGCTTTGGCAGAATTTGTTGTGGCAAGCACTCTCCATAAAGGTTTACTGAAGAAATTGATAGGTCTGGAAATGGATTTGTCATGACTTTTGGGCCTCACTGTTTTTGCAGATGTAAATACCCAGATACATAAATGTACTACACATTTGACCATGGATAAAAACCGTTGATTCATATTTGAACAACCTAACACGAGAGCTCGTAGTGCATCTGTTACAATACCTTCGTTCAAAGTAAATTACAGTGCCGCAAGGACTATTTTTAGTCCTAAACTTAAACTTAAATTCTTTAGAAAATCATTGAAGGGCTAACGGCGGTACTTTTTACAAGAATGGAATAATGCTCCTTACTTGAATTCTAGGTCCAAAGTCTCTTTCTACGATAATTCATCATCAAAAGACCTTTATTGATTTTTCAACCCCTTTTAAATTCTCTTGTCGCTGTTTTCTTCTAAAACATAATGAATAATATAGAGTTTCGTATGAAAATTTGGCTTTTAACTTGGATTTGAAAAGGAAAAAAAAACAAATTCATCACCAAGGTAATGTGCAGAATATGAAGGGCGCTGAACCATAAAAATGTCTATTTCCATCACGCATTTTGACCAGCATAATCTTACTGTAACAACGTGTTGTATGGGTGGGATACCTTTATATACAAAATAGAAAAGGATATTCATGGACGGTAAAATATGGCTTTTAAAATTATGAGACATTTAAAGAGTGAAGAAAACGACACAGCACAGATGAATATAATACCCTGTAACATCTGGTTAAATTATTACAAGGCCTATAGTTTTCGAAAGAGCTCATCGAAACGGAATATAAATAAGAAACCACGAGAACAGAAACAGACTCATGAAAATTAAAGAACTAGACGATGCATCACAATACATTAAAAATAGAAAGGCCGCCGGTGCGGATGGAAAAGCAGTGAACTTATTAAATATGCCTCAGAAGAAGTAAAAATTAGACCTTCACGTCTGTTGAACATCTGTTGGAACTCCCATACCATCCCCAAGAATAGAAATTAGCCATGATGAAACCTGTCTTTCAAAAGGTGACAATTGCCGAGGAAGAAGCATCTTAAATACTTCATATATGCAAAAATGTTAGCCAAATGACTTCAGAACATAATAGATCGGGGCATACTATAAGGACAGACAAGGAAAATAAAGGTTATGTACTGACAACATATTTATTGCAAAACAAATAACAGAGAATAGTTATTTACTGAAGGGTCAGGAAAATGATCCATTACTTACGAGGAGCCACAGTAAAATACGAGGCACTCTGTGCCGAGTATTTTACAGGGATCCGAGTAAAGTAAGACATTTTACTGACGAGCCGTGTATTAATTTTTTTCTGAAACCCACAATTATAATAAAAATTAATATTTATTAATTTAATAAATTGAATGGGCGATTATCTACGTACCTATCTAGTAGTACGTTTTTCTGTTTCTAAGGTAATAACAGATATAAAAATAATGTCCGTTTCTAAGGTGACAGATATAAAAACAATGTGTAAAAGTTTTCGTGACTAACTAGTCAAGGAAATGCAATTTTCGCGCCGCATTTCCGGAGCGAAGGTAGTACTTTCGCTCCGGTTTCAGAAAAACTATATTATAGCTGCCGACAAAATATTTCGCGATAAACTACGGAAAATAATAAAGAAACGATGCATACCTATGCATCTAATTCAGATTATCAGAAATATTTTCACTAAATCAAAATATGTATGTATGACGATAGAAACAATCTAGAAAATACTAACCTTGGACTAAGATAGAGATATAGCAAGCCCAGGATTTTATTTAATCTCTATTTAGACGAGGCTGTGAGACAGTGTTACTAATACAAACATACTCGTATATGTGTGTTACGGGCAGAGTCTGCAGGGTGTGCAGAGTTAGCACTGCCCCATTTCATATACTGTACTTGACATAGCGTGTTGGGAGCGGCGTTTATTGGAGGTTAGAAGTAGAGAAAAACAGTTTTATTAAATAAAAACACAAACTTCGCTTCCTCCGACAGCGGACATTGCCCATACACTGCTGACTCTGCAACCCTGCGGACTCTGCCCGTAACATATACAGACAATCTAAACAAAGAAAAATATGTAGCGACTTTCCTATTTGTAGATGACCAGCTTGTAGCGGCAGATTAAATTACAACAAATAATGGAAAACTACAACCTACAGGTATCCACTAATTAAACAAAAGTAATGGCTTTTTGTGGTAACCAACCCATCCGCTCGAAGATTATACTAAGTGAGAAAACAATAGAACAAGTAAACAGTTTTAAATTTCTAGGTTGTTTAATATCTAATATCTGGGAAAAATAGATATACATAAAAAAATTGAAAACTGCAATTATTACAATGGCATAATAAAGAGGATACTCAACAATAAAGGACGACCAGAAGCAGTGATGAAATTTTACAAAGTTACAGCAGTCCCAAGTGTTATTGTGGTGAATGCTGGACAACTACTAAAAACCATGAGCAAATTTTAACATCATAAATTCAGAAATGGGGTTTCTACGATGAGTTGCTGGATATAATAGAAGAGATATGAAAAGAAACCATGATTATAAGATAAAAAAGAAGAGTTGTACATATTCAGTATTATGGGCGAAATAAAAGAGTATAGACAACAACAGAAAGAATACGTAGAACAAATGGAAAATATAAATAAGGCTACCTAAGATATACGATCGATACAGAGCAAAAGGAAGGTGAAATATAGGAAGACCAAGAAAGAGATGTGAAGAAAAGATATAGAAATCGTAGTGACGCAACGGAACTAATCCAAAGCATGACGGAGAAGGAGAAGAAGAACATTTTGTAAAGTAGTTATCACCAAGTTAAGTTTTCAAAGGTTTATTGCGGAGTTATACCTGAACCCATTAATTTACCTGATATTTACAGGTTGCGTTTACTTTTATAGGAAAACAATGTTATCACTGATGCCTTTTGATTACCAAATATGTCACCCATTACTTTAAAATCTAGCAAGTTACCTAAACATTTTGAGAATTGATACGTCTTAGCTATAATATACCTTCCTTTTTTCTACCGAAACCTATGCTGATGACCTGTTAATAAAACCACATTGGGAGTTCTGCGAGCTTTCCTAGAATGCATTCTGAGTAGGAAGTTACGCCAACTCATTAATGCGAGGATTAAAAGGTTTACTCGCAGTATTGCGAGGTAAACGGTTGTTAAAGCTGTTGGCAATCGGGAGTACTCTCCGAAGAACGAGGGAGCGCATGGCTTTTTATAAATTTCAGTGGGGATTTTGCTGGTCTCAGGAAGAATTGAACCTGAGATGTCTGACTGAACGATTGAGATTCAGCGGGGATTTTGCTGGCCTCAGGAAGAATAGAACCTGAGCTCTACCGAACGATTGAGACCTTGGCCATGCGGCTATTGATCGTCATTCTAATAAATAAATTTAATAACTCTGGTGTGTAAGAAAATGTTGGTATTGTATAGATATAAAAGCAAAATATGTATAATAACTAATAACAATAATGGTGGTATCAGGGAAAATTTAATTAAATTAGGAAGATTTAACATCATTAAGTGAGTCTTTTCTAATATATGGCATTTACACAGTTTTGAAATACTGTTTTTGATATCTACCATTCCTTTCTTCACTTCTTTGGCTAAAAGAAACCTAATGAAAATCGATCTCAATAGAATCATCGAACAGAAAAACTGCGAAAAAAGAAGACAAAAGGTCTCAAAGACAAACATCTCAACAGTTTCCCAAGAATTAGAATTTCTTCAAATTTAGTTTATATGCTGAACTGTATTTAACAATATTTTAAGCACATATAAATTCACTTTGGATTTACTACTGAAAGTTTAGGCGTTTCACAAGAAAAACTGCTTCAGGCATTATTAAAACTTTTACGAATATCTGGAAACCATGTATACATTTTGAAATAGGTAAATTTGAAATTATAACCAAAATTATTGAGACCATCCATTGCGGATACTTGTAGTGAGTTGGGTAATAAGTAAAGATGAGTAAAACTAGAAGTCTTTCCCACTTGTTAACTAAATAACAAGTGGGAAAGACTTCTAGTTTTACTCATCTTTACTTTTGAAATTATAGATATACATAAGTAATACATATACAGGGTGGTGACTCGAACACCCGAACATAGGGATTTAACATGTAAAATCATATTTTCATAATTTCCTGCTTCCCTAATTATTTTAGGTAAAAAAGCTTCAAATAAAAGTTGTAGAGCATAAAATCCTGCATCTGAATCAACAAACAAAATTAATTTTTCGTGCCTTGTAACCTCAGAAATTAGGTATGAAACTGACGTAAATCACCCCAAAAATAGCGATAGCCATGGAATTCAAACAAAAATTAACAAATGTTAACGGTTTATCTGTCAAATTCCATGGTGGACGGAAAATTTAAAAGATTTAAATTCGTGTTTTTTTAATATTTTTAGGACCGTGGTGTGGTGCAAACCTAATCCAGATCCAATTTCTCTAAGGCTCACATTTGGATTATTTGATACCGCAGCTAATACATTGATTTCGTTAGCGTTATGATCTTCAGCTTCAATATCTTCTTCTGGTGCAATATTTATTTGTTTTTTAATACAAATCTTGCAAGGGCGAACACTGACCCATATTTTGTTTGATTATTGATGATGGTATGGATTGTTGATGTTGACGGAATTGGTATATGACGATATAAATTCGCAAATAGATCTCGCACTTGTCTTATACTATTACCACTGTAAAATAACTTTAAAAATTGATTTTTTTCACTTATTGTATAATTTTTGGCCATATTTTCACTTTAACAGCAATTACAAGTAATAATAAAAATAAACTAATGCAGCGTAACTTGACAGATAAACCGTTAACATTTGTTAATTTTTGTTTGAATTCCATGGCTATCGCTATTTTTGGGGTGATTTACGTCATTTTCATACCTAATTTCTGAGGTTACAAGGCACGCAAAATTAATTTTGTTTGTTGATTCAGATGCAGGATTTTATGCTCTACAACTTTTATTTGAAGCTTTTTTACCTAAAATAATTAGGGGAGCAGGAAATTATGAAAATATGATTTTACATGTTAAATCCCTATGTTCGGGTGTTCGAGTCACCACCCTGTATGTAATAAAATATTAGTTTCTCAAAATTTCAGAAGGAATAAACTTTTCGCTAAACTGTGGTTATTCGGATAGGTATTTATCGCGGGTTACCTAAGGAGAAAACAATTAAAAATTGTAGATGTAAGTATGTAAAGTATTTCGTATCTTAAAATGCTTAAATTCACAATAATTACCAAGTTTATTTTCATAATGTAAAAACGTTTCCAAAAATTAATCGTTCCACCTCGCGTATATGGACAATTAAAATTTCAACAAAAATTCCATGTTCAAATAAAAATCCTTTTCAATTAATTTCGAATAACTGGAATTTTTCTAACTACACACAAAGTATCCCAGGTAAACGTTATCACTTTAATTTAAAAATTCTCTACATGCCATTAACTAAATGTTTGCAGGTACCGCACGTCATATTGATATACAGTTTTTTCCTACGTTTTGTAGCAAAGCGTTAGGGTTTTCGGTAACTGGAATTAATCCGTATTGTACCCAGGAGTACACATCATAAAGGCAATCCTACCCCTGTTTTACATCTGAAGTTCTAGGAGGCAAGATTATATTATTTATAATATACGCTAACCGCTAGGTATTAAACTATATATTTGGCAGCTTATTCAAGCTTCTGCCCCCAGAATATTAATATTAATCTGGCACGTAGCTTGTCGGCAAAGTCCTGGATTATCATGTTTACAACATTGCTCTATTTGAATGGTTTCCAGAATTCTAAAGCTAATTATGACATAAATACTCGAGAGCACGTTTAGAATTACTAGGTTTCCTAAAAAAACTTCAGAATAACCCTACGTTAAATGATAACGAGGCAAAACTATAATTATAGAATTACTACCGTACGTTTCCACTGTTTAGAGTATAAGTTTAAGTTCCAATTTGTTTCTGTATATGGGATATTTCTCAAGTTATTTGATGAATTAATAGGCTTCGAGCTGTCAATAATTTACTTATTATTTAACTGATTTTAGTAAAATTTCAGTTTGCCATAAGAGCAATATTGTATATAACACTGCGATCAATTTTTCCTGGGTCTGGGCAATTACAAAAACCGGTTAAGTTAATGAAATCAAGGTATTCTAAATAGAGGGAGAATTAGTGTAAGTAGAATGTGGTTAGACTACTTTCGAATTTTAACAAAACATTCGTGCATTAATTTGTTCGTATTATTGTAAACCGTCCTAAATTTTTAAAAGGTAAATCTGAGTCGATATTTCAGTATAAGTTTAAGTAAAAGTGTAGTTTAAACACGTCTAAACTGCAACTTAAGTTAACGCATGCTATACTTAAGTGGTGACTTAAGTTGATTTAAGTAAGCTAAGCTTTATAAGTACCAGTGTATGCGTCGGAGGCATTAACAATTAGGAGGATCAATGACACCTTAGAGTAGTTCTCCTGGTGCATGTTATGGATTTCTTGGAGGGTCAGACGTAACAATGTGTTCATATCACAGGAATTACATCTCCAAAAATAAAACCTCGGTCCTAAAATACTTCGGACGTCTAATAAAAAGAAAAAATGTTGGGGAATTCGGTAGATTGGTAATACAGGCAAAAAAATGCAAGGAAAGCGCCTCAAAGAACGGTTAAGACATGATTACGTACGTACGATATTCGATAACTTTGCATATCACAACTCCCTAAACTGGAGGAAGTATTAGGTAGAATATAAAGTGTGTTTAAATCTGTACTGAAATGTCAATTCTTAATTTAGCAAATTTTACTAAAATTAGGTATAATTCAATAAGATAAAATAAACCGCGAAACTGCTTAATCAGAAAAAATAAATTCCAACATTATAAAGTAATTTTAAATTTCTTAACCCTTTAAATAATCCACCCCTTTTAAATGCTTCCTATAAGTGCTCAAAACAGAAAATCCCCCTTTTAACAAACAACAGATTAGTGGGCCAGGCCTCTGTTTTGGTTTACAAGTTAGAAAAATATTTAGGAAAGGTTGTGTCCGCAAGAAAACTATCGAAGCTCAAAAATATAATGAAGTATAAAATTACACTCCAGATTAATTGCAACCCTCCTTTGTAATCTTTGACCTGTCCTAAGACTACAGTAATTTTCTACTGAATCGTTTTTTCCATACTTATGTAGGTTGTATTGAATGCGAAATTTTGTGCAGGATTTGACCAAGCTTACATTACACAAGAATACATGAAACAAACATCTTATGTAATATTTCAAGCATAAAGTTTGTAAAATTGTGTTTAAAAGGTAATGGTATGGGCACTAACGCTCCGCGTAGAAGCTTGGCCGGCAACATGGAGGGTTAAAGCCTCCCAAGTCGCTTCTCATACGCTCATTCCTCGATTGTTTCGCACGCTATACATACGGGGTGGTGTAGGATGCACCACGCTTTCAACAACCGCCTACCTTCCCTGCTTCACCACTGTGTTTCGGTTTCTAACTATTTTCAGCGACCGGGTAGGCTATCCACCGAATGTTCGACTCGAGTTTGACCCTGAGACGGTCCGCGCCATAATGGAATAGCTTAACCACTCACCTACTCCGAAAAAATTGTGTTAAAGTTAATTACTCGTATTTAAATCTTTTACCATTTTTGGTAAGGCCACCGTTTATTGTAGTGCCGGTTCACTAGCTTAAATGTTTTTGACTAACAAATGTTCATACCTGAAATTTTCACGGTTTTTTAATGGCAAGAGCACCTTGTAAAATGTGCTTACATAAAATTAAAATGTGGTTAAAGAAGGGTTGTATTGAAAAAATATCAGTTTACCATGTATTTCAGCCTAATTTAGCCCAGGGGTACGTTCTACGATTAACATAACATACAAACACAAAGATGCATCAGAACAATAATATCTGCACCACAAGGTGCATTAATTGATACGAAGAAATATATATTCTTCTTACTACCATTTGATTTAATAATCACATGGGGTGTGGTTTATTATCTACTATACTTGAGCTCATCGGCTTATTGTGGCCCCCTAGGATTTACATCCTACAGATTGGCTCTATCAATGAAGTCTAGAACATATCTGCAGGGTACTATTAAATACACCCCAAAATAACGCTGTCTTACGACTCCTAACATTGGGCATTCGGTGCCTGCTGAGCTGGTATTGTCCTGTTAGCAGTTCAACCACCTTTCTTATTTTTTCCTTGCTTAGAAGCAGTACAGCAGTAGTTCTCTTGCTGTGACTTTGGAGTGACTTCTGAGAAACATCCGCGATTTCCTTAGTCCCTGCCCTCCCTCTGCAGTGTTCTTCTCGTAATCGTTCCTTTAGCAACTCCCTTACGTTCACATATGTTAACCCACATGTTAGTTCAGGTCCGATTAAGGGGTTTTCTACTCCCAATTTTGAAAGCTGATCTATTTTTTCATTCCCTTCCACATTTTGGTGACCTGGCATCTCATGTTCAGCCAGTGCAACCAGTGCTTCAAGGCATTCTAGAACTACTTTAGATTGGATCTTAACTGCTGCCACAGCTTTTGATGCAGCTTGGATGCTCGACCATATGTATATATTGGTCGATTCTCATAGCCTTTCTGTAGCATAATGTTTGCATATGCAGTAATAGCAATTACTTTCACATATAATGCTGAAGAAAATCTACTCAGGTTGACAATGGTACTTTGGAACTTAGCCTGTTTAATTCCATTCGAATTTTTAAAAAGATCTGAGTATGTAAAGTTCAGCCTAACATGAGTAGGTACATCCAATAGTTCACAATGAAAACAAACAGAAAGTATTTCTGAACAAGTTGCTGAAAGTGCCAATTTGGACATTAAAATAAATACAAACAAAACTAAAGTTATGGCTATTTATCAAAATGTACCCCAAGATTACATATAATAGTATCCAATTACAGCAGAGACCAAATGCCTACAATCATCTGATAGACAATAGGATTGATTGCGAATCCGAAATAAAAAATAAAAATAGAGTTAGCTCAAAAGCCGATCGTCAAACAACAGTCCTATTTTTTGCTTTGTCTCTCAAGTTTGGTATGTTCATGTGTTGTAAATCTTTTCTGATTTCATCGTACCATCTCGTCGTTGGTCTTCCAGGTGGTCTACATTCATTAGGTTTCCATTGTAGCATTAGTGCTATTGTTTTGTCGTTTTTGCTTCTCAGAACATGTCCAAGCCATCTGATACGTTGTGCTTTAATAAATTTCTTGGTTTATTTCGTTGTTCATCTTTGATCGTATCTCACCTTCGTCAGTACTTTTGGGTCCCATTATTCATCTTAGAATTTTTCTTTCAAAAGTTCTTAGATACCCTTCTCTTTTTTTGTGAGACATAGTACTTCAGATGCGTAAGTTACTATCGGTCTTATTGTTGTGTAATATAATCTAAGTTTGACACTCTTGCTTATAATTTTGCTGTGTAGTATTTTTTTGTTGCTGTAGAATGGCTTATTCCCTCTGATTATTTTTTTAAATATCGTACTCAGTTTCATTTTTGTTGCTTATTTGTACCCCTAGCTATTTAAAGGTCTTGACTTCTTCAAATGTAAAATTGTCTATCCTGATATCTTGTTGTTTCCTATAGTTCCTTTGAAGGCACATGCGTTTTGTTTTCCTTCCGTTTATGTTCAGTACGAAATTTTTAGCTGCTGCTTGTAGTTTTCTAAAATCCTTGTTATGGTAAATTCATCTCTGGTTGTGAGGAATGCACTCGAAAAAGACCATTGATCAATCAGTGAGCACCATTCAAATTATGGACCTACAGCAGAACCATTAAAATTCCATGGGTAGATAGAGTTACCAATGAAGGCGTTTTCTTCATAAAATACAAGTAATATTCACAATTAAGCAATAAAAAACCTTATTTGAGACGCATTATCGGCATTATGCATTACGAAAAATATGACATTACATATACGAGAAGGTAAAGATATAAGCAAAAATAAGCAGGGAAGAAGAAGACGAATGTCGTGACTGTGCAATATAGCCATAGCCCATAGGGCAGAGTATATGATTATTTGTTATGTTAATCGTTGAGGACCAAATAATAAAGGAGGTGTGAAGTATGGAGTGTTGTAAGATTGGAGACGTAAAAAACATATATTTTACTATGTTATGCAGATGACGTGCTGTTATTAGCAAACAGTGAAGACAACCTCCAACGATTACTACATAGATTCAATGTAACTGCTAAAAAATACAACATGGTGATATCGATAGAAAAATTAAAAACCTTGGTAGCATCAAGAAAACCATTGCGTTGTAAACTAGAATTAGAATAAGAAGTCATACAGCAAGTACTAAGTGTTAACTACTTAGGAATAGAAATATTAAGTGACCACAACTTATTGAAGGAAACATCAACACTTGCCATAAAAGCACTGAAAGTGTCAGGATGCCTTAGACAGACTATGGTAGAAACAAATATATGCAGACCGAGAGCAAGGTTAAGCTCCATAAAGCCTTAGTACGCCCTGTGCTAACATACGCAACTGGAATACGTGCCAAGACTGAAAAAACAAAAAATAAGAAAACCTTACCGTCAATTCAAGAAGTGATGCTATAGGCAGGTGAACAAACAAGTTCATAGGTGACGCCCGTAACATACAAAACGACGTTAAGTGGTTCAATGAAGGAAAGAACAGATGGTGGTGGTGGTAGGCGAAAGACAGGTGGAAGTATGCAGAGATAAGAAACCACCAGGGGAAGACCAGTAAGAAGACCTCCAAAACGATGGATAAATAGTTGAGTGTCGTTATCGTCAGGAGAAATCCTAATCAGAAGAAGAAGAAGAATCGTTGAGGATCAGAAAGAGGGAGGTAGTGCGAGTTAATTTCAGGGTTTAATTGAAAAACTTTCTAATAAAGTACCGAAGAACCTCTTAAGAAGACACAGAGATAATTTCAACAAACTGAATACCAACAGGAGCCTTCTGTGTAAGTGTAAAGCAACAGGAAAAGAACGTAGGAAGACCATAATAAAGATAAGGAAATTATTATCTTGGGAATGAGATTCTTAATGATTATTTACTTCTTGGAGGAATATTTTTACTGTTAAAGATGAGACTGCTAACGGGCTGTGTACTACAATTTTCCAAGTGCAGAAGAACAAGAAGGAGAAACGAGGGGAAGAGTAAAGTAAAAGAAAAGCGCGAAGAAATTGTAATAATTACAAAGAAGACGCAGAAAACGATTTATTTTGTATTGTAGCACAGGTTTAAGTAAAAGTATAGGTAGGTTTAAATTACTATTCAATAACAATATGTAATAGCCACCGCAGGGGGTGAGCGTTACATCTCGCCCAAAAAACAAACAAATTAAATTATGCTTAATTTGAGATACTACTTAAATTTCTACTGAAATATTGGCTCCAAATAAAGGTATTCGATAAGAGATTACTGCTTTTCCAGAGAAAAATTCAATTTGTTCTACAAATTATATTGGCAGTCGATTTAAATCTTTAATCAACGACTATCAAGGAAAACAAATTAAGTATCTCTTTGGGAAATGGATAATTAAATTGTACCTATATGATATAAAGTAAGACAAATAGTCGCAAACTAACAGCCACGTTTCTTTGAAAATTTATTAATTCTGCTAAATTAATGTTAATAAGCAATCAATCCGTCAAACGTCAGCTAAACAACCTTCAAATATTTACATCTTCATCTTTATTAGCCCATATACAGGCAGATCAATAAAAAATCCAATTAGGGTACGCTGTGAAATTGAATTATTTTGAATTGGTACTTTAGCCACATTCACAGAATGACATTTTAGTTACAATTTAAGGTTATAAACTTTGTTTACAATAAAAATCTCAAATTACAAACGTTATAAAATGTCATTCTGTGGATGTGTCTAAAGTACCAATTCAAAATAATTCAATTTCACAGCCTATAATTCCTATACAGGGCAAAGGCCTCCTTTACTTAAGTGAGGGGTTTTGGTCTACTCTTCCATACTGAAAATTTTTTGGAAATGTTTGATACATTGATAAAAATTTGAAGCTTAAGGTTCGGTTTTACTATCGCACGATAAAACCTTCACATACTTTTTTGATAACGTTTGTTACAGTTGTTTTCATAGTAAATATAATACATATATAACAGTTATCGTTATTACATGTTTTTAAACCTGATTATTAAATTCGTAATTTTGTCCTTGATAAACATGTTTGTGCAATTGGTTCCATAGGAAATATGTACTAAATAATTTAGTAAGTTTAAAATACAGGCCGTAAATTGCAATACAAAATATCACTGACCTGCACTCCTCTCGTGAACATGTTATTTGCATGAAGATGGATGGCACTAAATTCTCTGATGTTAACAAAGCCAAGCGTGATATCCACTGGTTCTCCTTCGCGACTATCATTATTCCAACCAACCCATCGACTTCCTGAAAGAATAAAATGGCAAATCATTAATTGTATGCAACACCTTTCCATTAGTTTAAATTCTATGTCCAAAGCAGCAAATATTTCCAATCGTTTCAAATTTCCGCAAAAATCATATAAAAAGCAAATCCTTTCAGGATGAAATTATATTTATATTTAGATAAATAGAAGCTTATTTTCCGCATCATTTAATATATATTATACGGTGTAGTGGTTTAGGAAAATACAATAGATGTAGTTTACTGAAATAAATCTTCCGAAGACATTTTTAATTTCCTAGAAAGACGAACGAACAAGGACGATGTTTAGCTTGTTTTGGTCCTCGAGTTTTAGATGATATAAAACAATTTTTCAATTCCATTATATACCACGTTGTTGATTTTTATAAAAATGTAGCAAATTCACAATGGACTGGAGTAATCTCTTTTAAAGAATGTGTACTTCTTCTGGTTGAGAAGCAGTGATAATTTAATTTTATTTGCGGTTCTTTCTAATAGATTGAACATTTTGTTTGTAGTTTTTGATATAAAAAAAATAATGAATTTGAAATTGTAATTATGCGCTTTTAGTTTTATTAAAGTCTCATGTAAATCACATAAAATTATAGCAAGAAAATATTTGTTGGTTCCTTTTTGTAGCAAATAAAAACAAAACCTCAAAGTCCCCCAAATTCGTTGTAAAGCTTTAATAAATTTTTTACATCGACAAACTTCAAAAGTCTATAAATACAACATCTTCAT
Organism: Melanotus villosus; assembly: GCA_963082815.1. Classification (NCBI taxonomy): domain Eukaryota; kingdom Metazoa; phylum Arthropoda; class Insecta; order Coleoptera; family Elateridae; genus Melanotus; species Melanotus villosus. The sequence goes on from OY720425.1 coordinate 42,939,534, forward strand.
CAGTTTATAAAATAAAATCAATGAATCAATTCAATGTGAAAAACCTGAAACCACACACAATGCAATGATGGTGGTTACAACAAACCACCCATGTGACAAGCTGCCTACGAAATAATTCAAGCTTTAACCTCGTAAAAAAGCGAAATTCAACTGAAAACACGTAACCGACGATACTTAACGAACAAAAAGAAAAACTTGGGTAGATGCTTAATGAGACCGAGTCTACATAAATTTATGAGTAAGGTTTATAAATTGAGATGTCTTGAATAAGGTTGCAAACCTCGAAGTAGTTTGATATTTTTAGAATTGATGAATTTCAGAATAAAAAGGCAAATAACCATGATAAAAGGGTTCAAAATATTAATTTATTAAAAGTATTACGGTAGTAAGAATTATGGCCTCAGTGTGATTTTATCAAAACAAAACTGTCAGCTTGGTACGGCCTATCGTGGGCCAAAAATGTCATGGATGCATTATTCTGTATAAGTTTTTAGTTCACATTCAGAAAACCTGAATATTGTTTTTAAATTATTACTGTTTGTTTATTTTAGAAACGCAATCATTCTTAAATCATCGTTTTATATAAAATGAACTTTGAGTTTAATAAGCAATTGGATAGCTAATTTTTATCATTTTTCTATAAGCCGGGTTAACTGGGACGGCCTTAAGAAATTTCGGCAAGAAAAAGATGCAGGAAATGACACACACATGATGGATAGCTTTTCAGTTTTTATGTTTCTTGTAAGAGTGTAGCCAGCTCATTTTTTAGAAGTTCTTTTCTGAAAGTTTTCGATCCATTCTATGAAATATTTTCATTAATTATAATGTGTTCCAAATTTATTAAAACTACTGCTAGGAAGATTCTTAATTGTAGCCCTTGACATCAGTTCTAAAGCTTTGTAGGTGTTACCAAATTCATAGCAATTTTTACGCATTTAAGAATTTTTTGAAGCTTTAGAGGCAAATAGTCATCAAAAGGGCTCAAGTAGGAAAGTAAAATATCTGAATTTTTGAGAAGACAAAGCAATGTCTTTATTTATCTGCATTTAAATTAAATTGAACCACATACATATGTAACCCTGGCAATCGAATTTGAATTTAAAACTAAGGTTCGAATGTTTGTAACCAAAATTATAACTTTAGAACAAGATCAGCCCTGAATTTAGATTCAGGTTTCAAGCTTAAAGCTTCTGAGTAGAATTTCAACTCTGATTCCAATTTCGAGTTCAAACTATCATTAAGGACTGCTTCAACATCACATCTATGTTTTGAGTGTAGGTGAATTTTGAATATATTGGATTGAAATCTCAACTTCTGGTTGTCGTCATGGCGTATCAAAATTCCGTTTAAACTTGCAAATCGAATTAACATTTTAAACCCTGCCTCCTATTTTAAAACTAAAATTGGCGTATCAAATATGAATATTCTACGCTTTCTCTGACAATCTGGCGAGGAGTTCTGACTTTTGTAATTTGGTGAAAAGGATATCTTCAGAGACTGACCCCAACTAACATTCTCAAGAAAGAATGGCAACTTTTTTAATTTGGTTTTATGGGACTTTAGGTATTTCGAGATTTTAAGCTACATTTAAAGTCTAATATTCCAAAAAATTTCCAGGACTTGGCCACTGAGGCTGTATTTTATTTCTTAAACAAGCAATCTAAATTACTTCTTAGGGTCAGTTTGAAGCAGTTCAGCACATTCCAAGGTTAAGGTAATGCGAAACCTATGAAGATAGTTTGGGCAAGGTTGAGGAAATACGGGATAGCCTGTTGTAGTTTTTTTTGCAAATTTAAATACTGTCTAAGGGATTACTGTTAGAACGAAATATATAATTCGAAATTCGAAGTAACATTGCACACATTAAAACGTTAAACGTTAAATTTAAAGTTCATGAAACCTAAATATAAACATATTTTATAAAAAAGTAACCTGAATTTGCAATATCAAGAATACTTGTTATTTTACGTTTAGAAATTTTATCGTAAAACTTACGATTAAAAACGGAAAAGGGGATTTAGGTTATGAACTGGCAAACTGAATATTGACATTCCTATCCGAAACTTATCATCAAAATATCCTATTTTAAATGTAGAGTAAAATACTGAACTTGAAGCGGGATTGAAAGTCTTGAATTAAAAAATTCTTTTAAAGATTTTGAATTCTAAATTTAAACTCTGTTGAAGCATTTATAACCCAAAACTTATTGATTTAAATCTAAAATTTAGGAAAAGAAAAAGGATGCCTCCCACTTTCTGATTTTAATTTTCAAACATTTTTCTACAAAAAGAATTCCAAAGATGTTCCTACTTTTAAATTAAAATATATCTGTTAATAAACCAAACATAATGTTTATTCTTCAAAACATTTATTACCTAATTCTTTTAGGATTCACACAATTTCAGAATTTATTCAGAAATTGTTTCAATGCTGTTATATCAAAGAAGAATATTTGAATAAGTAAAGTTCACACCAAAAAATTTATTTTGATTAATTTATTCTTTCATTATTAATAAATCTAATTTTTCAATCGTAAAATGTATGCCATAAGAATTAAATTTCACTTATTTTTCTTTGGTTAGTTTCTAACTATTAGAACAAGTGATTGAACTGTGGAAGCGTGGGATTTTCTTGCCCTCGAATACAGTCCGCAGATCCACAGCGAGTCCTACAGAAACCACCCCCAACCCGTAGGCGTCAGGTAGGAGCCGTGGACGCCGAAGAAATCCCCGCAGACGCAACCGCCGAAGATGACAAATTCCAGCCACCCAAGAAGAATCGGAAACGAAAACGGAAGAAGTCAGTTAAAGAAGAACCTCTCATGCCAGAGAGTGCCACCGCAAATAGATTCTCCCCCTCCCTCCCGAAGTCGAACTCGACAATCCCGCCACCTAAGCCACCCCACACTCTCCCGTTGTCCTCCGAATGAAGGATAATTGGGTGGTGATATCAGTGGAACTTAGGTGATAACGCCTTAACTTCACTAAGGCAAAGACAGTCACAGCCTCTGCCAAGCCAACGTCGAAGATTACCGTGGTATCATCGTGTTCTCTACGCAAAGACCTACCGTTCCACGCCTACGCCTCGGTGGCGAGGATGCGCCGCGGTTGAGAGAGAATCGCTTGTATTAGTAAATTTAACTAAAACGGGCAAGGCTAAGGAGATATTCCAGGCCAAAACCGTCCTATCCCTGCGAGTTACGGTTGAATCACCGCGAAGGACACATATAGGGCAGTGCCATCGCTGCCAGATGTTTGGCCATTCCCTGAGAGGATGTCACGCCGGCCCTAGATGTGTGAAGTGTGCACTGTGTGCAGTTTACCACCACACCGTGGAGTGCAAGAAGTCGAAGGAAGCTTCCGCCAAGTGCGCGAACTGTAATGGTGCTCACCCCTCCCACTATAAGGGATTCAACTCCCCACGTCAAAAACCATCCCTTCCGCCCCCAAAGAGAAGCCTGTGGTGATCTCGACTGAGCCAGTCTCGGCCGCGACTACCCTGGGTTTCAATTGGGACCCTATCTCGAAATTCTGTTCCAAGGTAGATTTTATCCGTTTGGCCGCCCTGGCCAAAACGATTCTATCCGGCCTAGAGGGTGCAAGAAGCTCCATGGACATCCTAAATGCCCTCCTGAGCTGTGCTAAGGACTTTCAAATCCCTTTCCTATCCTTGTAAGGAATAAATGATCTAAGACTTGTTTTTCTTTTCAGGTTATCGAAAACTCCAGGACCCTTGGAGACCACGACGAAGATGGCCGCCACCGTCGAAAGTGGACACTTCTACTCCCGCTGCCAACGTGAGGGGATTATTGTATGAACTCCGGTTCAGATAACCACAACATCTTTCCCAAGTGCCATGTAGAAGACCCACAGATGAAGGAGGTGTGAAACTAAGTTTCGGTATTCCGTAGGTCCAGAAGTTCACCGTACACCGTTCTTAAATATTACTAACCAAAGTTATAATCTGAAACTTGGCAGTATTTTACTAATTTTGTTTTCAGAAAGTTCCTCAAATTTTCCATACATTTGTGTTTATATAAACCTTTCATATACCTTATGTTATATAAGATATTTTAAAATTTTGACTGTATTCTGTCAACAGTAAATATGTTTTTTTTAAACCATCTAAAACGACCCTCTAGGACTCTTCAAAAGTTTTGTAGTGATTTAAATTGTGTAAATTCTAGCTAAGATTTTCATATATTTAATATTTCAAACAAAATATGCTTTCATTTTTCTTAGTGATATCATTGCAACTTTTGACTAAATAAGACTGCAAGAACAATAATTATCCTGATAAGTCTGGTGCTTAAATTATGATAAGTGATATTTACTTTGTTGCATACGTGTTTTAATGGCATTTCTGTAATTTCGAACTTTCAGCTTTATTGGACAATTAACTTAATTACCATTCTCAGTTGGTGAGATCGTATTCCCTAACCAACACATTCCTTCATTTTAATTAAACATAACTCGGTAATAACATTCCGGTTTCAGAAAATGCATCTTTCAGCTGCATCCAAAATTTGAAACCTATATCTTGTTGTTTTTGTTGTGGCAAAACATCACGGGAACATTCTGTCGTTGGGCCGAATATTTTACATTTTCACAAGAAACTGTGTCAATATTTCAACAAACTTTTGTAATATCTGGTCAAATATTAAAGCACGAACTCTTCTGAACGTGTCTGTACATGCGACAGCGGTATTTGTGTAGTGATGTCGAGATAGCGCGCGACTGAATCGCGTTATCTTGGCCCGCAGCCCAACAAAACCTCGCTTTATCTTTGCCTATTGTCGAATACATGAATTTTAAATACGAATTTTTACGGGTGTGTAAGTTCAAAAGGATTGCAATTTTAAAGCGTCGCTGAAAGATCAGAACACCGTACAACCTGATAAACCGCAAACGGTACGTGTTTGTACATGTGAATACTTTAATATACACAGCCAACATAAATTAACGTTCAAAATTATTGTTACAACACTTAGTTTATACGACTTTTTGTGCACAACAACTGTGTAATTAGTTTATGTACGCAAAAAGCTAGACAAAGCATTTTGATAAAAGTTTAATTAACTTTGAAATATTATCAGTCAGTTCGTTAAAGGTATATATTTTTAAATATAAAAGTGATTCGCAAACTGTAAACTCTTTTAGTCTTGCAATTAAGACCCATAGCTGAAGCCGACTTAACTTTTGCCTCAATATAAAATTAATCGTAAAATTCTTAAAGACGCCCAAATTCTATTAATCAAAGGGTAGTAGAAATTGGGAGAATTTTCTTACAAGTCTAAAACCTGTAAAGTGCATTTTTCTGAACGAAATTATAGCAAAGAGGTTTCGAAAATCATTAAAAATGTTTACCTACGTAATTTAGATTTCTCCTCGCTACATAACTTATTTAAAACAATTTATTACGTTATCCGTTAAAACCGAGGTTTTTCCTTAAACACTGACTACGTTTTTCTCGGAAGATACCAGACCTTTATAGTATAATTTAAAAACAACAGATTTCGTAAACGTAGACTATAAATACAACTAAGTACAACCATTTCACAGGCATTCCATGCCTGCATTGAAAGATTAATCGTGAATTCTTGAAATTCCCCAAGTTTACGACGAAAGTATTTTCGAGAGTTTAATCTTAATTACTTTCGGTATAAAAAATATTATAAATAAAGGTCTGGGCTAAAGTGAAAAGTTTAACTTGAAAATTGCCTAAATTAAACCGACGTGTGAAAAAGGTTAAGAGAGGAAAATTTTAAACTTACCGGAATTTTCGCCCTGAAGCTGTTTCTGATAATCATCGTCTCCATAAAGCCCGTCCACAAGCTGCCCCAAACCATCTCTCATAAAACCTCCTTCCAACACTCCATCATAGCTGACATCTTCGAGATCTATGTCGAGATCTCTCACTTCTCCCCTTGGAGCGTTGTACTTGACAATGCTTTCTGTAACAACGAATTTGCATAAATACCAAATACGAATAAGCAAATAAAAAAGATCATACATTACGAAAAAACGGCATAAAGTAACGAGAATAAAAAAAGTCGAGTTATTAAATATGAAATTGTAAAGGTAAATCGAGACATATTTTAATTAAATGTGTAAATTAGAAATTTAATAAAAGGGTCCTTTGTGGATAAATTGTAAACGTCCTTTCCATCTCAGGATTTTAATTAGCTTTACAGGTAAATTCCGACATCAAAATATTCATTCAATGAAAAAAAAATCTCTGGGAAAAATTGAAAACAGAGGAATTTAATATTCAGCTTTATATACGGGATCCTAATTTTAGCACACGACTTGTAATTGATTTAATTTATATTTACGTTAGCTCAGAGTTCCGTGCGAGCTTCGAAATCCCTAATTTCGGATACATGAAATCAGTTAAGGGAAGGGTATGTTACATACATAAATACTAATATCGTTATAAATGTTCTTTTAAAACCTTGTTAAAGGATTTACATATTAAATTTTGACTTAAGTACTTTTAAAATATGGGGCAACCGGGTTTTGTAATTGTTAATTAATAGAGGCAGCTAGGTGAATAATTGAAAAAGAAATTGCTTAGAAAACACCGCGGTTTAAATAAAAGAGTTTTATAAGAATACAAAATAAGAGAAATTTAACCGGTAAAGGGAACAAATCAAACCGCAGAATCTAAATCTGTATAGCAATCAATTATTATCTACTTAAAATTTAACAACAACATATACCAGAAATTCAATAATTAAAACCTGAGTAAGCCTTAGTAAGCTGTAACGCTCTTGCGTTGTAACATACCGTCAATTACAAACCTAACTACCACCTTTCGGAAATAATAATAAAGGCATTTCCATCGTTTAATAGATTCGCTTATAAGCTATTTTCTATGGAAACAATATAGTAGTATCCAAGGTTTTTAAAGAAAATAATTAGAACTTAAATTTATCGAAAACGGACCCTTAATGTACTAATCACAATGATATCTTTTAAATAATTAAAGCTCCTCCGACGAGTAACCTGCCTGGCCCTGAAACATTCAATTCGATCTAGCTTGCCTTATACTCGTAAGTTAGATAACACGTGATTGAAACATATTTTTCGATATCATATTCCTATATACCCCTTGTATTGTACTAACAGTTTAGGATCATGACATAACAATATTTCTCCAGACATCTCTTTTTGATGTCAAATGAGATGCCTTCGTTGCTTGTATATTCAGGATGGGCTTTATTGATTCAGACCATCGTACAGCTGATCCTCCTCCTACCTTCTTGGTAATTTCGTTCTATGATTACTCTTTTTGGGGTGTTTTATTTGGAGATGTGACCAAAATATTTTGTCTTAAGTGTGGTTGATAGAGGCTTCATAGTATATTGGATATGTACTGCAGTGGTAAGATCCATGATAACCTATGGCTGCCTGGTTTGGTGGTCAAAGGTTAGAAAAAAGCAGGAAATAAAGAAACTTGCACATTTTTGAGGTTAGCATGCCTATGTATAACAGGAGCAATGAAAAGCTCATCGACTGTACCATGGAAATAATGATAAACCTACCTCCCCTAAATATTTTGATCAAGGGCGAGGCTAGGATGGGAGCGTACAGGCTCACATGTAATGTAAATTGCACAACCCAGAATTACCATGGGCACACTGCCATCACAAAAGTCATTGCAAACCCATTACTAACTAATCATGGGAAGCGATAATATGCCTTCAAAAGTCGCTTACGACAGATCAAGACCAAGAACAACGTCTGTCACATAGTCTAATCTAGTACACAGATAAGTTTAAGACGGATAATGGTTCAGGAGCCCGAATACGTGAAAAAACCCTGAAATATAACGGGCAATTCTCACTGGAGCAACATACCACAGTATTCCAAGCTGTAATATTTGCTTTGGGAACCTGCATAGGTGATAATCTGATAAGGCAAACCAATGGCAAGCTTATCCACATTCTCACCGACAGTCAGCCCCCCTAAAAGCACTAGCATCAGATCAGATAAGATCAAAACTAGTTTGGGAATTCCTTCAAAATCTTAAAACCCTGGAAAAACAACAGAGTATTGCTGGTTTGGGTGCACCCCGATAAGGGAATAAAAGCTAGCAAGGAAAGGATCTGAGACTACCTTACTGGTCCTGAACCAGTGTTAGGAATCACGAAAACAACAGCATGTGGGACAACTGAGTGGATTAAGAAACAATATGAACAATATTGGAACCTTGTGCAATGTGCAAGGACAAAGACATAGTAAACTGATGATGGTAAGACCATCTCAACTTTTAACCACTGACATACTGAAACTTAACAGAACGAATCTAAGAATTGTGATGGGATTACTAACCGGTCACTGAAATCTAAGGAAACACATGTATAGAATGGGGGTATATACAGGCTATGCAATGAAGAGGCAGAAACTACTTCTCGTGTAATCTTGAAATGAGAAGCAAATCGCCGTCGTCACAACCTGCTGGGCGAATTAAACCGACGCGACGAGAAGGGTTTTCGGAAAAAGATCCTGTTTACTTAAGATATACAAATGCTGAGAAATACAATAGGCCTGAATGGCCGGGGTGTATGGGGACCTAACAATCTGCAATTGTATAAAGCAATAACCAATAACTGATAACCTCCTCCTGCCTTCCTAGTAATTTCGTTTCAAAGATGTTTTATTTGGAGATGTGGCCGAAATATTTGAAATATTTTCTCTTAAGTATGGTTAATAGGGGCCACATAATACCTGACTTCTCCAGTACTGTGTGTGGCGCTGTGCTCAATATATTTCCAATATTCGCCCATCTCAAATGCATCTACTGTACATATATTTCTTTTAAAGTCTACTTTTCCGAGAAATGCGTGCCAATTAGGAATATGAGTTTAGTTAGCTTAGCGACTATCGTGTCATTCTAAATGTTGACAAAATCTTATCATCCTACGTGTATCCTTTCATATATGGTTTATAGCTTCCTTTAATTGATAGCAATAACCAGCCATTTCTTGTTTTAAGGGTGGAGTGTTATTCCAAAATCTTTGCTTATGCGTTCCAGGTACCTCGACACCAAATTATCTTCATTTCTAGTTAGTTAAATCATGTTACCACTTCTCTCATATTAAGTTAGAAATCCTTCTACTTCCAGTAGATATTCCTCCTTCCCATTCGTGTACCTTCTAAAAAGATGTTCAAAATAAATGTTAAACAAGAGGAGCTACATAATACACTCTTGTTGAATAGCCTTATTTATGTCGAGAAACCTTAATTTTAATAAGGGATGATGTATTTTGTTCGTAAATAATTTGAATCAAGTTAATAAGGTGGTGAGATATCCCAGTTTGTTCGAGTACAAGGCTGAGTTTATCAACGACGTCTTGTTGTTAAATTTGTTTCCCTTTTCAGTGACTTATCTAACATAGAGGGTTTGTTATGGAGTTATTTTGCAAGCAACGCCTTTGTTCTTCAGATAGTTTAGGTAGGGGGGGAGGCTTTCAGCTTCTCATGTATTATAGTCAGCATCGTGTTGCTTCCGTGGCAGGCGCCCAGGACCTCTTTTTGTTGGGTTCATTAATTATGGATTGCTATTAGTCATGGGAAGTTTTTAGTTAGTCAAATTTTTTGATACAGTATAAACTTTACGCCTATAACTATGTATCAGATTCTTTCAGCGATTGGATCGGCATCGTATACTCTATATTTGTCCGAATTAGTTTCTATTTTTGAAATTTAGAGCATATTTTGTCTATGTGCTTGCTTCTGTTTCGCCTACTGAGTCGAATCGGTGTTAACATCTTTTGTTCATTATCATCATCGCCATACGAGTATTTCAGGAGCGATGTAAGTTCCAGGTTGGCTTTATGTGTGGCCAGTATACTTATTTTACAAGTTAGGTACAAGTCCACAGGTTGGCTAATCTTATTTGAAGCCGAAGAAACGCGAAGCAATATTAGTCTTGAACATCTCACAAGTGTTAAATAACTCAAATACTTCTTCTTCTACCTTATGCCTTTTCATGCATCGGATTGGGTTTTCATGTCTTCTTGTATCCATTTCCTCCAGACCTTTCTATAACTTGCTGGACGATTCATCTCAACTACCGATTTTTCCTTTCTTCTATTTGATCTAATCATTTTCTTCTTGGTCTGTCTCCCTGTTTTTCCATTTCCCTGCTCCCATTATAGTTCTTGCTATTCTATTATGATTAATTTTTGTAATATGACCATGCCAGTTTAATATTAATTTTTGTTTTGTTGCTTCTATAATATCATCGTTACTAATTCTATTCCACTTATTTTTTCCTGCTATCCTTCTCAGATGCTTCATCTCTACTGCATTTATTTAACTCAGATGCAAGATATCAAAACAATCATTTGTTTTTTGGTTGACAACCGTACGTTCTTACGTTAATGGTGTGCCACAAGATAGCATTGTAGGGTCAGCCTTCGTCAACGCCTATGTTGCAGCAGTATAAAGGAACGTGGCATTTTTGCTCATGGCGCATCTTTCCCGATAAAAATCAAAATAAAGCAATACCACAACGTCAGTCGCTTATAAAGACTCTGTACATAGTTTCTAAAATGGAATTTCAAAAATTAGCATCAAAGGCATCTAAATTAATTACCTTCTGGAAACATTTATGACTTTTGATGGAAATATCATACCATGAAACATGAACTTTATAAATATTTTAGCAACATAAAAGTAACCTAGAAGAAGAACCTAGAAGTCTCATACTGAAGAAACTGTTATGCCAGATTAAGGCAGTTGTGTCCGATCATAAACAGAAACATCAAAGTTGAAATTGATTGCACGATTACACAATCTTTAATACCCACTCTAGGGAAAGTAACCTGAATATAAAATATAAGTTTTTCCTTCAAACACTATTTTAATAAAAGTATTTTGTTTAGAAAAATACCTGAACAATCTTATAAGTTTTACTCTAACATTAATTAACGATTATTTAGGTTACTAAAGAAAGGACACTCCCTAACCCTATCGCTCTGAAATATTACAAAATATTTTTGTAATGTTTTGTGATAAAGCGATGTTATACATTGCCACGCGCATTCATATAACGTGTTGGGTCATTACGCAAACATGATGAAACACGATACTTGTGTAGCTGTGCAACTCATGGTCATTTATGGATCAAGGTGAATAAATGCCTTTGTTCTAAGCCACCTGCATGAAATACGATATCTCGCAACTGCATACAATGATGAATCTTCATTCTTTAAAATATACAGATTGGCACGTTCGTGGTTCAAGGTGAATGCCTGTAATATCAGTACAAGGTGGGGATCTGATTCCTATATAAGGAATCACTTTAACAGAAGCGAGGTATGGTCAGCGCGTCCGTCAAACAGTCACGTCGATAAGAAGTCAGGTTCCACCCTTCGTACTCATTGGTGTTTCCTACGACTTGTATGTAGGAGTATTTTTCTGTATTTAATTTTATGTAATTCAATTTATTCCAAGACTTGATAATAGTTTGGAGTAAAGCCTTTGTTTCGTTTATTAACTTTAATGTTTGCAACTTTAAAATTGTATAAGTAACTTGTAACTTTGACTTTAAATAATATTTCTAAAACATAATTCAAAGTTCGGATAATATATTATGTTAGTTGAATCATACTTTTAATATAAAACCTATCGCAGCAAAGTAAACCCCACGCGGCGTAGTTGGTTAAACATAGATCTAAATTTAATTAATTTATTTTTATTAACTTCTAACATTATTGGTTAAACCCACTACGTTATAGTACATACAATGTGATTTTTTAAAAACTCAATTGCAGCAGGCCATATTCTGACTTAATACAGACAGTTCTAAGGTTTATTAAGACGGAATTCGGCCAGCTACAATTGAGTTTTTAAAAAATCACATTGTATGTATGTAATGTTGGAAAAGCTAGCAATTAAAATATGATATTTTAACAAAGGAATTTTATGAAAACAATATTATGTATGAGTATTTGTTTACTGAGGCTAAAGCAACAGCTTTAAACAAAATACGAAAAGGACGATAACAAAACAAAATGAAGCAAAACCATAAATTGAGTCTGGCAAAAAAAGATACAAAGATAAATTCAATTCGAAACACAAGCCTAAGGCACACGAAAGATATTCCTAGCATGAAAATCATATTCTGCAACGAATGGTAATTTAAAAAGCACTAGGAGCTTGCGTATGTGTTCTAAAAAAAGAATATTTTTAGACGTTTTATATTATTTATGTATGAAGTATTAGTTTTATAACATCCACAATGTGATTCTAACGAAGTTGTAGCACTAACTAAATTCTTTAATTTTAAAAAATGGGGCCGGACAGGGATAAAACAGGTTTCACTTGTGAGATGAAAAAGGATGGAAAGCCAAAAATTCGTATATTTTATTTAAGCTACTGTTGAATGTACTGTTAGCCATTTCTTTTGTCTGAAGCAGGACATGATATTGCTCAGTATTTGATATAAATTGTTTACAGTATGATTAATTTAGAAATTCCATTTTTAATACTTTAATTAACCTAGTACCGAAGATTAGTGGTTCAAATCCATGCGGTGTTGATATTTTCTGTATACTGAATTTTTATAATTGGGTAACATATTAAAAATAAAATTGGTCTTAAAATTGCAAAAACGTACTAAGTTAAACCTGAGGAAAATGAAGTCGGACATTGTTTGTGTTTAATTTATTTGCAAATTTAAATGATGTGCTTTTGCTTGCATATAATTAGGGTGCAGCATGAAAGGACTTAATGCATTTCTATATTTTTTGCTGGGCTTATTCCGGTAAGCAATTAAGAAAGAAAAAAACCTTAAAAGCTTTCCCCAGAGGACGACTTCTGTACACACCATTATCTACAACAATAAGCCTAAAATACCTGCTTTTGAATAGTGAACATTTACAAAGGGGCGTTAAAGTTTAATTATTACTATTCAGTACCCGAACCGTTTAATTCGTTTCATGGAACAAATACACAACATACCCAAACTATTACGTGGACTATGAGTTTGAACCACGTTCATACGTTTCAATCAACAGGATGGGCGCCACGGGATCATCTGATGAGTCGGTCAAAAGGGAAGGGTTGTGCATGCTAATGTTAGACCCCCCAAAAACCTTCCCTTTTCGAGCGAGAACAACGTATCCCTTGATCTTAGTTTATGGTATTCGCGATCCCTGTGGACTACACGCATAATGAAAATATACCGCGACATGGGGTCATGTGCTTCTACATAACAATGGCCCGTTTTCCGTATTTATTCTGCACGTGCCGACATCCCATACAAATGAAAGCAACATGTTTGCCCTAGGCATTGTGTGCGTTTAATTAGTTCAACCGAGGCAAAACACTGAAATATAGACTTTACATAAAACCGGTTGGAAACTTACCTATACAGGTACAACTTAATTTGTATAATTTTTTTACTTGTTAAGCTTCAATATATCATCCCAAAGATAAACATTCTTTCCTAGCTATTATACTTTTCAATGATCTTTAGCATTATGTATTAATTATAGCCTGATTGTTGCATGTATGTCATTTATAACGTCCCTGAATAAAACTCCTGATGTTAAGCTTCCAGCACCACCAGAAAACCGTACATATTCAGTTTAATAATAAAGCACGCAACAAATATAAATATATTAGTATTTCTTAGAAAACTTTATTCTTGCTAAAAATCTGGGCATTTCTGGAAACACAAGTTACAGTTTAAACAAGCGCCATGCGATTCCGTACAGCACAACAAATTTAAATAAAATACATTAAAAATGCAAGAGTAAATAAACTGATTTTACTTTTTATAATTCAAAATTGAAATAATTAAAAACACATAAGTAAACGTAGTCTTATTTTGATTTATACATGTTTTAAGAATTTCCATGAATTATCTAAATAAAAGATATGATGCCATCATAATGACGAAGCTCAAGCTATATGTAGCTTTAGCAGCTGCATTCAGAAACTAAGAAGCTAATTTAAAAGCGCTAATTAAGATTAAATTTAGTATAAGAAGTTATTGAAATAAGAGATGTTCAGAGTTAAAAGAGTTCCAGATAAATAGCGACCACTACATACTAAAGCTGAAAATGATAATACAAATATAGGGAAATGGTAAAAATATATGTAATTAAAACTATGAAATATCGCTAGTAAAGAAGTAATAAAGTCTTCAATGTAAAAAGAGCACATACATATAGCAACAAAGTTGACGAGATGATAGACAAGATAGAAAACACAGAAGATTATAAGGTAGAAGAAACATGGAAAATCTTCAGAAATATTTTATATTGGAACAGAAAAAAAAACAAAAAAAAATAAGTAATGGAAACACAGATCTTTATAAGAATGTGAAAGACAAAGAGAAAATAGTCAAAAACCGTAAAAGGAATAATGTGGATAGATTTTGGAGGAAAACTAGAAACTTATTTATTTACAAATCAGAGAGTGTTCGACAAGTTATCTAAATTCTATGGTTTGAGTGCAAAACAGGAATAGTAAAGCAAATTGAAGATGAAAATGGAGTAATACTAGCATATGAAGAAGTCATAATAGAAGGATCTTAAATTTATTGAGTAATAAGAACCATGAAGAAAATCAGGAAAGAAAATATAATAAGGAGGAAGAATAAGAACGATAAGTAGAACACATACAATTAATTGACATGTCATAAAACGATTTAAGAACGGAAAGACAGCTTGGCACGACTACATAACCAGACAAATGTTAATTATGTAATCCATACTAGAATCTGATCTGATATTTTATACCTTAAATTAAAATATGTCTTCCCCAAACAAATTTCAGAAAAGCATGGGAGAAACTGGAATTTAGATGTTTATAGAAACATGTTAATAAGGCGCGGGATAACAGAAGAATCCAAGAAATAGAAAAGCGCTAGGTGTGGACGACATCACAGGAAGTGGTTGGCCCTTCTAATAAGTTTTCGGATATGGTTGGTACAGATTTTGCCATTTTGGTAAATATAAGTGTGGGTTCTGATTGTGTAGTTTCGTCTTCTCTTTACCCCACACTGGAACTATAAGGACTTCTTCCACTGGAGCAGATGTTACTTTATCAGCTGATAAGTCTTTACTTTTAATATTTTTCAAATTGAAACTTGATTTGGAAGAATCTTTAGTAAGGTTTCTTTCTCAGTCGTCGAAGTTAAATCAGTCGTAGCTAATTTACTTGTGGCTTTGGACGATGACAGAATGTTATTATCTTCAACCGTTTCATTTACCGTTGCTTTAATTAATTCAGTAAAGGTAATTAGTATTTCGCGGACTTCCTCGTTTGAATGATGAACCACCAACGGCAGCTGTCGATATCGTAATCCCTTTCGTTCTTCTTCTTCTTCCTCTTATGTCCAAAGCCTAGGCCAATAACCTGTTATTAACTCATAACTAAGAGTTCTGTCCTTATCCCTTTTGTTGCTATATTTAAATTGCTATAAACCTGGTGAAATTGTTGATCCATGAACTGATCAGATACTTCTGTGCAGTGTACTTCAGATTTTACTTTATCTAACTTTGTTTTCGCCATATTTATCTCTAAACCGTCCAAATTTCCACTGGTTGTTGGGGGATAGAGTTCTGTTACGTCAGCACCTTCAATTTATTCTGGAATGCCTATTTTACTTGATTTTGTATCTGTCGCAGCAATTTTTATTGCTGTAATGTCCTTTAGGTCGAAATATGAGAAGAACAGCAGGTATTTTACCAAAATAGCTCCTGAATAGCCGCAATATTCGTATTAAGACAATTAACAGAAAAGGGGAATTAAATTCGACAAACCTCTTTTCTTCTGTATGGCATTCGATCGAATACTTCTAGATAATATCATTAACATTTAACACGGGCTTAATAATGGAAATTACAAGAACCATAAGCGCTTTAGATTAAAGCCAATCAAATTCCAAGAAATAAAGTAGACGTCAGAGTCTCGACACTGTTTAATATAGTAATGAACGAAGTATTCAAGGAAGTTAAAGGAGTGGGAGTAGGTTACCAAATGGCAGACAAATCACTGGAAATCTACGATGATACGGAGATGATATTACATTAATAGCAAAGAACGAAGACAGCACCTCCTACTTAAATTTCAAAGAGCTGCCGAAAAATTCTATGTTATTATATCTGCAGAGAATCCTAAAGTCCCCTGTTTTATACAAACCGATGGCAGGTGTCCAAAGTTCAATTATCTCGGAAAACAAATATCAAGCCATAGAAACTAAATAGAGGAAGTCAGCACGAACTCCACCAAGCATCAAAATGATGGGAAACTTAAGAGAAGTAGTATCGAGAATCAACTACATATCAAAGGATCAATGAGACATGTATCAGGCCCTTTCTAACGTAGCTGAAACTTGTGCAGACACATCCAAAACCAAAAGATTGGTTAATTTTTCTGGTTGCAGTAGAAGATCAAGCGTGGTGTTGTCACTGCTGTTGAACTCCTTCTCAATGGTTTCTCAGCTTAATTTTTTTCTATTTCATATAAATAGTATTCTTTGTTTGCATTACGATGATTATTATTATTAGCATTGGGGAAAATCTGCAAATAGAAGGTGTGGTCAGACAGACAAGATCTAAAAGACGGCAATGGAGAAACTATACAAACAAAATCGACCCAGAAAGAATTGCGAAATGGGCTAAAGATCGAATATTGTAAAGAGAAAGACCCCTAAATTGACCCTGTAAAAGATGAACGGAATTCCAAAAAAAGTAAATGGTAAAAAGTGGAACAAGTCTTAAAATAAGAAGAAAAAGAGGAAGAAGAAGAAGGAATGAGGAAGTAACAGAGAAGGAGGTAAAGATAAACGAAGAAAAACAAAGATAATGATTAGTAGGAAATCAGACGTGTTATTGAATGTAGACTTAAATGACAAGAAACTAGAACAAGCAGACATAAGTTGACGAGAAGGAAACATGAAACAGAGGTAAAAGGTAGAACTAAATGTCGTTCAAGGTGCACCATAGCTTGAAAAATAGCTTTCTGTAAAAGAAAGGAAAAAGAAAACCGGCATTTACATTTATATTTGAATTTATACGTATCTTAACTTTTGTACGTGTAAGCTGGGTTGTAACAAAGGGATCAAGAATTTAAGAGGAAGATTCAAAGTCTGCAAATTGAATGCCTACTTGAAATGAGTATTAGAAGTAACAAGAAAGCATCGTGTTTGAAATTATATCATTTTAGAGTAGTTACAAGTAGACAAAGGTATGTTAATTACGATATGATACAAACATCTTAAGCAAATGAAGGAGGAGAAACCAGTGAAAACAGTTGAAGGGTCGGAAAGAAAAATAGATGAAAACCAAAGACAATACGGGATGAAGACATAGAGAGGATAACAACAGAGGACTCACAAAGTATCAACTATGGCGCAGAATAAGGAGTGTGGGAAAATATATTTATGGGGGGAGACGAATGCATGAATATGAACTGTTATTCCTTACTTCTTAGGGTAAAGAAGGATTAGAGTATACATATACTGCAGGTTCTTTTTCAAGACGCCTCACAGAAAACCTACATGTCAAAAATTTATTCAACTTCTCATTAGAATCATTTCATGTGTATAATTGTCCCTTTCAAGATATTTGTTTGAACATTTAACTTTTGTTATTGTTATTATTATTTCTTTTCGGATGACTATCAAAGCTAATCAAAATAATTTGCAGCTTAAGTTGTTGGGGCTGTTTGTGCATTCTTGAGAACTTTATTGCTTGCCCATATCTCCTTTATTTTTTGGCTTTGTTGTAGTTTAGCTTCTTCTGATATCTTTCGTCTTATTATTTGTGGGTCTTCTTGTATTACTTTTCGGAAAGATTTTCTGTTACGTACATATTTGTGTTTCTGGAATGCTGAAAATTGCAAGATCTTGTTTGACCTATTTGTACCAAGGCGATATTGTTTTCTTACGCGAGCTGGCTTTGTTATTCTTATTATTATTGCAACTATTATTACGTATAATTATTTTTATTTAGGTCAATGTTGTAGTAAATTATTGTTCTTATTAAATTGATATTTGATATTTCTACACAAAAGCAACTAAAAGTAAGAAATCATGGCAAGAAATTGAAACCTCCACATGTTAACCATTTATGATAATTTTGCAAGGCACATACGGTATGTAGATGCGAAAATTTAGCAACAACATATTTAATATTTAAATCACCTGTTGACAAAACTTTATCATCAGCTTTATTAATTTAATTATCTAATAATAACACAGCTAGTTATGACC
Organism: Melanotus villosus; assembly: GCA_963082815.1. Lineage (NCBI taxonomy): Eukaryota > Metazoa > Arthropoda > Insecta > Coleoptera > Elateridae > Melanotus > Melanotus villosus. The sequence continues at coordinate 42,957,774 of OY720425.1, forward strand.
TAATTTACAAGAAATTGTAAGATTGTGATGATTTCATCTTCAGCAAAAAATGCCAAGAAAAAGAAGTGTATTTGAACTAAGTGAGAATTCATTGGATTTTAAGAAAGAAATGCTCTTGGAAATAGTTCACTTAAAATAAGACATACATTAAAGTGTTTCGTGGAAACAATACAGAGAAAATTAGCTGTAATATGTGAAAATTTGCAGATGCAGGGCATTAGACTCATTGGTGTATCAATCAATATGTGAACAATCCAGAATAGTGTGAGATATGCACCGAAACGTGCGAGCAATTCGTATTATGCAGACATACAGCAACGGCAACAATTTCCTTGATTATCACCACCTATGCATGTGTGATGATCACCTCTCTACTAATTAATCTGAGAGAAGATGAAGCGGTTTATTACATCAGCAGGCAAAGCATTCAAAGGATTTCTAGATGATTCTTTGGTTTGGTGAGACATTTGAATGCCTTGAAATGCCAGTTTCCAAGAAAATTAAAAATAGATTTTTATCTGACCGGTGCCAAAGTGCAACTCTATTAACGATGAACACCGCCTGTAAGTTCTTATAAAACATGAATTTAATTATCTCTGTCACGTAAAACACGTGTCGGTTTGCTGGTGCATGTTAAGCTGACCAACAATTCCAGTACAGAGTTATTACGGCAACACAACTTTAAACCATAAAAGAATTTTTTTCACTACTAGTATTAGAAGATGTCATTATTGACCTTATTTTCGAGCCCAGAAGATGAATTTCTCTCCTAGTGGTCAATAATTTTTTATTATTGACTACTGGTTAATAATAAAAACAATTGCTATGCGTTCAGGTGCCTATTTTAAATATGTTTTACCCAAATGTCAATTGAAATTAACCTCTCCCCTTGTTTTCAAGCAAGGCTATTTGATTTTTGTGGATATTTAGAAATAAATATACGCATCTGTCATTTTATTTTTTATTTATGTAAAAATGATTAATTAAAAGGAATAAAGGTGCTAGTAGTGAAAAAAATAGTATATAAACCACGGTAGAGAAGACTTTTCTCAGCCTCACAACTTATTTCCCTCCATGCTTCGCATGTCGGGAAATAATACTGCTCGGCTGAGAAAAATGTCTTCTCTACCTTGGTCTATAATATACTATTATTTCACAACGCCTTGTCCTGTCGGAAAGTCGTTAACATTAAAACAACCGTATTTGGCCGTTTGTGTTATCGAAATACTTGCCAAAATGCAGCTGATACAGCGTCGTAAAGACAAAACAATAAAATGGTTAATAAATTTCATAACTGCATTTTTTCGGGTAAAACAGCTCCCACCAAGTTTTTTTTTGCTTTTCATAACCTAAACTGAATATTCTGTGGGAGGGGGAGCATATAAGTGCTAGGATTTTTAAGTATAGTGGTATTCTTGCTTTTCCAAAGGTGGATTAAGTATTCGTCAGCTGTAATGTTCCAAACAAAGATTAGGTAAGATTAAACCGCCAAGTTTAATAATCTTTAGCCTGTCCATGAAAAGACAGAATGGGCAACGTACATTCTCTTATTGCTATCTATCTAATAATTTGTTAGAAGTACCAAGTACTTCGGTTAAATTAACCTGTTTGTGTTAGTATCGAAAGTGGAATGGGGAGAATTGTACCATGTAGGAATTACACGTTGCAGAAATTGACACTTAAATTTTGACATGCTTGGCAAAAGACTCACAATGTTTTAAATCAATATATTTTAGAGATTATTTCAATAAACATTTCGAATAATCGATTTCGTAAGTAGAACAGACATAAAACCCAGCCTTTTAAAAGGTCGTAAAGTACGGGAGAGAACCTTTTATAGGGGAATTATAACGTCAAGTGTGTTTAAGTCTATAGTGGGATTTTCAGTTTCAACATATGACGTGGGGGGTATATTTCGTTTTATTGCAACCCGATTAAATACAGATCAGGTAGGCTAGATAAGCTCGGGGCATATTATGCTTTCGATTCTGAGGGGAACAGCCTTCGGATTTCGCTGACCCTCTGTCCCACAGCAGCCCGCGGCTAGGACCGAATGTTAACATGGTCCACTGAGACCCTTGTCAGATAAAGTACATCTGCAACTGATACCCCGCTTATCCTTTGCACGCCTTTCTAAGTTATCTTTAAATAGCCGAAAATAAGAGACAGAAATAAACAGACCGTTTCCAAAAGATGATGGCAGACCTTTTATACTGAACTTATTTGATGTAGAGAGCCAATTAGCTAAAAGCTTCGAGAGGGTCCGGGGCTCTGTGCTACGATGGACTTCTGCGTTAAAAAGTTACTTGTGTTAGGCTGGAAATGAATGCCAATTTTTTACGGGTTGATGGCTGTACTGGGGCGGTCTGAATGCAGTTAATGCACCATTATGCTGGTTTATGTTTGCCAATTCATGAGAAGCGAGCTAATTCTGAGGTAGCTTAACCAACTTTCTCTTTAACTACACTACCTTTACTAAGCACACTTCGACCGAAAACATTCTGTTTACCAAGAACCCACACACACGTTGCTGGGCGTTTTCCTTAGATTTAAATTAAACATTAATTTAACCAAATATTATCCACATATTTCAGCACGAACCACCCAAATCGGCATTACTGTGGCACTCCCAACAAAACAAAAACAGTTTAAAAGAATTAAAAGGGACTTAACATAAATCTGACGATTAACAAATTAGGTGTTTAATTATAATGCAATTTTAGAACCATCTTAGTACTTTAAAAGCGCCGCTAAGTACCAAAGTAATTAATTATAAACCCAGTTTAATTGACTAAAACTAAAAGCAAGAAAAAGTAAAAGCATCTCAGAGTGTCATTTGGAGGCAAATTTAATAACTGAAAGTGAATTGTATTGCTACACTTTACCAATTTGGAACGTCGAGCCTGAAAGTTTTAAAATAGGCAACCCAAATTACATCACACACATCTTCGTGTTGAAATTATTGCAGGTTAAAAATGAATATTGAAGCTTTCGACGCAATATTTAAGTAATGACATCTCTTGACACTTTGATTAAACGCCATCATAGACTTTAATTTTTAAAATATTACAATTAAAAGAGATGTTTTGTAAGTTGTTTACTTTCAAACATTTGAAAAAGGACACTCTGCATAATCATCCGCTAGACTTATTGGTAACCTATAAGGTTACCGACATTGAAGATTTAAACAGAGGATAAAGTATTTCCAAGTTCCAAGTTTTAATTAAGGCCCTTGCTTTAAGAATTTTCGAAGCATATCATTAGTGTTGTTGCTTACGTAATCGAACTGCCATTGGTTATCTTACAAATTAGTTGAATCAGCGGTTAGTTGTTTCAAATCTTGTTTGTTTTAATGTAAAACAAATATTGGGGAACGGTCTCCTTTAATTAAGGACCCAATTATCCTGGTAGAATATTTAAATAGAATTTTCTGTTTGTGATTCAATGATTATGCAGCTGTAGCTGTTAAAATCTGGTTTAAATTTTGCATCCCAATTGTCTTGTTTCAGAGTTGCATTACTTATTTATAAATTTGTGTTAACTATATGGGTGTAAACTTTGAATACATTCAATAGTTTGATCTTGAAACCCTCATTATGCTACTGCACTGTACGGGCAGCCAATTGGCTATTAAAAAAATTGAAGAAATACTCTTAGTGTTAAAATACATTTAAAAATTTAGCAACCAAAATAAGCTTTAGCATTTCCCAAATCAACCTTATCACAAAAGCTGAAATTGATTAGTATATAATATAAGACTATATTAATATAGAATAACAGTAGAAAAACAAAACAAAAATAGAAATAAGGATAAAAAAATGTCACGAATGATAGCAATAATGAAGGGTTCGAAACAAACAAGGATTAATAACGAAATGAAATTCTTTATTTACATTACTTGAAGGTTTGTGATATGTATATAATGTTTTTCGTTTTTGGTTGCAGAAAAAGCAAAGGTAAATGAATATCCTTAGGCAATAACTCCAGTATACGTTGTGTTTCACTTCAAAAACAATTTGATAAACCTTTGGAGGATATTATTATTGCCATTTAATTATAGTCTGTAAGGTTAAACTTGGAAGCTGAATGAAGCCTTCTGAAGTAAGATTATCAGTTTCCTAATGCGTGGTAGTTTTGCAGCGCCTTCCATTGAACCTACGAAATCTGATCTATAAAGTCTAAAAACAAGATATCTTAAGTTCCTACAAAAAACGAATAAATATTTGAAACTTAATACCAAAGAAATAACACTTAGTGTTAGCAAAAATCCGCTTTCCAACTTAAAATTGTTTAAAAGGTAAAACGGGCCAATTTCAAGTGAAAGAGAATTTCGCTTCTTTTTATTTGGAAAGACAACCTAATCCTTAAGTGTATTCAAAGAGGAGAAATATCAAAGCGTGCATATTAAATTTAAATTTACCGTAGCGTACATCTGTGAAATAATTGAAATACATTAGGACGAAAACCATTTAAGATTGCATAATAGAGGGCGCACAGTTAGCTGTTTAGATATGGAGATAGTCTCCACTTCAAAAAGGAATGAAACCACCGTAAAATGAACGTGAAATGAATATTTAACTTGTCATAACAGATGTGGAAATGTACTAAACGGGACCTTTATTGTACAACGAGCACTGAGCCCCCATTGCGCTGTTTATATATAATTAGGCCCACTCTCATTATACGCACAAAGGATATACGAGCAAACACGGCCATTCGATAAAAATGTAAAACGGATTTTGGGTCTCGAAACGGTACAAGCACGGACGCAACCCTGTTAAAATGATGCTTAAATATTGACCTTTCCTATATTTTACTACTACCGGCGATCTCTCCTGTTAAAATTTTCCAATAGGAAATGCAAGACCGACACGATATGGGATTAACAAAACCGCAGACAACTGTAAATTGAAATATGAACAATGTAAACTGTACCTTTGAATCCGTGAATTCGTCATTTCTGGTAATTAAGTAACTAATTCAGTGTAAACTTAAACGGCTGATAAGGGTTTTTACAGATATACGAATGTAAACTCCACCTTCATTTCTGCTTTGTATTTGGATGGACCCTCGTTAACAGTATTTAAACATGTTTTCCTAGGTTTTCACAACAGTTAGCACGTGTCAGGAGATAAAACACCCGTTGCTCATCCAACGATACGTTTTATGTGGACTTTTCTAAACGGTTTAAGTACTTAAATACAAATTTTCTTTTCAAGCTGATCCCTCGCATACGAACAGGGTCTAAAAGAAGCAAATCATTTGCTAAAAGTTAAAATACGCAGATATAAATATTAATTGTTGACAGAACCTTGAAAATTTGCATATAAAATGGTTGAAAAGAATTTAACGACTGATTAAATTAAACTGAACCACCAAAGATTAAAATATGGAGATTCTTCTGCTAACACAACTCAATCGACGATAGCATCAACTTCTGCAAAACGTACAATTTAATAGACGAGAAAATAAGGAGTTTCAGTGATCCAAATAAAAATATTGTTCTTAGTATCAAGGGAAAAACAGCAAACACTAGAAATGAATGGAGGAGGTCTATGGTCAAAGTTGGAAAAAAAGACAGCTAGAAGAGGAAGAGGAATTATGAACAGACCAAGGATCAAAACCGCACAGTACGGCGGGTAGTACACAAATTGCATGCTGTAATAAAAGGGACATAAAATACGGAAAGAAAAGAATAAAATATGTGTAATATCAGAATTGTGTAGCGAAGATAACAATACCCGAACAATCTTTAAAACGATAGGTGGTTTCGTTATCAGCAGAGGAAAAAAATATACAGGTACAACTCTACCAGTATTAATAATGACGAAGAAAAACAAAAATAAATACATTGAGACAAAACCAAAGACAGAGGGATAAAGAAGCACAATAAAACACATATTCAGTAAGAAAAATTGACGAGTAAAAGAAACAGAAATAAGTAGTAGTATTGAAGAGATAATCCGCGTACAGGTTAATATGCAACTATTTTTCCAAGAGATCTATTAAAACGTAACTGTATTAGGAATTTCATTTTCAAAAACTTACAAATTGAGCTGTCCTGAATGAACAATAACTAATTTAAAAAAGAAGGGAAAGATAAACAAAAGGAAAAGACGGAGAAGCAAGTGAAAAAGGATTCGAAAGGGAGTAAAAGAAAAAAGAAAACATAGATAAAATTGAAAAGTCTGCAGATAAAGGTTAGTTAACAAGAACAAATAAAAAAGATGCCGAGGAGAAATACAGTCTGAGGGACAGAATGACATCTACTAAAATAAAGTTTTTAACTCAGCTCAAGTTTAAAATAAAAAATTCGTCTATTAAAATCTCCAATTTAAACACGACAGTTAAACCTTTCTCTGGAAGAAAATAAGGAAAACTTAAACCGAAGAAACAGAAGAAACGAATTAGATGAGTGAAAATAATAGTTGACAATAAAATAATTAATAATTAAATATTTATTTTTCACAGAATACTTTTACGCAGAATAGTTTTATTTAACATTCCTTCAGAACAAATTTTGCGACATACTAAAATTAGAACATACTTCGTATTTGGTAAGCAATAAAACATATAGACCTTTCATAAAGATACCAATTTTCAGAAGAATTTGAGGAAAGGTATTAGATGAATTACATAAAGAAACAAAGGCTTTTGCTTCGTATTTGACCAAAATTGAACTAGTAAAGGTTTTCATTCAGCTCTCTTAACATTGCCGATTTGAAGATCAACCCTAGCCATCTAAAGTAAAGAAGAAGGCTTGTAAGTGTTCCGCGATTAACGATTAGTAAGGGTAAGAAAGGGATATGAAGCAATACAAAATAATCAGAAATGAAGCGACTAGAATGTATAGAAAGAAGAATGGCCAAATAAAAAGATGGAAGGAGATTGAAAAAGAGGGAAGAAATAACAACAGCAGAATATTCATTCAAAAGATAAAGGGAACAAAGATGAGGCCTAATGTTAAAGCTCGGGAAATTTAGAATAGAAAAGGGAGTATTAGAAAATGAGGTTATGAATAACAGGAAGAACATTTCGCGAATTTGCTGAATGGAGGAAGGAGGCGAAGATGATGAACAAGATATGCTGGAAGAACAGAGTAAAATAGAAATGTCAAGTTGAGAGGAAGTAAGAGAAGCCATAGATACTATGAAAAACAATAAGGCACCAGGTGCTGACAATATACAATATAATAATAGAATTAGTAAAATATGAAGGAGAAAATTTTTATATAATTTAATACGCAAAATAGGGGAACACAAACAAATTCCCCCTGAGTGGAATATAGGAATAATAGTACCGCTGCACAAGAAAGGAAATAAAGAGATATACGCAAATGAATGCCAGCTACAAGGTTATGACTAAAACCACAAAGAAAAGATTAAAATAATACGCAGAAAATATAAAACATGTGTCAGAAGAAATTTTAAAAACAGCAAATGAATTCAATATCTATTTCTATATAATATTTATACAAGACTTTAGATAGGCTTTTGATTCAATAACATGTTGAGAGAATTAAGGTAATTGGGGCTTTCAGGTAAATTAAGGAAACTTGTAAATATGACATTGACGAATAATGAAGCAATGATACAAATACAAGGAATAAAATCAGGAGCAATACAAATAAATAAAGGCGTTAAACCAAAAGACTCAATTTCAGCAATTCTTTTCAACCTGGTCTTAGCAGGAATAATAAGAGGAGTAGGAATGCCAGATATAAGTGTAAATAAAGAAGCGCAAGCGATAGCATATGCCGAAGACGTGGCAATACTAGCAAGATCCAAGAAAGAAATAATAAGGAAAGCGAGAACACTTGACAAAGAGGCAGCCATGTGGATTAGAAATTAAGGAGGAAAAAACGAAGTATATGAAATATACAACAAAAGATCAACAACAAGAGAAACTGCAAGTGGGTCGATAGAATTTTCAAGATATAAACGCATTCAATTACCTAGGAACACTAATTACCAAACCGAGGAAAAGACAAGAAAAATAAGAGAGGAAAGGTGTCTTTTATTACAGTAAAACTGTCTACCAAGTTTAGTAAAAAAATGTATACTACCGTCAAAGTTATGGGCAATAATCATTTTTTAATTATTAACTTTGACGGCCTGTAATACAAAAATGGAGGGTCTTAGGACATATGTTTATTAGGCAAACCCCACTTATTTTTCAGTGTTTTATCAGCCATATCATTTATGCCATGTTTCTTTGGAACACCTTGTACTATATAGAAATAGAACAAGGGGGAGGCCAAGATGGCTGGACAATATAATAGAGGATCTTGGTAAAGTGGCAGTACTGGAGCAATAAATGCGCTGATAGAAAAGTATGAAGGAAGATTGAAGAGTCTGCCACATAGAAATTTATAAGAAGAGAAGAGAGAAATGGGATCCAATCAACTGTAAAACAAAAAACGATTCAAAGATCCAAAAATGGATACGGCCAAAATTCATATGGTTTTTCGTGCCAGGAAGAAGATGGGTGTTACTATGATAACTAGCACTGCCGATTTAACATGTTTTATAAAGCGTGTAGGAACGTACTACCATCCCCAGCCTCAGGAATCGAACCCACAGGTTGCTTGAGAGCTTGAGCGTATTCGCGGTTTTTCACTCTTCAAAGCTTTGTGAATATCGACTTTAAGGCGTATATAATATTTAATAATACAAATATAAATATATAAATAAATAAATACTTCTTTATTTAGCAACTTGCTATTAGAAAACAGATAGGCATTAAGATTCTACAACTTACATTTTTAAGTTATTCTGTGTCGAATAAAAAAGAAAATAGCTATAGACAAAGCCTGCATTTATTGTTTTTACGTCGAAGAAATGTTTAGGATTGCATTAACTAATAAACGCTTAAAGGTTAAATGTGAGGAACTGCGAACAGAATTGAGACATATGTACTAAGCATAAGAAAATAGCCACGAAGATAATAATTACAGCAGATGAACAAGAAACTGGAAACCTGAAAGGCAAATAAATTAAAAAGTTATAACAAGGAGGAACTTCAAACAAATAAAGAAGTGAAAACCTACCGACTACTTAAGTTTTAATATTCTAGTTTTGTTGGGGCAGAAGTGAAGCCTATAAAATCGGAATTTAGGAAATTACATTCATTTTTCTGATTCTTTTAATTTAGAACTGGATTCAGAATATATTTCGAAAAACTAACGACCTGAAATGAACCTAGCGGCATGTCTGGTATGAGGTAAGACAGCAACAGAAAAGAAGAAAGTAAAAGAACAAAATAATGATAAAACATAGTCATACATAAAAAACAGAACAAAGTTGTAATTGTATTTTCTAGTCGTCTTTTTAAATACAATTTTTTCAAAAGTACTCAAACAGTGGCAGATATTATATAATTTCCTAAATTAAATTTTATTTTATTTTAATACGCGTAGTACTTATCTTTAAAATAATTTTACATGAACAAACGATTTTCACAGCAGTTTACAAATTTTGTCAAGATAAGAACTGAACAAGCGTCAAATGCAAAGCAAAAAGCTGCCGCATTGCTAGCGCAAATTAATATTATTATGATTAGAGGTGAAACAAGGACTGTTATCAAAATTTTCTTGATGTGGAGAGTAACTAAAAAAATAATTAGTTTAACTTCAGCATTCTTTCGGTCAACAATAAATACAAAAGTTAATTATTACAACTGATTCTCTTGAAGTTTTAAATTGTGTTACAGGTGTATGACCTTCTTCAATTTTTATTATTGGCTAATACGAGGGTTGCTCTGTTAGTTATGAAAAGACCGTTGCATTTTTTAACAACAAATCTTTATTGGTTTTCAAAATATACTCCATTCAGACTAATACACTTGTGCATTCTTTGAAACCACTTTTTAAAACATTCGGAAAATTCATTTTCTGAAAGGTCCTCAAAAATTCTTTGAAATTCTGTAACTGCTGCATCTGCGCTGGAAAATCTTTTGCCTCGCATCATTTTTTTAACAGTTGGAAACAAAAAAACAGTCGCACGGCGCCAGATCTGGCCTATACGGAGGATGAGTTATCAACTGAACTCCCGAATCTTTCAAAAAAATCCAATGTTCTGCCAGCAGTGTGGGAGGATGCGTTGTCAGGATGGACTAAGATGTTACGCAAACCGGTCCTTTGGCGACCTGTCTGTAATTTTGCAAACATCTGTGGTCTATTTACCCTCGCAATGGAGGATATATTTAAGGGATTAAACTGGGAGAGAAGGGGAATTAAAGTAGACGGCGCATATCTACATCATTTACGTTTCGCAGACGATGTACTACTGATTCGTGAAGACTCTGACGAATTGAAAATCATTATCGAACAACTAAATCAAGCTTCATATAAAGTGGGACTTCAGATAAATATCGCAAAACCGAAAATCACCAGTACACAGAACAGATACAAGGTAATAAAACTATCAATCAGTACATGAGTATATATATACCTAGGGCACAAAGTTAGAACAAACAAAGAAAATCAACAGTAGAAATACCTAGACAAATTGGTCAGAAGTGGGCTGTTTTTAAAAAACTGGGATTCATATTGAAAAACACAGATGTCTCCATAAACCTTAAAAGAAAAGTATACGATATCTGCATACTCCCTGTAAATTCGTACGGACTAGAAACCATGACCCTCACAAAAAGTAGTCTACAACGTCTTCAACGTACACAAAGTGCCATTGATAGACAAATGCTGGGTGTCAGTCTACGAGAGCACATCAGAAATGAAGAAATCAGAAGAAAAACTAAAATAACAGGTATAACGGAGGGACTGGCAAGGCTGAAATAGCAATGGGCCGGACATGTGGCTAAAGCAGATGGACAATCAAATTACTGAAATGGAGACCCTGAGGCTACAGACGAAGTGTCGGCAGACCGATGACATCAAGGCCACAGCAGGAAGAAACTGGCTCCATACTGCACAGGAAAGAGACAACTGGAAAGAACTTGAAGAGACCTACTTGCATTAGTGGAAGAATTACGGTTTATGAAGAAGAAGGAAATAAATCTCCATTCCATTAAGGCAAAGAAGAGAACGAACACACGACATTATATCAAATCTGAAAAAGTTTAACCACTTAAGCATTTCTACAATTTTCATGGTCTGCACTATTATATACAAAACAGAATAAAATGTTTAAAACTACATACATCTTCCAGGAATTTTACAATTTTTCCCATGAAGAATTTAAAAATGTAAGAAAAGTACCTCTTTAGACGTTGTAGCTTAAACGTAAACTAATCATTTGTTTAACTTTAAAACTAGAACGACTGCCTATTGAGCACATTTCGAAAAAAAGGTATGAAAACAATATACAGTAATTAAGAAACTTTAAATCTATTACTTAGCAACTAAATTTTAATTGCAACGCCGGTATTGTGAACGCCTTTTCTAGTTATTAAAGTTTCATCGATCCTTTGCGTTTACATTTACTTACTTCGCGACAACGTTTTTGCAAGGTTTTACCTCAACAAAGACGCAAATTGTATTGGATCCGTAACTCATGAATGGTATTTTAACGTAAAATGTTCTTCAATACCCTTCGTAGTAGGACAGGCTTTTATAGATTACAGAAGTAACAAAGTTACTTTGTAAACCATAAGTCTTGGGTTCGTACTTGATCGGGATCAAGTGGAAACACCTTAACGTAGCAAAATCGTAAACTCTAGGACAGTGTTGAACGTCTCTTGAGCTTCACAAAAATCGGCTGGACGGTACTAAATGACAAAGGCAGTCGATGCCAGTTGAGATGCTTGGCACTCTAAAGCCCAAAGCTCGTCCAATAAACAAATAAAAACAAACAAAAGACCAATAGAAATCAAATACATTTTGGCTAGTTGCCGACGCAAATATTTATTCATTTGAATTTCATCTTTCATCTTCAAAGAATTCCAGTCAAATACATCCGAGTGTTATAAAAATGATTCTAGATTTGTGTAAGTAATGTCTGGAGCATAAAGGTGACGTTGTAATTTGTGGTGTGTTGACTGCTTCGGATGTTCATTGTGTGGCAGTCTAATATAAATCCAGTAATAAATCAAGTTCAAACCCGTAACGGTGAAAAATAAATGTAGAGTGCTTTTATTTGTCGAGTTTTAACGTTTTCATTCGGGGACGTTTATTTATCGAAAACCTTAGTTTAGATTCATTCCATTTATTTGGCGGGCGAGTGCGTTTATCTGATGCCTCTATACATGCAAAATATTCAATTTGTAGCAACCGTATCAGCGACGATTGAATTCACTTTTTTAGGTGAATATGGGAGTGCAACAGTCACTATGCGGCGATATTGTATTATTTTGTATCTATCACAAAGGTTCTGACAATGCTGATTGAACGCTTTCAACGAATAAAATTGATACTGGTTTTAAATAAAAATTGATATTCCCAGGACATACACAGTCCTATTGATATTGAGTTTCCACTTTAATTTAAAACGTTTGTCGTGTTTTTGCTCCCTAAATGCGCAATATTTAATTTAAAAGTTTATTCCTCGTATTTATGCGGAGTTTTGTATATTTTGTTTCGTCTGGATTAATTTAATGGATCAGATTAACTCGGCGCAAATGCCAGTTTACTTAGGCTGTAAAATTTCGGCTCTGTTTACACAATTTAGTTTAATGATAATCAGGGTACATAGAATTTTTTTAAGCATTTCGCTGCCTAATATAAAACACGTATTTTAACGAGTTTTTTAATCTTCGAATGCCCGAAAATCCTTCGTCTATAATTAAAGTTTAAGCGAGGATTTTTTTCGTTCTGTAAATCTGTTGTTTTTGGATTTATGCTAGAGCAAACATAGGAGGGTGAAATGGCGAGGGGAACGAACTAATGTGTGCATTATAATGAAATGTCATACGGGTACCACACCTGGAATTTTGTTTTCGGGTGCAACGCTTTATCAGAATGGGATTTCCCTAGTATTTATCCAAGACGCGGTGGATCATTTATAAAAAGGATAATTAATTATGCCTTTCAGCAAAATCATGTTCGTTGGTAGAAAGTCGGGGTCATTACTAAACACCTGAATTGATAAACCATTAACCATTACCTTTTACCTTTATCTTTTTTACAATCTACAAGTAACGTTAGACAAGTAATTTGTTCCATCAGATGAATAAGAAAGATCGAATTTAATGTTTTGTAACAAAAAATAGAATTGATTGATAATCTATTAGACGAAATAAAATAACCAAAAAACATAAAAACCATTAACATAGTCGGATTTTTAGAAAATAAAAAGAGAGAGCCTAAAACCATTAATTTTCTTCAAAAACATCGAAAAGTCTAACTGGAGTATCCGAAGATGTAAAATAAAGAAAGAACCTGAGTTTAGCTTGAAAATCACTACCAAAAATGGATAAGGTAAAAAAGAGAAATCAAATTAGCTAAATTTAAGAAGGATGTGTAGTTAAGAGTAAAAATAAAAAAGAAAAAAGGGAAAGGCGGAATATAAAATTTGTAAAAACGGAAAACTTAAGAAGGAAAAATAAAATAACATTTAAATTTCTTCAAAAATCAAAATCAAAATTTTATTTGCTGCTTTAAGATACAAAGATCTTTTACATCGTCAAACTACAGGTACTAGTACATATTATAGTAGAATACGGACACTTGATACCGCCATTTTGTTTTTAATTAGGTCAATCAATTTAATCGATTGCGCAATCAAGGTCGAATTAATGGGATTAGCGGTTTAATTAGATCAATTCGCGGTTTATTTAGGGCAATTTAGATCAATCCGCGGTTTATTTAGGTCGATTTAATGGGATTAGCGGTTTAATTAGATCAATCCGCGGTTTAATTAGATCAATCCGCGGTTTAATTAGGTCAATCAAAAGTTCGATTAAATTCTCGATTAAAAGCGGCGGCCATCTTGGAATTAATAGCTCGATCAATTTAATCCATCAAAATTTAATTAGGGCGATTAAAAGCGGTGGCCATTTTGGAAATAATAGCTCAATCTTCGCGGTTTATTTACTTCAATCCGCGGTTTAATTAGGTCAATCAGCGGTTTATTCAAATCGGCATTTAATCAATTCCGTGGTATCAATTCAGCCAGTAAAATTAACTAGATCGAACACTTGGGCAAGCTTCGGCAGGTTGAGACCTGTTCGCCGGCGAATATGACGTCAGTAGGAAATTATTTTTAACAATAGATAGTTTTCTAAGAAACGTTACTCATTTGGTTCGTCGCATTTCTAAAAAACAAGCTCGAAAACTAACATGTGACTTAGTATTCTTAAATCACCGGAATGCATTTTATTAAATAACAATCTATCGCCGTTAATTCAATTTTTAATTGTCAGCTGATCTACAGATGGAAATAACTCAATTTTAACTGTTAGATAATCTACATTTGTAGATGGAAATATTAAATCCCAAAATTATCGTTTTTTAAATAATGAAACATAACGTTTTAAAACTCATTGCATTTCTAACTCAGCAATTTACCTACGTTTTAAAAACTTATTTTCCACGCTACAGCTTGAACCAGAAATAGAAAATAGAATTGACTTTGTTAAACTTTCACAATCATGGGGAAATTTCTTGCAGGGATGACTAATATCCGACAACAAAAAGACTGTTCTACGGATCTTTAATCTAAGCTGAAAAAACAAGATTTGAACGTTTTATTCTTTCTAGTTTTGTAAAATGGAAATATGTTAAATAAAACTTGTCAGTAAACAGTGGCTTCTAACAAAAGTAATTTTGTGCATTTATGTTATTTCTGTGACTGCACCGGAAGGGAAGTTAATTAAACCTTTAAGCGTAAATCCGCGAACAATACATGATTCAAACTTTTCGGCTACCGTTTGAAATAAAAATAGAATTTATATTCGACTTTCACAATGATGGGAAATTTCTTGCGGGGATGACTAATATACGACAACAAAAGGATTGTTCTACGGATTTTTAATCTAAGCTGAAAAAACAAGATTTGAACGTTTTATCTATATCCTACTAAAGTTTGTAGTTTTGTCGCTCTTTCTCTTACTTTTTTAGTAATCTATCCATTACCATTAGGAATAGCAATTGACTCAAGCTGTCCCCTTGTTTAATGCCTTTATTTAAATAAAATTCTTCCGATTGTTCTCCATTTATCTGTATACATGCTTTTACGTTTTCATAGATACTATTTACGATAGATATCATGTTTTGGGATATTTTTAACATTTGCATTACTCTGTGTGTGTGTCTCTTTTTGGGCTGAGTTGCTTTCCCGTTTGTGTATGTCTCTCAACCAAGTTTCTTATAATAAATATGTTATCTGTTGCTTGTCTATGTTTTCTAAATCCAGCTTATTCTTTTTCAATTTTATTATCTACCTGTTTTCTTATCCTTTCTTCTATTATTCGTGTATGTACTTTATTCGTCACTGATGCTAAGCATATAGCTCTATAATTATCGCATTCAGTCGGGTCTCCTTTATTATGAATGGGCAATTAATTAAATATTAAATTAATTGAACTGGAAGTATGGCGGTCTCTCTAATCAAGTACCCGAAGTTTAGATTCTAATTTCGTATTTAAATAAAACACCGACTCTAAGGAATGGTGGAAGGAAAATAAAGAAACCCAAAAATTAAATTGAAGCAGTAGATGATTTCGGGAATTAGTCTTACCCCTTAAATACTGGTAGAAGGGTCAAATTCAATTTAATGACTGTCTAAAATATCTCTAACTTTTGAGTTATCATCAATTATTAATTATATGAAGTATTGCTAGGTATGTATGAACCGAAAGCGAGTTTACAAAATATGGGAAAGGCCTTTAAATTTTAGTTAAAAACCACAAAATAATACAAACTTTGCTAGATTTGAAACAAGCAAGATAAGATACAACAAAAACAAAATATTTTTGAAAAACATATAGTGATTCACATAGGATATATGGCAATTAAATCGCTTTATTTTACCAACTTTAAAGATGGCCGGCCTACTTCACAAGAATAATTAAAGTTGTAAATCCAGGTAGGGTTCGAGATAGGCTAAACGTGAATCTAAGGTATATCTGGAAGTGTGGAGCCGAATCTTCAATGAACTAATGAAAATACAGAGGCAAATCCTCTATTTATTACAAAATTTAGAGTTAAAGTTAGGTTTATAATTTTTGGGTAGAAATATGATATGGGTTCCGAAGTCGCAAGTTCAAATCTGGATTCGAAGATTGCCATTCTGATTGGTGATTCAGCCTTTCTAGATTTACAAGTACTGTTAAAGCTTAGCAACAATGTTCGACCATCATGATGGGATTAAAGTCAGTTGGGATGATTGAGGGATTATTTTCAAAGAATGAAAAATGTACCGTAAGTGTTCTAAACCACAGTAGATCATTATTTATTTTAACCTGAAAAGTTTCTTATTTTAATATATTTGTCGCCTTTATCAACTGTGAGTGGTTTACAGGTTTGAAGTTTCTTATGTAATCAAATATCCTGATTTTTATAACTGAAAATTAATATATATTTTGACATACAAATGCTTCTCTTTGCAAGCTGTGCAGTAGAACATTTAGTAAATAAGAATAGCAAAATTATATCGCATTCATTTTTATAAAGCGTTAATGCATTCAAAATCTTATCAATGCGAAATATTTAAAATTGATTTAAAGCTTTGGGTATTAATCTACAGGTTTAGGTTTATATCTTGATTACATTTTAATCGCTCCAGGTTGTACTTTTAACTATAGTTTTAGATTTTAAACCTGAAGCGTTTCAGCAGTAACGTGGACAATTTATAGCACTATTACACTTCGTGTGCTTTATAAGAAACACCCTGAATGTACGTACTCGCATGTGAGTTATTAGTTAATTTAGATGCGAACACGAATTTACGAGGGCAGTTTAAAAGTTTTCTAAGTAAAAATAAATAAAGGCAGAAAAGGAAACTTCAACTTTGCCGGTTAGAACTACAACTTGATTAGTGCTAATGAAAATGTATAATGCTACTTACGTTCCCAAGAGCAACCATAAAGCTCGACTCGCATGCAAACCGTCCGAGGATGTTCACTGTAGGGAATAAACCGTACTTTAGTAGCTATGAACGGAAGCTCCAGACGTTGCCTCACTACTAGATATGTGTTACTATTCCCTGTCAGAACCTGAAACAACACGAATACATAAACATAACGCATCACTCTCATGATTATTCTAGTCGTAAACAACATCATATGTGACTTAAACTGCTTTCAAATTAATATCCTGAAATACCAATCCCTTCTTAATATTTCTTTGAAACATCAATCTCTTTAAACATCGTTTCCTTTAAATATCAATCTGTTCAAATTCCAGCAGCTAAAGTATTAAAATATAAAATTAAGATTATAATTACTTTATCTGGGTTGATGCTGTTACGGTCAAAGTTCATTCACTGAATTTCTGTTTACTATGAGTCGCTAAAGTTCTAATAGCATATAATTTAGTTTTCCACTTGCTTTAACATTAATTTGAGTTCAATTAAGTTCTGATACTATTTAGTATATACTGAAAATTGCTTCTAAATTTTGAAAACGTCTTCTACCATATTGCAAAAGTTTCCCAAGTTATTAATAACTACAAACACACTGTGTTGATATTAAGAAGTTTTGTTGTTTTGTTCATGGAAAATGTTTCGAATTAATTTTTTAAAATTACTTCTGATAACAAGCACTTGCTGGTTAAATTTAATCTAATTATCAAAGGTGAATAATTTAACATAACAGGGTTTTCAACTTCAGTACAACTGCAATTTTCGTTTTACACAAAAGAACCGTGAACATTTCAGTAAATTTTTTGGGGTACAAATAACACAGACTTGTGCAGAGGTATTTCGCCAATAAAATTAAAGCTCATTTTTAGATCACATTCCTTCACATCAGTACAACGATAGAAGTTCTGTGTAACATGGACCCCATACTGATTTCGTTTGTTCTAATTCAGATTCAAGATCACATATCACTTGCTTTTTAAGTCCTAAAATAACACGAAAACAATATCACATAAAGGCCAAATAAAAACGACACAATCGTTATGTCTTGTCGACAAGCTTCGGACGCAGAAAATGTCATGTTTTACATGTTAAAATGTGTGTTCAAAGGCGTTTCAGATACATTCGTAGGAAAAAAAACGTCCGCGTTTCTTTGTTTTCATTCATGTGTGTTACAATACACGTTTTGGAATTTGCTCCAGTTTGAATTGCTAAAAAGTTGGATCGAATAACAGAGGGTGTATTGGATTTCAGAAAATTTGAAATTCATTTTTCGGTAAACGTTTGATTCGCCGACGATAAAATAAATGAGAAGGCATTTTAAAAAATCGGTTTTATAACAATAACTACTATCTGAAATCAAATTATTTCATGTAAATTCAGTTTAACTATACAGAACATACGTTAGATTGTTCAAAGATTATAAGTGTTGGGCTCCATAAAATAAAATACGCCGAAAAGAACCTCATCATTATTACATAATTTTCTAGTAATTTCGAAAACTGATCAAGGCTCTGGAAGCACAAGAATAAAAGAACTACTTTTTAGGGCCATTTTTTATAGAAATCAAACCGAAAGAGTTTTTAATGGTTTTATAAATTGATTTTTTGCTGGTTTCATCATCAACCAACTGTTTTTCAACAAGGATTTTTAAAGTAACATCTGATTAATTTGCATTTTGCAACTATTGTGGATTGTGGATAACATTGTAAAAAATTAAATATTACCATAACTATACGCTTTTGCGTTTTATTCTCACAGATATATTTTTGCTTCTGTAGAGATTGCTTTAAAGACAATATTTGAGTAGCTGAAGTACTAAAAACTTATACAATACAAATAAGCATTTCTTAAAAGAGCCAGAAAGTTTTTTACAAACTATTTAACAGTAATAATTGATTTAAAGAAGGTTAACTGATAGCACTGCTAAGAAATTAATGCTGTGACTTTAGATAAAATTAATTTACACGAAAATGTTGTAAAATCTAAACCGCCGCTTACCAAAAAATACCTTAATGCACTCCTATAAAATACGAAATGACGAAGTAAAATGAGTCAACTATGGTGGTGATCATCCAGATGCAACAAAAATTATATCCTTCTCTAAGCAAAAAAAGAAATACACAACCACAAGCACAGCCTACACCAGTTCAATCAATCCAGCCAGGAATGTCTTATGCACAAGCAGCCAACACAAATAAAGTCCAGAATAACTTTGATAACCAAGCAACATCACCAACCATTATGACTAAGCTTGAAGAAATGCTTCCTAAGTTTACGGAGCAGATGCGTATAATGCTCAACCTACACACTACTGTTGTCAGTAAAGTAGCCTAATGGCTGAACACCCAAAATAACTATAAAATAGCTATTTGGAATACCACTGCTTTTTAGCAATACCCTCTACAGTTTGAAACATTTATATATGAACAAAGCACACTTTACAGACACACACTACCTGTGGATTCTAAAATATAAAACATAACCCACAAATCGTCAAGACGACAAAGCACATGGAGGAACCGCCATAATCATACAAGAGAACATTAAGCATTATGAAAGGGAGAAATTCATCATAGATTTCCTACAAGCCACTAGCGCAACCGAAGAAGAACAGGGACCAATAACAATGTCGGCTATTTAATGCCCACCAAAATATAACAACTAAAAGGAAGTTTGTTTTTAACACGCTTGACAATAATGTTAAACATTCAACATAGGGCTTGAGATTAACAACTTCAAAAGGAAGGGAATTGGTTAAAACAATGAAGGCAAACAACTTATAACATGTCTCTATTGTTGAACCAATAACGTACTGGCTTACAGATACAGGCAAGATTCCTGACGATATAGACTTTTTTGCACGATCCGTCAATTTGACATGTTTACTAATTTAATTATGACAATAGTAAGTTATGCTTACAAATTACTGATCGGTAAGCATTCACTTACCGATCGGGAGGCGATAAGTAATAAAATATGAAAATTTGAGTGTTTTTTTGTCATTTTAGATAGTGGGATTTTTAGATAATTTTACAGTTATCACATAATTATTGTCACTTTGACATGAACAAATTTAGATTCATTTAATGTGATTATTGCAAGGATCATGCAAAAATTGTAGTAAGCATCACGGGCGTAGGTGCTACCGGTCTCGGGTAAAAAATGGAGACCTCTGCTACGCGTCGGTCTCCACATATTTACTCTCGACCGGTAAAACGCACCTACCGCCCTTGATACTTAAATAACTATTGTATCACGAAAGGCATTAATAAATAAATGTAAGGCAGAATCGTGTTTTGACTTGTCATCATACCATTCTCCAGTGATAATAACCATTAATTCGTAAATCTTGTATAAAGAAAATTTTGCTAAATAAAACCGAAATGGACACAGAAATAGCGACTATAAGCTTAATCAAAAACATTCAAGATGCGATATGGTTTGAGACTATAAAGCTCCTCAGGAAATAACTGTCACTGTCATTTAAGCAGAAATTGTAGAAAAAAAGCTAACTGCGAAACCAATGGCAACAAACAAGAACCGCAGGAAATAAAATAAAACTAAATGGAAATAAAAGAATTAAAAGAGCTAATTCTGAAAGAACAAAGTCAAAGTATTCACGAATGCCTGGAAAGCCATGGAACATAAATCAAGACACGGAATACTCGCACTGAAAAGCGATAAGAAAGCTAAATAGAACCGTATTCCTTTCTTTCGGAATTATCTACTGAAGAAGAAGAAGTCGAAATAATTGATTTTCTGGATGTACCATAACAAACTTACAACTAAGGAAATGAAAAGAATTATAATGAAAGAAATCAACATTAAAAAGACACCAACAAATGAGCTAATCTCTGGCAAAATCTTACAAGAACTGTTACAAAAATATATAAAATGTTTAACATTTATTTTCAGTGTTATTCTGCGAACCAGTTACTTCTCTGACATCTGGAAAGTTGCCCAAATCATCATCAACCCCGGAAAAAATCAGAAGACGTTTCCTCGTACAGGCCCATAAGGTTATTATATATGCTTTCTAAAGTTTTTGAGAAATTATCTCAAGGGCTAAAGGCAATAATAGACCAAAGGAAAATATCTCATGCTTTCGACTAGGTGTGACACAGTGGATTGCAGGTCAAACCAAAGAAACCTTTTCCCTGCTCCCACTTTCAATTGTTCAAATCCTATCTGACAGATAGACACTTCCTGGTTAAACAAAGCAGCGAATATACTGATCTGAATTCTATATATTTTGGCGTTCCTTAAAGAAGTGTACTCGGGCCAACGTTACACCTCCTATACAGTGCAGACTTTCCAACACCGTAGGGACATTTGCTGACGACACAGCAGTTGCGGTGTCTCATATTGATCCAATTTTGACTTCTAGAAATCTTTAGGCCAACCTCAACATGATCCAGAATCGTCTAAGGAAACGGGGCATCAAGATCAATAAAATAAAGTCTACCTGTGTCACCTTACGTAAACAAACTTGCCTACTCATGAAAATCAACAACTGTCTACTTCCTCAAGCTGAAGATGGGCAATATCTCACCAAATGCAAGCAACTAGGGCTCAAATTTAGCTAAACGTTCTGACTCTAGGCGTACCGCCAGTCACTCCAGCATTGGAACCCTGCAGAGGTTGCAAAACAAAGTGTCGCGTGCGATTGCCGACGCGCCATATTAAGTTTCCAACGAAGTTATCAAGGATGACATCCCACTGGGATTCGCTAGAGAAGGCATTCACCAGTTTAGTGTGACAGTGAAAGAGTGTCACATAACAAGATGTGCCAGATAAGTTAATTGATTAAGACAATACAAACACATACATTTTATATTTAGGTTAAATTCTAAAGGAACACTCTACATGTTATTAATCATTGTCATTCTTCTTTCCGTGCCTTATCCTTTCTAAAGACATTGGTAAGGGGTTCAAACCCACATTTTTAAACGACTTGACGTCGTGAACTTTGTTATATCCCCCTTATACTAGGGAAATGTGTTCTCTACAGTGGTTTCCCGTTGCCTTCTGCAGAGTTTGTGAACATGTATTAAGTGTATAGTGTATGTGTCTTGTTACTATCTGAAGTCGGCCACTCGGCACACAGAATCGCGAATTGTAACCAAATGATTAAATGGCTTCACACGCTCAAGTACTGACCTCAAACAGTGGAAAATTCTTTATAAAAATCCTTGCCACTGCCCCAACGAACTTCCGTTAATCATTGTCATACAAAACGCTTATTGCCCATTGGGTAGATTTCTGAACTTATTAAGAGTTAGTTAAAACAAAAATAAGAATATGTAAACTTCAATGGCTAGGGCCTCTAGGAAGGGCAGAAGACTCAACAATATGACTTGGAAAAGGTTAGAAGGTAATGCAAAAAACCTGTATGATAAAGATATATCGTATTGGAAACAGAAATTTAAAGACCGAAAAGAATGGGCAAATACTAATAACACACTTAGTTTAAAGCTTTAAAAGCCTGAAAAGGTTCAATCAGGTTACTTTCTCTGGAGATTTGGTGAAGAGCCTAATTTCAGGAGTTCTGTTTCAGCCAGCTTTACTTTTAATACTGAAGATGGCAACCTAATTGCTGAAATACGTGGTTCCTAGGATTTAAACAGCATCGTTCCATATTTTTGGTTTTATTTGAGTATTTCGTCATTAGTTGCTGAAATTAAAAGATACATAGATACATACGTATGTTGTATGTAACTATAAAATCCCAAATAAAAGAAAAATGTCAACACAATCGTCATAAGTAACACCACATTCTCCTTTACTTTGTGGTTTATTCCGTTATGTACCGGGTGATCTAGAAAAAAAGGAATTAGAGCAGGCCGTGACCTAGTTACCAAAGTTGGTATCACGTGATTATTTTACTTTATTTAAAAACCATAAATGTAATTACGTCCACTAATGCTTTTATTTTAGGTTAGATAAGAAGCACTCATATTCTTAAAATGTCAAATTTATTTTTCAAGTAACAAATCAGATTAATTTAAAAAAATGAGAAGCAATGTTACCAACCTTAACAGCTTAATCAGGGCCTGCTCTAATTCCCTTTTTTCTGGATCGCTCGGTTTTAAAGTTTATTAATTTAAGTGATAACCCATATAGCACGGGACATCCTATGGACGTCCGTTTGACGTCCAGCGTACATCCGAATATCCATGGACTTAAAATGGACGTCCTATGGACGTCCATTTATGGATGACCACGGGACGTCCTTCAATGTACTTCTGTAGAACTTCGTATTACGTCCATTTACTGGACGTTTAAACGTTCGCGTGTATATCGAACGTCATGCGCACTACGAAACGAAGTTTTGGTGATGTGGCGGCTTATGTTGCGCGGACAGTGGCTTGGTCAGCTTGGTCTACTGCTACTCGTTTACGTTTAAGATTTAAGCTTGTTTAAAGTTAAGACACAAAAGTGCGCAGTGCAGCAATTAATTGTCTGTGTACCGATTATTATATGCGAAAGTGATTGTGAGTTACATCAGTTTAAATTATAGGTAAATGTTATACTTATTTTATATTTATAAAACTTGAAGTAAACTTAAGTTTTTACGAAAATTAACCGAGTTGGTACTTAGGTACGTTTACCGGGCGGATAACACGTGTATGTGACGTCGTGAAGTACACAATCGAGGTTAATCAGTAGTTTTATACGTTCTCATTTTCTCAATACAATAAATCGGAAATATGTGTTAGTTTGAATAGGAGTTTTAAATTGTTACCAAGTTTTTACTGTAAAAATGCGACTGTGAAGTCCGTAAAGTAAATTAAAACCTTTTATAACCCTACTTTTTAAAATTAGTTTTTGGTGTAAAGAGTCAGCTGTGAACTATCAGAAAACTATTTTTGTTATAAATAATGAAATTTAGTACAAAACGATATGTATATAGGTACAAGGTTAATTTTCGTAAACACCGATTATTTGCCTAATAGTTTGTAAACATGTCACTATTTTTAACAGGAAGTTTTACCATCGTCGTGGTTAACTTTGACTGAGAGGCGATAGAAGATTGGATGTGGTAAGTTCTTTTTAAATAGTGGTAGATGTTTTATGTTTAGACGCTGGCTTAGCACATTTAAAAACATATGCAGCTCGAAGGACATGGAAGATTCCATAAGAAACTGGCTACGACGAGCTAAACAAAGAGCCGATTTGGAAATGAAAAAGAATGTTAATAAACTGTTGTGTATATATTGTAAATATATTAGTGTATAAGATATTTAGCTAATAATAATATGTATTCATAATTATGAAATTGTATTTTGCATAATTAATAAATATATGTAGCATAATTACATTAATAGTTATTTATAAATAAGGTGTTTACGAATCCAGGTTCATACCTTCCGAGCATGTTAAGTCCTAAACATTCCATGTGGTTTATATTTTCCCACTTCACTGTATTTCAATTAAATGATAAACATTCAAAAATTGCGGTTCTTTATTATTTTTTACCTTAGTTTCTTCATATTTAGAATTCTTACAAACATCCAATAAAGTTATCTTATGGACGTCCAACAAGGATGTCTTATGGACGTCCTACAAGGATGTTTTATGGACGTCCGACAAGGATGTCCTGAGGATGTCCATAGTTGTGACAAACGGACTACGTATGGACGTCCATAGGATGTCCCGCGGACCATAAACGGTCATCCTATGGACGTCCTAAACGTCCGTGTCGGATGTCCATAGGACGTTTTATGGATATCCCTGTGCTATGTGGGAAGGAAGCCTAAGAAAGGTATGTCAGAAACGAGTATAATCTCAAAGTGAAGAGGGTTGCAGTGGTGACTTATTTTTTTTAACCAAGGCTTGGGTACGATGAAGCTTGGTGGCGTGTAGGATTGAAGGTCTGCTTCGCGACTAGCTTACATAGGGTTAAAATCTCGTCAGTGGCACAAAAATTGTATTATACCTGAACTAATGGAACTATAAAATTCTAAAAATCACTCGGTTGTTCCTTGAAGCGTTTTCTGACTTTGCAGCATTGTTTCAGCTTTTGTCAAAAAGCAAAATAAAATATCATGTATAAGAGGGATTGTTATTTTTTACCCTGTAGCATTTTAATGTTTATTTAGCAAACTATATGAAAACATTGTTTTGTTACATTATTTTCAACTCCAACAGTTTATGTTGTTTTGTTAAACTATTCGATAATAAAAGGAACTCCAAAAATATTTTCATAACAGTGTTCATACTTCATAATTCCAGATACATTTCGAAGCAACGAATATAAAACTGATACAATAAACGAACTTACGAACCAACAATGAACAAATGCACCTATAACATCGAACGCCATTATCCGCAGTATCATGCTGCAAATTTCCCTGGGGGAACAGACGCGACTCGAACCGAGCATGATGAAACGGCAATGTTCACCGGTTATGGAGCTTCACAATTCTCGCGTCGCCTTTCCACGACCTATATAAACTAAAAAGTGGTTTTCGCCTCTGTCTGCCATACTTATGTACTAAACATAAGCTCGATTTTCGAAATTTCAGATAACCCCACTCACACCCGACCGACGGGTGAAAATCCGACCTTAATTGAAAAACGTATTAGCAGAAAACATTTTACTATTCTCCAAATGGGGACATTGCCGAATGAACAACAGTTTAGCTATTTATAAAATTCCAAACGCATTTTCATTAAATTGAATTTTCGTTATAACAATGTGGGGAAAACGTCTCCTTATCGTTCTCCTCATTCACCTGCCTATCGAAAGTAATCGTAAAAGCATTTCGGCGAAGAGTGGAATAACTGAATAAACGAGTAGATTTGTTTCAAGAAATGCCGAATGATTTTAGCAAAAATTCATTAGGTACTGAAGGTACAACTAAAGCGTTGATTTATGCTTTGGTTTATTTTCCAAATGCTAAAGAATGGAGTTTGTCTACACCAACAACAAACAAAGCGCCAAGAGCGTCATTTGGGTTTTATTTCAAAGATTATCATTGAACGTCCATGATTTGTTCTTTTTCGTTAGTGACCTATCTCTTTTTGCTGTTCTTTATTTTCTCCGCTTTTTACCTCCCTCATTTTAATGCAAATAATCTTCCCTCATTATTAACTCTATTAGTTTAAAAGAAATGTTAAATTATATAGTAAGCATAAATC
The DNA here is from genome assembly GCA_963082815.1 of Melanotus villosus. Classification (NCBI taxonomy): domain Eukaryota; kingdom Metazoa; phylum Arthropoda; class Insecta; order Coleoptera; family Elateridae; genus Melanotus; species Melanotus villosus. Next base: position 42,983,897 of record OY720425.1, read on the forward strand.
GATGTGACAAGTTAGTTGAAAAATTTAAAGATTCAAATTCCAAATAAAATTAATACGAAAACTATGTAAAATTCAAGAGGGGCAACCGTGATAAACGTACAAAATGTATAAACTTCCCTCACAAAAATAATTTGAAACGGTCACCTTTGAAGGAATTTATGAACTGAAAACTTTGTTTTCTTTACAGACTTTACTACTATGAATTTGATAAACCCCAGATTTTATAGTTTCATAAACATCTAAAAGTATTCTAAATCAATTTTATCGGATACAAGGTGGCTGTGAATTTACTTTGTTTGGCATTTACCTAACAAAATTTCGAAATTACTTATATCAAATCAGGAAAAAATGTTTCGTAAAATATATAATTATATATATAATTTTAGTTGAAAGATAAAGTATTCGTTAAGAAAAACCAAAAAACAAGGAAATTTTGGGCAGGAATATTAGGAATAAATTACTTCACAAAGTTTGAACATTTATTTCAACATGTAACGCAATTTTCGCCCTTATTTCGATATACTGTTTCATTAAGACATAATTTACATAACACCAAGAAGATAGGACAACTAACAAGCCTTTCGTTGAGTAATCTCGTTTAGGTTTTTATGTAAGGCTTACTCATCTCTAAGGTTTAAATTGTATTGATAAAAGTTTCCACAATTTCCACCCTTTTTATTAATATGCATTTCTTATAGCTATAATTATTGTTTTATTTCGACCGATAAACGTGGACCGTAGAATACAGAGCTGATTTAAATAAAAATGCCTTATTTTAGTGCCGTCCGATGTTCTTTACAATTTACGCTAGTAATAAATTTGCGGAAAAAACAACACCGATAAAGCACGTTTTTACCAGGATATACCGTGTACATGTTAATGATATATCAAACAAACAAGGAAATCCATAGAACATAATTTACGTAGTTTATTAGATTTATTAGATTCGTTTAGTTTATAAAAAGGAAATTGTTTTTTTGGCAAATGGTTGAAAATTATTGCTGCATTTCTAAATTTTTAAATACGAATAAAATAGAATAGATAGAAATATACAAAGTTTTTAAAATTAAAAAATATTAACAGCATAAAAACTAACAAGAGGAAAACATAAAGAAAATAAGGGAACCAAAGAAAAATCAGCATGGTAAACGGGCAGGTGGAAGTTATTAGCAGTAATAGGCGAAGAAGGGGCCTGCGAGCAGATAAGGCTAAATAAAAAAAGGTAAAGAAGAAAAGAGACAAATGTACAGAGAGAAGATAAGGAAAACCAAGAAGATGAAAATGAAGAGAAAAACCAGGATTTTGGAAACAGGGCTTTCCATTATCGAAAGTCCAGACTTTCCATGGTTTACTTTGTTGCACAAGTGGTCGTCAAAACAAGGCTATATTGTCAGAAGTCGGCCATGAAAACTATTCTATAAGCGACTGCAACTTGTGAGAGACACCTGCTCATGACTCGTGTCAGAGGCAATTGTGACTTTTACAAGAAGGGCCTGGTTGTGTTGAATTATCAAGTGCATGTTTCTAGAACCGGCAAAATTAGAATAGGAATTCCGTGAATAGCTTAAACAGTTAGCGTGCAAATTGAATTTCGGGGCTTTTTTAGCGCCGTCGCTAAAAAACTACCTGAAATAAATTTATACAGCAAATAGATGTCTGCCTAAGAAACTATTAAACAATTACTTAGCTGTTGATCAGCTTTACATTAGTTGTTGTGATCGTGTTATAGTCAGAATAAATAATATTAGTTGTTAAATAAATAAACCTTGTCACTTAGTAATTTTCCTTTTACAGTTAGCCAAACCTATGTCGAAGATCGATACTGTTTGTAAAAATGGTACACTAGTTTACCATTATTATGATATTTTGAAAAAGTTTACCAAAATTTAGGGTCAATCTTTTATTTAAGAAAAGAGTCAACAATAGGAAAACATTCAGTGAGTTAAAGATCTTGAAGATTTTTATTATAATATCATAATTTCTCAGGTTTCCTAAGACAGTAGTAACCTTGGTAAGGATTGGTATTATTATAGAGAAGAAATACAAATTCCTGCCACTAACATCTATTTATTTGTAGGATTTAACAACTGTTAAAATAAAAACAGGGAAAAGAATGCCGAAGTAGCTTGTTAATGGTTCGGCTTACTTCCCCTACGACGACTCACATTCATATAGCACTCTTAAAGAATCCTCGAAGTTCGAAAAGTACTCCAGAAACACCAACAGGGACTATAAAAGGACAGGCATTGTGACCGAACTTCTTCGGGTTCACTTCCCTGGATCTACAATATTGAATATGCTGCCCTCCAACTGGAAAATCCAGGGACCCGTCAGGTCTGGAACTAGGCTGACAAGAGAGACCTGGCAGACGGAGGGCAAGTAATAACTTTCGCTAAAATGGGAAGTTAGCTCATTTCAACCATTTAAATCACCAGGACCAGTCGTGGTTATGCCAATGATGCTGCAGAAGGGGCCAGGCTATCTGCTAACTAAAGTGTGCATTGTGAATGGTTTTAAGAGCCACGATGCTGGTCTTCAACTATTTACCTAGGGTATAGTGTCTAATCAGAGCGGTATTTATACTAAAGACTGGAAGAGCCGGATACTTTCAGGCAGAATCATTTAGACCCATTAGTCTTACGTCTTTCGTCCTTAAAACTATGAAACAACCACTTGATAGGCACATCAGGAACGGTATACTGGTGACAAGGCTTCTAACCCAAACTAGTTTGCCTATGCGGTAGGCTCATCTACTGAAACAATGAGTGGAGCAAACGCTGGACAACAAAGAAATCCTTGTAGGAGCTTTTATTGATATAGAAGGAGTTTCTGACAATACATCTTTACTTTAACTCCATCTCTACAGCTTTACGACAGCGGGGGCTGGAAGAGATTTGCTGCAGGTGTATGGACTGCATGCTCAGAGGTAGGGTTGTATACACAACACTGTTTGAGGAAACAGACGGTCCGGCTGGTGGGGGGTATCCTCAGGGGGGAGTTTTATTGCCACTGCTGTGAAACCTCGTTATGGATGGGCTGTTTGTCGAACTCAAAAGAGAGCGCAACGGGCCCTCGTGCTAAGGCGGATTGAAAGGAAAAGCCTAAGAGTCAGCCTCCAGAAAACTATCATAATACCATTTACGAAAAAAGGAAACCTGAAAGGTGTTGGCCCTCTATACCTCAGCTGAAACTTACGTGACATGTCGGCAGAGGAAGAGTATTTAGGGATCATCGTAGACTCCTAACTCACCTGGATCCCTCACATGGAAAAAATTGTCGAAAACTCGGAAACAACTCTAGCAGTTGACGAGCAGTTCACAATAAAAGTAAAAGGTATATTGGAAGGATATTACTATCCTCGAGTAACTTCAAAACAAAAACAATCACAGATGAACTATAAGCAAAGACAGAAGAAGAAAGATACAGAAATATAAGCAAAGGGGAAGACCAATAGCAACTCATGTAGAAAGTAAGGAAGAAGATACGAAAATGAAATTGGGAGTGGGAAGGGAGAAAAAGTGGAAAAGAAGTAAAAGACAAAGAACAAACTAAGCCAAATATTAAAGAAGGAAGAAGGAGGTTAAGGAACAAAAATAGAAGAAACGGAAGTCTTCAAGATCTTTACTTTTATTATATCTTTGTTTACCATTAAATTTCTTCTTTTCAATGAAACGCTACTTCATTTTCAATTTAGTTTAACATTTCGCGAAGTAAGCAAAACATGTAAAATTTGTAAATTAACTTCTCACCTTACATTAATTAGGTAATTAAAATATCATCTTTGTTTTTATCTTTTCCAAAACTTACTGAAATCAGATTTTAAAAATCATGCAATATAGTATCATGACGGAAACTCATCTAAAAACTGGTGATCAGTCAGATGACACTCATACAATACTCTTTACAGGACGTAAAGTTGTCCAAAAATTGATCTTATAAGCAATAGAAGCAAAGGAAGAAAAAGGAGTTGGAAATTTAAAGAAAAAGTGAGCAAAGCAATAAAAAAATGCAAAGAAAAAATGAACAACTATTTTATACACATTGTCAACAACGATTTCAGTACTACGATATCAGGATAGATTCACCTCTAAATAAAAGAATCGCGCTAAACAAGTTTGATTAAGATAAAAATAGAATTGGGATATAAAAGTATATTTAAAAAAATGGGAGTACCCAACGCTTTACAGGTTCATAGCATGTGTTAAGATAATTGCCACAAATAATATTCGGAGAATATGTAGAATCAAATTTGGGAAAAAAGGAATTTTTAGATAGGTACTCCCCATAAAAAATTTGTCAGAAAGGTAAATTTGATGAAGCTGACGAAATAAATCAACTAGTTCCCAATACTGAACACGTTGTGTGGAGCTGACAATCTATTTAATAATAAATAATATAGATATTGTAGGAATTTAAAACGAAATTAAGCACCCTTGAATTTATCAAATAATAAAATATTGGTAGCAGCCCAGCAAGATTTTTGCTGGTGCCTCATTTAATCAATTTTGTTACGAGTTTGCTGAAGCAAGAAAATGGTTTCATAGCTATTAATTAAGAGATTATGTTATTTAAGGCTTCACTTGTCGCTGCAGTGCCATAAAATAATAATATTTTTATTGTGTATATTCGATGGATGCTTTCTGCAGCATTAAATCGTTTGCAATGTAGTTGTGTAATTTTCGTTATGCATTTTATCGGAAGCGAATGCAACGAACAGTATTATGGATGATTAAGCAGAAAAAGTATAAATGTCGACGTGCATTTTATGCAGAGGCACGCGTCGGCCATTTGCTTATACACATCTTGTTAAATTCGTAGAGAAAATTCAGCAAGAAATATATTCATAATTATGCCTTCTCTCCGCGAAATTTTAATTGCACTTGCTGCCTGTAATAAAACGTGCACATAAAGAAGATTAAGCACATCGCCGTGGCACTTTGAAATTTTGTCCTACATCAGCATGCACGCAGTAATTTATCATAGTCGTTCCATTTGTCAGCCTTATCGTCCAAATATGTCGTAACCCTTGAGCAGCACCTTCTTCCCGGCAGCCATCATTTGTTCGCATCAAGTGAATAGATGTCGCTCCTGATAAATCATCATCTCTTCAGGATTAAACAATATATTTTAGTCGTTGCCAACCAAATCTCATTTGTTCTCTGGCGCACTGCTCATTGCTAACGCTCGAAATGGCCCAGTTGTAAGAAACCTTTGTTCTAATTAGTGCTGAACACAAATAGCACCGAGGACTTAAAGGAAAAAAACGCTTCGTCGGATTTTTTTAGATAGGAACACGTTCACTATTCCCAATGGAACGTAGATGTTAATGAACCTTCTGCTATTACACCTTTGATTTGTAAACTAAGGATAAATCGAATAATTTTCAACTCATTTATAATAAATTCTGAGTCATGTCAAGCGTGTTTAATTTCCCAAAACTAGTAAATTATGCCTTAAGAGTGTAATTCTGGGTTTACAGTAACCGTTTAGGTCATGCAAACGATCTTAGGAGCAGAATGACCTTTAAATTATGTTAACCGAATTATAATTCACTGTAATATACATTAACGCGTTTAATTACAAATTTATTTGGGGTAAGTATAGTTACCATTACTATGCACAATCGGGTGCTGATATTTTGTTACTTATTCATTTTGGTTACGCAACACACTTATACCAAATCCTCTAATGGGATTACGCTCGCTTCAGCAGTTTCCAATATTCAGTTGCTAAACAGCAGCAATCCAGCGATATGCAAGAGTTAAAAATAGTAATTTGTAATACAAGTGTTGAAAGCTTGCGTTTGCCACACGAATGTGAAGTTTGCAGCACGAACGCTAGTGAGTGCTGCAGTCACATGAGTGTGGCAAATACAAGCTTTCAACACATGTATTACACACTATTTTTTCTACAACCACAAAAAATTTAAATATTTCTGCAAAATCAAATCTGACATTCATCAAATGTCATTTATGACATTTTGATTTGCGTGCGGAAAGTAAACAAATTAGCGTGTGGAAAGTTTACTTTCCGCACGCAAATCAAAATTTGAGTGTGGAAAGTTTACTTTCCGCACGCAAATCCAGATTAATCCAGATTTGCGTGCGGAAAGTAAACTTTCCGCACGCTAATTTTCACTTGTTCGGCAAACACTCATTTTCAATACTCGTATCTATGGAGACGAAGTCTGAAAATCCCACTTTCCATGGTGGTTGTAGAAAATAGTTATTTGTATCACAAGGCTAGAAACTGTCACTTTGCAAGTGCGAGTACGTTTGTAGGCCGAGGTGCAACCGAGGCTCTACAAGTGCGAGTACGTGCAAAGCAGTTTCTAGGCGTGTGATACACAATATTTTTTCGGCCGATAAAAATACGTTAATTATAAAAAATCATTTTTTATTCAAATATTTGACGTTAGAGAATTTATTTTTCTAGAGAATTTATTTTTCTGGGCGTGACAATGGGCGTAGCAATGAGAGGGCGGAGTCAGTTCGGTTCAGCGCAACCAATCAAAAATCCTAATTTTACTTTCTGGACTAGTCCGGCAAATAGCATTTTCCAGACGATTTATACGCATGAAAATTGAGTGTTTCTAGCCGGAGGGCGAAAAATATAATTAAGGGCCTATTCGAACAAATAGGTACCATGTTAAATCTCTTTACAACCGTAATCGCTAAACTCAAATGATGGATAACCTACTACAAGTCGCTTTATGAAATGCCAGTGGCTTGTCACAACATGTAGAAGAATTAAAATTTATTTTAAATCGCAATATTGACATTATGCTAATATCTGAAACGTACTTTACAGTGAGAAGTTATATAAAAATCCCTAACTATTTAGTTTATTTTACAAATCATCCAGATGGCACTGCTAGAGGTGGTTCCGCTGTATAATTAAAAACTCGATTAAACACCATCAACTGAACAGCTACTGTACTGACTTTCTACAAGCCACCAATGTAACAATAGAAGATCCTGTCGCCTGTCGGTCTATTAACCATTTAGGCCGCCTGCTTTCCTCCCAGATACACGCTAAAGCAGGAACATTTTGAAAATTTCTACAACACCTCGCTAAACAAACTCTTTGGGAATTCAGACTTACAATGCCCGTGAGTTATTTAAAACACTCGCAAGAAATAATTTAAAACACCTATCAACAGGCGAACCCACTTATAGCCGACTGACCAGAACAAACTACCTGATTTAGTGGATTTCTGCATCACAAAAGGTATTCCGCAAGACTTCGCTGTAGCCACCTCTTGCTTCGATCTGTCTTCAGGTCATTTACCAGTTATCACCTTATCCACTGAAGCTATAGGTATACCAAAACAACCAAGCCTAAATAATAAACATACAGACTGGGATGAATTTAGACGACTAGTGAATGAAAACCCAACCCTTAATATTGTCCTTAAAACTGAAGAAGAAATCGAATCTACAGTTAAGTTCTTCAACGATACGCTACAATGGGCGGGCTGGAACGCAACGCCAGAACAATTGGAAACTTTGAAAACTTACAATTGTCTTTTTCTAATTAAGCAAAAACTTTTGGAGAAAAGAAGACTTTGCAGGCAATGGCACAGGCTAAGAACACCGGAAAGTAAACGCTTGTTATAATGCAGCAATGCATGAATTTAAAGACCTTCTCAATAACAACAACAGTAAATGCATACAAACATTCCTGCAAGTTCTAAACTCCCACCGAAGCTACTGACTATTCTCTTTGGGGTATAACCAAAAAACTAAAAAAGATTAGATGGGCTTCACCACCTATCAGAACACGTCAGGGTACTTGGGCAAGAAGCAGAACACCTACCAGAGGTTTTTCAACAACATCCTTCAGAAAATCAGCCTGACGAAGAAGAAAATGATTTAATTCAACTACTAGAGACCCCTTGAACTACCAGTTCAACGTCCTAAAACCGCTGATGTCCAAGATGTTATCGCAAATTTACACCCAAAAAAAGCACCCGGATACGCTCTACTTACAGGTAAAATCCTCAAGGAACTGCCTTTCATGGGAATAAAGTATCTGATGCTATTCTGCACATTGGGTACTTCCCGACCCAGTGGAAAGTGGCTCAGATTGTTCTAATTTTAAAACCAGGGAGCTCCCTGATGACTTAAAATCCTATCGGCCAATAAGCCTTTTACCAATAGTGTTCAAAGTGTTTGAGAAGCTGTTACCGAACAAACTCCTACTAATTCTTGAAAACAACGAGTCAATCCCTGATCACTAATTTGGCTTCAGGCAATTGAACATCATCGTGTTGTTCAAAAAATTAACGAAAGGTATGGAAACAAACAATACTGCTCTGCAGCGTTTCTGGATATATCACAGGCGTTCTACAGAGTGTGACACATTAGTCTCTTATACAAGTTACGGCCCCTTTGTTGTTTGTTTTGTTGTCCTTAAATCACATAACCGACGAAAATCCATTTGTTACAGGAGTTTGCTACTGAGCACTTTCCTACATGTCAGTTAACTCGTCACAAAATTTTTTGAATGTGCATTGTATAGATTGCAAATAAAAGGGCATGTTAAAAGAAAAAAAAGTTCCTAAACAGGTGCAAGCATGTTGCATAAACAGAAGACATCGATGATAGAACATCTACACCTACCACAGGGTAGACCACGATTGATTATAATGCAATTTAGACATTTTTGAAAAATTAACAATCAGTAGAATGTAATAAATTATCACCTTGCCGGGCAGTTAATTCTCATAGGCCTTAGAAGTGGAATTAATTGCAGCTCCTGATAATTTTTCAAAATCTATCTGTAATTGTAGTGGCGGCTCATAGTTTTAAATATTGATGGATCGACAAATTAGTGCTTATATGTATGAAAACATATTATCACAAACTTGTATTGTTTCAAAAGGCTTTGTTGAACTCTCTTTGAAAAGACGAATGTTTTATCGTATTATAATTACATTTAGTCGAAAAATACTTTAGTTATCTTACTCAAAGTTTTTGGCAATATTGTCGATACCATTAAACTGAATAGCTCTAAGTTGTAAACTATAAAACATTGATATAGCGCATGTCGATGTTAGGGCCACTGTTAAATTCCCGGATTCTAAATAAATATTTGAGATACAAGTTTTATTTTATAACCAAAATCTTCTTCTTCTCGAAGTGACGTGTTCTTTGCAGGGCGCTTCCGGTCTTTTCTCCATACATATCTATGTAGTATGCGTGTCAAGTAGCCTACAAACATAGAGGACCAACAGCTTAACGTGGGCTCCGAACTACGAAAGTGCTTGCACTTCTACTCCAGAGAAGACTTACTAGGCCGAAATACCTCTGTAGTTTGCTATTGCCTTCCAAGGGAAGTTGTCGGGTATCTTTGTGGCCCTGGGAATACCAGTATGAAGAACGAAATCCAACTACTTTATAACAATAACTTCCTTGTAGTTAGCACAGGTGTATCGCCATTGATAACAACTATAAACGATCGTCAAAATTGAACTGAAATAATTTTTCTGGATTTTTAATAGCGGTTTAAACTAACAATGTCTTCAAATGTAAAACATACCTTTCAGAGACTTGTCCCTTTCGAAAAACTGTTTATAAATGATTTATCGAATTTTGTCGGGGGTAAGAACTCTTTTAAAGATTGAGAACGCTCAGGTAGACCAAGAACTGCGTGTTGAGTACAAATTCATCCCCGAAGAACCTACAGAGAAAGAGAAACAAGTCTTGGCATTCATTTGCTACCAAACTTCTTCATGTGTGGAAGCTTTGTTGTTGTTGTGATGTAACACAACTTTACAGAAGCACAGAAACAACATTGAGTGAATTGTGCTGAGAAACGTTGTAACGTTTTGAAAATCGCATTTTTCACAGGGTGCTTGATATCGTAACTGTTGTTCATGCTGGATTTATCAGTAAAATTCAGAAACAAAGCGTTAGTCTTGCGTATGGGTCCTCCCATTAAAGTTGTGGTTTTTGGTTTTTGGTCCAAACATGAATGATTTCTTTTTTTTTAAATAAAACAAATGCTTCGGGGCCAACGTTTTAACACCACAGATGAAGCAGTATTAATGTTTCAAAAGGAAGTAGCATCGATTAAGACGTGGTGAAAATGTTTCCATCATTGTTTTAAACATTCAAAGCATTGCATAGACAAGAGGCGGAGTGCTTTGGAAAGTTGTACTACTTTTTTTATTTTACAATAAATTTTTATCTAGAATCCAGAAATATTTATAATAATAGCAAAGCGCTACAGGCCCTCGTGGCCCAGGTGTTGGTAACACAAGAATGTCATTGTAGGTGTCAGAGTGAACTAAAGTTTGCTAAAACTTTGAAATTGTCAAAAACTGTTTCTAAAAATATTTACTGAACATCTTGGCACTGACACTTTTAGGAGAGTTGGAAACTTTTTTTACTATAAAATTTGAATTTTGCTCTCTGTTTAATCGAACACCGTTGCTGCGACTCTTATTGACACTTATACATCAGGAATATGATGAAAGATGCATAAAAGGACGCAGAGAGATGATGCCCAAATGACGAGCTAAAGTTCTCATAAGGTGTTGGTACTAATAGTTCACGAAGCAGTATGGCTAGCGACATAGAGCTTAAGACCTTTGAATTCATTCTCATACTCGTTATGTTTAACATGCTTACAAGGTGATGATGGTTACCTTTGACCTTTCCTACTTTACCACTTTGTCGTCTTGGTTCCCAATTATTTTCGGTGATTAAGTATACCATCCGCAAGGTTTCTAACTCAGGTTTGACCAGGAGGGTGTAGTATTAAAGTTTGAAGCAAAATATGTACTTACAACTTCCTCCTCAATACTTAATTAATAATTAGTAGTGTAAACTAACCGGGCGATTTTGAAATCGCCCGGTTAGCTTACACTCCTAATTAGTCTGTGCAAGAAGACGCCAATTTTCTAGTACCTTGAGTCGAGAAAGTAAAGTTTACATTGAACACTGCTTTGCAATGTTTATAAACGGTAATATGTGTTTGTCTTTGTTCAATTTGAGTTTTTTTTAAATCATATCATCCTTCTTTAACAAAACAGTACCTTATGGCAAATCTATTCTCCACAAGCCCTGTACTTCTTGTTAATAATAGCCTTACACTTTTTCCCCTTTGATTGATTTTAACAGGGCACCCTGCCCAGTCGCCCTGTCTGGGTCTAAGTGCCACCGACATAAATACTATTAAAGAACTGTAAAATCAAAACCCACGAATTTTGGTTTATAAAAAAAGCAAGTTGGTCACTACACCGTCTAAGCTACCGTCATTTCAGTAAATATCGGAATTCAAGTAAAAGAAGTTCTTGTAGTATTTTCTTTGTTGTCCTAACACTTAACCTTCTAACTTTATTTTCAAACCCGCATATCGCGTTTCAGATATCACGAAATAAATAAAAAATGTCCTCCGGATTCTCTGCAGAATATTGACAGTGTTGTCACGTCAGAATTGCGGTTTGTAAATAAGATTGGCTTCGCTTTAAATCTGCTGCGGTTGTAAATATATCTATAAGATAAGGTAACGTCTTCAGCTATGCAAGTTTATATGAGTGTTACGATTCAGCAGCTTTTCGGTTTATTTCGGGTTTGTTATTTAAGAGAAAATATCTATCTAATTTAATTCTTCATTCTTTGTACATCCCCATTCTAAGCGTATTGTTTACATTACATATGTTGTAAAGCATCTGCTAATTCCTGCGAAACTCATACAAATATTTATAAAACACAACTTCCAAAAATGCGGATTTATTTCTCATTCCTAAATCTTAAGGCAAGAATGTTGATAAAGATTCAAATAAAGTTATTCCCATTTCGGATATAAATAAAAAAAATTCTTCCCTTAAAATTCTCTTCCCAACAAGCGACAGAAAATATTTAAACGTATTTCACAGTTTTATCGGCTTAAACACATTACAAGAGACATCAAGAAGTTCGTAACTTTATTTTGTAGATTAACAAGATTTAAATTCTGAAACCGTGCACGACAAGTTGATTAAAAAGTTTAAAACTAATTTGTCGTTAAGGAAGTATTGATACCTTCTTATATACCGTCATAAATCTATTTCCTGCAGTTATATTTCACACCACTCAATTCTCAACTTTTAATTAAATTCACTGTAGTTAGCAATCTCGGTAAACTCGTTCTGAAAGTGACGAATGAATTGCAAATTAGTAATAATTTATAATTGTTATTTAAAATAAACGTTTCTTTAAGCTCAAACTTCTTTGACAATCTTTTATACTAAATATCCGCAAGAACTAATTGAAATTGTAAATTACGACTGCTATTTTGTTTTATTTACTTTGGGATTATAGGAAATTTAAATAGTTTTTAATATCCCTCACTACCATAATTGTAAAAGCATTAAAAGATTGAAAGACCAAGCAACCACCTGGGTATCCTTACCACAATGTACGGCCTGTTAATACATAAATTTCCATGAAACACGGACAAAGGTTTTAAAGGTGTCAAAATATCTGCGGCCCGTAATAGGCAATAAACTCCTGGTATATGGTGAAGTTTTCCAGTTTGTAACTGCACACCTGATCTTCGTGTTCAATTAGGTAAAGCTTTCTGGAGATAATGTGTGGTGTCGAGGTAAAAGCAGCTTGCCGTAATGGAATTTAGTGATGGCATAACCTCAAATGACAAATAGTTCTGTTAGTTTGTAGTAATTTGTACGATTTTGGTCTGACAGGCACTTTATCTGCCACGAGGAAACCTTTCTGTTCGACTTTCGTTTGATATCGCCCAGGTCTTAAAAAAACCTAATAATGGAAAAAAGGAACGCAATAATTTTTGAGCCTGTTAAGATTATTAATTACGGCGGGATATACGAAGTATGAGAATATAAAACTTTTAAAATTTACTGTTAATTCCTTGTGGCTTGAATGCGACGCGGGGAATTTAACGCCTCCAAAATAATTATTTTTGTATTCGAGCAAAAGTTTAGCCATCTATTTTAATACGAAATCGCTAACTGTAATAAACTGCGGCACTAATTGCTAACTGCTGTTCATGGTAAAGTTAGCGTATAGAATGTGCTGGAACACGATTGTTCGAGGCTAATAGCGGGGCTCCCTGGCGAGTACCCAAATCGTAATCTTATATAACTAAGACTACTAACGAGGCGACCGATTTACGATATAGCGATTATCTTGTGTAATGCTACAAAGTAACACTCGTTAATTCTATTCTAGTGTGATGCCCCAATTTTGTTATAAAACCATTGTAAGCTACACGCAAAAGCATTTTGGGTAAATCTCCGAAGAAGCTTTCTTGCCACCTAATGCCCCGAATCTAGAACACTTTCCCCTTTATAAACAAACTGCGAATGTTTCATTACAACACAGAATAAGAAATTATTCATCAAATAATGTCCTTACACCTTTCAATGAAAAGAAAATAAGCAAGATTTGCTTTATCATATTCTAACTGTTAATAAGTACCTCTTTATTAAAATATTGCTGCTGAAACAGCATGACAATTTAAAGTTCCAAAAAAATGAATGGCAATCTTAGAAGTGTATATAACAGTTTAATTATTCTTAATGAAATAGCCTCTTAATTAAGTAAGCTTCGATTCAATTGTCGTATTTCATAATTAAACTTGATTATAATTTATCAAATTAATAAAGGTGCGACCTCACATGAAAAAGCAGTTTTAACTGAGGAAAATATAAACACTCAACAAAAGATGCTCTAATTAGTTAGCCTTTCCAAACTTTTGAAATAGTAAGGACGACCAAAACCGTGGCTGTGATAACGAAATAAAGAGAAATTTATTATCTTAATTTTTTTCAGGCTTACTTGTTTAGAATATTATATTTTGGCCAGAAAACTACAATAAGAAAGAGAAAAATACAGAGAAAATATGAAACAGAACCAACCACAAAAGAATCACAGCTAGAACGACAAGGAAAAAAGAAAAAGGAAATAGAAAGTCAGAAAGAGAGAAAGAAAGAAAGGTAGAAAAAGGGAAGGAAAGATAAAATAAAGGAAGGAAGGAAGAAAAAAAAGGTGGAAAAAAGAAGCAAAAAGGAAAGAAGTTAGAAAAGAAATAAGAAAGAAAAAGAAGGAAAGAAAGAAAAAAGAAGTAATTCTAGAATTTAATTTTCAATAATTCTTTCCTTTTTAACAATCACCACCCTCTTCCTTTTTTCATTTTTTTGTAAATCAATTCTGCTCTGGAAATAAAAATAAAATAGGAGAACATAAATATTTGAAATGGAAAAGCAAATGAACAGGAAATACAAAGTAAGGAATGTTCAAACAACTCGAGAAACTTTTCAAACTTTAGTAGTAAACATCTATAAGACCACGTGAACGAAAGAACTTCAAAGAAGAGAAAAATGTAGGCCAACATTCAAACGACAGGAAACCATGGAAGCAAGATAAAAAAAGAACCAACTAACAAAAACAAGCCCTTTCGTGAGTTCTAGAATCATAGTTTTTAAACTGAAATAAAAAAAATTAAGGACTTAGTAGAACACTTGACAAAGTTTGGGTTAACAGATTCAAATACACCTAAAATACTATATTTATTTAACCGTCAAAACATTCTAACATGAAATTTTCAACAAATGTAAGTATTTTCTTGTTTTTAAGTGCATCATTAAAAATTGTAATTTAGTGAATTTTTCCAAATTCCAGAGAGTTACGGGGATTTAGTGTAATTTCAGAGTAGCTTGGAAAGCTTCAGAAAACTTCAAAATTTGCACTTTAAAATTCGAAACTCAGTCAACTGTTGTTTCTAAAAGGCAAGAGCCATAACGATTGCCATTTTTTCCTAGAAATTACTTGTGACAAGAACTATTATTTGTGGATTACGTTTTGGCCGTAATAATTGGAATACATAAAAAATTCGCTGAATAAGGCCTACGTGAAGCAAGCTGTCGATTCTTTGTAATTTAAAAAGTTTGGCGAGACATCAAACGAGTTATTTTAAATTCCCTACAATTTATTTAATTGTGTAATTTGCTTAAATAAACGAGTATAATTTATTAACTTATAATATTTTGTACCCTAAATAAAGAAAGTCTTATGAAAATTCTGCGTTTTCAAAAAAAAAGATCAAGCAGAAAAAGTAAAGTATTTTTTGCGCCAGAAACAATAATAGTATATTGCGTCATAAGGGAAGATATAGGCATATTTCATCCCGAAGATTTCTGCTGCACGAGCGAACGTAGTGAGCGAGGGCAGCAAAAGCCAAGGGATGAAATATGCCGTTAGATTCCCGTAGGGCACAAGTTATTTTTCCGCATCCATGAGAAGTTCGTATTAAATAAAAATAGTTATAATATAATACGTACCTACGTTTTTGACATATAACCTCAAATTACACATGTCAAATTTACGTATTAAAAATAACTTCTATAATGAATTTATGTAAAAAATAATCGTATTTGCTTGAATTTTGAAAAATAATTACACTTATCAATCACTCAAATGAAGATTTTTGTATAATCAAATAATAATTTTGATTCTAAATTCTATCGGTAGATGTCACGTCGATAGCATGCACGGTAAAAACCCGCAAATGTTCATATCATCCCGCTTTTTCATATTTACCCGCCATCCGCCATTGTTAACCGCAAATGAGATAAATAATCTGTCAATTACATACCATGGATACGGAAAAAGCTTTTACAGAGAACAAAGGTCTGAAACGAAAGCCGAAAGCCCTTTCAACATTTATCATTTTTTCTTTCTAAAACTGTTGTAATCTGGCAAGAAAAATATAACAAATTAGATAAGCTGAAAGTAGAAATGAACTTCTGTAAAAGAAAAGAAACTAAACCGACATGGTAAGAGAGAGAACGCTGAAACTACTCACTGACGTTCACTCATATTCGTAAGTTATACCTAAGGGTGTAAAATGTTACGTATGTAATATAAAAAAGTCAGAAAAATGAACATCTAAAAAATATGGTAAAATATGAAAGGTAAATAGGCACCTTTTAGATCTTTTTGGCTTTAAAAAACCTTTCTTCTTAACAAAGGAAAAGAAGACAAACAAATAATTTGAAAAGTACAAAACGATCGTATAAGGGTCATTTCTCATGGATTTTACTTTGATTTGTGCCACCTTCCTTACATTTTTATGAAAAATAAAAACTTAGGGCTCGGTTAAAAATTCCTTTATTTTTACATTTTCCATAAGATATTTTTCAGATTAATAGAACCAACGATGGATGACACACACGCTGGTTTTGGAAAAGGAAAAATACGCAGCAGTTCGGCAAATTACCGAAAAAATTAAAAAGGGAGAGAATGCGCCATAGATATACAGAAAGAAATTTTAAAGAAGAGAGAGATATCACTAGATTTGATTGAAGCATTGCAGAGTATTTATAGATGGACATATAATGAGGTAAGAACACAATACCATCACACAAGTGATTTTGTAACGACAACGGGAGTCAGGCACGGTAGTGTACTGACAGTGATTGGAACATTACTTTTAAAAAGGAATGCGTTACAATTACTAATTACTCAGTCAAAAAAGTAATGCATTACCATTACTAATTACTTTCTGTAGAAAGTAATTCATTACCATTATTGATTACCGAAAAAAGTAATGCATTACTTTAGGCATTACTTTGTCGCCATATAACGCTGTGGTATTCTAGCCACATCACCTGAAGAGTGATAAAATGCTTGTACTGAATTAAAACCTGAATTAAACTGAAGATACTGACAGTAACATTCTTAGCACTGCTTCTTTCAAAATACTGTAACGAGATATGCGAATGACGGAATGACATCACCGCTTCGTCAGCGGTTCCCGATTGTTTGAATGAATTCCATGTGTCAACAACAATGTATAAATAAATAGACTTGTAGGCAGCAACTTTCCGAAAATTGCTTCTTTAAAAATGTTTGATCTCATGGCTATTTCTTCAGTCTTCTGTTAAATATAAAAGTATGTAATGGCAACAGTAATGCATTTTTTCATTACATTACTCAGTCAAAAAAGTAATGCATTCCCATTACTAATTACTTGGAGAAAAAAGTAATGCATTAAATTACCCATTACCGAAAAAAGTAATTTAATTACAGTAATGCATTACTTGTAATGCATTACTTCCAACCACTGTGTACTGAGTCGACTTCTGTTTGTGATAGTTATGAATGAAGTAACGAAACCCTTAAAGACAAGAACGAAGGGAGTGGTGCAGTGGTGGTAGGATACAGAAAACTAAAAGGTAGAAGAGGGCCGCATAACTATTTTTGAGATAACGTAGAAATACGGGTAATATTAGGAAGCAGAGATAATCTATTCAAAAGCGAAAACAATGTCGTTAATTTAATGTGAGGGCAACTGCAACAAGAAAAGCAATTTTAAATTTAACTTGATTTCGGCGAAGTGCAAAAGAAGCCCTACTTTTTCGAAAACAAGGGTGAAATTGCAACAAGATGGTGGTATATTGCACGAACTACTGATGAATACATCCAAAGCATCCGACTTCTCGTGAAATTTCAATTGGCCACTCATGTTTAACGGATCTAAGATCTTTTTCTTTCCTGTTTGGTATCTGAAAAACCGAATGAAAGGCAAAGTCAGGGAATTAACACTTAATATTCAAACATAATCGGGAAAAACCGTAACGAATATTAGTTTGTTTTGTAGTTAAACAGGTGAAGCAAGCTAGATCTTTTACGTATTGTCAAGATTTCGACAGTCCTTAGCGATACCAGAAGTTATAATAATTTTTTTTAGAATTTAAAGGCAACAAGTAGTTCTACAAAGAATTCTATAAAAAACCCAAAAATAATTAATATTATTCACCTAAATTAATGCAACTTGTAATTTCGATGCAATATGGAACCTGTAATAATTTCGCTATTTTACTAAGGCAGCACGAGTAAAATGTCCGATGCGAAGTAGAAAATAAATATTAAAACAAACTGGAAGCGAACTTTCATTAAAAACTGTTAGTGATGAAGAACATAATTTCCTTAATTTCAAAGTTCAGTTTATATAAAAGTCAAAGCAGAGTAAATTTCGATGGTAAATAATTAAAAACAAAAACATACACATTAAGAAAAAATAAATAAACAAACAAATCAAATGCATAAGATAGATGACATATTACTGAAGCTTGTCAGATTTCGTGATAATCTATGAGATGGCAGATGGCAACAAAAACTGAAGTGAAAATCTGTGTAATTTTTACATTTTAACTGACCATTTATTTTTTGAAATCTTTGGCGAAGAGCTAATTTTTTATAATTTATGAGCGAAGTTTACGTATCAGAAAATCTAAAACTGCCGGTAACTAAAATTAGAAACCTTGCAACAAGTCCACGTTGTTTAGAAAACGAACAAAGAGTTTACAAAAAACGAGATGTAACAGTGAACTTATTATTTCCTGTTTTGCTTTTAACTTTTTCTTTACTTTATATAAAAAACAGCCGCATTTAAACCTTTTATGTTATTAGTGACGGGTGAAGTTTACAGGTTAATTAATGAATTAATGGAGGAAAATTATGGAGTAGGTTTTATAGCAAACAAAGGAGTTCAGAATTTAGTAGTAGATTTTTAATGAATTACAGATCGGATATGCATGACTAGGATACGGGGTAAGTACAGGAAATTAAGTATATTAAACATACACGCCCCAACCGCAGAAAAGGATTGCGACACTAAAGATAGGCCACATTATTCAAAGAATATATGACATTAAAATACTAATAGGAGATCTGAATACACAAGTCAGAAGAGAGAAAATATGCCTATAGAAACTGTAGTGGAGCGAAAAGTCAACATTTAGATAGTAATGAGGTAATGACAATGGGATAAGATTATTGCAGTTTACTATGAACATGAACATGAAGACAATAAGCAATGCCTTTGATCACAAAGATACCCTCAAAGTAACATGGGCGTCACCTGATTGCAGGACAAGGAACCAGACATATCATATAATTATAGAGAATAAACATGCAAGAGCTGTAAAAGGTGTCAGAAGTTACAGAGGGGCAGATACCAATTCGGATCATATGTTAGTAATGGCAAAGATAAAACAGCAAATCCCTAACGAACAAAAAGAAAAGGCAGGAAAATGGAAGAAGTTCAATGTGAACAAATTGCAAAACGCTACAGTTAAAACAACCTTTAAAGAAGCATTAACGAACACATTGGATACTAATTTTTAATTACAAAATATTGAAGAAGAATGGAACATCTCTGAAGGGATCATTAGAGAGGAGACCGAAAGAAAAAGAAACTAAATTGTTCCACGAGAAATGCGGAAAAGTTCTTAAGCAGAAAAACAAAGCAAGGATCAAGATGTTAAAAATAAACACTTTAGAAAACAGGAGCAACTTTTTAAATAAGCAAGGAAAACAGCAAAATAAATATGCCGGAAAGAGAAGAGAAAATATATGGAGAAGAGCACTACGTTAACAATGAGATAAGATATGTTCACCAAGAAGCAAAGAAAAACAAACAAGGCTATACATGGGCAATACGTGATGAATAGAGAACGACTACCAATTAGGAGTGAAGGAAGAAACATAGATCATAGTCGAAGCACCATCTTCTTAGTCTGTGGTTAACCGCCCTGCTCCAAATCATGCTTGATATTCGCCCAATTCATCTTCTTGTATTTTATTCGATCTACTTCTTATTGTTGCTACTATCTTGTAAACTACATCCAACAGCGCTATATTCCTTATGTGACACACAAACGCCGCCCTCTATAAATGGGGTGTATTCGCTTCTCTCCATATTCTTTTTGGCAATTCAGCAATCCTTTTCTGTACATTCATACCGTCTTCTTTCAAAAATTCTGCAGGGCTTCCATTTTCGCAGATCTTCGTAATGAAATAAATACTATACAAGACATACGAACAAAACTTAGAACTCAACAAGCTATTTATTGGTTTTCAGAAGGCGTACGATTCTGTATGCAGCTATGGAAAAATTAAGAGTGCCTAGAAAACTAATTAAGCTGATTAAAATGTATTTTCGAAACAATACCAATAAAGTGACTATATGGTAGAAGGAAGTTTATCTAAAGAATTTGAAGTGAGGAAAGAATTGAGACACGGAGGCCCTCTGCCGACAACTCTGTTTAATTTGATCTTAGATATAATAATGAATGAAAGTGAAATATAAAAAAATGGTCTAATATATGTAAAACAACATATAGATACTATGAGTTGGAGCAGCAAATTTTTAAGAAATTAGAGAGTAAAGCAAGATAATATGGATTAACTATAAACGAAGAAAAGACAAAGTACATGGAACTTAAAGCAATATCCACACAAGAGACAAATTAAGTTTCAGTCAAGATAATACGACCCACTTGTATGGATGCGAAACTTCGATTCTTAACAAACAAGAAGAAACGAGATTGAATATATCGAAGTGGAAAATACTGCGAAAAATACTGGAAGAATAGAAGTATAGAAGTAGAGGGCGTGGGATGAAAAAGAAGATCAAACCGAAAAAGCATGGAACTATTATATGAAAAACCAAGTATCGGACAAACAGCAAAAATGCAAAGATTAAGATGACTGGGATATATTCCAAGGATGCCTGATCATAGATTCGCTAGGAAAGTACTTACGGCAGAAGAGCAAAAAGAAACAAAGAAGAAAACCAAAAAGAAGACTGTTGACAGCAGTGCCACGAGTGGGCTTGGAGGAGTGGTAAGAGAAGGCTAAGGACCGAATAAAATGGAAAATAATAATAGCTATTTGAAGCCACAGGTCTGCAAGATCTGTAGAGCTGTGTTATTACTATTATTAAGTATAATAGGAATTCTCTTAGTTTTAAAAGGATTGTAAACTCAACTACATTCATATTTTCGTGAATATTTTATAATACTTACTTGAAAAGTTTCGAAAGGCGATTTAAAAGACAATAATAAAAACGGTTTATTTTTCTGACTTCAAAGTTAATTTAACGAAAAGAATCCTCTTATAAGAAAAACGAATTGCTTGGAGCAAATACTTTGTGCAAATAAGATTTCTGACAAATTAATTTTGATGGAATCAATACAATAGAAAGAAACTCAAATTACTAAAATAAAATATCTTACCAAAAATTGTGGGCAGTAAAGCAAAATTTAATAAAAAAACTGACAAAAAAATGTTTTTATTCGTTTTTCTTAACCCAAAAAGCAGCAACGAAAATGATTTTATGAAATGTTAAGATTGCTGCGTTATACGTGGTTGGATAAATATTTAAGAAAATTTTTTAACTTAAATAACCCGCTTCGAATTTTTTCCGTAATACTTGCGGAAAAAATCTAATATCCCAATTTTAAATATCATTTTCCCAATGGTAATAAAAAAGTATGTGTATGCTTTGTACACTTAATATTCCAGAAACTGAACGTAATAATCTGTGGAAATTTGCGGATAGCAATCAGGGAGTTCCAATATTTTTCTCATCTACGACGAAAACTCCCAAAAGAAGATTGATATTTGAACTTCCCACGCTTCTTATATTCTCTCACGTGCTACAGAAGTTCGGGAAGGCTATTAGAATCCAATGATATAACATATATATTTCATATTAACGCAGAATGGTTTTAGAAATCTTCTCGGTTCTTCCAACTTGAAAATAAATAATTTTCTTTCTTTCATATATCTACACCGAAATGTAATCTTAACTGCGCCCAAATAAATAGGTTTTAAGGTTAATTTAAGCGATATTAGTCAGATTTTGGATTTTAATTCGAGTTCTTTAGGTAGTCCTTTGGAAAAAGCAAGAATAGAAAAATATGTACTTTCATAAAAACATAAACATAAACATAAAATTGTTATTTTTAAGCTGTTAAAAATCCTGAGGTTGAACTATTATTTTTTTATGTAAATCTAGTTGGAAAGCCATATGAAATTGATTCATCCTCAAAGTCGATTTGAGTATTAATTAGTAAAATTGACTAAGACAAATTAATTTTTATTAATTAGCTTTAAACGTCTAAGTCGTACGAATATTTTCAAGAAAATTTAAAGATGATTAATATAAAGTAATAAAAGTGAAGTTCTTACCTTTTCGCCTCGAGAATCTTTATAGACAACCCATTGATTTATCGAAGGTCTCCAATATTCGACGAGAAAAGCTTCTGCGTATTCCTGACCTTGCCCATTTCCGAAACGGCCCTGTGTTTCTGTCCACGTCACTAGGTGGTTTCTTTGTAAATCTACCTCCAGATATTCTCGGATTTCGCTGCTGATTTGTGCCTTCGGACACCACGCTCCACCATTTTTCTCCTGCCGTATTCTGGAAACAAATGGTAGGAATTGAAAATTCGGGGTTTCCTTATTTACCTTTAGAAGCTATTAGTGATGAGGGAAGCAAACAAAAAAACAACATTATTCGCCTAGAGGAAAGTACGGAAAAACCGAGAAAAATTGGCAAATCAACGTTATTGAAGTAAAATACAGTCGGGTAGGGTGTTTTCAAGCACCATATTAAAATTAAAGGGTGCTCATCTGGCGTAAAGGAGGCGGGTGGCTCAAAATTCAATCAAATACCAATGCATGATGTGTTACGTGCCATTAAATTGAGCTTTCTATGTAATTGTACCGATACATCATGGTATTGTAAAGGGAAAATAAAAGTAATTACTTTGCAGGGTTCGTTTACTGGTTCAGTGATTTAGATTGCGTCAATGCGAGATTATCTGAAATATCAACGACGCTAAACTGCTGCTAATTAAATTGGATTCTTATGTTTAAAAGCGTTTGATTATTTGCAAACAGGTAACCTTCTAACCCGTCTAGACGTATTATTTTAATTAATTTGCATGCTAAATTAGATTTTTTTTAAATCAAATCGCTTGAATTACTGCCTGAACATTGGAGAAACACATTGAATCACATGCATTTAAATTAAGTAAAACGTTAAGCGAAAAGCCTGAACCCCCCTTTTAAATTTTTAATAAACAAATGTGAATACTGTCACGAGCAACGCACGAGTCATCGACTAGAGTCACTAGAGCGTTTTGTGCAGCACCTAAATGACTTACGGTAAGGAAAACTTCCGAAAGTTGAAGGTTCCAATTCAACAGACGAAGGTGTTAAATGCGACATTCTGTATATAAATATCGACTATTTGATTTTATGCATGCGAATAAAATCTTAATATACTTCAAATATAGCAAGGCCTGAATAGGGAGAGAAATAATTCAACTACAAAGGAAAATAAATAAATAAAATTCTTAATTAAAAACGTAACGGCGTATTAATCCTCATTCTGACCTAATTATCAGTACGTTAAAAGCTCGCATTCTTCTATTCAAGAGCAAAAAAGTACGAATGATAAATTATCAAAAAAAGATGTAACGAAAGCGCCATTACAGGACAGCAGCTTAATTAATTAATTTAATTTATCCCTAAACCGTGCAGCTTTTCTCAAAGAATACTGTCATATAAATTATTCGGGTCGGCCTGCTTAATACAAAATAAAAAAGCTCATTAAGAAAACAACAAAACGAGTATTGTGGTTTTAATATTTATTATGTAGTTGGGCCTCGTTTACAGTTAAATCCTTTAAATATTTAATGTTAAAAAATATGCTTTTATAATTTTACCTTGTAAACGTTAACCACAATTATATAAAACAACCGAAAACAGGACCTAAAAAAGTAATCCTCTTGCTGGTAAACTGAATAAAAACAAAACTTTATACCATACAAAATATACATGTACTAAAGCTCATAATGGAAATAATTAAATAAACATTCATTCGTGTTGTTTTGTCTTTGTTTGCATTAATTTTGTAAAATAATTAAATAGCAATAAATGGACTTCAGCTGAATGCGTTTTTAATATTTCAAATGAAAAGATTATCCAACCAAATATTTGAATGTAAAATCTAAATAATCAACAATTATAATTAGTTTTAAAAACTTCAAATTTAATAACATCATAATAAACCAGTAACAAACAAAATAGGACTTTCATGTTTTTGGGATAAAGCCTGATGTATAGGATATAATTTTGTATTCTGAACAGATTTTCTTCGAAATATTTTGCTGTATTATAACGTGCTTTATCTGACGATGTAAAAGGCTTTTGGTTATTTTGCTTTAAAAAATTGGCAAAACAAGGTTTAACAAAAAAAAATGATGCCTCCCTCTTGTAACATCAGTTTTAAGACACCCTGTATATAAGGTACTGAAAAGTTGTTTCTTGAAACCCAATTAAAAGGCTTCATAGACAATTATTTTGTGCAAAATAGTGATCCTCCACATAAGAACCAAGCAGTTATCATCAGTTTGAACAGTAAAAATGACATAGGAATCTATTTTGTATAGATGATTGGTATGAATTACAAATATCATCAGCGTTAAGACTGAACCTTGTGGAATCCCTATATCCTTATATAAGTAGCCTCAGAGATAACATTATTTTCGTTTTTTCATATTGTAGGGGGATATGTCATCTGTAACGTGTAAAGTGCAACTAACATCCAGAATAATTGAGAGTAATCAGCAGTCGCATATATGCACCCCGGCAAGGGCGGGCAGTCAGTTAAGGAATTCATGACGATGACTCTCAAACAGCGAAGATTACATTATGCGATACAAATGGTTCAAACTAACTACCGCTGATATAACATTCAGTGGAAATCAATTAGACTGAGTTAATGTTTAATTCTGTCAATTTTAGAGTTTGTAAATTAGTAGGAAGTAATTAGAAGGCCGTGAAATTAAATGCCGTGTTTTAGTTTGATTCAGGGAATGTTGGCAAAATACAAAACAAAATAATAGTCATATAAATCTAAATACGAGTACCTTAATTTTTATTAGTCGGTATGTAAGTTAAGACATGACTTTTACAGAAGTTGGGGACTTTTACGATGTCTTAGTAGCCAGCAGATTGAGAGCTGACGGCTCGCATAATTAATCGTTGCCTATACTTTAGACTTTGCTATTGGTCAAAAAATGTCACAGAGACTACTGTGAAATTTCCTTTCAAGCAAGGTTAATCAAGAAGAGCCATCTAGGCTCAATTAAAATCCAATGGAATTGATATCAGTTTGGATACAATATAAAATGTGATCCGCTCTGAAGGTGTACGGCGCCAATTCCAAGCCCAAAACATTCCTCATTTGCATTTGAAACGGAAACCTACAAAGGTAACTCGCGAAGTCGAAAAGAAGATCTCCAGAATGTGGTCAACGCCAAAACAGTCGGAGTCGACCCAAAGACTATCTGGAAGGTCATCTACGGAGATTTGGCGAAACCGAAGGCCAAGAAAGGTAAAGTTCATGTGCTAAAAGCATCGCACATCGCAAACTGCAAGACAAATGCAAGAAAGCTGTACGAGAAACGTCTAAAGCTGCGTATTCACTTGAGCATTTTTGCGCGCACGAATGGTTTGCGCGCAAAAATGATCATATGAGTACGGGCAGAACAGGTGTGCGCGCAAGGTCTGAGCACGCACGTACACGCTCCATCGGTTGTCGGTCTTGGGGACCACCTCAAAGGAATTTTGCGCGCAGGTGTTGCTCAGTTTGGACGAGATTTTTAATTTATGCAAACAGCTTTAGGAAAAAGCACAACTGGAGCGGATATTTGCGCGTACAAACAAAAACCTAAAAATAATTATGTGTACATTTTAAAATTTTCGCAAACAAACGTGTGTGCGGGCAAACATTTGTGCACGCAAAAATGCTCAAATGAATACGCAGCTTTACGGGTGAAAGATTAGGGCATGCAGTGTCACTGGAAGAAGCTTGGTTTAGAGTGGGCTATTGCAATGGGTAACGCAAGAATTGTTACGCCAGATATGGCGAAACTTGGATTTGTGAAATAAATGAGAAATTTGGTTCCCAACTCATGGTAATCGGAATCATTTCGAGAAGAGGAACCTTAGGACTTATTCGAGTGCCATCAAATGTTAAAGATAATGCAAAGCACTACTATGTTGAAGAAGTGTTGCAGCTTTGGTGGAAGAAAGAATTCCAGAGCTTTATGATTTATTCTACTACAAAACTTCTGATGTGTTTATCAATTAATTACTGTATTTACTGTTATAACACATTCGTTCCTATGCTTGTATATCGTACCTATAATCGTCTTGTAATTGGGATTTTGTATCCTGTTGGATTGATTTATTAATAAATAAATACATAAATAAATAAATTGAAGTGATGCATCGGAAACTATAATATATATTCAAACTGTGCTCCATTTATAGTTTGGCAATGATAAAATCGCATTTCAAATCCATCAATGGTATTTCCAAAATTTTATTTCATTTTCTTCTGTAATTCTAAAAGATGTCGAAATAACTATTCTTGAGAAAATTGGTGAAACTAACTTTTTGTGATGGAAAACAATAATCTGTTCTCGATTATAACGTCCATTTAATATCTTAAAAAGGTTTGGCCTTATTTATATCCACAGTTATGGCAGACGTAGCTGAAAAAAATAATTGAATTGTATTTTTTATGCAAAAAAACGTTTAGTGTTCAAATGTCGAATAGTTAACCGTTTCCAAATTATTTGCTATTGAAGAAAGTGAAGTAAGGTTTTATTCGTTG
This sequence comes from Melanotus villosus, assembly GCA_963082815.1. Lineage (NCBI taxonomy): Eukaryota > Metazoa > Arthropoda > Insecta > Coleoptera > Elateridae > Melanotus > Melanotus villosus. Next base: position 43,010,408 of record OY720425.1, read on the forward strand.
AATTCAATTGAATTTAATATAAAAAAACAAGTCGCGGAGCTAAAAAATGTAGGCATAGTCTGGATGTAAATTTACATACGGTAGGCAACAAGTTCTTTTCGAATATTGTGAAATACTTCTGGTAATTTACTACTCCGTCAATAAATTCAAGTTGTTCTACATTTTTAGGGAACATACAACTCCACACCATTATTCTTTTTAGAAACTTAACTACACACTTAATGCAATCTTGATAAACTGCTTCGTTTCTTGATCTAATAACTCGTTTACAAAAGTTACACGAATTCATTATTGCTTTAAGCCACATTACATGCTTTTGACAAGAATGTGCCAAAATTGTTGTCAAACAAAGATATCGCATTACTAAGAGAGAAACAAAACAGCTTTATAAGCTGAAGGTTATGCTTAGATAATATTTTTGTTTGCGTCAGGTAATTAACGTGAAAGAACAAAGTGTATAACATGGAAACACAAATGGCATTCAGTTTGGGAAAGAAACTCGCTCCGGCTATCAAACAATTAAACAGACAAGAAAAGTAATTTAATTTAATAAAACGCTAGTATGACAAACTCAACATCAAATAATAATACTATCTATGGCTTTTGGCCTTCTAGACGTTACTGTATAATACCAAACTGAAACCTCACAGTTCTGGCAAAATTGTAATTGCTTTTCCTATTCACCGTTGTTTGACTACCTTCGAAAGTGTTCAGAGTTACTTGTTATTTTACAACATCTAAAGGATTGTTCATTCATATGTAAGAAAACAGTTAAGTTCTAAGAGAGAATAATATATTTCTTCCCTTTTCTGTCCATGAAACACATGTGCCATTTGATGCTGTCCTAGTTTGGATATGCTTTATGACGTTTAATTTCATTATTTTGATATTAAGATCTACTTAGTCTAGTGTTACTGAGAGACTGCAGAAGAGAAGTACATTTGTGCACAAAAGTAAGAAGATTCGGTACACAACTGATATATATATATATACATTTTTTTTTGTTACGTTGGCATCAGATCTATAAAATAAAACCTAACTGAAAAATGTCAAGAGAGATACTCTCATACTTTACCTTTTTCCAATGAATTTAAAACACGAAACTATAGTTTGTATTGTACGATAAAACTTAAAAGGGTTATTTTATTCTGCAATTGCGTAACTATCTACTAAGAGCTAAGTACAAAATTACGATTACTTAAAACATTTTCAATTTTTAATAATTATTAAAAAATTGCAATTGAGTGAGTTAGGCAACACAATTCGGGAGAGACTTACAAAACGAGAAAATTAAAAACCCCTTAATGAAAAAATGAGCTGCCTTCAATATCTGGTACCGCACATTTGACAAGTATTATAAAAGAACGGCAGTTTTTATATGTGTATTGTACATTCCAACCAATCTTCTTTCTTTCGGGTACTGCTGGTGTTTTTTTGTCATAACAGTAAATACAAAGACTTAGAAAATAAGCGGCCTACCATCTATCCCAAATGCTAAGGCAAGATGGCCAACGTATCAAATAAAACTCAGATTGTAGATATTGTAACGAGATGCGTCAGCACACGTGTGGGTTCATGTGCGTCATCCACCGAAAAGCTTCCAGAGCGGTCGATGGTTACTCATTCTCGCGCGACTACGGGAACGTTCTGGAATGAAGTTCTGGAAGGACGAAGCTAGAATATATAAGGCACGCGCCAAACGAACACGGGCAGTCTAATCCAGCCTACAAAAGCGGTCGCGAATATGTACGTCGGAAGTTAATATAAATGTACGTGAATAGTTATAAATAAACAAACTGTACAAATAAATTAATTAGTGTTACGGGTTAATATTAGTGTTTTGTATTAAAATTCATATTAGTGTTAAGTTGTTATTTCGTGCTTCTTCGTTGTTCAAATGTTCAATAATTTTAATATTTATTAATAAATAATTCAGACCACGAACCGAAGTTTTAAATAAACGTTTTAAAACCGTTACAATATACAGTTATTAGTATATTTTAATAGACATTGTACTCACCTAACTTAAAGAAATCAGCAATAAATTTCAACCTACAAGTTGACAGTATTATACAACATGCCCTGATTCAAAAAGTTCTTAATAGCACAATAATGATTTTATTATTTTACTGCGCAAATGTTACCTTAACGTAGTTTGAAATATAATGACAATAAGCATCTGAGAACGCACATCAACCTACAGGATAGAAAACGATATGTGGCTACATTTTGGTTAAGTTTTGGCTTTTCGTCGTTTTTCCTGCTTAGCCATCTTATCCAACTTTACCTCAACTAACGGTTTTTCAATATTTGCTGGTAATGCCTGAGTGCCAACATTAACGTAAAACTATGAAGAAAATTAGATTTCTGGTACGTAAATACTGTTCTTAAATAAAATGGTTGATATTCTCGCCTCACACCTATTTAAATTTAACGTCATGTTTAATTACCATGGTAATAGAGTGCATCTCTCTTCCACCCATTAAAAATAATATAAAGCTATATCGTTTTATATTTACGTTAAACATGACTTTAAATATGAGGTGAGAATACGGGAAAATGCTTTTAGAATATTGAAACCTCTTAATTTGCATGTTCGTAGGAGAGCGTTGTTAATTTGGTGTCCAACGACGAATGGCCATCAGGGCTCGATACCGACCTCCAGACTGCAGGAAAATCCTGTCGACTGTCAGATTCGAACCAAGGACTAGCGCAATGCTAGCCTGCTGCTCTACCACTGCTCATCTAATAATAAAGTGCACGTACCACCAAACGGAAAAATTCTCCTAACACTCCAAAGATTATTATAGAATTTAAAATTTCATAAAATTCTGATCTTTAATTACAAGTCTTACATTGATTAAATTTAATTTGTATTAACATTTAGTGAACTAAATTTTAACTAGTTTACAAAATAGGTACCTGAAACAGATATATTCTATAGAACTTTTTCTTTAATATCTTTCTTAATGTTACTAATAGTTTGAAGATTTTCTGAAATTTATTGAAGTTTAGACGAAAAACCTCTCTAATTTGTTTGTTTTTTGTGTGCAAAAGTTTTTTAAATATTAAATTTCCATCTGAGCATTGTTAGTTAATTTTTCAACACGAAGTAGTTCCGAAGGATTCGTTTGCTACGCCACAATTGAGGTAATTTGCAAATGTTCATGTTGGCTTCGATGCGCATTCATTACAACTTACAGTAGTTTTCATGTTTATCACAATTAAAACTGTCATTATCAATTCAAGTAGCTTGCGAACGACAATCAGGTGCAATACCTAAACTCTCTGCCAATAAAACCTGAGACCTCATTTAGATTTAGACCGGCTTGTTCAAATTAACAATTAACATTTCTTAAAAACGAAACCCAGAAATTAATGCCTGAGATTTATTTCGTGCTTGATGTGAATGATAATCTTGGTAAGTGAATACAGAATTCTTCCGAAAAAAGGTTTAAGTTTTCTCCAAATTGACTGTAATACCTAAAACTACCGGTAAATTAATTTGTAAATTGTAAGTTCTGTCAGTACTTTTTAAGCTTTTGAATTTAATATTTATTTATTTATTTACCTATATAATTTTTAGCAGCGATGATTTTCCTAAAACTAAAAAACTGTGGACACCCTTTAACCGTCCTTTATTAGTTTATTACGTTTTTCATTTTTAATGTAAATTCACACCAACAGCAGAAAAACTGTTACTGATGGGTAGTTAAAAACGAGGAGTTTTAAATTTATCTCTAATTCTATAAATTATAAATTTATAACAAAACACAACAAATTTTTACATGGTAGAATACAGGAATATGAAAATTTATAGAACCAATAATTGTCTGCACAAAATGGAGCTATAATTATTTGGGAACTATTTGAATAGTAAAATCCATAGCTAAAGTACAATCAATATTCAAATTGAAAGGCTGGAGGCAAGCAGGACTCTAATCATAATAGTCCCATTATCGAATTAGCCAGATCCAATGTGTCCCAATAGGGAACTATGGACAGAATCGGATTCGCCTGACAAAGCTCCTAAATGATTAACTGCGTAACATTCAGGATATTAGCACCACTTATTAAACTCTCTGCCTGCTTTGCTTTGATGCATTATGTTCTCGAAACACTGTTTGTTCTTTGCTCTTTGAATAATTGACGTTTGTTTAACACGTTATTAATGACTTCAGAATTCTCAAGTAAAACATTAAATGAGTTTGTTAACCAATTTATTGAACGTAACAGAAAAGGTTATTTATACCAAGAGAAGAAATCATAATTTTGTTAATTTCGTTTTCTTAAAACAACGATGCAGCAACAGCACAGGTTAATTGTTATGAAGAAAAGATATAATTGTTTAATTTCTTAATTTAAGCATATCGCATATTAAACTCAAACTTAAATAGTAACACATTGATACTGATATATCTTTGTAGGAAGTCTAGTTCAACTAATTGCCTAATAAATACCTATTTGATTAGAGATTGTAATGTAATTCCCTAGTTGAATTGAGGTCTGCTAGATTATGGATGTGGTTAAGTGTGATTAACATGAAATAGACGCAGGAAATGACGAGGTCCAGTGGAGACCATCAACGTCTTTTGCAATTTAGCGAGAACTACAACAATCAGGATTTATTTATATTGGTTAACTACTTGAAAAATAATTAATTCTTTGCAAGTTTACTACCTTTAAGAAATACTTAAAAAAAAAAGCGAATTAAATCGTCGAAGTTATTTAAAGACCGATATACTTATGGCTTAGGACTGAGTTATTGCCATACCATTAGTAAGAAAATGGTATGTAAAAATTAATAAAAATGCCTTAGGTATAAGTTCCAAAGCGAAAGATCGTTAAATTAAGGGCGAACGTCTGCAAATGGAAGCTGAACAAAACCGTTTAAAAACAATACAGATGATATACTAAAATAAGCAATCATAGAGAAAAGTATAGAAAACATTCTGGTAAAATTCGGTATAAAGTTCAAGTCATTTTAGAAGTCCCAAATAATGCATGCAGGCATAATGATTACTACTCAGTGAGAAGCAACAAATTCTAGTTGCTACAATAGCTACAGAAAATTTTTTCTTATTAAAATGTCATCCTTTTTTGATAAATTGTTGAAAAATTTTCAAAAACCGCGAAATAGAAGGTGTAACTAAGGTGCCACGGTACTCGTACCTATTGAACGTGTTGGCCGTTTAATTCGTGAAAATCGACGAATAACGGCAAGAATTATTGCTGATACTCTTTCAATAAGGTATTGGAGGTGTGAAAACCATAGGCCATGATAAACTGAGGTTCAACTCAGTGGGTTCCCACACAACTGTTACCTGAACCATCAAGTCTGCACCGCTTTACTCCACTGTTTTGAAGAAGAGGGTGATGGATTTCTTAAGAGCATAGTGTTAGATGATAAACCACAATAATATCTAAGTGAAATAACTTGTATCAATTTATTTGTTGTGTATGAACTTTCGCCCCCATAATTTTCCTATTTTTTTTATTGTTATTCCATGTTTTTGTCACTTTGATCTTGTTTAGTGCTAGTAATCAGTTAAAGCTAATATGAAAGCCGATTGAGAATAGCAGCGTAACAGTATAATAACAACAATAGTAGTAGTCACTCTTAAAACATAGATTTTACAATTGTGACCGGCATTTATGTCAAGTTAAGTTTTTATTTGAAATTGTAATAACTAAATAATTTGTTTTAAATCGTGTTTTCATCAATTTGAAATAGGTAATACTAGTCACTTGCTCACTTGTAATAAGACCTGGGCCCATCACTTCGTGCTTGAAAGCAAATTGGCTTAAATGGAGTGGCCACATTCGTCATTGTCTCCGCCCAAGTAATTCAAAAACTGCGCCTCTGCTGGAGAGGTTCTTGCAACCATATTGTGGGATTCATCAGGAGTAATTTTCTTTGATTTTCTTGAAGACCATAGAACTGTCAATGCTAAATATTTGCTGCAAAACAAAGTCAAGTCAATCTTTCGCCCAAAATGGCGAAATTCTTCAGTCCGTTTGCTCCACAACAATGCTCGCTCCTACACAGCGGCTACAACAGTCCAAACGTTACAAAACCTTCACTGGGAAGTTTTGTCCGATCTGCTTTATAGGCCTGATTTGTCAACTTGTGACTTTTATCTGTTTGGTCCTTTGAAAGAACACCTAAGCGGCAAAAAATGTGTGTCAAATAATGCTGTGATCGAAGCTACGCACTTGTGGCTGCGACAACACCCAAAAAGTTGGCAAATGTTTTGTTTTTCCTAATAAAATAAAAATTCCGGTGGCGAATTGAACATCTCTCGTATATATGTAGAATGTAACCTGACACGTCATCGGGAAGCGAACCCCAGAATATTTTTGAGGTTTCTACTGCATTCTAGCGACGATCTAAGGATGCGTAAAAATGCGTCCCAGTATGCGCCGATACAATAAATGCTAATGGTATAAATAAAGATTCTTCTTCTTCCTCGAACAGCCGAAGTCTAGGCCAATAACCTGTTAATAACTCATAAGTTTCAGTATTGTGAGCCCTTTTTGTACGCATGCTGGGCACGGGGCTAACCTTACTCATCGATAGAGGTCAAGAAAATCGCCCGCAATGTTGCGAGGTTAACGGTTATCAAAGCTTAACGTGCCCTCTGAAACGCGGAGAAGTGTACGACTTTCTAAAATTCTGGCGTGGGTATCTCCAGTCTCGGGAATCGAACCCGAGATACCTCCCATATAACCCAAATACAATTAGTCAAATCGGTACAGTACGAAGAATGAAGGACGCTAACAGAAAGGAAGAAAACTAAAAAATAAAAAAAGAAACCTCCAAAACGTTACAAGAAAATTGAAAAAAAATCAATTCCATTGTAAGGCATGTTACAATCAAATATTCATTGTTAAAAAATAAAGACGAACACAAATAAAAGCAACATAAAATCTAAATCTCTGATTTTAAAAGGTATGAGATGTAGTGAAATTGTATTGTCAAATATAAATTAAGAGTGGTTTTGTAAACTTCCAAAACTGAAACTGACGAAATTAAAAAGAAACCAGAATAAAAGGCGCCTGTGAATCATAAAATAAAGGCATATTAAAGGAAATCAGGAAACATACTAAAATCGCCAAAAAATCCTAAGACTTATGATATCATTGCGCTTTAGAAATTCTGCAATTACACACATTTTGACACAATTTTTCAATTTTTTGAAAATATGGATACAGAACAGCATTATATCCTTTGATCTATCTTTGAGCTGCAGAGCTAAAAATAAAGAAAGAGAAGAAAGAAACTAGGAATATAGGCAAATGTAAATTAAAAAAATAACTGAAAAGGAATATTCTAAGGAACTAAAAAAACATTCTCAAAATTTTAATGGCAAATAATTAGGAATCCTTTAATATAATGTTTTAATAAATTTGAACTCTTCAAAACTTAACCTTCCTCGGCACCGAAAAGTAAGAGAGGTTACGGATACAGATACAGAAAAACTTAATATTTAAGCTACTTTAACATCAGCTGTTTAAAAATAATGTGTAAAAGGGGATGAGTAAGAGTCGCAGTCGTGGCTCAGTTAGTTCAGTGTGCGGCTGACCACTGAGTTGGCCCGGGTTCGATTCCCAGGGTCACACATACACCGAAAACACACGACCGCTTCCCTTGAAAGGCAATGGCAAACCACCGAGGTATTTCTGCCTAGTAAGTCCCCTCTGGAGTAGAAGTGCGAGCACTTTCGTGGTTTGGAGCCCACGTTAAGCTGTGGGTCTCCTATGTCTGTAGGCTACTAGTCATGCACACCACCGATATATGGAGAGAAGATCGGCAGCACCCTGTAAAGGGCATGCCAATTCTAAAAAAGAAGAGTAGGTATATAAAAACTGAACCACCAAGCTTAATCTTTCGAAAATTTATGGTTAGTAAAAGATACAGTTTTTCAATTTAGTAGTTTACTAAGCAATTTAAGTGGAAAAAACTGAATAAAGCAATGACAGACTAAGAAAAAATATGAGTGAATACAAATAGATACGTTATAGCTATTAAGCCAACAAGTGTTTTATAGAAGGTTTAAAAATGAAGGTCGTAGTTCAAATCCGAGCGAACGAAGTGAGCCGAGGATTTGATAGACCGAGATTTTTAAACTATAAAACACGAGTTGTCTTCAAGATTTTTTCTAACACTAATATCTTTCACTAATATATTATGAGAAATTTTAATAAATTATTATTTGAGACGCGTTACAATACACAAAATGCGAAGATTGCTAGGCAACGACGTATGTTATAGAGAAAAGCGTATTTTAAAGGCCTATAAAATACGTTATCATTGACGACGTATTTTATAGAGAAAACGTATTTTAAAGGCAACATAACAAGTGAGCTCTTATGCACCATAGAAACAGTATAAGATATTAGTGTTAGAAAAAATAAATTAAAAACAAAAAGTAAGAAGCTAAAACTCATCATTACTTATATAAGATACTACCGCCTAGGAGCTACTGTGAAAAGAACAATGAATCAAACCAAAAATAATCTTTCAAACTCTTGAAGTTGAAAATGGTTATTACAATAGCTATTAGAAAATGATGATATTTACAAGAACGAAAGGAAAATCAAAGAAGAAAACTGAACAGCAGAAGAAAGAAAAGTTAAAAATCGTTTAAAAATATTTTCAAGTGTTTTGTGGCAATTTTAGCAGACGACCGATGTTCAGGTAGGGTCCGGCGTGCATCGGGTGATTAAGAGTAGTAAGTCGGGCGCGTGAAAAGTACAACAACGACGGCAGGCATGCGAAACAGTTGGAAAAATACTAAAGTACTTATGAAATGTAATTTATTTCAAATAAAAAAGTTGTGCTTTCCTAGAATCCTACAGTATTTACATTAAAATAAACTGCAGTGAGCAAAAATAAAATATTAGTAATAATAGAAAAGAAGGTGGATTCAAAGAGAGAAAATGCAATCCTTAATTAAAGGGATTTGAAAAGATAATTAATTGGTGGAACACATTTCTAAAAAAGTTATCACTGATTTGATACTAATGAAAATTTTACCAAACCTTAAAATGGGTTATGTCAATTAACCCAGCCATTATGATTACCATAATTCGTTTAATAAACTTTGCAAATTAATTTTTGGAAAATGAGCAATAAGTTCATTATTATAACAAAACATTTGATTTGGAAAATGTGTTGAACTGTACAAGCGACTCAGTAAACCAAATATTTAAATTTATTTAGTTGTCTATTTAGGAATCCAACAATTTTAGTATTTAAAAATGTTGACAATTATACGTTTACTGAGGGAATCCTTGAATTCAAATTCTGTAATTAAATAAAATTTTAAATATTCACATCTGCAAAGCTGGCGAACTAACTGTAAAAATACAGCAAGTTTATTTTATCGGATACTTTGTGAAATATTTTTGAAAGCCTGAAGTTAATTAAAATTTGTTATATTTAACTAGGTAACAATTTGTTTTATTTAACTAAAATTTACAAAGGCTCGATTTGTGATATTTCAACACTGTAAACTCTTCCCTCCTTTATGTAAAATTTAATTTGGCACAGAAGGTAAAAATTCACTATTAAAATCGTTTGTGCAAAGGTTTATTTAGTAGAAAAAGGAGACACCTTTTAACAAAGAAAAGCTCAAGTTGAAAATAACAAGAATTCTTAGTTTTTATCAGAGCCAAGTAAACACAGGTTAAAATCTTCCTACCTCAGTGAATACTTTAAAAGCGTTCGCTTACAAAAGGGGTTTTAATAAAGGTTTATTTTGTTGACACACTTTTCAGATAAGTCTTTAAAAAACTACACAGAGCCAAGCAGTTATTAAATTTCTTTATGAAACTACCAGAGTGGCAGCTTACGAGACAAAGTTAATTAAATCGAAAAGTGATACCTGTCACCTCCTGAAAGATTTATTACTCGACATTTCTTTAACATAAAGTGCATGTAAGGGGATCAAAAAGACGAAATCAGCTATGCCTTGCTTCAGTAGACATCGAACACGAAAGCTGACTTTAATAAATTATGAATAAGATATAAACTTAAGGGTGGATTTTTACAGAGATGACTGTGCACTTCAGAGGAAAAATAATCATAAATTAAGACGCAACTAACTCTCAGCAGAAATTTTCCATAATCGCACTTTGGCTAACAACGAAGGTCTATAATTTTCGTCCTTTAATTGTTCTAAACTGCATATCTTCAAGCCTTAATAGTTTAATAAAAGGATTTTTTAATTAAAAGAATAATTCTAGAATGTTGGCAACCGATAAAAAAAAAAACTGAAGCGCCTTTAATTACGATTAATTAAACCGACACCATCAGCATCAAAACATCAATTAATAATCCTTGAAATCCACTCACTTAATATTATTCGCACCTTTAATTAATGATAAATAGTTCCTTCAGAAAGATAAATTTATATCTTAACGTAAACATATCTGAAATGTTTGTTAGGTTACAAAATCCTCCTGATTGCTTCATTTAGTCGGTACAAATAGTTTTATAATGACGGTTTCTAGTAATCTTAACTAGCGCACGTCGGCATTTTTAAATCTGACATGATAAATACGTCGAGTTAGTTGTAGAACCAAGACATACCACATCTTAAGATATACTTCTACATATATCCACGCACCTAAACGAATAAAAAGTAATAAATCAAGAAGTTATTATTAACGCACGTGTACCTAAAAAAACGGGGACCACTTTTTCTACGTCGACCGATTGTCGTAATTACATATACAGATACTTATCTTACATATTTATTATCAACCGTGATCGGAATGGTAATTACCGCAAAAACTAGTTTAAGAAGGAGCGACTTCTGTTAGCTTTCAAGAAGTTCTTGTAAATAAGAAAGTTACGAAGCAAAAATCGTCGGCAATTGAAAGGAAGTCAGCTGTAAAAGTAATTGTTGGGCAGAAAAAACTATTTGAATTGCATGCATGATGCATTCAGTGCACTTTAGGAAAAAGTATCAAGGAAGTATTTTTATGGTTGGTTGGTGCGGCGTAACGGATGCGACCAAATTTGTGCACAAACGAGAACATTTAATATTAAAGCAGTAACTGTAAACAAACAGGTGTTGCTTCTTGGAAATTATTTACAATTTTTATGTTACCAGGAATCATAAACTTTTCATGGCGGCATAAAAATGATACTGCATTGTTTCTACTTTTTAAAAAATAAGAGTTTTGAAGAACACAAGAAAAAGTAATTCAGGCATACCTCTTATTCTTGGAAAATAACTAAAACGTACCATTACGTTTTTTTAAAGAATTTAATGAAGTTACGAATAAAGAATGTACTTCGTTGGGGTAACAAATTGGTTTGGTCAATCTTGGCATGTTATAATATAAAGGAAAGATGAATTGCGATTGTTAGTATCACACAGAATAGGATGAATTACAGTATTTACAAGGATAACAGAGGAACTTGCCAAAATATGTTTGCAATGGAAATAACTAGCGTATGGGAAAGAGTCTTTACTATTTCAATTCATTCAAATTCAGTCAACGTCTCGGCACTGTTTTGTGTCTTCCTCAACGCTACAAAAGCGTACAAATTATCATTTTATGACAAACTACCACCATTTTCTGACATTCGACTCTCTTAATATTTATTAAATGATAAATTATCAAATATGTTTGGATTGTTAATGATAATATTGTAGATGAGAAAATGTAACGTTTTTGAAACCGCACACGTCTTAAACTGGAGTAACATCATGGTATTCATTGCCGAACATGACGTTATAAAAATGTTATTTTAGACAGATACAAAGCGTACTATCAGTTCAACCAATAATATTTAAATCTCTTTTAACACGAAATCATTAAATCCGAAAATTACTTAAAATATAACAGCAAGTCTCACTAAGGTTTTTGCAGTTTGTAAGAGAAATGCCAAAATACGAGGCACTCAAATGAAAACCTTAAAAGTGCCATAAAAAATTAACCGAACAGAATTCTATTTTATAAGTTGACATATTAGTTATTTATGTACCAAGGGCGTAAAGATGCTTTTATGGCTTGAGACGTGATTTTGAGCCCGAGACGCTAGTCGAGGGCTAAAGACACGTCGAAGGCCATAAAAGCAAGTCACGCCAGTGGTACATACATAATTTTATGCACGATCGAAGATTTTAAAACTGAAATAAAAGGAATAAATTAATTTTCTACCCACATCGAGTAGTTAGTTGCTCAATTATTTTAATTTTTTACTGACAACTATCAAATTGTTGAAGCATTTACGCCTAGGAATATTCACATAAATAATTGTGTTAACTGTGTTGTTAATACAAATTACCCTAAATAGAGTTCTAATAAAGAGCATACATTCGATTTTAATTTAAAAAAATTCTTTATAAGAATGTTAAACTGTTTATCAATTTTTGACGTTTGATTATAGACCGGCGGCCTATAAAGACACCCACGGGCTATAAATAGACGTTTATGTCAAACAAATTCAGACATAATTGACACATTATAATGCGATCGTGCATAAATATTATTTTTGAGATGTAGAAAGCCTTGCTAGTAACGTATCCTAGCAATGATTGAAAATGTTGTTACAGTGATAGTTTAAAAATGCCAACTCCAGAGAAGAACAGCATTCTGTTATTATAGTTTCTTGCACAGTGAAGGGGCAAAACCAATAGATATCCACTGCAGAATGAAGCTGCAATATGCAAATTTATGTTTGTCACTCCAGCAAGTGTATGAATGGAGCAACAAGTTCAAAAACGCGGTGAATTCCGTAGCTCATGCTCCCCGGCCTGGCCAAGCAAACCGTGTTGGTGAAAGAAAATCGTTGGGTTATCTTTGATGAAATTCCCGAGGTTTTGAATATGAGTCATGGTTCTGTGCATCCTCCATCCTCCAGTTCCATAAAGCGTCAGCGTGGTGGGTACCAAGGCAATTGACTGCAGAATTGAAACAACGGCGTGTTGATGCTTGTCAAGAACTTTTTCGACGGTATGAGAAGGAGATGCCTTTCTGGCAAGAATTGTGACTGGTGATGAGTTCTGGGTGCACTATGATCAACCCGAAACCAATAGAGCAAGTATGGAATGGCGTCACACCTCTTCGCCAAAACCCAAAAAATTTCCCGCACAGTTTTCGACAGGAAAGGTCATACCGACCATTTTTTGGGATACAAGAGGGGTAACTTTAGAGGACTACGTGTCTAATGGGGGTTACTCTTAGATACTAGTGCCACATACACAGAACTTAAAGAAAACTGTCTTAAGCCTGCTATCAGAACCAAAAGACGCGAATCTCTGAGTACTGGCATTCTTCTACAGCACGATAACGCACGGCCACCTAAAAGATTTGAAGGGTGAGTGTCTCCCACATCCTCCTTATTCCCCTGATCTTCCTCCAAGCGATTATTATATTTTTGGTCCGCTTAAAGAGGCACTGGGTGGGAAGTAGGGAAGGTAACCATACGAGGCAACCAGGCATAAAAGTGGATAAGGACGGTTTAACCGTCCATGTTGCCGGCCATACACCCTCGCGGAGTATAAGTGCCGATACCAACACCTTTATGTGAGTAAAGGCTAAATATGGGTCTACCTTAACACCAAATGACGAAATTGTAGATAGAAGAAACACTTCTTCGAAGCCTTAAGAAGTGCAAGACAGAGGGAGGGGGCATTAGAATAATTTTGTACATCGCAATTCTACTTCGAATGAAACCTCCTATAAACGGATTTCAAGGACACTTCAAACTCTACTACACTATGCATCTGCGCTTTATTTTCCTCGGTGCAACAATACTAGTCAATCTGATAATGCAATATCTTTAAGAGTAATGCCGATCATAAGCGTCGGTGTTACAATTTATTGGTAAATTTAACTTTCAAATGTTCTCTTTGGTGCCCTCTGTCAGTCACTGACCTTGTAATACTATGGGCACTTCTTCTTTCACCTTGCGTACATGCTATAGGTAATAATAATTAATAATAACAGACCATTGACCATATGTAACGTATGATAATCAAATATGAACACTTAGGGCCAGTTTTACAATCGATGGTTAACTACGAGTTTGCACTTAACTAGAAGTTAACCTACTCTTACCGTTTTACAATTGATGATTAAAATTTAACTTGTAGTTTACTTTTACCAGAACAATAGGTTGTAGTTAACTATAAGTTCTAATTTGACTAATACTTCCCAACCTTGCATTGTGACATTGCGAATTGTGTGTATATATTAATTATATATTATTGTTTGTTATTAAAAATGAACGATTATGAAGTAAACGCATTTAGTGAAGATGAAGATGAACTAGTACGACGTCCTAAAATAATTAGACAGAGACCAAATTTTTTTGAAGAGTATGATCATTTGGATTTTTTTAACCGCTTTAGATTGTCAAAAAGGACTGTGGAAATGTTGTTAGATGAAATTGGAGAAGTTTTGCAGCATCTAACGCACAGGTAGAAGAAATTACCAAATCGTTGTATAAAATTAACTTCATTTAAAATAAATAATTTCAGAAATGATTGTCTTTCACCGGTAAATCAACTCCTATTGGCATTAAGATTTTATGCAAATGGAAGTTTCTTGAGCATCGCAGGAGATTTTGCGGGTGTCAGTAAATCTACTGCATCTCTTACTATAAAACGAGTCAGTGTTGCTTTAGCTGGTTTGAGGCAAAATTACATAAAAATGCCTCAATCAGAAGAGGAATTAGCAATTTGCAGACAAAATTTTTTCCAAATTGCACGTTTTCCTAAATGTATTGGATCAATTGACTGCACCCACATAAAAATTTTATCACCAGGGGGGGATAATGCCGAAATTTTTAGAAATAGAAAGCAATTTTTTTCTCTAAATGTACAAACTATTGCAAATTCAAATTTAGAAATACAGGATATAGTAACAAGGTGGCCAGGATCTGCACATGATTCGCACATCTTTAGAAACTCGCGAATATATAATGATTTTGAGGCGGGTCAATTTGGAGACAATTTAATTATTGGTGATAAAGGTTATCCGATTAAGCCCTACTTGATTACTCCCTTGCATGTAGTAAGAAATGAGGCAGAGCAATTATTCAATGAATCACTTACACGAACTCGAAACGTTGTAGAAAGATCATATGGAGTATGGAAACGTAGATTTCCTGCTTTAGCTATGGGATTTCGAATAAACTTAGATACAACGCAGGCTGCTGTAGTGGCTACTGCGGTTTTGCATAATATTGCATGTAGAAGCACAAGTTAATATTGAAGAAGAGAATGTTATTAATTTCATAAATAATATAGAAATTGCAGATATTCCACAAGAAAGAGGAGGTAGAAATAATGTGACACGATATAACCTTATTAATAATTATTTCTCTAGATTATAACATTTATTATTAAAATGCAAAATAATACAGAAAAATAATGTTATCTAATTTAATGTTTTTGCCAATTTTTTATTTTGTAATTCTAATTTCTTTCTAAGAATTTCCATTTTTAAATTATGTTCCTCTAAAAATTTTTCTTTTTGCAATTTAATGAATTTTAATTTTTCCTCTATTAGCTCATGGCTAATGGAAACATATTCCTTAGTTTTGTTTATTTTATTCGTCATTTTCAATGTCGTCTCTAAAAAAATATATATAATATACTGTTTTCTAAACATGTTTCTGCTTCTAAAAATGTATTTACTTGGAGTCTTTCTGCCAGAAAGCTTCGTGGACATAGGCCTTTTGAGGCTCGCCGGTGAGTAATTAGTCCAATCAATTACTGGTGTTATATTACCAGTATCTGTGCTAGTATTTTCTTCGGCTGCTGTAGGTTGCTCCCGTATTTCACTCAATTTTGAATTATCAACAGAATTACTTGTTTCTTCATTACATATAATGTAAACTTCTAAAAGAACCGCGACTTCATAAGAATATAGGTTTTATTACAATTAGAACAATAAAAAACCTTGATTGGAATCGCAGTCATATTTGTTTGTTAATCCGTCAATTTGGGGCCCAAGTAATTGTTTTATTTTAATATCAATATCTGTAATTTCAGTAGGAATAAAACTTCCTCCTCCAGTTTTCATAATATTTGCTTTATTTGACGAGTATTTCGTTTTTGTTCGTTTTTTTAAATTTTGATACTTGGTTTTTAAATTTGTAGCACTTCTTTTTGTAGTACTACATGACGAAAATTCTTCTTCAATTGCCTTCCAGGCAGATATCTTCTGCTGCCAATTCACAGCTCCACTTTTTTTGTTTTCTATTACATTTTTATGTTTTTCTACCAAAGTAATCAGTAAATCTTCTTCACATTTAGTGAAGTTATCACATCTTTTATGTGTGTCACTGGATTCGCCCATCTTTAACATATTTAAATTAATAATTAAAATTTACGAAATTTTCCAAGGCTCGCCAGGGCGCTGAAATAGCTATAACTTTGTACAAAGGCACCTTTTGCCCACGGAGTGGCACTGACTTTAACATTACGTTACTATTAAAATTGGTACTTACATTCATTAGCTATATTAAATCCTTCACAATACCAACTAACAGTTTGAATTTTCAAAATGAAAATATGAAATATATTCAAATTTTTGACAGATCATCAATGTTGCCAATATTCTCTCGATAATCTCATTGTCAACTTTTGGTTAACTTGGAGTCATTAAACTGCCAATACAAAAATAATTCAAAAACGCCTCTCAAGTAAACTCAAAGTTAACTTGCAAGTAAAGTTCAAGTAACCATAAGTCTTGACCATCGATTGTAAAACTGGGCCTTAATAAAAACAAAATCAACGAAAACTCAGATTAACACATCATAAATGGAAAGAGTATAAGTATATTCAACGTCAAGCAATTATTAGACAGACCGCTGCTATACGTGATTTACTACTATGACTTGCCAATCACAGAGAACACCATGTTTGCGGATGATGTAGTCATCTTATCAACCAATGAAGCACCTGAAGTAGCAGCAGAATATCTACAATACCATCTTGATCTACTGCAAGATTGTACCAACAAATGGAGAACAACGGTCAACAGTGAAAAATCCGCACAAATAACCTTCACATACAGGCGCTTAGTCTGCCCGCCAACTAGGTTTAACAACGCCCCAATACCAATAAAATCCGAAATAAAATACCTGGGGATGCACCTTGATGCAGAACTTACTTGGAGCACACACATCAAAATTAAGAGGACGCACCTAGATTTGAAAACCAAACAAATGTACTGGCTAATTGGAAGGCAATCGCAGCTATCTTTATCAAACAAGTCAGTACTCCTTTACAAAACAATATTGAAGCCCATATGGACCTACGAGATTCAGGTTTGGGGCTGTGCAAGGGCATCCCACGCCAAAATTCTCTAGAGGTTCCCGCATGATGACCGATACGCCATGGTATATAAGCAACGACACTCTCCACTCACATCTGAAGATCCCGTACGTAGCTGCCGAAGTTCAGAGGCTTGTAAGAGCATACAAGTACAACTTAGCAGGGCATGGAAACGGCCTTATAGAGCATCTCGCAAACCAGCCAGCAGTTCCAAGAAGATTGAAGCGTAAATGGTTACAAGATTTAGTTCTACAACCTGATCAAAATTAACAATAACAATGACTTGATCCCAACTCATGACATGTATTATGATATTAAATTTACTTATTACTCAATCTGTAAGAGTAGATTGTAAATATGCAAACAAATACAAAAAAAAAACTCTATTAGGAAGTGACAAAAGCGAGCAAAAAAGATGAAAATATCATATATTGATGGATGGTATCATCATAGCTATTGTTAGTAACAAGGTATGTAAGGTTCGGGTATTTGAGAACTGAGCTTTTAAGAAGAATCGTAAACAGCAATAATTATCCACCGTTTTAGCACAGAAAATCAGAACTAGGTGCGCGAAATCGCATAGAAGTATAATCCGCGATGAAGAACAAAATGGATTCAGGACAAGCAGAGGGCCCCTCGACAATATTCATATTAACAAAATAAACGCTTTTATAGTGTTTCTAAAAGTGCGATAGTGCTATACATGAGGCACCAAAAAAGAAAGAAAACATATCAACGATCTTCTGGAAGCAATAAAAAGGTTTCATTTTGATAAGGTTAATTAGGTAGGAATGATAATAAAAATCTGAACTCTTTAAAATAAACGCAGACATAAAACAACAAATAATGCATTGTGTACTCCACGAGATAATAAATTATTAAGAAACGTGCGTTAATAAGGAATTACCAAGACACAAACTGTAGATTATTATGTGAAACTTCTAGGCATTTTCGGTTGATTTGGTACACAAGCTACAAACCAGAAAAGATAACATAATCAACAGGCATGGATGATGTCGTTAAAGAAAGTAGGAGCTTCTTCTTCTTCTTCGTTTATTAGTTATTACCCTCATGGTTTGTTCGTTTTATGTTTTTATAATTCCCTATTCTCCTAATCTCCCCCCTTCAAGCTTCTCAGACTGGTCGATGGCCGACCCTTTTCCTTTTGCCTCTTGAGTTCCACTCCGTTATTTTTCATGGCATCAACTTTACCAATACAATTCGACAAGAAGAAAGCGAACAACCAAAAAGTTAAATATTTTAAAATCTATTGTCAAAATCGGAAACTGGACGTTTCAAGATATAATGGATTCATTGTACCATTGTACTCTACGGTTGAGTTGCACAAAACGTTTGATACATCAACGAGTGGCTAAAGGGAACAAAATCATTGTTTAGTTTTCAGTGAGACATTTGCTGTATGGATTTGAATTTTGATTCGATTTTGCTTCTTTTTGCCGAACGACTAGTTTGGGCAAACTGTTAAATCAGGTTTCTACAAGCTAAGTAATTTGTTTTTTTTATCATATACAAAAGTATAATTGACACAGAATTGAAAGTAAACGTAAAAGTTATTCGTGTTAGAGCAAAAATTGTTCTTTATGTCACAGATATCAAGCTGATTTTCTCAGTAAACAGCATAAGACGGCAAGGAAAGCAATAGAAAATACACGAAAAAATTAAAATCATTACGTAGACTTCCACGGCCAGATACATGATGTATAAGGCAGAAGCGTTTCGTCTCTGCCGTGATTGACAGTTTTTGAAGAAACCGCTTACGATAGGCGAAAACTTGAGTTCTTCTTCCTCAACCATGACACTGTCCAAATCCGAAGTCGCTTATTACACATCAGCAATTAGCTTCTCATTTGTTAGTTTTATACTTCGTCAAGTACCTGTGGTAAATGATCCGGGAGTTACAACACTTCATAAAGATAACATGTTACCTAAATATGGTCAAAGTGAGATTTAACAACGCATACTCAAAGAAGTTAAAGTGTTAACTGGGTTTAAGCAAGGCTGCTTCATATCTTCATCTTTATTTAACGAATAAAAATATCGTCAGAGAAACAGTAGACTGAGGTATACTGATGATACCCTGACCTCTGACCATGGAGAACTTATCGAGGCAATTAATCGACAAGATCGAAGAATATGAGATAAAACTAATGAAGCCAAGCGAAAATTGCGATTGTCAACAGAACGAATTTTTTCCAAAATTTGAAGAAGCAGTGGATTTTGACGTGTTGGACGGATATATTTACATTGGATTTCTCTTAACCAACACAGGATACTGTAACCGAAAAATATGGCCACGTCTTCTTTCTGTAGTGGTTCTTTACAGGGCGTTGCCGGTTTTCCCTCCATATGTCTCTCGTGAACGTGTCAGGTAGCCTACAGATATAGGGGGACTTACTATCGCATACGGTAAATTATCCAAAATTCGAAAAACAAGGTCATAAAGTAGAAACTGGTTCATTCCCCGATTTCCTTAACAAGCAGTTATGTAATAGAAACGTAGATTCTGAACAAGACGGGCAAGAAACTAACAGAATCGTGCGAAGTGGGTATGTCAATGTTTATTAAAAATATACTGTGTGCAACACCAAACGAACGTCTGCTTTCTAGTACAACTAAAATTGAAAACTTGTTTACTCAGAGTACGGAAACAAAAAAGTAGGTTTATAATACAGAAGTCGATTTTCGAACGCAGAGTGTAAGAAAAATGCTTAAAAGCAGAGACTCGCAACGATAGGAAATGCAAATAAAAATCAGTTTGTTTGGAAATAGGCAGAAACTTGAGGTGTAAACGAGACCACCAAGCTCGAGCTCGGCGATTGAACCTAAGATTTGTTGAACCCAGCTCTCTGGTAAAGGCTTGCAGCTCGGTAAAGGTTCGAAAGTTCGAAGCTCAATATAAGTTTAAGGCTCGAAAAAGGCCCAAATCTCGATAAAAGCTTGAAGTTTGGGAAAAGTTCGATGCCCGATAAAACCTCAAAGTTCGGTAGGTAACTCAGCCGAGCCGAGAATATTTGATATTTTCTTCGAGCTGAGCCGACCATATTCCGACTTTTCTACCAGCCGAGCTGATAGCGTCACTAGAGTTCTGATTAAACTTGTCGACATTTTTCTGTTATGAATAAGTGGTGAAAATTTTAAAACAAAATACAGCTATTAGAGATGGAATTAAGTTAGCCAACCTCAGAAAATTATTAAAAGATGAAGTAAAATTTAAAAAATGCCTAAATCTCCAACATCTTCGCGTTCTACCTATATAGAGCTAAAATTTTACCATTCAACAAAATACATCGGAAAGTCTTTTATTTAACAAATGAGAAATGAAATCCTCAGTCTAGTATTTTTTCGTGTTTTATTTTAAATAATTTTCGCATCCAAGAACTTAGAAACCGTGAACTCTTGCTTCTGGAAACCTCAAGACTGAAATTAATAAACGAAGGTATTTAATTACAAAGTGCTTCTAGAACGGTAGTGCATTCATTTGTTCTTATTTCTATAAGTACTTTAAGATTATCCTGCAGTAAAGGAAGGAATTCTCCAACATTAAAACGACAGAAATGCGTTTTTTAATGAAAACGTTTCATCTGGATACCAGTTGCAGAATTATAAGAAGAATTAAAAGCACGGTTCAGCTGTATGTTTCATGAATGCCAACAAAATCTGTTTAATTATTCTATATGTCCCTCAGCTTTCAAATTTCAATTGGAAAAAATCATTATCAGCTTTTAGGGATTCTTTGAAAATGCTAACTAATGATAACTTCAATTTATACTCCAGAGTGGATAAATATTATCCCAGCAAAAAAATTTAAGCATCTTCCCAGACGAACCAAAGGAAATTTTCTTAAGAAATATGGAACGATCCATAAATAAAAAGAAAATTTCAGTTTAGACAGGGTTGTTTTCATGCTGGGGTTTATTAAAGTTAAACATATGAACACAGGAAGAAGTAAATTACATAAACAACCACGCACGTCGTGAAATAAACACACAGACCTTAACACACTGCCCTAAATTTGTTGTTTTACTAGTATCTTGCGAGTTAGAGCTCTTTCCGTTTTTCTTCTGCTTCCTGTCTTGTATTATATGGGTTGAAAACTAAAGTTAATTCCTACAAGAATGGCTTGAAAATTAAGAACGATCGCTACATTTTGAAATTAGATAATATATATGAATTTTTAGAAATACATAATTCACGTTACATGTTCAAACAAAATAAGAAAAACGTACATAAAAGCGATATGGGAAGAACCATTTATAAACGTATAGGAAAGTGGATAAGAGGAAAAAATTTGAATTTAATTATCTTATTTATAGTTCAAGATGTACCCATCTATCCATAGAAACTTGCCTATACTTCGATGATACAGTTTCCTATCGACTTTTCAAACTACCTCACTTCAGTTACCACAACAGCAAGATTACAGTAAATTATGTGATAGAAAGGCGTTGCTGTTGTTGCTCGTTGCTCGTTCATTGTATTTAGAAAGCCTCGTCGTTGTTTTATGCAATATTTGATGTGATTGTCATAAACTCAATACTTTAATTTGCATTGTGTGTTTATCTAATGTTTCTAAAGAAACGTACAGATACATTGAGAGGCAAAAACCATCAACTATTCAGCGAATAAAATATTTACAAATGATCAGTAGGATTCTCTAGCAAAATATCTAAGAAAATGTTCACAAATATTTGTGGGCTCTCTTTAATAAGCTACCTAAAGTTTTGTTACAAAATGACAGTCCAACAATCTATAAATTATCAAAACTTGGGAAAAATTACATATCAGGAACAGAATAGATGAGGAAATTGAATGCTTTCATTAAGAATGGTGTTCTTAATGAAAGCATTCAATTTCCTCATCTATGGCTGTAGTTTCGTTCGTGCTACATCATTTAATGCACACAATATTAATGTCTTCTTTAATAATTTACAAAATGCCCTGAATAGCCACGAGCAACTAAGGGCTGGTCTTTTTAGCTCCTTATAAAATTTCTATGGAAATAATTATTATATAATCCATTCAGAAAACTCCTGTGACATAAAAGTCACCATGTGTTGGTTAATATGAAAATCCCTATTAGGCTATTAAAAACTTTTAGATTTGAGATTGGCGCACCTTTAAATTTAAATTTAATGCTTTCGTTTTTTTTTGTTTTCACTTTGACACTTAAATTATTTATTATTCAAGTTACGTTTTATAATTCATAATCTTTAGAGAAATGGATGAACAGAAGCACCAACGAAGTTTATTATCATACTTGTATTATTAATAAACCCATTTTTATCTTGTTCTACTTAATTTTACGAAAATGACAAATGATTTATCATAACCTTACATTTCAGTTTGACGTTAAGTACATTCACAAAAAAAGTTGATAGGTTCTGTACATAAAGTACACTCCCAAATTTTCATTTGACAGCGTAAACGTCACGGGAGTTTTCTGAATAGATTATATTAAGAGCGGTTATCAAGGAACATAACAGGAAGGTAAATTTTTCGAAGATGGAAAGAACAAGTCCTTCATCATGTAACTTCAAAAGTCAGCTAAGTTGATAACTGTCAAAGGGGTTGACCAAGTCAATGAGGTGGCCATTGGCAAAAATGGTGTCTCTGCGTTACCTTTCATTAGCAAGTATATTTTGAAGATCAAATGATTGCAGGAGCACCTCCAGTTACTTTAGGGTTAGCCTATGGGCGGATGAACTCTGACTTACTTTATAAAATATGGAGTATTTCTTCAAACATAGGATAAATACAATCTAAGTTTCCTACTACACGATAGCCATTTATTCATAAATGTAGTCGATATTCCTAAAGAAACCGGCTTGCCCTATAAAGCTGCTGTAGATATCTGGCAAATATATTATTCAGGGAAATCTCAAACTGGTTACATATCAAGTTGGAGATGTGCCGGTGTAGCTTATCAAAGGCTATGTTAGCAGTAACGTAACAGCTTTTTGTGGGGAAAAATGACGACCTACAAGAGCTAAGCCAGATGTTATGGAAAATCAAATGGTTCAACAAAACTCAAACATTTTCGTACGTCGTGTACCCCACCAAATACATATATTTGAAATCAGGATCTTTCTTTTGCCTCACTTATACACACTTACAAGTACCCCTTGGTACAGCACCTCCTACCTCCTAATTTTATCCCACGATTCCTATTCTATAACTGGTATAGTAAGAACAAGCATTCCCAAGTCATTATTTTTTTTCTAATGAGGCTTGCTTTCATCTTTTTAGTTTCGCCAATTCTCAAAATTAATGAATGTAATCAGGAAGCAATCGCTATAATATAGTCTAAGTAGTCCAAGCAATAATTAATTAGTTAGAGGAGTTTTTCGCGCTCTTTTTATTTTCTTATTTAAAAAAATATATTTATAATAATCCAATTAACAATTTATAAGAACTGCAGCAAGCAGCTCAAGAGGCAATAGGAAATGTTGGTCCTGAAATGCTTACCAATGTTTTTCATAATATAAGCAGAAGAATCCATTGTTATTTGCAAGAAGGAAGACAATATTTCAGACATTTGCTCTGTATTAATTAATTAATTAATGTAATATTTATTTATGAGAGTTATTTTCGTTCTTGAATTCTGAGAAACAAAAACCACACCATAAAATCTCATCATTACTTTTCATATAAATGTATTTTTGGATTTTTGCCTTTTGCTTTTTATGTTTAGCACTATTGTTTCAAATGCAACCAGCTAATATACAATTTATTTTGATTGCACATAATTGAACAGTAGTTATCATCAAATACAGAATCATCAGTAGGGTGTTACCAACCTTTGAACATTTTTTACAATTGTTTGTAGTCACCCGCTAGTGAAACAAATTCTTCTTCTTCCTCTATAGATGTTAGGTGTTAAGGCTTGCGATTAACGGCTTGTCACTCCTGAGATTTGGCTGCCAACTATCCTTCCATCTTTTCACGGTCTTTTTCCTCTTGGTACTCCACCTCTGTTTTTGTTCATCCTATCGGTGTGATCTTTCCAATCCCTCCTCCTTTGTCGTGATCACCTCACTTCATCCTGTGCTTTGCATACTCTTCCTTTATATCTGCGTTCTTCATCCGATCTCTTAGTGTATTGCCTTTCATCTCCATTCTACGCAAGATTCGTTTTATTTGTGACGTGTCTGTTCTAGTCTCAACGGCATAAGTCATCACAGGTTTTACGCAGCTTTTGTAACTTCCGACTTTGCTGTCCATATACATGTTTTTGTTGTTCCAAATTATATCTCCTCGACATCCTCATATTTGTAGAGCCTTAATTGTTTGTTTTATTACTTCGTCCCATAGGTTAGTGGAAGCTGATAATTCTATCCCGAGGTAATAAACGACATTATCTGGTCTGTTCTTGGGTCATTTACGGAGAGTTTGTATCGAGTTGGTTAGGGTTGGGGCTACGTCGTCGGCATAATAGATAATAATTTTTAAATTGTTTTTAAAGAAATGTTCGTAGTAAATTACAATCAAATGTAGCAGTAGCAGAACTATGTAATTCATCCAATACAACTCTTTTAAGACAGGATGTGCCCCGGAAGGAAAAATAATTTATTCCTACTGAACTACTGAAGGCACTATTCCAAAGTTAAACCAAGAAAAAGTTTGAAAGCAGGGAAAGGCACAGCCAGCAACACCCCAGAAAAAGCTAAAAGAAGAAAAATTTCATTACAAAAAACCGGGCTCTCGAAAATAAAGCGGAAGGAAAAAACTTGGAAAGTTAGAAGATGGCTACTCAAATGAAAAAGAAGAAGAAATCTGATATTTCTAGCATTAATAATGATAATTCTAATTTTAGAGAGCTTGCTAGATAGGTAGAGAACCTATTCAAGCAAGTTATACGTTCTTATAAAATTTAAATCAGAAAATACAAAATCCAACTGAGTTTATTATGTCGGAAAGCTGACAACAGTTAGAAGAATTCGAACCTCGAAGTGCTGTTTTGTGGGAAAAAAAATTAGGCGATATCAGGAATGATTATTCTATCTGATATTCCAGATGATTTAGTGTAAATAAAAGATATGAAAATAATTTTTTGGCCTCTCATAAATTAACGTGCGCATCAGGTTTATTTTCCCAAGATGTCAGCGGGTACCACCGCAAGGTCAAACGCGCGCATGTATACGTCAAAGAATCTAGAATCAGAAAATAGCACCTGACTAAGGAGAAGAAGAACTGTGCCAAGCTATAGGTATAAGCAATCATTACCCTCTGGGCTCTGTTGCACAATGGAATTCACAAGTTATAGGTTATAGTTTACTAGTAATTAAATATTAGCAATTGTAAATTGATATTTTTAACCTTGAAAATATAAACAATTTCATTAGTAATTTAGCTAACACTACTAACACAACACTACAATTTACAATTGCTAATATTTAAGTAAATTATAACTTGTAACTTGTGAATTTTATTGTGCAACAGCCAGGTGCGACAATTTATTCATAATCGACGCCGAGACTAAAGTGGAATGGGACGCCTCAGAGATGAATGCCAATCAGTTTGTTCCCTTCGCGCCAGATCAGTCAACTCAATTGGAAGGTATGGTACGGCAAAGAAGATGATGGTGTGACAGGGGCGATCGCACAAGATGAAACGTTATGGATGCCCAGATGTAAGTATATTGAACAATGTCTCAGCAAAATTTTGCTGCTGTGGATTTCATCTCTGAACGTCACGCAACCTATCTTGCCCTGGCCTGACAAGGCATTTTGTCATTATGCCCACGCAACAACAGCCTTTCTGAAAGCTAACAAGATTCAGTACACTGCGAAGATGAACAACGGCTTGATCGAGTGGTTTTGGTCACTGGTGAAGAGAGAAATGATCGCTCGGAACTTGAACGGAGAATGTCACTCAATTCAAGCGCAGCTAGATGAGGATTTCCAAGCAGGTCGCAGTAAAGCATGGAAAAACTCATTCCGGAACTTTCTCAAGAAACTGCGCTATGCCGGACAGGAAGATCCATATTCTGTTTATTTGAAGACATATTGTAAATTGCTTGAAGTAAATTTCGTCCGACTTTGACATCTTGTTCTTATATCATTTACTTCCTAGGATAATAAAGCTGGTTCGCACCTTATAGTCAAATAAAGAAGCAAAATTCCGATTATGCATTTGAAATAAATTTTGGGTCACAGACCATACGATGATTACTACTAATTGTACTTTCTTCTGAATTTATGTTTAAATGAAAATTCTCTAATGAAACGAACTGTCTTATTATTCTTCCTACATGTATCTTACCTTACCTGCCAGGGAGAGGTCTCGCCAATCTGACAGGTAAAGGTGAGATGTATCTAATATGTTTCATTTTATTTAAATTTTAATTGAAACCGCTTCGATTAATTCCAAATGTTTTTGCATAAGGCTTGGGCATGAAAAAATGGCAATGTTGTAAATTGTAAATGGGGCCGAATATTTTGTAAATTAAAACGTGACTGTCATTTCCTATTCTTTAATATCACAGATTTTCTTTGAAGCTTAGCCAGGGATGACACTTTTTAAAAGCTGTAATTGTTGGACCTAGTGCATGGCATGGTGTACGAGTATTAGAGTTAACTTAATCTAAGTTATATTAAAAAAATGTATCTCACTGTTACTTATCTGTCTTTACTGGTTTGAAGGAATAATCAAAGTTAAAGTTTCTTTTTGATAAAACTGAACGGAATTTACGATAACGATAAGGAAAAAGGCAACGTTAGGCAAATAAGACATTTTAAAGGCAACGTAAAATATATAAGGCTTATTACAGCCAAGTATGCAAACTGTAGAGTTTAGGATTCCGTTACTGCAGACTGGAAATTTATTCCTAGACATTTCGCAATTATAATAATTTTTAGATGAAAATAATTAATTCTGCATCATCTGCATTTCTGCCAGATAGCCCAATAGATATTAATAAGCGTCTTTGAAACCTGCAATGCAAGCAGGTGGAATAGCAATATCTGCATCTTCTTGTTTGCCTACCTACTTCCGTATATATACGATGCAGTCTGTGCTTGCTTATGCAGCATGACGTTAGCTGAATACGGCAGTTTAACGTTTACAAACCGTTAAATTCTGGTCTAGGCGTCTAGGAGTTAATTAAACGAAAAATAAGCAAAATTTTGCTACGGATATTAATTTATTATTTTGTTGTTGATAAAAAGAATCAATTTGGAAGCGATGAAGTCCGTTATTTCGCAATTACAAACAAAATATGAGAAGTAAATTGATATTCTGACTAAAGTCTGAATTTTAGTTGTCATATACACAAATTTTCATGATTCATGGCGTTATCAGCATGCTGGAATATGTATTTGTGGTAGGAAACGAAAATGCAACATATATTATAGAGCATGTAGTTCATAACTCATAAAACTTTCACCAATAAATTTCAAGTAAATGTCTTTGAATAAATATTGCTGACAGGTTCAGAATGATAGATATTAATTTCCTTTGACCATTTACATATTGAAGGTACTCGAACAACCTGTGGTTATATGAAGATGATCTTTAACGTACTTGCTACAAACGTCAACTGTGATTTATAAATATAAGCTTATTCTACTTTCATAAAAGGTTACTCATAAATTTTGCTACGTGCACGTACGAAGGTTACAAGTTTTATAGTTTCGAAACTTTTAGTAACGCATGTTACAGTTACAATCATGTGGTTATCCTGTTTTTCGTGGGCATTTTTAGACTTCTGAACGCATTTACAGGAGTATGTAACGCAATTTTCTTTGAAAATTAATTCCATACAGAATTCCACATATGATTATAAAACATAATAAGCGATCCCAACATTCGAAAAGTTTCACCCTTATGTTCGTTACACCTTGCTTTCTTTAAATACTTAGCTGAACGTTTATCGTGGGCATTTCTAGAAATAGAAGATTTAAACTTTACGCTGCAAGTAGCTGCAATAATTCAAGCTAGCTGCCAAATCTTCTACTTCCAACTCGGCGGCTTAGGCAGATTATTTCAAAGTGGGTAATTGAGGAGAAAATTGGAACAAGTAAACTCGATAATGGAGCTTCTATAAACTACACCAAGTTATAAAATTAAACTTCTCAGAAAGTTCTAACATATTACGTCTAGATGCTTTTATAATTCTTTACAAAGCATTTTGACCTACTCTCTGGGAAGTTCTGTTCTCGGTAAGGAATTGTGCTCTCTGTAGTGTAGGCGGTGCGCCGCCGGTTTTACATGGTTAACCAGATATTAAATACTGAACCCTCGAATTAAATTTAATTTATATTGGATACCTACACTATTTACTTAATTGAAAATCGATATTGTATCGGTTGAGAATATTTATGAGTTATTTCGACAATAACATTAATTATGGGTTTGTTTAATGAAGAAACAAGCAGCATGATTAATAAGTTTTATCTTCGATGCACATGCATTTACTTAGACCTTTTGTTTCCAAAATTATGCGAACAGTAAACTTTTTATTGCACATAAAATGTGGTTCTAACAAAGGCCCCCGGTGCTTTACCTGAAATGCACTTTTATGGTAAAAGCTTTCGCTACTTATGCATTTTAATACTCCCAAATGTTTAAGTATAATTTTAAGTTGGGTAAAATGAACGATGGACCTAAAAATTTAGTGGGTAGATACAGGGTGGTTCACATAATAGACCCTATAAAGATCAGAGTATTTCGAAGTTTCTTATGATTTATTCAACGCTAGACTTCTCATGCGGTGACGTGGTGCCCCACAGACCCCATTCGAAGTTTCTTATGATCTATTCAAAGCTAGACTTCTCCATGCGGTGACGTGGTGCCCCACAGACCCCAGTAAATTTTGCATTTGTTGCCATTTTTATCTGGTAATAGATGAGATGTTCATGCGAACACTACTGTCAACACCTTAGCCTAAAATTAGCCTTTTTTGCAGTTTAGTGAAGTGGTATAATAAAATTGAAATCGATTTTAGCAGTGTAGATCCGGATTTTACACAATATAGTGACCACAAAACGGACGCGGAGATTGAATGTGATGATACTAGCACAGAAAACGTAAATTTGGAAAATAAAGATATCAAATTTCAGAGAAAATAGGGCTTATTATGCTAAAAACAGGAACAAATGGACCCAGCAACCACCAACGCGAAATATACGAACTCAAAGACATAATATTATCTCACATTCGCCGGGTCTTAGTGGACCTCCAAAACACGTTGATTCGACCAGTTCTCCATTGCAAATAGGAAAATCCTGCTTACAAAAAAAAATTGCAAATAAGGTGGTGCTTCCAACAAATACAAAATTAGCAAACTATAAGGGTCAATTACAAACGAGAAGATAAACCGGACTTGGATTTCACAGAATTTTAAGAGTTCTATATTACTGGTCCGGCTTTAAAGCCAATCATAAAAATCTGAATTCGCTTCTATCAACTGACGGAACTCGGCGTGAAATATTTAGATGTGTAATGTCACTAAAGAGAGTCTTGACCATTTTGGCGTGTTTACGTTATGTTTACGACAACGCTGATGACAGGGTACAAAGGGACGATCCTGCAGCCGCAATGGCATGCCTTTTTGGTCAACTTGTAAAGAACTCTCAGAAGTCATACTCTATTGGTGAATTAGGTTGTGTGTATGAAATGTTAATAGGTTTTAGAGAACGCTGGAGGTTTCGCATATATTTTCCAAACAAACCCGCAAAATAAGGAGAGTGAAGGCAAATTATTACCGTAAGACAAAAAGTTTCTAAACCTAACACAGGCAGTTTTACAACTTACTTTATCCTTTGTAACTGCCCACAACTGGTTTTCTTCTCTTGAGCTTGTGGAAGCACTACACAAGAGAGGCCTCATGTATGCAGAGAAAAACAAGCAGGAAATTTCCTTGTCGTTTCTTCCAAACAGAAGGCCGGAGCCGAGTCAAGAAGGAAGTAGGTAACCTTTATGGTTGTAGAAAAAATATCACGTTGGTTTCTCAAGTGGAAAAGAAAGGGAAAGCGACAGCCTCATCAATGCATTACATAGATACAATGATGCTGTAACAGGAAAGTCGGAAATTATTGTATTTTATAATAATACAAAGGGAGGAGTGGACGCGCTTGATAAGAAATGTGGTCAATATTCTACAAACCGGCGTACGAACAGATGGCCCATTCTATGCTCTGCTTAATATTGTTGGAGTTAATGGATTGATATTGTATGGATGTTACCAAAATAATAAAGAAATGGAAAGAGCTGCTTTTTTAGAAATACTGGAAAAAAAGCTCGTAGAAGCCCACATGGGTAGAAGACTACAGCCAAAGGTTTCCAAGGGAGCTGAATGTCAATTGGCAGAATTTTAGGAAGACCAGCAGAAAACGATTTTCCTCAAGCTGACGGAAAAATAAGAAAGAAAAGGTGTGGCTTATGTCCTCGAAATAAAGATAAGAAAATCAAAATAACTTGCAGATTATGCAAAACGCCAATGTGTGACAATTGTCAAGCGAAAATTTGTAGGATCTGTGTTTCAAAATAATTTTGGACTTTCGTCGAAATATTTTTTTTTTAAATTAAATTTCAATTCTTATTTTAGGTTCTCACCTACACACTGTTTGCTTATTTCATTAAAATTGCCAGATTGTATATTTTTCAATAAAATATATGTTAATCATGAAATATGTTTAAATTTTTTAATATTTTTTTGAAGGCTTTTATATTACAAAAGGGGGTTGCCCTTTAGAAACACAATATTTGCAAAAAAAGTATTGTATCCGAATAAAACAAGATTAAGGATATCATCTACTCCGATATTTTGTTATTTCTCAAATTGGTACAATAATTTAGATGGGCTAATAAAGAATGAGATCTAAAAGTCACCACTTCACCGGATAAGTTACAACAAGGGATGTACGTCACCAGGTAAAGATTAAATATTGTTATGTATGTATGTAACACCGTATTTATGCTATTTAGTTTTAATTATGATTTTGACGTTAATCAATGTTTTTATTCGTCAAAAATAGTTGTATAGCGCTTGAAAAAAAAAATAGTATAGGTCACTCGGAGCAGAAAGCTCTTTCTTGTGCTTCGTCCAGATTGCTTGGCCCCGGCTATCGCCTCGGCCACAACTTTCTGAGCTCAGCACAAAAAGTGGGCTTTCTACTCCTAGTGACGTAATATACTATTATCTACTGTCCATTTTAAAACAATTTTAATTAATGATTTTCAAGCTATATTCCTGCATAGGCACTTGGAAATGCTGCGCCACTGTCTCTCGATAAAACTAGCAGACACATTTTATGTACCTAATCCTTAAATTTAGAGATTTTTAAATTACTGTGGATTTTGCAAAATAAGTTAAATTTACATCAGTTTTCCTTTTTGCTAAGTATTTTAAGGTGACCTCAGAAAACATAAGGCTAAGTTAGGACTTGGTTGTGTAAGGTGTAAAGTAAATCAAATTGGCAGGATATTTTTAATTTTGAGAAGTTAGTGGAAAGACGTTTAAAAAAATCAAGCTGTATCTCTGTTGAAAGACTTGAACGATTTCAGTGGCGCAGCTTGATAAAATCTGCAAAGAAAATTTGCTCTTGAATTTTGGGATTTTTAAGGTTATGAATACTTGCTTTTAGTTTATCAAATTTGCCCTTTTCCGAAATATTTGAAGGTATATTTTATAAACGACTTTTTAAACCTTTGAATCTTGTTGAAGCTACATATACGAATTATGTTGGTGCAACTTTATGAAATTACTGAATAGTACTTTCCGTTAATTAAGTAAGATACTTTTAATAAAAGATGAAGCTATAAGAATTATAGTTGTGTCACTTGATAAAATTAGCAATAAAATCTACCTTTAAATTTGGGGATTTTGACTATACTGAATTATTGAAAAATGAATTCCTACAAGTAAAAACATCCCTTTTATTTATACCTTATACTATTTAAAGTAATTTTAATGAACGATTTTCTAGCTATATTTTCCCCGAGACATTTGATGAAATCAGAAAGAAAATTTTATTTATAAATTTGGGATTTTAAATTTTCATCGTTGTTTACAAAGTATCTTCTTGAAGCTAAGGCAAGTTTACATTTTAATACAATTTTCATAAACGAGTTTCATGCTAAACCCTTATATATTGAATATTGTTATGGTAGCAGTCTTTTAATTAATTTCTTTTTATCAATAAAAGAAGCTTCATACAATTTTTCAGACTCTCTAATTATTATTTTTGAAATTTTGAATTAATAATAATATTTTGAAATCTCAGGGTCGTTGGAGGATTCGATTTTGAATTTTGAAAAATCAGTAATGTAATAAATTTCTACTAACTTTTAGAAATGCAAGATTTATTATAAACAAACTTATTTCTAATTTAAAACTAACACAAATCTAATAACTAAAAAAACACTCACTCACAACTATTCTTTTAATTTTTAGAAGTCCCACCAAATATTCATTGTCGTCCTGTCCAATTTATTACAATTTTCCAATCCAATTTCCAATCAAACCCCCTATCGAATTTTAATGCACTTCCAGTTTAATATTATTTTTATTACCAATATTTATTTATTAATTTTCAGCTTTCCAGTAATAATCCACTATTATATTATAATATTTTTATGGAAAACCAAAAACACGTCTTTGGTCTTTAATTTGCTTTGTAATAATCATTTTTGTTTATTCCATTTAATTTTTATATTTCTCCATTCCTTGATTTTGTTTTGACATTCATACTTTATACATGCACACAAACTATAACTATGACTACCTACTATTTACAATAATTAACACTAAATAACAATAAATAACAATATTTACAACAAATAACAATAAATACGTAAATTAATCTTAACTTATTTACATAATTAATCTTTTAAAACTTGCATCCTAAAAATATACTCCAAATTTGTATTTTAATTAATAAATATAAGTTTCCCAAAAAGTTAATATCACTTCAATATATATTTTCTATAGCATTGTTGTGGTGAGTTTGAGATTTTATATTTCTTTATTGGGATTTTCACCACCAGTTGCTAAAATGAAATTATATTGATTAACTAATGACTCACGCGAGACAAGTCTATCTTCGTTTTCAAACAATTAAAAAGATTTAAAAATCCCAATAAAGAATCTATCACAATTGTTGTAATATAACACAAAGGTATACAAACCTGTCTGGAGAATTTCAATAAATAAATAAATAACTTGATTAAATTAACAACAAAGTTCTGTGTTAGATTTGAGAATTTTATCTTTCCGGTCACTTAAGATTTCCTCCTCCCAATTAAAGATTTCTCTTATGCGTGTCTGTTTTAAAGTATTTTTTAACTTCTATCAAAAGATTTCAGCAAAAATATTTTAAGTTACCTCCTTGTTGAAGATTTTAATGATGTCGCCTGATGGAATAGGAAAATATTACAAAGTTACTGAAAAATACCTAAAATATCTGCTTTAAATTAAATAAAGGTGGCTTCCTGCCTATGTACGAGTACATTAATTTTTATAAACAATTTTCATACTATAGCCTTTGTAGAGTTAAATAATTATGTTGGTGATAATTAATTAATGATCAAGAAATTTTGTTATCGAATGTGGTAATTTTTAATTTAACTACAAAATGTTTCTCTAAATTAAGTTAATTGTTCTTGAAGTTTTAAATAACATTCTTGTTGAAATTACAAGGATTGTCACGACTTGACTAACATTAGCAAGAAAAAAAAATTGAAAATTTATTTTTACTTCAATAAACTGATGTGACAGCGATTTAAATTAAAAAATTCTTTTTATGTATAAATATTTTGGCAAAGGTTTTCAAACCGAATATTGAGTTACATTTGTAGAAATTATGATAATGGCAATATTTGTAAACACTTTCAAATTTAAACTTTGGTTGATGATATAAAAACAACGTCAACGAAAATTCTCTTCATGAAATTAGAAAGGAAATTTTATAATTAGATTTGAATATTTTTAACTTTAATGGCACCTTCTTAAAATTAAAGATAGTCCGTTTTACTCTATACATAATATTTATAGTTTAGCAGCAATTGTAGTTGTAAAAGTGTTTAAGTACAATATTTGTTGAAATTATAAAGATTGTGGTGTATTAGATAAAATTAAGACGGAAACGTTATTTTGAAATTACTGAATTTGATTTGCCGAGAGCTGCTTATAGGAATATGCATGTTAACAATTTAAAATGATTTTTGCAAAACGTTTTCAAGCTTAAATTCGGGTTAGAATTTAAGAACTATGTACTGCCTTTTGTTAAAAGTTACCAAGTGATCTGAAGCAAGTTCGATGGCACCACTTAATAAAATTAACAGAAAAATCTAACTTAAAACTTTTTGAATTTATGAAGTTTTTGAAAAAATTTCCTTCAAATGAAAACAACCTTTTCTTTATGCTTAAGCAGTTTAAGGGAATTTTGGTGAAAAAAAAAACAAAATTACAGTTTTGAAGAGCCTTTATAACGTCACTTGATCGAGTTGGTAAGGAAGTTCGTTGAATTTCAGGATTTTTAACGACGTATTATTGAAGACATAATTTCTTTAACATAAAAAAGTATTTCTCTTACATACATATGATAAAAAAATCAAATTGAAATCATAAAAAATCTGGAATCTTTAAATATAGGTATTCTCTCATTAAAATGATACTTATTTTACCTGTGTATTTTAAGCTAATCGCAAAAAAATCTTGCTAAAGTTTTAAAGACTCTAATACCTGATGAAATCAATAAAATAAAGCAATGAAATTTTATCGTTTAATTTGGAAATTTTTAACTTTTCCAGGTTAATGAGAAAAATACTTTCTTCAAATTAAGAAGGATCCTTTTATGGATACGTATTTTTAAACAAAATTTTCAGGCTAGAGCTGCAGCTGCATTAGTACCATTTGATAAAATCACAGAAATTTTATATTGAAATTATGAATATTTACTTTAGGAAGTTGCTACGAAATACCTTTCTTGAAATAAAGAAGATTTGTTTCATGCAATTTGAAGTTTTGGTGGAAGCTATGATGAAACCACTCAATTGGGTTAATAAGGAAATTCTATCACTTAATTTGAGGATTTTTATTTACTCAGGTTAGTAAAAAAATGCTTCTTTGGAATTGAAGAACTATTTTCACTCTGAAGTTTCCTGTAGCTTTCACAACAATTAATTGAAGTAAAATACTTGCTGAAATTGTAAGAATTGTGATAAAGCAAAAGGCGAAGAACAGGAAAATATGGAAAGAGATTGTACAGCGATGGGTTTAAAAGCCTGTTAAAGCTATCATATAGGTACATATTACATATATTACATATTTTAACGTAACTTCTACAAAATATACAAAGTAGCTTTGGAAACTTGGCATTGCTTAATTTGAAAAAATAATCTAAAGGAAACTAAAACGAAGGATTATTTAATACTTCTCCTCTCAAATTTAATTTAAAAGATTTATATTTAGCGGAGCTATTTTTATAAATGAAATTGGAGATGCCTACAAAATGCTTCCATACCTTAAAAAGCATCCTAAAAGTTTTCTTGTCCCTACAATTTCTTCCGCATCATTTACTACAACGGTTGGATTATTAACATTTGAAAACCCTAATACAATGAAACTGTTCGGAAGATGTTGAATTCCCCTTACTGGCCTGTTTCGAAAACGTTAATCTTTGCTCTAAACAAAAATTGGGGCGAACTTTACAGTAGTAGGTACAGTAGTACAGAAATAAAATCGAAGAGTGTGAAAATAATATTGGGTTTAACGGCATCGAAGGGAATTAAGGGAAACAGTAAAAAATGTTCAACAAAACGAGAAGCAATAAGAAAGTTTGGAAATAAATTCTTAGTGCGCTATTTAGTAGTAATCGTTAGAACGCGAGTTTTTGGAGACGATGATTGTTATGCGTCTCGAGTCTTCAATCCATTACGGTCATTAATTATTCATGGCCGTTGCCTCGAGGTTTTCGGGGAACGTCTGCTTTGCTAACTTCTCTATTGCTGTAAACAAAAAATTGGTTCTAAATTGCAACAATTATCTAGAGAATTATAAGAAAACCCTATCTTTCGCTCGGAACGTACTAAACTCCACACATTCATCTACATTTGCAAAGCTAGCAATTTAGTTTGAAACAAATACAGCTTTCATCCTCGCTGGACTGATTTTCAAAATTCTGAATATAATTTAGCAAAACTTTACGTGTGTTCAAAGCGAATTAAATCCATTTTCTGCGGCCGACTTGATAAGTGTAAAGTTACCTTTATAAGGAAGTAAGTTAAGTGATTGATTTAGTAGCGATGTATGTCAGATTATTACATCAAAAATTATTTAAATGGCAGTTTGTATTGGCAATCTTCTAAGCTCGACAGAGCAACTCTGACTTTGACCTGAAAATATCGGTTTAATATAAAAAATATATATAATTTGCAGCATGTAAAAACGAAGTCATTTTTCGTGGAATTCATTCAGCAAAACATTACCTAACACACAATAACAACTGTTTCCTAGGAAAATGATTTATTAGAAATGTAATCAAAAACTAATTTCATAGGTTGGATTTTCACGCAAAGGGATGCTTATGAATGCCCAACCCGGTAATATTTACATTTCATTATCTGTGGCGGTTCTCTGGGGATTTTAACCTACAAATTTTCATCTCTTAGTGTCACGAGCTGTTGTGTTATAAATTAGATGCTAACATTAGAGAACAACTAAGCTTTAGGTGACAAAGGAGCATTAATGTGTTTTACCGTATCTGTTAATGGACGCATTTAAAACTTTTATGTTAGCTGAGTTAATGGTTAAAGCTCGGATAATATTTAGTTAAATACTGAATTTGTACATTTTTGTTTACCAAATAGAAAGCTTTTACATGTTTTAAACTTATTGTTCACTATTTGAAATTAATATATAAATCCGGTATATAAACAAATAAATAACAAAACAAGCACGCAAGCAAATACGATTTGCTTTCGAAGGATTAAATACTAATATATTTCCTGAAAATTGCACTCTTTGGAAAATAACCTCGATATTAATCACCAGGCTGGATAAATTAAAATGACTTAGAAAACAGACAAAGAAAATCGGAATCATCTGAAGTGTGTTTTAACCCTACAAAAGGAAAATGTTTATATAAATAAATGGTTTGCGATATTTCCTTACAGATATGCACCAAATGGTATAATATAATCATTAAAACTTCGTAGGTGATCAAATTGAAGACTGTGAAAAGTTATTGACCGTCCTTATCGCCGGGTTTGAATCTCTTATATTTTTATTTTTGGATTTACGACGTTCAGAATATTTAATGTTTTTAATGGCCACCGTAGAAAAGCAGAACGCAACAAAATGAAACATAATTTCTATTCCAGCTCATTAGGGTTACCTACTGTTAATATAGTCTTTCTTTTCTGTAAATATTAATTTTGTAATAATAAGGCGGAGACTACGTATTCGTAAGTTGGAAACCTTTGCGGAACACTCATTATACATATGAATTGTAAGGAATTAATGAGAAGGAGGCTGTCGTAAGACAACGAAACTGGCAATATCGGTACGGTAAATGTGCAAACATTACTGAATGAAGAAGATATTTACCAACTCGAAGAAGAGGAAAGAATTTCGTGGGATATCATTGGTTCGTGCAAGACGAGTAGAAAAAGAGACAACTGTGTTATATTACCATCAGGACATACCTTGTACGATAAGGAATAAGAAAATGAAAGCCAAAGAGGAATAGGATTTATAATAAATAAGAAAATAACTATGTCCATTAAAAATCTTACAGTACGTTGGAAAGAATAGCTATAACATCGAAAGCATTTGCAAAAACTACAATAAAATACATCCAGTGGTATGCCTCAACGTCATGTCCTGATGAGGAGGTAGAATTCTACGAAGACCTACCAACAGTCATTCAGACAAGGAACACATATATGCATAATAGCTATGGGCGACTTTAACACTAAGCTGGGAAAGCGATAGGAAGAAACAGAAGAAAACATAGTTTCGACGAGAGAGAAAAACGAAGAAGGATGCTTCTCCACACTTTTTATCAAGTAATCATCTGTATGCAATGCACTCATTCTTTAAAAAGAATAAATAAAGAAAATGGCCCTGGGCTAGCCCAGACAGCAACCTAAACAGGATTAGTTACATTATTACCACGAAATAGATAAACTACTAAAAACCCAAAAAATAAAACTAATACTCATCGATCTAAGGAAGCTAAAAATTAATAGTGAAACATATAGACCAGAACTGAAGCAAAAACTGGGCCAATGTGAAAATAAGATTAACTATATAAAACTGGAAACCCTGATAGACGACCTAACAAAGTCGAAAAAAGAAGTTTTCGCGAAAAGGATCCAGGCAAAAATAAAGAACAAGAAGAGAACAAGAGAGATAATAAAACAACGAAATGCATATGGAAGAATTTGGAAGATTTTCGAAAGAAGCAAGAAAACAAAATAGGAACGATATGAAAAAAATTCCAGGATGCTGAAATAGAAAATATAATAGAATAGAACAAGAACTTAAAAGGCTTAAGAAAGGGAGAAGGTAGAAAACAAATTAAAAATCTCTGCGAAGAAAATATTGAACGCCGGATCCGAATAAATACCAGATATCAATGAAGAAAAAGCTAGGTATGATATGAAAAATACCAGAGCGCCAGGAGAGGATAATATAACCATAGAACTCTTAAAGGAAGAAGAAGAAGAGATCATCGGCGAACTATGTGAACTACTCAACGAGTGCTTAAAAAAAGGAACAATACCGGATACATGGAATAAGGCAATAGTTGTTATCATATACAAGAAAGCAGGTAGACCAAGCCTAGAGGATTACAGACCTATCAGTCCGATTTCTCAAATAAAAGAATAACAAATAGGATGACAAAAAATTATATGGGTGGACTTATAGAATAAGCCGCATTCAGAAAGAACTACAGTACATACGTACCTTCTAAATATAAGAATACTACTCGAAGAAACTATAACCTAAACATCTGCCTGACTTTTGTAGATTTTTACAAAGCATCTGACTCCACGGAACATTGGATAATTATAAACAATTTGAAAAATGCCCGGATAAACCAGAGATATATTCAGACGATAAAATACATATACAAAAAAGCGACTTCAGTCATTAAATTACATCAAAATACAAATGAGATCAAAATTAGCAGAGGGATTAGACAGGGCGACACTATTTCACAAAAATTATTCAATTTAGCCTTCAAGAAAATATTTAAATATTTACAGTGACAAGATAAAGGCTTAATAATAACCGGAATCAGATTAAATAACTCAAGGTACGCTGACGATGATGTCATTATAACAGAAAACCCAAAAGACCTACAACAAATGTCAGAGGAATTAGATGAAAAGGTATATAAGGAGAAATTAATTATAAAAGGAAAAGAAAATCTACATAATTCTAAGTTACGTATATTTGGGCCATCAAATGAAACTAACCAGAGAAAACCAAACCATCGAGATAATCAACAGAAGAAAGTTAGCTCGGAAAGCATATGGAAAACTTGGAAACAAAGATCACGACTGTACAATAAATGGATTCTTTCGGTGCTGACGTATAGATGCCAAACTTGGATTTGGGTAAAGCAGTCCATGAAGAAAATAGCAGTGATGCAAAGGCCCATGAATAGGCAGCTGATCGGAATATTCTTAGAGATAGAAGGATTGAATCAATGCTTGGATCCGGATAACTATTGGGGTAAGTAATGCTACTGAAACTTTTTTTTTCTATTGACAATTTGCAAATCTACAATCTACTCCATATGAGTATTGAGTAAATATGATAAATGTATGAGACGTGTAAGGGAAGCATCTACTAACGCTTCTCCTTATTGAATATTATTTCTTCGTTATACAGGCTGTTTGATAAAAAACGGAGCAAGCCGTAGCACTCTTATTTATTAACAGATTTTAATTAAAAAAATGTTTGGTCTTATAACTCATAAAAATCTACATTTTGCCGTAAAAAAATTTTTTTTTCGGCCTCATTGGTTAAGCGTGGTGACGTCATGATGAATTTTTTAAATTACACTCTATATATTTTTTTAGATATTCTCATAGAGAATTTTTTTCTCTTTTCAGCCGTATAAATATTTCATATGGTTGCATAATAAAATTTTCGAGTTAAAGACAAAAAACCAATACAAGACTGAAACATTACGAACTTGTATCATGTCCGCCAATTCATCAGAATCCATTTTCTAATGGTTTTTCAGAGGAAATGCAACAACGCTGATTAAAAACACAAAGAAAACACTTGACACTTCAGTAACGTTTAGGGCGACTGTTTTTTGTTTCAAGTTATTTTAATTTAATGGCCTACTGGCTTGTATTGGTATTTTGTCTTTAACTCGAAAGTTTTATTATGCAACCATATGAAATATTTACACGGTTGAAAAGAGAAAAAAATTCTATATGAGAATATCTAAAAAAATATATAGAGTGTAATTTAAAAAATTCATCATGACGTCAGCACGCTTAACCAATGAGGCCGAAAAAAAATTTTTTTTACGGCAAAATGTAGATTTTTATGAGTTATTCGA
Source organism: Melanotus villosus (assembly GCA_963082815.1). Classification (NCBI taxonomy): domain Eukaryota; kingdom Metazoa; phylum Arthropoda; class Insecta; order Coleoptera; family Elateridae; genus Melanotus; species Melanotus villosus. The sequence continues at coordinate 43,051,269 of OY720425.1, forward strand.
CCAAACATTTTTTTATTACAATCAGTTAATAAATAAGAGTGCTACGGCTTGCTCCGTTTTTTATCAAACAGCCTGTATTAGGTCTTGAGGCCAGGTTCTGCGGAGTCTTCTTATGTTGGGACTATTGTTGTATAACTGCTCTGCCAGGTTATTCTCGTGGTTTGTTACTTGATCCTGGTACCTGGGACTTTCAGGTCATTATGGAGTATTTGATTGCTAACGTACCATGGAGCATCTACCAATGCCCTGAATGCTTTGGACTGGAACATTTGGATGATCTTTAGATTTGATGATTTGGAGTTGGAGCCCATAGGTCCAAATAAGTTTAATTATGGCTTTATATAGTAAAAGATTTTTGGCCAATAAGCTAATAAATTTGGCCGAACTTTAGGTCCATCTGTTTGCGTTTTGTTTGGATGTGTTTTTTCCAGGTGAGCCTTTGATCTAGGATTAGTCCAAGATAGTTTGTTTCTGATTTCATAGATATAGGTGCGTTATTAATTGTTACAGGTGGACAGGTAGTGTGTCGGTTGGTAGATGTAACTTGGACTAATTTTGCTTGATTGGCCTTCGTACTCTTTCTATTGTACCATTCAGCAAGGAGAACCAGGTGGATTTGTAGTTGTTCAGAAGCCACTACTGGGCTTTTACTTATGGATAACTCGACTACGTCATCAGCAAACGAGGCAATTGTAGTATTATTTGTGACGGGTAGGTCGGACGTATATATTAGGAACAGTAGTGGGACATCCGATTCAATAGGATGGAAGTTGGATTAACATCCGTTGTGTCGTATTGAGAGGTTTCTATCAGTTAAGTAGAACTCACAACTACAACTTCCACAACAGTTCATGATAATACCCACAACCTCTAACCCACACAATACGCATGTACGCGTAGGCACTGGCGATGTAGAAACCGAAACCGATAACAGACACCCATGGCAAGTTGCGAAAAACGCAAAAGGGAAAGACAAAATAATGAATCAATCACCTCCAATACATATAATACAAATATCCAAAATCGTCACAGCCCATTATCTACCGCAAATCAAAATGAATCAGCCGAAACAGAAGACCAGAATAGTCAACCACAAACTGACGAACCTCAAAACCACCCCCTACTGAAACTTTAAAATATAATTTCGCTGAGCATATAGCAAGATGTAAAGATGGTAGATGGAGCAACACTATCCTACACTGGAGATCGTTCCTTGGAAAGAGAAAAGAGGGTGTCTACCAATGCGTTGGACTGATGACCTGAAATTGACCGCAGCCTTGAATTGGATACAAGGAGCACAACATAGACGATGGAGCGTCATGAGGAAGACCTGTGTTCAGAAATGGCCTGTAGAAATGGGTCTTTGAGATTGAGATTGAGATGTACTTTATATGAGCGAGATTTGCACTACGACAAAAGATACAAAAAAAATACTGGATCCTTGAAGAAACATGATTGAATTCTTGGTAAAATAGACCTAGATCTTGAAAAGTAAAATTTTCATAATTCTTGAAAGGAAAAAGCCAAAGATGAAAAAGAATATGCTTTCATAGATTAATGAATGATTAAGCAACCGAAAACCCCTATCCTTAATTGGACTTGAACTAATTAAAAAACTCATAGATGAAATACGACGGTCTTAAATATACAATATATTAAATAACGATATAACATAATTCTTGGTGCATATAGTGTATCAGAATTCGACCATTGACGTTTTAGGGTTGATAGAAGATGACCAGGAAATACATCCGGAATTGAAAACGCAAGATAACAACGCTAGGGCTTTCAAAAGATGTAGTATGAAAACGCCCCTTGCCATTGTAAATGGCATACTTTTGAATGCTTCCAAGGACTTCTTTTGATGCGTCTGGCGCTGTTGTCTTGTGTTTCCTCCCTGAAGTTTATTTACAGAAGTTTTCCCCTTGACACCTTTTGTTACCCCTAAAAATGTATCGATCAAAATCTGATACATCCTATACTGTATTAGCAAAAATGATCTATTTAGAAAACAACAAATGCATCTGATGAGCCTTTAAATAAAATAGATTGCTTAATTTGAATTAAACTAGCAATTACTTCCAGAATTCCTGTTTGGTTTTAATTATACTATTTAAAAATAGTCAGTTTACATGGGCTGAATTCAAATTAGTCTAATGGAGTTACAGTATAAATTGAATTACTATAATTACTAACGCGTTCTGTACTAAATAACTATAATTACATAAACTGCACAAAGTGGCTGAAATGCAGTTCAATTGTTATTTAAATTAAATCATTTCAACTGCATCATTTGAATATTATTTTTATGGTTACTATCGTCCTAGTTTATACTGATCTAAACGTCTGTGTTCTAGAATTGCTATTCGAACATGAGTTAGCTAAAATGCATTTATATCAACCAATTAGTTAACTATATTTCGATCATTTTATAATAAATTGTTGAAAATATAATCAAATTTTTCATAATTAAGCTCAGTATGAGTTTTTCTTTTTATATAAAGCGTTAAAAAGAAAGTCACTTTTGTAAGTTAATTAACAGCCAAAACTCTCCTTACAAATTTCAAGTATGAAGCACAATTTTACAGAGATGTTTATAATAAACTTCGCTAATTAATGTACATCCCCAAAACTTGACGCAAATTATGATGAATTCGAGAAATGTAAATAAAGCTCTACCCTTTCACGAACTTCACAGTTTTTAAATACTTTTCGCAATGGTGTTCGAGATTAAATTTTTGCACACTGAAAAGTTTCAGAGAAAGTTCGAAAAATTTAATTTAATTTAAAACAAGTACATAATTACGTTACTTGTTTAATGAATACCAAAATAGTTGAACTGTAATTAATGGAAACTTACACGGCTTTGGATTACTTAGTTGATTAATTACACAAATTAATTTAACAGGAAGGTCTGTGGTTTAGGAAAACAATAAATATTTGAATTTCTGTATTCATTTTATTGTTAGAAGCGTAGGTTAGTGTAAATAAAATAAATTCGATTTCTCTCTATAATTAAAATTTAGATTAGTTTACACGAATTTAATTAAACAATCAGTAAAAGTATTTAGCTGAAGACCAAATTAATTCTATTGGGAAATTTAATCAAAATCGTTTAAAAGTATAGACACTTCAAGCAAATACATTTCTTTCAAGAGAACTTGATAATTCCAAAATTAGTTAATCTCACTTAACATTATAGGTGCACACAGCGTAAACTCACTAATCCGAATATTCACTAATCCGAATAGAATTTATTCGAGTTATTTGAACAACCCACTTCCGTGCTTTGTTTTGCATTCAAGACTTATTTGCTGTTTTTGTGAAGTCTCGAAGATGAAATCACATGATTTGTTTGTTGGTGATTAGTAAAAATTATTAAAAGGGTAAAATAATATTTTTGCAGTAATCATTATAAAACCAGGTCAGCTACTGATTCTTTGATCAAATTTTTATCGTTACAGTGCGATCTACGCATTTTTCCATTTAGGTGTTGTAATTTAATTTCCAAAATTAAATTTATAAAATTACTTTTCACGAACGAATTACACAGATAATCATATTTGTTAAATTAAGGGAATAATTTAATTTAACAAATTTAACCCTAATTTTTTTCTGATTAAGTATTAAATCAGTCCACAAACGTGACTACAGACATGTCAAAGTAGGCTCAACTTATTTAAAACGCACTCACCTAGATCTTTCTGGGCAAAATGATTACGATTTAGGTAAATGTATGCCTCTTGAAGCCGTAAAATTATTTTGAACCGTGATTTACAGGAACGATTGAACCTACCCTGGGTTTCTATAATGAATGTCCTCTAAATATTCAATTTAGTTGTGGTCTTGACGATATCTGACTTTAACTGGTTATATCGAATAACGATGCTACCTTACTAAAATATACATAACAAATATACATATTTAATTAATTGTTGAAGTCTGCCATACAAGCACACCGAATATAAAAAAATGATGTTTTTTTCGAAAATCTAAATCAGCAGCTTAGACTACTTCACGTGATTATTTATGGCAAGTTGTCACATTGACGGCTGTTATATGCATGGATATATAACTTTTAAACTGATATTAACGAATTTCATTATAAAAATCAGAGGATGCTCAAAATGTACATTAAACCATCACAAACACTGTCAATCGGTTTAGAAACACAGTTATAAAACGTAGAAAAGATAACGCATGGGAGTACCTATGAAACGAAGCAGCTGTTGAAGATGTAAGATGCTTAAAAATCCATACGCAAATCTGAGGAAGTTAGATTATCCATATAAATTACCTGTTACAATAGAAAGCTTTTCATTATTAATGGCTGCTTGAAACCACCACGAAACACCTGCATGAAAGAAGATTATCCTAAAGTAGAAACGAAAATGAAATAAGTAACATCTTCTGATAATGCAGAACTGACTTGAGGAAAGTTAAAAGGTAACATCATCAAAAACGCGGGAGGCTTTTGAAATTAGAAGATTAATATTAACGCGAAAAAGATTAATAAGACTACCGTCAAAGAAACAAATAAGAAACGATATAAAACGAGAAATGGAAATCATTACATGCTTAAGTGGAAGAACAGATGCTTGTCAATCTGAAGTTTGTTCTTATGGATGTCGATCTAAATTGTATTATTTAACTGTGGTACAATTTCCTTTTTTTAATTTACAAATGTAACTTTGTGGTTGGCCCAATAAAATCGTTATTAAATTGACAAAATCAAAGAAAACACCAAAATGTATCAAATACATGAAGTATGATCTATACAGGGTGATTCAGAAATAAACCGACACAGAGCAGGGGCGTGTAGATCAACTCAAAATATGATGATTTAGAGCAACTTACCTCTATACCAAGTTGCACCCCCAAGGAGATATAGGCCTCCAAAGTTACCCCAAAATTAAAAAAAAAACAATTAATATCTCAAAAGCCGTTTGACCTGCAATACTCAAACTTGGTACGCGAAATATGCTGATTATGGGCCTTAATTGATGGTAAGTTGGAGTTAATTTAACCACTGTAAGGGGTGACCCACCCTTAAAATTATACAGAAATTTTTTGCAACTTGGGTATAGAGGTAAGTTGCGTTAAATCATAATATTTTGAGTTGTCCTATACGGCTGTACGCCCTTGCTCTGTGTCGGTTTATTTCTGAATCACCCTGTATAGAGGTCAAAAGAAATTTATTGCGAATGCTAAAAACCCGGAGAATTCTAATAACTAATAGAATGAAAGAAGTAGCCTAACAAACAGATATGATGAAACAATTCCAGGGCAATGTCTCCAACGAATATAAAAAATATAAATATCGTCGAAACAGCTATTAAAAATAAACTGAAAAGCTCTTGAAGGAGTAGATATTTTGGATTTGATTCTGGAACTAGTGAAATCACTCATTCAGTTATCCCAGCGATACCGATCGTCTTATTAAACCTTTGGAACACTGCGGGCCGATTTTGTTTCCCTACGCGTCGTAAGACTAGGCTCCTACCCATCCTACGTGTTATGAGGGCTCTTAGATCTTTTAGACTGACGAATTAATAACATGCTATCGACCTAGGTTTCAGCCACAAGAGAAAAAAATTGGCGAAGAATCTTCGCTGGACTTTCCATACTTTTTATTTTTGAAATTTTTAATTTTTTTTTCAGCTAGTTCTAATTCTAATCAGCCGAGCTAGAGGTACAATCGCCCAGGACGCAATTTATGACATAGAAACTTCGGGCAAAAATTATTCGATTACTTTTCAAATTCTCTATTGATTTCCTAAGTAAAATTTTGAAATTTTTTTCAAGGAAAAATCTGCGCCCAAAAAAACATGGCTAACTTCCGTTTCCGGTTCCGGATTTTTTTGAAAAGTTTATTTTACAGATGTACTGTAATTATAGGCCCGCATACCAAATTTGATGAAAATCGGCCCAGTAGTTTTCGAGATATGACGATAACGCCACAGTCATTCATAAAAAAGTAATAATTAAAATAAAAAAGCTAGAAATCGGTAACTCTTTTAGGGAAGGATAGTTAATTTTAAATCCTAAATTAGGATCCAGCAACACCTACAATAGCCAAAATATTACAGTAATTTTGATGACATAATTAAAGACTTTGCAACGAAAAAGTCCCGACAAGGTATTTAATAATAATCCTATATAATATGTAATAATGCTTTTATAATAAATAATTTGTATTTTCAACATAAATGAGCAGAGTAAGATAATATTTTTTTGAAAAAGTGGGTAATATAAACAAAAAAATATATATTGTAGTCACGCAGATTCGAACCTCCAACCTTTCAACCGTATGCGGGTGAGAGCTTGGTCTCTTACCGCTGGACCAAAATACCGCCGTCGTTAAAACGGTGACTCCTGCCCTGAGCCCTGATATTTATCTTCTTTCTTTGGAATGTGCCGTTTCCAAGAAATTTTTTTTTGAAATTTTGAAAAATTTTTTCAGCTAATTATAATCAGTAGAGGTAGGGGTACAATTTGGCGTTAGATTTATAAAAATATGTCGATGCGTTTTTGAGAAAAAAAATGTTAAAGTCCAAAACTTCAAATGGTCATAAAAGGCGTTAGGGAAAAATTTTGGGGATGCGATCAACGCTATTTGAAAGGCATCTTGATTTACTATCGACCCAGAACATTTAAAAAAAATCGTGTGTGTCGTTTCCGAGAAAAGTTTTTTTGAAAATTTGAAAATTTCCCAAACTGTCCGGACTTTTTATTTTTGAAATTTTGAATTTTTTTTTCAGCTAGTTCTAATCAGCCGAGCTAGAGGTACAATTTGGCGTTAGATTTATAAAAATATGATGCTGCATTTTTGGTAAAATCGGCCTTAAAGTTGCGCTTTTCAAAAATTTGCCGCGGGCGCAATTTTTGACATAGAAACTTCGGGAAAAAATTATTCGATTTCTTTTCAAATTCTGTATTGATTTCCTAAGTAAAATTTTGAAATTTTTTTCAAGGAAAAATCTGCGCCCAAAAAAACATGGCTAACTTCCGTTTCCGGTTCCGGATTTTTTTGAAAAGCTTATTTTATAGATGTACTGTAATTATAGGCCCGCATACCAAATTTGATGAAAATCGGTCCAGTAGTTTTCGAGATATGACGATAACGCACCCACCCACCCACCCACCCACCCACAGACATTTTTCAAAAAACACATATTTTGGATGCCTGGACCCTAAAACGTGTTTTTTTCGAATTTTTACGATTTTGAATTTTTGCACGATTCCAATACTTTCCTATACATGCGTTGCAAGTATGGAAAGTAAAAAGGAAAGAAGGCGATACGTTGGAATTCATCAGCAATGAAGTAGGGAAACACAGTGTTTCAATATTAACAGATTCATAGGCTATTTTATAAAACTGCATTAAGTATGAGTGTAACCATCCTGAGCCAAAGGAGAATAAATATTACTGTGTTAATCAAAAAGGGCCAAAGAGGGAAGCCTGCTCAGTGAGATATTTAAACTATCACGTGCTATCATAGCCAATAAGCTATTCAACACCATTAAAATCTGCGAGGAACAGGACTACCAAAGCAATCAGTCAGCCCCGGATGTCCTTTACATTAACAGGCAGTCAAGACATAGAATTCCAAATGTCAATTTACGTATGTGTATGACTGAATTGTTAAAATATATGGCGACAACACTATCACATGATAAAGCTTCGAAAATCATAATACTTAGAACTGATTATAAGTATACCAAACCACTACTCGTTACCAGTTGGCACAGAGTGGGAATAATAGAACTTACTGCTGAAGATGAAGACAATTTATAATTGCTGCAACAGCAAACTGTAGAATATGTCAATCATGATCACGATAGGCCTATGTCCATCCACTGCTGGAGAGCTTCCCCATTTATGTTTATCTCTTCTATTTAGCTACATCCATCCAGCTTATTCCTCCAACTCGTCAACGGATACTCGGTTGTCCTAAGTTTTGTTTTAAATTAGCCTCTATTCCAACCCCAACGTATATTTTGTCTACTTTCCTTATCGTAAGCGCTTCCGTGGTTCCGAGCCCATGTAAAGCTGTAGGTTATCCAGCATCTGGTTCCCTTGAGCTCATTGAGATTTCGACAATTTTCTTACATTCTTCTTCGACAGATTTCATGTTCTTGCCCTGTAAGCCACAATTAGCCAGATGCGTTAGTTATATGTATACTTTAGCTTTGAATGAATCTAGGATGTTTAAAATATTTCTAAAGTTCCCAGATACATACCATTTCAGTCTAATTTGTTATTTAGTTTGTTGTTAATAGTGTTCTCTGTTGTTTTTTTTTCAAATAGGTATAACTATCCACAGTTTTTGTAGCGGTCGTTGCTCAGTTGGTTGAGTCTGCGTCGGACCACTGAGATTAAGAATGGTCCCGATTCGATTTCTACGTGCTTCGTGTTGAATTAATTCACCCATATTTTTTTTACCCGTACAGTTAGTGTATTTATACTTTAAACTTTAAAAGACCCAACATTTTTACGTAAAAAGGGATTCTTGGTCGATCTCGATATCTCAAGCCTTTCTCCAGATTTTCGCATTTGAAGATAAAAAGGCAGAAAAAAAATCAAAATGAAAATTTTGAAAACAAATTTTGTCAGCATTTAAGGCACACTTTGTGAATTAAATATTTTTCAGCCATCGACAGAATGTGCAATCAAAAATTCAAATGCGAAAATCTGGGGAACGGCTTGAAAATTAACTGTCACTTTCAAGACCCTGTATCTCTTTAACCTGTAACATTTTACTTAGGCAAATTTGGCTCAAAATACATATTTTTATGTCTATTATCTCCAATTGCACTATGGCCCATAAGTTATGGGACACACTGTATACATCAGAAATACCTGATCGTTTCCCTTGAAAGGTAGTGACAAACCACTGAGGTATTCTGCCTAGTAGGTCTCGTCTGGAGAAGAAGTACAAGCACTTCGGGGGGTGGGGGGACTCTTCACAGTCCACGACAGGCATATGGAGAGAAGACGGCAACGCCCAGTAAAGGACACGCCACTACTCCAAAGAGGTCCACAATTTCTAGGAAGGTTTCTTCTAACAATGATGATATCAACCGAAAACTCAAAATATATGACAATTGATAAAAAATCGCTGAGATACAAACTCGAGGTTGAAGGCAATACCACGCGGCTATTGTACTTTACATAGTTAGTTGAGAATAGAACTGTACACCTACAGACTAGGAGTACAAAAGCAGTCCGGATGCCCACAGGATATCACATGGTTCAAAAAATACTTGAACCTCGATAGTACAAAGCAAAATTGAGATATATGTACAGAAGTATAAAACTTCAGTGCAACCTACGTATCTGTAGCATATCGAATAGAAACTAAAGTTTATCCAAAATATTTTCAATAACGATTGCACGTGAATTGATTATTCGTTTTACGTAGGTAGAAGAAAGTTTAAGTTGTTTATAGTCTTTACTAGAGGAGTATTAGAGCGCCATGATCTTCACCATATGAACGACAGTTCGGCTGTTAAAGATAAATGACAATTATCAAATGGCAATGTAGGAATCTATACTTAAATGTGCCAAACTAGATATCCATAATTATGGCAACACTTTTAAAGACGCAATGTAGTTTTACTTACATGAACACCATGTAAGTTACCGCCTGTGCCCTGTCGAATGATTTGTTTACTTTGTTATTCAAGTTATCTCGGACAAACTTTAGGGTAGATACACTGAGACAAATCTTAGGAACAACATTATGAGACAGGAAAAGAAACATGGACAACTATCAAAGATGCTAAAATGGTAAACGCCTAAGAAAACGTGGAGGCCACCGAAATGATGAACTCAAAGTTTGCAGTCATCATCAGTAGAACGATTATCTGAAATAAGCGGAGAACCCTGCATATACGAGTATGTACCTAAACAGAAGAAAGATCTTAATTTGAATTTTTGTATGGAAAGAACAGTTGTTTTAATTTGATAATAAGCCAGTAAAGGATTGTTTTCTGGAAAAGACGACACACAGATGTAGCATATTCAATATTGCTTTCCTTACAGCTCTTTGATTGTAACACGTTTAGTGTGAGTCAAAATCGGTACAAAATTAAAAAAATTACACAGAAAGTTAATAATTTTACCTAAAAAACTAAATAATTCATATATTTGTTGATGGAATTGACACCAATACGGTACCAAAGTATCAGCTTAATCGAAATGCATTCAATATACAAAATAAACCAAAAATGTCCAATTAACGCAGAAATAGTTAATTAGCTAACTTGTTGCTTTAAAATCGATTGCAACGGTTTATTACAGCAATGAATTTATTTATGACCGAAAATTTCCGTCTGTTAAAATTTAGTTTAGGTTCCGAGTTACGGGCAGAACTTCGAGCTATAAAATGTGCGTCCAAGTAGAAGAAATTAAAGAAAATGCGATCTATAAAAAAAGGGTCTAATACGTAATATAAGCAAACTTACATAAATTTAAGGATTAATGAAATTTTACGGTTATTGCCGGGTGTAATTTTTAGATCTAACATTTTCAGTACTAAATGATTATGTTCTACCCTTACACTAGCGTTATACTACACTTGAGTATCATAGCAAACGTTGTAGCGGTTACAAAGGAATTTCCCTGAAGTCATATAAAGTGTTTCATTTACAGCCTTAACTTAAAATAATCAGACCTTCAATTTACTAAAAAGTAAAGCAAGCAGAATCGTATTTACTTTCTAAAATCGCGGCATTCAAACATGGAACTGTTTGTTTGTATTTATCGATGAGGAATTACATTTCCTGAAGGCAAAGTCAAGCAAGCATTAACGGCGGGCAACCTTTCTCAGTTATAATAGTTGGAGCGTTAGTTCAGACAGTTACTAAAACGTAAGCCTAGCAAATAATCTTCGTTGTCATAACAACAGGGTGCAATGGAGAATCTCGACTAATATCCTGGTTCGCTCGATACTCTACGTTCTGTTCCCAAAGGATACCGGAATTAAGGTGGACGAATGGTCAAGTAATTGGGACCATTTGTTTTACTAGGGATGCTGGAGAAAGCATCATTATTGCTCTTATTTCTTCTTATTACCGCTCCATGTCAGATATATCCGCAGTTGGAGGTTTTCTAAAATGCTCTAATCACGTGGAATGGCAATGATAGACAGCTAAAATTGACAAAATTTCCTTCTCATTCCGCCCCCTGTAAACATTTTTGTACGTTTTGTGTAAACAACTCGAGCGATATTTCGGTTTTCAGATTTTAACGTATTATAAAAACAAAGGAGCGATTCTTAAAAAAAATCGGAGCTATCGTAAAGCTCGAGTTTTGAATAATAGATGGTTAGACGAAATGGGTATATAGCCATAAAAAGGAAGGAAACGTCTACTAAGGTGATTTGCTTAGGAAGTTTATAAATCGCAAAAACATCAACTTTCATGTCGTTAAGGTCCTCGCGGGAATTGAAAAACGGGGAAGCTCAGCTTTGAGGACTTTAAACAAAGTAGGCATTACATGAGTAAGGAACATTTTTAAGCCGAACTTGGTCAAATGTGAAAAGGGATCTCAAACGTCTAAGAGCAACTGTTTTATCCATTAGGTTTTCACATAAATGTACTTATCAGATTTACGTTCTTTTAGTTTTAATCTTAAATAAACTTTTAAGTGAAAACGCATTTGTACGAAAGGTTGAAGGTAAAAGAGAAAATTTGATTCGCGAAAGTAGTAACAGTTCACATATTATTCATAAAGCAGCGATCCTCAGCCGGTGGCACGCGAAATATAAAGAGTTTGTAATTTTGATAAAGCTATTAAATGTTTAATGCCATTTTGTACAATCTATCTGCGTGAACAAGGATTTTTGTTAATGTTGTATTTGAAACCACGCACAGAACAAGAAATTAATAGCGCCCAACCGGCCCAAGTTTCACATTAAATTTTATTATTAATTTGTAATAGATAATTAATGTCCAGCTGGTTATTTGTAACATAAAAATACGTATTAAATTTTTTAAATTTGTATCTGTATCGTCGACTTCTTACACCTGCAATGCACAATCGGGGCGGACTCTGGGGTTACATGGTTGGTGCGCTGTTTGATCTTACATACTGCACCATGCGTATACGAGGGCCAAGCTGAATTTATTGAGAATTGGAAAATCTAGTAGGCCGTGAAAAACAAAACATACAGTGTTATTTAGAGCAACTCTTTATCTGTCATTTGAGGTTTAGTTGTTGAAGTTACGTTGGTTATAACTCAAGTTACTAATTTTTTAAAGTGACATTACAAATAAAAAATGGAATTAACCAGAGAGCATTTTCGAATCATGATTTATTATGATTTTAAAAAAGGTTTAAGCGCTTATGAGTGCAAAGAGAGTTTAGATTCAGCTTTTAGTGAACAACCACCTTCCTTGGCTACAATTTACCGATGGTATAATTAATTTGAACGCGAAAGGAATTCTGTTCAACATCAGAAAGGAGCAGGGCGTCCTCCTACGGCTGTTACCGATAAAAACATTGCTGCTGTTAAAAATACCATGAGATCGAAAAAAAGATGATTCTGAGCAGGCCTTGACTAGTACAACACGATTGGCAAGACTGATTTCAAAATGTGGCAGTAGGTTAGAGGTTAATAAATGTCAAATAAATTAAAACACAAAACAGTATTTATTTAGGGAACAAACTGAAAACTAAGATGAATACATGTTAGAGTAGATGTTCAAAATGTGATCCTTCACTAGTATTACAACGATAAACTTAAACAATTCTGGAAACAAGATTGCAAAACTGACTTACATTTGAAATGTCACTGTCACATTATAATTCATAGGCATTCTAGAATCAGTGTAGCCAATCGTGTTGTACTAGTCAAGGCCTGCTCAGAATCATTTTTTTCTCGATCTCATGGTATAATTGAAAAGGACAATAAAGTCACTTATGCGGTAGGTAATAGAGCATCGACTCAAGATTGGATCCTCAGCTGTTAAAACAATCATACACGATCACCTGCATTTAAAAAAAGTGGCCAGTCGTTTTGTGCCGCATCACCTTTCTGACTTCTAAAAAGCAGAGCGTGTAAGAATTTGCCATGAAACTTTAAATTTCTTAAATAATGGCGGACGCCAAATATTTTTTCCAAAATACTGACAGGTGGCGAAACTTATATTCCCTTTTTCGACGTACCTACCCGCCAAGAGAATCGTGTATGGATTCACGAAGATGAGGAAACTCCAACAATGACCAAGAAGCAGCGAGCTATGAAAAAAGTTATGTATGCGGTATTCTTCAGAAGTACGGGCCTAGTAAATACAATTAAGCTAGATGTACAAGATACCATTACAGCTAAATGGTACACTGAAAAATGTTTGCTTGAAGTGTTCAGTAGAGTTCCAGACAAGGGAATTATGCTCCACCATGGTAATGCACCATCCCATACGGCAGCTCTAACTCTCCAGTTTTTGACTTGCAAAAATATAAAAGTAATAAAACATCCGCCGTACGCACTTGATTTAGCAATGTGAGGCTTTTGGCTATTTTTTGGGCTTAAAATGAATTTGCGGGGTAGAAGGTTTTCGTCTGAAGAAGAGATTGATACCGCAGTTCACGCTTATTTTGAAGGTATTCCGAAAGAAGATTAGTTGGGAGCTTTTAAACAGTGGAAAGAAAGAATAGTCAAGTGTATCATTGCTGAAGGGAATTACTTTGAGCATATTTAAAATAAAATCCTAGAAAATATTAACCGTGTTTTTTATTCTCAATAAACTCAGCTTGGCCCTCGTATGTAGTGTGTGTATGTGTAGGACCTAGTTACTCTACCTCTTAGGCATAATTTTTAAAGTTACTTTTGGAATTTCTATACAAATAGCAAATAAACGAAAAAATAAAGTACCATATTCTTCACGTTTTTTACTTATGACGTGTAAGATGGATGCTCAAGGGCGGATGGGACGGCCGGGAAGATGGGAAAATTTCCGAAAGGCCGGTCCTGTTTAGGACCGAATTGCTGGATCTCTTGACATACTTTTAAGAACTATTTATTAATTATCACATGCATATAATAATTATTTTAAAAATATATCATTGATATAAAGAGCCACCTTATAACTACCAAATTAATTTTATTATTTTGACTAAGCTGATATCTCAGCTATACTGCATTATACCAATACTTATTCTTCTTGTTCATCTTATGGCCAAAGCCTGGACCAATGGTCTGTTAATAACTCATAAGTATGAGTACTGTAAGACCTCTTCGCAGGTATGCTGGGCAGGAAGCTAACCTCACCCATCGATAGAGGTGAAGAAGATCGTCCGCAGTGTTGCGACAGGCGGCTTAACGTGCTCTCTGAATCACGAATAAACGCACAACCTCCTAAAATTCCGAGGGAGGTATAGCCGGTCTTTGGTATCGAACCCGAAATGCCTACGTGAGAGGCCGAAGCCTTTTACACGTGGTTATCCGCTCCTCTATTATTATAACAATACGTTTTTAAAAATTGCTCATAGTATGTGAGTTGATCATTGTGTGCAAAAATAGCAGTGGTAGTGTTATTTGATGTTTATCAATCGTACTTTTCATATTCTTAATTCCCAGGGTTTTGAGTTTTGAGTTTGATTTACTTCTGATTTCTTAGTAGGTACTTTTGGAAATTGAACAAAAAGAGAAAGTACCATAAAAATGATAGAATGGCGGTGCAGTAGAAGAACGAGCTAAAAAAAACTAAATGTATGCTAGAAGAAGCAAAGTATTGTGTTTATTTAGGTATGATGTTTCATTTTAAATACTATGAAATCAATGCCAAAGGGAGGTATTTGGAAAGAAGCAGTTCATGTAATTCACCAGAAAGCTACATTACTAAATAAATCTGTTACAAATAGTAAAAGTGTAACATAAATGCAACTGAACTTGACAACTTTAAATGTGTTATCCCCGAAAGCCCTCCTCATACGTCACTAATTTAAAAACTGAAAAAACTTTCAGACGAGAAAACATAACCTTGAGAAATAGTTAACTAACAAACAATTTAAACTTACAATTACAGGTATGGTTGCCACATTTATTCCTGATCAGTTTACTTAGATTTTTGCTTTTGTGAACTAATGAAAACTTACCGTGTTCACAGACTTAAATTTGTTCATACACTCAAAAGACGTTTTTGTTGTTTAAAATACATCAATTCTTAACAAAAATTAACCTTTACAATACATTCAAATTACCTAGTTACTAATATTGTTTGAAGTTTTTATTTCTCAAAGTTCTTTATTACTACTTTATTCGTATATCCATATCTACTTATGCAATGTTAATATGTCACCAGTATGTAAAATATTGTAATAAATTCGAAGACTTCCACGGTCAGTGTCAGTATTAACAAAACGTCTTCCGGATTGGAACCGTGTCATTTTGAGACAAAAGACTCAAACGTTTCGCCCACTTTTATAAGGGGCTTCTTCAGGAGGAAAGGGGGCACGGTAACTCAACGTGTCAACCACGCCAGAGGCGAAACTCTTTTAGCAAGAGGCAGAAGGGTGGCGGTAACTCAACTTGTCAACCAAGCCAGAGGCGAAACCCTTCAGAAGGGTCAACGGTAAGTACAAAGTGCGTTGCTCGTGTGCTCGATATTATAATAGAAAAAATGGAGAAATCTATTGTAATTTGGGTAAAAGATTGCACTAAAATTATTAAACAAAAAGCTCTCACAGTTTAGCAATATTTGAAAGAACTTGATCAGCATTCTTCAGAAGAAAACTCTCAGCATGATTTTTGCGCCAGTTGTTGGTTCGAAAACTTTAAAAAACAGTTTCGGAACCTAAGCCTACTTTTTCTATGTAATGTGAGTCTCGTATAACGCGGCGTTTCTATGGAACCTAACACCACGTTATACGAGGGCTTACTGTACTGATAGGGGTAACGAGTATAAGGTCAGATTTAATATAATATCATATTTTTTTTTTATAGTTCAAGCATGATTCTGATAAATTATCACTGTTCACTGTATTGAAATCGCAAGTGTACGCTGTACTGAACACAGAAATTCCAATGGTAAATCTCTGATATGCAAATATTTGCTTCCCTAATTATTTTAGACCAAAACCATAAAGTTCTTTTTGTAGGGGAAAAAGTATCGGTATCCATTTGCGTTATAAACATAGTGATGCTTTGGAATTACTGACACAAAAAGCAGTTGTTCTTCAGCTGCTAGTCTAGCCTGTTAATTAGTTACAGTAAGCGCATTTTAAGAATATAAGTCGCGCAGCTTTTTCGGTTACTCGCGCCCACGATCATAACTTTTCATTTTATAAAGTTGTTATTATTGGACATTGGACAATTAGTTGCTCTCATTTGACTTCACATTGTGCATATGTGCATGTAGCATCATCGTATGTTCACAAACAAACACTTGGTCACCAGATTCGAACGTACATTAATTTTATACGCCAATATCATTTATTTATTTATAATCTATATTAGGAAATGAGAAACATAGCGACCACAACTGTCAGTAGTCTCGTCGACTATAAAGTAAATATAATTACTACCAATAATTTGCCTAATTTGTGGCAACGTTTCAACATAACAAGAATCTATATGCTTTTTCTAAGTATGCTTTCATCTACAAGGCTGTATTTGCAATATTTTTGTAAAAAATATTTTGAATCGCTGTTATTTAATTTATAAAATGGAATGTTTGAAGAAACTAATTTAACGCCCTTCATAAATCTTGATTGAACTCCTCTTGTTGTGTTCGTGTAGAACTACTCGCAACACTCTGTTTTAGGGATTGCTGTGAATTTGATGAAGATAAATTTCTAAGTCTGGGACAAAACCGATTTTAGGCTTTTAAAATAAATAAAATCAAAAATACTTAAATTTTGAATGAAGCTTAAATATACATGTAATCATCTGAGGTCATTCGTGTTACGTTTTTCGTTCAATGCAAATGGGATTAATTGTGAATTTAGAACATTTTTAATTTTCTTTCCCTGAAGCAGAAACAAGAGTTGTTGTTAAAACAAATGGTTTTAAGAAATACGCATTTGTAAGGACTCTAACTGTTCATTTATCTAGATATTTCAATAATTATACATGTAACTATACCAATAATAACTTCTTAATGAAAAATGTACATAAAATTAGGCAACCTTCAAATTTAACAATTCAAATATTAGATATCCTCGGAACGTTTACAACAAACTCAAATTAAATAAAAAAGTCTTCGATTTATTTATGTTTATCTCTATTGAAAGGTTACGCCCGAAAACGTAAAATCTTTTATAAGAAATTTATGCGTTGTATTCGATATTAATTGAAAAATAGCGTAAAGCTTTAAATACCTCAAACTGAAGGACTCAAACAGAATTTATAATGGGGTTGTAAAATTCGCAGTTTAGAGGAGGAACTTCAAGGCTTCACTCACCTGAAACAAGAATACAGAATTAGTTTTCATGCAATTTAACGTCTTATTATTATAATGTTTTAAATTCGTTACTAAAATCATAAATGTAGTTAAATACACACTTCGAATTAATGCCTAAATTTTAAGAAAACCATTTAAAATTTTTTTTTGCAAATAACAAAGAAATAAAATAAAGAAAAAAATTCAAAATCCTTTAAAAAACCGATAAATGACAAACACAACTTTGAAGGCAATTTATTTAAGTGCTGTTTTCAAAGGAAAAAGAATTGAAATCGAAGTCCTATACAAATAACGAAAGTGTTAATTGCTTCAAACTGTCCCAAATTGTTCAATTTGTAGCCTTTTCAAAGGTTTCCACTTACGGTTTTTCAACAAACATCATATTTTCTCTAATTGTTTAATTTTTAAAAATTTAACGAACTCAAAAATAATAAATAAATAAATAAGCTAAATGTTACTTCAAATAAAAATAAAGAATATTTCACAGCAAGTCCTTGAAAATTTTCATTTTTTATAAAGCAATTATTTAAATTAAGTTCCAACCAGACGCCGTGAAAACGTTAATCCAAAATTACAAAATTCTCCAGAACGTTTGCTGTAATTATTTATAACTTCGTCTAGTTTAAGCAAAGGCAAATTAGAATTGCTAATTGTGCGGTTATCTTATTTAAATTAATTTCGCTAAAGTTAGTTTTGAAATTTCAGCAGTTAAGTTATTTTAATTTGTTGGTGTAATTTAATTTTTTTAGTTTATATTCGGTTTCTTCAGCGTTTTCCTATGTTATTTAATCTTAATCCTACGCAGATGTAAAAAGGGGAGAACGGGAGAAATTAATTAAAATATTTTGCGGAGCTGAATAGAAACATTAATAAACTTTCACTTAAGTTATTTTTAAAAGGCGATATAACTATTTAACATTCTGAACATATTTCCCAGTTTTTGCAATCAATAAATAACCAAGTCGGGACTAATTGCTGTAGCTGTTGAAATAACACATTTTTCTCACACTAACTTAAGACTTTTAAAATCGATTTGATAAAATAAATCAGATTTAATTGATCGGTTACTTAAGAAAAACCATTAATCGAGTATAAAAAAGATTAAAATCAACGTTTAAGCTCATGAACAATTCATCAAAGTAGTTGTAAAAGACACTTTTACTGTCCAATCGATTTTCTTATACGTTTGGTTTACTGACAAATTGTTTCAGATGTCATTTTAAGTTGAAAGTAGAATGGGGACACTTGATACCGCCATTTTGTTTTTAATTGGGTCAATCAATTTAATCGATTGCGCAATCAAGGTCGAATTAATGGGATTAGCGGTTTAATTAGATCAATTCGCGGTTTATTTAGGGCAATTTAGATCAATCCGCGGTTTATTTAGATCGATTTAATGGGATTAGCGGTTTAATTAGATCAATCCGCGGATTATTTAGGACAATTTAATGAGATTACGTCATAATTAGATCAATCCGCGGTTTAATTAGATCAATCCGCGGTTTAATTAGGTCAATCAAAAGTTCGATTAAAATTTCTCGATTAAAAGCGGCGGCCATCTTGGAATTAATAGCTCGATCAATCGATTTAATTAGGTCAATTAAATTCTCGATTAAAAGCGGTGGCCATCTTGGAATTAATAGCTTAAGCAGTTTAATCAATCATTATAACTAGTTCATTCAGGTTAGCGGTTTAATTAGATTATTCCGCGGTTTATTCAAATCGAGGGTCCAACTGTGACATCACGGAAAAACACATGAGTCATCAAAACGTCAATCACCCACTCGGGTGTAAACAATAATAAAAGTAACTTATTTCAAATTCCCGGAATACAGGAAATGACTAATGTGACAGCCATTGTGTGATGATCGCAAACAATAACCATTGTTCAAAGGATCTTTCTAGATTATTCTACAAGTTGCGTCATGAAAAGGCATGTTTCGACTTGTATGTGAGACAGCTCCCCTTCCATCCTACACTACGGTATAAATAAGCGAACAGAGTGCCTACTCGGCCATTCAGAGTTCCTATCTGTGCTTTCTACCTAGTGACCTATTGAGTAAGTTATGAATAACCAGCAAGAAAATTCAACCGTTGAGGCCAGGAAGCGTTGGGCTCCATATGATAAATCGCGTCGAGGCGGCGTCCAGAAGTCTACATCAGTAACCAAAGAGCGACCCCGAAGTTTTTCGCCACAACGCCATATCACCGAAGAAGACGTGCGTGTGTTTCAAGAAGAAGTCCGGCCTGCATACGGTGTTAAACCCTCTGAAGATGACGCGCAGCAGAGAAACCTGGTACGAAACGAGAAGAAGCGTCTACTTTGCGGGTCTTACATCCCGTTAAATAATTCTGCAAGTAAGTTGATACATATTGGAATGGATCCGTATAAAGATTTTGCCCCGGTTGTCCGCACCGTTAAAAGCGGTATTGAAGCTGGGGTAGAATTCGAAGAAGAAGCGTTCAAGGAGTTCGTTAACGTTCTACCCGAGATATTAGTGTCCTTGCGTGAAGGTAGTTTAAACTTCGATTTGCAGCGTTACAAAATGCTCTGTACGGGGTGGCAAACGTGTAAATTTGTACCAAAAACTGGTACAGAAACATTTGAACTTTATGCAATGAATTCTACGCTAGCGAAAATTGTGGACATGAAAGATTTTCTCTTTGTGCGTCTAGAGACATTGAAAAGGAGTGCTATGAAGATGTCTGTGTTATTTACTGAGTTTTATACAAATGTAGCATGTATTGTTGAAAATTCTGGAAATTTTGACGTATTAGACGTTTTACTTTCAGACACCTATAAAATAGATTATAGGGGTGAAGATGTTTTAGGTGAATTGATTTATAATTTTAAAAATTTTGTTATTACTGTAATTCAAGGTAGTGTAGGGTCTGATGATCGATTGTACATTGCTGGTGGTGTTAATAGATAAATAAATAAATATTATTTCCACGTATACCTGTATTATTATTTATATAAATTTCTAATTCTTTATCCTACAGCCAGTTTAACTCTGACGTTGATGCAATAAACATGGAGTGCCAGTTTCAACATCCGTTTTCTGCAATTGTTGCGGGACCGTCAGGGTGTGGAAAGTCGTTTTTTGTAGTTGATTTTTTAAAAAATATGAACAGCGATAATATATGCAATGTGAAATTTGAAAAAGTAATTTGGTTTTATGACGAGTGGCAAACTTTATATAAAGACTTAAGCTCCATAGCTGAATTTCAACAAGGACTACCAAATATGGACCAGTTTGACGGGGTTCAACCAAATTTAATAATTATTGACGATTTAATGCGCGAGACAAACGGCAGTATTGTAGATATATTTACTAAGGGGTGTCATCATAGAAATTTAAGCGTGTTTTTCATAACACAAAATATATTTCATCAGGGCAAAGGGCAGAGGGATATTTCCCTTAATGCACACTACATCATATATTTTAAAAATCCGCGAGATGGAACTCAAATACGTCATTTAGCGTGTCAAATAGTCCCTTCAAACATTAAATTTCTACAAGAAGCGTACCAAGACGCAACTTCCAAGCCTCACGGCTATTTACTCTTCGACTTAAAACAATCAACACCTGAGGAGTTTAGATTCAGAACATCTATATTTCGAGAGGATGGTTCATGTTATGTGTATGTGCCGAAGAAGGAGTATAAATACAACAACACCTATAAATCTAGCGTCATTAGTGCATGATGCCTCACGCTGTGATTAAAAACTCTGAATTGCTCCGTGCCCTAGCAAAACTCGGACCTAAGGAGCGAGCGGCTCTCTTAAAGGCCGTGGGTGATAAAGAAATTCATTGTATTTGTGAATGTATTTATAACACTTTAAAAGGAAAAGTTCCATTAAGTATTCATCAGAAAAGGCGACTCTCTCAACACAAACACATCCTAAGGCGATTGGTGAAACCCGGGGAACCTATATTCAAGAAGAGAAAATTGTTAATACAAAAAGGTGGTGCATTACTACCGTTAATTCTTGCTCCACTAATTAGCGGAATTCTGGGAAGTTTGCTAAAATAAACTAAAAAATGGAGCATGCTAAGAAAATGATGATTGTGCCTCCCGAGTTGCTACAACGGTTAACTGTTTCTGAAAATACACAACCAAAAATATTATCTCAATTAGACGAAGACATGCAAAAAGTTCTTGGTTCCAAATTATCGGATCATGACAAATGGGCCCAGTACAATCAGGTGTTGCAAAGATATTTACACTTTACGGACCAGTCTCGTCAGCCAGTCAACGTGCCTGTGGAAGTCAAACAAGAATCTTTACAGCATTCAGACATACTAGCCACACTACCCGATACGTATAAGAGAAAGGCGAAGAATCTTATTAATATTTTATCTTCAACTGGCTCAATTGATTGGGATGATAAGGGAACCGTTTCCATAAAAGGTGAAATTCTACCGTCATCAAATATTATCGATCTAATAAATGATACACTAAGACCTCGCAAAAGTTCAAATCCTGCAGGCTGGGAGCAGTTTGCATCCTTTATGAATGAGAAAAATATACCTCATGAGTTAATAGGTAACCCTAAACGACGTAATGTTTCATCTTATAATCAATCGCCAAAATTTTTAAAATCAGAAGTGAAGCCCGAAGACTACGATGCCGATTCAGAAGGGCGTATAAAAGAAGTTTCTGGAACTGCCTCAACCAGTCAACAAACACCTGCTAGCACACGCTCTAAAAAGCGTAAAACTTTAGGCAATACGGCACGCTCGGCTAAATCTCTGGGCTGGGCAAGACTTAAACTTTAAAAATGGTTGATTTGAATACCATCTACTACGACCCTTCAAACCCTGTTGGATATTCTGGTGCCGATTCATTAATAAACTCTGTAAAGAATCAAGTTCCAAAAGCAGACGTAGAAGAGTGGTTAAAGAAACAGGATGCTTACACTGTTCATAAACCTCTTAGAAAACATTTTCCAAGAAACAAGTACGTTGTTAGCAACATGTTTGAATTATGGCAGGCTGATCTTTGCGACATGAGGACTTTGACTAAATACAACGATGGAAACAATTATATTTTAACAGTAATAGATGTCTTTAGCAAAATGGCTTGGGTAAGACCTTTAAAATCTAAGACTGCAACATCAGTAATAGAAGCTTTTAAAGAAATATTTAACGAATGTGAAACGACTCCTTTAAAAATTCAAACTGACAAAGGCAAAGAGTTTGTGGCAGCGCCCGTGCAGAAACTGTTTAAAGAACATGACATTAATTTCTTTGTTACCAATAATCCCGATGTAAAAGCGGCCGTAGTTGAAAGATTCAACCGAACACTTAAAACAAGAATGTGGCGTTACTTTACCTATTCAAACTCGTACAGATACATCGATGTACTGCAAGATTTAGTTTCATCATATAACAATAGATATCACTCGAGTATCAAAATGCCCCCGAGTAACGTAAA
Source organism: Melanotus villosus (assembly GCA_963082815.1). Taxonomy (NCBI): domain Eukaryota; kingdom Metazoa; phylum Arthropoda; class Insecta; order Coleoptera; family Elateridae; genus Melanotus; species Melanotus villosus. The sequence goes on from OY720425.1 coordinate 43,074,120, forward strand.
CGAACAAAATGTATTGGAAGTATGGAACAACCTTTATCGTGGAGGAGTGGGGGTACAAAGAAAACCTAAATTTAAAGTGAATCAGCATGTTAGAATCAGTAGAACAAAACATACATTCGAGAAAGGTTACGAGACAAATTGGAGTGAAGAGGTCTTTAAAATCTGCGCGACTATACAGCGGAAGCCGCCTGTATACAGAATAGTTGACTTAAACGACGAAATTATTGAAGGAACTTTCTACGAGGAAGAGCTACAACCTGTAACGTTAGAAAAAGACACAGTATTTAAAATCGATAAAGTGTTAGCTGAAAAAGGTCGTGGCAAATCAAAATATTATTTAGTGAAGTGGAGGGGGTACAGCGACAAGTTTAATAGTTGGGTAGCAGCTTCAGAACTTAAACGTTTGTGAAAATGGAGAACGAATTTTATCTAACTCTCTTAAGCAACAGTTCAATGGAATATTTTCCCAAAAACACTACAACAAAGTTTATTACACAGTTACATAAACGTGTAAGGTTAACTAGTAACTGGGTTGTTGGAATTGCTGAAATTCAATATCCGTGTTCCTTTTTAGCTGTGACAGACACGGATAACTTAATTTATTATCGTCTAACGCCACCTAACGCTGAAGACAAGGAAACGGTGCTAAAAAATGCTAGCAGCCATTTCAAAGACAGCTCAGAAGTTTTATACGAAAATGACGGATGGTTTGTTTTTCACATACCAGCCGGGAATTACGAGAATATTGAAGATGTTATTACGACGATTAACAGTCATCAATTACTAAGTAGGCTGTTGGAATTTAAGTACAATAAAGTTACTAAACGGGTGTCGTTAAACTTAAAAGAGCAGCTAGCCGTACTGGGATTATCACAAAGATTGGCTCTTCAACTTGGATATAAACCGGGGACAAACATTGCACTCAACCAAGCCCCGTCCCACCCCTCAAATATCTGGGTAGGCCTGCCATCTCAAATGTTTGTATATTGCGATATTGTAGAACCTCAACTTGTTGGCGATGTTTTATCACCACTTGTTCGTATTATCAATATAACCTCAGACAATTATAATTACGGATGTCATAAGGATGTAATATTCTCGCCCACTCACTACATCCCTGTGATGAGAAAAGAATTTGAAAATCTCGAGATAGATATAAGGACCGAGACCGGAGCCTCGATGCCATTCGAGTTTGGAACTCTGAGCTTGAAACTACACTTCAAGAAAATTAATTAATGATGGATTGTCCCTATCAACAATATTACGTACAACAGGCAGGGAGTGGTATTGGGGCTATTTACAGAGGAGCTCCTTATCAACGTGGACATGGAATTGGATCATTTCTGGGCGGTATATTTCGCAGCATCCTTCCTCTTTTTAAGACTGGTGCTCGAGTGGTGGGGGAAGAAGCCTTGAGAAGTGGGAGTAATTTTTTAAACGATCTAGCCGACAAGCGCACCGTTAAAGAAGCCTTTCACAATAGATTAGAAGAAGCTGGAAAAAATTTAAAACGTAAAGCCGATGCAAAAATCAGCACTTTAATGGACGGATCCGGGTATAAAAGACCACGCACATTAAACATTACTCAGTCTATATCAAGATCTCCTGGAAGGGTCGTCAAGCGTAAAAATACTACGAAAACAGAACATAGTGATATATTTACTAAAATTTAAAAATGTCTTTTCTACATGCTCATTCTTGTGAATGCATTAAATCCGAGCTGGACTTGTTTGCGTTACCTTCGACTCAAACTAGTATCGAAAATGGACAATGGATATTTTATAAACCGCTTTCTTCGCTTACTGATGACTCACCTATCGAATTTATTGTACCCGGAAATGGAAATGATTACCTGGACCTGAGTCAAACTATGCTACATGTAACCGCAAAAATAGTGAAACAAGACGATACACCTCTAGGCGATGAGGACAAACCAGCCCCCGTAAATAACTGGCTACATTCTCTTTTTAGTCAAGTGGAGATATATTTAAATCAAAAATTGGTATCACCTCCAAACAATACTTACGCCTACCGTTCATACATAGAGACTCTTTTGAATTATGGGCCTGAAGCTAAGAGTTCTCACTTGACCTGTTCGCTATGGTATAATGATACAGCTGGAAAAATGGACGCCACAGGCGATGAAAACAGTGGACTAGATAAAAGGCGGTCGTTCACGAGTAAGAGTAAACAAGTTGAATTAATGGGCCATGTTCATGCGGATTTGTTTAATCAAGAGAAATTTCTTATTAACGGTATTGAAATGAAGATAAAGTTTGTTCGGTCACGTGACACGTTTAGTTTAATGGCTATCGCGGGTTCGACGTATAAAGTGAAAATTACTGACGCTAGTTTATTAATAAGAAGAATGAAGATAAACCCCAGCATTTTGATAGCTCACACTAAAGCTCTGGCAACGGCTACATCTAAATATCCAATAACTAGAACTGATGTCAAGGTTTTAACAATTCCATCAGGTGTACAAAGAAAATCCTTAGACAATGTGTTTCTCGGACAATTACCGAAACGCTGCATTGTCGGATTTGTGACAAATAAAGCATTCAACGGCGATTATGCATCCAATCCCTTTAATTTCGATCACTTTAAAATGAATTATTTTTCATTGTATATTGACGGACAACAGATTCCTACTAAACCTTTACAACCAGATTTTACAAAGGACGGAATGTACGTTCGGGCCTACCACACCTTATTTTCGGGGACAGGAATTCATTTTCTGAACGAGGGTAACGATATTTCACGCGAAAATTACTCTAAAGGATATTGTTTTTTCGTTTTTGACCTAACACCAGATTTATCGGCAAAAGCCAGCACTCATTGGAATCTTGTGAAAAATGGGTCACTTCGTGTAGAAGTTGGATTTGAAGAAGCTTTGAAAGAAACAGTGAATTGTCTGCTATACGCAGAATTTGACAACGTAATCGAAATTGATAAACACCGAAACGTGGTGGTGGATTTTAGCAGTTAAAGCAAGTTTTGTTGCAAGTGGGGATTTAGTCAGCTGCTTGTAGTTGCATAGTATGGACGTGTTCGTTGACTTGCAAGGGTTCCGTGGAGTTGACAAAAAGTTCATTCCAAAAGAAGTTGTTATTATTTCCGGCGACGGAAACAAAATTGAAATCCTTCACTTCGAACCCCCTCAAATTTATTCATCGCTACCTGCTTCTGTAAAAAAGGACGTGACATATCTAGAAAATTATTTTCACGGACTGTCTTGGGATTCAGGCTTCGTAAATTTTGAAGAGTTTGAACTAGAACTCAAACGTGTGGTGCAGTGCTTCGATACAGTCTTTGTTAAAGGCGAGGAGAAGAAGAAAGTTTTAAGCTTTCTCAAACAAGCTGTTATAAATTTGGAGGAATTTGGGTGTCCGTCTTTAAATAAATTGAAGAAAAAGAAAACTGCAGTACGTTGTATGAGTCATACAATTGAAAATCCTGTTTGCGCCGTTGAAAACGTACTACTTTTATCTGATTGGTACAATGAACACGTTCGAAATAAAGAGCGCTCTCCGGACAATACCGAGTCAGTCGAATGTGAATCGACATGTTTATGCTTCTGATGAATTGCCTACGCGTATAATTAGACCATGTGCGATTGTGGCAAACACAGATCCATTTTATAAACCCGGAGAACACTGGGCAGCCTTCTACATCGATGAAAATGGTCATGGCGAGTACTTTGATTCATTCGGACGCCACCCCGAAGGACATCATTATAATTTTATTCAGAAGAATTGTAAATCTTGGAAAAGCAATACTAGAATGATCCAGAGTATGACTTCAAATTTCTGCGGCCATTACTGTTTAGTGTATTTATATTTAAAAATGAATAATGTATCAACTTTAGATTTTCTAAGTATGTTCGATAATAATTTAAAAAGCAACGATCGGCTCATCAAGCTGATATACGACCGTTATTTCCCTAAGATAAACTTGTCAACTCGGCGTATGATATACTGAATGTAATACAATCTAATGTATAAATTGTAAGTGCACTTTTTTTTTATATAAATAAAACTTTTTTAAACGATTTCTTGTTTCCTTATTCTCTACGAAGTAAAACAAAGAAAAATTTCGATTTGTATAAGAGTTTATTATTATTTCCATATATGTTGGTGGGTATAAAAAGTGAATTATGTATATAATAATAATCGTATAACGAAAGTGTAAGTGATAAGTACAGCAGTAACATTAATAGTTAAAATTGATTAAAACTTGGTTACATAAAATCGATTAACTAGAGTTAAACTTGGATTATTATTATTTCCATATATGTTGGTGGGTATAAAGAGTGAATTATGTATATAATAATAATCGTATAACGAAAGTGTAAGTGATAAGTACAGCAGTAACATTAATAGTTAAAATTGATTAAAACTTGGTTACAAAAAATTGATTAACTAGAGTTAAACTTGGTAGCATAAAATTATCTACAGAGTAAAAAATGCTGATACTTGGAAGTTAAAAAACTATTATAATAGAGTACTGATAAATGATTAAAAATGAATAACTAAAACTAAATTTGGTTATACAACGTTATATACATTTTAAAATATTAATATTTGAACTTAAAACTAATGTGATATGAAAAAAAAGTATATACAAGCTAAACTAAGAATAATATATAAAAACTAAGATTAATTATGCTAACGTACAAAAATAAAACTAAAATTAATTACTGGGAGATGACGAGCAGTTTCAGCTATATCGGTGGAAATCTACCATGTTATTACTAACTTACGTTCTATAACCGAAAGGAAGCGTGTCAAAACTATCCTCTACACGACGCCGCTTCGTATACTGAACTCTGAACACCTTCCGTTCAGGCTTGGAAACGACCTCGTGCACAGGTGTTCTGACAATCTTTCTATCGGTTTGAACGTACGTGGCCTCGGCGTCGTTAAGAACCATGTCTTTAAGGGTCTCGAAATTTACACTTTCGGAATTTTTAAAATTCAGGGTTATCCCTTTAACTTTGCAAATAAATATAAAGCCATTCTTATTGGTGGAAAACACCTTAAAGGCATAATTCTTAGGTCCGCCACTAACGAACTCGACAATGTAACTACCGGGCCCGTAACACTCGATCTCGTCGGTCATGTCACCGAGGAAATCTCCTGTTTCGGGTACCCACTCACCCGGTCGCTGTGTAAAAATCACACTGTCGGTGTCGAAGTACAGCACACGTCTACCCAGCTTTTCCAAATACTTATACAGCTCGAGGCGTGCATTAGCTGTCGTATATGCAGCTAGCGCGACATTGACGGTATTCAATGGCTGAATACACTCGTCCGGCCTGTCCCAATTTAGAATAACCGTATCATCGTCCACAGGAGTTAATGTATGGACTTCAACCGAAGGATCGGTAAGCTTCTTGAATAACTCATTCGAGTCCGTGATGATAGAGGACTGCATTAGATTTTCTCTCTGGGCAAACTTACCCCAGAAGCTGTTTAAACACAATTTCGCAATGTACCGCATACCCGGATTTGACGCGATTTTACCTTTATCTAATGCAACCCCCTCTCGATCAGCGTATTCGGAAACATACCGATCCTTGGCCTGGTCATCCGTACACCAAGAAGGCCATCCACTACACTCCTGCTTTATCTTCACGAAATTGTTTACGTAATCTGAAAAGAGTCCCCCTGTTTTCGTTGCCTTGTTGTACTGAGCGACCTTATATTCCCAAACTTCTAAAATTTCTATCACCCTGTAGCCCAGCGAAATAGCTTTCCGGAGTTCATCCGCCACGTAAGTACCGGTAAATTGACGCTCATCCTGCGTATGAGCACACTCGCCCATAAACTTGTCCTCAGCACAAGTTCTACACAGAACAAACATCAATTTACCGTGCATTCTAAGAGGTAGAACAGGATGGTATAGATCGGTTGGTGGTACAATCGTACACTTGACAATGCCCTCTACAGAATTAAGATCAATCTGTTCACATTTATCCCTGCCCACATGAATTTTAGGATGCCCTATGGGGTATTTCCCATACTTATTAACAAAGGGATACAGTGAACAGACGTCTAAATACCTGATCTTCTCATCCTTTTCTACCTTGTGATGCAACTTAATCGCATTGGTACGCCCACCGAAGAAACTATTTCGTGGGTTTAAGGGTTCGTGTCTAATAACGTTGTGATTTGCCAAAAATTCTGCGGCCTGAATATTAGTTTTTAGAAAATTTTTAAAACGACATTCTTTCATTTCAACGAGGTTATACCCGTAGGATCGGATGCGAGCTGATGTGGCCTCTGTCTTCTCACGACGCATAAACATCGTTTCATTTTTGTCACCACCAAGTTGCGCCGTTTGATCAGGGAAACAAGCTTCGCAACCGTGGTAGTAACAACCCTGGAACTGGTATACAGTGTTCGTAGCCTCGCAGAAGCCATCGACCAAGCAGCCCTCCCTAAGTTTAACCTCGCGACTATTACCCGCGTGTTTAATTTGAATATCCAAAGAGTGTTCAAGATATAACAACCATTTGATGGCGATAGCTGATTGCTTGTCGGCCATTCTATAACCGTTTGGGGGTATAAGGCCTATTGTATCAGCTGTAAGAAACTTACGTCTGAAGACTGCATTGCAGGAACCAGCAATCGTGCATGCTTCACGGAAGGGATCAACGCCGTTTGACGTGCAATAACTACGCCAAAACTCCAAGCAAGCCTTCCTCAGTATATCGACGTCAGAAATGCAGTATCTAACAAGCTCTTCTTGCAGGTTGAATACTGCATCTCGCTCGACCTCGCCTCTATACCAAGCAAGAAACTCACTTCTAGCCGACGTAGCCATCTCGTCAGCCCCGTAATAGTGTGTAGCTGGCATTGGCCCAACATAATTTTGATTACCCAGAGTATTAAAGAAGTGCGGGAAGAACCCTTTGGACCCCTGGAAGCCAAACGTCTTGGGTAACTTGCTAAGCGGCATCGGCATGTAGTTCAGAGAATCTAAAAATTTGATGTCTTCGCCGCAGGAAATGGACATCAGCTTAGTGCCATTGGATATAATTTTAGGGTTCCACCGTTCCTTCTGACTAATAATCCGGCGTAATACAAATTGTGAATCATAGCCTTTAGCGTTGTGCGCCAGAGCAACTACGGATCCTACCGATTTCTTGAAATTTAAAATGAAATTTAACAGTTCATCGACAGGATTCTCTCTAAAAATGTGCTGGCGCTTTCCGCACTTGTTGCAATCTTTATTGATATCGGCGTCGTCAATGCACGACTTGCACACGTTCTGTACAACGCACAAGTTTGGCTGATGCAGATAAACATTATCTGTACCATCCACGAGAGAGTCCTGTCGACATTCAAAATCATAAAAGACAAAACCAAAATGTTTGTCTAACTTTTTCTTATTCGCGACATTCTTTGACATATGACAAAGATGACGTACGGGTTGCTCGGACCTACATCTACTGCAGTACTTGAATCCACATTTATGATTGGACTTTTTGTCAGTCCACACACTATACAGACAGGTTGGGCACCTCCGCAAAGCCTTACACAGATTTTTGGTATGCTCAGTAAAACAGGCTTGACCGCGAAAATCTCTGTGGCACTCGTTGCATTTAACGAGGTCCACATTCAAATTACAGGGGGGTGATGAATGACAGGACGGACAAATGTATTTACAGCCTTTATGGCGTATCTTGTTATTAGTGCGAATACGGCACATCTCGCAAAAGTATGCAGTTGAAAAAGCTGAGCATAAATTAGTAATAACATTGTAGTGCGCGTTTTCAAGGATTAAATTCAGGACTGGCTTGTCGTTATGCCGGGGTCCTTCATAATATACCGTCTTACCCTGTCGGTTATTGTACACGACTATTGTGTGATTTACCAGATATTGCTGAAACTGCTCTATATGATCCCTGGTCCCGCCCTGGCTGAGGTCCACTCGGGCTCTAGTGCATAGCTCGCGCGTGCGCCGGTCCATCTCGGGATACCCCTTCTCTAGAGCTACGAGCTGGGGATCGTTGTCCCTCCAAGCCATGGCTAGCACTAGAGCCCTGGCCAAACACTGGTTGTCGTCATTGTTGACCACCATGATGCCCTTCTTGCGTCGACAGAACTCCTCGTAGCTAACGCCAGTTAGCTTTTCTCGGCCATATCCCACAGGGAGCGAGACCCTGTCCAACTGGATTCTCAGCGCGTCCTGGGAGAAGAAACTGGCGTTGCTTTGCAGGATCTTGTCTAGCACCGCCATCACGACCTCCACGGATAACTGGTCAACACGGCGAAATGATATGCCTATAGGCTTCTCAGGGAACTTGTCGCTGTGTATGACCAGCCCCACACGGTCAGATGGCGATGCGTCGGCTACCATGTGGTCAATAATCTCAGTGAATGCATTCTAAAAATAATATTTCTTAATTAATAAACACTCTTAAAAAATATAATTGGTTTTTCAAAAGACTATAAGTTTAAAATAAGTTATTTACCTTAAGCCATAAAGCAGGCCCACTCGCTTCATTGCCAACGTCGGCAAGCTTCAAGGTGACTGTCTTGGCCATGAGGTTGAACTTTTTAACCAGCTTCGTGCCTTGACTAATCACCTTGAAGTATTTAAAGGCCTCAACTGCGGGCTGCTGCTGGCGGATACCTACGTTGTAGGTCGGCTCACGCCTCCGGGTTAAATTGGTAACCTAAAACAAAAATTAAATTGAATACTTTCATTCACCTTACTCCAGTTAAAAATTTGTAATTTATCGTATAAATTTTATAACATTTACCTGATTGCTAGCAGCCTCAGGTCTAGGCGCCTTAATGGGTGTAGACGCTGCCTGCCTCGGTACTTGCCGTGAAGTCGACGGTACACCGGCCCCGAATGCCTGAAAATAGAGTTAAAAGATTAGGAATTTGCCTTACTTCAGACATGGAAACTTAAATTTCTTAAACTGATTTTATAAGAACTGTACTCACATTGACAGCGTCTCTCGGCTCGTCCCTGGGATGATGAACGGACGTGGGCGGTGCCTGTATAGGCCGTGAAGTCGAAGGTTCACTGTTACCGCACGCCTGCAAGTTGAATTAAAAATTAGAATTTGCATTACTTCAGACATGGAAAACTTAAATTTCTTAAACTGCTTTTACGAGAAGTGTACTTACATTGGTAACATTATCGACCGACTCGTGCTGCTGCTTTTTAGTCTCCCCAACAACCCCGGGTGATTCAACAGTTACCTATAAAAAATAAATAATGAATAAGACTCGCACTGTATAAACGGTTGTTAATAGATAATTAAATTCCCTAGCGACAAGTTTATAAAGACTGAATTATTTTAAAAAATCCATTTTCAGTATTTAAAATTTTACTTACCCTTCGATTCTCTTGCAGCTTCAGTATGTAGCCTTGCAACTCTTTAAGGCATCTGGCCTCAACAGCCGTTAAAGAGTAGTCTTCGTATACCATCTTACGACAGATTAGATCGTAGATGGTACACAAGCCTTCCTCGGTACGGATAAGGCCAGAGGCTACAATCTGCAGGAGTTCGTTGACGGTAGACATGGTTCTTGACGTAGTTGATGCTGGAGTCGGAGCAGTAAAGTGGAATCAGTACAGCGATGCAGCTAGTTTTATACGGTTTGTCAATCCCCTACTTTCACGATTTTTTTTTTCTTCCCACGGTACACGCACAAAAGGTTTCCGTTTAAACAGAGCTGCTGAGTCAGTAAAAAATACGTCTTACTTTTCGCCCTTTTCGGACAGGTTTTAACTTGTATACGAACATCGTTTCCGGTTTACAAAGACAAAGGCTTGGGACTTCGTAAATAAAAACGTCTTTAATTTTAAAAGTTTAAATCCGGTATTGCTTTTTCGGTTTCACGTTTAAAAGCTGTGACAGGCTATAGAAAACACTATTTACAGATAAGTTTTATTTAACCCGACATGTATTTATCTTTCTAAGGTTTAAAACTGTAGAAGGAAAAATCCTTGGTTTTCAAACTTGTTTTTTCAGCTTAGATTAAAAATCCGTAGAACAATCCTTTTGTTATCGGATATTAGTCATCCTCAGCAGGAAATTTCCCGTCATTGTGAAAGTCAAATGTAAATTCTATTTCAAACTGTAGCCGAAAAGTTTGAATCACGTATTGTTTCGTGGATTTACGCATAAAGATTTATTTAACTGCCTTTCCGGTACAGTCACAGAAATAACATAATGCACGTTTTTAAAATTGCTTCGTAAGAAGACACTGATTACTGTCAAGTTTTATTTATCATATTTCCATTTTTACAAAACTAGAAAGAATAGGACGTTGGTTTTTTTCAATACTTGTTTTTTCAACCCAGGTTGTTTAAAGCATATTAGTCATTTCGCATTTCACATCATTGTGAAATCGTTTTTAAGTTTAACAAAAGTTGTGGCGTTAGAAATGCAATGAGTTTTAAAATGCTTCATTATTTAAAAACGCTAATTTTGGGATTTAATGTAACAATTAAAATTGAGTTATTTCCATCTGTAAATCAGCTGACAATTAAAAATTGAATTAACGGCGATAGATTGTTATTTAATAATATGCATTCCGAAGATTTAAGAATACTAAGTCACATGTTAGTTTTCGGGTTTTGTTTTTTAAAAATGCGACGAGCCAGATGAGTAACGTTTCTTAGAAAACTATCTGTTGTTAAAAATAATTCCCTACTAACGTCATATTCGCCGGCGAACAGGTTTCAACCTGCCGAAGCTTGCCCAAGTGTTCGATCTAGTTAATTTTACTGGCTGAATTGATACCACGGAATTGATTAAATACCGATTTGAATAAACCGCTGATTGACCTAATTAAACCGCGGATTGAAGTAAATAAACCGCGAAGATTGAGCTATTAATTCCAAGATGGCCGCCGATTTTAATCGAGAATTTAATCGACCTAATTAAATCTGATTGATCGAGCTATTAATTCCAAGATGGCCGCCGCTTTTAATCGAGAAATTTTAATCGAACTTTTGATTGACCTAATTAAACCGCGGATTGATCTAATTAAACCGCGGATTGATCTAATTATGACGTAATCTCATTAAATTGTCCTAAATAATCCGCGGATTGATCTAATTAAACCGCTAATCCCATTAAATCGATCTAAATAAACCGCGGATTGATCTAAATTGCCCTAAATAAACCGCGAATTGATCTAATTAAACCGCTAATCCCATTAATTCGACCTTGATTGCGCAATCGATTAAATTGATTGACCCAATTAAAAACAAAATGGCGGTATCAAGTGTCCCCATTCTACTGTTGAAATGTTATAAAATAAATCAATTGACGTAATCACTGACTGGTTTTTATTAGAGGACTGTATCATTAAAGTGTCAGCAAGGAAATTGATGCATTTTCGGATACAAGTTTTTTAAATATTAACTTAGGAAAATTATATTTAAAAATTAATTTCTTTTTTCTACACCTATTTAATTATATTGCAATTAACAGCATTTTCTTCGTGAAAAATAGTACCTATAATTCACTGCAGTGAATTATGGATTCATAACAGTGAATTATGGATTCATAATTGACTGTTTGCGGGCCAATCACAAATACAAATCCAAAAATCACTATTTCGCTAATCCAATGACATTTTAAATATGTAGTCCGCGATCAACTCTTTCTGCAGCTGACAATCGACTCGCGTGACGCCCATTTATGTGTTGTCATATTGTTTGTTTACGTTTTTCAACGTATGCACTTAATTAATTTGAGTATAATCTATTTGTTTAATAGGTGTAGAAAAAGCATCGTATTACATTCCCGATTATGGCCATTATTCGCTCAGATAATTTGCGCCACTCGCTTGACGGCTCGTGGGCTCAAACGTCACCTTCGTGAATAATGGCTGTCATAATCGCTCATATAATAATATACTAGTAATTTGTATGTATTTGTTACGACGAAATTTTTTCTTCGCTAAATTCTGCAATTTAGGAGAAAAATCCATTCGTTTTTTTCCTAAAATATATCATTTATTCGTAGTTGTCCTTGTCTTTTATTTTAGCAGTAGAAGTAGTTCCTTATTAAACATGTTTCGTAATTAAAACAAGATATTACATAATAGAAATTATTTAAAGCTCACAGATTGCTTGAGCTGCCATATAACAAAACATGCGGTGCTGAATTTATTTAATACAAAATTAATATGGTTCGCCCAAGTTAACTTAAAGTCAATGTGCATAGCCAGAAAGTTTATAATATCATGTTGCTTAATAGACTTCCCAACCACCCTTACCACATGACTTTCAATTTCATTTTTGGTAGAAAAAAACATGCGATAGAAGTATTAAGAGCTAGTCCGTTGGCTTTATAATATCTTTAACTTCAAGAGATAAACAATTAGCTTTACACGCTAAAATTGACATATTAGAGGTATTACCAGAAATAGTGACAGATATATCATCGACAAATATCAAAACGTTACCATTAGTTATCTGCTCAACCATATCATTAGTAAAAATAATAAATAGTAGGGGTCCTAGGCTCCTTCACCGAGGAACTCCAGTAGTAACTGGATGAAATTATGACGGGTAAGTATTCCTTTGATCAGCGTGTTTGACTAGTTGGCATCAATTTATTAAATATGACTCTAACTCGATATTTTTCAAGTTTAGTGAGAATTAGAATGATTGACTGTATCATCCAAAGCACGACGAAGTTCCTTCCATTCAAAATTGTCATTGATTATTTTTTAAACAGTCCTGTCAGCCAATCATAATGTCACTGTCATCATTGTGTATTAGTTTAAAAAATAATCACGCCGAATTACATTTAGTCCAGTCAAATGGTCGAAATAAACAGGCAAACTTTGCATTTTGGGTAGGCAGCTATTTTTTTTTTATCGTTGTATAGAGGGGTCAGCGATGAGTCTAAATCTGGGTTTTCGGGGTGGTAACCCCCTCCATTCGGCCGCCATTTTGAAAAGAAGGGTTAGGTGGTTTTTGGGCTATATCTCTGTAGTAGGGAATCTCACAAAAAATTAGTATACATCTTTTTTGTAAAAAATCGTATTATGCACGATTTTTATTCATAACTTTTTTACATAGCAGTAATAATAAAAAAGTTATAAGCTGGAAAAGATAAAAACTTAAGGGCTTATAACTGTTTTATTATTAATGCTACGTAAAAAAGTTATTAATAGAAATTGTAGAGAATATGGTTCTCCCCAAAAAAGTCTTACACAAACTTTTTGTAAGACTCACGACTACAGAGATATAGCCGAAAATCTAATTAACCCTTCTTTTCAAGAGGGTGACGACTTGGGGGGTGGGGTGGTGGGGTGGTGGGGTCATATTAATAAAAGTTGTAGATAATACGATTCTCTACAAAAAAGCCTTGTACAAACCTTTTGTAAGACTCACGGCTACATAGCTATAGCCGAAAAATTAATTAACCCTTCTTTTCAAGATGGCGGCCGAATGAAGGAGGTTACCACCCCAAAAATCCGGATTTAGACTCATCACTGACCCCCACATACATCGCAAAAAGAAAGTCGCTGCCTACCCAAAATGCAAATTGAATTACCATTTGACTGGACTAGTCCAATCAAATGGTTGAAATAAAAAGGTAAACTTTGCATTTTGGGTAGGCAGCGATTTTTGACGATGTGTATGGGGGTCAGTGGTAAGTCTAAATTAGGATTTTCGGGGTGGTACCCCCCTCTCCATATGGTCGCCATCTTGAAAAGAAGGGTTAATTAGTTTTTCGACTATATCTCTGTATCCGTGAGCCTTACAAAAATTTTGTTTAAAACGTTTTTGTAGGAAATCACATTCTCTATAAGTTTTATTAATAACTTTTTTACGTAGCATTAATTATAAAAAAGTTGTAACCTCTAAATTTTTTGTCTTTTCCGGCTTATAACTTTTTTATTATTAATGCTATATAAAAGAGTTATTAATAATAAATAATAGATAATACGATTCTCTACAAAAAAGCTTCATACAATCTTTTTGTAAGATTCTCGACTACAGAGGTATATCCAAAAAACGAATTAACCCTTCTTTTCAAGATGGCGGCCAAATGGAGGGGGTTACACCCCGAAAACTCTGATTTAGATTCACCACTGACCTCTCTACATACCGATAAAAAAAATCGCTGCCTACCCAAAATGCAAAGCTAAATTACCATTTGACTGGACTAATTCGTAGTAATAATTTTTTTTTGATAATTTTAACTAGATTAGCACTCATCTTTATTGCTATTAGGAAATTCCATAGCATTAAAGATTAGTGAATCTAGTTAAAATTATCACCACTTATGTAATTACAGTTGACAATTTTTTCACATTGTTTCATTGGATCTTTGTTAAATAAATGCATAAAAAAGTTAGCTTTGTCTTGATTGTTAAGGTAGCGCAGCCATTTGTCTCAATACAAACATTAAAAATTCAGCACTGTCATCATTGTGTAGTAGTTAAAAAAATAATCACGCCGAATTACATTCGCGGTAATAATTTTTTTGATAATTTTAACTAGATTAGCATTCATCTTTATTGCTATTAGGAAATTCCACTCGTGAAATTTTCATAGCAATAAAGATTCGTGAATCTAGTTAAAATTATCAAAAAATTATCACCACTTGAGTAATTACTGTTGACAATTTATAAAGGGCTAGTACAGCATCACGAGTTGCCAAACCATTTCTGAAACCAAATTGGTGACGAGATAAGAGATCACGTTTATCGAAGAAATTCGATAGCCTAATATAAAAGGCTTTTTCAAAAATTTTGGAAAAAGTAGACTTATCGCTCTGTAATTAGACACTAGAGCTTTATCGTCTGTTTTGTAAACTGGAATGATAATGGATTTTTTTAAAGTTGGAGGAAGGACTCTTTCGATGAAAGACAAGTATACTAGGGCAATCAAAGGTTCGGCTATTAAGTCACTTATTTTGGATAACAAATAACAAAGCATCAACTCCACATGAATCTTTAACAACAATCGTTGAAATGCTATTTATTAATTCCGCAGGAATAACAAGAAACAAAGAGTTAATATTGGAATGTATTTGGGAAGATTCATCAAGTACCTATAGACACGTTTTGAGTCAAAAACTCCACTGGATATTCGGCAGCAGAAATATAATAATTATTGATCGAATCATCATCATCGGTAACAAAATTAACCTTTATTTTTATGATCTGTACCAACGAAACTTTTAATAATCTGTCATGCTGTTTTGGAATTAAATATTATGAAAACTTAGCATCAACAAGCTAAAATAGTTTTTCTTAGTTTGTGTAATGTTGCGGTGGTGTAGCTTTATACGCTCTAAATAGGTTTCTAGAAAACAGATACTTTTGATTACTAAGGACACACATTTTATAGAGATCCCGAAGAAGTCTACTCTCTCTTGTAATGTCATAAGTCACACCCAAGATTTATCATTACGTTTAACAGGTCGATATAATATTTTTAACTTCTGAAAATGTATTGAACTTAATATGGTGGTTATGGCTATCATTCAGAAAGCACCAGTCTTCACGCCACAACAGCGACCTTCTTACTTCTTCGACTTAAGAACGCTTCTCACCTATAAACAGACTGTTTATCTCTGTTTGAAGATTCATCAGAATCATGGGCGTACTAGGGAAGATAGAAGGGGGGCTTACGGAGCTGAAGTCCCCCTCAAGATCACAAATAGTGTTTTAATTTAGCATTTATTTTCAACTCGGGTATTATTCATTATTTTGCTAGGCTGGACATTTAATTATCATTATTGTTCTTCCTATGAAACACGTTATTTCAACTATTTTTTCCTTTTCTTCCTTGTGTCTCAACATTTGCCCAGTATGCCCGCATTCGGTTCGGTACTCTTCCCTGTTATTGTTATTAATATTATGGTTCATTTAGGCAAAAATTTCGAGTGCGTTTTTATCACAGTGCATAAAAAATTTAAGATCCAAGAGGTTGAAAACTGAAGAGTGGAAGGAAGCATTGAAATCATCAGTTTACCTTTACACGAATAATTAAAGAGAATTAAAATAAGCCCAGTTGAATGGCTTACTTATACATTTTTGAAATAAAAACAAATTAAAATTCAGATATGAGAAACGAGACATCAAGAAAAAACACTATCAGTTGTCACAGTTAGGAGAGATAAAATTATTTCAATTTGAAAACGTGATAAAAGTAAGTGAAAAAGTAATAAGAAACGCTATTGATAAGCAAATGGTCATTCAATGAGAGTGAAATTTTATTTATACTCAGAGTTGTCTTCATTGAATATTTGTCATTTGGTTTTATTTTCGGTTTAGCACCAAACATCACCGACTGGCTACGTATGCCTAATGAAGCAACAGTAACCACAAAATCTTGACCATTTATAGCCGATTGATGCTGATCAGGAGTTTAACTTCTTCTTCTTAGGGTGGCATATCCTCACAGGGCGTTGCCGCCTTCTCTCCATATGCCTGTGGCGTGCGTTTGAAGTTCCCTAACGTGGGTTTCGAACCACGAAAGTGCTTGCACTTCTACTTCAGAGATACTTCAGAAATACCTCTGTGGTTTGCCATTGCCTTCCGAGGGCTTCTCAAGCAGGTGTGCCCTTTACCGGGCGTTGCCGGTCTTCTCACCAGATACCGGTGGGATGCGTGTCAAGTATCTACAGATATAGTGGACCTATAGCTTAACGTGGGCTCCAAACCACGAAGTGCTTGCACTTCTACTCCAGAAAAGACTCACTAGGAAGAATACCTCGGTGGTTTGCCATTGCCTTCCGAGTGAAGCGGTCGGGTGTTTTCGATGTACATATGTGCGGTCCTGGGAAGCGAACCTGGAATGTCAAGCTTCTGAACGTTTTTAAATAATAAATAATATGAAAGAGTTAGAATTCAATTAGATGAAATTAATGGTCTAAATTAAATTACCATAAAAATCCTGAGGGAAAACGATAAAACGTAAAAGAAAAAATATGTAACTCCATGAAGGAGAAGAAAGAGAAATAATATCTAAGGTGTGGTATGATAGGATCTTCTTCTTCTTCACGTGGCATACTCTCCACGAACGTCGGCTATCATCATAGCTATTTGAACTTTGTTTATTGCTCCGTACCACTCCCGTAAGTTCTTGAGCCAGGAGTTCCTTCTTCGACCTGGTTCCATCTTTCCTTCTACCTTGCCTTGTGGAATGTTTTGCAGGATTCTATATTTGCTATTCCTCATAACGTGACCCAGGTATGTTAATTTACGCTATCACTTATAAGTTTGAAACTCCCAAGATATTTTAGTTCCATTATTCGTATAATTCATAGCATTTTCTCCCATTGTTAATTAATTTTAGAAGAAATAGTTTTATTTCTTTCGAGTCATTTGGTAGATCACAAACATGAATTACGTCATTAACTTAAACTTTATGACAGCATACACCTGCATTTTTTTCTGATGTAATTTTTTTTTACTTCGCTGCAGAAATAATACAATTTATGCATTCTAAAACGGCATTTGCACTACAAACGCCACCGAATTTATTGCTAGGAGCAGACCCATCCACTCCGCTTGCCATCTCACACACACCTAATGAATTGGAATTAATTTGAATACAGCAATTTGCACCTGTAGTTCAACTGGTAAAGCACTGGTATGTAAAACAAAAGGTCAATGGTTCAAATCTCAGTCGAGGTGATTTCTACAATTAATTTCAATTCATTAAGATATATCCCTAACGGAGCCGAACCCTACAAATTTAATCTCTCAAAAAAATTAAGAAAACAAAAACATTGGAATTAGAAATATCAGAAACCTAAGTTGTTGTGACTTAAAGAAACACCACACACATTGAAATCTGCCTATGGTAACCTGCAGTAAGGAAATTTGGAAAAGCTTAACGAAGCAAGTTAACGCAGACATTTTCCAGAAAGCAACCAACAATTGCCCAGTACTCGCGCATGCAAGCGAATTCTGGAAAACGACCGACATTAGTAGCGGAATATGGAGGAGCGTAATTCCATTCTTCAGAAAATATTAAAAGGAAAGGAACGCACTACCATTGGAGATAAACCAATTGAAGAAAAAGTAAAAAAATCAGTTCCATTTATTGGAGCAAACACGATCAACGGAAAAAGTTTAAATATCCAGAAGAAATGAAGAAGTGACCACAGGTGTTACCGAAGGATTATATAAGGGGTAAAGCACGTTCAAGAATTTCCAAAGGCATTTATGAAGGTGGGAGCAAACGCATTCAATTAAAAACAAATCCAAAAGAACTTCAACAGGCAAATCTGACAACAGAAAACTGAAGAAGTTCAAGCAAAAAATAAAGGGTATCTGAAAAAGTAATCCTGAGAAAAATACTAAAAACCGAAAAAACAATTAAGAGAATTGTCTTCCTTCAGAAAAGAAATACTTATCACCTTAAAACAAGCACAAGATCAGCAGTAGCAACCACAATCAGTTGCATGTTTTTGAATTAATTTACTTATTTATTTTACTATTATTAAATTTAGTGTTACTTGTTGAAATACTGTTATTTACATGTCTTCATCTATAAGGACTCTCATCTCAGTCACTTTGGATTCACATAAAAATCCGGTCGCTGCTGGGATCTGAACCTGCATCTTTGTGGTTGCAAAGCAGATTTAATGCATTAGGGTAGCTAAATAATAGAGCTTTTCTCCGGTATCCCCGATATAACATTTTAATTTGAAAGATTAGTAAACTATTTATGAAAAATGGAAGCTTATAAGTACCCTAAGTTAACATCAACGTGTACATCAAAGCCTAATCAGGCAAATTTTAAACTCTGGTAACCTTAAACGTCGACCAAGTGTTAGAAATACCCCATTAATAAGGAGATTACTAAGGTTTTGGGCTATTTGGACCTACCAAAGGGAATTTGCTTTCGACATTTAAGGGACCATTTTAGGGCAATGAAGCTCTGCGTTAATTAAATCTAATTAAATTACAATGCTTAAGATTTCGGTACAGTAAACGTTTTGTCTCTAAAAAGTTTTACTTTCTTTACTACCGGTTTTACGTGCATGTGGCGGAATTTAGAATTTCGTAAAACGTCCTTTGAAGTAAATCACCCGTGCAGAGAGAGAATTCAGGACAAATTCAGTTTAAATAAAACTCGAAAAGTAACTTGAAAACAAAACAAGATAATCTTTTTTTCTGAGGTTTTGCGGTAACGTTTTTTAAATTCACAGCAGTGGAATTTTTTCACGTGCGTAACAAGTAAGATATTGGTTTAGATTTATTAAATTTGTATGGATTTTGTTTTCCTTTTGTATTTCCTTGGAAATAAAATGGTGAGATTCTGAAAGGAAGCAGTCTTTCAAATAAAATTTGAGGTTATTTCCTTAAATATCCAATACTTAAAACAATTTAAGTATAAAAAAATAAAACCATGGCCCACTTTAATAAATTTTTCGAAAATTTTATCTCAGAAACCATCAGCATATAAAACAAATAAGCCAAAATAATCAAATTTAAATAATTGATTTTCTATTGTTCAAAATTTCGAGGTTAATGGATTTTCAAACTATAAAGACCATAAGGGTTAGCGAATGTTGTTGATAACAATGAATGCCCGAAATGGAAACAGAATACGACCCAACATTCTGTGATGAATGAATCGTAACAGAAGATAAGACGGAACAATGTATTAGGATCAAAGTGACCCAAATGCTGGTAGCATGCTAATTTTTAATGTAGTAATGCGGAAATGATAGACATCTACACGGAATTAAGTGAAAAAGGTTCGAGGTTCTTTGTTGCTGAATTACAATATACAACCCTGAAGATAAAATTGAAATGTAGGTCGTTAACATAAAATCTAGATTAAAAAGGAAACATAAAATAAACTTTCAGCTTAAGAACTTACAATGCTTGCGTTAACGGAGATGTTTGTGTGTTTATTCTACGGGAAAAGCCTTTTAGATGTTTTGTTTAATTTTCATTATACTACAACTATAGTTTAACTAAAATGTATAATATTTTAGAATATACGCATTGCGTACCAAAAGCAGCTATTCATAAAATTTAGGTTAAATTTTTATGTTAATAAAATTTGTTGTTATAATCCCTACGTTTACTTATTAAACATTTTTCCCGTAGGTTAATTTTGATTGTACCAAAACCTTTAAAAAAAGTTTTTTTTTGTAAATCTGTCTTATTGTTAATTGTTAATTGTTTTATGAAATCTGTGTTTTATGTAGTTTTGTTTTAAAAAATAATATTAGTTAATAACAGGCCATAGGCTTCGGCCATAAGAAGAAGAAGAAGAAGAAGAATCCCCTTTATTCTAGGGAAATGTGTTCTCTGCAGTAGTTTCCCGTTGTCTTCTGCAGAGTTTGTGAGCGTGAATTAAGTGAATAGTGTTTGTATCTTGTTACTATCTGCAGTCGACCACTCACCACTCTGCACACATAGTCATTAATTGTAACAAGACGATTAAATGGCTCGAACAGTGGAGAATTCTTTGTAAAAATCCTTACCACTGCGTGAGATTCGAACTTAAGACTCCTAGCTAGAGACTAGCGCTCTTACCACTACGCCAACGAAATTCTTGATTTTTACTATGAATAGGATAAACTAAAATCATGGCCAACTGGTGCCCAAATAAAGGGCGCACGGAGAATGTGACTATTTAACTGACATCCCTTGATAGAATTCTTCATTTTAGCGGAACTAGAACATGTACAAGAGTTTTCCTTTCTTTTTTGTTAGAACGTTTAGACTGACCTTCAGTATTATTTTTAAAACCAATTTAGCCAATCATGTTCAATAGTAAAAAGAATTAGCCATAGAGGAAAATTACAGGTGGACCACAGGAACTCCATACTTTTAGAGGGGTTTTATGATAATTTTCTGACGTATAGAGCGAACCATTCAAATTTCCAGACTTTTAAAGTTTTTTTAGGTTTTCCATAATGATGATGAGAACCTTGGATATCTTTAAAGATAAGTAAATATTAATTTTTAATAATCAAAGAGCAAGCTGGAAGTACATAAAGGTTAAACGCTTTAAAAAAATGTAAAAAATTGATTTAGTGTTTTACATAAGAACTATTTTCTAATTGAACTAAACTATCTACTTTAAAAATCCAAAACCCTGCCAAGAAACTTCATTTTTCCTTTTGCTGTTTGGCTAAAGGTTAAACCAGTGACCTGGATTCAAACTATAAATGTAAAATATAAAATTATTTAATTTATACACTTAACTTAGATAAATATATATTCCCTTGTGAGTAAGGAAAAGGAAATTAACTTCCACTGAAACCAAGATGTATTAATTTCTATTATAAATAGTAAAACTGGATAGATGATAGAGGGTGCCTTTAAATTATACCGACAAACTTCTACAGCTACAGGGCATTTTGTTAGACAAAACTAAAGGATTTTGATTTACTTGTATCCAAAAGTGCACCTCTGTGGAGATAGGGTCAATCAAATTTTGCTCTAAAATTTAAAAGAAATGTACTTATTATCGCCGAAAGTACAAAGTTTATGAAGAAAGCATTTGGGGCACTTTAGTAATTTATGAAAAGGGCCATTTTGGCAAAAGATTAAAAATATCGCCCTATTAAAAGGGTGTTTCTGAGGGTTGGGGGTATTAATTAATGTCTTGAAATTTTTTTGTATGTACGAATAACCTTAACTTAACCACATCTGTTTATGTAAAATTTAAGAAGAAAACGTTTGTCTCTTACCATTTTTGTTAAATCCAACGCTATGTCAGTAAATGTATGTATTGTCTGTAACCTCTTATACCTTTCGGTGTTGAGACTGGTGCGTTAATGTATGAGGCTGTACGGGTGCAATGCACAATCCGTTGCGAGTTACGTGATTGGTGCGCCGTTTAATAATACCTACATACTGCGCCATGTGTATATGTAGTGCAAGTGTGTGTAGTGCAGGACCTTGTTGCTCTACCTCTTAGGCGTGTATTCAGAGGAGAGTGTTAATTAGCTGCCCACCGACGTATGGTCACCAGGACTCGATCTTCTAGAGGTGTCAAGTAGCCTACAGAGATAGGGGACCTACAGCTTAACGTGGGCTCCGAACCACGGAAGTGCTTGCACTTCTACTCCAGAGAGGACTTACTAACAGAAATACCTCGGTGGTTTGCTATTGCCTTCCGAGGGAAGCGGTCGGGTGTTTTCGGTGTATGTGTGAGCCTGGGAATCGAACCCGGGTCATGTCAGTGGTCAGTCGCACTCTGAACCAACTGAGCCATGACAGATACCGACCTCCAAATTGCAGAAAAAATCTGCCCATCGAGATCAAGTTGCCACGTTTTAATTTACTATTAATAAGGATACAGAAAAACCATTACTTTTACAGTTGCTCAAATTGGTATCTTAGTTCTTGAAATTTTAGAGCAATTTTCAATTGGCCGTATCTCCGCAGAAGTACATTTTTATAAGCAAATTAGCTCAAAATAATCTGATTTTTTCTGCAAAAGGTTTGTCTCTATAATTTAGAGACAGCCGTATAATCCTTTCTATTCTGTTATTGCCTATTTTAGTAATAAAGAACAACGACCGTGAGCAATGTGATCTATATAACTGCATCCAAAGTAAAATAGGCTACTAACCATTATAACAGCAAAGATTAAAGGCAAAATGCTTAATACCAATACTTTGAACAGGTCAATATCCTGGGGAAGAAAAATAACCAACAGAAATTTCAGAGAAATGGAAAAAATCCAAGATTAACTACCAACCCTGTAGATTTAAATCATTCCATGAGGGACTAAATCAGGAAAAAGATTACCAAGGAGGACCTACTAATTTCTGCAACGCTTTAGAGAAGGCCTATCGGGCAGGGTGATACTCTTTTTCTCGGCCTTGGATTGCTCACTGCTGTATGTATGCCTCTTCCATATGTTGCATGTTTCCCTTGCAATTCATTTACATTATCAACCTACCTTTTCTACATTTTTTACGGTCTACCAATACTTCTCTTGGTAGTTTTCAGTTTCCACTACACAATTTTACCGGACCATCTAGTTGGCCTCTTTCAGGTCACGTGAGCTTCCCAGCTTCACATCAGCTTATGTTCTGACTTTTGTTCTTCGGCGAGTATCCTCATTTAATTTCGCCCTTTAGGTAATTTTTAGTCGGTGTATGCTTCTCTGGATTAAACTCACAGTTTCGACTCTGTAAGTCGTCAAGGGTAGAACGCATTCTTCGTAAACGTTCCTTTTTAAATTTATAGCAGAATCTTCATTTCGCAGAATAGGTTTAATATTCCCAAATTCTGCCCAGCTTAGGTTCATTGTTTGACCCTCATTCTCTAGTTTTATCCTGTCCCAGATATACATACTCATCAACTGTTTCGAATCTATGGTTATCAATAATGATAACAGTTTCTCCTGGATTTATAATTTCTGTCTTGTTCATATTGGCAATACGTTTTGATGTTATAATTCTTAAATTCTAAGCTTACTACGGAACCACTCGTTTTCAACGAAACCCTGCGATCAGGCAAAACCAATAGTTTCACCGGAATGTCTTCCATTCTGTTCTTTCGCTTTATACTAATGGCAGACATTCCGGTGGAACTATTGGTTTTGCCTGATCGCAGGGTTTTGTTGAAAGCGAGTTATTCCGTAGTAAGCTTAGAATTTAAGAACTATATCTGTAATTGTCTGAGAATAGTTACCATCACTACTGATTAGGATTATATCATCTACAAAACGGGGATGATTAAAATAGGGTTCGTGTTTATTAGCAGTTTTGGTGAGACTGTGTCTTTGGCGGACTTCTCTTGTATCATGAATTTGGTCTATTTTCAGGTCCTCATCGATCTTCACCTGTCAGGTTGCATTATATTAGTTTCGTATATCTTGGGTTAATTCGTGCTCAGTCCAGACTTTCCAGAATAGATCCGATCTCGATGGAGCCACACCTTCGAGGTAATCAACAATTAGAACGTTGTACATCGTGATTTTTTCAATGAGACTTCAAATGGTTTGTGAATGATCTATTGTGCTGAACCCCTTTCGGAAACCCGCTTGCTCCACCAGTTTATAGAAGTTCAACTTATTTGATGTTAGATTTGTTGTGAATTTTTTAAGTAACCTATATGTGTGAAAACAGGGTGATGGGTCTCTAGTTTTCCAAGTTCTGCATTTTGCTACCCAAAATCCTCTTCTCACCAATACACTTGCTTAAAAGCAATAAAACTAATCTATTCAAGTTTTTCCACCCATTTTCAAAATTTCCTTTGTGATTTGGTCTTCTCCGGGAGTTTTTCTGATTTTCATGTGCTTCAATGCTAACAATATTTCGCCCTCATTAATTTCAAGCATTTCCTTCCTCTGAGCCAACATTGATGGTATGTTTTACTTTGTCATGGGCTTTCTCAGTTTGTGTTTCATACAGTTTGTGTTAAAGGTCTCTTTTAACATGTTGTATCTTGTAGGTATTACTACGACCTTTTTACATCTTTGATTAGAGTAGTTTTATATTGGCATTTTTCTTTGTTGTGTTTTCAATCATTTTTGGGCCATATACTCTCAAATCTGAATATGTTTAACAATAATCTTGTTTACCTTCTTATACTGTCATGTATTTCGACATGTGTTCCGTCTTCATTTTATAAGTTCAACTGTTTTCGGTCTTAGTTTGTTGTGCTTTTTACTTATATTTCACGCATGTATTTTTTTTGCTACTGGAATGCCCGATGTAATTTTTATTAGTTAGTTAGTTTAAGACTTTTCAGAAGATTTGTTCGGTTTAGTATTTCGCTCAATTGATGCGCTGTGGATACAAGTTCTTATTCTCCAGTAGTTTATTCCTTTTGTTGCAGATGTTTTTGGGGGTTGTTTCAACCAACCTATGCATAGTATTTATTTACGACGGATACATCTGTACAAAGAGTGTTAGCATTAGCAATTATATAATCTACGTCGTATGTGTCAGGAATCTATATAAATACAGTGTCGTTATTAACTACGAAATCAAAGATGGACCCATCCAAAATGAAGAAAACATTGCCAAAATTAAATCTATTGAACTAGTAGAATTGCTTTTCGCAGAAGAAACCATGATGTGAAAACAATTTTTATTGGTAAAGCTACTGAAGAAAACCGTCACTAAACAAGCAACAGAAAATAGAAAATCGTCTGCATCAGGCCCAACAACTACTTTCGCGTGCATAAATGAAGAAGTCTGAAGAACTGAAAGAATTTTGTGGTTGTTGCTGAATTTCTACGGCTCAACCATAACTTGTAGTTCTTGTGTAGCCAACCAGTAGGAGTTTGACTAAGGGCCGGTCTTTCCATATCCTAATAAACCTCTTAATAAGCTATTTGGCAAATAGTTTCCATGGAAACGATTGTATTAACAGGTTTTTAACAGGAGAATAAATTTATTAGGAGATGGAAATACCGGCCCTAAGAAGAACTGAATATTATGAAGCAGCCTCCTTAATAAGCTTGGAAATATTACACATTAGTTGGTGTTATTACATTCCTGCTTTTTAAAAGAAATTAATTTAAAAAAAACAACTAAAATAATTTCGACGGCATCAAGCTGCATTTAATATTATCAAATATTCCAAGGATTTATTTAAGGCAGTGATTGGAACATTACTTTTAAAAAGGAATTCACTACAATTACTAATTACTCAGTCAAAAAAGTAATGCATTACCATTACTAATTACTTTCTGTAGAAAGTAATTCATTACCATTATTAATTACCGAAAAAAGTAATGCATTACTTTAGGCATTACTTTGTCGCCATATAACGCTGTGGTATTCTAGCCACATCACCTGAAGAGTGATAAAAAGCTTGTACTGAATTAAAACCTGAATTAAACTGAAGATACTGACAGTAACATTCTTAGCACTGCTTCTTTCAAAATACTGTAACGAGATATGCGAATGACGGAATGACATCACCGCTTCGTCAGCGGTTCCCGATTGTTTGAGTGAATTCCATGTGTCAACAACAATGTATAAATAAATAGACTTGTATGCAGGAACTTTCCGAAAATTGCTTCTTTAAAAATGTTTGATCTCATGGCTATTTCTTCAGTCTTCTGTTAAATATAAAAGTATGTAATGGCAACAGTAATGCATTTTTTCATTACATTACTCAGTCAAAAAAGTAATGCATTCCCATTACTAATTACTTGGAGAAAAAAGTAATGCATTAAATTACCCATTACCGAAAAAAGTAATTTAATTACAGTAATGCATTACTTGTATTGCATTACTTCCAACCACTGACTTAAGGAAATATAATAATTGCCTGTTGGCCGATTTCCACAGAAAATCAAGAGTCAGAGTTTACTAGACTAAACGTCGGTGTAGTACAAAAGAGAATTTCAGATTATATAATGCTATCCGATTCAATATAAATCCTTGGAGAGGAAGTTGAATGAAGCGAGTTTGCAGTGGCCCGGAGCGATACCTTCGTATGCACAGCGTCTGTAACTCTTCATTCGTCCCGGAGTCATTCTTCTTGATCTCGAGAAGTCAAGAGTAATAAATTAGGCAAAGTTCGTTGAGTTCAGCAGGTTTACCTAGGGCGGTGTGTGCAGACAGAAGCCCCGCGTTGACTGTATTTCGCGCAATCAAACCGCATCGTTTACGCAAGACCAACGTTCATATTCTACGATTAAATTTTATGGGGAATTATAGACGTTCCCCATCGTTAGAAAAAATCATCTGGCACACGTAAATCATCAGTCAAGCGCGCGTGCCCCCGGTACGAATGATTTATTTACATATTTGTGTTTAATCCCTAAGTGTCTCATCGAGACGTCTCGGGATTGTTTCTCAAATGTATAATTCGAGAGACGCCCCACGTCATATAATAATAGTCTGGGAAATGGCAAGCTTGATAATTAATCACTGACGCGTTTTGGGTTTAATTTAAATTGGATATTTTTCTACCACAAAAGCTTTATACCATTCAGGCATAATATCAGACATTTAAATGCAAATTTATAACCCCCTTTCTGTCATTCCATGTCAAATAAAAAAATATATAATGAATTACGAAATCATCGTTAAAAGTTCATTACTACGTTAGGTGCCCCAGAATCAAAGCCTACTTCGATTTAATCTTGCTAATGTATTTTGCAAAATGGTGACAAATACAGAACAAAAAAACCGAAAAGCTTTCGCTCTTGATACATATTTTCATTATGGCATCTCTCAAACCTTTATGTGAGATCTAAAGAGGCCTATAAAATAACATTTTATCTTTATTACAGAGACGTCCGAAATTATTTTATATGTTTTGTGTTTCAATATTTTCTTTATACGACTGTTCGTTTCCTGTTATGTGGTTGTATTTGTTTGTTAGTGGTTTTTATTTCGAAAATAAATAGGATACTTAGTTTAATGTTTCAACATCAAATTAAGCTTTCAAAGTCCCTACTTTATTTCTGTTTATTTTCTAAAAAAATCTTGTTTAATATATGAACATTAAGAATTTAGTTTTAAAGGTGAAAACCAAAGGTGAAAGTACCACATGCGCTAAAATTATTCTGAATTTACAGATTACAGACTAAAATCAAAAATTAGCTTTAATTAAACCTTAATAACACAAATAATTGTGATACGTACTTAATAAACCAAGGAAAATTAGCGTGGAATTCACCTTTCGTAATTTCGAGTTGT
This sequence comes from Melanotus villosus, assembly GCA_963082815.1. Classification (NCBI taxonomy): domain Eukaryota; kingdom Metazoa; phylum Arthropoda; class Insecta; order Coleoptera; family Elateridae; genus Melanotus; species Melanotus villosus. Next base: position 43,101,727 of record OY720425.1, read on the forward strand.
TCTAAACAGATGCCCATTATCATCTATCTAACTAACTACTTTCTAATCCTTTGGGATTGAGAAATAATCCCGAAAAAAACGTGATAAAAATTTAAACCCTTACAAAAAGTAAATTAATATTTACAAGGGGTGTGGCTGTAATGATTAAGGGTTGTAAGTCAAAGGGAACAGAGGGACCGGTTGATGCAAAAAATTCTAAAATTTATGATGCTAATTTATTTGAATCCTCTGAGGTTCACTAAAGCCATAATACAAAGTAACCCAAAATATTCGCCTAGTTTTCTGCAAATGATCCAAATAAAGTTTTTCGTCGGGGCTATATCGGGATGTTTTCTGATTAAGATAGACAGGTCAATGGTTTTAACCTTGATTTATTTGGAGAAGCTGGAAAATAAGCCCAAGTATTAAAATAGCACATCGATATAAAAAGCAGGCCGTTATTTATTTTCGGATCTTATACACGTTACCCTTGTCAATAATTGATTATCCGCAAGATTATTTATTCAGATTACTGGTTGAATAAACCAATGTAATTTTTATAACCCTTAACATCACGAACGTAAGGGCTATAAATAAAGCTTGATACATGATTAACGTGATTAAATTTACCTTTAGATGCGTTTAGATTTTGAATACAATGGGCTTAATATTGTATTCGCTTTTGATAAGCTCCAAATTTGTCAGGGATTTGTTTTTGGGGTTTTTCTTTATAAATTAATTTTTTTTTGTATTAAACTATATTAAGTATTTAGTATACCTTACAAGTCAAATGATGGTAAAAAGTAGAAATATTTGATCGCATGCACTTCTAGCGAATACTTAAGAAACAACAATTCGTATTCTTCTCTCGTCTTTTCTGGTATGTTTTATTTATCAGTATAAGCAGGATTGCTTAAGTACCATATCTACTGCACTTCTAAAAGCTATACTTTTTGAGAGACGTCCAAGTTGTGTATAAAATATCATGTTCCAAATGGCAAGCTAAATTCATAGGTCAAACTACACATTTGTAATATTCTTTGTAGGTTATTTCTAGCATTTGTCTTGAGTTTTAGTTTAAAGAGTTAGATATTTAATATTTAATTTCAGATTAGTAAGTTTTTAAAATTCAGTAGTTAGTCCAAATTTCAATTTTAAAAATGAATATATTTTGTAAGAAATTACTGGGCATGTTAAACTAAAAAATGCAAAGTTCCTAAGAAATTAGTTTTGTGTTTCTGTCTTCAAGAAAAATAACAATCTTGTACAGCTGAATGTGGTTTAATTCTCATTATCAAGTTACCGATAGATTAAATATTCGAATTTTGCATACGTATTCGTTGAACAATTTACAGCCAGTTTGGCAAATTATGTAGGAAAGGAAACTTTAATACAAAATATTTTTTAAACGTTTGCTCTGGTAGGTTGTTTGGATTTCGTGATACTTCACCGCTAAACACGCAAGACTGAACTATAAACAGCGTAAAGTTTTCAAATTGAACCTTTAATTTTTGGTACTTTAATTTAACTGGTTTCAAACTTAATTGTTTAGGACCAAAGCCAAATCACGAATTTTGGGATTGGGTTTAAATAGAGACGTAGAACAAAAGTCCAAAAACCGAAACTGTTCTCTCTTAAATTAAGAAATTTGGCAACCTCACCAACATTTTGATTTACAGTCTTGAATTATTGAAAAAATAGATACATTTTCAAGTCTGACTGATGTTTTAAATTTTGGACCTGAATAGTTGTTATCTGAACTGCGAATCAAATCGAAATTAAAATTAAAAATCCTGCCTTCTAATCTTACAATCAAAGAACGTTTCTACTTCAAGTTTACATTCAAGCTTCGCACATTTACTTTCAAGTTTTAATTGGAATTTTTGAATTGTTCTTTGAGTTAAAATATCGATATTAGATTGTATTATGTCTTAAGATCTTTTCATAATACATTAAACAAAAATCTACATGTTATTCATTTTCCTTAATTTATTTCAATGTGCCGAAGCTCCTGAGGGCCTTCTTCAGAAATGTTATTTACACTTTTATTATCTACATCTAACACATCAAAGGTGTGCTTAAAGAAATATATTGACTTCTATTTCATTATGAGAAAACCTTCAATACTGAGAAGTAACACAAATAATAAAAGAAAGAAGGTCAAGAAATAACAGAACAGGTCGATTTTAGTGATTAAATTTATATCTGAAATAGATATCTAGTTTAAGTTTGAGTTCAAACAAATACGCTTTTAAGGTATATTTGAGATTGCTTTGCTCGCATATTTTTAAATTGGTGCTCTGAGATATCGAAAGTTTAACTATATCTGATTTTGAACTAGAAACCTCTATTCACAATTAGAATATAAAAAAAATAAAAGAATTTAAATTAACAGGTCTACAGAAAATACATTCAGAGTTAGAGAGTTTGAGATCAAAATCCAAAATTTATAAAGTTCAGATTCACCGCACAGAATTCCAAATATTAACTAGAATACTTGACATTGAAATTCTGGGGTTTTAAGATCGAACTTCAGATTCGAGTGTTCAATTTCAAAGATGCCCGGTCTCTCAGAAGGTAAAGAAGAAGAAAATAAAGGGCAGGAAAAAAATGTGGAAGAGAAAGTAGGAGAAAGAGCAGAAGAAAGAAAGGGAGAAGATGAACGTTAAACAGGCCAAGGTAAAGCAGAGAACAGAAGAGGAAGCATAAGAAATGACGATAGTAATAGAGAAGACAAAGCAAGAAGAAGGTACCAAAATAAGAAAACGAACTAGAAGAAAAAAAATTGAAGCTAATTCGACGGTTTCAAATATTTTCAATTTTTAACAGTAGCCCTTTGAAAGTAAAACTACTCTGGTTGTTGTTCATTTCCGATTTAAAAATTTAATCTTAAGAAATAAAGGCCATAAAAACGAAAATGTTGAGCTTATCTTTGAAAAATTTCTTCTTAGGTGACCAAGGTCCAGTATTTCGGTAGAGGCTTAAGCAGAAGCTCAGAATACTTAAGGTACCTTAGACTAAGTGTCTGCCTAAACCTATACAGGAATACTGGCGCGTGAAACAAAACGTAAAATCAAGTTGAGCTTAAGGCTTAAAGCTTAATGGAGGCATGGCTTAACCCCCATTTTAATTTACTTTTACTTACTTACAGTTCAAAGCATGGCTGAAGCTAAGTCCCTTCAAACAACTTAGACTGATGTGAGAAATGAAATAATTAGGGACAAACTTAAAGAAGAACCAGTAATAGCGACCATAGAAAAGCAACAGTTAAAATGGATAGGACATTTTATGGAGGATTGAGGGCGATAAACTGCCTAAGATAGTAATAGAAATGGGAATGGAAGGACGTAGATTAAGAGGAACGACAAGGAAATAGTGGGAAGAAAATATAAAGGACATAGTGCAAAGGAAATAGAAGACAATGGCGGACACGGAAAGGTTAGCAACACACAGAAAAGCATACAGAAAATGGATAGAAGACCCGACGACCTAGGGGCGTAAAGGGATGGAGAAACTCGATCAGTCAATCAATTACTTAGGCTGAGTTTCTGCCTGTATTGAAATATCGGATCTTAAACCCTAAGCCGACTTAAGCTAAGCTGCAGCTTAAACCGCTTTTGCCGAAATGGACATCCTTAATAGCTTATTTTTCAATAAAAACCAGAAACAAAATGGGTCACAATTTAAATATGTATTGACAGATATTCTGGAACCAACGACTACTCTAAGAAAATTCGTGTTTTTGATTCACTTTAAATATAGCAACTAATAAGATTTGCCAACCGAAGAGCATTAACTGTTTCATTGTTGTTTTAAATTAAATAATTTCTAACACAAAAAAAATCTTTTAAATTCGGTCGATTGGAAGTTCTACGTAATTAATGTAATTTTCCACCCGGGAAATATATATGACCGTTTATAAGTGAAAAACGTTTATCTCAATAAATTGCGCGTAAAATGTGTTGGTTTTAGATCTGATCGAGCTTAGAGACAATAATCGTTCGAACTGGAAAAACCTCAAAAGAATAAACGATAAAGATGTTTCTTACGTCGGAGCTCATTGTCTGCGAAGCACGCTGCACTCATTCGACGTGGTTTTTAATCCCACAAAACCGCAGACGAAAACTACCCTTTTATTTGGCCAGTTGTATAGTGCACGGTTAAATAAATGTGTGTTTTGTTTGCCGTTAATCCGCATCCGCAGTGCAGAGAAGTTTACAAATGGTTCGGCATTACTTCGCACGCACCGGCTTTACGAGTTACAATATGCGCCTGCCTCTTCACAAAGACGGGATATCAGTCATGGAACTCCATTTAATTGTTCTGGAAAATCTGCACCGCACCGAGACCCTTGGCATAAATGTTTTAAACACGGTCGTTACGGGACGGGCATTCATTGAAACTAAACACAAAGACACGTACACTTTCGAGAGACCTATATGGGTTTTAAATAAAATCGGCAGGATAATAGACAAAAGAGTAATGCATCAGTTGGACAACGGGAAGCTCGCGGTAAATCTATACAAATGTCAAAGAATGGGGGACCTGTCTCCCCATAAATCAATGAAAGTTTATATGAATTTATGGCTCGCAAGAAGTTGATAGTGGATTTTAAACTGTTATACTGCATTGCCCTGGCACTGATGATGACATACTGCACACCCCTGTTTCCATAGTTACACCTGAGCCCAATAACCAGGTGTGAGTAAATTACCGGGCAGACTTCAATAACCCGGTAATTGCATTGTACCCGGTAAACACTGTTGCTGACATTGCACTATCTCTATGCGATGTTGAACAATCGTGTGTAATTGAATTTCAGCTGGCGTACGTAAGCATTCGCGTTCTGTCTATTGCAAAAGGGTAAAGGTTTCTTATTTTCGTTGAAGGAAGCACATCCTTTTCGTTAAATTATTGCCGGAAAAAGCTTTACTATACTACTAAATTGGTCCAACTTCCATATTTCTGTTATTTTCACCTTAAGACCAGGCACTTTATCCTGTTTTTTATTTCCTCCTACTCGTTCAACTTCTTTTAGGACATTTATTTTAAGAAGCCTCCCTAAATTTAATTTGATATGGGATTTTGCTCGAACGATCGCAACGTAATAAATTAACTTATGAACAGAGAAAGTACTAAAAACTAACAGGACTACCTTTAAAACCCATTGGGTTTGCTTCTGAGATTTTATATTTCAATACAGATTTAAGTAAAATTTTAGTTTAAATCGATCTACCTATTTGCTTTGTTATCAGAAGTTAGGCAAGCAGGCCAATTTAAACTTAACGTAAAATACCTGAAATATGGTTAATTACTAATTATGTAAAGTCCTTTTCTGCAATGTGTTTACAAAAGAGGGATTTTAAAACATTTTATTTGAAAATGTCAAAGTATTAAACATATTGATGGATTTAAATAGTACAAGATACAAGCAAAATATCCGAATGGTTTGGAATGAAATATATTGATTCATGTAGAACAAGGTTTAATTCCGATGATTTAAAAATATTTCATATAATAACCCATATTTGCAAGTAGTAGAATATCTAGACAGGGATAGAAATCTGTAAGTCGATCGAAACCCTAGCGCGCTTCACCTAAACCCAAGTTTTAAGCTGGCTTAAGCTAAGCTTCTGCTAAAACCCCAAGGTGAAGATTCTTAACTAATCATCAAGAAGTTAAATAATATATTTCTGTGACTACACAGTGAAACTGCATAACTATAACACATCGTTCGATGAATAAGAGAGCATCTTCAATAGATTATTGTATTGAATACAAGTACAACTGGAAACTAACATACTTTAACTTTAAAACTTTTTTGATCGTAGTATAATTGTTCTTCTATTCTAGTATCTAGTAGTAGCGCGCCCTTTACAGAGCGTTGCCGTCTTCTCTCCATATGTCTGTAGTGTGCGTGTCAAGTGGCCTATAGGCATAAAGAACCCACAGCTTTAGGTGGACTCCGAATTACGGAAGTGCTTGGCACTTTTATTCCAGAGAAGACTTATTATTACTGTTATTAGGACCCTTTTTAGGACATAGGGATATGCTGGTGCATTAATGCATGAGGTATTACGGGTGCAATGCACAACCCGGCCCGACTCTGCGGGTTACGTGATTGGTGTATAGTGTAAGTGTGTGTATGTATAACATCCTGTTATTCTACCTCTTAGAACTGTAGTCGGAGGAGAGCGTCATTGACTTGTTGCTTAACGACGAATGGAAACTGCAGAAAAATCCTGCCCATCGGGAGATTCGAACCAAGGACTAACGCTCTACCACTGAGCCACCTTAGCTTCTCCAGAGATTACTTACTAGACAGAAACACCTCGATGGTTTGCCATTGCCTTCCGAGTTAAGCGGTTGGGTGTTTTCGGTGTATGTGTGTATGTGTGTGAGAATCGAACTCGGACTAATCATAATCTCAGTGGTCAGACGCACGCTGTATCAACAGAAGCAAGACCGCGACAGTATATTATAGGTTGTACATATTGTAATAAAGGTTTGGAGCTTTAGGTTAGAAAATAAACTGGCAATAATAAACAACAACAGTGATAACTTTCAGATTTGATGCCAGAAAGTCAAATTTTAAACTACAAAATATGTCTTTCAAAAATAAAACGCTAAGCAAACAGTCAAAAACAATAATTACTATTAGTTACTTGTACCGAAAGTGAATCTATGATACTTAAATTTTAAGCATGCTTTAAATTGAAAACGTCGTAGCAAGATATTGGTGATCAAGACATTTTTAGTTTAAACCAGGTGTAAAAATAATTAATTATTCAATTTCAAACTAGGAAAATTGAACATTAGAACGTGACATCGAAACAATTCCACTGATAAAGATTTCCAACGAAAACGTCTTAGATTTAGAGTTACCAGAAGATGGTAAAACCTATCTTAAGGCCAGATTTTTCAGTAAAAGGGCTTAAAGGAGATATTTTAGGATTTAAGTTTTACTGGGTATAGACTTCAGCGGACAACCTTGAAAAATTCTTTGCCGAGAAGGAGGAATGAAAATTAAGGCACGAAATTTTAAGAACCCTTGAAAATATTTAAGATTTCTGTTTGTATCATGGTCGTTGTTTTAGACGGGTTAGCAGCTGCTGTATTGATTTTTAACATTCACATAGTAGACATGGCTATTTACTAATTTTTACGACCTATAAAAAACGAACAGATCTGAATGTATTATCAGTTTTTGATTATGTCAAATTACCTATTCTAAAACCTAATATTTCAGTTGAGACTTGTCCTAAACTAGGGTTTTAGTAAGGTATTTTAGGGCTTAGTCTTTATGGCGTATGAACCTAAGTTGGCTTAAGCTAAATGTTTTCTAAAACCTGCACTGGAACCCAGGTCCTGACGGATACATGTAATTTAATAACCGAATTATAAGAAACCATAATAGGCACTGATCTTTCTTTAAGTTGCTATTAAATCTAAGAAATTAAATCTAAAATATTTAGCTTTGGTATTGCATTGATCTCTTTTCATTACTATTCTTCAGTTTTCAAAATAACACATTTCAAGAAAGAATAAATCGTTATTTATACGACCGAAGTTAAGGGATGAATACATACAGTCTGTAAAAATATATAAAAATAAGGGATTGCAGTGATTTTGGACGATTTATTATAAGAGAGAAATACAAGCATATCTTAAGTCGTAAAAGACTTAAGTAACTTAAGTATGGGCAAAGTTATATCTCACCCTTGTCTCGCTGGGGGTTGCGCAGGCTGCCCAATTTCTACACAGTCAAGTTATGAAAAGGCAGATCAAAGCATTTGACTTTTTTTTAGTTTTTCTTCTTCAATTTTAGTTCACTTAACTTATGTCCTGAATGAATGGATGACAATTAGAATTTTAGGAAATCCAGGGGAAAATAAGTGTCTGTTTTATAACATTCGAAACTCAGTCGTGGTCAAAGTTTAAATAAATTGAAGCGACTAAAATACGATTTTTGTTAAGTAGGGCACATAGCCAATGAGCTTAGCAGGAAGTCGATGTTGTAAATTTAATTTAAACAAACAAAACAGTATTACTAAAAGAGAACGTTCGAGATGATTAATCATGTAACTTTGTGATCAACCCTTTCATTTTTCTCTTGTTAAGATTTTTTGAGGAACCACTGATACGTGATTTACATCCCTGATTAATTAAACTTCACTGTCCTAAACGAATATCACTGAGAGACAAAGTACTGAAACTGAAAGTTACAACACTTAATTATTTGATCGGTTTTTATATCGTGCTTCATATCCTTTAACAGCGATGCTACGATTTTCACTCGCCCTTTAATGTTGTAGATACGATTTGCATTAGCCAATAGCTTCATTTTATAGAGATCCAAACTCCGATTGATAAATAGGAGATTAAAAAACTTTAAGGCCAACTTTGTATTTCTTCTTATTCAACGTTTAAGTAGATTTATTCTAAAATTTTCAATGAAACTACTCCAAGAAAAATAACATTGTCAAAAAATAACATATTTGTAGCAGTGGCAGTAGTCAGAAACTGATATTTAAATGTAAAGTGATGCTTAATGACGATGGCGATATCTTGCATGCTCTTTCTACATTACAAAAAGCACAGAAAAATTAATTAATAAAACATTAATTAAATATTAAATGGCCAATGAAACCACATCAACGACTGAATAAGTACGATAAACAAATATTAAAATAAGTTTTGAGTCCTTTTCTTGCTTCTTTTTACGCTTCATTAAATTCGTTTACCCCAGATTTCTATAGAATGTATTTAAAGATCAGACAGAACGTAACTTATAGAATGGTTGAACAATTGAACTTTAGTAAAAATAAATTACTGAACTAAGGTAAGAATAGTGTTATTGATAGATAAACTGAGAGAAATGCAGATTAACGCACAAGAAGGGTTCGTGTTTGAAATGTATGTAAGTACCAGGGGAACCTCCACCAATTTATTATGAAAAGCTTATGCTTAACATGTCTTGAAGATTAATCCAAAGGAATTAAGCAAACAGTAAGGATCTTGAATTTATGGGTTAGATTTACTATATGTTTTAATAAGCTTTAAATATGAAGGTGGTAGCAACGACATTTCTAATAATATTTCATGAAAATTTGTTTGCTTAAAATATAGTGCCTTTTAATTAGGTATTATGAAGGATTTCCTTCTGCATAATTAAAAGTTTTATAAAAATTGGTTTTTACTTTCTTTGCCTTCAATTTCTTAGTAGATTTCGAGACCAAATCCTAATTACTAGGCTTACCACACTGTTCCTCAAGTAACACCATTATAGATTCCTGGTGGCTTTTCAAAGCAAAGGACCAAGGTGACGTCACAAATAGTAATAAAACAAATCGAAGGTAAAAATTTTCATTCTACACACGTGATTGATTTTGTTATTTTGTGCAATTAATCTGAAGCTCTAATTTGTTTTTACGTTTACTTAAATTTTGAACAAAATTACTTGTTTCAGGGCAGATCTTCAATCTGGGTTAATGTAGCCAACCCGAAGTTTTTCATGACTGTGACATTGACAAAGGTTTCTACGAGGACAAACAAATCTAAAGTTTTAGGAGGACGGAAATTAAACTAGAAAGGGTTTACCCAAATAAAACAAAATAGTACGCTATTTAGTGTAAATTACAAAATGGAATGACTGAGGGGTTGCGGAAATGCCTTGACTTAAACATATTCTCTTAAGACTTTATGAAAGCTGATGCTTTTGCTCTAACTTTACGTCATATAAAATGAAACTTTCTGAATTAATGCATAATATTATTATTAGAAAATATTTTTCATGTGGGAATTCAAGTTGAAATAACGTGTGAATCTCGGAGACGTAACCAGGGTAAATGATATTAAAGGTAATGCGGTTATATTTGATTCACTTCGTGCATTTATGTTTCAGTATGCATATTAACTGATCAAGTAAGGTGTCAGTTCAAGCTAACAAACACCGTCTTAGTTGTTATTGTTTACAGAGTAAGCACTGCAGTTTACGCTTGGATTTAACTTACAGTTTACGTGACAGACGCTTATTAAATTACCTGTCCTGTGATTCTGTTTTACCTAATAGATTCAAGGAAAACTTCAAGGGAACTATTTGTTTACTTCAAACGAATTAAACACGTATTTTAAAGAATTCGTATTTTAGCATAACACAAACCATATCTGTTTGTTATGAAAACTTTTGCACTTTTCATTTTTAACCCATTTTGAATTTGTAAGGTTATTAAAAAAATTAAAATAACAAACTCAGTAATAATAAAACGATTCTGAAATAATATAAAGTTAAATTTAGAACACAGGTAAAATTGAGGTAGAAAACGTTCTGAATGGAATCCTTTGTTTTAGGTAAAACGTTTAAGAACTCCGCTGACGCAGTTTCAAAAGATATCAACGTAACCATATCTCGAGATATCGTTAGCCTAAAGTGCTCATTCTCATATTTTTGTGCTCCTAATTATTTGCAACCCACGCGTTTCTACACTTCTGGTTTTCAACGCAAAATACGCCTCCACGCGCTCCTAACCACTTTTCGTATTTTCAACAAATGCGAACCAAACAAAGCCTGAATAATACAAATTCTAAATCAGCTTTTCGTCTATTTTTGATTTCCTTACAGTATTTTTTTTAAATAAAACGAATTTTATTTAATTTTCCCTAATATCCCATTTGAGCATAAAATAAAGCAACCAAAAATTTGGAGCAACAAAAGAAGGCTTTTCCATACAAAAAAAGCTTTTTATTATTTAATACGTCGCAAGAGTTTTAAGATATCAATTTTTTAGTAGTTCGCATAGGATTCCATTTTAATTTGAAGGAAGATGTAATTTACGAGTGATGCAAATTTACATTTCTTGTAGACCCTTTTGTAGACCTTAGAGGGTTATTAGTGACAACGTGATTGATCGAACTGGTTCAGAACGATTTTACTCCGATTTCCAATTTGATTGAGTCACACCATGTGATTAGGAACGGCTCAAATTACAACATTTATTTTCAACTCTAAGGAATGAGATCGTCTTTAGTTGGCATTATTCAGATGTTCAGATGTAAGAGCACGGATTTTAGGAGTTTAAAAGAAATACCTGTATTTGACTTTTGCTTGATATGCTTTGATTTAATTTCTAAATTAGTTATTAGTTTAGTTCAAGTTTCAAAAAAACTAAACAAAGGGTTAACTATTATTGATTTTCACAGCAACGATTTCCAATGCTTGCATTTCTCCAACCTTTAACTTTAAAGGACAAATTAATGGCTTCTTTCCAGTGAGCAAAAATGTTTTCAGTGAGAAATTCCGAGAAATGTTTAAGAAAAAAATTGTCTATTTTTTACATTAATCTTTCTCAGCTTGACAATTAAGAACATCGTTTATTTGCAACTTACTTTAGGGCGCCGATTGTAATCGTTGTTTATTAAATGGTTTTTTCGCAGTGAACAAAAAGTATTTCTAGTGAGGACAATATAGTAACATAATTTTGTACCTTGAAGGAAGGAAATGTTTTACCACATTTTGTTCGTATATAATGGTTTTAGGAAAGGTATTTTATTAAATAATTTTTTCCCAGTGTTTAAAAGAGAGTTTTCGGTGAGAGAAAAAGTGTAAATAAAAAGTTGTTTTCTTCTTTATTATTACGTTATGTTTTCCCCTACTTTCACTTTAGCATTTGTTTAAATACAGAATAGAAGCTTCATTAAACAACATCTTTGTGAACAAAACAAAGTGTCCAGTGAGAAAAAGAGTGGCACATCCTGTGAAAAATTCTAAAGAACGGATTGTTCTACTGATGACTATTACTGTTACGTTTCTCCATGCCTGAAGTTTCTAATTCTTTAAATTAAATAAAATAGAGTAAAGTTTTCTTAAACATAAAAAACAAATCTTATTAAATGGTGTTTCCGTATTACGCAAGGTAGGGTTAAATGGCTTCTTCGGCGTGAACAAATATCATTTCCAGTGAGCAACACAGCAATAAAACCGACGAAAAATCCGAGAGAATTTTTGGTTTGGACACCACAGTTCAGAGTGCCAGGGTTTTGATAGAGCAAATGTATGCATGAACTTCACCGAAATAGAGCATCAACAAAATAATGCCAAAAACAGTTTTTCTATTTAATATGTGGAAAACCCGGTCATCAATCTGATCATAGAGAACAAGAAGAGGCTAAATTTGCAGACCAGATATGGGATCTAAGGCATGATTAATGTAATCCAAACTAACCTGGGCCAGGTAAATGCAGCCCAAATATAAGAATAACCAAAAGTTAGGAATTTATTTTGGACCAAAAGGAAAACGTAGCCGTGCAAATAATCAACAAGAATGTAGGAGTTTAAAGACAGAGGTTAGACGGAACTGTGTACATCGCTAAAAAGGTAAGGATAGCTTCTATGTCGCCAAAAATGGGGAAGAGAGCCAACGGATGGAAGAAACAGTGACGCATAAAAGTCAAGGAGTTTAGATAATGCGAGTAAGTGCATGTTTACCAGTGAAGCATTTCGGCAAAATATTGTGGCGAAGTGACTGGTTGGGTTATTGTTAGGAATTAATATAAATAAGTTACTTTAATAATTTAGGTAAAGTCTTTGACCAACGTCGCCACTTGGATATTGCTTGGGTTTTTACGACAGGTTTTTATTCAAAGTCAATTTCAACAGAAATTGGCCCCTTCTCTCAATATCTGTGTCTTATCTTATGCACGTGGAGAGTGCATAACTGTATTGAAGCACGTACGAGGTGTCAGGTTTCACCGTTCATTGTACTTCCATATACATGCATTAAAAGATCCAACCTTGACACGGCGCATGTGGCTTTGCAAGTGAATACCTTGATCGAATTACGTCATATCAGCCACGCGTGCATATATTTAATGCATTTCAAACTTTGTTTAATATTTTTATCATCGACTAGCATTATTATAGAGAAAATCGTGCATAATAATATTTATACTTTATGGCTCAGTGCCATAAAGTTGTTATGACAACGGAATAAACAAACGTTACGTAACAACCACATCAGTCGTTATAGTAACAAATACTGTTTTGTAACAAATACGTCATAATTTTATATACCTGAATAATTATTATTTTAGCAAAAAAACTAAATTAAATATCTTATACATAAATAATTATTGTAATGCTAGTCGACGATAAAATAGTATATGAAATTCGTTTATAATTCAGTATTATGGCATTCATGAAATTACCGCATTCACTGCGTTCATGCGATAATTTCATTCATGCCATAATACTGTACATTATAAACTAATTTCATAATATACTATTACATTCGCCTTTGTTACAATATTCTAACCAGAATAGGATCTAGCGGTATCATAAATCTTAATATGTTTATTAAAGAGATAAAAAATGCGGTAAATAACAGTACTACTTGGATAGAAGAAGCTAGATCTATCCCTTACTGGTAGAACAGCGATATCACAGTATAGATAGAAAACAGTAGTTCACTTAGCCGGAATTGTGTCGCTATATTACAGTGCGCATGTTCAACTCCCAGCTATGTGCGTGGTAAATTACGTGTCTAATACTGGTGTAAAATCACGTGGAAAGCGTTAACTTATTTTCATACGAATTTTCAATGTAACGAGTTATGTCAAACTCAAAATTCCCTCCTCTAAATTAGCTGATAAAATCCATTCCTGGCGTAGTGCGCAGTAGAAATTAGGGGACACGAACATCAAAGGTGCCGACACGAAGTGAACCTACTGTTTTCTATCTATACTGTGGCGATATTGAAGCATGCAAAAGGAAGCGTTTAAAGCTCAGAGGAAGATCTCAAAGATTATTGAAACATTTGAGCAGAGAAAACCTGACTGCTACAGATGTTATAAACGAGTGCGGCAATGTGAATAAGGAACTACGTAAGTTAATAAAGAGTTCGAAAAGAGGGCACTGGAAGGAATTATGTAGTAACTTGGAAGACGGCGTATGAGGGTATGGGGTCAGGCTAGAGATTTCAGTAAAGGTCATAGGCAAGCTACAGCTTCCTTACAATCCAACAACAAAAAGAAAACTGAAGTGGTGTAAATTTCCGATACGCAAAGTGAGAACGCTAAGGTGGGAGGATACCCAGACAGAAACACTACCACAATTTACGACAGAGGAGTTACAAAGGGCGGCTAAAACCCCGGCTCTGATAAGGCTATTAGAAATCTTTAATAGTTTATTAAAAGAGCTTTCCAATGTCACGGAAAGAAGCCAGGGTGGTATTCGCATGGAAGGGAAATTACAGGCGATAAAAATAGGGAAACAGATTAGGGTTGACCACGTGGTAAACACCATGATGGAGAGTAAGGAGGCTTGAAACACGATCCACAGCACCATTAGGAAGACTATGGCAAACAAAGAGAAGGAGGAAAGAGAGAAACAACGCCGGAACTACTGTAGGAAATTACATCTTAAAGCACTGATGTGGGTATGCTTGGTTTCTTCGCAGTGAGCAGATCTTGCGCAAATCTACAGTAAAGGTTGCCTGTTGTTTATTATTGGATTTACTTTCCTCTTTCGATCTATCATATAAATACTTTATTAAACCTTTAAAGTATTGTTATCTTATGAAAAAAGTCTAAAACTAGGGTTTTGGTTTTGGCTAGGGTTCTCCGTGCTTTCAATAAGCTGACCTCGTGCATTTAGGGTTGTAGGTTTACTAAATGACTTCTCCTCAGTGAGTAAAATGTAGCAAATGTTCAAAAAATTCGGAAGAAGGAATTATCTAGCCTTAGTTATTGTAGTTAGGCTCACCAACAGTTTTATCACTTTGAATCGTTAGATTCAGAAAAAACCTTTTATTAAGGCGATTCTTTCTAATTAGTAAAAAAAGCTTTCTGTGAGTAAAATAGTGTTTCAAATGAGTAAAGCAATAGTATATTTGGAAAAAGAACGGGTTATTGCCTTTAGGTTTCTTGACATTTTTAACGCTTTCATCAGTCTTTACAATAATTTGAGAAGAGGTTTTATTAAGTTAATTGTTGCTGCCGAATAAATAGTGATTTTCAGTAAGTAAAAGTTAGAAGAAACGAATCATCTATTTTTTATATAATTAAACTACGTTCCCGAATGTTTCCAATATCCTTAAACCTTAAACCCGAACAGCCAGTTTTATCAAATGGTTACTTTGCAGTGAGTAAGTAATGGAGTATTTCCAGTGAATAAAAGAGTGCCTATAGGCTAGTGAGTATACGAATTTTATATTTTGGGAAAAACTCTAAAGAAAGATTTGTCTAGCGTTGGTTATTGGTTATTAGTTTATCAATATTTTTAACACTTCGAATTCTTAAATTTAAAGAAATGGCTTCTTCAGGGTATTCATGCAGGGAGCAAGAATGGAAGAATGGAAAATTCGATTTCGGTTGCTGCAGTCGCGCTTTTTATTAACCTGAAAGTTAGGCAAGTCCTTTTATTAAAAAGCATTTTCTTATCACGTAAAAACATACTGGGAGTAAGTAAGAAAGAAGCTTATCTTGTGAAATTTTTTTAAGAAAATGACGTTTATTTTTATTAAATGCCTATTTTCTAGTGAGTAAGCGTTACTTCCAGTGAGTAAGAGAATGGCAGATCTTGCGAAGAAACTCTAATATTCGGAACCTCAAAAGTGATATCTTAGGAAAACGATAAAGGGTTACCTTCTTATATTATCATGTGAAATGTTAAAAACGGTTACTGAAATTAGCATAAAGATATGACAGTTTCAAGCAGCAAGTAAGTTATCTAAGTCACTGCTTCTTTTATAGAATTTTTCAGTGCTATTTCTTTTGAAATCCACCAAATTAGATTTATAAAATATAGAAGGAAAGTGTTAATATTGAAAATAAAGTTCTTTGAAGTACTTTTAATCCAGGTAAGAAAATTAATTGTGTAATTACTAATTAATAATTCAGTTTGAAAATTTTTGCTGTCTTCGTGATTGTTGGTACTTTTTTTTATCTCAGCAGTGATTTGTGTAGCTGTGGATAGTTTAGTCAGTCAAGCGAGAACGGCTTGAGTTTACAAGGATAACGAGCTTGGTATTCCGGTCGCGTTTTGGGAATCGGAGATCCCTGCGATACTCTCACTTTCCGATACGTCTTTTACGCATAGCGGGAACCGGAGGAATGCACTCGAAATGCACTAATGACACAGCTCTGGGGTTGCTGGTGGTGCGACAAGCAGTCGAGTGCGTAGGAAGCAGAAGGTCGATCACTAGCTGCCCTTCGAGCTCGAGCACGCGCTACATGTGGTATTATCCGGAACTGGATTAGCGGAATGACGGGAACTGGGACCCGGAAAAATGTAAATTGCCCAACATATTGCACTACAAGCAATTAATAAAGCTTTTTCCTGTTTAAGATGATTGCAAACCTTGTACACAGTACGAATGTAAAAAAAAATGTAACTTAGTCCTCTAGAAAAGCTAAAACTGTCACGGGCAGAACTAAATTAATTTATGCTGTACTAATTAAAGTACAGGCTTTTATAATCTTTATGGAAGTTAAAAGGGAGACAACGCGAAGTGGTATATGCGGCCCTTTTCCGGTTCGTAGAGACAAGGGAAAGTATCGTTCACTTTGCCTTTTCAGGATGTAATGAAATTCTGTCCGTCTTAAATTTTTTCTGACATAAGGGACAAGGGAAAAGTCACCGACAGCAATCTGAAGGGAATGATAAGCAACGTGTTAAAAAAACGCAAGTGCCGGAGATGGAACGTGAGTGTGTACCACGTTACTGTGATGCCACAGGAGAGTAAGGACCCCAAAATTCGATGCTAAGATGATTCTGGTATTCAGTAGAGTGGCATTTACTTGACAGGATTTGTTGTTCTACATGATCGTAACTTGAGTTTGCCTTTCAGCAGTAAATCCATATAAAATCAGAGACTTGTAAGTTTACAGCGTTGATCAACAACCTTTGATTGAAGGGTTACTTCTATTTTTATCAAAAATATGATGATATTGTAGTAAGCGTCGCGGAGGATAAATTAGATTTTTTTGTCGGTTATAAACCAGAATTTTGCGTTCCAGGCAATATTGTCGATTGGCAGTTGCTTTTTGATTTCATTTATTTGCATTTATAATGATGATCCCCAATAATCAAATTTCTAGAAAAACCTCATCCAATGAATTTACAAAATGAAACGTGCAACCTTTTCAGGTTTGCATTGATAGTTTCATGAAATGCTTTTTGTAGAATGTACGATAAAAAGGTTTTCAGCACAATTAAATAACAGTAAATCTCATACACTAAAATGAACATGAAAATTTTAAATTATTGCTCAATAGAACAAGCAAAATTCCATACTACAAAAGGTTTATCTGCATTGTTCTGAGCCAATGGAGCTGGCATTCGAAAGGGTTACTCGTATTGATGTTGCCGACAGCGGCTAATCCTACCCGGATTATGCAAACTCTCGAAGTCCTACATGTTAACAGGGTGTTAAATAATAAATTTCCTTCAACTACTTCGACGTATTACATAATTTAATTGTTGTAACAATTACTAATCTCTTGACTTCTTTTCTAAGCAACACCCTAAGTAAAAAATTCGCGAATTCGAGTCAGAAAAAGTTGGATAGGAAAAGCTTTGCAGTTTGAATTCTTATAAAACCTGTGAAGGTTTAAACTTCTTTATTTAAGTATCAAATTGCAATAAATTAATTTTTTTTAAGCTTAGTTGTTAAAGGATTTGTTTATGCATGTTATAAATGTATTAATAAAGGAGCAGGACTTGAATTAATAAGCAGAAACAACTGAAGTTTTTCTACCGTTCCGAATTATAAATTTTTATTGGTGCCAGGGAGTTTAATATTTATGAGTTGCCTTTGGCTTAAACAGTAGTTGGCCTGGTTTCAAATAAATCGACCCAATTTAAATATAAAGCTAATAAAACTGGAAGTTAATTTAAAATGATGTAGCTTTAGATAGGATGTTTACTATTTGTTACGTAATATGCAATTTTTCTCTTGCACTTATTAAATATCTATAAAATACAAGCGCGAATTTTATGTATTTCGTAGTTTCGTAGTAAAGCAAAGTGTTAGCAATGTAAATAAAAATAAATAAAATATAACAGTTTCTAAAGGTTTTTTTTGTACCAAGTTTATTGGTCAAGCTAGCTTTGAAAACACTGCTCTTTGGAGCCAAGCTTCAAACGAAATCACTTGAAACGTTTGCTATATGAGGAGACTATGTGTGTATATTAGAAAGAATCTAGAACCTACAAGGTCTACTTCAACCAACGAAATATCGTAAATACCCAGATCCTTCAAATCCTTCATAATACTTAGTGTTGTAGTAAATCTAGGAAAAGGAGGCAAGCAGTAACTTCCCAAAGGAAATAACAAGGAAGAAACGACTAACTATCCACCTAAACGTTCGTAACAGATACAATAAACACATTTTAGGACCGTCTGTATCGTTCCGTGAAATGTAAATACGGATTAGTTGTGTTCGTTGGTATAGTTAGATGTCATCCGAATACACATGTCATGTACCAAGTCCCTTTGGAGCTCGAATATTGAGGGTGGATGGTAGATCGTTTATTGAAATGGAACTGGCCACGTGTACCTAGGGAATCCCCTTCAATTACAATCAACGCGGTTTAGGAACTAAACGGAATAGTGAAACCAAGTGGAAGTAGTAATATAGACAATGAGAGGAATAAACATGGGGTGTTTCCGTGAAATAAAGCCAAAGCAAGCAAGTTAAACGAACGTGAAACGTACGCCTTATTTTGTGTATAAAACGGCGCGGCGGGACGAAGAAGGAAATTTTCGGTAATTTGCATATTTCTATTAACAAGTACCGTATTTTTTTAGAGGCAGTAAGAAACCGCCAGTTTTAAGGTTTCCCAGTGGAATATGTCTTGTAACCTTTCCACCTTGTTAACGCGACGCGACCAGATTTAACCGACATATTAATTGAGCGGTTCCGAGCATACTTAACACCAGCAGGGAAGATACACGTATAGTGTGGAGAGTATGTACACACCCATTTCTAATTTGATTAAGAGGATCATCAATTCTGATCACGTAGAACTTTCTGATGCGGTTCTTAGGCGTACAACAAGCACACACACACACTCACAAACACACACCCTCTGTTTATGCCTAGAGCGCGGGTTATTAAATTAGATTCGCTCATAATTTCCAAGAAAGTCTTTAGAACCGACGACACCTGCCGCAAAGTGAAACATAAAGTACTTTAGCGAACAAATGGTACTTTGTCGGGAAACAATTAAGTAAGTGCCTAATTTGTTATGCGGCCACAGAAGTGCTTTATTAAGTTGGTAGGGTTCGTTGGCGGCTGAAATGGCAAGGGAAAAAAATAAACTTTCTTGAACGTCATCTTACTTCTTTCTGAAATGTGTCAGTCTTCGAGGTAAATATTTTTATGCCACTGGGAACATCTAAATATAACTTACGGTAGAAAATGCAAAAGGAAATGCGTCACCCGAAATAATGTCAGGACAGATGCTTGACAAAGAAATATTCTTGCAAAGAACGTTATTTAATCCAAAGTCACTTCATCTATTTTCATTATTCCTACTCATAAAAAACTCATTTTTAATTAGCCTCATGAATAATTCGTTCAATGAGGGTATCGATGAATAACAAATTGGTAAAAGACGAAAATAGTGGTACCAACAACTCCTTTGATATCAAGTTTCAGTTACACGAATATAGAAATGTTTTATAAATTTTAGGATGCTCAAAGGGGTTAATAAATCCCTACCTTTCTTCACAGTTTGAGGAGAACATGTTTTAAGTCATGTTTAAAATATACACCAAATTTTTGAAAGTGAATTAAATAAATGAAAAACCCAAAGATTCCCTTAAAAGATTTAGAAAATTGTAGAGAAAATAAAAAATCCTTGGAGAAACTTCATAAATAAGAAAAAATAAGGAAGCGTCTGAAAAATAGCTATAGTTTAGAAAATTACTGACCAAGTACTGGGTGCTATAACTGTAAAGCCATACAACATTTTAAAAGATTATCAAAAGAAGGAATTATAGAAGCGCTTAAAAAATTCTTGAAATTGAATGAAACGTCTTATAAACCCACGGACTCCCTTAAAACATTCTAAAGAAACTAAGAAATCCTTGAAAAAATGTAGGAAATAAGGTATTTAGAGAGATTTCCTAAAAAGCTTAAGATATTTAGGAAATTCTTGAAATTGAATGAAAACCTTGCAAGTCCAAGTGCTTTCTTAAAAAGTTAATAAGCTTCTGGACGAACTAAAAATCCTTAAAAAATGCAAAAAATTATTGAAATTTGAACTTCATAGTAAAAACTTTGGTTTTCGAGTGTAAAGTTTAGATTTAAAAATAAAATAACTATAATTGAGAAGTTCCTTATTTGGCAGAGTTTTTTAAATTCTCTTTTTGCAGTTACTTTATTTTAAAATCAAACATTTTTTACGCCAGTATACCAATCAAAAATCGGCCAATAAAATCGAAAACATCGGTCCAAACATTAAAATATTAAATTCTTTAAAGCGTTGATGTGCACTAATTTAAAATATCTCCAACAACACTCAAACAGGTCGAAGAATGAATTAAAAAAATACGTTATACCATATTTAGATAAAGTTGTAGTTATAGTTTTTCAATTTTAAGAACAAGGACTTGTAGAGACATTTCTCTTCGAATTTGAAGTAACAATTTTTACTTTTTAGAATGCTAAATGTGGGAAAAAAATTACTCAGTTCTAAAATCAAATTTAGAAACGTTCTTCTTCACTTTACTTAAGGTAAAAGATATTGAAAAAACAGCTAAGTGGTTTGATTTTATTTGACGACGAAATAAAATTTTTCAGGTTGAAAGCAAACGAAAACTAAGTTAAAAATTCAATCAAAATATCTAAACTTTGTAATTAAATTTTAGCAAACACTTTTTGAACATTGAGAGTAACACTAAGATGGCTTCCAAAGTGTGTGGCTACTTTGAACGAACTTCTTTTAATTAACAGATCAAAATCTTGACCAAAAAGAAACTATTTTTTTTGAGTGTGAATTAATTCTTAACTTCAAAATCCTAGTTGTCTGAATAGTTTGCTTCTATTTGACAACAAAGTCAAGGATTTCAAGTTGAAAGCACTAAAAAAACTTCGTCAAAACTTTATGCGAAAGATCGAAATTTTGAGATTTTAGTTTTAATTGTTAATATCGGGATTAAAATTTATAATTTAAATAGCTTTTAAAGTTGTTGGCTATTTTAATTGAATATCTATAACAAATCAGAACCGTGGCCAAAAAGAACTTAACTTCTCCGAATGTGAATTAATCCTGAACCTCAAATTCGTAATTATTTGAATTTTAATAAATAATGTGGAAGTAGTATGTAGAAGATTGGTTTTAGAAACAGTAAATTTATATCTTGTAACTTAATAACAAATAAAAGAAAATTGCTCAGCAACTAAGAAAGGGCTTAAAATATTTAGGAAATTCTTCTAATTAAATACCACACACTTTACAAACCCAAACACTTTCTTAGTAAGTTACGAAAATTCCAGAGAAAGCAAGATTTCCTTGGAAACCTTACAAGAAGCTAAAGAAAAATAAGAAAATGTCTAAAAAGTGGTGGAAATTTATAAAACTATTATTTAAAAGATTATCCAAATTTGGAAAATTTCAAGAGAAGAATCATCGCGCAACTGACGTTTTGGGGAGAAATCTTAGAGCACATAAAATATGTTGAGGAAATTTTTGAAATTGAATGAAGCTCCTAATTTGGAAAATTTCAAGAGAAGAATCATCGCGCAACTGACGTTTTGGGGAGAAATCTTAGAGCACATAAAATATGTTGAGGAAATTTTTGAAATTGAATGAAGCTCATTACAAAGTACAAGTAATTTCTTAAAAAGTTAAGACACTAAAATATTCTAGAAAACCTTACATGTTCACAGCAAATTAAGGGAAGATCTGAATAATAATATTAATTTAGAAAATTATTGATGGCTTACGCTTTACTATAGTAAGAAAGGCATAAAGCAGTTCAAAAGATTATTGAAATTTGGGAAATTCCAAGAGAAAAACTGCTGAGCGCTTAAGAAAACTCCGGGTTTTGGAGAGAATTCGTAAATGGCTTAAAATATTTAAGAAATTCTCGAAATTGAATGAAACACCTCACAAACCCAAGTAATTTCTAAACAGTTAAGAAACAAAAAAATTCTAGGAAACATTAGAAGCACAACATATTAAGGAAAGGCTTGAAAATAGTAAAAAATTATATATTGACCGAATACGCTTTGCTAGAGTAAGAAACGGAAAAATTTGGGAAATTCGAAGAGATAAATTCTTGAGCAACTAAGAAATTCCAAGCTTTACAGAGAATTTCCTTGACACTGAATGAAACCTTACAAACCTAAAGACATTCTTAAACAACATCCAGAGAAACTAATAAATTCTTGGAAATAGTAGAAGCTCGCAAAAATTAGGGAAAAGTTTGAAAATGGCGAAGTTTATTGACAAAACTCTGGATGCCATTATAACAAGAAAAGCATAAAATATTGTTTAAGGTTTAAGGAATACTCGTCGAGCAACCCAGAGTGCTTGGGGAGAATTCCCATTAGTTTGAGTTGTTTTCAAGCTTATAAAATCTTAAAAATAAAAAACGGCAACTACAAAGTATATTTACACAATATCAGTTAAGAAGTTTAGTACCTGATTTTGAGAACATTTAAATTTTAAATTCGTTTTTAAATATATTTTTATTAAGTTGTTGTAGTACTTTTATTATATGAAATTTGTGACAACCCTGGCAAAAGAAAGTTCCTCAAATTTTATTTACTCATACGAAAATATTTTGTTTTTCTGTTTGATATTGCGAATTTCCAAATCCTAAATTTTTTTATTATTTTTTCAATATTTTTCAATTATTAAGAAATCGGTGAAAAAATCAATGAATGATATAGATCCTCGAAAGGCATATTCAGGGGGAAACGAAAGGATCACGGAAATTTCAAAAATCATTAACAAATTATGTAAAAGTGAAAAGTTTAATTAGGCAATTCGAAATTTTTTCGAAAATCTTGAATCCTGGAAAATTTGTAAAATACAAATAATTTCTATAAAGACTTTTTGGGTTGATTTTATAAAGTGTCAAGCATCAACGAGGAGACCTGGGGCGTCCTGCAGGTGTTTCTCGAGAACGTGATCCGAGACGCCGTCATATACACCGAACACGCCAAGCGGAAGACCGTCATCGCCATGGACGTCGTTTACGTCCTGAAACATCATGGCCGCACCCTATACGGTTTCAGAGGTTAAAGAGGATGATATCTGCGGGGAGGGGTTGAGCGAAAAAAAATATTATTAAAAATTTCTGATGATCAGAAATGTTTTTAGAAAACTTAAATACAAAAATTTACAGAAGTTGCAATTTAGCAACCTTCATTAAGGCATTGAAAATGAGCTTGGGTAACTTCCAAGTCTGACATGTAATTTACAAAATCTGAAAAATTTACAAGGAATAGAAATAAAGAAAAGTTTTAAACATTTTCACACTTTTATTAAATTGCAAAAGATAGAAAAGTAAGTACAAAAGTATAAAATAATCGTATACAAATCATTGTCAAAACTGCACAACTTATTAGTTTAATTACGGTAATACTAGGCCATATAGTGAATAATAGTAATTTGCGATACTAGATAGTAACGTTATGAAGCATTTTACATTACGAGAGAAAAGTTTGAAAGAACGAGCGAGCGACGAAGGAGCGAGTTCTTTTAATTCTCGAGTAATGTAACCAGCAAATAACGTTACGTGTGCCATAACACGGTGTATATCATCCTATAATATTGTTTTCAAAAAATAAAAAATTATTTTCAATGACAGTTCAATGACAATTCATAAAGTGTAACGTAAATCTGTCATATTGTACTGTTATTAAGGTTTACAGCACTAGTGCTGTTAAAGGTATCTTAACATAACTCGTTGCTAAGGAGTTATTAGCATGATAACGTTATAGGATGATATAAAATACACTTAAATCTAAAACATATAAAATGATACAATGATGTAAACAAAAACATCACTCAATGTAAAAACAATCTATTTTCTTAACATTTCGACAAGCATAACAGCATGACGTGAAATGACCAACCGTCTGTGCACAACGTGCGGACACGTTAAGGTTGCCTTTTTTTTCTGCGACATGATAAACGACATAGTGAAATAAAATAAACTTAAAGCTAAATAGCTATTAATAATACAAGTGCGAAAACACACGCTTAAAGTTCGAGGTTGTTGCTATGGAACGAGACGAAGTCGAGTTGCATTTACAACCGAGATACTTTAAGCGTTTTCGCAAGAGTGTTAAGGCTGATTTATAGTTCCGTAACCATACAACATAACATAAACATAACAAAATAAAATATAGTACTGCAGTATTACCATTTATAGATCCATAAACATAACCGTTATACATAATCGTTTACATATGAATTGGTTCAATTTTAATTTTTAACATAAACATGTGAAATTATACAGATCAAGTAAGCAGAATTATGTTTACATGAATGAAAGTGGAAAAATAAAAAACCAGTTGATTCTCTAAATCAATTTATAAATCTTGTTTAAATGCTCTTTTCATTCGCTTATGAACTTTTGCATTGTTATAATAATATCTATACAACACTACTACTGTTATAGCAGCTCCTACTTCTTCGTGTGACATCTTGGTAAATTTGACAGGTTACGGATCTATGAAAGGGTAAGCTTAAATTCTACGTTATGTTAACTTATATGTTTATGTTATGTTGTATGTTTACGGAACTATAAATCAGCCTTTATTCAAAAATTTTTTTGTTGGTCAACTACTATGTTGGTCATGAGCATATCTAAAGCTGCTTGCGAGAACGTTTATTCAAATTTCTGCCATTGGCGTAATATAGACAATAAATTATTGTTGCTATTGCATATGTGTTTTAAATGCCTTTTAAAACACGTTGTTATGGGAAACATGTTTTAAAATGCTACGTGTTTTAAATTGCTGTTTATAATCTAGGATGTAGTAGATATTAAAAAGGTGACTTAAAATGTCACGAACAAAAAAACATAAAATGATACAAACAAAAACATCACTCAATACAAAAAAGACAAGCAAGTTTCTTTTCGACAAGCATGGCAATATAAGTGAAATTACCAATTGTCTGTGTGAATCGTGGGGACACCGCTAAGGCCACCGTATTATTTTTTTGCGGAATGACTTTTTTTTGCCATCGTTTTCATCATCCGAGGAAGGAGACTCTACTGTAGTATTAAACAATTTGCAGGGACGTTGCATCGCCGTAGCGGCATCCAAACAACGATCCACACGGACAAATTCGATTTGAGAATATGCGAAGCTTTCAAGTGACATGTCCAGCGAGATGCCCGATTAGTCCAGTCAAATGGTAATTTTACTTTGCATTTTGGGTAGGCAGCGATTTCTTTTTATCGGTGTGTAGAGGGGTCAGTGGTGAGTTTAAGTCAACTTTTTTACCTAGCATTAATAATAAAAAAGTTATAAGCCGGAAAAGACAAAAAGTTAAGGGCGTACAACTTTTTTATTATTAATAACCCTTCTTTTCAAGATGGCGGCCGAATGGAGGGGGTTACCAGCCCGAAAACCCTGACTTAAGCTCACCACTGACCCCTCTACACCCCGTCAAAAATCGCTGCCTACCCAAAATGCCAAGTTTGCCTTTTTATTTCGACCATTTGATTATACGTCTTCTTCTTCTTCTTCCTGAACCCATATTAATCCACTCCTGGACATAGGTCTCTCCCAGCCCTTTGCATTCTTCTCTGCTTTGTGCTTTATGGAACCAATGTTTTCCCGCTGTTTGTTTGATGTCGTCTATCCACCTGCGTTTTGGTCTTCCCACACCTCTCTTCGTCTCTCTTTGTCGCCAGTGGGTGATTTTTGCTGTCCATTTATTCCTATTTTGTCTCGCTACATGACAAACCCAGCGCCACTTGGATTCCGCTATTCGTTTAATGATATCTATTGTCTTGGTTTTCCTTCTGATATCTTCGTTTTTTATTTTGTCTCTCAGTGATATTCCAAGCATCGTCCCTTCCATTGCTCTCTGCGACATTCTAAGTTTGTTTGCGTTGTGTATAGTAATGGCCATTGTTTCTAAACCATCCGTAGTTACTGGCAAGATACATGTTTCGTAAACTTTAAGTTTTAAGTTAATTGGAATATCTTTGTTTTTAAAACGTGTCCGAGGTTTTCAACGGCTGCCCATGAGTTTTATTCGTCTTGTTAGTTCTTTGGCTTGATTTTCGTTTCCTAACGTTATAGTGTGTCCGAGATAAATTTATTCGTTAACTTTTTCGATATCACAGTTGTCTATTTTTATTTGTATGTCGCTCTGACTCAAAAATTTTGTTTTGTTCAGATTCATTTTAAGACGAATTTTATTTGATGCTTCGTTTAGTTCTTGAAGCATTTCTTGAAGTTCTTTTGGATCACTGGAAAACAGAGCAATGTCATCTGCAAATCGTAGGTTGCTTAGGTATGAGCCATCAACTTTAAGACCTTTGTGGTCCTATGTCAGTTTTTTAAAAACATCTTCCAGCGCCAAGGTAAACAGTTTTGGTGAAATTGTGTCTCCTTGACGCACGCCTCGCTGTATGGGAATTTTGTTTGTTTTGGTTTCTTCGCCTATTTTTACCTGCAGTGATGCGTCGTATATATTCTTTATAATTGTGGAATATCTTCCGTCAATTCTAGCGTTGTCCATGCCTAGCAGGAATGACTCAGTTGCAATCGAGTCAAATGCTTTATGAAAGTCTACGAATGCTATATGTAACTGTAGATTGTATTCGGTGCATTTTTCTATTACCGTGCGTATTGTTTGTAGGTGGTCAACCGTGCTAACACCTTTTCGAAAACCGGCTTGCTCCATGGGTTGGCATGAAGTCAAATTTCCCTTCAAGACTATTACTAATAATTCTTGTAAATACTTTATATTGATTATACTAGTCCAGTCAAATGGTAATTCAATTTACATTTTGGGTAGGCAGCGATGTATGGGGGTCAGTGGTAAGTCTAAATCAGGATTTTGGGGGTGGTAATCCCCTCCATTCGGCCGCCATCTTGAAAAGAAGGGTTAATTACTTTTTCGGCTGTAGCTCTGTAGCTGTGAGCCTTACAAAAAGTTTGTACAAGGCTTTTTTGTAGAGAATCGCATTATCTACAACTTTTATTAATATAACCCCACTCCTCCATTCGGCCGCCATCTTGAAAAGAAGGGTTAATTAGCCTTTCGGCTATATCTCTGTAGTCGTGAGTCTTACAAAAAGTTTATTTGAAATTTTTTTGTAGAGAATCACATCTCTAAAATTTCTATTAATAACTTTTTTTACGTAGCATTAATAATAAAAAAGTTATAAGCCCTTAAGTTTTTGTCTTTTCTGGCTTATAACTTTTTTATTAAATGCTATGTAAAAAAGTTATTAACAAAAATTGCACATACAAGGATTCTCTACAAAATAGATTTACACTAATTTTTTGTAAGATTCCCGACTACAGAGATATAGCCCAAAAACCAATTAACCCATCTTTTCAAAATCGCGACCGAATGGAGGGGGTTACCACCCCGAAAACCCTGATTTCGGCTCATCGCTGGCCCCTCTACGCACCGATAAAATAAAATAACTGCCTACCCAAATCGGCAATTTCCGACATTTCCGTTCACGGTTAGTTCTTACATATATTTCTTATGCGGACGAAGACTGAGGCCTAACGATTTAAAATATAGGTAGCCGTCGCTTCGCAGGCGGATAATAATATGTGTTATACATTAGTAATGCTTTATACTCGTATAGATATGCAAAATTTGTATTGTAATAATTAACAATAAATTGTATGTTATAATTAAATAAGTAAATTACTTTTGCTCTTTCCTAAGAAGGGTTTTGGGAGCCT
Source organism: Melanotus villosus (assembly GCA_963082815.1). Classification (NCBI taxonomy): domain Eukaryota; kingdom Metazoa; phylum Arthropoda; class Insecta; order Coleoptera; family Elateridae; genus Melanotus; species Melanotus villosus. Next base: position 43,129,615 of record OY720425.1, read on the forward strand.
CGAGCCCTTTAGCCCCTATGGAGCAGCCGCCACTGCCGTCAACCCATACGCGTTAGTAAGCAGAAAGCGGAAATAATGTTGGCGGCTTTTTATACGAAAATTGGTAGTTTAATGATTTGTAGAGTAATTAACAACCACTAAAATTCCATACAAAAATATTGTGAATTCCTAAGTGACTGACTAAAGCAATTGGCTATTTTTAGATGCCGAATGCTGCCGAAGCCCGAAGCAATGTTTCATCGGAGGCGATCTGTTAATATACCGCGGCCGATTTCTTGATAAATGGGCCTTTGAAAAGTCCTCGCTGTAGCGCCCCTTTGCATTGCAGACCCAAAACCAGCTTGTACTATAAGCGCTGGTTCATCCTCTTTCCAACAAGCTAAAAATCACACCTATACCTTCCATAAAGTATGCGATGTAACAGCATCGAACGCATTGGCGTGTAAACATCGTTTTAACCCCCGTACTGTCGCTTTTTCGAATCTTACATTTTCTACACCTCTCTTAAAAGTTTGCAATTAACGCAATCTTCAAAATGACACCACAAACATGCACCTAGCAGTCGTAGAACTGTCACAATATGCAAAACAGTGCGAAATTTCCAAGCGTCACACAAATCTTGATTCGGACCCCCGTCTACCGTCACACTTCCAATTTGTTAAACATTTTCAATGTTAAAAATTATAAAATGCCCGAAAGAACAGCGTATTCCATTAATTCATATTTTGTGGAGTAACCTCATGAACTTTTAACAGAAATGTTCAACACATTTTTAATACGCTAAATAATAAGATTCGATTTTTAATTCACTTAGCTTTAAATAAAAATGCCTTCCAGTGACAGTGTTTACATTGAACAAAAAACATAACAACCTTATTTGCTTACTGTTTAAATATAATACTAAACATGTCAATGATTTAATTATTATTATATTAATTGTTGCTATTATATCACTATGTGACGGTGATATAATTATATTACACAATTTTTTCTTTCGTTACTGATACAAAATTTATCCACTTCATCATATTTCTACATTTATTATTTTCTGCCAATTTAAATTAAAAACAAATCTGTGGTTATATATTAGGCAAATTTCATTTTAAAAAGGAAGCCTACAAACATTTCGAAAAAATAATTTCTTATACGTTTTTCTCTATACCTTCATTTAAACAAGATGCATACTTTACTTTCTTTGGCTTGGAACACAATACAAACATGATACAGGTTTGTAAAGTTAAATGTGACAACGATGTATAAAATTGTTTGTGAAGTATTGAGAAGCAGGTAGCCTGAAGCAGCGTGAATTATGTTTGTTTTTGGTAAATATTGCATAAGCAACCTATCATTCAAGCACAATTACGAAAATTCTCATAAGGTTAAGTCTCTTCCCCTTATGCTACCTCGACAAACAACTTCTGAATTCGACATTTCCCTTTGGGCAAAGATAACATAGAACTAGTACAGAGAAGCTACCCTGCGAGAAGAATAATCTATCGGTACTTCGACACAGGATGTTAAAAACTGTTTTCTGCAGAAGAGGCAAAATGAACTTACAGCTACTGCAGACCAGACATCTACGACCATCTACACACGAAATCAACTTATGGAAACACCTTTGAAGGAACAGAAGTAATTGATAGAGAAGATCCAACGGCTACATAGTAACACGAAAAGGTTATGGAATCATAAAACAACCCCAGGGAGCCTTCCATCACAACAACAATTATTTCACAAGTCGCCTACAGACCAAAACTACATTATGTTTTACGAACAAGCGAACAAGAAGCTAGAACCTACAAAATATATCGGTGACTAGAAAAAAAGTTAGGACAAACATTAGCAACCTCTTGCCAAACCGAAGAATAATGGAATCCAAAACCAATAACAACCCCTCTGGCCTAGATATTCTGATACAAAGACAAAGCATCAAACTGCAACTACTAAACAAAATTTTAACTACAGAAATGAAGGCGAGCTTGGAATCCGAAATAATTTAGTAACACTTCATACCACCAGCAAGTTGGAATAAATTCCATAAAGTACGACTTGAAACGGTCATTGGTGATACTACGTTGACATTTGAAGAATTATCTACAGTATTGTTGTAAATAGCATGTTTAAATTCAAGACCACTAACGTTAAATGATTATAAAGGCATTTGATACCATTACTTAAAAAAAAAAAGAAACCCCAGATGAAATTACGAAACCTAAAGAATTAATTCTAGGTTCCTCTTGGCCATACCTTTCACCTTTTTGCAATTTTACAATATAGTGTTATGTCACTCATATTTTTTTAATAAAATCCACATGTTTAGGCTCAACAGCAATTTGTTGAAAAATTATTAGATTTGCAAAATCTTATATTTTTGGAATATCATTGAAATGGTTGCAGTAAATCAGTCTTCATTAGAATTTTAAGAAATTAAACTCGAATTTAAAATTAGAAGTTTCGCTGAGTTAAAATTAGTTCAATTTAATGCACTTTAAGTATTCCTATTTTATACGAACCACTGCTGGTTTTAAAATCTTTTAGTGAATTTCCAAAGCTCATACATTAATGTTTTTGCTGATTTAATTAAGGTAGACAAATTTCAGATTATTTTTGCAACAGAGATGCTTAGTCTCTTAGTAAAACGAATCTCTTGTAAGAGTTTAAGGTACATCTCGGTTGCTTGCATAGTTTTGGAAGCTCAAATATTAAAATTAAAAATTGGTAAAATTCGGAGAAAAAGTTTACTTCGATATTTACGTTGCTAAAATAAGTACTTAATGCTTGTATGTACTTTACATGGATGAATAAACGTCCATTCCTCCGTGTAACCTACATTTTAAAACCGTTTTAACATTTATTGTTTCAACTAAAATGATGTTATTTCTCTGTACGAAATGGTGCATTTCAAAATGTATTAAGAAACTAAAAATTGCATTCATAAATTTTAATATTTCCCATCCAGAGGGTTTACAATTTACACAAAACAACCAACAAGAAACGAAATTCCCGGAAATTCTATTTCGTACAAATTAAGTAACATTTCCCTTGAAATGCTCAATTTAACAGACTTTGTAGAAACAACAAAGAATTCCATCTTATAAGAAATGCCTTAGAGCCAGAAATGAATTTTGCAGAACTGACATTTCGACAGTGCAAAATATATAGAGCATTTCATTTTAGAGGGCAAAGTACATACCGGAACGTCAAGATGTTCTAAAAGTGATTGTTTTGCCAAGTTACATTTGTCAAGTCGTATTTCACGGATTTCAATTATGCACAAAGCCGTGTCGAATGGTAGATACTTGGTACCGGTGGGAATAACACAGTCGATAGTCCGGGATATCGAAGGTGCTTAGAGTGCTATAAACTCACATCATACATAATCTAATTAATTATTTATCCATTTACAGATGCTTCGCGTTATACAACACGTTTACTTTTGCAAATACAATAAACAAAAAATGGCAAAGCAAGCTGAACATAATTTACGTACTCCTACACACATAAGAGAATTTTTTCGACTATATAACATTCAAAACGTTTTCCTCTACATATTTATACCAGCACAATATTCAATGTAACAGCAGTGTTGGTTAAAACTTGTCAGCTACATGAGTGAATTCAGAACGCGAACTTCACATTCGTTACGTTAAAAAAATGGTAAAAGGCTTTCAAAGGCTGTACTGCTATTTTCTTCCTGTCATATTTTTCATAGGGAAAAAAATCTCAAGCGAGAGAAATTCCAATCGAACAGAGGCTTAAAGAGGCGCACAAATGGAATCTATATATTACCAAACCAAAGGCACCGCAATAAATATTGACAAAGGATTTATTCAGACATGAGCATATAGTCAATAACAGCCAGAGGTTTTAGTAAACCAATCCGCAAAATATTATATTAGGCTTACGTAACTTCGATTCTTGTGCTTTACAGAAATTTTTAGGAAAGTTCAAGCGTGAAATTTACGAACACTTAAAGAAGACCTTGAACAAAATTCAATTTAAAAAACCTCAACTTCTTCGAATTAGACTGCACTTTTTCAGTTTTTTCATTTTAATTTAAATTTTGATTGCTTGAGCAAAAATAAAAACTACCAGAAAAATGGCTTTAAAGGGAAACTATCGACCCTTCTCCTACACAGGTAGGAGAAAATTGGTTTAAAAAAATCAGTATAAAGCACTATGGCGGCTATAAACAGCCACAAATCTCGAGCGGTTATATGCAAGACAGATTTAGTATAATAGGTTATAGCAATAATCACCAATATCATTAACTGTTTAACAACAGTTCATATTATTGGTTGCTAGTTTCATTCATAGTTTGCTGAGTTCTGGGCTTATGGGTACCAAGGTTCTCTACACGCAGCAGACTAAACGTGGCCAAAAGTTGTCTCGTTCTATCAGGCAGCCACAGTAAGATACAAAAATATTAACAATCCCAAAAAGCACAAATAAAATCATTTATGGAAAAACTATATACGCAAAGGCTTCAAATGAAAAAATAAAAAAGCTCATATAATCGACATAAATCTAACAATTTATAGCCAGTTAGCTCAAGTTGAGATACTTATGTGTTAAATTCTAAGAACTGGATAAAAAAAAACAATTTTCCGGTTTTCGAACATTGTATTTGACAGGCTTGCTTGGAAGGTTTTCTAAAAGTAAATTTAAAAGATCAGTGTATACAATCGTTTAAATAGAGATCTGAACTTGACAAGCCGAAAAATAAGACACATTTTTGATTTTAATTTCTTTGTCCGCTTTGTTGATAACTGCTTTAAATATGAAAATAAAGTTTTATCCTCCCAAAGTATATTTTCTAATCCAAAATTTTGCTCCTAAATTTAATTTTTACGTTTGTAATAAAAACTATGTGAAAATGTATAAAATTAGAAATTAGAATACAATCATCGAACAAATGCTGCTCTATGTTTGTTGTAATAAAACTTTATAAGAAGTTGCCTAACTTGGAAATAGATTTAATTGAATAAATTAATTATTTGTAGAAACTAAAAAAAACAATTTCCGTACTATCTACTCTTTGAAAGGATTCGAAATATCTAAGGTTTTAAAAAAAAATTAAATAATAACTACGGCATATTGGAAACAATTTCAATCAATAAATCAGATTAATTCCAAAACCAAAACAAATAGATCAGATTTGTTTACGTAGAATAAATTTCCCATTGTTTATCGGCAATATCCATAGTCGCCGCAACTTCCAAACTCAAATGTAGGGGCAGGAAATTAATAGAAAGTTTTTATGAAATTCGGATAAGTGATCAGAGCTTCAGACGTGAGTTCCCATAAGCCTTAAGCTTTGGCCATAAGTGGAAGAAGAACCTTTAAATAGCATACAATTTACAAAGCCATCGCCAGTGCTTAAGTTTAGAACGCATAATAAAAAAGCTTTATTTAAAAATTTGGATTTAAGTAGATACTTAACCTTCGAATTAAATTAACAATGTTTATTTAAACCCAAAACTTCAGCATAATTCCCAATCGATTTACGTGCATAACTTATATTTGACAAATTTCCAGTTTGGAGTGAAAATTCCAGGTCTCAATTTTGAATCTAGATCAACTTTATGTCAGAGATTTGAAGATCATTTTAAAACTCGGTTTTACATGACTGAAGTTCCTCGATAGTTTTCCAAATTCTTTTGCAATCCGTTAGTTTTTAGAATCTTTTATATTATCTTTTTATTGTTTTCTCCTTACTTTCAAAAGAGGCTTTCGTACAGTTTTCTATATTTTTTGCTAATGCTTTTGGTGAAGCATTATAAGCTTTTACAAATTGGAGTAACTTTATACACCAATTACGTATGTTAAAACAGTTAGGAGTTTTTATCCCTTAAAATTGGTAGCTCTCACTAGGATTGGCTACGTCACTGCATGTTACGAAGCCACCCGGCATATCCGCTTGGCGAACTGTCTTGAACCAACAACCGCAACAGCAACACACCAATTTTCCAGTAAAGTAAGTCAAGTTTGTGTTGGTCTACGTTTACATACAATTTCTGTTCTTTTATAATTAAGCTGTAATCAATATACACAGTTTCTAAAGTTTTAGTATACGTCTATTCACCTAATTACGTGCATTTATTTATGTGTTTCCGGCGCCTCATATGAGCTTTAATCTAGCACCTCACAGAGCCGGTCAGCGTTTACAAAAATACATAATCCCCAACAACGTAAATATAAAGCTAGTAAAATTTAATTTCGGCATAGGAGTTGTTGATTTTCTTTATTGTCTTTGAATGTTTTTCAATTCAGTTTAATTTGAATTGAACATAAAAGTGAGAATTTAACAATCAAAATTTTGTGGAGATTATTAAAATTTTATGTTTTTTTAAAGGAAAAATTGATTCGGTTTCTCTATTAAATTATGTTCTTCATTACCTTGAACTAAAGCGACTTCTCTAAAGTTTTTACAATAATTCTTAAGACAGAATTTGGTATTCAAAATCGGAATCTACTTCCAAGTTGAAGATGGGAATTTAATTACTAACTTTAAGAACCAGTCACGGGCTTATTTAACTACAACTATACCGGGTGATGCACGTAAGGCGCGCCCCTAAACAACTGGAATAGGCAACCCAACTTACAATTTCATAAATAATCTTGATCTATTTTAATCCTCGTATGGTGGGTTGCATTTGAAGCTTTTAAGGGGCGCGTCTTACGTGAATCACCAGGTATTTATTACAAGTTGTTATTATTTAATCCTTTAAGTTTAGATTATCTAATTAATTTTAAATCCACAAACCACATTTTTTTGTTAAAAGCTTTTAAAGTTTTGATTATTTCGGATATTGTAAATTCAAAAGCTGCCAATTAATTTTAAATCCAAAACTTGTGTATTTTGAAAACAAATTAATCAATACTATACAAAAAGAGCGATACTTAGGAGGATGGAAATCATAGAAAAAGGTATGAGCTTTTGTTAAAACAGAAAACATAGAAATTAAATTGTAAAGTATTCATTGCTTTGGGAAAATACTTAAAGTAGAGAAACGTTTTATTACACTTTGATGATTTAAAAAATCTCACAAGCACAAGTTTTGAAATAACTAATTATTGTCTTTGTAAATTTGGACATTTATAGAAAACTCAAAAGAATATTTACAACCTTCAACATTTTCAAATGAAGCTACAGGGAGAATAATAATAGCTGACCGTGCCGCCGCCTCCTTGAATAATGAACATAGTAAAAATGTGCCGCTTCATATGTATGTAAGCATGGACTGAACCTACATTCTGTCTATTTTGACATTTTGGTAGGCGTACTTGTCTGTATTAAACACGAAACTATCAATGCTAGTCTTGAAAAAGACTGATGTAGAAGATTACGAAGGCTTTTACACGCGAAAAGGCGAAAAATTAAACTTGCAAGGCAAACGCCAAAATCCGAAACATGTGCGAAGCTAATATCACACTGAACCCCAAAACGCCTATAGCAAAAGTAAAGATTCGCAATACCTGCCTTGGAAAGTAGCTTTTTTCGGTCAACCTTTTCTTTAATTTCAGTTGCATGGCGATTCCGCAATACGAACAATATTCAGTTTAGAACTTTTTTTTTAATCTGAAAGAATATTCATGATTCGATGTAAACCCAGAATATTCTTATTAGAGTATACATTATCCTTTGAAAAGAAACGAGGAATTTCTAATATTAATTTTACTGTGAATTAAGTTATTTTAGGAAGATACCTTTGGAATTAAATTTTTTAAAAATTTGCTTTTTCTTCTAAATTAAGACGTAACATATTTCTCAAAAACAGGTTTAAATTTCCTTTGGCAAGATTTTTTTTCCAAAACTTCGGAAGCCTTTATGGATTCCCTACAAAAATAAGAGAGTTCTTCTTCTCGGCGGTGCAAAGTAGCAGCACTCGGGCGCTAGGCCCATTGTGCATCCGCCGCAAATTAAAGGATGCCTTCGTACAGACTGACGCCTAGTCCGAAGGTCAGAATTTTGTCCATGGAAGCGCTCCGTCTGTCGTCGGGCTCTAAGAGTCTGGCTCCAAGTAGTCGATGTCTCAAGAGGAGTAGTCGGGCGCACCGTAAAAGTAGATGCAGAATCTGCAAGTTGGGCCCTCAGAGAGGCCCATCAGATGCAGGTGCGTTTTAAAGAATCCATGACCTATAAGGACCCTGTGACTATCCTGATGAGCTTCCTGCTGAATCTAAGAAGATGTTCGGACCTGGTTTTTGAAGGTCTGTGGATAAATAGCATCACTTGTCTTAACCCAGGACACGAAGCCCAGATTTTTATATTAGGCGATTTTAATGTTCCTAGCTTCAATGATCCCTATGCTTCATATGCTAAATTCAAACTAGTTAGTAATATGATTAATTTCCTAAATATCTCTCAGTATAATACGGTTACTAATTCTAATGAAAGACTTCTCGATTTAGTTCTGTCTAATATTAAGTGTCTAGTAACCCGGGATAATGTACCATTGTTGAAGGAAGACATCCACCATCCCGCATTAAATATAAATATACAGACCAACATTCCTCGTTGTTGTAATTTTTCCATAACTAATTCTTATAAAATATATAACTTTAAAAAAGCTGATTTCCCTAATCTCTATGAGGTACTTTTTAATACCGATTGGACATTTTTGCTTGATTTTACCGAAGTAAATTCTGCTTGTCAAGAGTTTTACAATCTCCTATATTCATTATTTGATCGTTACGTTCCTTGTCGAAACACTAGGTCACATCATTATCCAAAATGGTATACCAACGAAATAATTAAAAACATTAAACTTAAACAAATTTATTTTCAAAGATTTAAAAGAAATAGGTCCCAAGCGGCGTCTGATGATTTTCGTCGTTTGCGTTCTCTGATTAAAGCACAGATTTCTACAGCTTACAAGAATTATCTGAATACCATCGAACAATCTATTGGTATCGATTCTAAACAATTTTGGTCATTTATCCAATCTAAAAAAGGTACCACTCGTATACCTGCTCAAATGCATGCAGACAATAATTGTTTGAATACAGCTGATGCAATCGTCAACGCGTTCGCTGACTATTTTAAAAGCGTTTATTTACCTTCATCTGCCTCAAGTTACGATACTGGAAATATCTCTGATATTTTCGACATGGTCTCATCCGTTGACATTTCTAATGTTTCTGAGGAAGAAGTTTTAAAATCTACCCTCAAACTAAAAAATAAGCTAACCGCTGGTTCAGATCAAATACCTAGTTTCTTTATCAAAGATTGTGCTCGAGTATTGGTTAAACCATTGACTATTATATTTAATATTTCTTTAAAAACAAGCACATTCCCAGATATTTGGAAAACAGCCCGTGTTTGCCCTGTTCATAAATCTGGCGATCCAAGTCTGATAACGAACTATCGACCCATCAGCATTTTATCTAATTTTGCGAAGATTTTTGAAATGACCCTTCACTATCGTATTTATCCTCAAATTCAACATCATATTTCAGATTACCAGCATGGCTTTATGAAAAACCGCTCCACGGCTTCTAACCTAGTCCATTTTACCCAATATCTTTCAGAGGCGCTTGATTCACAAAAACAGGTCGATGTTATATATACAGACTTTTCTAAAGCCTTCGACAAAATTGATCATACTATTCTAATTGAAAAATTGAATGCATTTGGGTTTAGCAAATCTTTACTATCGTTCTTTTCGTCATATCTGAACAATCGAATACAGTTTGTTACATACAACAATTACAACTCTAATTCTTTTATAGTGACCTCTGGGGTTCCACAAGGATCCAATTTGGGTCCTTTGTTATTTGTACTTTTTATCAATGACTTACCAGATAACATCATGTGTAATAAGCTACTTTTCGCTGATGATTTAAAAATCTTTTCCATTATGATGACTGTAAAAATCTGCAGTTACAGATGAATGCTGTACATGATTGGTGCTGTTCTAATAATCTTCTGCTTAACGTTTCTAAATGTAAAGTAATGACATACTCACGTAGAAATAATCCTTTTATATATCCCTATCAATGCGCGTCCAATATGCTGGATCGTTTCAGTTCCACAAAGGATTTGGGAGTTAAGTTTGATAGTAAACTAAGTTTCACAGAGCATATTGACACTATTAGCAAGTCAGCTATGAAAATGTTGGGGTTCGTTATTCGCAACAGCAAAGAATTTACTAATACTCATACACTTACTTTACTGTACTTAACGTTCGTTCGTCCTAAATTGGAATATTGCACCCTTGTGTGGTCTCCCTATTACGAATATCAAAAGCAGTGTGTAGAATCTGTTCAAAGAAGGTATCTTAAGTATCTTTCTTTCCGAATTGATGGTGTTTATCCTGATATTGGGATTGATCATAATCTCTTGTTATCTAGATTCCAGTTTCAATCCCTCGAATCCAGAAGAATACTTACTGGACTTACATTTCTTTTCAAACTAGTTAATAATGAAATAGATAGCATAGATCTTCTTTCTCAAATTCAATTTCATGTACCTAGAGTTTCTTCCAGAAATGAAATGTTGTTCTATTGTCCTACAGCGCGCACTAACATACTGTTGAAATCACCAATATATGCCATGTGCCGAAATTTTAAAGAAATTTCACACTTAGTTGATATAAATCACTCCTCGCTGAAGCAATTAAAGCAACTGATATTACAATTTTGATTATTTATTAATTTTAAGCAGTACATTATGTATACGGTCTTACAAGTTAAGTTTAATTATTTATACGTGTTGTTTTTGTTTTTGTTTTAGTTACAATTTATAAACATCTTGTTTTAGTTAAAATCTATAAACATTATTTTATCTTATTTTCTTATGTGTAATTAGATATAGGTATTTCTTGTCCTGTAATTGGATCTATCTGTTGGGCAAATATATATTATTATTATTATTATTATTATTTGGGTTTCTCACATTTTGTTTTGTGGTGTAGTGATCATGTGACGGATCTTGATCAAGTCACATGTTCATTATATTTATTACTGCTGCAGGAACTTTCTAACTATTGCCGTTGTTTTAAGGATAACTGCCTTCTGAATGTTTGTATGAGTGTGTGGGTGGATTATTATTATTATTATTATTATTATTATTATTATTATTATTATTATTTTATTTGGGTTTCTCACATTTTGTTTTGTGGTGTAGTGATCATGTGACGGATCTTGATCAAGTCACATGTTCATTATATTTATTACTGCTGCAGGAACTTTCTAACTATTGCCGTTGTTTTAAGGATAACTGCCTTCTGAATGTTTGTATGAGTGTGTGGGTGGATGTCTAAGGTGTTGAGGTGATCAATGAAATATTTTGTGGTTATTCCTGTGACAGACATGATGATTGGTACTATTTTTACTGATTCTTGTTTCCAGAGCTCTTTGAGTTCGATGGCTAAGGGTAAATATTTTACAACTTTTTCTTGTTCTTTTTGTGTAACATTTGCGTCATTTGGTATTGCAATGTCTATAAGATAAGTTTTATTTTCTTTTTTATTAATTAGTGTGATGTCTGGTCTATTGCTTGCGATTGTTTTGTCAGTGTATAATGTTCTGTCCCAATATAGTTTATATTCTTCATTTTCGAGGATGTTTTCCGGTGTGTATTTGTAGTATGGTGTGCGCGTTAGTATGAGTTGATGTTTAAATGCAAGTTCTTGATGTATGATCTTGGCTGCTGTGTTGTGTCTGTCTGTATATTCGGTTCCGGCGAGTATTTTACATCCTCCCGTTATATGCTCGATTGTTTCTTTGTATTGATGACATTTTCTGCACATATCTGAGTCTATATTTTCTTTGAGTATGTGTTTTCGGTAGTTCCTTGTTGCTATTACCCCGTCTTGTATTGCTAAGGCAGAACCTTCTGTTTCTGGAAAGAGTTGTCCTATGGTAAGCCATTTGTATGACAGCTGTTTGTCTATTGTTGGATCTTGCATAATATTGTAGTGTTTACCATGTAGTATTTTTGTTGACCATATCTCTTTCTTTTGTTCTGTGGTTTGGGCGTGTGTTTCTTCTTGTATGTTTTCTTCTCTTAAATTAAGTGGTGTGTATTGCTTATCTATTTTGACAATGGCTTGGTGTAGTGATGTAGTTTTGTTGTGGAAGTAGTTTCTTAAATTTTTTATTTGTGAGGTATGTAATGCTTGAATGTCTATTAAGCCTCTACCGCCTTCCTTCCTATTAATTGTGATTCTTTGAGTACAAGAGTTTGGATGTGATTTACGGTGTTTTGTGAGATTGGTTCTGTTAAGTCTATTGATTTCTTCTAGATCTGTTTTCGACCATTTGACTATTCCAAATGAATATGTTAGTATTGGTATAGCGTATGTATTTATTGCCTTGAATATATTTTTAGAGTTCAGTTTAGATCTGAGTATGAGTGTAAGCCTGTGTTTATATTCACTTTTAAGTTGTTGTTTGATATAGTTATGGTTTATACCTGTATTCTGGTCGAATCCTAGGTATTTGTATATTTCTCCCGATTCCATATTTTTGAGAGTCTCGTTATTCAATGTTTCTGTTGTTTCTTGAGTGTTAAGTCGTCCTCTTTTTATGTGGAGCATTTTACATTTCTCGATACCAAATTCCATTTTTGTGTCTTTTGTGAATTCCTCTGTTATTATTATTATTATTATTATTATTATTATTATTATTATTATTATTATTATTATTATTATTATTATTATTATATATTATTATTATTATTAGTCGAACCCAATTGGTTGAGCCGAGCCTTTCCAGGGCCATGCGACATTCCTTGGCTAGGTTTGATTTGGTTTTAACAGAACTCAAAGTTTTGAGTGCTGCCTAACTATCCGAGCATATATAGGTATGCCTGTGTTGGTAGCCTCTGTCGAGCCTTTCCTGGACGCAGGCTAAGATTGCGAAAACCTCAATTTGAAAAATAGTGAGAAACTTTCCTAGTGCAAGAGACAACCTCATTCTAGGTTGGTCGCCATAAATAACAGCACCGGAGTCTGCATCTGTCTTCGATCCGTCTGTCCAACCACAGTAGATCAGAAGATGCGACGCGGTCCCTGAGCAATGCTGAACATTTATCCCTTGTAAGGATAGTTCTGTGCCAGAGTCACAGATAAACGCTGGAACAAGAACACAGTTGAATGGAGGCCAAGACAGGAGGCATAGAGAAGCAGAGGACGACCCCCAACGAGATGGACCGATGACATAAGACGCATCCGGACAAATTGGATTCAAGCGACACACAATAGGAATGAGTGGCAAAGTTTATGGGAGGCCTATGTCCTGCAGGGGACACAAACGGGCTGATTGATGATGATGAAGGATGGTCATCTCATAATTCCTGGTGAAAGAAATAAGAGAGTTTATTATATCTATGTTCTTATTCTGCATGATTTTTTTTCCTTGAACTAAAAAGAAAGATAATTATATTGATTCAATCTTACGGCGGTTTTATTACAATAAAAACAAACATAACCATCATCTAAGAAAAATTTAATAAACTCAATTTTACTTCAAATGTATATTTCTGTCTACATTCAGTATACAACAAAAACGAATGATTTTTTTACAACGGCTTATCGAAATGTATGACACTTGGGAATAAATAAAACTTGGTGAAATACGGCGGAAGACAGAAAAATATCACCTGACTGGTGACATATCTAAAAAAAATACTGAGACCGGAAGGGTAGCGTGTTTTATTACTCACTATTCAAGGATAATTATGGCTAATAAAATGTTTAGTAGTACATAAAACAGTGGAGATACTACGTATTCATTGGAACATTACTACCACGAGAAAATTAGAATTTTTTTAAGGTATGTTGTTCCACCTTCAGCAAAATTCTTAATCACCAACAAAATTAATCATCAGTTATTCATTAAAGCTTCAAGGTACCGCCTAAATATTGCAAATAAACAGTATCAAAAAGCTATTCAGATAAATGAAACTTGAACCTTCGAAAGCAACATAACTGTAACTGTAAACAAAGTTAAATGCAGAGCGGAGTTTAAGTGCATATGTGCATTTGCAAATGTATAAGATCGCCGATAACGGCGTACACTTAAAGTTAAGGCACGTGAAATTCAGCTGTACTAACTACCATCGAAGCATATTCAAACATTTTTAGAGTATCAGAACTTCCATATTGAAGAAGCACTCAAAACGATTTGCTACTTTCGTCCTTTCATCAGCCAAGTTCACATTTTAACAGCAATTGTAAACGCAGACTTTTCATGTTGAAACTCAACCTTTCGTTTAATTCTACGTTTTACTTTACAATTTCAAAATTCAGCCGGTTAAAACTGGAGCACAAGCAAACTTTGTCCTGATTTCCTTTTTTACTAGTTTTGCTCCGTATTTCGTGAAGGTTGAATTGATTTGATGGCAACATTCAAAACTTTCTATGCAAGTTGTGCTTTGCTAAGGTTTAGGAAGGAATTACACGAAGGTGAGAATTAAGGGACTTCAAAATAGTGTAGCGCTAACAAGATTACAAATATTTAAGCTTGGCAAGAAAATGGGGAGCTTAGATGAGCAGTGAACAGGATGTGGATTCATATAAGGTGTGTGTAACCACTTTGGCGGAGAAATTTAAACATATTGATTTTCTAGTAAATGCAATAAGCTTGAATACGAACAAAGTGATATACTACTAACAATTCAAGACGTTATTGATAAGTAGAGGTTTAACATTTTACTACTAAAGCAGGATTGTTATTCATTATTTTTAATTTGTTTAATAACCTAATCAAAATAACAAGAGATTGGAAGCCATAAGGATACCGAAACCCAGGAAGACCACAGAAGAGATGGACAGAGAGCTGGAAATCATCAACACGCTCGACGCCATACATCATATATGGTTGAACAAAAACAGGCAGCATGCCTGAAATAAAGGAAGCAGAAGAAGAATCTAATAAAGCATTCAATACACAAAAAATATATACTGAAATTAATAAAATGAAATAGCTGAATTAAAAAAATCTTGTTGTTAAAAGAAACATCCAAATGAAAATTAAATGAGGTTAACAGCAATCAAGATAAAAATTTATTGTGTGGTAAAAACCCGCACTTAATTAAAAAAAAAGACGTTTTTCAAAATATGAGAGAATTCTGTGAGAATCATTGATTACTTTACTACATATCTACATATAAGGTAATACTTGGGATTGGCGAAGATTTTCTGTAATCTCAGAAAATTCCATTGATTTCTTAGAAACATCTTAGAGAAGGTCTAGAAAGATTAAAGAAACTGCTGAAAAAAGTGGGAAAATTCCAAACAGATGTACAACACTTTCTAGATGTCTGTATGAGATAGAAAGCCTTGGAAAAAATCCTACACAATCAAAGACCAGGAAAGTTCAGTATATGAAATGCACGGAGAAACCCAAAAATCACCAAAAAAGTTCGAGATGTCCAAGCAAATGTTCCAAAATCTGCAAGACTCAAATTTGAAATTTTTTATCAATCTGCAGAAGAGATTTCCAAGAAACCCCAGAAAATCTTCAGAAATCAAAAATTCCAAAACCTGCTGGAACATTCAATGATTGTTAAATGTCGGAGATCGGTTTGGGAATTTAAAAATTATTAAAGAAGTTTGAAGAGTCACTTGTAGGGTGCTTTAAAATGCCCTCCCCAAGTCTCTCTCCTTGAAAATATTTAACTGTAAAAACCGATTATTAGTGAATATTAGAAAATGCCCCGAATTGCCTTGAAATATCCTCAAATTAAAGTCTAAAAAGATTCGAAAAATAAAGGACAGGCGGAATATCACCACAGATGATAAAGTACATAGGAGAGACAGGCAAGGAAAAGATGGCAGGACTAATGAACAATATATTAATAGCAAAAAGACTGGCAGATGGGCATAATAATACCGCTACAGAAAGAAAGGTGACAGTAGAGAGTGTAACAATTACAAAGTAATTACAATACTAAGTATAATAGGAAAGGTATAGGCAAGAATATGGGAAACAAGATTAAGGGAAAAATTGGAAGTTACAATAGAAGTCAGCCGATATGGTTTCAAAAGAGGATGGAGCGAAAAAGCAGTAAATGAGGGAAGTGAGGTGCACCTATGCTTTATACTTTATAGATCTGGAAAAGGCTCTTGATAGAATTAGGAGGGGGGATTTATGAAAAGTACTAGAAAACAGAGGAATGGAGCAACATCACAAAAAATTTAGCGAGAACAAGAAATGAGGAGCCAAGAGAATTTGAAACAACGGGAGGATTACGACAGACCCCGCTACTCATTGCAGTAATTATGGATGAGGTAGTTAAAGAAGGTAAAAAGAAGACAAAAAAATATGAAGTAGGAAGGAGATGGTGGTGGTGGCGATAGCAGGATCAGAAAGAGACCTGCAACACAACCTGAATATAGTCAAGGGGGAAGTGTAAAAAGTAGACATGAAAATTAAGAAAGAAAAACAAAGACCGTGATAATAGCAGCAGGAGGAGGAAGGCACAATATCGTAATAGAGAGAAAAGAAGTAAGGCAAGCAAGTGAACAAATTGAAATATTTGGGAACATATATCAACAGCAGCGTGAAGATAGCCGACGAAATAAAAGAAGCAACAGCCGCTGTGGGAGGAACTTTTAACGCTATAAAAAACATCTTTCTGGAAAAATGTGATGTTCACAGCTCTAGACCAGTACAAAAAGCACAAGAGCAGACCATCAAGCACAGAAATGAGGTCCTGAAAAAAACAGAAGGAAAAACAAGGCAAGACGGAATTAAAAACACACACAAATAAACGTAAAGATGGTAGAAGTTGTGATCCAAGAAAGCCAGCTAGGATGGCTAGTCATGCACATAGAACAAACAGTGTGGGAAGACCAAGGAAGACGTGGGCAGAAGTAAAGAAGAAAAGTAGCAGCGGAGCAGAAAGGACTAGAATGGAATACAGCGAGACAGAAAGTGCAAGATCGGAAAGATTGGAAAAAGTGCAAAAAACTCCAGTGAACGAGGGATGACAACCAGTCGACACCATGCCTTTCACGTAACGGTAGAAAGGCTCAGGATGATGTATGTATGTAAAATAAAGTTCTGCGTTTGAGATTCGACCGTAAGATCAAAACACTATCCTCCAAAAGCTCTATAAAGTGTTTAAGGCAAGCTTCAGAAAGTTGTGAAAAAATTCAGGAAGGGTTATTAAATGTTAAAGCGCTTGAAAAGCATTAGAAAATTGGAAACAAGAAACAAACGACAGGAGAAAATAATCAATTCAGGGTGGTATTTGGAAATTTTAAAACGATTGAGCAGATGTTTAGTACCAGAAAGGTTATGAAAAGCATAAAAAAAGTATTAAAAAGTTTCAGGAAAATAAGGAATCAAGTGGAAAATTTAGAAAAAGGCTTTCAAACCTTAAACCATATAAAAAAGTGAATGCTTTAGAAATCTTGAGAAACAATATTACGAAACTCCATTAAACGTCGTGAAAAGAAAGGGAAAAGGATATATTGGAAAAGTAATAGAAAAATTAAAAGGAGGGAAAGTAATAAAAGAAGACCCGTAGGAAATTTAAGCTGGGATTAGAAAATCTTTTAGACAACTTTAAAAAGGTTGAGAAAGCCGTATATAGTTGAAAAACTCTGCGAAAACTTTATGAAACTCCAAAGGAGAAGAAACTGCTAGAAAATTCGTAGAAAATTTAAGAAAAACCATTAGAAAACGAAGGCAATAGATATCTACGTTTTAAGCGGCCCCAGAAGCTTTAAGAAAGTTTTTGTAAAATTCAAAATAATGGAAGAGCACTGGGAAATTGTACAAAACTAAAAAAAATAATAATTTAGAAACTCTTAAAACCGCCAAAGACAAATGAAAAAGAGCTGCAAAGTTTTATAAAGCGTCGAAAAGTTCAAGATAAGCGTAAAACCTGGAAAAATTCATAGAAAATTTGCCAAAAGTGGAAAATAATAAGAAAGCCAAAAAATTCAAGAAATATTTCCAAAAATTTAAAATTATATCAAGAAATGAATTGTTTTAGGAAATTTGAAAAGTTTAAGAATGGAAATAATTAAAACGAGGGGCTATGAAAGCCTTAGGACATTCGAAATACAAAGAAAGAGCTTGGACACTCAAAACATTCCAGAAAAAATTTGAAAAATCTTAGAAAATGCCAGAGATAAACGTAAATATTAAAATCTATAATCTTGAATAAAGTGTTCCAGTTGTAGAATTGAAAATAAGAAAAAAGCTTGGCAAATATTACAAAGCTAAAAAGGAACTTAAAAACAACAAAAAAAAAAGAAAAAACGCTGATAAATATTACGAAAATTTACAATTGAATAAATAATGCCGGAGTGGCCGAGTGGTCAGGCTTTAGACTAGAGTGCAGACGGACTCGGGCCCTCGGGGTCAAACCCGAGTTGGATGCTCAACGGGTGGTCTACCCAGTTACTGAAAATAATTGGAAAGCAAAACACAATGGTGGAGTGGGGAAGGTTGTCGAAGACATGATGCTTAACACACCACTCCATTCGTACAGCGTGCGAAACAACCGAGGTATGAAAAGCGACTTAGGAAGCTTTAACCCACCATGTTGCCGGCCATGATCAGTTGCCGATACATTTACAATTGAATAAATAGCTAGTAGGAAAGCTTTATAAAACCTGAAAATATCTAGAAAAGAAGCTAGGACAGGGAAAAACTATGGACGTTTTAAATACTTTGGAGAAATCACATAAATCAGTGACAGAGTCGGAGACAATTCAGTAAAAAAATTAAAATCTAAATTCAAGAAAGTGTTCTGATAGTTTTACGAAGTTTTAAAGAAGATAAAATTGCTGGGAATCTTCCGTACGAAAAATTTAATTAATAATTGTTTAAAAATTTCAAATGAAAAAAAATTGGTTTATCGTATTGGGAGTTACCAGTAGTTAAAAATTAATTTATCATAGCATCATTTTTATCCATTCTATGTGCATTTTTAACTATAAATACGTGTGCGCTTTGTTGGCAATAATTAATAGCAAAAGGTACAAAAAAAGTTTTAAACTTCAACAAGCTGAAATTACCAGGTTGTGTCTATTATTTTACAAATATATTATTTCAAATGGATTTCATGTCATATCATACAAGTTAATACCGGTACATTTATGTAAAAATCCTATTATCGTCTGTAATAACCGTTCTTGCATATTTCATTTAATGAATTATTCGTTATTAAATTGAAATATTATCGGATGTTCAATTCAATTCAGAGGAATTCGCATATTGACATTAACATTTCATATACAATGAAACACCGTTTTAATATTAATAAAGTTAGCTGTTGTGGAAATTCCAATAATTAACTTTAAAGGCTTCCATTTATTATTTAAACCTGTGTAGTTACTGTTAAATTTCCTAAAACTGCTATATTGTGCTTTATATTTTATTTTATATAATGATATGATTGGTTTGTAGTGAGATATATGAAATACAATAAGCACGTAAGTGAAATTTACTCTGTCGCTACGTCTAAGCTGCAATCCTCCATTATCGATAGACTAATTGCAATAGTTTTTGCGCTGTCGATATAAACTACTACTATTTCTTCTTCTTCTTTTCTCTTTTACCCTCTTATACCTCCACAGCGTCGAGGGGACCGGGAGCACCGACCCGCAGGGTGCTCACCCATCCAAGTTCTGGCCAAGCAGACTCTTGTTTATCTCTCAATATTTCAGTATAAGCTGCCACTAAAAACTTAAATAATTTGTGAAACAACAATTTCATATTAAATTACTTCACCAAAACTATAACCAATAGTTACCCACGCTCAGGTTTCAAAATAAGGATTATGTCCCTAGGGTGGTAAGTTTACATTTACTTTCCCACCATCGTGATAACTAAATAAGTGGTAAAATCGACACATCTCCTTCAAATACTATCAGTACATAAAGCTTACAAAATTAATTAAATTACTAGCGGTTGTTTAATAAACCCTTATAAAGGCTATACTAAACATAAAGCTAAATCTAAATTATTAAAACGGAAAGATTTATAATAATTATAAGCAACAGACGTAAATAATACGCCCTCGTTCATTAACGATCGTTATACATAATTTTAAGTATATTTACAGGAAAAGACTGGTTGACATTTCAACTTCTGATAACAATAATCATTTATTCAAACGTGCAAAATTAGGAAAGTCCTACAAATTCTGATGTTAATAAAATATTCGAAGCCCGCAGTCTGTGGGCGTATTTGTATCAATGTTAGAAGATACGTAATTCTGAAGCAAATTCAAGATTAAAGATGGCAAAGCAAAATGTTATTTATCAAAAACCGAAATTAAATTTATGGAATGGATTCTCACGGGACCCTTTTCTATTTTTAGCACTTAAAAGTAAATGTCAGGTGTGAACCATGAATATAGAAAATACGGATTAACAAAATTTCACATCTGATACTTTGATATTTCCATTTTAGTCTGGCGCAAAGATCACATAAAAAGTCGGTATTTATGTGCGGATTATTTTTGGGGGTTTTGAAATTAAAAAAAACGGAAGAATCTAATGTTAGTGTTTGATTTAAAAGTGTATAATATAAATAAAAGTTTTAAAAGAGATCGCCGATTTTATGAAACAACAATAAAATATTAGTCATGGCCTTCCAAGAATCTTGGGTCGGAGATAAGGATCCCTTCGAGTTTGAGGGCTACAGAATTTTAAAAGGCAAACCAGGCAAGAAAATTCTGTAAGGCACCAAAATGCTGGGAACAAGATTTATTATATCCAAGAAAATCATTGACTCAATGACCGACTTTGCCTCAACCTCAAGTAAAATCTCAACCTTATCGTTCCGAAGCAACAGCAAAGAGTAAACCATGGTTAATACCCACACGACAGTTAACTAGTACAATTATAGGGACCCGGAAGCAATGGAACAATACTGGGAAGACCATCATTCTAATGGACGACTTCAATGCTTAGATAGGTAGATAAAAGGAATACTCCAATACAGTAGGCTAGTACCCAGCCCATAAAAGAAGTAACATCAATGGTAAACACCTAATAAACCTCTGAACTTTTTCGTTAAAAATGAAATCTACAT
Organism: Melanotus villosus; assembly: GCA_963082815.1. Classification (NCBI taxonomy): domain Eukaryota; kingdom Metazoa; phylum Arthropoda; class Insecta; order Coleoptera; family Elateridae; genus Melanotus; species Melanotus villosus. The sequence continues at coordinate 43,150,624 of OY720425.1, forward strand.
GGTGCAAACATCTCCCAAGTAAACAAAAAACATGGAAGATGCCAGGCACACGGTTAGAGGAGTACCAAATAGATCATGTTTCATCCAAATCTGACCAAGAGATTTAGAATGAAAAAGTGCTCACAAACGTAAAGGTAGGCATCTCTAAAGTAAAACTAAACTTTATCCTCAGAAATCATAAAATAAACAATAGGAAGCCTCCAAATCCATCTTGCAAAATCAAAGACAACACAACTTTTATTAAACACCTAAGCCAACACGTTAGAACTACCGGAAATCTGGCACAGGAAACAATCCCACTTAAGAAGACACATAAACATCCACGATGGAATCAAGACCGCGAGTAGGCCCTACAGGAAATACAAGATAGTTGGAAAAGGTAGTATTATACTGCTCTTTGATATAACTATTTCCGGAATTTTAAGCAACACTTGTATCTAAAGACAAGAGTATCTCATGGGTCGTTTTAAAGATTTTGTCAAGTTCGTCCCTTTAATTTCATGATATTTCAAGTTCTCTAGAACACCATTATTCTAGTTGTTGAACTTGGCCCATCTCAAAATTTTGAGAATAATTAATCAATTAATAACACGACAGACCACGCGTCACCCAAAAACATTTATTACCGAAAACTAACATATCGTCGCCCTAATTTCAAAACCTCGTCCAAACATTTTCAGTATTGAGTTACTGATACCTTTAGACAGATTTAGAATAAGCTCGATTATGTAATTTATTGTAAAACCTCGTATCAGTTCATTGTTTAAACTGCCATCTATCTATGAGGTATTATTGAAACCTTGTAAGTCCATTTGCTGGTACTATCATATTAAAACCTTATGTCTCACAGTTTTCATATGAAAGTACATAAGTGGAGGTGCATCATAGTGAATACATTAGTTGATATTTAAGGTAAGAAATATGCAATGTTTATTTATTCATGTATCTATGTGCCTATTAGTTAGTACACTTTGGAGTACATGCTATATCAGAAAGTAATTATTATTTACAATTTTGTTGTTTAAATTTTAGCAGATAGAGTTAGGAGTTTTTAATATTCAAAATATATTAGTAGCTAAGTTCTAATAAAGGAGATACGTGTTCTTAATTGTTAAAATATAGATAGCTATTCAAACAAGTATAAAAATTTTCTAATACAGTTGCAATAATAATTTAGCTGCCTACCAGGGAAGAAACAAATAAATAAAAAGTAAATAATTTATTGCAGAATGTTGTCAAGAGGAGCTAAACTATTAGAACTGACACCAAAAAGAAATGAGACTGAATACGTAAACTACTCTCAGAGTGAATTTAAATAGTTTGAAAAATTCCTTGATAATTGTAGAAAGCTTTCTGAAACTGATGATGGTAATTTAATCTAGAATGCAATTGGAGTTGAACAAATGCTAGCCGATCAGTACTCTGCACTTACATATGTAAGTGGCAAAGATGTAAATCATGAGTTAGTCCAGGAGACATCAAATCCAACGAAGGCTATATGATAAGTACCCAGACTCAATTTAGATGAAGAAAGTGACGAAACAAATAGTGTGGACAACAATATCGATCCAGATTGGGTAAATTCTACATTTGACGAAGAGATCGAACAAAAATCGGATGAAGAAGTAGAGAATGTCGCCACGTACTCCGAACGTTTAGAAAATGAAAATGTAACAAGGGAAATGGGCAAGAGAACTAGAAATAAGCATAGAAATGCGGAAAAAGAAGAATGGCAAGTGAATAAAAATAAAAAGAGACGGTGCTACGGAGACGATTATCTGGGGCTATCAAAATAAGACGGAAAATGGAAATTTGTTGCTGAAAGAAAAACAAGAATGTTTGAGTAAACGACAATTTGCGTTTCAAAGAACAGCAACGACAAGATATTTTTAACTGTTTCTGGATGAAATCCTGACAAGTAAAGAAAGAATACATTAAGACACTGATTGAGATAAAGCCAGTAAAGCAAAGAAAATCTTTGTCCGACTCTTCACGTAGAAGCAATTCATTATATTGTAACGTAGCCGTCATGGTCAAAACCGGCTACGTTGCAATATTTTTATTTAAAAACGCCCAATGGAGCAAATAGAATAGGAGTATGTAAAAGACAATTTTTGAACACCTTGAATATAGGAGAATGGACTGTCCTCAACTGGGTTAAAGAAAGAAATGATTTTGGAGAGTGTGAAGACGAACCAGAACACATTGTCGAAAAAGAAGTTAGAAAAAAGAGTTAATCGCTTTAAAAACCACAAGAACGAAAAAGATGAAAATTTTTTGAAGCCTTTTTTCGATAATTTAGCTAAAGTAGAGTCCCACTACTCTAGAGCCACTTCTACAAAAATTTACTTCGAACCTATTTGGACTTCAAAACAAGAGCTTTATCGTTTCTTGTATAAAGAAGAATGTGCCAAGGACGGAACTGATTTTTTATCTACTTATTACCCATTTTAGCAATACGTTGTCAGATATGAACTACAGTTTGCTTAAGCCGAAAGATCAATGCGATACATGCCTTGGTTTTAAGATAGGAAATGTAGATGAGATTATTTATAAAGAGCACCTAATTAGATTGTTTTCATTTATTAAAAATTTAAAAACTGAGAAAAGAGATGAAATTATTATAATCTTCTGTGATGGCTGCACATACCAAAACCGCAACACCACTATTGGTAACATGTTTCTATTTTTTAGCACGAAAAAAAATCACAATAATACAGAAATTTTTGGAAAAAGGTCATACCCAGATGGGGTGTGACTCAATGCATGCTGATATTGAAAGAAAACTTCACAATACGGATGTTAACATTCCAGCTGGGTATGTTTCTGTATGTAGGTCAGTCAGAATAAAGCCCAGTATCCTTAGTTTTTTTTAAAGATTTCTCGACCCTCCAATACTATACCAGTATTCGCCCAGGATTTAAAAATGGCGACCCACCCAGTAGACATACTATGTTTAAAATACAATCCATCTGGGAATATTGAATATAAATTACGTTATGAAGATGAATGGGATACGCTACCAAAAAGAAAAAAAAAGAAATTTATAATCATCCATTCGAAACCTTGAAGTAGGTAAGTTGTTTCGTCTGTTTTCTGTCAATACCTCGTAAGTCCAGTTTAAAAACAGAATAATTGAATTAGCATAGAAACATACACATCGTTACAAATGAGGAACTTTTAAAAGATAGGACTAAAAAAGAGAAATTTTTCTTCGATTTTTGTAACACTAAGAAGTTTCTTCAGTCTCCTGTAAAATATCAGTTAATTGAGCTAAAACAAACAACAAAATTGAGCCATCTTCAGGCTAGAATTAACATAACATTATGATATATGCATAAGAGCTCACTTGTTATGTTGCCTTTAAAATACGCTTTTCTGTATAAAATACGTCGTCAATGACAACGTATTTTATAGGCCTTTAAAATACGCTTTTCTCAATCAAATACTCCACTGCCTAGCAATTTTCGCATTTTGTGTATTGTGACGCGTCTCAGTTAATAATTTATTAAAATTTCTAATAATATATCAGTGAAAGAAAATTTAAGATATTGCGTTAGAAAAAATTTTGAAGACAACTCGTGTTTTATAGTTTAAAAATCTAGGTCTATCAAATCCTCGGCTCACTTCGATCGCTCGGATTTGAACTACGACCTTGGTTTTTAAACCTTCTATAAAACACTTGTTGTCTTAATAGCTATTAAAGTTTACATTATATCTAATTAAATTAATTAACGTTTCTGGGTGAAGGCTCGGTGTTGTATTATTAACTGACCATTAACTTCTGTTTCTTAGCATTTTTGAAATGAGAAGAAACAGTTATTAGTACTTCTTAAATTTTATCAATGGTTTTAGTCAGGCATTTCTCAAAAGTAGTTTTAAAGGTTGTGCCGATACAAGTTCATCCCCTTTATTCCTTGATATTTCAATTTCTCTAGAACACCATCATTTTAGTTTGACACGAAACATTTATTTATGTGTGGATTATTTTCGGAGGTTTTGGAAGAAAAAAAGGAAAAATCCGATGTTAGTGTTTGATTTACAAGTGTAATACAACAGGCGATTTTTTACAGCGTTAGTGTAATCGAGTGTAGTTTTAAGGAAATACAAACGCGAAATATTCGAGTCAACTCTTCGTAAGGATGGTGAATCGATCTTTCTAATATTATTTTCCATATTATTTACATCTTATTAAACGTCGAACAATAAAACTGCGGCTAAGGTTTTGCATTGCTTAGAGCCGCTTTTGTTATTTTTAAGGAAAGATAAATATTATTCGATATTTCCGAGCGAAGAGAGGGTGTGCTCAGGTTGGAATTTAGCTTTATTGTGTTGGTTTTTGGGTGTAGAAAGGGGTTTCTCCGGTGTCGCTATGACAGCGTAGCTTATCTACACTGGAGAGAAGACGTCTTCCTCTGGTGAGCCGTTATCGCAAGCAACGTACTTTGAAAGACACTGCTCATTAATCTTGCTAAACCATGCAAAACTTATCGAGAAGCCGGAATACACTGGCTACATGATATATCGGTATTGAAACTTATAATAGGCCGTAGGGAATCGCGCTGCTGCATTGAAGAAAGTTCTAAACGTTCTCTTCCACCGCCCATTTGTTGCAAGTTACAAAAGACTGAAAAACGGCTTCTGAATATTTTACAAGGAATATCTTCTCAAGTTTTGATTACCTGTCTGTGAGGCACGATGAGATGATACTTGACGCTAAATTCGCACTTCAAAGTTTACAGGAAAAATTTTCTTTTGATAAACTTACAGGGCACAAGCGTAACCTGTTTGATGTACAGCGTGACATTTGAACCTTTACTCGTTTTAATTTTTTCCTATTCCCTAATTTACCGACGTACCAGAGCTTACTTTACACTTATTTTACCCTTCTCTCTGTACGAATAGGTTAAGGACCTTTAATTTACCGCTCTATAAAACACAAACTTGGTGTTATTAATCTCAAAAGGACATTTATCGAGCTTTTCACCTTAAGTGCTAAAACCTTTGCGTTAATTACGTTAAAAAAATTTGATTACACTTGTACGCTTGCAGAACACAATTACCCATAGAAATAAAAAAAACTCTATCAAAAAAGCATGGAAATAGTTTGTTTTCAGTGAGATTTTAATTATATTCTTAAATTTAAAAATTATGGACGTGTAACAATTAAGAACCGATCATGCCGAGGAATTCCTTATGGTTGAATCCTCCCCCTTTTGTACGCTTTGACATGCTTTTAAGACTGCCTAGGCATCTACAAATATGTAATAATAATTAGGTACTAACTTACAAACGGATTATCTTAAAAATTCGGAAAATCGAACTTTTTTTAAACTCATCCGATCTGTCATATCCCAAAGTAAATCAAAATGTTCCAAATTACCTTAAAATGCCCAGGAAACTGCCTTTGATTGTGATTTAAAGAACAAAGACTACCTTGTGATTAATTCCAATTTAGTGTTTGAATCGTCCTTTGATAATAATCCAAACTCAGTCGTTTGTTCTCCATCATATTTTTAAACTGTTTGTTTAGTTGTACCTTCGTATTACCCAATATTTTTCTTAAAACATAATAGGATAAAATTGCCTTTTTGGTTGTCATTCTATACATGGTGTAGATGGAAACAGACCAACCCCTTCCTTTTTGTTGTTATTTACGAAGTGCTTAATGCACAGGAAATCTATATTCTTTTGAACTAAAAACACTTTTGCAGCTGCCGGTTTCACCGTAGGTAACTTCAACGTTAGATTTTAAAATGAAACGCCCAGTATATTCTTTAAATTTACGGAATGCGAGGGAAATTTTGTATCCGAATACCCGAATTTCCTGACATTTTAAAAAACTCAAGAATTTCTTTAGAATTTTACTTTTAAATCAAGAGCGCTGTGACCCATAGAAACTGTTCATTAATGATCCCCGTAATTAAATTAAAAAAATAAAATGTTGACGTTACGGCTTGATTCTGAAACTCATAGCAATAGATACATGCAATAGGTACCGAAACATGGGCAGCTCAAAGTGTGCAAAATTATTGTAAAGCACAAGCCTCCCATGGGTCATGTAGCAAAAATACTGTTAGATAGCATTGAGTTTATGCAATATAATATGAAAATTTAGGATAAATAAAATGACACAGTCCATTCTATTGTTATTCAGTTGATATGGCAAAAGTCCTTGCTCAAGGTCAAATAATAATTGTAATATTTGTTTTATATTAATTACTTATTATTTAGCTAATTTCAATTAATTGCTATTAATTGCTTTGAAGTGCAACTGGTGTTACTAATCTCAAAAGACATTTACCCAGCCTTTAAGTGTTTTACCATATTTATTTTATTTTTTTTTATACATTCGTCGACTACGCTTATACATTCTGTCAAGCAAAAAGCCAACTTAAATTTAACTCCGGTTGAATTTAATCATAAAAGGATTTTTAATTCAACCTTTCATTTAAAATTGCAATACGTATTTTCAGACTTTTACGTAAAGCAGAATTACAGGCTTAGTTTTAATTATAAATTCTTATACTTAGAAGTTCCATGAATTAACTGGAATTTATGATTTGATTATTTACAAATAATCTCATTCAAATGTCTAAAACCAACTTATTTTTTCAAAATTTTGACTACATAGAAATAGGTATATTCTTCTGTAAAGATTGAAGTTAAAAGTTATTCAAAGGTTGTGAGAACTCAAAATTCAAACCACAATTGATCAAAACTTCCAAAATTTTGGACTTTAAAATTTTAATTTGGAACTTGCCTGAACCTAGAAATTCTAACCACATTCGTTTCTGTAAAAAACAAATATGCTAAATATCCTTACTCCTAATTTAGTTTTTCAAATTTTCGACAGGATCCAAATACATTTATATATATGTATCTCTAATAACTGAGGTTAAATATCCTTTCGGTGTGTGAGAGCTCAAGATTCAAACTCCGACTCAAACCTCTGAATTTAAATTCGAATTCTATTTTCAAAATTTGAAGTTTAAGTCTGAGATCGGACTGCAAATTCGAATTTTATTTTTCGTTTATTATGGATCCAAATCTAACTTATAAAAATTCAATTCAATTCGGATTATAATTGGGATTCGAGCAACAGGCCTATCGATAATATTTCCTAAGTAATTGAGACCTTGTTTATTTATAATGGAAGGCTTGATTTTTTAATAGTATTCAAAATAAGAGTTCTCGATCTTGAGTAAGGCAAAGGAGAAGAATAAAGATTTTATTATTGAAGCACAATAATTGAAGGCCTTGGTGTAAAAACCGGTCAAGTCCGTTTTTGGGTCAAATTGACGTTTCACAATAAATATATGTTTCAAGGACTTATTTTTCAGACTTACAGATATCACAGCACGTTCAGCTTCGCGCATAGAAATGGAAGCAGCCTTACCTAAAAATAAAAAAAAATGTTAGTGCAAGTTTAAATTTGTTATGAAGTTACAGATGCTTATGTAATTATAATAAATAATTGTTAAAATTAATGTTTCGCGATAAGTGTAATTCAATCAAATAAATAATATAACTATTATCATAAATTATGCAAGGATTTTTACCACAAATTCAGAATCGAGTTTTATACCTTATGAAAACATTATGAGATTGATGAGGCTGGCAGATCAAGCATAGCTAACTAGCGTCCCAAATTGAGAAACGTCATGAAAACCGAGGTTTCCATAAAAGAAATATAAAGCACAGGATTAGAACTGCACTCTATGACGTGAGAAATAAAACTAAAAGAGTGGCTTTTTAAAAATTTAATGAAACAGGGAAAAAACACCAGGTGAACGTTCTCCAACTGAACTTTTTCACGTTCAAGTAGTTATGCTCTAAATAAATTAGGTACTGTTATCATTATTATTAAACACCTTTGTCTAGAACTTTAGGATAAAGGTTTTTTAAGCCTACGTTCAACTAATCCGAGTTCATAAGATGGTAAATTTCAAATGAGTAAATATTCGTGTAAAGAGTATAATAATATTATGTTTGAACCAAGTTCAAGCTCTGGACTCAGTTTAAACTTTCGTATATGAAAATCAAATTTACTGTTTTTCTACAACGTAATAAAATTAATAATATACCTTAAGTACTTTTCCAAGGCTCGCTTAAGGCCTTCTAAAGCGTTAAGCAACACACTTTTAACTGACCACCTGAAAAAGTACAGACAGTGACGGTTGACAAATATACTTGAATATTTTAAAATACATAAGCTTAAAGTAATCATTTTAGCAAGAAATCATGGAATTAAACAAAGAACTTTATCGAGTTGATTTTTTACAATTTTAAACGTGGCTTACGCCGTAAACAATGTTTTGAGGAAATCAATGGAGTATTTGGTGACAAGTCGTGTTCTTTAGCTACCATAAAGCGGTAGTACAATGAATTTCAGCTCCTAAGCCAAAAACAGTCGTTACCGAAAATAATATTGGTCTTATTCAGAAGGTGATTGAAGAGGACCGGCATGTTACTATAAGGAGTATTCAAGCAACTCTAAAGATTAGTGTGAAAGCAGTTAACACCATTTTACACAAACATTTGAAGGTACGTAAGCTTTGTTCCCATTGGATACTGCTCGGCCACACACGGCTGCTCGAACTATTGAGTATTTGAATGCCCAGGACATTGAAATAATGGTTCATTCGCCGTATAGTCCAGACCTGGCACCTAATGATTTCTTTTTATTTCCACGTGTAAAGGATAAGTTACGGGGTTTACGTTTTACATCGGCCGAAGAAGGGGTTGACACATTTAAAAATGAAATAAATAACCTAACGCGGGTAGATTGGAGAAAATGTTTTGAAGATTGGTTTTCACGGATACAAAAATGCATTGACTGTAGAGGAGAATATTTTGAAAAATTATAAATAAATGTTTTTTATCAATAAATTGCCTATTACTTTACTAGGCTCAGTGGAAAGAGAACATCCTATATATCTACTTACAGGTTACGTACTCTATTTTGTTACCAAATTATGCTTAGCTAACCTTATTTTACTTTTTATGAACAAATTTATAACAGAAAAAGTGTAGTTTATGACATGACCTACTGTGATCTAAAAAGACATTGTATTGAAGAAGTCTTTAAACAAAGTTGTTCACATTAAAGCGTCTCAGAAACAGGATTACTCTTTGACTAGAGTTCTAACTACGTTTAATTAAGTAATACTCCCGAATTCACACTATATTTAAATTAAAAAGCATTATTCATCAGTTTTTAATAAAAGTAAATATTTAATTTGAAAATATAAGAATGAGAAACAGTCCAAAACGCGAAACTAATTAACCTGAGTGCATATGGTGATTCAAACAGTAAAATAAACGTTCCCCCATATCGTGTTTACCTAAACCACATAACTAGTAGATTGCGCAACATATATACATTTAATATCACGTCTAGACAGACACTTGTGCCATCTTCAGTTATTACATTTACATTTATTTGTCTGGGAATAATATACCGAAACATTTTACTAAAATGCAATATGTTCTCCAGGGTATTATGTTCAGACGTTTTAACGTATTTTGTATATAATTCCTAAATGGGATGGTTGTGTCGCTGTCAGTTCTGGGTAAAAGATAATGCTCGATATGAAGAAAGGTATAAATATCTAATTAGAAGTGGCGGATGGCAGATGATGAGTGGCACTCGTGCATTTGCTTATTTTAAAATGCTCAAAGCCATTTTACAAAAACGAGTCAAGAAATCGTTAAATGAGATTTGTATTTATATTCAAAAATACATCACACTGATGGTTTTCTTGCAAGACGTACATTTCTTAATAATACGAGGCCTTATTTTTATGTTATCTACCTAGCCAGGCTACGTTTTCTACGTAACTCCCTTCAACACTTATACACTTATCCCATCTTTTTTTCAATCGTCTCCTTCGGCAACTCTGCAAAATATTATTCAACAGCTTCTTTGAGTGCTTCATCAGATGCAAAACGCTTTCCCCTAAGATGCTTTTTAAAGTTTTTGACTAGAAAGAAGTCTGACGGAGCTAGGTCAGGCCTATAAGCTGGATGTCTTAACTCTATGAACCCACAGTCATTGATTATCTACTGGACTTTGTTTTATAACACTGCGACGTTCCACCTTAATTTCACTCAACTTAATACATGTACTTCTAAATGTCACAGCTATTTTCTAATAATTGGTTTGTCAAGGTCGCCTTTTTGTTTCATGGCTAGGTAGATAACATAAAAATACGCCCTCGTATATAGGAAAGAGTATTACATTATATAAAAAATCTTGCGGTATTGATAAGAAACTATTTTCGTCATGAGCAAGTCCTTTACTACTCTGAAAGGAGGAAAAGATGTCTTATATTATGATACTCCTCCTTATTTTGGACGTAATATCATAAAGTATTGCTGTCTGACAAAGTCCAACATTAAGTTTCATTTAGAATGCCTTCTACTATATGTGTGTAGTTTAAAAGTAAGTAAGTATTATGATATTTTTAGTTTAGCAGTATACAAATTGAATGGAATGATTGCCTGCTACATAGGTATGATTAGCAGATATATAAAAATAAAAATCACAGAGCATAACAGACAAACCAAAATACTAATTCAAGTATTCAATTTTCTCATTTTGCTGAGCACATTCTCAACTTTATCTATTCTTTTGACAGTGCAAGCATTGAAATTATGGATAATGAAACTAATTTTAAATTAGTACTAGTTAAAGAAAAATTTTATAAACATAAATACAATAAGTAATATGAGTAGTAATGTGTAGTTCAGCATTGTTATGAAACCACACCATTCTTCTGCGGGATCCTCTACTAATTATAAAGTTCTTGGCATTTAAAGTCATTATAAGGTTTACATTTTTTTTTAACTTTTTATCCAATTTCATGACATTCTTTTGTCTATTTAGTTATTCTTCCCTTCAGGGATGCGACCTACACAAAATGTTTTTGTTTTATTAACAAACTTTTAGTATAAATTAAACAGAAATATTTCCATCAATGTAACAACCAACCCTTTTTGCGGTTTTAATTCTAATGACTTTTGTTTATAATAATGATATAAACCGCAGGTGTGGCGAAATCCCTCACGTAAATAACCTTTACGTTAATGAAGCAACGCGAAAGTTTGTACAGACGAGCATTGCGTTGGAAAATTAAGAAATATGACAAGCAATATAAAAGGCATATTGCACTACTAAAAACTTTGGGCAACTCACGTAAAGCACTCGGAAAATCATCGGTGCTTATAAATAGGCGTGCGGTCTGCGTGTGTTCAAAAGTTCCCCGATATTAGAAATAATAGAGTGCTAAAAGGGTTGCTAACAAACTACATAAAATGTTTAACTACAATGAAAAGCTTTTAGACATACATTACATATTTTAATGTTAATTTTATAACATTATATGTAACTCAAGTATAAAACTGGGAAAGTGCCCTGCCTGCATACGCTAAAAGCCCCTTTATATTTGGCTGCGTATTGTCGCACACCCGACGTAATTCTGCACACGTCCTATCCCTTTTCAACACTCCAAACATCGCCTATGGCTCGTGCAAAGTGCTACCGAGCGAAACATTCGTATACATGCACCGTAATGTGGCAAACACGAATTCTCCATCAGAGAACACAGCGTGGTCAATGCAAACTCGTAAAGAATTGGGCGCCTGAATTTGACAGAACGAGCTACACAAAGTTGGAACTTCGCTAATTAGTATAAAAAGCTTTAGTCACAGGATATCCTTTGTAAAAGCTCTTATTTGATTAGCCACCCTTTTTCCACGGCTACCAGATTTAAACAATAAGCTCAAATTACACATTTTTTAGGAATGGAAAAATAGTAATCTACCATATAATGGCGTTTTTACAAATACAAAGGAACATTTCCGATGTGCTTTGTTACTTAAATTAACAATTCGTTTTTAATTAACCATAAAATATGAATTGGAAAGGCTGCGTTTTTATTTTCATAGCTACACATCACTTAATTTGTTTCACATTTATTTAAAACAAATAGTGCGACGGTAGAAGTAGTGTAAAAATCCAGAAACATTAATTAACAGAAACAAATAAGTATGTATTTTGGCAATTAAATTGCCCCATCCTCTGTGTTAAGTTATCTTGACAATGTTGGTTGGAGTCAGCTTCTGAAGATATTCTCTTCACAAAATAACAAAAGTAAAGTTAACAGAACGTCTTCAGGCTCGGAACCGTGTCATTATTGAGAAAGAAAAACTCAACGTTTTGCCCACTTTCTTTAGGGGCTTCATCAGGAGGAAAAATTAAGCACCAACAGAGCACGGTAAAAGGGAAAGCCTTCGAAGAAGAAAGGTTTCGAATGTGACTAGGTTTATAAGTTGTGCTACCGTGCCCTTCTTCCTCTTGCTAAAAGAGTTTCGCCTCTGGTGTGGTTGACACGTTAACTTACCGTGCTATGTTAGTGCTCTCTTTTTCCTACTGAAGAAGCCCTTTAAGAAAGTGGACGAAACGTTCAGTTTCTGTTTCTCCCGAATGACAGGGTCCCAACCCGGAATAAGTTTTTTTAACACCGACACTGACCGTGGAATTCTTCAAATTCGTTTCAAAAGTAAAGGTGGCTGAGGGAGAACTTCTATTCTGAAGATAATGCTCTTTACCAAATCGTCATAGAAAGGGCTTCTAACGTTCGATTGAATCAAACCACAGGCTCCATTTCTTGGATTTAGTTTAGAACATCTCCATTAGTATTAAATTTACAAACAAGTTTCTGTTGTAAATATCTATGATTGAAATTTAAGAATTCCAAGTTCTATTTTTAAATGCTTTTAAATTCTTTTGAATTACTCTTTGAAATTCTAAATAGACTTGTTCACCGTTCAGACTTCATGTTTGAATTAAATTTACATTAATTACAAAATCGAACAACAGCTTTGTGCAAATACAATGAGATAAAATAAAAGAAAATGAAAAAATTACATTACAAAGAACACCAAAGGAGAACTGCAATTAATACCTGAAATACTGCAAGCCTTGAAACATTTAATAAATATCAAGAGAAATTGTTATTCGTTTTAGCTATTTTTTATTATTTCCACATTTTATGCAATTATTTATCTGTTGCGTTCATTATTTACAGTTCATTTACAATGCTTATGCACGTTGAAATAAAATAATTTAGGTTTTAACTTTAAATCGAATGGCTGTTGTAAGACAGGATAAAACTAAACCTAAATACATGTAAAACGTGTGTCATTAGATCAATAGCAAAAAGAGACCTTAGTAGATGTGGCAAAAAATTAAGTATGTACAAAAAATTTCTACCTAACTACAGTTTAGGTTAAATTAAAGCAATTTGTAGCGATACAATCTAAAAAGGGTTTGCCTAAAAAAAGTAAATCCGGCAGAAACTTAACTAATTAGAGAATTGTATTGAACAACAAATGTTTTATTTTCAGTACTTACTATTAATTAAATTAGTTTATTATACATAAAACATACAATGAATTGTTATTTATGAGAGCCAATTTTTGTTGTTGAACGCTTTTTATTAAGCATTTCCGTGAAAAACAAATCCAGTATTTTAGCTTATTTAATATAAGTATATACAGGGACCGGCAGAATGAGGTATCCACTTTAAATCGAGTTTTTTTTTGTTTTGGTTAAATCATCCGAATTTTTAAGAAGACAACAATTTAGCAGACTGTGAGGTCCGGCATTTTGTTACTTTCGCATATGCTCTAGTTTCTATCCCGTATGTTAATATAGGGCGTACTGAGATTTTATATACCATTTTACTTTTCACCTCAACGGTTCCTCGCTGATCCTATAGATTTTGTTTTTCAGTTGATGTTGTCATATTGTACTATCTGCAGGTTAGGTTAAATGTATGTATCATCTTCTTCTTCAGCTATAAGGACAGTATCGTCAGCATAGTATATTTATGTTATCCATTCCCATTCTATACCCATGTTTTGCTTTTACGGTCTCTATATTTTTGTTCATTACAGCATTGAATAACAATGGGCTCACGGAATCGCCTTGTCTTATTCCGTTGGCTCAGAGTAGTTGCTCTGTTTTTATTTAAGTACTGTAGTTATCGGGGTTTATGCCCTGTATTAGTTTGATTATTGCTTTTGAACTATTATCTCTCTGATGGTATTGCTACTATTTCTTTCAGTTGTGTTTGATCGAATGCTTTTGTTAAGTCAATAATACCACATAGGCGTTTGGAATTCTATTGGCTTTTCTATTACCTATTATTTCGAAAATCGAGACATTCATTAGGAATTTTTCTGTTTGATATGAGCTATGGATCTCTTTTATTGATGCCTGGCCACCGTATTTCACCAGTTCATTACTGATGTTATCTATTCCTGGGCTCTGCGATTTTAAATTTTCTTAATAGCTGTTTCGACTTCTTCTAATGAGATTTCTACGTTCCCAGTGTTATTGGTAGTTGCGGACATGTCTTCTGATACTGATTTTTTGGAATATGGTGTTCTAAAATAGTTTTCCCGTTTCTGTTAAAATTTATGAATAGAATTTCTTTGCATTCACGGTATTTTTCTTTAAGCACCATAAAGGTCATGCTCCATGGCTGTGGCGTACTAAGCCCAGTATTCTTCTTTAATGTTATTAATTGCTGCTTTTGTATCATTCTTTATTTGTTTATATCTTCGTATTCTTCTGGTGTTGGACAACTTTTGTAATTTAAAAAGGCATCTAGTTTTATTTCTGCAAGTTCTCTAACTCTGTTTTTAAACTAAGGGGTACTTCTCTTTTTAGCGTTAACATTAATTTTCCTAGTTGCAAGAGCTTCTGTTGCGCTTTGGATAATGTTTTCTTTTAACTTTCCCCAGCTTTGTTCCACGGTACTAGAATACTTTGAATTGTATTCTAATCTATCGTTTGAGATAATATTCTTCTTTTGTATAAGTATTCCATACTGTCGCTTTGTAGCTGTTCTATATTTAGTTTATGTACACGTTGAGATGGTTTCTTTTAGTGCAGCTCTGCAGGTATTCTTAATTTGCATAGAACTAGGTTATGATAACTACAAGCATTAGCAGAGGACATTGTTCTGGCACCTAATATTTGGCTAGGCTGTAATGCAGTGTTTGTGATGACAAAATCTATAACTGAAAGTTGTCCTCTCGTGTTGGATCATGTGAATTTGTGTTGTGTGGGGTGAGAAAAGAAGGTACTGTTGATTCGTAACAACGAGTATTTCATCATTTTCATTTGGTGTCTCTTCATTAAATATTTGTTTTCCCTCTGAGATTGGTTCCTTTCCGATTCGCACATTCATGTCGCCCATTATTATGCGACAGGAAGAAGTTAAGTTCTTGTTGTGGTACTTCATAAAAATCATAGGTTTCTTCTATAGCTTTAATACAGCTTGGTACATATAGGCTAATTATGTGTCGGTTGTTATTGTCAAAGTATATTTTACGATTATAAATATGCCATTTATGAAAAAGTGCCCTAAAAACTTGATTTAGTATAATGCCTGCCCATACCTTAATTTATTTTGGCCAATGTGTAGGGGTTTCTTGTATAGCATGGAGATTTTCTCGATCCAAATATGTTTATTTTGTTTATGAAGACTTCTGTTTGAGAAAAATATATTAGGGTTCAAGGTTAGGTTATAGGTTTTCTATAAATATACTCAATTTTGCTACAGCTAAAATGAATTCAGATTAAACCATCAAATTAATGATTTATCAAAATATCTGGAGTAACGAAATTCTGATTATTTGAGCGTATGTAGACAAAAATAGGGTCAAATAATTTTTAAACAATGAATGTAACATAAATTTCTTCTTTTAGTTCTTCTTCTTCTTCTTAATATCATTATTATGTTTCTCCTTCTTTATTTCTTGTTTTTAATTATGTTGTTTCTCTGCTTCTCTTTCTTCTTCTTCTATAATAAATTCGATAGAATTACTTAAAATCGTTTCCAAGAAAGCTTGATAATCTTTTTCAAGCAGATGGATTGGTTACCTTTGTAAATAACATTTACAATTTTTTCTGTTAATATCCAACTATTTCCAATTTATGACGAGTGTTGCTCCGATCTTTCAAGATAGGATTTTGGGATCTATTTGCAGATCTTTCTTTTCTTGAAGTTGTCTTGTCTTGTTTTGTCGTAACCATTTTTTACCTCGTGCTGTAGTATTTTTCGACATCTTTTTATTTTCGTTAATTGCTTCTTCTAATTCAAAATCAATCATTTATTTCATTATTTGAATTGTTTTCGGTAGGTACTAGTATAGAACACGGAATTTTCGGTTATCAATGAAATGTCAAACTTCTAAAATTTGAATAAATGCTGCAAACACATAGACTTGAAACGCCCTCTATATAAACAAATTTGTTTCTAACATAATAATTTTTATTTACTTTTCCTGTGCATCAAATGAGAAACTTCAAATTTACCTCTGCTTATTATTCTTTACGTAAATTATTATCAAAAGCTACATTAATTTGTAGGTTGTATGTTAAACACGGAATATAAATATCGAAGCGTTCTGGACGTACAGTATAATACTCAAGAAAAGAACATTGAGTGCAACTTTGCCTAAACTGGTGTTAGGAGGTTTTGGAAATCCTAATGAGGAAGTTTAAATACATGAGTGTTAAGGCAGTCCGGATGCAGCAGCTTGCACTATTCCGGAGAATACGCAATCTTGCAGAAACCTCTAACAAGTGTGTCAAGAGGTTTTAGATGTAAATAAATTTACTGCGGGATTTATTACAAGTTTTACTTGGAATAAACTTCAACCATAACATTTTCGTTATCAATTTTTGACATTATTAAATTTTGTTTAGTAGAGGTACCTAATAATATTCTTAGAAAATTGAGGGCCGAATTAATACTGTAGCACTGTAGCACTTCCGGTGCTCCTTGTTTATTTATAAATTGGGCGAGATCTAGGCACCCTCAAGGTGCTAATTAACCGCAGTCATGTTATTGGTTTTAAACCAAGCTTTTTTTTTTATCGCATTTTACAATTTGTGAATTCATTGGTTTATATAATATTTTGTATAAGTAATAATGAATGATCTTTGATGCATTTGAATTAACTTTGAAAAATCTATTCGTGGCAAAATCACATTTCTGCTGGATTTATTCCTGCAGAGGTAATACTTGTCTACATATATACGCATTTCCCAAGACTAATTGAAATTCATCTAAAGTATAACCCCTCGTGTTTTATATCTGATGTCCGTGTCCTTTCCCGTTCTAAAAATAACAACAAACTGAAAAAGGAAGGCCTTATCATTTCTTTAATTATCGCATCAAACCCGTTGTTTGATTAATTCTACTCAGGAACATATTTGCAAACACTTTTTTGATTTCTCCTTTTATACTTCTATGTCATTTTATTTATTCATACAAATTTAAAAAGCCTCATATTATATAAAACACCCCTGAGATGGCACATTAACCCTTTACCTCACCACAAAATGAATGTATTTGGTTCGTGTCCGTGTTATACTCGCGTGAATGATTACTTAAACGTGGGAAAAAAACGTGTGTGAATAACAATTTTTAATAACTTTTCCAAACCCTTTCATTACCAGGTTTATATTAAAATTTTTAATTTTATGTTCAAAGAGTTTTTCCAAACCGATTTAAATTATTTCCTGCTTTGAAAACATTTTCTGTTTATGTTATAGCAGTCATAAAAATTCAAGTTTTTTTCTAAACAAAAAAAGCTCGTGAGATTTTTCAGTTGAATTTAAATACAAAGTTGGTGTAACGTCAATGAAAATGTCATTTAGCGTGGGCTTGTGAAAAATAATTCAGGCTTAACCTTTGATCTGTTTCAACTGGCTTCAGTAAATGTGAATACGCCCACTAGTTTGTCTTTGATAGCTTTTTAGATGGTGAGCTTTCATGCGTCGAAAATAAACGTAGGCAGTTTTGAAACATTTCAAGAATGTGACAAACATGTAGGTTGAAAATTACCAAATTGGCGTTAATAATACAAATAAAGTGTGAGTATCATCGCTCTTAGAAGACTTTATTGAATTTTTTTAAACACTTTTTAAGAACACAAATAGGGATGCAACTGCGTTTTCTATAAATTCTATGATTCTTTTTGTAAGAAAATTAATTTTTCTTTATCAAAAGAAAGATGAAGACACATATTTCTTCATGGAAAAATGCCTGGCTTGTAAATGAAAAATCAAGAAATACCTAAAAATAATCATTCAGTTTATAAGAAATATCTAATCAAAGCACGCATAGGTTTTCAAACGTTAATCAATTGCGTTTATAACAGGGCAAAAGTGATTTGTGTTATTAATTTCAATTCTTCTGCAAAATGAAAAACGATCATCGATTCCTGATAAATTTGTTGTTTCTATTGGAATCGGTCCTGCCAATTATTACCGTAAAAAATATACAGCTGCAGTAACTCTCAGAAAATATTACCACAACAAAATATGGTTCAATATTAAACAATTAATTTCGTTTCATTTAATGGCATGTGCTGAGGGCTAATCAATCTATTATTTGGTTTCCTCATATTTTCCAACAGAAAAATATTAAATATTTCAGAAATTCGACGTGATATATTTTTCTTCTTTCTGTTGGCGTGATTAAACAAATCGAATATACTTTTTGCTGGTGTAATTTGGACTTAGTACTGGTGTTAATCATGTTTTCTTTGTTGATGTTCCATTTTCTAGGGTTTCAAGATTTTTTGTAAATAAAACCGAATATTTCTTTGGGTTGTAGAAAAAGCATATTTCAGCTGTTTTAGAACATACTTACGTAGGTAGTTATTACGAGTTTTATCATACAAATGTTTGCTTTTCAATTAAATCCCTCGTTTGATGCTCAAAGCTCAAACTAAACTAGCAATTTCAGGGCTTCAATATTTTAAAATAGATTATAAGAGGATTTATTCTTTATAAAAATGCTTTGAAGCCATTTTAGAATAAGGTTCTAGTTTATTTTAGTTTTTGTATTAAATTCTATGTCAAAAGGCGGAAGTTCAAAGTAAGCCAGCAATTTTGATTTTTCAGGGTTTCAGTATTTTGCAACAGTTTGTTTTATTACTGTACAAGTCGATGAAGGTTTTATGGGGATAATCAACAATTTTCCAGGCTTCTAAATATTCCTGATTTAGCAAAAGTAAAACCTAATTTAAATTATTTTTCAAAAGCAGCTAGATAAAGAAAATGCTTTTTAGAATGAAATTTCAATGTGGTGATCTTTGCTTTTTTCGGGTTTTTATAACGTTTTAGTGGTTTTCAATAGCCCCAAGCTTTCCCAAATAGAATATATGGAACTATTTTACTTATAAAATCCACTTTTTTTGCTTGTGGTCCTGTATGCATGCATAATTTTATCACTAATGGGATATAAATGACATGTCGTAAAAACACTGAAAGCGCCGCTTTCCACTTGAATGCTAAAAGCCTGACCGCCATATTCAGCTGCACATATGGGGTCTCCACTGCAAAATTTCGTCCTTCTCATTTTACGGCCGATATAAACTATGAAGTATATCTTGATCTTTTCGGATCTTAGTTTCTTTAAGGTCAGTAGTAAGGTTAGAAGGGGATTCGAACGTTGCTCCGGGCTTAAAAAAGTTCTATAAAGCGTCAGAATTTTTGAATTGTAGATTTAAATAACAAAAACGGATTTTCTGTTTTAGCATGACGTTTTCGTATGTATTTAAAAATCGGTTAAATATTTGACAAAAACAGCCCAAAAATAAAAAAGGCAAAACCCACGTCAGCTGGCTGAAAAGAAATTGGTCAAGGGAAACCAAACGACAGTGAAATGAGTACTTTGAGGAAATCTCTCGAGCGGAAAATAGATTTTCTAAAAACAGGCGCCCTTAAGCCAATTCATGCCTTTTACTACTTTTGTTGCATGCACATTTTATGAAGTATCCAGAAAATTTCATAAATAAAACAGCGACGGTCTTTTCTGTTTTATTTTTGTTCCTTGAAAATCGGGATTATTTAAAAGATTTTTATTCGAATTAAATCGTGCAGAATCGTTCCCGTTTCATTCAGGGGAAAACAAACGAATTTCCATCTTTTTAATATCATCGTGTTCGCGACTTTTAGCCAGTTTGGTAGAGGACTGGTCAAAGCTAAAGAAAGTAATCGAGGCATTAAGCCACCCCAGTGTTCAGAAGATCCAATCATCTCAACTCTTCTAATGGTAGAACTTGCATGGAATTTTTAGTGTCGTTTTATACTACGTCGATTTGTAGTTTTACGACGCACTAACCCGCTACTTCCACTTCTATTTCGTTCTGTTGCTCTTCCCTGACCACAGATAAGCCTGAGGGTTCTCGTGTCGGACAATTTGCGCTTAAGTGTTTAAAAGGAATTTTTCATCAGCTACACGATTCTGTTTTACTAGCGTCATAATATCAAGAAAGCATACGACGTTCTTTACTAAAGTGGGGTAGTATTACGGTTGATCCTTTTTTAAAAATTGGATCCTTATATTCCTTTTTTATATGCTTTGGAGACATTTAATCGATCTCTAAACTACCACCGCGTTATAAGCATATTGCTAATTTAAAAGTTTTTGGAAATTCACACGGCTTTCGCTGATATCTAAACAGAAATTATTGGGTAGAGATTTTCATTGAAATTTACGAATAAAAAAATACTTCAACAATTGATTAAGATTAATTTTCTTAAGGCACAATAAAGATTGTATCATGCTTTGGAAGTTTGCTAGCTGGTTTCGTCGAAAGCGAGCAAAAATTCTGTTCCTGGAGGAGTAGCTTCTAAATTGTTTTGAGGAAATTTTCATCTAATACTTAACGCCATCCAAAATATAGCATGAAGTGATACAACAGATTTAGTTTTTAGGTGTTTCAAAGCGATGAAAAAGCAACTAAAATATTATCACTCTATTTCTCCTTCAAATTTATTTGAATTGGTTAAGTCGGTATAACTAGGTCAATTTTTACAATATTTTAAAGGAAACTTGTCTTCAAAAGACCAAAAATAGATTGCTTTGACTAAGGAGGTAAGTGTAATAATTACACAGATAATTAAATGTATAGGGCTTTTTAGTAACATCTCGTTACTGTTAAAACGTCTGTTTAGTAAAATATATTCGGAACTGAAATAGTTAGTTTTGGATAAACGAATGGCAGTAACACCAGGTGGAAGAATTTTCAGCTATTGGTAAGGCATCAAAGAAAATTAATTAATGGGAATTGTATCTCTACACTGCTTTAAGCGGTAGACAGAGGAATGATTAAGTAGAAAGTAGTTAATTCTCACACAGTTTAGATATAAGGATACAGGCTTTCAAAAGACTATTTCTCGAAAACATATTCAAAACCATTATTATTAAAGCATTATTTGTTTAAATATGTTCGATTTTATTACAACTTTTAAAATTAAGGCAACACTCTACTATGGGTATAATCAAGATAAAACAAAGTTTGACGATACGAATGTTTTAAAAAATGCTTGCATTATAATTTTCGTAACATAATCAAACAGCAGTAAAATTCTGAGTAACTTTAAACTATTTATTTTCTATTCTGTTACAGTTGTTAGTTGAGCTATTTGTAAGACTAAGCTCAATTTTGTAAAATTTCAAAAAAAATCAAAGCATTTTCAAATACTTTTGAAGTACAGAAATAAGACAAGACACGAGAAAACACAACTTAAAATTAATTTTAGGAACAGTCGAAAAAACAAGGGATCAAAGACTTCCAGAAAACGTCTAAATGAAGGAAGGGAGATCCTCAAATTAAAAGATATCAATGGTAATACAATAACTGATAGGAAGGAAACACTTTCGGAAGTTGACAACTACTACTTAGACTTGTACAACAGATACAAGAAAGCAAAAAAACCGTGTAAAATGTCGGCTCAGAAGATATACCAGATATAACAACTGCTGAAGTCAAAAGAGTACTTTAAGACGCACCTGGACCTGATTGAAATTTCACCCGAAACATTAAAAGAATGTAGTAGCGAATTATTAATTGAAATTAAAAACGTATACAACAGATGTTTACATGATGGCCAAATCCCATAATAATGGCAGGAAGCAGAAGTCATTCTAATTCATAAAAAAGGCGATATCTCTCAACTTGATAGCTACCGCCACTATAAGTCTTTTGTTCCAATTGTACAAAATTTTCACGCGAATATTGCATAACAGACTAACACCAAAAATAGGCCTCCAACAGCCAAAGAAAACAAGCTGGCTAGATCTGGCGTTCATTGGCTATCATAAAGCTTTTGACACCAACGAGATATGGGCCGTACTAAATGCATTAAGGAACTGTCGCATAGACAGCAGATATCTAAACTTAATTAAAAATATCTACTCAAGAGCAACTATATGATACCACCAATTCCATACCTATAAGACGGGAGTGTACGGCAGGGGATACCATAGCTATTACCTAAGCTACTCATCACAACTCTGGAAAATGTAATTAATAATATGGATTGGTCTGATAAAGGAATAAATGTGGATGGAGAATACAGATGTGCTGATGATATTATTCTGATAAGTAAGGATAGAAGAAGACTTCAACTTCAAGAGATGGCCAATGAATTAAACTACTGGTTAGAACTCGTAGGCCTAACAGTGAACATTGCTAAAACTGAAATAAGGGAAATTTTCATTTTATTAAGAAAAACAAAACAATAACGTTACAAATGTAACCCTTATTTCTCGACATAGTTCCGTGCTTTCGCGATACACTTTTGCCATCTTTCCACTAGCTTCTACAAATGCACAACTTCAATAACAGCATTAATTTGACTCAAATTTCCTGCCGCTTAGGTGTTCTTTCAAGGAACCGTACAGATCAAAGTCACATGGTGACAAATTAGGGCTATAAGGCGGATATGGCAAAACTTCCCAGTGAAGGTTTTGTAAAGTTAGGACTGCTGCTGCCGCCATGTGCGGACGGGCGTTGCGGACACTGCGGACTGAAGAATTCCGCATTTGTGAGCGAAAAGCTGGCTTGACTTTGTTTTGCAGCAAATTGCTGTCATATTCAGCGTTGAAAATTCTACGGTGTTCAAGAAAATTACTCCTGATGAGTCCGATAATTTATTTCATCCACGCGGAGTACGTGGCGCGTTAGTAACACCTTCTCTTTCGTGGTTTTCTTGGGCATTGGATAAATATGTTCCTAGAACCGTGTAGAAAATCCCACCAAGATTTTGTTTTGACCCTTCTCTAACTAGCCGTATGATTATTCTTTGTGCAATATAGCTTGAAGCGTCCATGTTCAACATTCAACAATTTTATTAAACAAATGAATCACTGGTGATCTGAGTCCAACAATATGTCAAAAAATGATAAAATTTTAACAAAAAAAAAGTTCAATGGCTTTGTAGCAACTAGAATTTAAGAAACATAAAAATTCTGGTGATGAGTTGAGCATCTCTCGTACTTAGAATGGAAAATCACAACTAACAAAGACAATATGAAAGGAAGACTAGATTTTGAGACGCATATCACTAAGGTGTGTTTTTAGATCAGAAATACCTAAACACCTAACACGTTAAAAAGGAAGTTGTATAACCAGTGTGTTCTCCCAACATTGACCTATGGATCGGAGAGGTGGTATCTCACAAAATCATATACACAAAAACTTGCACAAACCCAGAGATTAAAAATACATCACAGTTGTCGATGTCATAGAGAGAATAGCACAACTTTTTATTTATTAATTTATTTTTTAAATGAATGACAAATAAAATATTATACAATACACGCCAGGTAACAGTTTTTACTGGCTCAAAGAGGTAACAGGCTCACCTGACGGCTCGCCAGTTATATCCTCTTATCGCCAGTAAAAACCATTTTGCCTGGCTTGTAATGTAAAATACTATAAAACTCGTTAAGAATTGAAGGGAAAATAAATAAATAATGCAAACGTAAAACAACAACGAACCAAAAATTGTATTTTAGATATCTTCATATAATTACGATTGGTTTTAGGTGTAGGAAGTGGCAAACCGTCAAAAATCATACCTCTAAAGAATTCAAAACACACTCGTTAAAAATTCAAAAGGAAAAGAACTGAAACACAAAACAATAATGGACAAAAAGTGTCTTATACATAATTACGAATGATTTTAGGTATAGCAAGTGGTCAAAACCCGTAACCCTGAAGATAAACATAGAAATAAAAAAACAGACAGGTGAGGGATATAGGAGCAAATAAACAGACAGTAAACAAATAGACTGTGAAAGGGGTAAGCAGGGCGGACAAGAGCTAGACGTACAGACAGACAAACAGAGAGCAAGGAAAAGAGGAATATAAATAAATACTGAAAAACAAGAGAAAAACAGCCAAAAGACAATCACACAGGTACGAACCAGGCAAGCAGATTAAAACTGAACAAATTAATAGCCAGAAGGGCAGACAAACCAAGAAATAAAGAGAGAGAAACAGAAAAACTAGAGACAGGGAGTGATAAATACGAAGATTGTTCAATAGAAACACGTTTGGAATGCGCAGCCACGACTTCATCGCCACGACAACGGAATTCAGTTGTTTATATTGATTGTTGAAGTACTAGTGACGCGTTACGCGCCTATCAAAAGTATTCGCTGTTTGCTTCTTTCTAAGCGTTGGAAAATGGTGAAAAATTCGTCCAAAGATAATCTGCGTGCTGTTATTCAATTTTTGGTCGCTGAAGGGCGTAAGCCAATGAAAATTTATACGAGAATCAAAGTTGACTAGAGTTATTCTCATACGGTAGTGGTGGTATACGAGTAGTGCAATAATTTCGTAGATAAACAGGAGGTAGACTGATAGACGGGAAGCAGATGAATACGCAGATAAACAAACAGATAAAGAATAGATGAATAGAGAGAAAGAGAAACAAGCAGGATACCAACAGGCATGCACGAGACAAACAGAGATACAGAGAAGTCTGCTTCTTCCTCCTCTTATGGCTGAAGCCTAGGCCAATGGCCTGCTAGCCTTCTTCGCACGTATGCTGGACAGGAAGCAACATTACCCATCGACAGAGATGAACCGGTCTCGGGAATAGAACCCGATATGCTTACGTGAGAGACCGAGGCCTTTTAAACGTGACTATCCGCTGCTCGTATACAGAGAAGTCTAAGTGAAAGTCCTAAAGCATTGTGCAGGAAACTTTTATGATTTTAGTATAAGTTGGTTTATTCAATAAGTTCATAATCAAAATTGGAACCATTTTTGAATATAGTTAGTCATTAAAACTATCTTAATTTGAAGACGTGCTTGCAATCAATCAAGAATTCAATATGAAGGACAACTGTTGGTCAAATTTACTTGATAAATTTTAAAAACAGACTCCTAGAGACTAATAAACTTAATTCAACGTCCAGTTTGAATGTTGTAAGCATAACATTTATAATTTTTACTTATTTTAATGCAAAGATTTTTTCGTTGAATGCAAATATTTACAATCATTTTCTTCCGGTTACATTGTTTAATAAAAATAACTTAGGGTAATTTGAAACCACATCTTAACTTAAGCTGCAGTGAATTATTTATTTATGTTGTTTATTCTTGAAATATTAGCCTTAATAATTATAACACTACTAAAGTATGAGTAAGGTAAGCAAAAAAGAATCTCTAAATTCGGGTTCTTTGTTTGTTACAGCTGAACCACGAGCTGAACTATTTGCTGATTTTTGAAGCTCCTTTAATTGAGACGAAATGCAAATGATTATCACAAAGAATTTTGTAATAATTTTCCGAATAATGTCTCCCTTCAACGAGTTACCTAAAACCAGGCGTGAACTGTTCGATATGGTCAGGAATTTGAACCGATTTCTCCAAAAATCTTCTTTACGTTGCTTAAAAACTGGAACTCCAAACCTTTTGTTTTATAAAAAATTAAACCTTTCCAAGTATATTTTCTTAATATAATATGCTCCGGGCATTTTGGACGAACTTCAACCTTCTACAAAGAATTATCATTTCCTTCTTGTTTATAAAGTATCATAATTCAATTTTTATTGTCGGTTTAGACAATCTGCTAGTTCCCGGCGTGTTAATAAAAACGTATATTAAAATATGATGGTAAAATTTCCATAGAATTTTCATTCGAAATTTGAATTTCCTATTCTTATTTTCAGACACGTTATTTAAATGACAGGGGTGCGTTTTACATCTGAAAGCTTTTATTATGATTAAGCTGTTATGAAGTTGCATTTACTTATGCAACATTTTTATGCAACTTTTGGGGAGTGAGACTTTTTGCATGGTTACCACTTATACAAAAGATTCAAAATGAATAAATTAGAAAGCCTTAAGAAATGCAAACGGTTTCTTGCCGAAAAATTGGCCTTTCAAAAACTAAATGCGGTTACATTACAGCTTAAAAAGCATTAAAGTGCATGCTAATGCATTATGCATCATAAAGAAGTTTACAATCGGAACTAACACCTAAAGTAGAGTCGTTAAAGGTGAATTATATTTTTACATCTTATGTAAAACTGGATTTCCGAATGAAAAATGAATCACTTTGTAACCCATTACATCAAGAATAATTTAATTTTATCCAGTTCTGAAGATTAATTCTAAAATTTGATTAAGCCTTTCCATTTTACATTTTTATTAGATTTAAATTTATTCCGGACCGAGTTTTCTGCACCCGTAAAAGTAACTGAAACTGGGCTCAATTATAATCGAACTTTGCAAATGCTGAAATTATAACGTTTTGCTTTATACTGGATGTTTCAAATAAAGGCCATATTTGAATTTATTTTTACTTTCGTTGAAGAAATTATGAGTTTGAAAGCGTGAAAGTTCAACGAAATCTGATTTAAGTGTTAAAAGTTTATTTTTCAGAATCTCCAATATCTCCGGATATTTCCAAGAATCATATTTTAAAATCTGATCTTTATGCAGCACATTCCATCAGAAAACTTAGATAATTTAGAGTAACTAAATTTTATGGCTGAAATTCAAGAGGTGAAATTTATGGCTCTAACAATGTTTTCTCATAAATCAAATTCTGAAGTTAAGTTTACTTTAATGACAAGTAAATCAATCACACACCTACCGAACTACACGTACGATGTTTACGAGGAGATAACATTTTTACCTCGTAAATTTCCGATTATATATCGGAATCAGATTAAATTCTAAGTGCGCTTGGTTAGTATTCAAAGTGAGCGACGTAGAAATCCAAACTTATTTAACCTTTGTAAGAGCAAGTGTAACTTTAGCAGTAGTTGAGCTTAAAGGGAGCGGCTGACCTTTGATGGTATCTAAAAGTCGTGTGATTGATGTGCTTCGCAGCGATTACTTGAACTGATTCCTCCGATCGTATCGGTTCTCTGATTGATTGAATGGCGACTAATGCGCATCTTATTAACGACGTGTTAAGAGAACTCGAGCATAACCAATGAATCTTAAACTAAACCAATCGAAACTTCGCTTCGCTCACATTTCAAAAATATCCTCAAGATATCGGAAAAATCTCGCACGAAATTGACATAAAATAACAGGAAAAACTCCTGGAGATCATGGCAACGTTTGACCTAATTTTAGTTTCGAACCATTCCAAGGAAAAGAGAACCACACCAGGATATGCAAATTTTTAAAAACAAAAATCTTGCCCTGAATATAGAACACTGGGCATATTTGAGTCAAAAGATTTCCAACAAGCACATCGAAACTTCTTCTAAACTTTTGGGATGATGAATTATTGCAACATTTTCCAATATTTTCTTGGAAGCGGCGCCCTAGAACGCGGTGCGGTTTTTATATTATGATTCTTTATTGTTCCGATAATGTTTCCTTGCTTCTGCTCGCATTGTCGACCAAGAAATACAATGCCTACCGCAACAATATCGATGAGGGTTCTATTCAATAAATAGAAGCGTTGATCTTTAAATGTGCAATGTAATAACTTTTAACATCCATAATAACTTTACGTATTCGTCATCTTTCAGCAAAATTGACATATTTAATGAATTGAATTTTACATTTATTTTCTTCAGCTGCGAAACATTACGTTTTGTTTTTTGATGTATAAAAGGGAATAAACTTCGGCTTTGGAAGATTATCAAACCTGACTTGAAACTCAAAAAAATAGAAGAAAATTTCCGTGTCTAATTGGGATTTTTTGTAAAAAAGTAAGAGGTAAGGTATGGATTTAATTATGACTTATTACTGCTAGCATTTCTATGATGTATGATTGTGGCAGTTATGTAGTCTTAAACATTAAGCTGCTCCAAGTGTAAGGTTTTTTCTAATCACCATACTGAGATTTCCAAAATCTTGCATAAAAACGTGAAATAAGTATAAGGATTAAGTATAAGTAAAGTATAAGGAACAATCAACTAAAATGTAATGGTAATTATGTACCAGGAATGAACTTGAATTTCGTACCAAACATTGCCTTTTTAATGCTCTTCCATATGAATTAAAACAGTCCACTTCTGTTAATGCTTTTGCTGGTCACGTGTCGCAATACCTTATTTAACAAAGAATAACGTTATAATGTAAATTGTAGAATCTGAATGTCTGTTTTCTAGTAGTAAGTTGTCAAATAAAGTATTTATTTATTTAGTTCTAACCGCAATTAATAATAGAGAAAATATTGCAAAGTCCTTCCCTGAGGTAACAAAAACGAATAAGCGAGGACTTCATACAAATAATTTGAATAAATAGGATAATAAGTAACAGTGTGATATTAAATGATTGAGGACAATTTGATTTTGGCGTCATACTAATTTACTGATCAGTTGGCAATATGCAATGCGTTTTACCTGCTCTATCAGTGGCGTCTCGAATAGGGATGTTTAATATTATATTAATAATTAAAAGAAAAACTACTTTTGATCATTATTTATTTTCATATTGTAGTAAAAGGCAAATTAAACAAAATATTAAAACCTTCAACAAAGTTAGCGAGTTGATCCTGTTATTTGACGTCGAAAGCTACCAAATTGATCCAGTTTAGCCAAATTCAAAATATAAAATACACTAACAACTCTGGTGACAAATTCACATTGAATTTCAAATTTGAATTCAAAATCATTTAAAATCACACTGTATTTCTTGCCCAGAACTTCCACTAATTATTAAATCCTTTAATAGGCATTTTAAATATTAATTTTTCTCAAAGTAAATTCAAAACCATTTCTAGAAATAAGGTATTTATTAATAATCTCTGATTAAACCAAACTAACGTTACTCACTATGACTAAGCTTAAGCGATTATTTATTATTTATCTATTATTTTGGGGCGATTTGAAAAATTTGGAAAGAGTGACAGAGAGAGAGAGAGAGAGGTCTTTTTCTATTTCAGTCTGTTACAGCCATGTTATATGAAATACCAAGCTTCTTGTAGTATTTGAAGATATTTTTATTATTTTGAAGGTACAGTAAATAATACTGAAATAAATTCTGGATGTTAGTTATCCAGTTACAAGAAAGAAAAGGAACGGGAACGAAAGAGTAAGTTCTCAATTGTTTGAGTGTGGAACAAATAGTGAAAATTAACGAGAAAAATAGATAAAAAATAACAGGTAAACAGAAAAGTGGTACATAGGCAAACAGACAGAATTAAGACAGACAGGCAGAATATGGACAGATGGATTAAAAGACGGACGAACCAACAGACGTATGAATAAACAAACAGACCGACAGAGACAGATAGAGGGACGGAGAGTCCCAAGTCTAAGAAGACAACGTAACAGCAAAATTTAATTCTGAGTGTGCCATAAATGACGTTTAATATGCAACGAACCACTGCGATGCATTCAATTAAAAAAAAAAGAAGTTAATACAAAACCCATTAGGTCAAACGTCCTCTCTTAAAAAAAAATTGAATTAATCATTTCGTTAATTTTTGCCTAGCACCTTGCCCAAGCGTGAAATTTTTAACGGTAGATACAATATACAACAAAATACAAATACTTTTGGAAAATAATAAAAAATTATTAGTTAAAAAATAGGAAAGGAGTGGCCCTGATAATTACTTTCACTTTTTACTGAAGAATATTACTTTCGCGAGTCTACTGACCAGTTTCAGTCGGCAGCTTACGAGCATGGTTTCGCATTGGTTGCTGCCAAAAATAGATACGTTTTGCTTGATGAATCCTTAGACTGCCCCACCTTCAATATTATCTACTAATTATAATATTAAATCCTTATGCAGTTGTCAGTTGTCATTCAACACAGATCTTTCCTATTATAGTTATACTGCTAAGCATATCTCACTGGGTTTTGTCAGAGTTGTAATTTCAGCTTAACTTATGTATCGTTAGAAGTGGATGGATACAATAGTTCAACAGTTTTAATTGGTAAGTTACTGGATAGTATAATAGGAACTTACTCAAAGCAGCCCATGTTTCAAATTCGGCAGTCAGTTAAGTTTTTCAGTACCGGTCACTATAGTTCCTATGAAATTCTTATAATAATTCTCAAAAATGTACTATGGCAACAATTGTATTAACAATAGTTGTCAAGTAGTATAACTGGAAGCACATATAAAGGCTAACATTTGTCTTAAAATCATTATTCGGTTGTTGTTATTATTATTATTACTCCGAAATGTTTCTTCAACGCCTATGGTACCCTTCAGCTTGTAGATCTTCTACAGGAATCCTTATCTTTACTGAAGTTCAGGGTTTATTTGAAGTCCACTGATTGCCTCCTTTTTATAGTAGGTGCACAGGGGTTTCTTCCTCTTACCCACACCCTCTGGCTCTTCAGTAAGCCCCAGTAGGATAGTTTATTTAAGTAACCGTGTTTCGTAATAATTTATAGTCTGACGACTTTTCTCCCCCTGCTGAGCAGTTCGGATGTGAGCCTTTTCGATGGGTTCCGTAGTTTTTGCCCAAGAATTTTATGGGCAATTTTAAAGGCTGGTTTCCGGCCCTATGAAGAGTTTTCCCCTTTATAAAAAACTGAGGCTTCAATATGCGTTCCTCCTCCTCCTAAGTCTCCAGTCATGGCGTTATATTTTTGAAAATCTCAAGGTATAATATGGAATGTTAAATAAACAGCGCCGTAGTAAAGATAATTTTTTTCTTGGCGTAAATATTATTCTAAATTGGACAGTACGTTTTCAGTAACAACTTTTAAGCATAACAGTAACAATTTTGAGTAAGCATTGGATATTCTCAATTTTGTACATTAGAAGAGACTACAAATTTTGTTGACTGAATAAAATTGTATCCAAATCGAGCAATGACTTCCTCTTAATACAACCCAGCAGTCAAGCTCTAAAAAATAGAGCTTAGAATAAAAAGGTTTAACCTACAAATTTAAAAATAGTGAACAGTTACTTCAACCAAAACATTTTAAATAAAAGCTTAGTTTTATATCAGAACATTTTAATTTTTCATTTTCAAGCATAAAGCACGGTTTTCCTTTTAGAATGTCCAAATATTATGATTAGGAACTGAGAGTCGTTATAGAGATGCGAAAGGTTGACAGTCAAAACCGTTAAAACCAAATAAAAGGGAGTGGAAATTTCGGATTTTAACAAACCTTTTCAAACCCTCCTTTGATTAAAACCGTTTGCTTTGTCATTTTTTGTTTTATTTTAATTAACAGCCCTACCCTTTCGCTTAAATCAAACTCTAATGAGCCTTTATTAAATAAATTTGTAAGTACTACTCTCGAGATTTCCTGTTTTTTGAACTGTATGTTTACTCAAAATAAAATATCTGAAATTTTGAATTTTAACAGTAGTTACAAGAAAATATAACAAACACCAAACTAAGGTTTGGAAAGCTTTTTCGAGTATAAAAAAATCGGTAATACTTTTTATATTTACACAGTTCGTAGATTACGTCAACACCAGGGATTTAACAGGGTTTTGATATCCATTGGTAGAATAATAAAACGAAAATATACGAGAGACAATCATGTTAAATGGTGCGAAAGGGCGAACAGCAAGTATGCAGGTCAATTTATACGGTACGAGTGAATTTTATTTCGAATTCTTCCCGATAATCAATTTCAGAGTTTTGATTTAAATAACACTGTGGCATTACTAACATTTCCTCTTTTAGAAACTAGCCCAGTAATTTTAACAACGTCTAACTTTCGTAATTAATACGGTAACATAAAAGATAATTAATTAGAATTTTATACACGTCGGGCATAATAATTACGAGAAATAAGTTTAGAGGCAAATAAAAGTACTTTGTAACAAGTTGCTACCGTGTTCGAGTTGTACTTCTGTATGAACCATTGCAGTTGGATGTTAAGTTTCATCGAATTTACCATAAAACTGGAAATTACCCGATTTCATAGCTACCGTTCGTAAAATCTCGGTATTAAATCAACCATGAACGTTATGAAGATGTAGTGTCATTACTAGGATTAGTATTATATATACGCTATGGCGAACATTGATCGTTATATATTTTAATACCTAATTTTACGAGCGCTAAAAACATCTGCGACGCACTCTACTGTAAAAATAAATCTGCAAATACACAAAATCCAAATAAAAAGGCCACTCAGGTATTTCATATCGTTAAAACTTTATGAAAATATCTTTAACTTGGTATTAACTAAGCTAACGACAACCTAACATAAACCGTAAGGTAGAAACTCAAACCTTTAAATAATTCAGTATTTTTCGTTTTATTTAGATTACATTTCATTTTTTTGCTTCTTTTATCTGTTATAAAAATATTTGAATATTACAGAAAGTATCAAATCTTTTCGAGCAAATTAATTCGGTTCCTCTAAGGAAATGAAATGTTTTCAGCTATGAAATTAAAGAGAAATTCGCTTCAAATATTTTCGTGGAAAAAAGGCACGGAAATATATTAAAAACATCGATAAAATGTCGTTGCAGATGAAATATTTACAAATGAAACCACGTAGAATGTAGGATTTGTATGTGTATTTTTAGATGCTAAATGCTAACAAGGGGGTTCTCCCAAATATTGTTTTTTATCTTATTGCACACATTCAGCTGGTTGAGCTAAATCGTTCGATTTCTTCTGATTAGTTTCTTCTTGAAGTGGGGTACCCTTTACAGGGCGTTGTCGGTCTTTTCTCCGTATGTCTGTGATGTGTGTGTCAAGTGGCCTACACACATAGGGGACCTACAGCTGTACATAGAGGCTTCCGTTAATAACGGAATAATCAAAGTGGCGAAAACGAACGGTGCAGTAAAAAAATGGAAATCGCAAAGAAAAAAGAACGGTGCAGCAGACACAGGAAATACAAGCAGCGGCCAGGGAAAATGAAAAATAAAGGAAATAATGCTTAATAACAAAAAGTCTAACAAATGAACTGAAAATCACAAAGCAAAGGACAAACGTAAAGGAACTAGTAAATAAAAACACACAACGTGGAATTTGGCATTAAAATAGAATCGTGAGAAAATCAAACGTTTTAAGGGATTCTGCAACAAATTGATGTAAATAATTTCCTTCCTCCAAAAAAGAGGACAACTTTAAGATGTAACCTATACAGACGAAAAAGTGAAAATATACATCCCGATTTGGGAAAAACCTACGAGGAAAAAAGAAAGCAGTAAGAAATGGGGAAATTTTAAGATATAACCTCTGCAGACGAAAAAGGGAAAATATACGTCACGATTTTAGAGAAAAAGACAAATGAACATAACCCTGGAAAAATATAAAGTGGACTTAGGAAAACCAGATGATTACAAGGCGTGGTTATTTCGCCATCAGTTTCAAAAAAGTAGAGGTTAAATAAGTAAAACTTACTAGAAACATGGTGGAGAAAAATCTATATCCTTTCCAACGAAATAAAAATGTTTTAACCCTGCAATAGTTGTATTGTGAAATCTACCAAATAAAACTAAGCAAGTGCCTCAAGGCTTACAACAATAAATATTCAGAAAATCTTCCTTTCATAGTATTGTAAATCATTAAAAAAGAGATAAGAACAGGTAGAGTAGTGCACATAATGCTTTATCAATATGAAAAACATGCTTGACGGAATAACAAGGGAAGACCTAAGGTCAATAAAAGTGTATGATGGACTAATTAACCGAACAAAAAGGTTAAATGGAAACACCTTAAACTAAAACATGGTTACATCTTAAACCTATACCCGTTCAACCAGATTTTAGACGAAGCCATAAGAAGAGGAAGATAAAGAATGATATGTTATCAGACATGTTTCAGGAAGAGTAAAATGAAGAAGACGTATAAATGTCTTTACGAAAACTAAGGACTTGAACACCAACACAGAAAAGTCAAAAAGGACTATAATGGCATCGGCAAACAAGAACACAGATATTAAAATTACAGAAAAAAGTATGTAGCAAGTAGAACAACCGTTCAACGTAAAGAAAACACAATTTCTTGGTAAGAAAGATATCCCCAAAGAGGTCAAAGCGGATATTATAAGAATGATAATTAAGTTAATATTTTCAAATGAAAAATGGATTAAATGAACAGAAAGGCAAATCAAAATTAAATAGCATGGAAATACGAATTTAGAGAAAGCTCAAACGAAAAACTAGGACGAACAAGGCTGGAAATTAAAAAATTCAAAAACGAACGGAAGACAATCCCCATACAATCTTAGGTATAGTAAGAGCTGACTCAAATGGTTAGGATATATCCAAGGATGGGTAATAAGAGAGTGGCAAGTCAAACGTACGAGACAAGAGGGTCGTGGCTCAGTTGGGTCAGCGTGCATCTGAACACTGAGATAGGCCGGGTTCGATTCCCAGGGTCACATATACACCGAAAATACCCGGCTGCTTCGCTCGGAAGGCAATGACAAACCACCGAGGTGTACCCTGCCTAGTAAAGTCCTCTCTGGAATAGAAATGCAAGCACTTCCGTGGTTGGGAGCCCACGTTAAGCTGTAGGTCCCTTATGTCTGTAGGCTACTCGACACGCACACCACAGGCATATGGAGGTAGGATCGGCAACACCCTGTAAAGGGTATGCCCCTCTAAGAAGAAGTAACAAGAATGGGAAAATATTCGGAATAAAACCTTTTAAAATATAACCCTATTACTCTGCTGCAAAAAAAAAAACAGGAGTTCTGAGTAAGAATATGAGGTTAAAACAGAATCTATAAGAGAAATCCCTCGATAAAGGCTGCCAAAACACAAACAATATAAAACAGTTGACAGTTGACAGGCAGTATAAAATATAATCGCCTGGCCATTAAACTAAAAAGAAAATTAAGGGAAGTTCAAAATGAGCAATTTGAACAATACATAGGTAGTCTCACAAGATAGATCACTCATGTGGAAAGCGACTAGAGGATTTAAAAGACCTCCAACTCATGTTCCACCAATCCGAAATCAGGCAGGAGACTGGACCAGATCTGATACGGAAAAATTAGAAATTTTTGCAGAACATCTCGCAGAACCTGCGCCGGGCAGAAGTCTTTATTCTCAATAACGTAGAACCAAATGAAGAAGTTGAAGAATACCTTAATGACCCCTTACAGCTATTTAATAGAAAAAGAGATACAACTTCTAAACAATCGTAAAGCCCCTGGATATGATCTTATAACAGCTAAAAGTCCAAATGAACTACCAAGAAAAGGTATAACATTGCTAACTATAATACTCCACTCTTCTGTCTATGATACTGACCGATTCAACTCAAGTTCGCCCAAATCAGGATGATTTTGAAGCCAGGAAAATCCACATGAAGCTGTGTTGTACCGTCCTATTACTCTTTTTCCAATATTTTCAAAACTTTTGCAAAAGTTAATACTTAAAGAATCCAAAAAGATTTCCTCCTATAAAACTCCATTCCAAATCATCATCAGTTCGGCTTCAAACAACAACACTCGAGAATTCAGCAACGCCATCGGCTGTCTGACATAATAAATAAAGCTTTTGGAAACAAGAAATACTTTTTAGATGTCTGTCAAGCTTTTGGCAAAAGGTGACACAAAGGGTTATCATACAAAGTCAAGTCATCTCTTCCTCTTCCATACTATCTGTTGTTCAAATCCTACCTGCCCAATTGTTACTTCCAAGTTAAGCTTGGCAATGATATATCTGACTACCAGCTGATACAATCTGGTGTTTCAGAAGGAACTGTGTTGGGCCCCTATTTGAATGTCTTATACACATCAGATTTGCCTTTAAGCAAGAAACAGTAACTGGAACATTCGTTTACGACACAGCCATATTTTCTTGTCTAGTTAAGAAATAGCAAGCCAGAACTTACAAGAACACCTGGGCATCATTTGCAAGTAGATGAAAAAGTGGACAATCGAAGTCAATGAAAATAAGTCAACCCATATAAAATTTACCTTAAGATGCCAGGCACTACCCACCGATCATCACTAATCGAAAGAAGTTTGATATCTAGGAATGTATCTGGATACCAGACTAACATATGCAAAATCCACATCAAAAAGAAGAGAAAGGAAACGAACATCAAAGTCAAAAAAATGTATTGGCTCTTAGGTAAAAACTCCTGTCCACTGTGACCTTGTAGGGTACGATTCAAACCGAACTTTCCGTGAATACTCAAAAGTACAGATATGTGAGAGAAGTGATCACCCAATATGCCGTCAAACATCAAAATAAATTAGAAATTTACCCAAACGAAATAGTCTTGTCACTACTAGACATCGACCACCAATAGTACCTGTTGTGTAGTCTAAAACCATCCTCCTGTTTAGACAACTACTGTGAAGACACATCTATGTGTTGATCCAACTGTAACTGTTTAAGTAGATTAAGTTATTGATTAAGCTGCCTTAGTGTGCTTTCTCAAACCTTTACTAAAGTGTCATTTGGGTGTAACTTAACTAGCATTTTAAGCATTTCTACATATGCTTAAAAAACTACAAAGACAAAATATTAACCAAAAAGGTTACCATTAACCGAAGTTTAAAGCTTCAATGAGAGGTTGTGAAACTGATCTTGAAGGAATTGCTTTAACAAATGTCTGTTGAGGTAGTAGATAAAATCAAAATTTCTCACGTGCTTTGCTGTTTTCCCCAAAGCTTTCTTCATAAGAAAGATGAGTAAATATCGAGACAAGGGAATCAAGTCTGGGACTATAAAGTACTTAGTTAACTTTAAAAATCTCTTCCTGACTTGGGTGCAATATATAAAATATCAAAAAAACTACATTTTCTTTTAATTAAAAAATAAAAACAAAGAAGTTAAATTACCAAAATTACATTAACATTAGCATACTTTGGTTAGTTATTTGTCAAAGTATATAAAAACATAGTTAGGTCTGACGTCTCGAGGGGTGCCCCAAGGTTTAATAGTAGGACCCTCTTTATTCATGTTATGTTATAATGACATTTCTGCCATTTCTGTTACAACGTCCGAGGATAATATATCCAATATAAAACCGGAAGGTAAAGACATGAGTAGTCTAAATACTCTGAATGTTTGTTCATTACAATAAAAAGTATAAAAAGGAGTTTCAAAATAACCCATGTAAAAGTTATATTATTTATTTGAACCTGAATACTTTTAACTTTCTATTTGTAGTGTTTTCCTAATAATTTTTGTTTCACCTCCGACCAAAAACTTATCATTTACTTATCATCATAATTTAGTACAGGGCTGTTTGAGTTTATGCTGAATTTCAGCTGTGATGAGGGTAAATCTTTTGGAATGACAAACACATTTATGATCCAAAGAGTCTAATAGTTTAAGCTTTAACTTAATCTGCTGACGTAGCTCGAAATTATTACCTCCATTCTTTAGTTTCTTGAGAAACTTAACTGTAATTCAAGGAAATTCTAGAAAATTCTCTTTATAAAACCTCGTGCCAATTAACTACAACAAAAGTATTGACCAAGGACTGAAATGGGGCTTTTCTATTTTTAGTCTTGATTTTAAACTAAACAAAATTAGACAATGCAGTTTTCAAGTGTTTCAAGTAAAGCCTGAAGATGTTCATTAGCCGGTTTGTTGCTTCTCGTGATGCAGTAATTTGACACTTTTCACGCACAGTATTTCTCGAGTGCAGCTTGGAGCATCCCTAAGTGCAGTCGAGACTCTCGTTCGCGTGCTTTAGCATCATTCGCGAGCTTGAAAGCTCCGGTTGCCATGGATGCGGCGTTTCAGTAACCTGTGGGCACAGAACCCCCACGAAAGCCTAATAAAAGCCCTCAAATCGAATATTCGGTCTTCAATATAAAACCTCATGTCGCTCTCGGTGTAATTGTTTCTAAATTTCTTTCTTTCTTTCACAGGTATTTTAGATTATAACGAGCGAAATTATAGCGACGTAAATCATTTTGGGGAGGATTTTCAGACGTGAATTATGAAACCAAATCGCACTACGTGTATTGTAAATTTTGAATGTAATAAAATAGTTATTGCCGAGCATAACGTGCTCCCCATAAACATTAAAATTTATGTTTTAGCTTTGGAAATTTGAATTTATTTATGTAAACTAATAATACTCCCGCATTTTTATATTAATATATTCAAGAGGTTGAATTGCAAATTTATATTAAAAATTATACTCGAAAACTTAACGTTTTAATTTTAATTTAAGGGTTGTTAAAAATCTATAACTTCCGAGGATGTTATCAAAGGGATCGATATAATTCCAAAATTACATCTCCATTCAAAACTGTTATTATTCAATTCCAGTTTCAGTTCAATAAACACACATTTAACCCCTTTCAAAATAATTAACATGAGTTAAGGAACTGAAATGTTATTGAACAGTTAGAACTTGCGTGCGGTTGAAGTTTCTGTTCTGAAACTGTCCAAGTGTTCGACAGCCTCCAGCTATTTCAAGTTTAGAGTTTGGAATGTACGTCCCATCACACATAATTATTAGGTACTCGTTATGTTAAATTTATTATCTTTCAGAAAGTGTGGATGTTCACGTGTGAAATTCGCGAACTTGGTAAATTTGGTTTGAAGGGTTATTTTCTACTTAACAGTTGTTATTGAGAGATAAACTTGTCAGGACATAATTATATGGTGCTGATATGAGTTAAAGGAAGACGGAAAGGGTTTGCTTCTTTATCGTTCCACCAATGGATTTTTTTAATAATATGCAACTAATAACTTGTAGAAGTATATTGTACTTCCATGACCAACTTGTACTAAAAAATTCAAAAAGGGTTTTTCATAAGGAAATTTAGAAAAGCTTTATTTATAAATATGTAACATCCGGTTTCCGGAGTCAAATAACCGTAAACTATGCAAGAGTACCTCATCCTTAACATTTTGGTGGTTTAGATCAATCCGAGAATCCTAGGCATAGTCAGTCAGGTGTAACGTGAACGGGAACGATCAATCTCTAGCACCGTCTTGATATTCAGGACTTTACCGATTCACGCGTTTGAACATTTTCGGTTGAAATTCTCGGTTTCCTGTCTGTGTTGTCGTTCGTGACTTATTGAATTGACGGTGCTTTATTTCAATTTACTATAGCAATAACAGTCATTTGCAAATATAGTGTTTTATGGTTTAAGGGTTCAGAGATTTTGCACAAACAAAACGTTATGTAGATTCTTGATAAATTGATGGCTTTTGTTTACCAAGAACAATGTACTGTTAAGATAGAATTATATTATAATTTCAATAGGTACGAGCATTTTCGATGATAATAAAGCAATTAGTTTCTAATGGGTAGCGTCGATAAAGACCTTTATATAACATGTGATCAATAAAAGTTTGCTTCCACCACTTCCACCAGTAGGTCATGCTTTCGAAAACATATTTATGTCAGTTGTTCCTCTAGATCGTTATGTGAAACTGTCACTAAGCTTTTGTGGATGTCGGTTTATTTTCTTTGTTCAATTTTAATCACTATACTTGTGGCAATAAGTGAAGAGTAAATGGAAAACTTGCAATCATAACCTTAGAGTGTTATCTTGACAGTTGTATGCTCCTTCCTTCTGTTAGAAACCTGCAGCTTTTACTCTTTCCTTGAAGTGAAACACCTAAAGTAATTTTAGCAAAACATTTCATAAGAATCATTCGGTTTCATTGTGGAATTTAGTTATAGTTCAAAGCTCTTAATTTCAAGCTGCAAGAAATCAGAATAAATTAATGTAGTGCCCAAAATGTTTAGTAAAATATGACGCAGTAATTCACTTCGTCCTTCCCAAGTTTAATAGTTAAATGTTTAATGTAAATGTCCTAAGTGTCCTTCAGAATTAATTACAGCCCAAGAATTTCTGTAGTGTTATTCTAGACAGACCCTAGCTTTATGTCCTCTCAGATAACCAGCGGTGGTCTTGAAAAGTAAATTTGTAATTTTCTAGAAGGTCGAGGTAATTTTGTTAGTCATAAAAGCAATAATTAATAAAATTGCCTTATTTTCAAGCATACCTACAAGGACTACTTTTTCGGTGATATTGTTATTGTTAATGGAGCTGCGTTTATAAAACCAAGCAAGACTTAATAAAGGTCGATTATATAAAAAAAAAGTTCATTTCAGTTTCAAGTACATATATAAGAAAGCAAACACTCCATTTTTAACGTTATACAAGCACAAGTATTTTTATAACTGTCGATGAAACTGTATTACACTAAAATATTTTGATAATTTCAGATAAGTTTGGATTTTCCAGTGAATCGAAGATTTTCAGAAAAATTCGAAAGGCTTCTGGTACAATGAGAATAGCTAGTTAAACTCAGCAAAGTCATGAAAATTTAAGTAGTTCAATTCAATCAAGTTTTTAGCCTTAAAATAAGTTTTTACAAATTTTTCTTGTTTTTTATTACGAAAAAGAGACTTCAACTAATTTAGGCTGATAACCTGAACCCTTTGCTTACCACAAAGGAATGTTTGATCAAGCACTTTTATCACAGCACAGTAACCCAAAATTTAATTAATTCGATTGAATCCAAAATAAATTTTTACAAATTTTTCTTGTGATTTTATTACGAAAAGGGACCCTGCAGAATAAAATCAAGTAATTCGGGCTAATTTTCTATAACGTGAACCCCTTGTTGAATACAAAAAAATATTTGATCAGCCATTTTAAACATAGCAAAGTCACGAATATTTAATTACTTTCAGAAAGTTTTTACCCCTAAAATAAGTTTTTACAAATTTTTCCTCTTTTTTTACTACGAAGAGGGAGGGGCCTTCGACTTCTTGTAGAATAAAAGAAAGTAATTTAGGCTGATTTTCTATAGTATAGTCTGAACTTTTTGCTAACTATGAAAAAATATTTGATTAGGCATTTTTGACACACCAAAATCAAGAAAATCTAATAAATTGAATCACATTAAAATAATTTTTTTTTGTGATTTACTTTAACTTATTGTAGAATAAAATCAGGTCATTTAGGTTGATTTTCTATAGCTCGCTAGACACACAAAATAATATTTGATCAGGCGTTTTAAACCTAGTAGAGTCTCCAAATTAATTAATTCGTTTTTGTTGCCGTAAAATTTTTTCTTAGAGGAAATTGCTTCATTTTCATTTAAGAAAAAACAAACCTTTTATTTATCAGAAAATAAAATCAAGTAATTTAGGTTTCCATTCAAAACTTTCAGTCAGAACAGTGTCTTTATAAAAATATACCCTGAAACCTCTGATAAATAATCACAATAAAAATTAATTCGGCGTTTTAAACTCAACATAATTTAAAAAAAATTGGTTAAATCGATTAAAGCCGGATTTCTGCTGAAAATGATTTTTTAAAACTTTTTCCTTGGGAAACTGGCGCAGTATTCCTGTGGTAGATAAACTAAAACAGTTCAGGTTAATTTTCTACCCAGAGTGGTGTTTGTATTGAGTCAAAATGGTTTTTTCGTAAATAATACAACCTGAACCTTTTGCTAATCACAGTAAATATTGAATTCGACCCTGTAAACCCAGCAAAGTGACGTAAATTTAATTCACTCAATTGCTGCTGTCTTTTTGTTTTGTTGTGAAAAGGGACTTTCCACCTATTGCAGAATGAAATCAAGCAGTTTAGGTTGGTTTTGCACTCAAAGAGCTGTTCGAATAATTTCAGAATTATAAGAATCAAATCTCTGTTATTCACAAAACAAATTTGGTTAGGTCTTTTAAATCCTTAAAGTTATTTGATCCAAGCCAGTTTCCCATAAAATAATTTTTAATGCAATTTTTTATTACTAAGTTAAGGCTTTGAGTTATTGTAGAACAAAACCAACTAACTTAGGATAATTTTTTATCCAAAATTGTTTTTCCATCAAGTAATCCTTAAAACATTTTTTAACAAGAATTTGCTGTATTTTATTACTCGAGTCTTCAATTTGATTCGGCATTTTAAATACATTAATAAAGCAGGCAAATTGCATTTCAAATCTGTCAAATTATGTTTAACCAAATACATGAAAATTCAAAAACGGTTGAGCAATAGGCGATAACGCAACGAAATCATATTACAATAAATTAATTTTGTTGACTGCAGAATGATAAAAGTTCTGTAATTATAGAGTAATTGAATTTTAGCAATGGTTCAAGATATATTCAAACCTGCAGTTCACCCTATCAAATCTAAGAAATCTCGCTTTGTTTCATCTGTGCAGCTGTCTTTAAACAGTTTCTTTTTTTCCTGTTCGTTAAGTATGTCAGTAGAGTTGGGCTTGACTTTATGTTTTGTTGTTGTAGAATATTATCAGTTTTTATGTCTTTTGTTCTTTGTAAATGGTGATTTTACTTTATAATTGAACAGGTTGGACATAGCTGAAAATAATGAAGTATGGCTGTTTTAACCAGGTTACGTGAGATGCATGTAGAAGTTAAGGCACGTGGTTGTCCATCATATACGACATTTGAGATGATTCGAAATGATGGTGTTTTAACAGCAATTAGTTTTCAATCCGTCTTAAAAATACCAATTTTTCTATTGCAGATCCCGAAAATTACTGCATAATACTTAAAAATACCAATTGAATCAATTGCAAAATTATCTTCGATAAGATGCAGTTATAAAGAAATTAAGAGAATTTCTCAAATTTTGATGTAAATATAATCTTAGGTGAAGCTTAATCCACTGCCACCACAAAACAAATTTGAGGCTAAATAAATCATTCAAATTTGTACTTTTCTCGTTGCTATGCAACAGGTTTTCGAATTTAACTGACAAATCTCAAGCTCTTGCTGGGTATATTATTTTCAGAAACTACTACAAAGAAAAGCACTCGTTTTCTAACACTTTTTTTATTTGAATTGTGGTACTACAAAAAAATAAGCCATTAACATCAATATCAAGGAAAGCTAAAAATTGTGTCTTTAATTGTTTTGTTCTACGTAACAAAAATCTGGTTTGAAAGGCTTCGGAAAACTTACGAAAATTGCTTCCGTTGCTGTTGATTTATATCAACGAATAAAGGACACAAATTTAGAAAATGTACATTAGTAAAATCAAAAACGAAACAAAGCAGCTTTCAGTGCAACGCTGTAACGCTGCTATTAACTTATATGTCTGCAGCCGAAACATAAAACGAATATTATCAATTCGTGTATCATCAAGCGCATAAATCTGCAATGATACTAAAGTTCATTTCCGCATAACTCATGATGTATATGCACGTATCAAAAAATAGGTGTCGTACCGTACAAAACACGTATAAAATATTCATGAAATGTAAATTAAAAGATTCGATAGAAAGTAGCTTGATTACAGTCAAGCTTGAATTAAATCAAAGGCATATAATTCGTAACGTGATAAAATCATGAATATGTAACGAGTAATGGCTATGAAATATGAAACTGCAAAGTGATGAGCAATGCAATGGCTCGGAAGTCCTGGCCTTTAATTTACAAATGGAGTGTTCCGAGCTGCTAACGCGGTTACAACGTGGGGTAAGTGAGTCCGTACCGCCTGGATGATCAAAGACCAAGCCAGTCTCTACTGCCAGAGCCACTACTTTACACGGCTTTTAGGAACGTTGATATTATGCGTCAAAATCGACTTAATATTTTGAAGCCGTCTCTCTAAGGGGGGCTTACTGAACGTAATTATTCAATATTCGGTTATAGTTAATTTAATAACTTTTAATTTACAGCAGCTAGATTTATTAATAACTTCTGAAATTCATATTTTGGCACAGCTCATTTTCGTAAAAAACAACAATCGTTCAAATA
The DNA here is from genome assembly GCA_963082815.1 of Melanotus villosus. NCBI lineage: Eukaryota > Metazoa > Arthropoda > Insecta > Coleoptera > Elateridae > Melanotus > Melanotus villosus. Next base: position 43,194,561 of record OY720425.1, read on the forward strand.
CTGGTCTGGGAGAAAATTAAAGGGTTAACTAATGCTTGTTATTGGCCGGAATAAGGCATTTTATTACGCTTGATGAAAACAGCCATAAACATATTCAACATTTATGTAAAAGCTAGACAGACACAAGTTTCATACTAATTGCAGACAAGCCAGCCAAATTAGGCAATCTGCCTCAAAAGAAAAAACTCAGTACTTTATTTGAGAACCGTGCCATACACAATAATTAAATAAATAACTAAACACACAAGCAATGATAGTACCTATGAATGAAAATACTTAAAAAAAAAGATAGACGGTACAATCCAATATCAGTTCCAGTAGTTAAAGCTGGAATGGATATGAAGGACCCTAAGTATCAGCTAGAGATACTGCGTAATAAACTGATCGGTAATGACTAGTAATGAAAGCGAGTTTATTACAGCACTAAACAGGAAATAGGCATGGAAAACAACAAGGGATAAAGTTAAATGGCAGCTTTCAAGGAAAACACGTTTTCATCACGAAGGACATGGTGGAGGTGTGGGTGTTCCAAATATTTGATGGCGTCGAGTTAAATGTTTATGTGGATGATCACGATAATAAAATGTGGGTTATTTAAATTGTCTACGTTATGGCCATATTATAAAAGTTTATATGTGTATACTTAAAATAATAATAATAATAATAATAATAAATACAATAATTATTAGCATTGCGAACATTTACACCATAAACGTCTGCTCTTTTGAATAACAGATTACTTAAATACGCAGGAAATTTATTAGTACTTAATAAGCTTTTTAAGCAAAATACAGTACAATTAATTAACTCTGTTAGAAATGTTTAACTCACCCGCTCTTCTTATGTATGGTGTTATGTGTTCTTTGAATGGTATTCTGTATAGAAAACTCATACCAGCATTCTGAATTCTTGAAATTTGTTTTTATTACTGTGTAAGGAAGTTGTAATATACACAACAACAATAATCTATGTTTGGGTGGATTTAACTTGAAACCAATTTGAACTTAGTATCTTCATTAGGCATATGTTTAAACCTATAAAGCATTTTCAGCTGCACAAAAGACTGAGTAATTTTATCAACTTGATTTCCGAAGGATAAATTGCTATGAAATATAACACCCAAATTTCTTGTGGTAGTAGACCAGAATATTTGTGTATTACTAATACATACCTTGAATTGCTGTATGTTTACTTTTTGCCTAATTCTCTCATTAGCTGTACATAGAACAACAGATTTATTAGGATTTAAATTCAAACCATTTACAGTACACCATCTAAAGAGTTGTTTTAAATCACTATTACTTTTATTTAATTTAATGCCTTCTCTAATTTAAGATACTTATCGATAAGTATAATTGTACCTCATCTGCATACATATGATATTTACAATGTTTCAGAGATGTATGTAGATCGAAGTTAAATACAGAAAACTATACAGGACCTAATATACTCTCCTGTGGTGCACCACCTTTTGTTAATTTAATTTCGGACATTTTTCCGTTTAGCTTAACACACTGTATTCTACATTTAATCTAATTTTCGAACCACAATAATAAATTTTCCGTTAAACCTATTATGTTTCAATTTAGCAAGCAGCATACAACTCACTACTACACACAATCGCACCTTTCTGAGACTGTTGTTTCATTGTAAGTCTTAAATAATACAACAAATGTAATTTTAATTTAAAATTGGATACGCATCTGTTACTGGTCATGTTTGCACTGATGATTTAAATGATATAATAGTTATTTTCGTATCAAGTGTCGAAAGTAGCAAATATCAAGCGAGTGTTTATAAATAGATATACGAGTGCGGAGCGAAGCGGAGCACGAGTAGAAATATTTATAAACACGAGCGGAGATATTTGCCTTTCGAACGAGTTACGAACACTATTTTTCCCACGACCAAAAATGTACATGTCAAAAAGTAACACTGACAGTTCAGGTAAAACGACCGTCATTTTTTGTTTTGAAGCGGCCGCAGCTTCCTATTATTGCGCAAACTGTGCGATATATCCCTATACGTGTTCATATCGCACGGGTTGTTCATTTGTTTTGCGAAAGTCAATCGCACGGGTGATATTGTCAACTTTCGCGCCTAGTTTGTTGTGCGTTAGGAGCGACTTTCTTATATGGTCGTGGGAAAATAACTATTTTAACAGATCCAAATTGTGTTTTCCGTTAGTCAATTGAAGCATAATTTAAAGAAAATCCTCATGAAATAATAAGGCAAAGACGAACAAAAGAACGTGCCTTTTCAAACCTTTATGAGATGAAGATACGTCCAAATCTTTGATATCGCAAGCCGAATGATTATTATGAGGGTCATTCGAAGAGTAAGGAACGTTTGTGCATACAGCCTGCGCGGTTGTTTCTTTGCACCCGACCATTCGTTCGCTGTGTAAAGAAGGGTGTAGTAGTTACCTGGTGCAACGGATCTTTAGACGTACTGTCACAATTCAATCGCTGATATCAAATCTTGTCGACTAAAGTGCGATGTATATTCGTTTTTTTGCAGGCGGAAAACGTTGGACCCAGTGAAATTTCTCGAAGTGTTCGGAAATGGTGGTGATGTTGAGAAATGGGCGAACAGATGTTTATGACGCCGAGAGATCAGGTCATCACGGATACACTGAAGTAAAAGGTGAACCTCATTATTCATTAGCGTGGTGCACAAACAATGTCCGGAGGTGTCTTGTACAGTTGTGTACAAAATTGTCACTGAACATTTGCAGTACCGAAAAATTTGTTGCACGTTGGGTATCGCGGATGCTCACAGATACCCACAAAGCTGCTAGAATGGGTGGTACTTGACGTACTTGGAACGTTACTAACGGGATGGCAACGCCTTCATCGTTACATGAAACATCAAACAACAGCCCTACTAGCAAACGGCAATCGGTGGAGTGGCATCATGCTCAGTCGCCACAGCGGCCACGGAAATTTAAACTAACTGCGCCAGCCCGAAAACTAATGGCCTCTGTTTTCTGGGACCGCCAAGAAGTCCTACTTGTGGATTTTATGCCTTACAACACAACCATTAATGCGGATGCCCATTGTACTACCTTTCGATGCCTTCATAATGCTATTAAGAATCGATGCAGAAGCAAACTTTCTAGTGACAGTGTTCTGATCCATGATATTGCAGGCTTGCATACCACTAGGAAGACACAGACGTTGCTACATGATGCAGCCTATTGGGACACATACAGTACGAACCTGGCACCACTGGACCTTTACCTCTTTCCGAAGATGAAGGAGCACCTTCCTGGTAAGCGCTTTAAAAATGATGAGGATATACAGCACGCTGCTATTATGGACTGGTTATATAACCAAGCGGGCTCCTGGTACGACGAGGGAATAAGTAAACTGCTGTCAGGGTACAAGTACCTCAATGTTCAAGGTGACTATGTGGAGAAGTAGGTGATGGTGTGTAGTACAACATGTATAGTCTGTTTCTTTCCTATTATTCATAAATATCTTGGTGTTGGTTACTATTTAATATTATGAACAAAAGGTTAATTTTTTTTATATCGTGTTTGAATGCTCAAAACTTTATACTGATGCCTTCCAAGACATAATGCGATGTAGGTTAAAAATCCGTATAAACAGAAGAGCTGCAGCTGAACGCCTTGAACTGCATCAACTGGCCCATCTGCTTCGATGAAGAACTCTTGGCCTGCTTCATACTTAGGAAGCACTCTTGAGCTGCTGAAACTCATATTATACCAATAGTTGATATAAAGGATTTGAACTACATCAAATTTTATAGTCGCCCATTTTGAGGTTCCCAAACCATGTAAAATAAATTAAGACAAAACAAAAAAGTGTCTGGAATTCCATACCGGGGTTCGCATGATTCTCAACGATAGTCATGAAATTAAGATTATTCAGTAAAATAATAGCAAATGAAATTATAATAGAAATCTTAACAATATTCTTTCAATTCATAAAAGTGTAAAATAAATATATTTATCTATTTAACCCAAATGGAAGTAAACAAACATTGGTTGAAGAATATTATTTCTTTTCGTTTTTCTCAACAATAATTAAGTAACTACATGAAAGAAATAAATTACTTTAATTACAAATCAACAAATCAGGGCCTTCCCGCCTTGTCCTTACTTTAAGTTAACTAAAGGAACTTTTTGTCCTAAACTTTTTAATTGCGCTTAGTTTTAAAATAAGAAATTTAACTTCAACAAGAATCTTCCTCAACTTTATCCATTCGAGAACGGGCACTCTTCTAATTAGCGCACTCGAACAACTTTAACGTGTATTACTGAAGCATGATTCCAAGTAGAGGGAGAAATACCTGTGATTATTTAATACTCACTTATTTGCACTGCAAATAGCAACCGTATTTGAGACAATTTTGTCAGCAGTTTGTACAAGCAAGCTACCTTCTGTTTTCAAACATTATCAATGGCTCGGAATTTATACGGCCCGATTTGCCTTGCCTTGTTTTACTTTTAATATTGAAGATGATGTCGTTTTCTAAATTTACATTTTAACAACAAAGTATTAACGTTTCGTATATTATACCATAAGGGGCACGTGTGAATTATTAATTGGTAAAGTTCAAATGCTTACAATTTCCGATTATTAGGGAATTTTATGCATTCGAAAGTCCATTAGGAAATGTAGCGGAAGTTACCTTATAACCGTGTATAACGAACGTAAAATTGATCCCTATGGAACATTAACGGTTAACGAGAGTGAGGATAATGGAGTGCTTAAGGCAGTGTATTTTTTTTCTTCGTAGGGTGTATGCACATTTAATGTATAAATATTATGTAAGCATCACGAAATGAAGTTGTTCCGCCCCCAAAAACAGTTGTGTGCACTCGAGTGACTTTATTACGCATATTTAGATTTATGGATCATGAAGATATTGTGTCTATTCCGTGTTCCGCACTGTAAACGTGGTTATTAAATGTCTCCAACGCCATTTTACATGTGCTTCGGAAATAATTTATGGTAGAAGTTCATAGTAATAACATACCGAAGTAAAATTTAATGTAAAAGGTCTCAGCTTTGATCGCTATGAAATTTTCAAATTCGTTCATAAAACACGTACATATTTTATTTGCACCGCAAACAAGCAATATCTGGGCTCCAGATATAACAAATTACCCCAAACATGTGGCATACAGTGATCAAACATAAACCCCCAGATAAAATAAATTCGGACGACTCGTATTCATAAACTTTGTAAGGGATTTGAAAAAGTCACGTATTTATTGTGACACTTTAATAGTGCTTTATGTTGGCACGCGCATTGTAAACTGTAAAACCATTGTAAAGAGTAGCTACCCCTCCTGTACAGGAAACGGTTTACAACTAGGGTGAAATCCAATAGGCTTTTGCAAGGTGTTACTACAATACCAAATAGGTAATCATGTGATTTGTAAAGCCCGTTAATGTATTTTGGGATTTGGTTAAGTTATCAAAATCTGACATTCCCTGCGTTTAGCTTTAACGATTTTTTGAAATATAAAAGCTGGCCATAACTCTTATGAAATTTATAAAGCACCTGTAATAAAACTAGTTTTATGGATGGTATAAAACTAAACTATAAGTATAGGATTTTATTGTCAAGTTTCCAGTATAGAAATATTTATGATTTCATTACACGGAGCAAAACCGCAATTTTTCTTTATTGCTCCATTTGTATATTATTTCAAAGCCTTTATATGAAATGACTAAAGTTTTCTATAAGTTAGAAGGTTCCCTATAATAAAGAAAAATGTAAAATGGTTCATACATCGTTTCTGCAAAGCCAGGACACTATCAAAGAGGATTTGATTGCACTATACAACTTTGGATTTCTACAAAAGAACTGGTGCCAGAAGTGGGATAATTTTACATGTTTTCGTGAAGCTCATGAAGCAAAATACTTTTTTAATATGCATACACAGTAAGCTAGATTAAACAAAAATCATTTTCAGACATTGTAAATCCGGTAAATTAATCGAAACAACGGACTGCATTAACAAAAATTTTCTTACTTAAAATAAGCTCAAAATAACTAAGCAGTTATTCATTCATAAACCAACCCTTATTTATCTGTCATTACAACTCAGTGCATGATTTAATGGAGATATAAGGGGATTACCCAAGCAAAGTATCTTTCACCTTGTAAAACAATTTTTTATATCTGCCAGGGATAATTTTAGCCCCTCTTTTCTGCTTAAGACCTAATTTATCTTTTGTAATCTGAGATTAATATTCAAAGTTTGAAATACCGACCCTCTTAAGAAACGTTCAATTTTTATCCTGATTTAACAAGGCGCTTATTTTTCTTTTTTTTATAAGCTGTACTTGTTACGTTGTTTCTTGACGCTGTGTGTTTCTGTTTTTGGGGATTATAAATCAGGTATTACAGGCTTCTTTAGTTTTACCTTTGGAGTTGGATAAAACACATTCAAATCACGTAAGCGTAAAAAACTGAAGGTAAATTTTAACATTTTTCCTGAAAGCCTTTTAGCCACCACGCTCAATTAACGGAAACGTAAATTCTGTACACATTCAATAAAAAGGTTTGAGTTCTGACAATTTTGTAAAGGCGAATTTTAATTGGAAAAAATAATAAAACTTCGCACATAATTAATCCAAGGTATAAGTGGAAACGTAATCCTCATTTTGTATCTGCATTTTTCTAAGGGAAGAATTGACTAGCAAGCAAGCACGTCGTACAAAAATTCGCCCTCGTAACAGTGAATATTCGTGCCTCGCAGAAAACAGCAATTGCAAGCAATGAAAGCGAACACTCACCTGGCATTCTGGGGCCCCACAGATTTCGCCTCGTATGATGAGCTGGCGGAGATGGCGTGGTCTGGGATGCGCCCTTCTTCCATCCCTAACGCCGAGCGGCACTCGCCTGCAACAAGCAACCCTCTCTTATTGATTTATTTAATTAATTAACGCCCTATCTTATCCAACGCAGGTGCCAGCAAGTAAAAATAAGTACCGAGCAAAAAATCTCTAACCCTTTCGGTTTCCTTTTTAAAGTAACAATTAAAGCAGAAAATTCCTTTTAAAAATTAGCCCTATCGATTAAAAGGGTTAAAGTTGGAAATGATTATATATTTAAATGGGAAATTGCATTAAAACGGGACCGGTATTGCAGCATGGAAAACGCCAATATGGGTTGCTTTCAATGGCTTTATTTCTTGTTCTATGTTAATTTTATTGTACGTTAAGGCTATTATAACAAATACAAGCATCAGTCGTACCACAACGGTCTGGGTAGTCCTCTCTAAGGAAAACCAACAAACGCTTTATTAGAAACTGCCTCTCAAGTCTCAAACTATAATTCCAGAATTCATTAAAAAGGAAAAACTATACAAAAGCAAATCTTGAAGGCAGCATAATTAAGCTTACTTAACACTTGTTTAAGGATAGGTTATTCAACTGTTAAAATTTGTTAGAGCATGAGCCCTTCAATTCAAGTTTTCTTAGGAATTGGAGCTTGTAATAACATCATAAATTATTCAGAGACGCATTAGCACTGCACGTAGTAAGCTAAGTACCGATTGCAAAGACTACCATATTCTGAAACAAAAAACAAATCTTACTTCTTGTTCTTTGAAGACAATCCTATTTATGATTTTTACGATGTTTGAACTTTTTCATTTCGTCAATTTTTATGTAATCAAACATTACTAATAGTTACTGCTTATGCACGCCCAAAAGGTTTGGAAAGTCCTTAACCGTACAAGGAAATTATTCAAATTTTGCATATGTTTCTTAAAAATAATTCCAAACCCTCTTCGTCCTATAAAACAAAAAAAAAAACTAAAATTTCTAAAAGCAGCCTGAGATAGTTTCTCTCCCAATGGTGCACATTGAAAATCTCATTAGTGTAGCATCAGCAATTTCGAGGAAAGTATATTGCATTGCAGGTTAATTAGAAACTAGGTCAGAAATCCTAAACTGTTTTAAAAGCTAATGGAAATGCAAGCGCATATGAGGATTATTACATCTACTGCATGTACCTCACTTTAAAAGCTTATGATTATCAATCGTTTAATTCCAGCTCAAAAAAGCCTAAATAAAACGTTTTATTGTTGGGTACTTATCGGATTAATGCTTTTCGAATATTGCCAAATCCATGACGTGAATTAATGGATCATAAGTTTTTAATATTTACTGACATGAATCGGAAGATTATAGGGTGATTAGGTTATATAGATAATATTGAACTTCATAGAAATATTATGATATTGTATGGTTTTATCTTCCTATTACTAAATTTATATAAAGTATTTTATGATCAAATTAACATTTTCGCTTTAAAAATGCCGATTATTTGAACGATATTTCTGTAACAAAAGTGTAAAAAGACTACGACAACAAGACAGTATGGACAGTCATGAGTTGATTGAAAGCTGATGGACCGTTTTTATCCGTCACCCAATCAGTTTTATTTAAATAAAGTTTTACGTCTCTTTTATTTGGAAGTAAGAACAATAATAAGCAAAGTCTGCTAAATAAAATCCAATAACTAAACAAAGAAAGGAACAAAACTGGGCACTTAAAGTACAATAACTGAAATCCCCAAATGTTTTCTGAAACAATTATTATCCTACAGCTTGGCTAGCGGGATGCAGGTAACTCCCATTTGGGATTTATTTATAGGTGACTTAAATTGTAAAATTAGTGAGCGTTAATATGTATTAATGTGGGAATAATCAGACGACCGATGTTCAGGTGGGGGTCCGGCGTGCATCGAGGGAGTCAGGTGGTAAGTCGTGGGGGCAAGAAGTACGACGGTTTGAAAAATACCAAAGTATGAAATGTAATTTAATTAAAATAAAGAAGTTGTACAAGGGCTCTGTTTACTTTCCTAGAATCCCAAATTAATATGGTGAACATTTATACAAAAGAATAATCATAAATTTAATTTAATGTTTTAATCTAATCAATTCATTTCCATTAATCCCATACAAAAGAAATTTAATGTTTGCCTTATGTAATATGCTCCCAGATTTCTCTAAAAAGGCCTTATTTAAACGTACCTATATTAATTCTGGCTGGTTTCATCACTTGATTTACAAATAGCGGATTGAGGATCTGCGTCGTAAGTATAAGAACATAAGTTAAAGTCCCAATTGCAGTTGTTTTTTAATAAATCTGTAAAAACTGGGGCTTAATTTGTAGAGTAGAAACATTAGGTTTATCAGTGAAGAGCCAAGTACAGAGATCGATCAATTTCGTTCTGCCAAGGTAGCAATCAATAACAAGTAGAAACTCAGGTTAGTCAGGTAAACCACGTCCTCACCGAAAATTCAGATGTAATGTTATATAAAACTTTTCCATATGCTATCATACCATGCCATAAATTGCTTGAACATGTGACTGATTAATCGAAACTTTAAAAAGCTGTATTTAGATAATTAACACTATGTTGATTCGATACATATATTAGGAAAGAGAAGTTTTGAATAGTTTCTTGCTGCCAATATGTATACGAATGCTAATACCAACAAAAAACACATACTGCTACTTAATATGCGATTATAGCGAAGCCTTCGGTCGCGCAAAATATGCAGAAATGGTTATAAGGAGAAGAATAAACAGAAGTAACTCTATTAGAAACAAATACACCTACTGTGAAGGCTGAAAATGTACCTGTCAATACATTTAAAATACCAACAGAGGCGAGGCTCTACTAGTCAATTATAGACACTATTGTTCAACCACTATTCAAAGAGAAAAATTGAAAACGCTTTGGAATATGGAAAAATAAATAATTGAGGTGCATTGAAAATACAACACTTGAGCTATGAAATAATGCATTTGTTCTAATGGAACTGACAATATTGTTTAAAATCAAATATCGAAGCCTGCGATCTGATCCAATCGAACGTCAGAAGCCCTGTTAGAAAATCACAATAATATCAATAAAATCAGTACTTATTTTGGCAAGAATACACTGAGGATAGCAAGTTAATTACCGAAATACGTTTTACTATTATTGCGGTTTTTACAAAACTTTTGACGTTTTACAATTTTATTAATTATCGTAAAGTACAGTAAAACGGTTTTTGATCATTTAAAATCAACTAAAAGAGTTACGGTATCTTAGCTCAAGTAACGGAAATAAGAATTCTATTTCAAAGAATATTAGAAATCGGTACTGCCAAATGATTCGAAAAAGAATGTCACCATCCCAGTTTTTAAAAAAGGAAACAGTAAAGCCCCAGTAAATTACAGAGGGATAATATTAGGCTCCATTAAAACTGTCCACAACTATTATTATAGACATACTAACTGAAATTGTGCCAATAAGTGAGGAGCGGCCAGGTTTTAGATCTAACCGGTCAAGTCAATATGACTAAAGATCGAGTTCGACTCTCAGACATTAATAACTCTACTGAAAGACAAAAATGTACTACTTAGCATCGTCCGCATTATAAAGGAGCTCAATTCAGACAATACAACAAAAATGTAAGTTATAAACAATGAAGAAATACCAATATCGGTCGGAGTTCGTTAAGGGGACAGCCCATGATACTATAACTCTTATCGTATCATGGGGACAGCCTAAGTCCCGGTTTGTTCAATATAATCATGGAAGTTAAAACAGTAAGCAAGGGATACAGAATGGGCCACGAAAAAATTAAAATAATATGATATCTTAGTCAGAGGACAACTTACAACGATTACTGTACAGATTTAACAAAACAGTAGAGGCATATAATATGAAGATTAACACGGATAAAACCAGATGTACTAACTTATCCAAACAACAACTACCATGCAAATTCACTGTTAATAACGTGCTTATTGAACAGGTTATGGAACTTTAGTTATCTAGATGTGCAATTCTCAAGTTACGGAGATATAAAGAAGTATTTAAAGAAACCGGTAAAGGTGTATCTATCTCTGGTTACGAAAACATACAATATCAAGGAGTAAGAATATTCGTATAAAAGCCACATAAAACTAGTTATAGCGTACAGAAGGAATCCAGGGCAGGTACTAAAAAAGCCAAAAGCTTACTAAGAACAAATGAAATAAAGATATTATAGTCCAGTCACTTTAGGCGAAAAAAAGGCGAAACCTCTTAAAAACTCCTAGCGACGTGGACTTTGGTACACTTCTTTACTTTGGCACTATAAATAATATGTAACAAGTCCATTGCGAAATTGTGTACGCTAAGTGAATTATTGGAATCAAAGGTCATGGAAATGCTTTTTTCGCAAAAGTCCCGTTATCTATAGGTTTTACGTTAATTCTGGTTATTACGAAAAATATTTACTATAAAATTCTGCACAAAAAAGGACGTATACAAAATTTACGTTGGACCAATAGTTTTCCAAATAACGTGCTCTAAAGTTTTGGACTAAGGCGCATACTCCACTAATATGGTCTAGCATTGGATATGACCCTTTAATGCATAGAAAATTCATATTATACGCACAAACATATTAATTATGAATTTATATGTTGGCAGATAGTACTGATGGATAAATTACAAACTGTCAACATCACAAGTAAATAGTCACGAGATGACGCTGAGATTTTAAGCATCGAAACAGCTCTCGAAAAATCAATCACTAACTCAACAGTTGTTGTTGGAGAAGATGTAGATCTTCTCATAGTTTTAATAGGATGTACTCTTCCTTACCAAAACATTTACTTCTTGGAATCTGGAAAAGGAAAAGTGGAGACAAAAACATTATAATCCCTGGAGCATTGTTAATTACAGTAATTGTAGAGATCATATTTTATTTTTACACGCCATGACTGGATGCGATACCACATCTGCATTGATTAAAAGAGGAATAGTTCAAGTATTGAAGTTATTCCTGAAACGACCAGACCTGCATCAAGTAGCAGAAGTATTTAAGCAAGAAAATTGCCCGCAAGGTACCCTTATTAGTCATGGAATGCAATTTCTGTTAGCTATGGTTGACCCCATCGCTGTTTTAACAGCAAACATGACTGAAGAGGATAACTGTCTTGAAAATAAAGAAGAAAGAGAAGTATATGAAGGAAGTGATAAAGAAAGAGAAAATGATAAAGAAACGTGAGAATTAAATGACACCTGGATTAGGCCTAAAGGGGACACCATGTAAAAGAACGTGCTGCAAAGTCCAAACCTTCATGACCTCATATCTCGAAAACTATTGGTCGTATGTAAATTTTGTATATAACCTTTTTTAAGCAGAATTTTATTTATTAAATTAACGTAAAGCCAACAGATAACGAGATTTTTGCGAAAATATGATTTTTGCGAAAATATGATTTTCATGACCTTTGACCTCGAATAATTTACTTAGCGTACACAATTTCGCAATGGACTTTTTACATGTTGTTTATAATGCCAACATAAAGAAGTGTACCAAAGTCCACTTCGCTAGGATTTTTTTAGAGGTTAAAGTGGCTGGGCTACTAAGAACACTTGTAGGAAAAACCTTAGAAGATTAGAGAAACATGTGAAACTTCAGATATAGTTAGATGGTGAAGACAAAGAACTAGACTATGGAAAGAACACATAATGACAATGAATGATGACAGAACAGCAAAATTGTATTGAACCAGAAACCCCATGGTACTCAGAAGACTGCCAGGCTAAACAGATGGAAAGACAGCTGGATATCAACATCCCAAGAACCAGTCTAAGCCGAAAAGAAACAAGTCTACGACCTAACATAAGTAGGGGAAGAAAAGTACCTAGTCTTAACAGAGCATCCGGCAAGCTTCAGTTTGGAATGTCAAATAGTCTTCCTTAGCTGCACAGGCAATTTAATTGAAATTCGGTAGTTATTTTATTTATTGTCGAGTGTTTGGTTTGGAATTAATTTGGGAAAAAGGGAATACCACTTGAGTCATTTGCGCTTTGTCGATAATAATGTCATAATAGCCAACAGTCCGGTGATGCCGAATAAATACTTATCGAAACCACTCACCTAAATATTAATTTCCAAAAAACTAAATTCATGACCAATTTAGCTACGCACAACATTGAGGAAAGTGATGACAACGGACTATAGCAGGTTTACAATTATCAGCATTTAGGTTATGAATTAACAATTGGTAAACGTGACTTAAGCTTGGGAAATGCAGTGTTTGCGTATGTCTTCGCACATTTAGCTACGTAAAATTTACTTTACCACTTTATGGAGTGGCGTGTAGTAACGAAACTAATTGTTTACCAGTGGTGATTCAACGGCAAAAAAGGTAGTAAACTATAGATACCTGTTTTAAATTAAACTTTATTTCAAAAACATACGAACAGTGTGTTATGCTATTGAATACTTATGATGTCAAGACCTTTACTCTCACAATACGGGGAGCAAACAAATTCAGAGTGACATAATGAGCGATGGAAAGGACAATGCTCAGACTTAAAAGAAGAGATGTAATGTCAATGAAGGTAACGAGCCAAAAACCAAAGATCGCCAACATTGTCCTAAATGTCATTCAAGTCAAATGCCCAATGGAGATGGGGCATGTAGTCTGATTGATCCAAATGACCAATAACAAAAAGTTGATAGAATGGCACGCACACCAGGCATGTAGAGAGAAGACGACAACGTCCTGTATAGGGCACAAAAGAAGAATAAGATACAATGGAGACCCAGGGTAAATAAACATACGGCTAAATTGCCAAGTAGATGAAACGATGATGTAAAGAGAATATCGGGAAATTAGATTTCTCAAGACAAAGATCAGTGAAGAAAGTCAGAGAAAGCCTATATCAAGTAGTGAATGAGACTTGCTATAAGGTGATGATAACGATGAGATATGAAACTGAAGCATTGAAGTGCGGCCAAATTCCTTTTAAAAGGGCAAGAATTCGAAAACAACAAACGTAATTTCAGAATTAAATTTTACATAAAAAAGTTTTGCTGTGGAACTGATCATATAACAAATTATAATTCCAGAAGTAAGGGACCTGAAATAAATGTTTAAATGGAAAGTGAAAGCCATGCTGCCTGAGAATCATCATTTAAATATTAATATATTATTATAAATTATAACCATCGAAAACTAATGTTTTGTTAATATGTTAATAATGTAAGACGAATTGGACCCGAATTTTAAGAAAAATGGCTTCCTAGGCTATTGTTTCCTGTAAATTTGAAAATGACGATTGGTGACGAAATTTGGCTATATTATTGGAATCCTGAGCCAAAATAAGACTATGAAATAGGTCACAAAAAGTTTCTTTCCTAAAATGAAGCATTCACATAATCTTCAGCTGGGAAATTCGTAGCGATGATCACTTGGTATATGCAAGGTATCATTTTGTTTGAATCACGACATTCTTGATTTTTACGTAATAGGTACATTTTTATCCAACCCCATCGATTTTTAAAAGATACCATTAGGTCAAAGTGTTTTGCACCTACGGTTTGAAAGCCATCATCTTTAGTTATAGCCAGCAATTCTTGTGCATGATCAGCATTTCGTTCAATAAGAATGAGTATTTTCGTTTGGGTAAGAGATACCCAGCAGAGCACACCAAAAACCAGCATCTAATCAGGCCGGTCAGTCAAAATTGAGAAGGTCGTGGTTTAATAGTATATTATGCAATGAGCATGTAATGATAGCTCGTATTCATTAATTCTCATACTCGTGTCTTAATAGCCATTAAATGCGAGTTGCATACACTATTTTTTCTACGACCAGTTATAATAAGCAACAAATTCTGTAAAGCTGCTACCTAACCTTATTTTTGACAACAAAATACTTTGCTGCTATTGGTTATCTCAATTAAGAAACATCAGCAACTCGCATAACTATACCAAATAAAATACTTTGCTGCTATTGGTTATAAACTTGTATCTTAATGAAAAATCTGTATCTTAATGAATCTCATTAAATTACAGGTAGTAAATGTTTAATAAATCAATTAAAGTATGGGAGTAGAACAATATAATTTAAAGAATCGGAACCCATTACAGAGGTTTATGCTAACTGATAACACCATAAAAACCCTGCGTACAGCTATTGTCAAAAAGGTCTTTATTATATATTAACAAGGTGAGTATTTCCTTCTTCTTGCATAAACCGCTAAAACCAAACATTTTGCAACAAGAACAACGTTTAACGCATTCAGCAATTCACAGTAGAGTCTGCATCCGTCACCGTTCGAATACTATTAGTTTAAACACCTAACTATAAATATAACAGGGCTATTAAACAAATGAAGAATTGAAGAAGACCACTCGAAAAGATCCTTTTCTTGCTTTAGGGATATCAACCCCTGGCGGAATAAATTCTGTAAATGTGTTGCAGTGTGAAGAGATTATATTGAAAAATAAAATTATTTAAAAGACAGATAATATTTTGTATTTCCTTCGTACTATAAGAATTGAAAAATTTACAGCTAACAATGAAAGGCAAAACAGAAGAACTGTAAGGAGTGCGAACAAAGCCTATATTCCTTGGAATTGAACAAACACAAACAACAAAAGCTAAAGTATTTGACATAATTACCGTTTATCTCTAATAAAGAAAAAAATCCCCTAAAATAAGAACAAACAAGTTAAATGGCTATTGAATAGTGTAAGAAAGAAGCAATACACAATTATTTGAAGTTGCCATCAGGTTTATCTGAAAACAATTATTTGAAGTTGACATCAGGTTTGTCTGTAAACAATGCATGTTTGTAAATTCTTTTCTTTCAAAAAGTTGTATAAGTTACGAAAACTAAAGCGAGATAACTAGATATTTAATTAATAAAGTGTTGCAACCCAGACTAACAGAAAAAAGTTTAATTTACTTTTCACGGTAGAACGAGTTTATTGGGCATAAAATCCCCTCTTTCTCCCCTCGTATCGAAATTGCGGTATGTTTGCATGGGTTCATGTGTAAACAAAGACACAGTTACAGTTGAGAGAAGGGTGTTTCACATCCTAAATTCCCCATCGGGAAAATGAAACGCAATAAATTAATTAGAGTCTACATATCAACGTGCCAAATTCGAACGAGCCCGCCATGTTACGTTCACGGTAGATGCCTAAAGCATAAAAGCTTCCACCCTGAAAGGGGGTAACTCCATGAATACGATCTCGAATAGACTTATTATTATACCGAGTTTAGAGTAATTGTTATTCGTTCTAGCTTTGTTAAAAGTTTTACACGAGAGTGTTGCATGCACAGCTAATGTTCAACTTTAGTCATTGTTCTTAATGCTATTGTCGGAGGAAACTTTTGATTAAAAAGTGTACGCGAAATTATTAATAGTAAAGTTTAATAATAACACCCGGTATGCTAAAATGTTTGCTTCTCAAATTCCCTCAGGGAATTTTTCGTTGCCTTTTTCTCGCTTTTTAAATGTAATATTAAATTATGCAAAAACCATTTTAAAGTGAAGAAATTTTCAAGAAAACCTTCATTAAGTTAATAACGCCCATTCACATCGTTATAAATTGTTCAACTAATTAAACTTATTTTTACTTTAATCGGCTGAAAACTTCGAGAAACGTTTTTATAAATGTTACAAAAGCTCTATAAATTTGAAGTTTAAAAAGGGGCGGATTCCTTACCCGCTTTCCGAAGAAAATAAAATCTCATGTTTTCCTTAGAATCCAGCCACGTGAATCATAGAAATAATTTGATAGGTGTGATTTTGGCGTACTCAGATTTGAAGGTTTATCATTACATCAAAACCAACTCGTTTAGAAATGAACACAATTAATAAACTTTTTGGATAAATATGCAATTCTATATAGTATTTAACAAGGCACAAGTGAAGATACGAATAATTATTTACAGAAGATTTAGTAAAATAATCCTCAAACAGAAATTCAACTTATAAATTTTAAGTAGTCAGCTTAATGATACTGTAAGCTGATTATACGTAAATATTAAATGTACAAAAGCTTTCCGTTGTTTATTCGAACACCGAATGTAAGGAAGATTATTTGAATTTTGTTCCTATAGCGCTAATTACAGTTATGCAGCTGCAGTTAATGCTCAATCTTCGCTTTTAATTACGTTTATTTGAAGTAAACACCGTTGGTTAAAAAACTAAAATAATGTATGAAACAAGGCAACATCTGTTGCTAAGTTTTTGTAGTCATTAGTTGCCAGTTACTCGAATCTAAATAAGTTTCAGTTTACGACAAAAGGATATTTTCCCCAAGTTTAAACAAGTTTGAAATACTTATTCCTCGGACAAATTTGAGTCGGAAACAACGTCGACATCTTTCCCTTAATGGTAATTTAAAAACGAGCCCGTAATTTAGAGAGATTTAGAGCAAAACAGTTCACATCCTGCAGGTAAGTTGAAAGTAAAAATCTAGAAAAAAGTTCACACAGGTCGTTAAAGTAATTACGTAATTAGTACCACAACGTGTAAGCTGCTTTTAAAAAGGCTCGCATGACGAAAGCTGTTTTTAAGAATTAAATCAGAAATAACAGAATTCCTCTACATTGTTCTCTCACATTCTATTATATTCTAAACTGCCTCCGTTTAACACGCAATCATTTATTCAACATTGTTATGCATAAGCTTGAAATATGGAATTTTTATGCGTAAAATTTAGGCGACGCGGTATTCTTTTAATAAAAGTTTAATCCTACACGAAGTTGCATGCCTCACCTAATTATAAATTTACAAACTGTGGATAGTCAGAAATGCAAACAATTAATATTAAATATTAGTAAGATTTGCTGTCAGCTATAATATCTAAATTATGTTGATGACGAATGGTAAATGTAAAATTCCTTAAGTAAAACAAAAAAAAAACATGTTTAACACTGGGAAACTTTAGTTTGTAACTTTTCAAGGGCTGTTTTGAAAAAATAATCCTGGAAATTTAAAGCTAAAATTTACAGAACTATTGCCAAGCATAAAATCAGTAGCTTTTTTTGATTGAAATTATAAGTATTTATCAACTCAAGTATTACTCTTAAGACAACTCATGAAATTTTTAACTATTTTTTTCTACTACTACTCTACTATTCTAATTACACTAACAAAATTCCATGTAAACAACCACAATATAGTAAATGTCGACGAGTATGTATACACATACCTTGGCCACTTAATCAAACTAGGTAAACAAAGTCAAGCTCCAGAAATTACAAGCAGGGTAAAACTAGGTTGGACCGCCTTTGGAAATCTGAGTCGGGTTCTAAGAAACTAGTCGGTACCAATTAGTTTAAAATTAAAAGTATGGAACAATTACATGTTGCCTGTGTTCACCTATGGCACCGAGACGATGGCACTTACGCTAAAAAGCGCAACAAAACTGGAAAGAGCTATGCTCGGTATAAGCTTCAGGGACAAAATCAGAAATACAGAAATTAGACAACGCACAAAGGTCTCCGATGTCGTACAAAGAATCACGAGGTTCAAATGGAACTAGGTGAGTCGCATTATGAGTTGGCGAACAAGAACAACAAAAAGGAGCGTCAGACGACCACAGAAGAGGTGGCTGGACGACATCAAAGAAATCGCTGGAAATTCATGGTACCAAATAGCCCAGAATAGGACAATTTGGCAAAAGAAGGCTGAGAAGAAGAAGACCGCAAAAGTAAAAATACACTGAAATAACATAACAAAATAAGAAAATGATTGTTAATTGTACTGTTCAATATACTGGCCGAAATATAAACAACTAAAATGGAGGAGAACTAAAAACAAACATCATGAATGCGAACTAGAAATGTCTTTTACTTTAACAAGATTTTCAATAACCTTTTTAGCATAATTGATCTATCTTCCCCACACCAGAAAAAGCTAACAGCAAAATGCTGGATAACTGATAATATTAAAATAGCCATAACAGAACCGGAAAACTACTGGTTATGAAGGAACATATGTACCTATATAAAATGTCGGTTAAGAAGAAGTACAACGCTAAGAAAAATCTTATAAACATTTGATTCAAGCACAGAAAATAAAGTAGCAAAGTAGATTGATCCAATAATTTAAAGTTATCATCAGTGAGGCATGAAATTAGAAGCCATGTCTTACTGATGTATAACAACAACACTTGACATTAAAAGGAATGCTAGAAGTGTGGCAAATTGTGAACCAACAAAGGCTTCGTGGAAATAATACCAGACAATAGAGATAGCCAAATAAGTATAAATAATATCATAAATTATGGAAAAACGTGATATACTATTCTTTAAGAAGAAAGACAGATTGGACCTTGCAAATTATCGCCCCATTACCCTGCTATCCCAGATATATATATACTTAAACTCCTAACCAAAATAATAGCAAAACGAATTATCAGTAAGTTAGAGCCATATCAGATCTGCGAACAGGAGGAATTTCGCAAAGGCTATGGCACATGCGATCGTATATTGACAATTTGAACTGGAAACAGAATACCACATACCACTATTTATTGCTTTTATGGATTATCAGAAGGTCTTCGATACGATCGAAATATGGGCAGTGGAAGAAGGATCCATATTACGAAGAAAAGCACAATCACAGTCTGAACACAATATGACACAGATCCCATATCCATTAAACGTGGCGTAGGTAGACACGTTCAAAAGGTTAAACTAGGAGGGAAAACGTATAAATATTAATGAAGAATATCTAAACCACTTTAAATACTAGATGATTTAATACTTGACTATGACTATGATACAAGCACTCAACGAGGAATCAAAGAAAATAGGCTTAAGAATAAATAAGCTAAGACGAAGGTGGATAAACACCGATCATTTACTACACATAAAAATAAATGAACACACACTTGAATAAGTAGAACAATATATTATTTATCTCGATCAAAAAATTAAACATAACAAAGAAAATCAATAAGTCGAAATAGAAAGGAGAACCAAACCCGAATGGGCTGCCATCGGAAGGCTAAGCTATAGTTTAAAAAATGAATCAATCTCCCAATACCTGAACACTATGGTTTTCGAGCAGTGCATTCTACCTGTGATGTCTTACGCCACCCAGACCTGGGTATTTGCAAAGAAAAATATGGACAAGCTAATAAAAACACAAAGAACCATGGAGAGACAAATGTTACATATCACCTTATAGAACAAGGAAAAAGGTACCTGAATTAGAAGTAAAACTAAAATAACAGACACAGAAAAAAGAGTCGCAAGCCTGAATTGGAAATTTGCTGGCCATAACGCAAGGTAGACGGACAATAGGTGGAATGCGGTCATCCAAACATGGCGTCCGTGGTTAGCGAAAAGAGCAGGACCACACCCCCAAAGGAGGTGGTCGGACGATACGAAAAAATTCGCAGGTTTAATGTGGAAGAGAACGTCAGAGGATAGAGAAAATTGAAGACAAGTTGGGGAGACCTACATCCGAAAACGGATCGACGAAGGCCAAGAAGAAGAATATCATAAATAAGGTGCACTGTAAAGCAATACACTTTTTTGG
Source organism: Melanotus villosus (assembly GCA_963082815.1). NCBI lineage: Eukaryota > Metazoa > Arthropoda > Insecta > Coleoptera > Elateridae > Melanotus > Melanotus villosus. Next base: position 43,214,907 of record OY720425.1, read on the forward strand.
GGCAAATGGAACAAAAATTACTTTTCTCAGGCCAATAGTTTTTTAATGCAAAATCTTGTCATCTATATCAACAAGGTATACTTCATGTAAAAAAAAAAATATGATTCATTGGAATATGACAATTTTATACGAAAATGATATTTTACTATCAGGTGAGGCGATCCGATAAGGTCTTGTCTGGCATTTGGCTCTACATGGCCATCGAACAAACATTAATAATGTCGATGAAAAGCCTTGGTGGTTTTCCTGGTGGATGCGGATTGACTTATAGTATTTTGATCATGTGAACATTAGGGATGGACAATTTGCACAATGTATCTGATGAGATTGAAAAATTAATAGGAATATCGATAGCAAATTCTTTGTAGAAAACTATTGGTCTGAGAGAAGAATTTTCTATACAAACTGTAGAAAATTGTATGGTCTAAAGTTTTACTAATAATTATTTATCACGTATCTCGCACCGGGAACGAGATATTCCCGAAAAATAATGCTAAATTTAAATAAGCCTAAATTCTATACCTTTGTAAAAGTGGGAAACACTTCAATAATTTAAATATGGCAACTTTAACAAAAGAACAAAATTTTTTAGGAATAGTTTTCTATAAATTTATTATCTATAGTTGTATGCTACATTATTTTACAGTGTGCTAGTAAGGGGTAGTATTACAAACACCTCCAGGATATTGTTATAGCCTGTCTTAAGAACTTAAGAACTGCAGAGCTTATGGAGAGCAGTGTTGCCACATTGCGCTAATAGAATCTGCCGAAATATAAAAACGTGGCCCGTAATGGTGGGCATAATAGAACTGACAACGTTGTTTTGTTAAAAGAGGATGGTATGATCAAAACACTCTGAAGTTAAACGAGGACGAATATGCCTCATAAGATATAATGCTTCGTTCCAAGAATGAGACGGGCTATAGCTTAGAAACGTTTCTTAAGTTTAATGTTTAATGCCTGCACGAGAAACTATTAAAAATAAAATTCTGACTTTTCTTGGCATTATATTGCGCTGAGGTCGTGGAATGCTTATCAAGTAACTGAAAAAAAGACTGAAATTTTTCTTTTTTTAAACATGTATCAATGTAATGTCGAGGTATGGGAAACTACAGAAAGGCAAGCTAAAACTGAAAATGTCGAGATTAAAAGAAGGGTGGAAGTGGAGAAAAGTCTGATGGAAACTATAGAAGAAACAGACTGAAGTGATATGGTTGCATAAAAAGAATGTCAATGAAAGATGGCCAAAGAGGATACTGGAATGGATTCCAAACCAGAGGAGAAAGCGTGGGCGACCAAAAATAGCATGGATGCAAGACGTGACAAAAGTTATGATAAATAGAGGACTAAATGAAGAAGACTGGAGGTACCAGAGTGTATGAAATAGGGCTTACAAGAAACGTCAAATATGATGTATTAAATAACTTTGTAAATTATTTACTCGCAAATATATAATTTATAAACATGTACCAGGGCCCATCTATCTTTGATTCCGGGAAGTACTGCAACCTAAAAGGCTTATTGTGCGTTGTGCAAAATTTTCTTAATAAACAAGTATTACCATAGTACTAAAGAATTTATTGAAAACTACAATTAATCAAACGTATTTCTTTACGGCACTATTGTTTCACACAGAACAATATTATCTTTTAATGTGTCATGTTTAATAGTGTTTGCTTTTGAACTTAGTAAGGCTATTTTTGCTTATCCCTTCAGAAAAATTGTTAATTGTAATATATTATAATGTATTAACTTTTAATCGTGTAATTCAGTGACAATAAGTACTAAGTCGTATAAAGATTAATTATCGTTTAATTTGGTAAGGGCGAGTTGTGCAAACATATTTGCCAATTTAATCAAAATGAACGAAATCGAATCAAAGTTCAAACTCATGAGGCAAGTGTTATATTACAAAAAAAACTATGCTCTCCTGTCAGCTTTGATCATTCCTTAACTTGACAAATGCTTTGTGCAACCCACCCTAAATCTGTTATGCTATTGTAGAACAAATTCTTTAACATGTACTTGAAATAACTTAAATTCGAATTTAAAGAAACCTACATAATTGTAACTTAGCAGTTTAGGCATCCCCTTTTTATAAGCAAAGTATATTTTTGACATCGAAACCACTTTTGGATGGAATTTCGACAATATTTTTAAGTCTGAATCAATAATTTAATTAATTCTTAATGGTCGTCTTACATCATAACCAAGGCTGAATGGGCATTTTAATATTTCTTTTTTTGAAGCTTAGGCCAGGGGAGTCTGCTGGCCAACCTATGTCCTATGTCGGTGTTGAAAAATACAATTAAATGGGGTTTACTTGTTGACGAGGACTAGTACCATATTAGAAAAGGATGTATTCTCTGCCAAAAACGTTTTTTCTTGCTAAGAAGCAAGTCAACGAATTCGGCTACATTTATTATACCACAATAATAGTTTTGATACAATGGTCTTAATAAGTCTTTTTGCTTTCCATTTACATTAAGGAAGTAATATTAAAAAGATTAAAAACCTGCAGATAGAAGTATGTTTAATATTGTATATTTGTCTGTAACAAATACTAGAAGTATGGAATCAGTAACAAGTAGAAGAATAAAGCAAATATAAAAACTCAAATTACATCATTTCTCTTAACTCAACCCTCCTAGTAGAATTTTCCCGAAAGCTAAATTTGAGGTTTTTACTTTCTGATGAAGTAATCTTGAACAATCACTTATTATGTAAAATTGAGCATTGAAATTGGTTATTATTATAATCTAAAATTGATTGCAGACATTCAACAAATAATTAACAATAATTTAATTTACAAGTAATAAACGGAAAGAGAGGTTCTATAAATTGAAAAAAAGCTAAGAGTGATAGCTAGTTATCGAAAGTTAAAAGGCGGATCCGGAGAGATCCAATTGATTGCTAAAAAACAAAATCAGAATCAATTTTATGTATCCCAAAAGATGTTCACACAAAACTCGTTTGTTATTTATCATTTCAGTCCTATTACTTTCAGTTTAATAAGGAAACATAGCATTCCCTCTTAATTTTATAAGAGGCTGTGTTACAATTTATTCAGATTCTAACCTTCAGTAAGCAATCGTCGTGTAATTGTTTATAATTAAAGGTAATTTATTACAGACGGTCATTAGAGAACGGAATAATTCACAACGGGTTATTAACGTCTGCATAAATCATTGGCATCGAAGACGCATGCTAGCTTGCGATTATACAGTTTCTTATGTCAACTTAATTAGTTTTTCAATTCCGAGCACCTGTACAAACGTTAATCGCATAAAGATTTGTGGTCGCGATAAATTAGTTTTCAGAGTTATCAGATTTCCAGGTTAATTACGAAGGTACTGCCCATACCATAGCGGAGATTTATAAAGAGTTAAATCACTAGCCAAAATCAGGTTAATGAAACAACACACCCTGGATTGTGTTTTGCAAGTTGCAATAAACTAGGAACCGTAGAAACTATGATAAATCTATTTGCATGCATTATTTCCTTGTTTTATCACGTCATGCGATGCGACATAACGATCCCACTCCCCGAAATGTAAATATGAAAATAGCTGCTTTGTATATCAAAAAATATAAATGATGTGGAATTTAAGGAGATACCCACATTTCCGACTAAAATAATATATTTTCATATTGCTAGGATATTTCACGTCACGTTCCGTGACAGGGAATAAACGTCTTCATCACTGATGCGGCGTAACACGAGAAACGCAGTGCCTTCGCCTTTAACATTTCTGTTGGTGCCGATTCATTTTTCTAAACCTAGGAAAAAAGAGTACGATTTCGGCTTTTGTGTTGGGTCTGTTCGACGATTTAAAGGATTCCATTCTCCAGTCGATACAGTCGCGTTACAGTCTCCAAGAGCGACAATGTGGTGATTATATTTCGCGCGTCTGATGTGTAAAGCCCTGGCTCTGAAAGGATTTGCCTGCCTTGAATGAATGCCACCCTCTAACACCCTTAGCTCGGTCAATTCTCTAGATCATATGACGCGCAGCTCAGATGCAACAATAGAAACAAAGACTTCATGCTGATCCTTTTCTGCGATACATTGAATCACGATGACATTCATTTGACAAGTGAAAAGTCTTTAAAAGACCCTTAAACAATGCCAAACAAAGACAATGAACTGAATAATGTCATCGACGATATTTATGCCACTTTTACACTTGATATATTTTATTGTTTTCATCAAAGGAGAAAAAAAGCGTTTCCGTTTGCAGTTTTTACGGCTCCAAAGATAACTCAAGAAACGTTGATGTGTTTAATTGGAGTAACCTATAACTTCGTAAGAAAGCAAAAGAATTAAATTAAAACCGAGGACAAAACCTACAGCACTTGTGTGCTCTAATTCATCGAAAACATTTAGGAAGAGCCACAATAACATTTAATAACAAAATCGGCATATATTCTGAACAATTTATGGTAAAGTTGACTGGAATCTGCTTATAGGTAACTGGAAGCTCCGCATGTAATTTAGTGAAAAGCATATTTTTAAGAATTCTGTCTCAGCGCAGCGTTTGGAAAATAAATATCTTTCTTATCAAAATTCCTTTGTTGAAAGGTGAGGATGACAACATACTTGCTGAAATATGTATTTCTCTCTTAATATTATTGAATAATTTTTGTGGCCGTTAGGTAATGGATTAAACTCAAAATAAATAAAGCTCTTTTCTAGATATATGTTCAAAACCTAAAGCAAATGAACTTAATGCCCACAACCAGTTTAGGATTTTGCGAATGCTCAAACTCTGATATCTTAAGAATTCGTTTCTAATTTAATTAATTTATTTTTATCAGTAACAAACCAAAATCCTTTACACTCCAAACACGTAAAAACAATACTAAGGACTACAAAAGCAATCGAGCAAGATCAACGTTAGGGGACAATAATAGAAAACAAGCACGCGGAATTGGGGGAACTTTTATCCAGTGTTGGATAAACAAAGATTGAGGAAAGAATTTAGTATATAGAAAACAGATTTAACTCTAGCCGAGCTAATAATTAGTACTAAAATTTAATTTTTTACTCAAATGTGGTAATTTATAAATAGAACTACAAATGATTTAACATATTTTCTATTTCAATACAATACTCTGAGATGCGCTAAGATGGAAAGCGGGAAGTTAGAGCGAGAGAAGAAAATGATGGCTAACATTGGAGGAGATCAAGGGGGGAAGAGTGATGGGTTTACGGCCCGAGAGAGGTAAGTAGTGGGCGAGGAAATAATTGGAGGTTGCAAGGGTTGGAGTGGGAAGAAACCTACAACAATGGCACGTTATTGAATCACAACTATGAGTTCTGTGAGCTCTCTTTACACGTATGCCGGGCAGGAGACTAGCCTTACCCATCGAAAGAGGTGAAGAAAATCGACCCGCAGTGTTGCAAGGTTAACGGTTGTCAAAGGTGTTAGTATTGTAGGTGTTCTATGTGGTAAATAATAATTGCTTGTGTTTTACGAGTATATTAATTATTTTTTATTTATGCGCTTGGAGCGTGTGGATAATGCGCTCTGAACAAGAATGAAAGAAGAAGTGACTAGTTTTTAAAGTGAAATTGTCGACGAAAGCTAGGTAGCCAGTAAAGGATAATAGCGTACGTATTAAGAAGGTGTTTTCTAAGAAGGGCGCCGTTAGTGCATTATATTAACAGAGACGTTACCTTGTACAACAGACGCTGGAAATTCCGAAAGAATGAGTCATGCATGAGAAGGGTAAATAAGTACAAAAATTCTAAGGGATTTAGTAAAGTAGGAGATAATAATGAATTATCTAGAATACTATATACAATACATTAAATCAGGGTTGATGTGGGACATAGTAGTCCCGGGATCGCCGGTTTATCGGGCCCTCCGAAGCACGGAGAAGAATACGACCTCTAAAATTCCAGCGGGGATATCACCGGTTTTGGGAATCGAATCCGAGATGTCTACGTAAGAGGCCAATGCCTTTTACACGTGGCAATCCGCCCCTTAACATAACAAAACCGCCAAACAAAAATCAAATCTAAGAAAGTTTTATATATTTTCAGCTGTAGCTTAAGTTAAAAGTATATTTTAACATTTTTTACAAACGAAGTTCTAGAAAAATATGTGGCGTGAGAGCAACATGCACCAAATGCAGATGCAGGAATAATGTGAAAAATGCAATATCCATGTCTATCTGAAGGAAAATGCGTGAAAAAACGGATGAGGTAACACCTGCTGTTATATCTCAAAAGGGAAAGCAATCATTTCTACTTATAGATCTAATGTAGGGCTTCTAAATCGAAGCTTCTGCCTTTTTCTAACGTTCCTGTGGTAAAAAATCCTGTTTGTCAAGATCCTTAAATAACAATATTTTGAATAATTCTGTTGATATTTTTCTTTCTATGCAAGCTAATTTAATGTTTTTAAAGGTATTTCAATTTACTAATTTGTGTTCGAATTAATGATATTTTTTTGTTGAATATTGTTCGTGCTTTATAGAACACTTTTTCTAATGAGGTTAGAAATATTAAACGTTTTTAAATGTTCTAAGCACAAAAATCTTCAACGGTAATTTTATAAAAACTGAAAATCTAATCTTTACAGCCTGAAACAAGTTCAAAGCAAACGGGTTTAAGTCTAAATTAACGCTCAAATTTTTTTCGCCAATTAATATTCGATCTCTAAATCCTCAATTAAAGCTTTTGGAAACCTAAGATTTTTTATCAAATCTACTTATACTTTTTTAAACATCAATTAAACCGAGGACCTTTAATGATTACTTTTCTAAAGAAACCCTCAAAAGAGAAAAAGAACCACGACTCCCTCGGTGCTATATTTTATTTTAAAAGTAAAACTACCGCTGATTTGAAATTCAACTACTTGCAGTAGTTGCAACCCAGTAACGTCCGTGTTATCTCTCGTCTTGCTTTATCGAATGTATTGCGAAAATATGGAAATGCGGCAACGAAACATGGCATGGAAAAGCGAAAACTTATGCTGGCTGAACTAGGAACGTAAATCGGATTCGTACCGAAAATAAAAAAATTCTCACCTATGTTTTGAAAATATTTGTATTCATTTCTAATTATAAATTGAAAAATTTTGATAACTACATCAATTGTACTACATTTTTAAGACGTTGACTGTTACTCACATGATTTAATTTTGGTTAAGTACTTACACCTTTAGTGTAATTTAAAAAATCACAAAGAGTAAAAAATTTGGTCGATTAAAAAATTTGAATAATTTTTTTAAGGAGCTTTATGAAAACGAAATAAATTACACACACGCACGCTTCATGGTTGCCGTATAAGATCATTCAACCGCGTAAATGGCGTTCATGCAAATAACTTTCTCAGGCATTCCATTCGGCACCACTGTCACTAATGCATTCAGGGTGTTGCACAAGGGGTGTACGCTAAAGTAATTTATTTTTCAATCGAATTAACCCTAAGTACAACATCAGATCTGATTACAGCGTGACTAGGAGATGAAAATTTGATGCAACGTAATTAGAGAACTTCCCGTAGCGTTAGATTAGCCTACCATAAAGGGCTACTAAATTTATTGACCAACTAAATAATGCACGAGCGCATTTATAAAGATTTACGCTCGCAAAAAAAGCTCCGCTTCTTTTCCCTCTTGCCTGCGTGCACTCGCATTTCGAAAACTGTTTACGATTTACGAATAATGTCTTGGTTATGTATCGATACTGCAGCAACTGGATCAATCGCATAGAAAAAGGATATCAATGGGGAGTTCATGCCATAAAAGGGTGCGCTTTTGATTCCTGAAAACTAGAATCTGTTCAAAGCAGTGCATCAGTCGATAGCAAGTTGCGGGTTGTAGTCTGTCAGAATTCAACGCGCTTGAGTTTTTTTCAATAATGGGACACCCTTACACATTTAGAGGGGTGATTTTGAGATTATTTACATTTGGGTAATCGTTGCAATCTAGACCGATGCACAATATTTTTCAATCATACTACAATACGAGTAAATCGAATGAATGAACTGGAAATTTACAAAATCGCGTTCGTCAAGTTAAGCTAATTTAGGGTTTGATTTCAGCAAATTCCAGAAAAAACGATTGTCATAAAATTAAAGCAAAAATCCCCGAAGCTTCGAAAATTCAAACTCTTTTACGAAATTCAGAGATTATAGAAATTTCCGAGAAGAGACTTGGCGGCTAGATGTACCTAAAAACTTTAAACCATTCTAGAAAATTCCTCAAAGCCAAATAAGCATCTCGGCTTTTTAAATTAGTAAGAGAAACTACTGCGAGCATAGTGGAAGGATTTAAAAGCAATAACAACAGTAACAAAATAAGCAGCCCAGGAGAAAGCTCACTAACACAGACGCCTCAAGGAATAATAAGGATTTTTTTTTTGTTATAGCAATCAAGGAAGTCCTTAAAGGGTTTTCCAAATATATATTAAAAAAGAAATAGCTTTCGAGGTATACCATAACTACTGTCAATTGTCCTGTGGGGCTTCTCAGTTATGAATTACAAAAACAAAAATGTCCTGAATTTAACATACAGCATCCTAACAGAACGAATTAAAAAATGTATATTAAATATTTCAGGTAGAAAATGGTCCAAAGATGCAGCAAATGGCGAATAAATTTTGAAATGCGTGAAAAGTCATTTGGCCGAATAATTTATTAAATCAAAACAACTAAAGAATAATTTAAACAAATACTTTTTTTAAGGAAAAGATTGTAACAGATTATTTGTTTTTCTATAATCGTTTTAGAAATTCGTTACACTGCGAGGGAAGAAATAAAATATGGCTTTAAATACGAGGATAAACGAAAATACAACAAAGAAAGCTTCTAAAAATAAAACAATTCTTTATAAATTTCATGAGTGGTTCGAGTGGACATTCTTTTTCAGTTACGAAGAGGAATAAAACCGAACGTATTCGATTTCGAATAAATTTTCCATTACTCATTCATATATTCAATGTTTTTACTGCCTAAAAAAAATGTAAAGGACTCGCAGCGAACTGCCCTGAATATTGCAATATTAGAAGCTTATACTTTCTGAATTGTCTCAATATTTAGTACAGTTTATTTATTTATAAAAACATGGCTGTTTAATGTAAACAATTCTTAGGATAAGCTCTTTGTTTGAGGATATAATCAATAATCGCCAAAGCTTCGAAGCAAAACTCAGATGAAACGAAAATAATAACTGTTATACTAACATTAACCAGAATTGATTCTCAACTCGCAGCAAAGAAGTACCTAATTATATAAGCCAATATTAAATACAATCTTAGAAAGTGGCCGGAAACGAATTACAAAAAATATTAATTAGTAAAATGCAAACTCGGGGAGAAGAAGGTCCTTTAGTACAAATAATTACTTTTTGGCTTTTAAGCCTCAAATACTGTTACCCAAACCGTCACTCGAAATCCCCGTAACATTTAATTAAGACAGCAGCGGGTTTTTTAAAATTAAATTAAATTCAATCAGGAAGTTTAATGGAGTGTTTGACTTAATCAGGAAAACGCTTTCCTAGTCATTTTCGGAGACCTGCGATGAGAATAACTTATTCACCCCACAAGATTTCATTGTAAAAATTATTTCAAATTTACATTGACCACAGCTGCAGTCACTTCGAGTAAATATTGAAATTCCTCCGTTGCTTTTAGCTAAAATGTTCGTTAGATTACTCTATTGTACAATAAAACACCTAAATGAAATATCAAACATGGCTTTGCCTTTGAGCAAGCCAGGTGCGTACTGGATAAAATCGAATTACCCTTACATTAATGTGGTTAAAGAACAAATATTGGGGGCGAAAATGTTGTTTTAATAACCAGTAAAGGAAGTTAATCAGAATTCCATTAAAGGCATTTGCTGCAGGAAAACGGATGCGTTCACCGCCCGAAATTTTTCTTTAATATTCCTCTACCCACTTTACATAATTCGACAGTTTTTATAAACAAAAACGTACCACATTCGTTTTAGACGCGCAAAAACTTCCCCGTCCAAGGCTCAAATTGTTATACTTAATTAAATTAAATTCATTTCCTCATAGCCAAACAAACAAACTTTCCCTTCCCGAACAGTGAATTCCTAGGACACTTACTGTCCTAAGTTAATTTAGAGCTTAAATTCCCGTTTTTGTTTCTATCCCTTACATCGAATCACTAAAGGCCAGTATAGAGTTTCAGTAATAAGACTAAGGTTTAGTTTCCTCGTGCTTTATTCAACTAAACAACCCCTTGTGTGTATAAAGCTACAGAAAAAAATTATGCATCGGGTAATATGAGATCCGGAAGGGTTGGACCCCGCCCTGGAAGTCATTAGCTCTAAAATAAATGATGTGTTAGGGTTAGGTTACCACTTATGATGTACCTGTAGTACTGCATTTTTGAAACTTTTAACATTGATGTATTTGTGACATTTACAAGGATTACATTGATGATAAGCACTTTAGATTATTGATTGGTCTTTCAGTCTTTTAATACATTTTTTTAATTTTCACATATTGCCCTTGACAACCTTTGTTAATGTAGTTGTTTTCACAACAAATATGGAGAGATGGAGTAGCTTGACGAATTCTAAATCTTCTAGTATTTGACCAAACTGCCACGTTAAATCTCTTCTTTTGTCAGCTCATGGCCCAATTCATTGTCAGTATAATCGTCGATTCTGTCTACTTTATCGAATGTCTCTTCTAGATCGTTCTTATGCGAGTACAGCAGACACTCCTCTAAGATCCCGGTGGAAGAAATGTCTACTTCGAGGGTGCGACCTTGGTTTTTTCCTATCTCCTGATAGTTGTTATAATAGGAAACTTGAATGCCAAAGTATAAGAAACAGCAAATGATGATCACATAAGAAACGCGATTGAAAAATATGGATCTGGAAAACGAAAAGTTTTGCACAAATAATAGCAAATACTGTATATAAACAATAATCCCGAAAGGGATATATTAATGCGATGTATTAATTATTATATTAATACAAACACGCTGGAGAACATCCACGTACAACTCAAAACCCCGCCCTGGAGCTGAATGTGGTGACCATTCCAACAAAGAAAGGTCTATCAAAGAAATTAAAAATTTATGACGAGGAACAATTTCAGAAAATACTATGTAGAAGACAAACTAACAAACGAACCCACTTTAGAACCCCCTAACAACACACAAAAAGGCCCTCAACTATAAAAAATATCAACACTGTATATCAGACACAACCCTACAGATGATAAAAGAACAACGACAATTTAAAAGATACAGGCCCTGTTACATTTGATAGATACAGCAGATACGCACAGTTACACAAAAAAAAAAAATACAAGACAATGTATAAAAGATAAAAATTACCTGTTCTGAAGTACAGAACACGATAATACCAAAGGCATCTATTTATAGACTAGTTAGTCAAATAAATAGGAAGTATATGGATTGTCCAAAACAAAATAGGTGAGAATATAATGGATATCCTGGGGTCTTAGAAGTTTGGAGAAGCTACTGCGAGGAATTGCTTAATGACGACACACATGCGAAGATTGCGAAGAATGTTGAAATGGGAGAAGAGGAAGGAGCTCGAACCTAACACTTCCCCTGGTGTGGACAGCATACCCTCAAAAATAAATAATGACACGGCGGAAAGCGGAGTAGACATCTTTCATAAGACTATCCAAGAAATTTGGACGACTGGATATTGGTCGAGTGAATGGACAAAGTCATTGTTCATTTTAATACACAAAAATGACCCCAAAAGCAGTGTGACAATTTTACCAGCCATTATTAACAAAAAGCTAAAAAAATATATATCCTGGAAAATACCACCAGAACAACTAGGCTTTTGCTAATGGTAAAGATTATATGCAAATAGCAGCCCAACAGTTTGCTTAGAAAGATGTATACAGTGTGGTACAAAAGTATGGAACAAATTCAACATCTACTGAAATAATTGTTTTTTGGAAAAACGCTCGTACAGGTATAGCGATTTAAATTACGGTGCATATTTTAAGAGGAATCGAATTTTGTTTGCGACAGTCATTTTTCTACGGTGACGTTATCGCCCTTTTTTTTAAATAGGAACTTGCATATTTGACAATTGCAGTAGATAGTCCTTTTTTTCTCTTTCTAACCGTGCAAAAGTTTTATACCCTCACATAAGATTTTTTTTGAGATATGGTCCTTCGAAAATGCCAAAATCGACTTTTTCGTAGATGGTTGAAATTCGGATTAGGGGGTAATGAGACCCTCCTAATGACGTTTCCGTGGTCGGTTGTCCCTTAGCGTGCGTAATTTCGAAGATACGGCCGTTCCCACCTATCAAAAGTGGTGGGGGAAATTTTTTAAAAATGACTGTCGCAAAAAAAATTCGATTCCTCTTAAAATATGCACCATAATTTAAATCGCTATACCTGTCCGAGCGTTTTTCCAAAAAACAATTATTTCAGTAGATATTGAATTTGTTCCATACTTTTGTACCACACTGTATACTATCGCCTATGCTATTCAATATACACTCCGTACGTAAAGGTTGGTACAAATTCGATAAAATCTTTTTGGGACAAGTAAGAAAATAATTCTGACACAGGTTGATTTTCTTTTTTAGATGCGCATTTTTTGGTATACGTATATTTTTTCTGGCGTCATCACTAGTTTGTTAAATGGCAACACCATCTTGTGATAGGTACATTATAACTATAGCAATATTTTTGAGTCTTGGATACTGAAAGCCCAAGACAGAGGAAGAATCGATGTATTAGAATTAGATATGGCGTTGGAGGCGAGTTCTGGAATTCCCTGCACCACCAGAAGAACGAATGAGTCAATTTTAAGGGAAATAAAAGAGCATCAACGATTATCACAGATAGCTTATATCAGTATCCTTAGACATTTTGGACATATATCAAGACGGAATGAAGACAACCTAGAAAAATTGATAGTCCAGAATGCAATGGAAGCTACCAGAGCGCAAGGGGTAGGTCACCCAAGTGGTGAATACAGCAAATAAAAGAAAAACAGCACATCAGGCTACGCATATCTCCAGAAATAGAGAAAGATGAAAACAAATTGCGAGAAAAATAGCTGAAGCTGATTACGACTTCTCTGATTCTGCGTACTTAATTCTTTTAAGGTTTATAAATGTTAATATTTTACCTGTAGCAGTCGGCAACATAATGGGCCACAAATTATTATACTTTGTTTATCTCCAAGTTCTATTTAGTACTGAGATAAGTCCTACTCCTGTCCAGTCTTTCGGAATAACTTCTTCCAACCATATTTTACGCAACAAATAAGAGATGATGCCAATATTCATTATTCTTACTTTAATTAAATCTCCTGCAATGTTATCAGAATTATATTAATAGTGGTTTTGCTGTTTCCGATCCTGAAGTATTCCATTAATTTTCTTTATCTCGTATACTTCAGCTCCTATATTTATTACTTATTCTCATTTTTGTGGTCATTAATTCAGACTCTTCTTTCGCTTTTTTCTGATATCTACAATTCTAGCTTTTCACTTTCTGTTTTTGATGATTTATTATTTTTTCCTAGTTTTATATTTTGCATTTCGATTTAAACAGTAATAATTTTTGTCTCTATGCGTTTACTTCATTTTTCGATTTTTTCAAGCTATCGTCATTAATTTCTTTTATATATTTTCTATATGTGAGTATTATTATTAATTATTATTAATAAAATCGTTTACTGAAATTCTATATTTATAACACAGCTCACTTTGCTAGGTGTCGGGGTTTGTCCTTTTAGGTTGTACCATTTCTTCCACGCCTTTCGATCCTATACTAGGTCACCAGCTTGCTTCCATTATAGTCCTCTCTTCTCTAGCACTTTTTTAACTTGTTCTGTCCATGTCACACGCGGCCTATCCTTCGCTCATCTTTGCCGTTCTTTAGCCTCCCACACTGTTTTTTGTAGTCTCCTCTCGCGCATTCTACTTATATGGTTGTTTTTTATCCTGTCTTTGTAGTGAGCTAACTTTTACTCTCTCCCTAATTTTTGTGTTACGGATTCGGTCCATCTTTGTTACTCCCTCTATTTTCCGCAGCATCTTGATTTCAGCAGCTTGCAGTCTGGATACTCGCTGCTATAGGTTAGCGTATGAATATACGTATTTTGGTGTTTTTTTTTGAGATTTGACTGTTTCTGAATAGTCCTTTGTTTAGCGCATAACACATTCTCTCGGTCGCTCCAATTCAATTATTTAACTCACTGTCAATTTTGCCTGTGTTTTCAATGGGTGCTCCTAGGTATTTGAACAAGTTGACTTGTTTAGCCACAACTAGTATTCTAGTTTTACTACCGTTAATTTTCAAGCCTCTAGGGACCCCTTCCGGACATTCAGGTCATGCTCCATAGGTTCTTCCGTTCTTGAAGTTAAGACCACATCGTCCGCAGAAGCTATTCCTCCCGTGAATATTGGCTGCAGTCTTTGATATCCTACCTGATATTTCTTCGTTCTTTGTTTGCATTCTTTCATCGCGTCATCCAATACGGCCAGAAATAAAAGCGGAATCAATATGCCTAACTACTATCTTGGTTACAAACTGAATGTTTCCTGTTCTCACGCAGCTTCAAGTTGTATTGTAAAAACTCTACATGGCCCGAATTGAGTCCTCGCTGATGTTTCGTTTCTTCAGGACTTTCCAAATTTCTTCTTGCTTGATTTTATCGAAGGCCTTTTCTAAGTCTATGAATGTGAGGTATAGTTGTTCATTGTATTGGATTGTCTTCTCTATCAGCTGTCTCACTGTAAAAATGAGGTCTTGGATATCCCTCCCCTGTCTGAATCCACACTGCTCCTCTTCCAAGCTTCGCTCTAGTTCTGATCCCAGACGCTGGAAGCAGTTTGGGGAGAAAATGGAAGAAAAAGTAGAGACAACCTGAAACTATTTTATAGAGTACTCAAGGGACAAGGGAAAAACAAGCCACATGCACTAAGACAAATACTCAAGACATACAAGGAGATGGTGACAACACAGGCTGACATTGCAGAATGCTGGAAGGAGTACTTCGAAGACGTAATGGGAGGAGAGGAAAATGAAGAAACAATAGACAGCCATAATGAAGTTAATCAAATCAGCTACAAAGAATTAAAAGAAGTCATAAGTAAATTGAAGTTAGGCAAACGGTCGAGTGAGATGATATAACCCCTGAAATGGTAAAATATTTAGGAAGTGAAGATATAGACTTATTGATAGAAGTTATAACGAAGGCATGAAATAACAAGAAGATTCCCAATGACTGGGAAGTACCGGCAATAGTTCCAATCCATAAAAAAGGTGACAGTAGAGAATGCAGCAATTACCAAGGCATCTCGCTGCTTAGTATACCTAGTAAAACATACGAAAGAATATTAGAGCAACTTTAAATTTTACAACACTTAAATGTTCAGCTGGTTTGTTACAGTATTATGTAATTACATGTAATACAGTAGACCTTTACTGTAATCGTTTTTAAACCCTCTTGAATTGTCATTATGACATGATTAATTAATCCAGTTTGATAATTTCTATAATTAATTTTTAGGAAAGTTAGTTATAACCTGTGGAGAAGACGAATGTGTTCAATTTTTATTGTTAACAATTTACTCCACTAAAAATGGATTTTAATCAAATTATGTAATTTTTAATAATTTTATATTTATTCCACTAACAATCAATTCGATTAAATTTGTTATAACCTTACAACTGAAGTTCATAGGTAGAATTTAATATTTGTTCTTCAATTCTACATTTAACTATGTCATACATTTGCTTTAAAAAGACAAATGAAATTTGAGTGTTACGTTTGTTTCTAAAAACAAAAAACACTATTGCGTTATTGAACATTTCAATGTTCAAGAATTTGACGAATTAACTAATATTTGGGCAATTAATTACAATCGAAACAACAAAAAATTGCAAACTTTAATAGCCGTTTGCTCTAATAATAAATCATGATACCATCAATAAAATGGCAATTAACTTTTATGGCTACATTCAAAACAAGCATTTTTTTTATTAAGGACAACACCAATATAATTTGTAATATTTGTATTTGAATTACTCAGCAACATTCTATCGTTGGTCTTACAAATAAAGTTTTATACGTACGATTAATTTGAAATATCAATATTTGTATATTATATTTAAATTCCGTTCCAAATAAACATGAATTTACGAACAGTCCCCAAAACAAAGTTACCCACGATTAATCCGTTAGAAACTAATCAGTACTAATGGAAAAGCGAAGTAAATTTACACTTGTTCTTTGTCATCAATATTTAAATTATGTATGGGAACGCTTTCAATATTCATAGGAGTAACCGTGCCGTGTTTATTAATGTTTATTTGTACAATATGAAATGCAAATTTAAAATATCACAAATCGCACTAAAACTAATAAAAATTCACTAATTAGAATATCAGTTTTTTCACTCTATTTTTAGCTAAAATTCGTTATTCCATAATTGATCGTGAATTTTTCAGTTTGTCTGAAAATAAAGCGTGCACCTGGCTTCGGGGCGATTTTTTCTAGGCCTACAAGCTGAAATTGTCTATAGTGATTTATTACGGGAGCAAATGCGAAAACGACGCGTTTTTGTCCAAAAGATTGCTTGTCTGATCTTTTGGGTATCTCATTCACCTTGTTTTTGTACGCCTTAGGTTAGTTTCTGCAGTGAATTGGACGATAACATCTTCAAATTCACCTGTTCTGATCAAAAAGTTGTTTTGCTTTAAAAACTGGGCTAAATATTTTTAACTTCCTCTCCTGTCGTGGCCCGTTTGCACGTTTTAAAATTGTGCAAATGAAACTTGGCGTATTTAAGGACATCGAACATAAAATTTAAGTGGCAATTAAAAACCTTTTGTGAAGCTTCGTGCTGAAATCGGGGGTTATCTCAAGAATGAAACATTCGTTCAGATCAAAAATAAATTAGTTTTCCATTCGTTGCGTGACTACATTCGCACTTCACGTTTATAGAAAAACTGCCAATATTATTTTTCTTTCCCATTATTTCCTTCTTCCGTTTGTAAGTTTACTTCTCTAGTGTTCTTATACAAGACAAAATCATTTATAAAAAGAATCATCAATTCTAGGAATAATGGTCCACAGTCACACATCTGTGCGTGCCAAAAGAAAACAACTCTTTTTCTTCTTCCCAATACACTGCGGTAATTTATCTCTACGTCAATTAGTTTTACCACAAATGGAAAGTTTGAAGTGTTGTTCTGAGCGGTGAAAGTGAACTTGCGGAATTTAATTGAAAATCGAATTCGCAAGGGCCTTAGGGCCACGTCGAGGGGAAGAACGGTGACAAAACTCCTCTCTCTATGCGGTGGTCGAAAAGTTTCAAATTAAAACGTGAAAAGTTTTCAGAATTTATATTCTTTTAATATTCTACGAAAACATTGTTTTGGTGACAGCCATTCACGAACAGAAGTGGAATTGTTAATTTGTTAGGGTGTGGATTTGAATTCGAAAAATCAGCGAAAATACTTTTCCTTCTTTATTTGGTTACGTGCATACGAGAAAGGATGCGAGAATGCAATAATTTTAAAGCGTTAAATTAGATTTCGCATTTCTATGTCTGTTGCCGTTTTAAGAATGAAATTGCACTAAAGCAAATATTCCATTCTGGAAATTACTTTTCAAATTTTATTCTAGGTAATAACTTCGTACGTGTTTACATTGATAGTCAACAGAGATTTAAATAAAAATTTAAAATACAATTTATTTGAGGAGAACGTGCACATAACGCTTTGCTACATGACAACCTATAAAGTGCGTTTTATTGTACTAACCTACATTTTGTGCACGCCGAAGTTTTATATTTCACTGAAGGGTTTTAACTTTTACTTATAAATAATTTTATTACATTCCCAGAATATATACGTTGCATTCGAAACCGCATATTTATATGCAAAAGTGGATGAAACTTTTCTACTACAGGCAACAATAACAAAACAGAATTTTTATATCTTTCCCAACTAGTAAACATCTGCAAGGACTGGAATTATGTTGGGTTATCAGTTGGATGTTACAATCCAAACATTGTCTAATAATTGTTCTTCAAATTTCTGTGTGCGGTTGACCAATGTCTCTTCGGTCGGCCAGAAATAAAAATCACAGAGCAAACTCTTATAAAAATGACACGCAATGTAGACAGACTTTGTTTTGATATCTATATCTTTCTAGCGTTAACTAAATTCAATAGCATACGTTGAACACTGAATCCATATATATTCCAAAGGCACCGCGGATCCTTTCTGAAAAAATACATTGGTGTTTCCCTATGGTGCGTCTTACCTGAGACACCCGGTATATGTTATTGAACACATTCAGGGAGCGTAAGGTAAGTAAGGTTTGTCAGCGTAAGTATTAGTTTGCTTAATCACATGCCAGTGTTTCGCATTGTTGCAAATCTTATGTTTATTTTATGTAACTACAATTTTAGATAAATATAGGTAGGGAATTCTTTCCCTCCTGCTTTTTCTGTTATATGCTTAGGTATGTGAATATTATTAGTTGTTTGTATTTCTGCCTGTAAACTGTTTGTTTTTAACAAAATTAAAATCCTCTGCAGCTGCACATATTTATTATAAGGAACGAAAATGTACGTTATGCCTGTTATGGCCACCTTAAGGCTTAAATATTCTAACAAAATGTTTTGCAAATCAAGAGAAACAGCCGATTTTAAACCTTATCCATTATAAACCTTAATAACATCTTTTTTATTTGGTATGCTCGGATATCTGGAGACGGATGTCTGGGGAGGGGGTCTACTATGGGATTCTAGAAAAACTAAACCGAGCCTTTGCACAACTTCTTTATTTTAAATAAATATTCCAACTGTCTCGCACATCTACCGTCGTTGTCGTACTTATCGCGTACCCGACTTACTACTACCCTCACTCACCCGATGCATGCCGGACCCCTTACTTGGACAACATCGATACACAAATACAAAGTTATCTTAACTGCTTATTAAATGTTAAATATTTATTTTCTAAAGAACTCTTTTGTATTCTTACCAGTGTAATGCATGGAAATCTACCAATTCACAAAAAATGTTATTCAAAATTTTGGTTAATTTATTAGTGGGTGATAGTTTGAGATAGTACAGGTCAAGATCTTTGATTGAATTACTAATTGTTCTACATTTTTTTGATAACGGGAAGAATAAGAATACATCTTGGATTAAGCATAATTAAATCTTTACATTTAATAACATGTTCAAGGGTTGAGTTACATTCCTTCGTAATTAGTTTTTAGTGTGATAAGCTGATAAGTTAATGTAGAGTTCATTTAACTCAATAAAATATTGTTGTTTAACGAATTTGTTCACTTTATCAACATATGAGGGAAAGTCAGTAATTAGGTCACAAAAGACTATTAAGTAAATTTATTTTAATTGCTCAACAGGCCGTGAAGGCCTAGGGCATAGGTTTACATTAACATTAACATTAACAGCTGATTTCCGCATTACAATTGATGATACATAGCTAATTCTGTATTTTATATTAACCACGAATTGTGTTTAATGGGTTGATTAGGCTTTTTCAAACTCTTTAACTGTTCTTCTCCGTTCCTCCCTATTCGCGGTTTTTTCCTTCCAGTCATTAATATTTATGCTTCTAAGATCCTCCAACATCTCACTCTTCTATCTTATCCTGGGTCTTCCCTTTCTTCTCCCTCCAATCGGTGCTCTTGTTAGGGCCATTTTAGGCATCCTTTACCTGGGCATTCTCAGCACGTGTCCCCACCATCTTAACCGATGGGCTTTCACGAAGGTGTTTATTTTGGGCTCTGTATATAGTAATTTCAGTTCTCTACTAGTCCTTCTTCTCCACCCCTCTTCTTCCTGAACACCTCCATAGATAAGTCGCAGTGCCTTTCGTTCCCATCTCAGGAGCATTTCTGCATCAGGTTTTAAAAAACCCACGCTTTGCAGCCATACGTTACCGTGGGTTTTATAATTGATCTATAAATTCTTAGTTTTGTATTCCTAGATACGTAATTTGACTTCATTGGTGTTATTAGGATGCCCCAACTCTTCTCTCCCTTTTTATTTGATTGTCACTCCCAGATAAACAAACTTACTAACTCTCTCAGTTTCATACTCCCTCCCTCCCTGTGATCTCCATCGTAGATATCTTTCTATGTTCTGCTGCGTGTCTCCCATTACCATGAATTTTGTTTTGCCTTGGTTTATTTTCAGACCAAACTTTCCTGCTTCCACCTCTAACCTTTTTATAATTCTTAACATTTCGTTTTTCGTTTTAGTTATTAGTACGAGGTCGTCAGCAAGAGCTAAGCATTGATTCTCGTTCTTAAAGATTATTCTTTTTTATGTTACTATTTCTTACAAGTTTTTCCAAGACTAGATTGAAGAGCTCTGTTGACAGGAGGCCCCCCTGTCTAAGCCCCCTGTTTACTTCAAATTCGCCAGATTTAATTCCCTTCCACGCTATTTTATTTTTTGTACTGGTAAGTGTCATTTTTAGTAATCTCACTAAAGCTGTGGGAATCCCTAGCTCGTTCAGGGCCTGGTACATTTTAGCTCTATCTAGCATATCATACGCCTGTTTAAAATCTATGAACTGGACGTATAATACTATCTTGTGCTCGTAACATATCGTTTGAATTTCTTTTAGGGCGAATACTTGGTCTATTGTTGATCTTTTGTTCCTAAACCCTGCCTGATATTCCCCAATAGCTTTTCAGAATATATACTCAGTCTATTTCTTAGTATCTTCGATAGAACTTTATAGCAAGTGTCCAGCAGGGAAATACCTCTATACACACAGTTCTTTATCCCCCTTCTTATACTATAGGGCATATTATTGCTTTTGGCCAGTCTTTCGGCATTTCTGTTTCTTCCCAAATTTTAATGATAATGTCATGTAGCTTTTTTTGGAGCTGGTCTCCTCCTGCTTTTAACATTTCTGTCGCTATTTCGCTCCCCCCGGCTTCTTGTTATTTTTCAATTCTATTGCAATATACGCCCTATATCCTCCTCTCTGGGTGGTTCTATCTCAGTCAGGCTTTCTTCCGTTTCGTGACTAAAAAAATACTTCATGAAATACGTAGCCGAAAACAAGTTTTATTTTTCAATAGTCTCCACTAACATTAATACACTTATCCCATCGCTTTATCAATGCCCAACACCTGCTGCATAAAAGTCTTTGGGCTGAAGTCTCAACTATATGCACACCTCACGTTCAACATCGTTATCACTGGCGAAACGTTTGCCGCCAAGATCCCTTTTTACTGGAACAAACAGCTGAAAGTCGCTTGGGGCTAACTCGAGACTGTAAGGCGGATCTTCAAATAGTTGCCACCCTAATTCGTCAATTCTATCCTGGGTTAATCAGGCCGAACGAGGCCTGGCATTATCGTGATGGAGAAATATTCGTCAGTAGGCCAGGTCGAATTACATCCCGAAGCAGCAACAAAACTCTACAGTACTTGAATATCATCAAGCTGGATTGTACTGCCACCTAATGATATATTTGAAAATAGCTCACTGCTGTTTTCAGATATCCCACATCAGTTTGTGACCTAATTACTGACTTTCCCTCGTAATTCCATTTACTAATTATCAAATTGTTATTTCCTTAGCTGCTTTAATAAATGTGTAATTATTAAAAATTAAAAAAATTAAAAATTGATTTAATTTTCCCCAAATTATTTTTGTTTAAAACAATTGACTTTAAAACTAACGTATTACAAAATATTATTTTTCTCTAATACACCTAAATTTAATTTATCAGTACAGTACAGTAAAGCCTATAGCACTTACACTCTGCGAGGGAGTAGTTGGCAACATGGAGGGTTAAGCCCTCCTTTCATACTCGGTTGTTTCGCATGCTATACGTACAGGGTGGTGTGGTGAGCCCCACTCCTTTGACAACATTTTTAATGGCTATTTTTGGACATTTATTCCCAAAAATTGTATTACTTGTCGTTTGCTCCTGTCTTGCCCACTCACTTCCTATCTTAGTACAACTTTGCTTCTTCTAATTCCTCCATGCTCATTTTATTTTGTTAAACCTTTTTTTTCCTTATTATCCTCTGGTCCAGTTTGTTTATTTCCTCATTGTATTTATTTAAACTTATTTTTGTAATAATTTACCCAAACGTTCAATTTGTTCTGCACGTTCCATTAGTTCCTTTACCAAATTCTCTTTTGCTTCCATTTTAGTTTATATTCTTCCCTGCCTTGATCTAGTTTTGTTTCAAGATATTCCTTGGCTATTTTCTTGCTTTTAATTACTTGCTTTGCTATATCATTCCACTGTTTAGTGTTCTGTGAATTCCTACCTTTTCTAAGGTGTCGATGAGTTTAAGGATGTCCAAGGCTTTTCGCATTTAACAGGGCACTTGAGTTAGGCTTTGCATTTTTGAGTATGATGTAAAGATTAAAGAGGGTTTTCCGAATGCCCAACGATATTCTAAAACCGAACTGAGATTTGTCCAAACCTTTTCGGAGTTTTCGGACGTTGGAGGATTAAAAGGAATGCCTTTAGAACAGTACTCATAAAACTTTTTACTCTATGATCTAAGCTGGTTGCTTTTCCGAAAACGCTGTGAATATGGGTTTTAGCTAATTTTCTGGATCATCCTCATAGAGGGAATAGAAGAGGTTTTCGACCAACGTTTGTTGTTGTCACACCCGATGGATTTGAAAATTTCGACTGGTAGTTCATTTAGCCTCGATATTTTCTTATTTTGGGCCGGTTTAATGCCTTAAATAATTTCAGATATTAAAGTATCAGTCCATTCGGATTGTCAAAATTTCTTCCTTAATAAATAATCCTCAATAAGTTCTTTTAGAGAGTAAATACCTACTAGTTCTTCGAATTCTTTACCTTCTTTTTTAGCAATTTTTCGTCTGTTTCCTCGATGTCACAATTTTATTTTGTGACTGAGCACTATTGTGTTGCGTTTTGCCTGCCTTTTCAGTTTAATAAACTCAAATATGTGCTCCGTTATCTGTCATTTTTTCTACGCTTTTTCTGGAAGGTTTTGATACCGCCTTTAATTTTGTCGCGGGTGTATACCAACTGTGAGACGATTAAGGGAAGTATTTTACTACTTTATGGTTTAGGACAGAGAAATTATTGAACATTTGGAACTGTTTCTTCTTATTTCCTTGCATGTTATAAGGTCCATTTCAAGGGGAAAAAAATATACGTAGATCGGAAAGGTACCTAAGATATAGAACCACTCTGCTCCTTTAATTTTGAATATTGCAGCACACACGTAATAAATGCCAAAGTTATGAAAGAAATTATAAAAATGCAGTATGTTGATCAGGATATCTATGCAATTACCTAAATTCATAACGTTGGTCTATCAGTAGTTGTTACTATTATGCCGTTGTTTAACATTAAAAGTTAAAAAAAAATAGTTAAAAACTTAATGAATAGTATTTTGAATATGAGCAAGTTTTCGTATCAAGTAAGAAATTCAGGTAGTTTCTGAGGATTTTGCCATTATATTATAAAATGGTGCTGACTATCTAGCAGTTGAACTTTTACTCAATCCAAAATTCATGATATTTTTCTGTTTGTAATTATCTAATTATATATTCCGGTCGTGGCTTATAATGCACATTTAGTTTTATTTTGAAAACGATTGATATTCCTTTTTATTGTTTCTTTCCTTTTCTGTATTTTCTTCAGTTTAATATTTCACATTTCCTCCCTTCACTGCTCTCACTCAGTCCAAACTGCTCAAAACATCGATCTTTAAATGTAACTTCAAATTTTAAAACAAAATTATTTTAATACAAGGATTTGTTAATACAAGAGCTCAGTTTACGAAATTTTTAGACGTGGTATACCCGCAAAATAGCCATCATTTTTGAGTTTTTCAACAAATATTTGAATTTTCAAAATCGCAGCGTATTACAGGATTTAAATAATTTAAATGTATAGAAATTTCATCAATTAGAAGCTTATGGAGGACCTCTGTCAGGCATACTTAAAATCCTACTAACTATTTTTGGATTTTTGCTAAGTTATTGAGCACCAAATCTGTGCTATATACTTTCTACAAACTAATTTAAAATATCACATTTTAAACTGTTTAAAATGCCTACAGCTATCAGGTATCTTTTTTTAACTACAAGAATCGATTTCAGAATCTAGTAAAGCTCAACTTAAGTAATAAATAAACTTTTAGATTAATAAACAAAATGTAGAAGGTTTTTGTATAAATATACTTGTTGAGTAAATTAGGTCATAGGGTTTTATACCACTGATTTCATTACCCAGAAACCTCCCACAGAGGATTATTTAATAAGTACTCTATAACTAAACATATAAGCACATCTTCAAACTCCATACCTTTGTTCCAAAGGGATATAGCGTGCTTAACAAACTTCGTAATTAGCGTTCCCACTAGGTAAATTTATCAATAAAACAATCTATAAGCTTACACTCCTCGTTGTTCACCTAATTAACTTACATACTCAATCAAATTATTTCCAAATATCACCTCGTAAAGTTTTAATCTTCAAAACCATCGATTTTGCAATTACCCACAAGGCACGTTTATTATACGATATACAAGTATAATAAATGAAGGCGTCGAACCAAAAATTCAGGATAATTTCGTTTAAAGGAAAATGTAATCTATTGAGAAGATGACAGGTTTCCAGATGGGATAAGTTCGGGAAACTTTAAAACACGTAATATCGAGTCAAGTAACTAAATTCACTGGCAAAACCAATTATTGTCGTAGATAATATGATAATCTTAAGTTTATTTTTAATATAACGTAATGGGATAGCGATAATCTTATAAAAGGCACCAAATTACATTTTGTTTACAAAGTTTACGAAGAGATATCGTTCAAGAAGTACTTTAAGTTCTTTTAAGTTACTTATTAAAATATTGGTCGTTTTAAAAATAACAAATTCAAACGTAAGGTTCGCTGGTTATTGAATCTAAGATCAGAAAACGAACAATTGGATTGTTAAAAGCAGCAAACTATACCTAAAAATCTCAGTTTAAATCAACAGAACCCAAATAACGTATTGAAACGTTTTTTTGTGGCCTATAACGATTTGTTCGAATTCTGATTGTTTTTGCAGTAAGTTTAACGGCCCACAAGAACGTGATTAGGCTCGTGTTTGCCTCGTGCTGTAATAACGACCTGGGAGTGGTGGAAATTTCTCAGGTTTGCGTAGCTGAGATAGCTTTGATAAGAAAAATTACATGATAGGAGATCAGGGGCTGAATTATTTCCGTGATGTGCATTCTTGTGGGAATTGTTTGACTTTTCTTTTAACCAACTGCTAGAATTTCAATTTAATTAAATATTTACATACATACTAAAAATTCTACAAAAGCCTTGGAAAGTTAAATATCCAGTTTACGCAGTAATCAAGGTGTTCATGCAAAAAAGGCGAACCTCAAAAATGTAATTAGTTGAAGCTAAATCTCGAGGTAGCAAGTAAATTTCGGGACGCATAACATTTCAAGTCAAGATAGTATACATCGGTTCAACAACTGCTAATTCGAGCTAGAGTTGTCGAAGTATTCCGGGTGTGCTTTCAAATTTCAATACAACTTGTATCGAAAAAGGTCTGCGAATGTTCAATACCTTACGGACAAAGCTTAACTGAAGGAACGGGTAAATCGATTCGGAATCCAGTGTTGCTTCAACTAAAAATATTTGTTCATTCCCAAAGCGCCCCAGGCTAATATGTACTTTGGTCCAGTATTCGAAGCACATACGAAGGACAAAATGCTATGTGAACAGACGAAACTGAAATTTAAACTTCAATTCTTACTCTAAAGTGCACAACAAACGATTCTACTTTAGTTGCAACGGTATGCTTCTTGAAAATTGCATCTACTTTTCATGCTGCTTGAACAGATTTTTAAATATACTTTCAAATATTGAATGCTGAAACCCTATTTTTTTATAGTCAGTACCTACATTTTTCTTTGTGAGATTTCAAAACCTTCCTACTAACGTTTGCCATGAAATTTTAAATGCATGTATTGGCTTATACCACACATAATACAATTTACTGTAAGAAATGTATGGCAAATTATTAAATCTGTTACAGCCTTCATACATGACAACATAGGTGTATTGTTGGCTGCATCAGTACAAACCGAATTTATTACAAAAACAACCAAAGTAATTTACATAGCAAGGGAGGTAAGTAAGATTTGCTTTGTGGAACATAAACGGTCATGACCAAGGTTAAAACGAATAACGAACCACTTAAATACCTTGATAAGCAACCGTAATAAGCAGCCTTAATAATCTTTAAGGTAGATGACTACAAAGCTCGTATATAACAAAATAGTAAAGCGCAAATATGGAAAAAGAGACAACGTCGTTAAGAAAGGAGGAACTAGAATTCCTGAGTGGAAAATTGTGCTTAAATAAGGTTTACTGTATCAAAAAATCAAATGAAAGAGACAGCGAAAATATGCAGAACGATATGGCATTCGTAGATTTGGCAGTGAGTTAATAAAAAAAAAGATAACAGAACAGATATGCGCAGGTATAAATTGAATTGGAATTTTTAATTTTATTCTGAAAATATATAAATTAGAATGAAGCATGTAACAACTGGCCATAAAATAACATTGGAGAAAAAGGTAATAAAAATATTTTCGTAACTCAAGATGAAACAAAAATATTGCACGTAAAAACAAAAGCAAATATATTAAAATGTAGTCCAAATATATAGCTATGTGAATAATGGGTATACATTCAAGGGGTGGTAAATAAATATACTGCCTTGCAGTGTTAAATTGAAACGAGATAGGATCTGCACCACAGACTCAGACTAAATGAGAAAATACTTCAAAAGAGAAAAATAAAGTTTAGAAATGAAAACGCACGGAGCATACTAAATTAATAAAAATAGTGACTTACCAAAATACCCAGTGGTATACTCATGTTAATAGAACGCGAAAAGACAAAGGCTGGAGAAAGTATTACATGAGCAGGAAGAGTTGCGGTAGTTAGGTACTCCACAGCATGATCAGAATGGTTAAGCATCGTTGTCTCCGATCAGTACTGGAATGGCTAGCCCGGTCACTATGGGAGAGTAGACCAAGAACCAGCTTGTCGGAAGCAATACTATATGGCGCTATCGTTTAAACTTTTAAGAGTTGTTTAAATATCATTGTATTTGTTGTCAGCTGATGGTGTTTATATCGTGTGTGCATTGTAGTTATTTTCAGTGTGTGAAAATATAAGTAAAACTTTTGAAAAATGCCGTGTTACGATGGGATTGTGATAATTACTGTTAAGTAAGTCGTTTTGCATAAAACCACCTTTATTTTTTGCCCAAACTGTAACTTGATTGGACAAAATTCACCTGTCCCGTACATGTACCACCATGTCACATGGTCAATTCTACTAGAAGTGGCATATTATATTTTTTGTGCAGATATGACACGACGCGAATTTTATGAAGTAATAAAAACGATCTATGGCGCTATACCTTCTGACGGTGATTCAGTTGACTCCAATGAAAGTACTGAATGAGAGGATGAAACTGATGTGCAGAAAGCTATACCTGACATTATTTGTGCAGAAGATGATCTTTTAGAGAGTGATCTTTCCCTCTCTGAGATAGCTACAAGAAGTAGAGGTGATCGAGACAACAATATAAATCCAGAAGTCAACGCTACTAGTTTTTATGCTCCTTCACCTTGGAATAATGCAAATGTAATTGAGGAACCTCAACAATTTCAACAGGCTTGTGGAGTGCCTGATTTCATAAAGGATATGGTTAATAAACAGCCTGGTGATGTCTACAAACTGTTTCTGACGGACAATTTATTAGAACATATAAAATTTCAGATCAGGAAGACAATATGTCCCTGCCACGACAGCGGAAATAGAAACCCTCATTGGACTAAATATTTTGATGGGGATAAAGCACATGCCTAGCTACAAAGATTACTGGAACTCATCGCCAGACTTACATGATCCCTACATATCTAGTAAGATGACATTAAATAGATTCAGTTGGCTCCTCGGAAACATCCACTTGAACGACAATAGCAGTATGCCTCCGAGAACCCATGCAGATTATGATAAGCTGTACAGATTGAAACCTTTCCTTGATATAATGCTTGAAAATTTTCATAAAAACTTTCATGTTACAGAATGCATTGTTATTGATGAATCGATGGTTAAATTTAAAGGTGGGAGCAGGTTGAAACAATATATGCCTAAAAAACCAGTAAATCGCGGTTACAGGATATGGATTCTTGCTGGTCAATCTAGCTATGCTTGGAACTTTCAAATTTACACAGGGAGAGTTAAGAATGCAACCGAAAAATCTCTTGGTTCTCGAGTTGTAAAGGACCTATGTAAAGATTTCCATAACCAGTGCCATCGTTTATATTTCGACAACTTTTTTGAGCGATAGGTGCATGCAAGGGAAGAGAGTATGATGTTCATATCAGTGATTCCAATTTAGTAGCAGTTAAGTGGACATACACGAGAAGCGTACATTTATTATCCAACTTTCACCAACCCCAAGATGAACGCGGTTGATTTATTCGATCAGAAGAAAGCTGTTTATGAAATCGACCGTAAAATTAAAAAGTGGTGACATCGACATAGTGCTTCTTCACGACAAAGAACTACACCAGCTAGGTCAGCTGTACGTATAAAACAGCACAAGACTTTTGTTCCTACCAACATTCGCCTAAAAAATGCAGACCATAAGCCAGTTCGTGGTACAAGAAGACGTTGTGGAGTTTGCAGTACAAAAGAACATCGAAGTCCATGGCAATGTGAAGCATGCAATGTGCCCCTTTGTCTCAACAGTAGTAGAAACTGCTTTGCATTATTTCATTCCAAATAATTTGTTTACAGTTATTTCTAAGTAATACATTTCATTATACTCATGTCTTGTGTCACAGTGGTACCATAGTGCTACCACCCTCAAAAATAAATACTTTGTTTTTTTGAAAATTTAAAATACATAATATGTTTACTGATTCCCAAGCAATAGTACTGTCACAACTGTTTATAAAAATTTGCAAAATTAAATTCTGTGCCACTTGGTTATAAATTAGAATCTTATTTAATATTGTTGTGCCTCAAAGAGATAATGTAATTAATATTTACAATTCCTTACATGATCACATGAAAGCTTATTCTGCAAAACAGTTTAAACGTCAGTTACACACAGAAATGTGGTGGCATAACCATTGTATTTTTTTTATCTCATTCTGTATAAAAATTCGTGCCCTATTCTTATTCTAATGCACACAATTTAACGTTCTAAAGTGGGTTAAGTGGAAGAACAGATGGTTGTCAATCTAAAGTTTGCCCTTTCATGTGCCCTTAATAGCACTACGTAAGTCACGTTGATTTTGATTTACCATTATTTATGTGGAATACCATTTTCTTTTTTTTTTATTTAAAAAGGTAACTTTGGGGTTCATCCAGTAAGAATATTAAATAATAGCACAAAATTAATCTTGAGTAGATTATGAGCCTTTACAACAATGCGGGCACTTACATTTGATGGGTGCTGGACAAATGTCCTAATTATCTAGTGAATAAAACGGCCCTGGCAAGGACCATCAAAGTTTAAAGGAAAGAAGGACACATCCTTTAAATGCAGAATAAAACCAGCCAAATACAAGAAGCAAAAATAAGGAAAAAAAATTGGAAGAAGAAAAGATGAGAGAAGGAAAAGAAAAGGAAGGAGACTAGGAGAACGACAGGAAGAAAGGGAGAACAAAGACGTGGACGAGGAAGATGATGAAAACGAAGAAGAAGTAGAGAGTAAAGGTAAAGAATAAGGAAAAAGCCAAGGATGGGAGGAACAAGAATGAAAGGAAGAGGAAGAAGAAGAGGAAAAGAAATATCATGCCCAAGGAAAGTAAAAGCGGGACAGGAAATAAGAAGGTAAACAGCAAGGAAAGAAGGAGAAAATAAAAGGACGAAAGGGGAAAAGAAAATATTTATACGTATAACAACGCCAAGAAAGCGTTAGTGTAAACTGTAAAAGCCAAGCCGATTAATGAATGCTTAAATAAAACCCTTCATTATTGAACAAAAAGCCAAAAGGCAAATAAAATAAAATGCTTGTAATTGCTCCATGTCTTCAAGTGCATTTTTAAATAGATTAAATGGAAATTTGTAATTATTTCGACGAACTGAGCATTCCATTAGAAAACCGAAGAGTCGTCTATAAATTTGAGAAAGGCAGTACTTAACAGTAACAGCTAGTTAAATTAGTGCGAGACTTAACCGTACTTTTGGGCGATATTAAATCTGAAAATCATAACTTTGAGACCGTTTTAAGGGTACATAAATACAAATACCCATATGCCCGAAAAATATAACCTCAAAAGAAACCAACTTGCCCCAATATTGAATCAAATATTTTAAATGAATTTTTTATAAGCTAAAAAGCAAAAAGGGAACCCAACAATAATTACGGAAAGAAGACGAAAGAAAACTGAAAATAAACGGATAAAAACAGTAGAAAACTGTCATGATGAACATTTGTGCAAGACCTCCTTTGCTTTGTAGAACTAGAAATTAATTCTAAAATAAAAAAATAAAACACTTCCTCGTAAAGTTTAGAGTGACTACTAAACGATCGTGTAGTTTACTAAGCAGAGAATTTCAATTTAAACTGGAATTATATCAGCATGAGTTGTGTGTTTTTACTGTGTATAATTTTAATTTAATGAACGTCGAGGTTAATTTTTTGGAAGTCTCGTTCAAGACGAATAACTGCAATAATTGGAGAGTTTGTGTTACGTCAAATTGCAACAGAAACACTTGGCTTAACTTAATTTTTGCTGTAGGTTGCAGCGCAATAAAACAAGATGCTTATTCATTTGGCAAATTATTTACACAGAGCTTTACATTTTCAAATCTTTATTTCGGCCACAAAAGCTTTTTCAAGTTTTATGTTTAATTTAGGTAATTCAAGTCGTGATTTCATTTTTAAAACTCAAACCTCAAACTATTTATCATATTATGTTTTAAAAATAAAAATTAACTTTGAGTTTGGTTTATAGCTGAATTGCTGAATTGTAAATAAACGAAGTTATTGAACCGCTTTTGTCCTTCATACTTAGAAAAACTTAAATTTCCTTATTGAGCTCCCGACTTCGCCTCTTTACAATTCATTCAAACTCCATAAGTAGTTCATAAACTGTTCTGTTGTTGGATAAATTAGGAATTGAAAAAATTGTCTCCCGTTTAGTAAGTTCTAGTCATTAAGCGAAGAAAATCCGTTTACGGCGACAAATACAATCGTAATGCTTTCTATTTTTGTAAGAGAACGCCATAAACAACGACAGATAACAAATTAGGAAAAACGTCCTCCATTATTCGGCCTTAATTGGAAACGGCGATTGCATTTTCATGTTAAAAATCGTTCGTGTGTTAACAAAAGTAAATCCTGCTTTTATAAAAGTAGCTAACCAAGTGTCGTAATTCTCAATCGTTGGTCGTCATTTTTAGTGTTTCGCAAGCGATCGATTTTAAACAATTCATTATT
This sequence comes from Melanotus villosus, assembly GCA_963082815.1. NCBI lineage: Eukaryota > Metazoa > Arthropoda > Insecta > Coleoptera > Elateridae > Melanotus > Melanotus villosus. Next base: position 43,246,408 of record OY720425.1, read on the forward strand.
CTAGGAGGATAAAACTTTTATTAAAACAAGATCCGGTATTAATCGTCGCTAGTCGGTACTTTTTTCCAGCTGGAAAACAATAAAAGTAATTTGGCTCCTTTTTGTTTTTCATTTAAAACTGCCGGCGTAAAGTTGCTACCAAGTTTAAAGTTACAGATGCTTCAGAAGCAGTTCGGCATTAAGTGAATCCCGAAGTTCTCTTAATTATTGAAGAAACTTATTTCTAATTTGGAGCGATTTACGAGTTCCTACTGTTGAAATTCCGAGAAAGCGTTGAGCCGTCTGATTCGAATCTGATCAGCCGTGGCGATGAATATTTATGAACGAGCACCCCGAACCACAATTTGCTGGCAGTTTTTCAACCGCGGTTTCTTATTCCAAAGTATATTTAAGGCCGACCCGTGCGGCCCTTTGCCATTTTTTTCACTTCCTTGATAAATTAAACTTGAAATACGTATTTTATACGTAAACAAACATACACAGCCAAATAAAATTTCTACAATAACGAATACAAACTAGGAAGAACCAACTTTTCCTTTTACCTACACCATCAATTTGCTTCATTGGTTTCCAACATAACTCATAACTCTTCAACACAAATATAGCTAAAACTAGTAAAACACATCTAATCTGCCTTCGTTCGTTATAAAAAATTCATTAAAAACCATTTAATGGAAGTAAGAATAAAGATAATTTTTGTGATGTTAAAATATACCAAAGAAATTAAGGTGAATACTACACTATTTACAAGATCTGTGAAATTCGAGATCCTGTAGAAGGTCAGCAGCAAAGGGAAATACCGCTCTTATGTAATTTATTACCTCCAGCTAAATGGTTTGATTACAAAAACGCAAAGACGGATCGATCCCGAAAGGTAAAAACAAACAGGAAGTTGTTCGAGAAGCGCATCATCTCTGTTTTGAGAAGCTTTAACCTACTTAATAATTTATAACAGAACGGAAAATTAAGATGTACGTACACATTGTTCATGTTTTAGGCAACATCAGCATATCTACAAACTGTAACGAACGGATTTTCCCAAATAGTAGTTATTGTGGATTTTTCAAGAAATTCATTACAATTATCACTTATTAGGGCTTCAAAAATTTGTTTAATAATGGTGAAAAGTTGATAGATAAATTTAAAAATTAAGATATAAACGGGCATCCTTAACACTGAATGTGTTAAGGATGCCCGTTTATATCTTAATTTTAAATTTATCTATCAACTTTTTGTTTTTAAAAGAAGGCCGCATACAATAAAAGTTACATACCAAGGACCAATACAGTAGTTCTTATAAATTCTTTATATAATTAACATTGCCTCTAGAAATTGCTCAACGTTTCTGGAAATTTCTGAAAAACCTGCACATATTTAAAACAAAAAAGCCCACTGTAGGAAAGGGAAAATGTCGCAAGAAGGGTTAATAAATCTTTAGAAAGGCAATATTCAAGACAACATGTTTTAATACATGACTACTTAACAGCGCTGACGAAAAATCAATATAATAAATTACCAAGAAATAAAATAATTCTGACACCAAAACCAAACAAAAGCTTTGTGAAAAGTAGAAAGTAGAAAGTCCTTAAACAGCACCGAAAAATCATGTAAAATTTTATATAAAACTTGATTGCTCATATCACGCAGTCAGTGATAAGTACCTTCATAAATGCAACAAGTTGTAAGAAAAAAATCCAAAACTTTCAGTATTTATGGAAAGCTTAGAAGATTCAATCTCCGGAGTGACCCAGTGGTTAAGGCATTCGACTACAGCGCGGACGGTCTCGCGGACAAACCCGAGTGGGATGCTCGGCGGGTGGCCTACCCAGCCACTGAAAATAATTAAAAATAGAAATACAGTGGTGGAGTAGAGAAGGTGGGCGGTTGTTGAAGGTGTGGTGTTTACCGCAACACTCCGTACGTATAGCGTGCGAAACCACCGACTTAGGATGCCTTAACCCTCCATGTTACCGGCCATACTCCCTTGCGAGGCGTTAGTGCCGATACCCTTTACCTTGTTTAGAAGATTCGATCTACCTGACAGAGCTGAAAGATTTTAGAAATTCTAAAGTGTTTGGAAAATATTGGAGTTTATTAAAAACTTCTTTAAAATGTTAATGTTAAAACGCAGTTTGCAAAACCGAATCATTTTTGGGATCTTGAAGTTTACCTTTAAAAATTGCCTTACATACTAGAAAATGTCTCAAGTTTCGAAATTTCTATAAAATCTTTGTTTCTCTTTTTCTTTCAAAGGATTCAAAAATCCAGGCCTTTCACAAAAAATCACAAACATTTTTAAGAAATTGTGCTATGAGGAAAGCTGTGAAAAACATTCTTGGAAAACTGAAACATCCGTGGAATATTCAAGAAATTGTACTTATTGAATTAAAAGATTCCTGTTATGTTTTCTGAAAAACTTAGTATAAGAAAATAATCTAAGAGGAGAAGCAACTTTTAAAAATTTAATTTCTGAGATAAATCAAATAATAAAAGATATCAATTTTCCAAAGTTTCCGGAAAATCCTAAAATATAAAAAATTCGTTTTGTAAAAAACCACTTGAAGGAAATATTCTGGAAAGATTAAATTCCAGAAATGTATAGCAATTTTCAACTAAAATTCTAAATATCATCTCTTTGCAGAATCCCTTTGGAAAAGGCTAAAATTTATCCAGTACGTCGAAGAATTTCTTTAAAGGCTAGAAATATCCAAAATATCCCAAAAACCGAGCTTCAAGATCGGCAAGATATCCAGACACTCTTCGAAAAATCAAATACAACCTTGAAATTTTTTTTCTTAGACAAATGTAGGAAGTTACTTCGAAAATACTGAAGAATATATTAATTTTCGAAAACTCTTACATTTCATTTCTTATTTTCAGAATTATCTAAAGTAAGTGAAAAATATTGGAAAATATTCTAGTCGAACTTGAATATCCTTAAAGAGTTCTGAGAGTCTTTTAATATCTGAAATGGCTGAAGTTTCCATAAAAAGTTTATATTTTCAAATACATACCTCTGAAATATTCAGACCTACTCCAATAAATCGAAAGTATTCTTTAAAAAATTTGATATATAAAGGACAAAGTTGAATAAACGAAATATCCTTACGGATTTCAGAAAATTATTTAAAATTCTCGTAAATGCCTCAGATTACCAACAAAACATTAAAATCTTACAAGCTGTTGGGAAATCTGTAAAACCCCATTTCAGGGAAAAATCAGTATGCAAGGATTCCTAGCAAAATTGAAATATCTTCCGCACATTGAAGCAGTTCTTTAAAGATTCCAAGCTTCTGAAAGATTTTGGAACATTGCTGAAATACTTCTTTGTTTAAAAACAAATTAGTGTAAGAAACTGAAGATTCAAATATTGATTCTCAGATGCTTCTGGAAAACCGAGGTAATTTTCCGAACAAACGTTTAGAAAGGACGAGAAAGTGTCCTTCAAAAATTATAATATGCTTAAATTGTCCAGAGAATTTTTAAAAATCACCATGATGCTGAAGCTTTCCATAAAAGGTTCAAATTTATAAAAACTTTTGGGAGAATTGGGCACTCTCTAGAAAATTAAGGGCATTCTTTAAAAGTTAGTGAAAAACTATTCTACGGAAATATTGTTAAAAATCGAAATATCCTAAGAAAGTTCCAGAAATCATTGATAATTCTCCTAAATGTTTTTAAATGTTATAAAAAGCTTTAAAATTTTTTTCCAAAAAACTTAGCGTGAAGAGGTGCCTTGTAAAGCTGAAATATTTACGTGGAATTACTTTAAAAAACGAATACTGATATACAGATTTGCGAAGCTTTGAGATAGCCAGGCATCCTCTGGAAAATCAAGGATATTACTGAGATATACTTTTCTCAGAAAAACAGCGTAAGAAATGTAATATTCAAGAAGTTCTCTAAAAATTCTAGAAATGCCTACAATATGCAGAAAAGCCTTACTTTCCGGAAGCTCCTAAAAAATTCGTTAATATCTGAAATATCAGACAGTTTTCTTTATAGGAAAACTGATATGTAAGATGACTTAATATATGTAGAGTAGGTAGGAGTTCGTGGAGGAGAAGAAAAAAGCAAAGATTAAAGAACACGCTGTGAAAATAAATGTGAATAAAAAAATTTACTCAAGGCAGACGATGAAATTCATTTAAACCTACTGGTATATAGGAATACGCCATTACCATGCGGAGAATCGCCTGCTGAGTTGTTAATGGGTCGAAACTTAAGCGACCTATACCGACCACAAAGAACATCTGGAACCAGTAACACATCATTAGAAAATAAGACATCTGATTGAAATGGAAAGAGAGTATCAAAAAACAATAAAGCACACAACAAAAGACCTCCCACCACTAAATGAAGGCCTACGAGTATGGATAAAAAATATACAAGGTAGAGGAACATGGTGGAAAGAATATGAACTAAGACCATACAAATTGTTACTAACAAAGAGGAAGTTTGACGGAATAGGAAGTTTTTAAGACCGATTGTCCTCATGGAAACTAATGGAAAGGTATAGTTGAGAAGAAGTACAAGAAAGAAGCAGAAAGCTGCTTCTTATCTTTAAATTGGATTTTGTCACTGTGCAGTATTTCTTGCAAAGGTATCGGCACTAACCTCCCACGAGGGAGCATGACTGGCATGCTATACGTACGGGGTGTTGTGAGAAGCACCACGCCTACCTTCTCTACTCCACTACTGCGTTTCGGTTCCCAATTATTTTCAGTAACTGGGTTGGCCACCCGCCGAGCATCCGGCCTGGGTTTGACCCCGAGGCGGTTCGCGCTGTAGTTGAATGCCTTAACCAATCGGCCACTCCGGGAATCAGTATTTCTTGTAGTAAGTAGAAAATATGCTATAATGAATAATTAGCTGTAAATGTAGTGTATTGCTTAAGAGGAAGATGTAAGATGGTTTACGTATAGAATATGGCGGAGTTTGCGGTAAGAAGAATGTGAATTACTAACAAAACATGGTCTGAAAATAAATGCGCAAGAAAAGCTGTTTTACTTGACGAAACTGGAATACGTAATGAAAAGAGGTACTCTTGCAAAACTGAAATATCTTTATGGAGTTCGTCTTTGGGAAATCTGAGACATGCCTAAAATGTCTTAAAAAGGCTGAAATTTCAAAAGCTTTTGGGAAATGCACGCACTTTTAGAAAAATGAAAGATGCCTAAAATAAGAGTAGGAAATATTTTTTGATATGTTGATCAAGAAGCCCTTCGAAACTTTCGAAGATGCCAAAGATATCCACAAAAACTTAATAATTTTTGAAACCTTAGGGGGACTTTTGTAACTTGCACAAAGTCAGATTCTGATGAATTTTTAGTTTCCAACAATAACATATATAATCTAGCTAGTGTTAGCAATGATCGTGATTAGATATTGTGGGAGATCCGAGCAAACTGTTAAAATTAGAAGCAGCAGGCAGTTTTCATCATTTCCGTATACAGGGTGTCTGCTAACATGTGTCTCAAAATTTGGAGTCTGGTTCTACCCTTCAAAACATGTAAGAAACGCTTAATAAACTATGTCCGCAAACCAACGCCGTCCGAGATGTAGCACTTTTTTTAAAGATAAGTTCAGTTATTACAATTCACTTAAATCTAGTATGGGCGCGCGCTCCTGATGCCAACCGTTTGGATTTATTTTTATGGGGATATCTAAAACAATTGGTTTATGCCTCTCCTGTAAATAATGTTCAAGAATTGCGAGAAATAGTTCAAAATGCTTGCCAAACACTACGAAACAATGCAGGTATCTTTGACAATCAATGATGCGTCGTGCATAGCAGCCAATGGAGAACACTTCGAACATCTTTTGTAAAGTGACTTATTATTTAATATTAAAAACAGCCTATTTTATTTAGCTCACATAAATTGTACTTAATTACACTATTTATTTTCTTTAAGTAAAAGTGCTACATCTCGGGCGGCGTTGGTTTCCGGACATAGTTTATTAAGCGTTTCTTACTTGTTTTGAAGGGTAGAACCAGACTCCATATTTTGAGACACATGTTAGCAGACACCCTGTATAATGACTGAAATTCATTTATTATAACATATCTAAATACGTAGTAAAACTAAAATAACTCTTTATGTGTTTATTAATTCAATTAATGCTTTAAAGTTAAATTGAGTGGTGTTTAATCAAAATCAACGTGAATAATTACTCGTAGTTCCTGTAATAAATAGATTTTGTAGAGAGATTTGAAGTTTAAAGGACATAAATAGAGACATTAAAAAAGTTACAGAACAGGAAACAAAAGTAAAAGACGCATTTCTTTCTCCGGCGATTTAAACCGGTGCTTCAGAATTTGATCCTTTCGAGAATTTGAAATCCCACGCGAATTTATAACCATTGTTTTTCCTTTTCGGATATCGACGGTTAACAGTTAGAAATGCCACAGAAAGAATACCCATTTAACACTGGAATCCTACGGAATAACCTTTTATTTTTTCACTTTACAAACCCGTAAACCTTTCCGTAATGAATCCTGAAACACTCCAGGTAACGAAATTTCCTGTATTTCGCATGTGTATGTACACAAAACGCACTTAATAACACGCGGTTTAAATCAATTAATTCAAAAGCTACTGTCAGATTTATTTTTAAATGGTACTCTGACACGATCATTTAATTCGAGTTCACCCATTAACAAAAGCAGTTGGTGGTTAACTCAAAGGGTGCACGCGAGAGCGCTGTTGCGTGAAGAATCCTGGATTAACACACTGACCAACTAGCAACAAGTTGCACGCATTGCATTATACCGTCGGGCACCCAACAGCTTTCGGAAAATTAAATTACGTTTAGGTGTAAAGTTTTACGACTATATTAGGTTACCTACCGATGAAACTATTAACTTTGAATTTCGGAGAGACGCTCTTGGTTTATCTGTTGCTTTTATGGGAAAACCTATTAACTATTCTGATTTAACCAATTTTATGAGTAATACTTAATAACATTTAATTGGTTAATTAAATAGTTCAAATTACTGTTATGAAATACGCAAACTGTTTCAAAAGGTTAGTTGTAGGAAGGGTAACATATTGATCGAAAGCCTTCAAAAACATCCTGAACTACTTGGTAATTACCTTCATTTTATAAACATTGCAAAGCTGCAATTCTCTAATTGCTGATAACAAGTTTTAAATTCTCTTAGGCTTGCTAGGAAGCCCTTCAAATCATCAGGTACTTAATATACATTCCAAATACCTTTGGATAAGGCTTGGTCTGGAAAAACTTACGGTTTAAACATTGTAAACGGGTCTGAAAATTTTGTCCTAAATTGGTAATCTTAAATGGGATTGTCATCGCCCTATAATTTAAGGTTAATCAAGGAACTTTATTCGTAACAATTCGGTAACAATTTTCTTAGGTTTAGCCCGGGGTGACAATTTTCAAAAAAATGTAAATGTTGGATCTGCTACTTAACAAAAGCATGGCATCCTTTATCCGACAATATTTGGAGTGGTTTATAGTAGCAACCTTGGGTATAAATTATCTTTAAATTTAGAGTAATTCTGACGCATTTGCCCTTTTCGAATAGTACTGTTGATCCTATCAGTCCTAAACTGAAACCGCATTGGATTAGTTAAATACGTTTCTCTTTTTTTCTACCCTTTCTGTACCTTAAAAATTCTGCGATTTTGTACTTAAACATTTATAAATGGCACATCCAGATTTAGAACAACAGTTTCAATTTTGTCTGCAATAAATAAATTAAATCTCCCACTTATAATTAAAACGGTTGGATTTGCTTAGTTAACCCTAGTCTCCATACGCCCCCAATGTTATTTTTATAAAAAGTACGACTTTAGAAGTTCTTAGTGATTGATTCCTTTGAGGATATCTTGTTAAAAAACGATTTATTATTATCACCTCGTTTTATATTGTGCCTCGCTAAACCATTTTGCTTAGGGCTGGTATTTCAGTATAGGTTTAGTTGAAAACTTTAGGTATGGTAACTGAAAATTGACAACAATTTTTAAGATTTTTTTGTAGAATCCAAGTTGTGATCGTATTTAACAAAAGTCATCCTGTGTAAGCAATTTTCAGCTTACTGTCAGATAATAAATGTTATAATGAGTATCTCGAACAAGTTAGAACGTCTAAAACTAATATTATATTGTAGTTCACCAGGTCGCAAAGGAACTTCAAACATTTAGAATTAGCCGTCCTACGGTGTTCAGGTGGTATAAAAAGTTATCTGGCGATTTGAACAACCCGGGAACAGATAAAACTATGCCTTACTTAACAATACCGGAATTAAAAATAAATTCAAGTCGGCTAAGGGCAAAACCCTGTCATCTCGTAATCTTGCGACAAAATTTGGTGTTATCCATCCTCATTTATCTTACAGGTTTTAAAACGCATTGGTATACAATACTTTAAAAGGACCGACGCTTCAGGACACTTCTGAGCCGGTTGAAAAACAGCAAACACGATTGCAAGCTTTTGATTTTTCGAGAATTACACTCAATTGCAGTAAAAATACTATTAATGAAGATAAATCCTATTTTCTATTTGGAAATAGCAAAATAGCATCTTATGCAGGCGACGGTAAAAAAATGCAGTTCATGAAGTCCGATTTAAATTTAAAAAAAGATTTGGTAGAAAACAATTGTGTCTGGATTACCAGTTCTCGAAAAGCAGTGTCTCAACATCATTTTATTGAAACCAATTATCTCCTCGAGCGTAATTAGCGTCTCGACTGGCGTCTCGACGCTAAAATGCGCCCTCGAAGATAAAATACAATTTTATCGTCTTGTATAATAAATAACTAAAATTGGTGCCAATTTTTAGTTAGCATAACTAGCCATGTTTGACTTACACGTAAGCCCTATTTTAGCCCGCCTTAAACAAAGTTTTATTAAACCTGCAATGAAATACCAATCCCTAATGTATTTTAACGTAACTTAAGCTAGGCTACTTAACCTAATCTTGATCAATTCAAGGCAAGGAGCCCGTGGACTGATTCATTAGCGAACCTATCGACTTAGTCTAATGCAAAATAACTGAACCTAACTTAAGCTCACCTAATGTACCCTAGCTTCACGTTTATTTTTGATTAATGTGGTGCTCGTTTTTTTTTCACATTTGTTGTAACAACTGATCTTATTCTATGCTATCGTATGGTCGTTGAATAAATTGAAATTATTATTAGTGTTATTATTTATGGGTACCTCGTGCTAGCATACGGATATTCTACTACCTCGTGATGAAAATATCATTTTGGTTTTACATGTATCTTCTTTTTCCATTCTTTGCAATAAAGATCATTATTATTACTCCCTAAAAAGCTTTACTATCTACTTTTGAAATGAGTGTTGTTAAGATTTTCTTTCTAATTTTCATATTATTTAATTAATTAATCCAACTTAAATTTTGATTATCTGAACTCAATGCGTTTATTTACCTATTGTTTAAAATTAACTTTCAAACTCTGACAGAACATTTTCAATGTCTATTTTTCGATTACGAAAGGATATCTTTGTGACCCACTTTTATTCTTTTCTTCACTGCCGTAGTTTTTCAGTTTGTCTTTGATTTTCAAATCAGCCTTCCATCTGGGAAGTAAACTTTAGCAGTTTATCTTTCTCATTGTATTTTGGTATACCGTTTTTAATGGGATTTAACTTTCGACAACCAAAACATGCAACATCTTCGAATATTTGAATTTTTGAAGTGTCTAAAATGTTCAAGATAATAATACAGTCTAATGAAAGGCTATAAGTAATTATTAGAGACGTTTTCTTTGATTTAATGTTGTATATTCTTATTTTTTACTCTTTATTTTTTCTTTCGTTTTAACTAAGTTTCTATTTTTTTAAATCAATGTAAAATATTTGCTTGTTACCTAAAATATTATATTTAAAAAAAAGTGTATTTAATTAATATGATTATTATTTCTAATCTCAATTATTTACTCAAATTTCAGTTTTAAACATTGCAACTTTATTTGTTGATTTTTTCTGATTGAATTTCCAAAGGCTTGCTTCCTGCAAAAGTTTTTCCGTTGACATTTTTCACGAAGCCTAGTTTTCTAGGATTAAACCTCAATATTCATTTTATGTTTTTCTTCCTTGATTCCAGAAGGGATTCTTAGTTGAAAATTAAAGACAAGCTGAAAAACTAAGGCAATGAAGTACAGAATGAAAGAGGATCACAAAGGTAAACTTTTATAATAGAAAAATAGAGCGTGAAATACGTTTTACCAAACTTTGAAACAATCATTAGCATTTGCCAGCAGATATAATTATTTTAGGAAACGCCCTATCTCATTATAATTTCTTCTAGATTTGTTTCTTGTTTTGCTTGTTAATGGAAGTCTTTTAATAACTAAAAGAATGCGTGACAGTGGTAGTAGTTTAAATAGCTGTTTTTTGTGAATGTTAATATTCAAAAAAGAAGGAAAACCTTTTCCGATATTATTAGGAGATAATTTGGTTTTTGCGTTCTATTTTTCATTATTTTGTACCTTTCTTTTGCTATTTCTTTGTTTATTTATTGCACGAGATCTCAGCTCGTGTACACTATCGTAGAAAACCCCATTACTTTGGTACATTTTCATTCATTAATACTGACTGTTTCTCAAAGTATAACCAAATCTAAAAATACAGTAAACTTTGCAGTTGAGCTTGTACAAATTTACGAAAATTGCCAATAAAAACATTCAGTAAAAAACAGACTAACTAGTTTTCTGGCGATATTTCAGGGTAAGAATCGAAAACTATCGTTTGTTAAGACATCATTCGAAAACTGTCGGGGTTTTAGGCAGAGAATGGAATAATTTTTCGAATTTGCGCAAATAGAGGTGTGTTACGTGGCTCTGTGTAGGTAAATCGAATCAAATTGCCAGTATAACGAAATTCATGTGACTAAATTGTAATAACTCTTTTTTAGTCTTTAGACAAGCACGCAAGATAAGTCCAATTTATTTTTTATTAAACAAAATAATAGCTTACTACAGACAATAATTTAGCATTTGTTCCTCAAATATTAACAAAATCGTCGTTTCGTTGTCATTTTGATATAAAATTCATATAATTGTTAAACGTATTAATGTAATAGCATACGACCGAGTAAAATATAAAACTGATTCTGCTTACCAGTGCATTAAATTAAACAATTAAATAGTATACTGGGTGCTATCGAGGTTTTTTTTAACGAATAAATTTGATTTTCTAAGGCAACGTTAGTCTTCCCCGTTTGTATTTCTGGGTATTTCGCCGCCCGTTAAATTAGTAACTATTAAAATACTGCACCTAACGGCATCTCCGTCTTCAAACAAATTAAAAAGGTTTAAAAAAAAATCGGTATCGAACAAGTTTCTAACGTTTTTAAAAGATCAAGTGGTGTAATAACAACTACTGATGAAAGCACCGACTTAAAAAATATGTAGATGTTGAAAACAATAATACATTGGTTTGGTAGGTAGGTACTTAAACTTGGCTGTTCAGTTTAATTGGTTTCTCTAAAAATCTCTTGTATTATTAGAAATATCATAGAATAAATAGAAATACACTATTTCGTTCACTTAAGGGCGAATTTTAGATAGAATTCTTTTCATTTAAATACAGGGCATGCGGCCGCCCGCCTTGCTGGGCCACCCACATGTATTACACCCCTTGCTCACTACTTATACCTATAGTTATGCCCCGTCTTTGGTGATTTCATTTTTTGGTATTTATTAAAAATATTTTATCGAAGTTATCAAAGACGTGACTAACCACAGCCAACCTTAATTATATGCGTATTTTTGTTATCTTTGCATGATAAATAGTTGCTCATCTACTTATACCTACAGTTATGCCCCGTCTTTGGTGATTTCATTATTTGGGATTTATTAAAAATATTTTATCGAAGCTATCAAAGACGTGACTAACCACTGCCAACCTTAATTACATATTTTTGTTATCTCTCCATAATAAAATGTTCTCAAAATCGTCTGTGAATAACCACAAATCTGCTTTAATTTAATTTTGAGTAGGGTCAACTCGTTTTTACACGTTTCCAAACACATATGAAATATTTACGGTAAATTTGCAAAAACGGTCGTTTAAATGTTAAATTACATGCATTACGTTTTATTTATATGGCTCATGACTATTTCAACCTACCTAATGCATAAGTTACGAGTTACATTAAAGCTTAATACTAGCCAATTTGTAGGTGGCTTTAAACCTGCATAAATATCGTTAAATCTACAAAAAAAGCATTCAAAAGGGCCGAAATACTTTGTTAGCATTAAACTAAAAGATAAGTAAGTAAGATTTGATATTTTTTAAATTAAAATATTACACTCAAAAAGATTTAAATCTTCTCAGAAGTTGATTAAGTCAACAACATTCAAAGCAACCGCATTTTCTGATTTTTCACAACTTGTTAATTAATTCAACAACAGAACGCTTCTGCATTCTTAAAATTTCGTAAATATTTCGGCGGATTACACACAACTCACGCATTAGGTAAAGGTACGAAGACGTGGGATTCTTTTTATTACCTTGGATGACTAAATTAACTTGTTAAATGAGTTGTTAGTTGATAATTGGACAAGTTGATGGGTAAACTCGTTAAAATCTCATTTTATTTATTTAGAAAGCTTTAGAATTAGCTTTGTTTTTTTTTAAATAGGACTAATTTATATGCAGTGGGTTGTCTATGATTAAATGTAAAAAGTTGACTTACCATTATCCGAAATAGAGCCTGATAAGGCGGCATGTAAAGAAACTATTCCAAAAATCAGGATCAACATTTTAAGCACTAAGTAATGGTCCTGGGCTACCGAAAAAAGCACATTTTAATCTGAACCGAATCGTCTAAACGTCACCTTTTAAGACACTTTAATGGTCTGTCATAAAAAAGAATTCACTACACTAAAACACGAAAAATTTTAATCGGAATTACAGTTCAGCCCTCGTTAACATTCAAAGACCGCACTGCTGCAGAAACTGAAAGTTTGTACGGCAATTGATCGTTGCATGGAAGCTTCCGCCAGCTACTGAAGCAAGATTCAATCTGTGACTCGCTTCTTTGTCTTCGCGAGATAACATCAATTCGTGATGTCCGAAGACGGCGACATTAGATTGAAGAGTTGATCTGCAACAAAAAAAAGGTTTAGTTTACCTATTCAAATTTCATAGCGGATTATAGTAGTTTTGGAGTATCATCAATCACAAATTCGAGGAAGCTAGAAAAAATTAAAAGTACAAATCTGTGCTGATGATCCGGTTCGGTGAGTTTTTTAACGCTTGATGTTAACAAAAACAAAAATTTTACGCCTCACAATTGGGCGTGCGAATGACAATTAACACTTTTTCTGCACAATACCGTTTTATTAAATCAAAAGCTAGCAGGTTTATGATTTATACAAAAAATTATTGCCCATTGGGAAACATCCTTGACATTTCTCTTGTGATTTCCGATAAGTGTATTTTTTAAGAAATGGAAATTATGACGTTGAAAAATTTGATCAGTAATGTAACATGGCAAAAACTGGCTTATGGCTTAGGTAAGGCGATAAGTGCTTATAATTAATTATACGTTTCCTTAACATAGAACCGATTTTTGTAATTGGTTGTATGTAGGTGAACACGGTTTTAAATTTACGAGTAGGTTGATTATAATTATTTTCTTGTTATTTGTCAATATTATTAGTTGCTTTCAAGAATTACCTTTGTATTTCTATAAAAAATATTGCCTGCACTTTATCATAATATTTATAAGATTTAAAATATTATGCAATTCGAGCAATAGATTATAAAAATATCTACGAAGTAGGTCGATGCAATCATATTGTAAACTTAAATATTGTCGCTAGATATCTTCCATGAAAAAAGCTGTGATTAGATTACATTATTTATGTGAGGAAACTTTAACGAAACACAAATTTAAACACGAAAAAATGATAAAAATGTAAAATAAAATCTTTTATAGGATTGTGAAATCTGAGATTAAGAATTTTAAATAAGACAATGAACTTATCACCTTTAAAGTTATGCATTTGAATATAATTTACCTAACTGACATGTAAGAGAAATACTACTTTTGAACTTATTTTAAAGAGCAAACTTGAGGAATCAATGCTTGCAAATTTTATTCTACAAAAATTTACATACTTCAAATGTTTCCTACTTATGTACATAAATTTATGTTGCATGAAGTTATATGCATATGTGGAATATTTTATATGGATACTAATAATTTAAGAAAGGGTATTAGAGATCCACTGAGATCAAAAATACCAGTAACTTACTCAAATTTTGTACTTAAAAATTATACAAATTAACTATAATATTTAAGAAAATATGTATTCTGAATTATGTTTGTTCTACTGTCTCATAAAATTCCAAATTCTTATCTAACCTATTTGTTATAATCTTTGTAAGAAGTTTCTATATTTGGGGCAATAAAGATACTTATTAGTTTATAAATATCTGGGATTTTTTTATTACCTTTTTGTTGTATAAGAACTATTAACGAGTTACTCCAATCTTGAGGAAGTTTTCCTTTAAAGAGATTTTTTTTATATTAAGCTTATCGGCGTCGATTACTACGATCATTGGCCTTCTAAACTTAATACTACAAAATTAACCTACACAGGTTCGAACGCCAACCATGCTCCAGACCGGGATGCGTAATGGCATTGTTTACTATGGCACAACGCGACGCATGGTTCTACTGCGGTAAACAATGTTCAAAAATTACGCGGCGTGCATTGAGACAATTCTTACTGCGTTTCAACATATTCACGCGTTGAACCGCAGTAAGATATGGCAATGTTAAAGGTTGCATTTTCAAAGGCAATCCTTACTCGAAGCCGTTCCGTTAAATTGAATTTAGTAAGGGAACTGCTACTAACTGGATAGTAAGATATACATATCCAACTGCAAAAAAATATCTTTATAGAAACGTTTTTAAGTGCCACCATAATAATTTTGATAAACTGAAAAAAAGAAAACGTGAAGATACTCGACAACGTGGCAAATATTGTAATGCAACTATTGGCATCCTATTCAAAAAAGTAAATCGTGATACTATAAGGAATGATTGTCTTTTAAACAAAGGATTGAATGTATTTATACAGGTAACTTACTTTTTTAATTGCTAATTCTACATAATATTATTGTGTTGGTATTTTAGATTACATTTAAACATTCACATAGAATTGTTGTGGCGGAAGCTTATAGTTATCTGAGAATGTCAGTCGATACTGAAACAATATTTTTAAAATAAAGAATATATAATATTATAATAAAAAATTCAATTTAACGGAACGGCTTCGAGTAAGGATTGCCTTTGAAAATGCAACCTTTAACATTGCCATATCTTACTGCGGTTCAACGCGTGAATATGTTGAAACGCAGTAAGAATTGTCTCAATGCACGCGGCGTGATTTTTGAACATTGTTTACCGCAGTAGAACCATGCGTCGCGTTGTGCCATAGTAAACAATGCCAATACGCGACCGGGATTTGGTCATGGTTGGTCCGAACTCGGGACCTCTCGATCGTGAAGCAGATACTCGTCCGATACACCGCCGAGAGACTTTAAAGAAATATTTGTTGAAAAATATCTGCCCCGCCTTGATTATTGTACACCGCCGGCGTTCTTGTTCATATTTTATTAGATTTTCTTTTCACAATTTTGATTGTCATCCTTGTGTGGTTTATTCGCTTATTTCTTAGCAATTTTTTAATTAATTTCATTCTAGTTCGTACTATCCCGTGAACATGCTGTGCTAATGCTATTTAAAGCTGTAACATCTTTAAAAATTTCTTTGTGTGACATATTATTGTCTATTTCGTTTGTGTATTATCCATTAGGACTCATCCAAGTCAATTTCCTAATGGGTTTCTTTTTAAAAAATTATTCATTACATAATGTTCTGCTGTTCTTGTAGACTTCTGTGCGGGACGCGGACAAGTAAACACGCGTTTCGAGCGAGTTCCTACCTTTTCCGCTAATTTCAAAAAGTTTTTTTCAGAAAACGCCATTTTCTAAAAGATATAATTACGGCGTGACACTAGTGCTCCTATTTAAATATCAAAGTAATAATAGATTGACTCTAATTATAATAAAACTAGTGAGAAAAGTAGAAACAAACGGGAAGTAACCTAACTACATTCACGCGGAAGAGAAGTCGAATATGGATCTTGTACACCTGAAATTTAATGCAGCAGCATATTATGTAAAATTAAAACACCCGTCGCACAAGATAAGTCGTAGTTTAAGCATTATCCAGGTTATTTAGATAAGCGTAGATTGAACTAGAGTCGAATGATAATCATTGTACATCTTCTATTTACATTTAAGTCAGTATATGTAATAATTGAAACACAAATAAGATAGATATATACATAAATTCAACGGGTGGCGTCATGCCGTCGCCGTTAGGGTTCATAGAGTCCATTTTCGTTTTGACTGCGTCAGTAGCCCTAGCGAACAGCCGACAAAAACTTCTAGGCTAGGAGGTTACATTCATTCCTTATATCGAGCAAAATATACATACCCTTCTATAGTTTACTTGTGAACTGATGCTTATTTCAACTGGTAAACGAACAACAGACTAACTGCTACCAACCTATAAGGGCCTTACCACTTCATTTAGCCAAGACGAAATTAGAAACAACGGTGGCGCTATTTGCGGTGAACTATACATTTTTTAATGGCGAAATGTGTAGTTCACCTCAAGTGGCGCCACCGTTGTTTTTAATTTCGTCTTGGCTAAATGAAGTGGTAAGGCCTTATATGCAATATTAATTCAGCGGGCCTTGGTTTTTACCATGAAATATCTGTCCCCAACGGAAATTTATAACAAAGTTTTCAGAATTTTAAAATCTGCATTCATTCCCGAGATATCGCGCTGTCCCATTCCTCGCTGAACACCCGGTATACAGCGACATCCAGGAAATTCCACCAAAATTCCAAAACATCCCACGGCATTCTATTCAATGGTATACAGGGTGACAATAATCTACCTGTGTTGTATGGGTAACTTTGTTATTATAGAAGTTAGAGAGTCGGCTAAATTAGCAAAGTTGGGCAGAATTTCAAGACAAATTAGATGCCAGTTTGACATTTGACATACACTTTCAACTTTTTCAAATATTTCGAAAAAACTAAAAACATGCGATTTTTTAAATGTTTTATAATTCCATAACCACCTATTCTAAAACCAAAGTGAAATATGTTTCTTGTAGATATTTTTACGTAGAATTATAAAAAAATATCTACAAAGTCATAGCACTCTCGATTTTTGAGATATAAGCCAAACTTACGTTTTTTTAAATGGCAACCATAGTAGGCTATGAATTCATTAAAGAGCTTATTTTTTTCTGATTTCAAAAATGTATAGGTTGTCATATCTGTTTCCGTTAATTTTCTCAGAATTTGCAAAAAACTGAAATTAGTGATGATAAATAATAACCATGAACTAAGAATGCCTTGGAATTTTGTCATAGTCTCTTGTTTAGTAACTCATAATCAAAAATGACAAAAATAATTGAAATTATCAATTTTTTTTAATTAAACAAATAACAAATCAAATAGGTACTTAGTAACTATCATTATGGATAACAGAACTAAATAATAAATGTATGTAACTATAAAAATTAATTAATGATTATAATAATACTTCAAAGTGACCACCATTTTGTTGAACACATAACTGACATCGTTTTAATGTTTCACGTTGCAATTTATTTAATGTATTATGTCTAATTTCGGCTACAGCTCTTCCTATTTTTATTTTCAGGTCATCAATGTTATGAGGTTTTCTTTGTACACTTTGTCTTTAATAGTTCCCCATAAACAAAATCTAGGGGAGTTAAGTCCGGAGACCTGGGAGGCCACGCAATAGGACCTCTGGTACCTATCAAATTAGGAAATCTTTCCAAGTAATAGTGTGACACAAGTGACACAATGTGAGCATTGTGAGCAGGTGCTCCATCGTGTTGGAAGTAATTCAAATTTTGTATAAAATTTAATGGAAGATTGTCCAACATTTCTTCGAATTGATTACGTAAAAATAGCAAATACCTCTCTGAATTTAGATTTTCCTCATAAAAATAAGGACCGAGAAGTTTTGTTCCAAGAATGCCGCACCAAACGTTAATAGAAAAAACTTATTGTTCTCGCCTTTCAACCGTTAAGTGTGGATTTTCCCTTACCCAGTAAATATGATTTTTTCTATTAAATAAACCATTATTTGTAAATTTGGCTTCATCCGTAAATAGAAGTTTTGCAAAAATCCTTTTATCTGGCTGCCTTCTTTCCATGTATGTTTGCAGATACAATTCAGAAGCTGCATTCGCAACACGATTACAATATTGTAATAGCAAAATAACTAAATAACATATCATTTCTTTCTTCCCACGAGTAAGCCATTTTTTTAGTAACTTTAATAGAACTACTTAACACATTCACATCCGTAATTATCAGCAAAACAGGACTAACCTTGACAATTAAATTTGTTTTGTTATTTTCCAATTCCAAGGCACTCTTCTTATACTATGCAGCTAATTATTAATTATGATCATGAACTTCAGTTTTTTGCAAATTCTAAGAACATTAACGGAAACAGATATGACAACCTATACATTTTTGAAATCAGCAAAAAATAAGCTCTTTAATGAATCCATAGCCTACTATGGTTGCCATTTAAAAAAACGTAAGTTTGGCTTATATCTCAAAAATCGAGAGTGCTATGACTTTGTAGATATTTTTTTATAATTCTACGTTAAAATATCTACAAGAAACATATTTCACTTTGGTTTTAGAATAGGCGGTTATGGAATTATAAAACATTTAAAAAATCGCATGTTTTTAGTTTTTTCGAAATATTTGAAAAAGTTGAAAGTGTATGTCAACTGTCAAACTGGCATCTAATTTGTCTTGAAATTCTGCCCAACTTTGCTAATTTAGCCGACTCTCTAACTTCTATAATAACAAAGTTACCCATTAACACAGGTAGATTATTGTCACCCTGTATAGTTGAAGGGTAAACCGCAGAGGAATGGTTCCTATCAAGCGTTTTATATCATCCGTCCATGTGGTTTGGGAACGACCTTTTCTTCTTTCGCTCCAAGGTCACCACTCTATTAATCTTCGTATCCAGCAGTTATCTCTTCTTCTTGAGATATTCCCCGCCCAGCTCTATCTCAGTTTACATATTCTGACTGCACCATCTGTTACTTTGGACCCACTGTGGATTTCTTAATTGGTCAGTCTGTTTTGCAGTGATACACCTAACCATCTTTGAACAACTTTCATTTTCCCTATGATTTATCTGTGTTCTGCAAGTCAGCACTGATCGTATGCGTTGGTCGAATGTTCGTTTCTTCATGGTGTTCGATATGTAGGATAAAATGATGATCATAAGTTTACCCAAGGCTTACCACGCCAACAATATTTTTCTGGTAATGTCTGCTTTAAGATTTTTCTTGGAAATTTGTATTTTTTGGTCTACATAGATAAATGTATGAAGTTGTATTTGTTATTTCGGTGTTATCGATCAATAGTGTATCATTCTCACAGAGGCTATCGTCTGTCATGAACATTATTTATTTTTAATCCAATTTCTTTCGACTTATTATTTAATTCTATTGTTTTTTCTTTGCTGGAAGTTATGACCACGATATCATCAGCAAATTTGAGATAGTTAGGATGTTCTCTATCTATGAACATGTTTGCTAGTGCAAGTGTTAAGAGCTCGAGCGAGATGGTGCCTCCCTGTCGCACACCTTTCACCATTTTGATTATATTGCTGGTTTATTTGATTGTGACTTGGAATGTTGCATCTTTATATGTATTTCGTATAAGTCTTGAATATGTGCTGTCGATTCGACAATTGCACAATATACAGACATAATTCAGATAGTCGATTAATCAGGAAATAAGGTATTAAATCAGCCACTTAATAAACATGTAAGGCTATTGCTGTTTATCTCACTACGCCACGCCGAAAAAATTAATTTCTTTATTTCATTCAACTAACACATATTCAAATAGACAAACCAGTATCTTAGCAGAGGGAAATACTGTTTTGTTTTTACTTTCCGCAGACATCTACCTGATATAAACGACTGTTTAATTCCATTAAACATAATTCTTACGTTAAATGATATTAGTTGAAATTAGTTAAAATACATTGACTTTACATTATTTGCAATTACAAATACTTTAGCTGCACATTAGTAGGTCACAGCGTGTGCAGTAGATTTCCAAACGCATTACTGCAAATCTGAAGTTTTGCACTTTTTATTTCCTAAATAACCAAAGGTTGTTAAAATTGTACTTTAGATAGTAATTTCAGCATAATTTTTGTATAAATACAACGAACTGTGATAATAAAGATTAGTGTTAAAACCAATTTAATACTCGTTACTTGCTAGTGCAATTTCCAGGTCTTTATTTACTGATACGTGAGACCGCGTATTGTGGCACTAGCTTTCCTAGAT
Organism: Melanotus villosus; assembly: GCA_963082815.1. Classification (NCBI taxonomy): domain Eukaryota; kingdom Metazoa; phylum Arthropoda; class Insecta; order Coleoptera; family Elateridae; genus Melanotus; species Melanotus villosus. The sequence continues at coordinate 43,266,872 of OY720425.1, forward strand.
TCACCCTCAACAACGACCAAGAACAGCCTTAATAAATTCTGAGAAAATAAGTAAGTCTATTTCGCCTCAGTTTATCAAACTATCATCGTGATTAAAGTAACACTCTACGGTCTACTGTGCTTGACATACTAATTATTTGTTTGTCAGATAAAAATTGATTTTAAAGTTATGAGTCTACGGTTTTTAACTTCTGCCTTTACTTTTCTAATTTCGAGTTTTAAAATTTTTATTAAAAAGGAAATTTATTATATTTAAATTTTATAGCAGGTCACGTATGCATATATTAAAATTAATTTGGTACGAAATGTAGTCAGAGATAAAAGGTATCAGAACCACTTCAATGCATAAAAGGATCCAATGAAAACTAAAACAGTAATCAAAAACATAAAAAAAATGCCAACAACCAATTTGCGGTGGTTAACCTCTATCGAGAGGTGGACATTACTGATTTCATTTAAGCATTTCCAGCCATTTAGCTTTTCTCCCCAGGGTGAGAAACTCCTTTGGGGACCGTAAAAACCCTAAAATTTCGAGTTTCGCACCAAAATGTTCAAGCCCCAATATCATATATTAAAACACCGTAGCGAATTTTTACCGAAATTATTTTTATATTGTTTATACACAGCAAATATTTTGCCGTCCTTAAGTGGCCCTTGCTTTCAGAACATTTTTGAGATTATTGTGTATTTTTGGTTTAAGTTATAATAAATTCGAAGGAATTTCAGATAAACTCTTTCATTAATCTAATCCAATCTCTCAGGATTTCTTTAGGATCCACGTGTTTCTTTCTGTTCTAAAGAATGTTCCAAGATGACCCAAACAAAAATAACATTAAATTTATGAAAAATAGAAAACTGTATCACAAATAAAAGAAAAATTCTCATTGAACCTGAAATATTGAGAAAATTTATGACGCAAGCATTCACGATGGCTTTAAAAACAAGGAAGTCAGATTACTGATTTGAAATTAATAAAATCACTCAACAATTCTTCTTAACAGCAAATTATTCTATTTAAGTAAGTATAAAGATATTTTAGTAAGGTTGAAGAGGAAGCTTTAAACATAACACTCCTCAAGAGGTGCTCATTAAAGTCGATATCCACTCCTTAAGATGTGTGCCCATATTTCAATGGCGTCTTCGAAAGTGACAGCACCTGTGCTTAACATTTTTGAAATGCCTACGTTAATTCGAGTTGCGTTCTTGTATTCGCCATTAAAATAACATCTTTCTGCTCTGGCATTCGTATTCTTTAATTTTGAAGGACGTTTAGTTCACGAGAAATACTCGGGGTTGCGAATTATAAAATCTCTAAGAGCAACCGAGTTGTAAACAGGCAAAAATGTTATAAAATAACTTACAGGAAATATCTAACAAAACAAAAGAATTACTTGGGTTTTATCAGAAAACAAAGGCAAACTGTATTATTTTAAAGGAAGCTATGGTATTCGTGTCAAACAGAAAAATACAGCACAATTTATTTCGGTGTCAATTTTTGTTATTTTCGTTATTCAGGGTTTGTATTAACCGGGAATAACGGAAACCCCCTAGTATTTTCATATTCGGTTTAAATAAGCATTCGAAATGCAAACCAAACAATTCATCGGCCAGTAATTGGCAAAGTAATGAATGTTTGATCGACAGCCTCGCGCTGACTGCCTGCCTATTCCCAGGTGGTTGAGGGCACCGTCGTTGATGTAATTATTATTCTGCCCACTCAACTAACCTATCCGCCATTCATCATATTCAGCAATTAATTTTCAAAGCTTACTGACCGTATAAATTAAAGACCATTATAGAATGACCACCTGATGCTTCCATTTAACTTATTTCAAAAAAAGTATTGACGGACCCGTTATGAATTTTTATTTGGAAATTTTGTCGCCCGGATTACAAATTCGAAAAACCAACTATTATAAATGTCTTTATGTGCGCTGAGGATATTTTAATTCATGTTGATTTTCATATAAACGCAACTGGATATTAGATAATTACATTGATAATAAATGAATTTCACCCGTTCAATAAACAATGACACTTTCAAAAGATTGATCAATTAATATCCTAATACAATTGGGTCAAACTGATATTTCTCTTTGTTAAAATTCATATTCGAGTTTTGTAACGTGTTTATCATTAAATTAAAGTCCACAACAACAGCTTTAGTTTGCCACTAATGTAACATTCAGAGATTATTTACAATAATCGTTGTAATTTCTGTTCGTTGAATTCGAATACCGAATTATTAAAAAAGTGAAAGTTTTACACGAATCTAAAATATTTTAGTAATAACAGAAGTTAGAAATGTCGAACCAATAAAAATATGAAACTGAAAACCTTCTTAAAGGTTAACCTTTTCACAATAAAGAAAGCAAATCATAAATCCTTTATATTAAACATCTCAAATTTTAGTTTGAATTTTATTATCTTTGTACGAAGAAGCAAAAGAATCTGTATTTTCGTTTAATGAACAAAATGGTAAATTAAATTCGCAGAAATTCCATTAATCGAATGGTATGTTTGGTAAATCTCTTTAACGGGTTCGGTTTTTGAAGAGCTGATAGAAAAAACGTAGATGGATTCAACCCCACCAAACGTAGTTTTGTTCGAAAGAATTTTCTTCAAGTGGAAAATTACCCGAAAATGAGTTTATGTGTTGGAAAATTATTCTAAAGGAAGTGATCAAGTGGAAAGGTGCTTTGATCAAATGGAAATTTTCCCTTTTAAGTGCATATCAGAAATGAAAAGATGAGCTACGAATCTGATTAATGTAAATACCATGAGGTCAAAAAAAAATTATTCTGAGCAGGCCTTGACTAGTACAACACGATTGGCTACACTGGTTCTAGAATGCCTATGAATTATAATGTGACAGTAACATTTCAAATGTAAGTCAGTTTTGCAATCTTGTTTCCAGAATTATTTAAGTTTATCGTTGTAATACTAGTGAAGGATCACATTTTGAACACCTACTCTAACATGTATTCATCTTAGTTTTCAGTTTGTTCCCTAAATAAATACTGTTTTGCGTTTTAATTTATTTGACATTTATTAACCTCTAACCTGCTGCCACATTTTGAAATCAGTCTTGCCAATCGTGTTGTACTAGTCAAGGCCTGCTCAGAATCATCTTTTTTTCGATCTCATGGTATTAAATATGCAAGCGAAAACATTTGTACGCATCAAAAATATGTCAACGGTCAAATATAACCTTCAAGTACGGGAAACGAGAATATCATGACTACTCTTACAATTATTATTACAGTAAAATGTTAAATAATCCTTTAACGTTTATTTTAATAATAGTTTGAAAACACATATCGTAATCTAATGGATGGCCTGTTTTTAAACTTTCAAGTTTATATAATTACTTAACTCCGCCATTTTCTGTCCCAAGCCAGCATAAGAAAGGAGGAGGGGGAGGAGTAACAAACTCGTTCAGAAACCTGGGTTCAACTGGCTTCGGTTGATAGTCCCCTCAACATCTGCCTAGGCTTACAGGTGAAAACCAGTCAGCGATCTCAATGACATACAAATGTTCAAGGAAGCAGAGGAACCAACAACTGGGAAACTCAACCTCTTTAGTGCTGGAACACAGTTCGTCTAAGGGAAGGAAACCCTAAATCTAAATCACCTGGTCCTTCAGCTTGGGATTTGGGGCAATGTACCAGAAACCCATTGTTTATAAAACTTCTTTTCCAAGAAACAACCGCTAAAAGCTTCGAATGACGGACGAAAATCCCAAAGCACGACTTCGCAAACGAAAAGGGCCGATGAATTTTGGAACTCGGAACATACAAATTCTTAGGACGAAAGGTGTAGAAGTTTTTCAACAATTAAAGAAACTGAGAATTGACGTAGCTACTCTTGTTGAAATAAAGAAGAAAGGAAAGGGAGCTGGAAGCTGGGTGGGTAGGAGACTATATCCACATATATGCATCGGTGTTGCGGAAGATAGTAGAACAAATAGTGGTGGCATTTGCGATACATAAAAGTGAGTCTATGAAGAGTTATGAAACTGCTGTCATAGGAGCCTACGCAGCAGTCGACAATGAGAATAATGAAACAAAAACAAAATTTTACGACCAACTTACAAACTTGATAAAAACCATAAACAACAGAACAGACATTTTAGTTATGGGAGAGCTAAATGGATGGACTAGAAGTAAAAAAGGAAGCTAGGTAAAGCAATAAGTAAGAAACGATAACTGATAATGGTGAAGGATTGACCAAAATGTGTGAATAGTATGATCTCAACATTTTAAATGGGTTTTACCAACACAAATTAATACACAAATTCACTTAGGTACAAAAGCAAGTAATTTAAGATCAATTTTAGATTATGTAATCATTAAACAAAATAGTCACATAGTCTTCGAAGACGTACGAGTTCAACGCGGGGCAGAATGTGGTTCAGACAACTTTTTAGTGAGAGCCAAAGCAAGTTTCCAGTATCGACCTACACCCAAGAATGAAATTAAACAAGAGCAGAAGAGTGTGCATCCCATGTACAGATTAGATGATTTAAAGGCCGACTCTATAACATTTCTGTACAAATTAAGACTAAGCGCTAAGCTTTAAAACTGCGACAACTCCAGCCCACAAAAGATGTACCAAGATATAATTCAAGCTAGACATGAAGCAGCAAGCAAAGGAGAGTTATGGGGAAACGGAATTTAACAAGAAGAAAACAGACCAAATTTTGGGAGCTAGTTCAACAGAAAAAACAGGCGTACGAAGAATGATTGATTTCAATAGATGAGGAAAGTACGAAGCAATATGTAAGTGCTATGAGAAAAGTTAAAAAAGCGATAATAACAGCGCAAAACCAATCCTGTGAAAAGAAATGTGAAGACGTTGGTGTACACATTGGTGTCACTTGCTCAAGTGAAGCGTGGAAGGTGATCAAAAGACTTAGAACAAATGAGAAGAAATAAATGCGAGATTCAATTAACAAAGAATAATAAATAAATAATTGAAGAATGGAAAAAGTATTACAGCACGCTATTAACGGAAACCCGAAAGGAATTTGATGAAACAAGAAACAGTACTGAAAATAATGGGAGAACAGAAGTAGAAGAAATTACAATTGAAGAGATAAAAAAGGCAGCCAAAATCTGTAAAAACGGAAAAGCACCGGAACTCGGAGAGATCCCAATGGAACTTGTAAAAAACGGCCGAAGCGTTCTAAACGTAAAACTAGCAGAACTCTTTAAAAGTGGAGAACACATACCAAAAGACTGGAAAAACAGCTTTATTACTCCTATACATAAGAAAGGAGAACTATATAGGCATCCTGGTTTTAGGTACGATTGGAAGACTGGAAAAATTATTAAGGCGCGTATCGAAGCTGAGACTATGGAAATAGAAGAATAGAATGGCGTCATTTCAGGTCGTTCATGCATCGATCGTATATTCCATCTTCGACAGCTTCCAGAAAAGAAACTAGTTGGGAATCTCGACACACATATAGTCTGTATTGACACCTTCAAAACGGCTATGATAGTATATCCTTGGCTAAACTGTTGACTGCCATGGCCAAAAATATTTATAAACATGTAGGGACTGTTATAAGCGAAAAAGGAGACAACGAAAGCGAAATAAAGAAAAGCGAATAGCACAAGGAAAAAGAACCATACAACTGCAACCGATAATATGGAACAGAAAATTAACTAAACACATGAAAAGAATTATACAGTGCGAACGCCGGCTGTGGAATACTCCGAGTAAAATGTTTTCGGTTCATCTGAGGTCGAAATCCTCGGACACGTAAATCTTAGTTTTTAATGGCGCATCTTTTTTACATTACAATTTTTTTTTTATCCCCACCTCCCTTTGCTGCAATGACGTCATCATATTTTTTTTAAATAGCAACCCCTACTTTTTCTTGCAAATTCTGGTTCTCCTGGCAATTCTGCATATGGCTGCATGTATTTTTTGGCCAGCACGGTCACCTGACCTTACACCGCTAGATTCTTTTCTGTGGGGTTACCTGAAGAGTGAGGTGTATTTTAACCGACCAAATTCTATTAATACCTTAAAGGAAAGAATTAGAAATGAAATCAGGGCGATTACGCCAGAGATGCTTCAAAATGTTAGAAATGAGTTCATCTATCGACTTGCTTTATGTCAAGAAGTTAATGGATGCCAATTTGAACATTTAATTTAACAATTTTAATGTTTTCTTTTTATTTTTTTTATAGAAATACACCTTACTCTTCAGGTAACCCCACAGGAAAAAAATCTAGGGGTGTAAGGTCAGGTGATCGTGCTGGCCAAAAAATACATGCAGTCATATGCAGAATTGCCAGGAGAACCAGAATTTGCAAGAAAAAGTAGGGGTTGCTATTTAAAAAAAAATATGATGACGTCATTGCAGCAAAGGGAGGTGGGGATAAAAAAAATTGTAATGTAAAACAAGATGCGCCATTAAAAACTAAGATTTACGTGTCCGAGGATTTCGACCTCAGACAAACCGAAAACATTTTACTCAGAGTATTCCACAGCCGGCGTTCGCACTGTATACAAAGCTATTGTAACAAAGGCGAATGTAAAAATATTAAGCAAAGTTTAAAATTAAATTCATTCACGTGTAGTTGAAATGACGTCATTCAATCAGGATATTGACTAGACAAGCCGCACGCGCCGTATCTAGTTTGAAACCTGATACTTTGTACGTGCTTTTGTGTAAATTCCACAAGCGTGAGAAATGCTGACCAGCATTCTTGTAAGATAACAAGTGGACATTTCACAGGCTCATATTAAGAGAAGGAGATCAATTTTCCGTATATAACTGTGACCAAAATACAGTAAAGACATGGTCTATATCCGGTCATCACAGAAGCAGTACCTACGAGAAAATTGACACCCTTTAAGATGCCGTGCTACTGAATACATGTAAGATTGTTTTATTTATTAATTCTGGACTTGTAACATATTTGTGTGAATCGCCTAAGTTCTCTTTCTGGACTTAGCCGTTTCAGATGTTATTTAGACCTTATAAAAATATTCAAGTAAATTAATTAAGTCCGTTTTACGGACTTGGCCGTTTAAATGTAACTGGAATTTAATTCTCAAATGTTAAAGACTTTATTTGGAATCTGAACTTAGAATAAATCATGTTAATTTGAACTTAGTACAAATTGTGTAAAATATTGAATTGGGGACTCAGACTAAAAAATGTAAGATTTGGTAACACTAAAGCACATAGATAAAATATATGAATGTTAGTTGAATTTGACTTTGATTTAACACCTCTCGCAACAAAGCCAAGCAATCTTCAAGTGGCGTCGTTGGTCAAAGGCTCTACCAAACTAATTACAATAACTTATTTATATTAATTCTTAACAAATAATCCTAAACCGACTTCGCCCACTATTATAAAAAGTATTGCAACATATGGGGCGGAGCCATGGAGTATTACCAAAGGACAAGAGCAGAAACTGAAGGTAATGGAGATGGACTACTGACGAACTTACTAACGAAGAAATACGAATAGAACAGAACAGAAGTGGATATAGACATTATAGCAAGTATCGAAATAAAAAGGCTGGTGTGGTATAAGTCTGGTATAAGTCTGGTATAAGAGAAGAATGAACGAAAGCAGATGGCCCAGAAGAATATGGGAATAGATGTCCCCTCGTCGAAGAAAACGTGGACGGCCCAAATTGGCATGGGATGAAGGAGTCCAAGTAGCTATGCAGAACATTAAGTGAGTATGATTGGGTAGACAAGGAAGAATGGAGAATGGGATGTGGAAGACGTCGCATGATTTAAAAATCTGCAAATACATATATAATATAATGAATTAAATTACAAATTGTCCTTGTTTGTGAGTTATGAACTGGTTCAAAAGTTGTTACTGCCACAAAACACGTAGAAACTTCCAGAAGAAAAGATAAATGCATAGAAAGAGTAGGAGGCAACGCTGCTGCGGGCAGTTTAAGTTCAACGTAAAATAAATATCAGTTCTTGAGTTATTAAAGGTTTACTAGTTTCCAAGAGATTGTATTTGTTTAATGTGCTAATTCACAGTAAGCGTACCTATAAAGGATGATTTAAATTTGAGGTCTCGCTTATTATACGAAATAAAGAGTAGTTTTAAATATCGAATGTTTGCTGAATCTTCCGCTTAATATAATGCCCTAAAGAAATCTAACTTAACTACTTCTGCTTATATGTTTCTGCTCTAATAAGTAATTTTAATTTTAAAAGCACATTTCCTTGATTTTCAGTTTTTTCTTTGTTTTTTTTTTTGTAATTGAGTAAAGTCTTACTTTCTGGATTCAGGAATTTATGACATCCTGGGTTCTTTTCTTTAGCAAGCGGAAAAACCTGCAAACATTGATCATAACTGCATCAATTATGTATACATCAAGGTACTACCATGCTTTTTCCTTTTTCCAATGTCGAATTTTTTAATAATATTTTTATTTTCTTTAATTGTAATTGTAACATTTAATGGCTGGGATGTTTCACCGATATAGTATTGTCCGCATTCACAGGGATTACATGAAGTCTTCCGAATGTTATTTTTGGTTTAACAGTTTGGTTTTATTTATTTTAGCTCCAAGTAATTCATCTTAATAAATTGTTGTCTTTGATAAAAAAATAATGTTGCAACAATTTTCGGAGTATCTTTCCCTTTGCTGTGTGTCTCAGCTTAATTGCTATTTTGGCAAGTAGTCTGTATAAGTTACTAATTTTCAGCAACTGGTGGTCACATCTAAAAATTCTAAATATTGCCTTACGTTTCAGATTATGAACAACTGGATTTTAATTCGTGTTTTCATAATCGTGTTTTATTATTGTTACTTTTGTGTTTATTAAAAGAAGAGGTTTTATAATGAGTTCAATTTCCAATAATTAAAGTTTTGCTTTTGTTTTTATGCATTACCTACACTACAGGAGTGCAAAACTCCAAATGATACAGAGTTATGTAATTTCAAAAACTTTTCATCTTACAAAAGTAAATAAACAATCATAAGTTGCATAATGCAACCGTAAATGAGCCCATGTTTTAACCACAAGCAACTTCTAATCTTCTACATAATTTGTCACACTTTTAAACAAATGAAAATGCCTTAAGGTAACCATAAATACACCTCAAAAAAAAAAAAAAAAGAAAACATGGCATTTAAATAACATTCACGCCCGATTAGAAATCTTCGAGACTTAATTTTCAGGTTGAATTGTTAGCTACTGTTTCTATTGTTGTCCGTTTCTATGCCGTTAATGTCAGTAGGTAGAAATTATTCACAGAGAACTGGATAAGCAATGATGCAAGCCTCGGTGACCGAGCCTGACAATTCTAAGCACCTGCAACGAGCGGCTTGTTGTGTTTTTGATGTGGTAATGGATAATAGGATAATTATTTATAAATTCGCTTTGAAAAAATTAGCTATCTGGTTAATCTCCTGGATACATGAGTAATGTGGGATGAGGTAACTTGAGTTTAATATTAGTGAACTCATGGTTGAATGTAAGTACCATAAATGAAACGATTCAGATTGTATCGTCCGTTTTATCATCCTACGAAACATGTAGAAATTTTACTAGAAACTTTATTATAATGGCATTTTCCAAAACAAGAAACAGCATGTATAGTATCTGCAACCAATGTAGGCAAATTACTTTTCTTTAATGAGGCCATGTAATTAAAAATTATTGCGACTTTGATAGGTTGCAAAATTTTCAAATATTACTTTGGCAAAGCTGATTTGTACATCAAGACTTTGGTGTGCGTTACGATATTTATCTATTAATGTTCTAAAAGTTGCTACTCGGCGTAATGCATATAAATATGTAGTAAGTAGAACAATACAGAAAGAGAAAATCAATCAAAAATAGTGAAAATAGAAGAAAACGTAAAAATATAACCTGATACCTACATACGCAACTATGCTAAAAACAAAGCAAACATTCCATTGAAACTTTAAATAATGCATACCAAAGGTATTATTAATAACTATTTTAGAAAAGTAGATATGAGAAATAACTCAATATCTCTGAGAAACACATAAAATTGCAGAAATTATGAACGATCTAGTTGTTCACCTTGGTTAGCTTAAAAATTAGTGATGTAATGAAATTGAAATGCTGATATCGGTTTATTTAACCTACGGTCAAGTTATTCAAGTGAAAAATTAGCGCGAAATTACTGAAGCAAAGTTACTTAAACAACAATTATTACAAAAAACATTCACGATAATTCGGCTGATTAGTATCTGCAAATTACGTAAAATTAGTTGGATGCTATCAGTTTAAACCTATAGGTACTACTGCGACATTTTAATTATCATAGAATGAAATACCTGCATACCAACACTCTTGTTAGGAAGTTTGCAATGTGTCGGGAACTATCACAGCGAGTGTTAGTTCAGAAAGTTGAATTTTGGTTTACATAAGGTCGTCATTTGCTTAATGTAAACAATTAATTTTAATGCAAGCTACTGTCAAGTAGTTACTTAGTTTATATTAAAACCCCGTTGATAAATTATCAAGTTATATATCTGATAATAAATTATTTCTGTTAGTTACTTAGTTCAGTCTTGCAGTAGTATTTGCGATCAGAATTCTAAATTTTTGAAAATTAAGGCAGTTTCTTAAATAGGTCTTGTTAACATTTAGGATTTTATTTACAAGCAATGAACTTTTTTGCACAGAAGTTTAGAAATTTAAAATAATAAAAACAAATTGGTTATTAGTTGCATTGTTATGTAACAACGTTTGCTAAAATACATCAGAAATTATTAATTACTTAAGCTAGGCGAAGGGATATACGTATAATACATTCACGATATTTCAGACCAGATTAGGCCATGTTAGGAAGGCAGTTTCATTGGTGTAAACCATACTTTTCCATTCTAGGTTACCCCAAACCCTAGGAAGCCATTGGAACAGAGCTAAGGGAGACGGGCCTTCCTGGCCATCCCGGGCACACATCCGAGCGTCATTGTCTAAGTATGTTACACATAATAAATAATAAATAATAATAAATTGTTTATTATCCCAAAAACTACATATGATAAATTTTCAATGTATAACATTTTTATGAGAATGGGATAAATATGGTCAAGGGCCTTTAGATAACTTACGAGTAGTTATCCAAGTCCCAGGCACTATAGCTGGCTAAATGAGTTCCAAAGCCTTATGCTCTAATAAACAACAACGATAATATCAAGCCTCACTGCTTGCCAACAACATCAATTCTCACTGCATGACAACAACAACAACAACAACAACAACAACTACATCACCAACCTAGCTGTTGATACAAACTTTATCTCATCGGACATACAATCACATCTATTCAATTCAACATCAACTAGCTTCTCATCTTTATGTGAATAGTTATCCAAAAATGCATCTTACACCAATGCACCAGTAATGCACATTCTACGCACCATACACAAGCTTGGTCTTTTTGTATTAATTAACACATATGCACATCAACGCGTCCTGTCACCGACTCTTCCTTAGATTTTGACCTGGAGCGGAGCTTTTAACCCTAACGAATTGTTCTATTAAAATCTCTAACTCGAGAAATGTGTCGTTTGAGGAAATAAGGTCTTTGTTTCTAGAAAAATGACGCTCACATGATCTCCTCCAAAAAGTACATACAACAGTTGACAAAATGAACTCACGTAATTGCTATGAGCGACACAAATTAGCATATATCATTCAAAAAAGGAATTTTCCTTGTTCCTAGTGGTGTTTGTTTCAAATATATATAGTAATAATATTTATTGCTTGCTGACATTTTTAAATAAAACTAAATTGTTCCTCTTGAAAGCTCACTTCAGTACATACTACATAAAAGTACATATACCTAAGAATTGCTCATACATCAATGTTAAGAGACATTGTACGTAACCATTAAACTGAAATTGGCCATTTATTGGTAATTTTGCAAACTTTAAAGCTGGTCGACCTGCCTCATTACTGAAAACAATGGGAATACGCGACTTGTAAATCTAGACAGGGACTTTTCCTGCTAAAAACCTGTATTGTCAGTATAATTCATAAAGAATCTTAAAGTTATGGTTTATGGCAGAAACACCGTTGGCATTAATTGTAAACTTGATTCAGTTATTCAAATTGGAAAAATTCTAAGACATATTATATCTTCTACATAACATTTTAATAAAGAAACAGGCTGATGAAACTTCAAACGAATTTCGTACCAACCTAATAAACTAAAGTCATGGATCACCATGGTCTAAAGAGAACATAAATGCATAATGCCCGTAATATCTTGCGATTATTAGGATTTTAAATTTCCTTTAGCTGATTTAATTTGCGAGAAAACAACAAACCCAAATCATAGCCAACTTCAATTGAGTGTCATTGGGATAGTACTTATCAACTTATCATATTCAATGTAATACATTTTTAACTTCTTTACTAATTAATTTATTTAGATACTAATTTCATGAATCAATATTTCAAGTATTAATTTCCCCAATCCATCGATGCTTGTTGAAATACTTGGTATCTGCAAGCTTAGATCACTCGAGATAAATAAACAAATCAACAGAAAACAAACAAATATAGGTAGTACCTACTATTTATATAATAAAGTTAATACACCAGCGATAGTTTTTATATTAGGGGTAGATAATGTCAATGGACTTACATAAAATAAATCCTACTAGAAAAAGGTCCCCGCATATTGTTCTTGCAATAATAAACTACACCTAGCACCGCAGGATTCCACTTTATTACAGGCATATAAAACAGCCCTGCCCCTTTTATTCTATTATATTAATCCTAGACGACCCCAAAAATTACACCTCCTATATTGCAACCGAAAGGCACCCCGTTGTTATAACTTCACTAACACACATAGAAGTGCAGTTTGTCTCGGGAAGTAGGATAGATTGCTTTTCTTTTGCTACTATCGCGGCTCAACCAATCGAAATACACGTATTTTAAACGAGGCATTAAGTAAAATAGTCTTACGTGTATAAATGTCACGTTAAAAGTAAAACTTTTATGCATTTTCCCTGGATATTTCGCCCCCACTTTCTTTAAAATACCCAAAATAATCGTTCAGAAAATGTTTAAAAGTAAAAGGCTCGACATTTATAAACAAAGGCAAAACTATATTTTCTGATAGTTCAGTGATCTTTGCATATGAGAAAAGTAGGAGTGAAGGGTAGAAACCGAGGGTTAGGCTTGGTTAAACTTAAGAAATAAAGGATTGCCTTGCCTTTTTTTATTTTTTTTATTGCCACTTCTTCCCTACGAATCATCATTAAATTATTATTAAATATCGGCTACATTGCCGCAAAGATAAAAAAAAAAACAGAAAATTTGTAGAAACTTCTAAGATTTTCTAATTTTCTTTTTCGATCTAGCTAAGAATGCAACGTTGTGCCTGGGAATGTTTCACAATGCCCCAGACAGTCCCTAAGATTACCTCTGACTATCCCATAGGAAACACAAGATATCTTAATCATAGACGCCGATTTCATAGCGATAACATATCGTTTATGAGGCCAAAACAGACGTGGCAAGTGAAACAAAGATTGCCTGAGCAAGCATAAATAGCGGTAGTTTAAGATGCATTTATTACCTTCAAAAGTTGCATAACTGCTCTTTTGACACATTATGTATACCAATTTCGGTGCCCATATAATAATTTTAAGATCTTAGCACCGACGATATCAGCATCCAATCTGCCAGTAAAAACTTTAAACTCCTTCATTTCGCATAAAAGTAATTACGAAATAAAAAATACTACCATTCGAACGAACAACCTTTTTTTAGGATTCCACTAAAAATATCAAAAATTGTCCCTTTCACAATAACACCAAAACTCCAATAATTGATGTTATAAAGGTATATTATAGGTAGTTATCTACATAGAAAGGGACGTAAGTGAGATTATTCTACCGAGCACGTAACATTGTAGGCTGAGCGTAGTAATGTAGTTTTAATGAGACTCGATTTGCAATTTAGAATGCGAGTTTTAAGACTCTAGAGACTGTTTGGAAAGAAAAGTTAAAATTCCATACTTCGGGAATGATCTGAGATTGCAGGTTTTCCATGGCGTTTGGCAAATTTGCTTTATTGTTGGAATAATTAATTCTTCGAAATACAAAAAAATGTTGGACGAGCAATTATTACTTTCTTCTTCTTCTATTTCCTATGCTATCGTTGTGTCACGATGTTTTCTACCATATCATCATATCGATGTCTGTTCCTTGCTATAGTGAAAAGTACTTGCACGATAAGACCTGTCCAATTGCGTAGTTTTCTGAACCTGGACATCATTAGGCGTCCGATTTTCACTTTCCTTTTATTCTTCCCATCATTAGTAGTTACAGTAACCCATACTTCTTGCCCCTTATTATACCGCCTAAATATTCAGCGTTTCGCCTTTTGATTATTCATAACAATTCCCGATTATCTCCACATCCTCTAAGGACTTGGCCATTTGTCACCCCTGCTCTCCAAGATATCTTACACATCCGCCTATACAGCCATATCTCAAAGGCTTCTAATTTATTTATCGTTTTAACTTTTCAAGTTCATATTTTTACTCCGTATAACAGTACAGACAGTACAACATAACATTTAACGATACGCCAACCCACATCAAAATTTGAGTGTTTGTTTATAAAAGACTGGGTTGCACATAATCCACAAAAACGGGGTTTTTCACAGTTAAAGAAAATTTTGAATTTTCAACACCGGCATCGTTACAGTACGTCTGTGAATAATCTTAATAAATAGTTTTAAAACTTGACTTATTAGACTTATTCTTATTACTCTATAGTTACCATAAGTCTTAGGATGTTTTTTCTTGGGTAATGGTATAAAAATATTATTACCTGAAAAATTACAATTACAAGGAAGGGAACATATATTTAAACAGAATTGGGAGATTGTGATACGCCCAAAACTCTTAAATGCTTTCTTTTTTTTTTAGAAAAATCTGATCCAAGAATCCTATTTTTGAATTGTAGGATTTGAAATCATCTCTCAGGCCTAACTGGAAATATTTTTGAAAGAAACTGTGTATTATTCGATGTTTCATCAGGCAATAATAATAATTTCGGAAGTAATTCTAAATATCTCATAAATATGTTTTCCGCCCTGTTTGTTCTTAGAATAAGAAGTGAGTTCTGAATGGCGTTCTACTAAATTTCCGGTAGAAAAGGATTCGCAAGGGTTATAAGTCAAAAACGAAAATGAATGTCAAACTTTCTTATTCTAATCACAATATCCGTTACCAAAGATTAGATTTATATCACGGAACCTTCCGTTCCGTTCGTTTACCGGTTCACTAATCCGATTGGAGTGGTGCTATCTGCTAGCAACAGCTGCCACTAGGCACGTCAGACCCGGATCAAAGCTGCTATTCACGACCCTGTTGGTGATTAGAGCCTACTCTGAACAAATCTCTCCGCTTCCTTCAAACGGAACCGTCTAGCATCAAACACGAATAGGAAAAACCGGAAATGGGGATTATCTAAATCCCAAAACCTTAAACATTAAACATTGGCGATAAATTAGGTAGTTCTAATGAAATCACTTTTTCCAAGACCTCCGAGGAAGATTTCCAATAACGAAACGAATCAAAACCTTCGTCTGGACTTAATGTCTTAATGTTGACTGACGGGCCTCCTTCGATTGGCACGTTTATTTTTATATGGATCGCTGACCTAATTCCCAGTGATGAAAATAAATCGATTAATTAAATCTATCCCTCATATTTATATGTTGTTAGTCGAGCTTCCGCTTTGCCTTCATTAAACTTTTTTTAAATCTGATATAAAATTAGTGCTTCTAATTTACATAAAACATTAAGTTTATACAGAAGCCTAGGAAAACCCCTGAAAATATTGAGGTGAAATACAGCCGAAAAACGGAATAAACCCACCTGTTGAAATATACAAAGAAGAATTAGAAAGCTTAATCGAAACAGGCTAGTTAAAAATTCTATTTCAGTTAATGTCACCCAGAGAGTACGTTTTTGTTGTTATGACTGCATTCCGAGTTCTTAACTGCAAATCGAGCAGTTTTTATCTGTTTACATGAAATAAAACTATCTATTCAAATATTTACTGAAATAGGAATGTGTTGAAACAGGTAAGTAAACGTCAATGCTGTTTGAAGGATTATCTTCGTTTATAGGAATTCCTCTGCAATTCGATTGTATAAACATTAAGAATTCAAAGAGGAAGTTAAGAAAATTAAATAATAAAACTACACTTTTCTTGGATCAATGCGATGAGGGTCACGTTTAGTGGATCGCACTGTATAATCGTGTACATGTCTTTTTCAAAGGTAGGTGCTTGTTTGTCTAACTATTTACAGGAATAAAAGTTCCGATTTGAAGCAGAAAAGCATTAATTTTAAGTAGTTTTAACATTTATTCCCAACAGTTTTGTTTATTGGAGTAGATCGTGTTTTCGATTACACACAGGTTGTTCAGACAAAAATAAGTGAGTGTAGTAAAGTGGTTGTTCTTTCTAGATGAAACAATTCGATTGCCATTAAATGTTCTTTTCGAATCTCGGGCATCCCCGAAGGAGTGTTCCAACAGAACCGAGGGTTAACATTGAATTAAAAGCCGATAACCAATAAAACGGTAAGTTATGTTTGTTGTAACAGCATGCTCTAGGCGATTTTTGCTGGGGCTGCAACAGTTTTTAGTTTGGTGTTACGTCTAACAGGGATAAAGTAGGGTACAGTCAAACTTTGCAGCTATGCCCTACAAAAACGTCCATATAAATGGCCGCCATCTGCCACCACTGACGTGCACATTTAGGTCCAGCAAACTAAATAACGTTCTCGCAAAAACAACACAAACACATTCACTTAACTAAGTGTACGCGGAAAGGACCCTTGTTCTTTTTTCTGGGATGGAAATAACACTCGCTGCGCTTCACTAAGGGTACGAAATAATTCGATCACACCGGGTGGTTGTCCCTTTATATGAGAAATTCCTGAATCCTTTGCATAACTTACCACATATTGATTTTTTCTAGAAGTTCAAAATAATAGCAGGACGCGAAAATCGGAGTAAAGTTACATATTATACAAACTTTCTAAGCAAATATTTTGACCGGCCTTTTTTTATGATAACAGATTTTTGACAACTATAATGAATAATAAATTTAGATTTTTGACGATAAAGTGTGGCTAATCCAACTCATAGAATAAATCTCTGCGTTGCAGACACTGCATGCAACCTACATTTTATAAAAATAGACCAAGACTTTGTTTATACGAAAATTGTACGAAAACGATTTATTAGGTAAAGAATTAAATTCAAGTTGACCTAGCTCTATATACGAAAAATATTAGGAAAATCAGAAAAGCTTCTTAATTTTCTTTTATTCTGTGCAACATCCATATTAAATAATGTTTTTGATCTAAGGTTTCTACCAAACTGTATACTTTTTTTTGTCTCGTTTACCCTCTTGTACCTTTACAGTGTCGAGGGGGCTGGACACGCCGAGCCGCAGAGTGGTCACCCATTCTTGTTCAGACCAAGCAGGCATCTGCTTAACTTTCTATGTGCCAGTATTATGTGCACTCCCGCGCTGCCGTATTGCTGGTAAACTGTGTACTTAAATACTAATATTACTGTATTAATCTATATGTTAGTTATATATTTTTACCTTACGAAAACTAAATATTTAGTGAAGTTAAAAAACTAGAATAGGCTAAAAATTGATCGCACCTTTTAGAATTCAAATCTTACAAAAGATTCTTCTTCTTCCTCCTATGTAAATAAATCCTAAATATTTAGTGAAGTTAAAAAACTAGAATAGGCTAAAAATGGATCGCACCTTATAGAATTCAAATCTTACAAAAGATTATTCTTCTTCCTCCTATGGACGCAGCCTAGTCCAATGGCCTGTTATTAACTCATAAATATGAGATTCGAATACTAGAATTTTCAATTACAATACCACGAGTGGTCAAAGAATTGTCGATTATTTTTTTGCTGTAACATCACGAATGTTCCTTGTACTTGCATATGAATGGTCGATTTTTGACAGATGACATATGAGTTGAATAGTCAACAAAATTTTAGAATGTGCCTAACTATGGTAAAAAATCTGCTATCGTTTTGGACCATACAAGGGCGTTTTAGATAGATAGTTTTGTTGATGTAAGTAAGGGCTTTGCCTGTCAGCAATAATTATGCTGAAATACTTTTAAGGGCGTGATTAGCAATACAACAATAAAAATTCTATAATAAATATTCCAATATAATGAGAAGTAAAAGAACAAACTATACGGCACCGCGTATTTCAAGGTAACAAATGAATATTATCTGACGAAAAGTATAAAGGGTGTTTCAGTTAAAGTATCGTTGTTTTGAAATAATTACAACTAGTGTACCTTGAATACACTGTCATTTAATGTTTATGTCGCTAAAGCTTATTAATCGTAGAAATAAAACTTGTGTCTTGTATGGAAAATAGTTGTAAATTGAAAAGAAGTGAAGCCGAATTTCGCAACATGGTCGTAATAAAATATTTCCAAGAACATAATTACGATCGACGATTCTAAAATGTACCCGCAAAAGCTGTGAAACCCATCCTGGTTACTGAAAAGGTTGTACCGTTAATTGCAGAAAATTCCGCCGTTTCAGCGGCTATGCTCCAAGGGACGAAAACCAAACTTGGTATAAAAACAAAAAGAAAACAGAAAAGACCGCAGTACACTCACAACCAGTTCCAATCCGTTAAAAAAGGTACTAGGAAACTCTATAAAATGAAATTGCCATTTGGGGGGATGTTTTTCTTTGTTCTTGATTACAAAACCTACGTGTTTGCTGATCGATCTCTGATTCCTAGTGTGGAATTTTACACCTCTGGGACAAAACATATTATCCTAAAGAAAGCTAATTTGAAAGATCTTCCAGGATTCAAGCCAACTTGGTGAAGAACCTCAAACCAAGTGGCGACAAAATCAGGAAATAATCTGTCTAAGAACTTGCTGACTGTAGCCAAACAAGGACCATTCGCAGTATAATCTAGCTATTTATAAGAAGCTTTCTTGTTTAATTTTTAAATAACATTTTTGTTGATGACCTAATTCTAAACATTTTGTAATTTCTTACGAGCAAGTGAAGAGCAAAGTCAAGAGCACGCTCATCGTACCAAGTTGATTGTGCACAAAGAAATTTGTCGCACCAAACCAAACAGTAAATTCCACGTACTATGCCGTGACGTTTTGCGAAGGCTCCGCGAAAATGTGCGAATACGTCGCCCCGAACTTTGGCAACAAGGAAACTGGCTATTGCATCACTATAACGCACCCGATTGAGGTAATCCAAGAAGAAACGCTGCTGAAGAGCCTCACAGAACACGACTTCCATGATGCATTTGAAAAATGGCAGACTTGCTGTGACCGGGACGTTTAGTACAATGCATCTTTTCATCTAATTACTAAAATTGTTATTCTTTTGTAGTTCTCTCAGTAACTTCAACAAGTACAGGATGGTCAAAAAAGAGCTACATCTAGCAAAAGCTGTCACTAATTAAACACGCACCTCAGAACTTGAATTAATGAATATAAAAGGCAAAATCTACAATATATAAGAAAACATTTTCATGGTTAAGGTATTTTTCGATTCGGACAGCTTATAAATGAGGAATAGCCATAGTGCTATGCATAAAAGTATTGTGCGAGAGTACAACTGTGAGTTTGTGAGCAGCGCGATGACGTCGCAACCAAAATCCTAGGTGAAAAATACTATAGTTTGGGCTCTGTTATTATATGTGTTGACTTATTTCAAACCTCAGGGTCGACATTTTAAAGGTGACGTCCTGTGTTTCAATAAATTACAGAAATTTTAAAACTATAGAGTTTGAAGTATCGTATAAACAGAAAGTCCTTAGATCGGCTTTGCTGTGGATGTCATATTTTATGGATCCTAATTTTATATTCCTTTTGAAGCCTTTTTAATTACAATCTACTCACTTTTAGGGGATGTCAAGTAAACGTTAATGACGTAAACATAATAAAAGTACATAATTTCAGCGATGACTTAAATTCCTCAGCAACCTCGTTCCAAATACTTTTTGATCATACTATACATATTTCAGTTCTCATCAGAAAGATGGAAAGCCATTGTTATTAATATAAAAGCCTTAGAAATGCACTATTATTATTAAAATTGTAGTTATCGTACTTACCCAGCACCCTTACTTTAATTAATAAGATTGGTGGAAACACTTACCTGAAACAAAAGGATAAAATTATTAGTTTTATTAATTTTGAAATAATGTTTCAAACATACAGTAAAATTAATTTTCAAAATATTTACTGTGGCCTTAATTACACTATTTGTAAATTTGTATTTAGGCTATTTGTTACAAAACTTTAAAACTGAGTTTTTGTTGAGTAATACTAGTTATTTATATTAATCGTTTTTATACAATAATTATCTTGTTAGGAATTACAGATGCAAGAAAAAACACCATATGCGTACCTTCTTTTGATAAGCCTAACGGTATAAATGAATGAAATACTCCTCAGAGCGGAATCACATGCACATTGTTACAAAAGTTTTAAAATTAAAATAAATAAAAACCCAAACACGCATAATCTAAATGAACACCAACATGAATTCGTTGTGCACTATGCTTTCCAGTTCATAAAATTATTACAGTTAAAATATAACAAATTTTCTACATACTACTGTTACAAGTTACAAACACGTGCATTCACGTACAGGTCTAAAAATCGAGTAATTTGCTGCAGTTCCCACTAACAGCAGTTAAAACGAACACAATTGGTTAGTTAGGTGAGCTCGCAAGTGTGTACGAAGCGATAGCACTTTATATCCAAAACACATCAAAATGACCATTATAATTTGATGCTTAAGAACTAGTTACATTTGCATCAATATCGAATATTCCACATTTTCTTATCAGAAAGAAGTAGAAGTTTATTTAATTTAATCGAACCTTTTTACGTTGGTGTTACAGAGATAAGGAACAGCAAATAGTTTTATATCATAAATAAAGGCGTAAATGGGCATAAAAACAAGTTATGCTTGGAACTACAACCAACGTTTTCTAAAAATGTTAAAAATTGGAAAAGCCATTGGATTTTTTGTAGGGCAAACATTTGACACGTTTTTTGAGTTTGCATTAGAAAGGGTAATTGCAGTTGCTTATGGTTTTTAATAAAGCGTTTTGATTTTACTGCAAGAGTACTAAGTTTGTCCTTTTCCTTTGATTTTGGAATTGAATCACACCTAAATAATGTCTTTAGCATACATCAAATTTGCTCTAAATTAAAACAATCGCTCCACACGTGTTAGAAAATTACAATATTTATAAGAAAAACACGCAATTCGCAGCAACAACCTACCTTAAAATTCCCAGTAGTTGGCATAATAGAGAAATATCATGGATATGTAAAAATTAATTAAGCCTGAACTAATTTCAACGGTGTCCTATTTTGGCCCTATTATGTAGGTACAGATAAACATCAACCTGATGTAGTAATTTGATAGCTCTAATAGGAATTGATAAATTGGGAAAATTAATAGACACGCAAGTGCACCGGAGCGAACTAAAATCGCATTTGCATGACAAGTTAATGATGAACGAAACCTGTGTTTACATTTTCTACATGCAATGATTAATTATCTCTAGTGCATAACTGTTTTTACTTCTAGTTTAATTTCAGATATTAATTACATAACCAACTGAAAGTAAACTAGGTTATTTTCTTTAATTCAAATAAAAATTTTCGAATGAAATTTGCTTTAAGTTATCAAGGAAAATTGCAAAAAAAACGTAGGTGCTTTTACTTAGTTCCAGGAATTTGCTTTTATATTAACGGTGAAGGATTTCCAGGAACCTATTTCGCATTGGCAAAAATGTATAAATATTAGTGGAGACTGTGTAGAAAAACAATATTCTAATACTGAAGAAATGAAAACAAATAAATGTTTTCTGAACCAATTCCTATAATTAATTAGACACCCCTCGTACTATTCGAAACTTTCTACAAATAGCAGGAAGACTGTAGAAAGTTCAAACTCTAAGTTAAGTAGTAACAACTCAATCAATGTCAAAAGCAGCTAGGCAGATCAATGTCTGAACCAATAATGTGTTATAGACGTTAAATAGCGAATATGAGAGAAAACTTCGTAGAGTTAAGATTGAAATTGCAACCAATTACTAACGAACAGATTAGGTGCAAAAAGAAAGAAGGAAAGGAGTTTAAGATGGTTTGGATTTGTTCGCAGAATGCTCAAATGTTTGGGTGTTCGTCCACAAAAAAAAATTTGAAAAAGCAACCACGATCATGGAAAATAGTATTACGGAAGAAATGCATATGTTGCCGGCAATGTACAAAATCCGGCAATGTGCGAAATGACTAGATATTCCGAAAACTGACCAATTCACCAGGCATTATGCAAAATGACTACTTTGGGTGGTCTGCGAATTTACTACGCTATTTTTGACAATCCGAAAATCGCCTGATGCAATAGTCAATCTGAAGCTTGAACATCGTAATACGTCTCACATTGTCTAGGTAATTTCAAGATGAACAACAAGACATTTAATCTGTGTGTCATATTGAAAAAAAAAACATTTGCTACATCACCAGAAAAGATTTTATTTCTGCAATAAATGAAAAATACAGTCGCTACTAATAATAAGTATCGTACAACAAAACATTTTAAGAAATGTTAATTAACAAACACTTTATTTATTTTTGCAGGGATTAGAAAAGTGGCAACGACTATTGCACAACACTTTATTTTTAAGCCATTTGCATGATTTATTGCAACACTTTTTAGTACAGTTGCATTTCATCATTCACTGACCACCGGTGGTAGAAGTAATATTTACTGCCGATCGAAGACTCATTTCACATTCAGGAACTTCAGCTGCTACCATAAAATTCTGCGTTACTGTGTCAAATTAATTTCTAGTATAGCACTGTCTAAGTATCGCTGCCTTAGTTCCTAATTTATAGAAACCATTCTCTTCGTTGAGTACAACACCTAAAATATTTCTGGGGTCTATTCGGCCCCGATCTAGTGACGGGATAGGAATGATTACATTATCGCCCACACTACAGCCCTTTAATCTTGTTGCAGAATTTCCAAGCATTTTATTCGCTTGAAGATCTTGACATACTTTTGTCTTATTACCTAGTCAATGCAACAAGTAAACATCTTTAAACTTCGGATTTACTATTGCATCAGGCATTTTGCAGATTGCCAAAAATAGCATCGTAAATTCGCAGATCGCCCAAAGATGCAGTCATTTTGCATAATGTCTGGTGAATTGGTCAGTTTGCGGAATATTTAGTCATTTCTCATATTGCCGGATTTTGTACATTACCGGTAACACATACATAACAAGTACAAGATGAAGACACTGTCAATAGAAGCAATTAGCACCCGTGCACTGCTAAACCACGAATGCTAGTACAAAATCAAGACATACGTAGAGTTCTTAAAAACCCATGCAAGCAATATACAGGAGAAAATATGTGCAGCCATAAAAAGCAAGGTATCATAAGTAATCAATAATAAGGAAATGCTCAAAATTTAACTATCTGAAGTACGTGAAAACAGGTCTAAATAGATGAGAATCTGGATGATAGATACTTAATTTAACAAGCTTCTTGCGATAACCTGACAGTGCCGAAGAGCTAGCTTTTCAACACCATCAAGAGCTAAATAAACCTTCTATCAAGACGGACTGAGAAATGGGTTAATTTTAGAGACCACTATTTGTATCCACCACCATCAGTGAGCTAGGGTACTCTTAAATTGTACTTGTTGTATAGGAAGAAAATTTCACATTTAAATATACAACAAACTGACATAAAAAAAAGAACAATTTAACTATGTTGGAATAATAAGCAAATTGTAGTTAGTATATGATGGGACAAATAAATTCGTTAACACAGTGGCAAGAGTGCTGGACCGCTAGATGGGAGTGTCGAGATCAAAAACTCACCCAGTAGTAAGGATCATACAACCCCACCCCCCAAACTTTTCGAAGTCAGTACTTGATTGCAGACTTAATAAACAAAACTCTGCAGAAGGCAACAGAAAATCACTGCATAAGTTCACGACGACCAGTCGCTCGAAAATGTGGTTTTGACTCTCCTTGTCAACGTCCCTGAATAATATGACAAATAAAGAAAGAAAATTACTAGATTGATATGAGTCAAAAGAACAACAAAGAAGAAGCACACAGCCCTGTCTTAATTTCTCAAACAGACATTTGAAAACCAATTTGCGGTGAAGCTTCCGCCGGAATTATGGTTATTTAAACTGTGTTCAGATTACCTCCCAAGTGTTACACCAACACTTTTGGAAGTCGGCAATCTCACATCACCAAAGGCACAACTTCTCTTCCGGGTTTTTTTTTCGACGTACATACAAGTAAAAACGACTTTGCATTTATCGGCTAAGAAAAAGCCTTTAGCCTGAATTCAGGCCACAAAGGAAAGGCAGGTTACAATGGCAAAAACTAATCAACCGTGAAACTCGATTTAAAAGACAGGCTAGAGGGGTATCGAGACGTTTTCGAAAAAGATCAAAATTAATGGTGGCCATAATAGTGTGGTTTAGTAAAACCATGAGGAAAAGTGAACCACAAAGACTGAAATGATTACACCGCTATGGGAAAATGCACAAGAATAAAATAGTAAAAACAGCTGAAATAGTTCAAGGACATCATTACGAAGTAATATACAAAGACGGAGTTTTATAGGAAGAGAAATGGTAAAAGGGAATAAAGAAAAAGCGATCTCAATTTTCGAAAATATCGTTCATCATACGGTGATCTATGCGTCAAAACCCACGTTAAGCTAGCACCTTCAAGTGTTATATCAAGAGTTTGTGGAAGTCGACAATCCCATATCACCAAAGGTTGGTTTTCTCTTCCGGTTTGCTGCTCAGTGTACATAAAGAAGCGACTCAAACACCTTGGTATTTCTGAGCTAATGAAGGATCATTTAATTGATTTCCGACTAGAGAGGAGAAAATATGTTCCTCTTTCTATTCTTACCTTTTTGAGGTTTTTGTTCCAGATAATCCCTTGTGACGTTGCTGTCGCTCTTTTTTCTTTTATAATTTTGTCTTATACATCTGCTTCGCATTTGCCGTTATCAGTTATTAGTGTTCCTAAATATTTATATTATGTTCGCTTGTTCTTATAGTTTATATTTAACCCCCATATTTCGTAGTTTTCTTTCAGTTTTCCCCTTCCTATACGAATAGTTATGACTTGTTCGTGAGCAACCATTAGAAACAATAAATTGTTTACTTCCAGAATACATGTCCCAGTCATTGATGTACAATTTAGACATACATGATTATAATACCAGAACTCGCTCCGACCTTAGATTACCAAAATTTTCCAAATCGAAATCTCAAAATTCTTTTTTCTACAAAGGTTTAAAATATTATAACACTCTTCCACAGGAAATAAAACAGGCGCCAAATATTTATAATTTTAAGAAACAATTAAGTTTGTACTGTAAGAATAGTTTTTAAGAAAATATTGGACATTATAAACTCTTGTACGATTAATGTAAAATTAGTAATATTACTAAATAAAGTACATATTATTATTATTATTAGTAAGGTCTGATCTCTTATTAGAACGCCTATCCTCTCTCATTTTCTATATCTTTTTAGTGCCTGTTCTGCATATACTTGTTGTTGGAGCTGTTGCTCTATATTTTTTAGTGATGTTCCAATACAAAGACACACAAGCGATTTTAAATATCTTTATTCTGTATTAAACATTCAGCGTATTCGTGAGCGATGCTAACTGACTGGTACACTAGCACCTACTGCCCACACAACTCGTTTCAACCCTAAAAGTACCTCGCCAGCCAGGGGTTCTAAACATGCCGCCCACCTTGAAAGATTAAGTTTCAAAACAAAACTTAGAATACATTACTAATTATAAATATACATAAGTGATTAAAATATAACTACAATTAAACTAACATTAATAGGATTATGACGATCTTAACCATAAATTATAGGTAGTCTATAGGCAAGATACATAGTTTTTTACCAGGTCTTTTCACCGTGCCACTTGCTGTTCTAATGTCAGCCACTCTCACTACACCATCATCTCCTGGATATATTTTGACAGTTCTGCCCATTACCCATTTGAGTGGAGGAAGGTTGTCGTCCTTGATAACCACCAGCATTCCCTCTTGTAATGACAAGGTTTGTGGTTGCACCTTTGTTTTTTGCTGCAACTGGCCTAGATATTCTTTTGACCATCTGGCCCAAAAGTGCTGCACAAGCTGCTGTTGCCTTTGGTAGGTTGACAGGCGTGAGATTGGAACCTCTCTTATATCCTCATCAGGAACGGCGGTAAGAGAGTCTCCCAGAATAAAATGGCCAGGAGTAAGGGATGTGAGGTCATTTGGATCATCAGAAATGGGAGTGATTGGACGGGAATTCATACAAGCTTCTACCTGAGTTAAAACCGTGTATAGCCCTTCAAACGTAAGATGGGCGTTTCCTAAAATTCGTTTCAAATGATATTTAGCTGACTTAATTGCAGCTTCCCATAAGCCACCAAAATGAGGGGCCTTAGGGGGTATGTGATGCCATTTTATAAAATCTTTGCTTAAAAAATGAATGACGGAGGTATTGTGATCTTCATTCAGTAATAAACTAGCCAACTCTTTTAATGCATTATTCGCTCCACAAAATGTAGTAGCGTTGTCTGAGAAAATATCGCTACATTTACCACGTCTTGCAATAAATCGTTTTAAGGCATTTAAGAAACAGTCGGTTGTCAGATCACTGACCAGTTCTAAATGAACAGCTTTAGTACTTAAACATACGAATAAACATAAATAAACCTTGATTAATTTGCGTCCGCGATATCTGCTTTCCTTTATATAAAAGGGACCGGCATAATCTAATCCGCTTTGCATAAATGGTCTTGACGGTGTTAAGCGATTCTTGGGTAAATTACCCATCGGATAGGTTGTACCTTTTGGTTTTACTCTAAAACAGCGAACACATTTATGCAAAATGGACTTAACTACACTTCGCGCTGCTAATGGCCAAAAGTTTTTACGCAAGGAAGCCAAAGTTGCTTGAGGACCAGCGTGTAACAGGGAAATGTGTTCTTGCCAAATAATAAGAGTAGTTAGTGGATGTTTTTTAGGTAGCAGAATGGGGTGTTTTTGATTAAATGTTATTGATGCATTTTGTAACCTACCACCCACCCTAATCAATCCATTTGTGTCTAAAAAGGGCGATAACAATGTTAATTTACTTGAGAATGAAACCGGTTCCCCTTTCTTTAACAATTTGATTTCTAAATTGAATTCTTGAGATTGGGCAACCTTAATCAAATATTGAAAGGCTATACGCAATTCTGGTACAGTTAAAGGACCAGTATTCTTAATGTTATTTTTTGAACATTTATTGTAGAATCTGATAATGTAAGCTGTCACACGTTGTAAGCGAATCAACGATGAGTACCTTTCGAAAATATCAAAGGACCGAGCATCTTTTGTTACCGTTAAATTTACAATTTTCCTCTCAGAATCTACGGAAACCTTTGTTTCTTTCTGAGTAGTAATTACCTTTGGCCAAAATTTAGAGTTTAGGGATAACCAGTCAGGCCCATGCCACCATAGTTGATTGTTTATTAGTTGACCTGGTAAACTACCGCGAGATATAATGTCGGCAGGATTATCTTTGGTATTGACATAGTACCAATCCACTGTATTCGTGAGTTCTTGAATTTCAGCTACTCGATTGGCAACAAAAGTTTTCCATTTACTGGGCGATGCCGCAATCCCCGCCAAGGTAATTGTAGAATCGCACCAATAAAACAGTCTATCTATCTTGATATTAAATGACTTCAATACCTTTCTACATAGTTGTGCCAAAAGTAGAGCTCCCGAAAGTTCAAGTCTTGGTAAGCAAATTGTTTTTAGTGGGGCTACTCTGGATTTAGAACAAAGCAGGTTAACATGCTGATTACCTTTATTGTCAATCGATTTTAAATAGACACACGCACCAAATGCCATTTCAGAGGCATCGCTAAACCCGTGTAATTGAATTTCTCGCGAGTCTTTACAAATCATCTGCCTGGGAATATGTATTTTTTCTATAAAAGCTAAATCATTTTGGTAATGCGCCCATTTGTGATATAAGTCAAGTGGTACTGATTCATCCCAGCCTATATTCAACTGCCAGAGTCGTTGCAAAATTAATTTAGCGTTTAGCGTAATGGGACCGATTAATCCTAGAGGATCGAATGTTTTGGCGGTTTCTGAAAGTATAATGCGCTTAGTAACTTTCTTACAGGTTTCTTGTTGATATTTATACCAAAACGTATCATGACCAGGATTCCACAATAATCCTAGCGTTTTGACTTCGAGTTCGTAATGACTGCTTGTTAATTGTAAACTAGGATTATCATTGGTATCTAGCAGGGCTTCGTGATTTGACATAAATTTTCTTAGTTCGAACCCGCCCGTCTTGAGTAGTTCTATCAAATTGAGTTTTAGCGATATGACTTCATCAAGCGTATTACCTCCACTTATTAAATCGTCTACGTAGAAGTCCCGAAGAAGTACTTTACTGGCGGCAGGATACTTTAGTTCATTGTCACGAGCTAATTGATGTAGGCAACGAATTGCTAAAAAGGGTGCCGACGCGGTACCATACGTGACGGTATGTAGTTCGTAGCATTTAATAGCTTCGGTAGGGTTGGTACGCCATAGAATTCTTTGAAAACGTCTATCGTCTTCGCGAATTAATATCTGCCGATACATCTTCGCAATGTCTCCAATTAACACGTAATTGTGCAATCTAAATCGCGTAATTATTGAGAATAGATCTTCCTGAATAGTCGGCCCTACCATTAGCGTGTCATTTAGCGAGATACCGGATGTAGTGTTTGCTGACCCGTCAAACACTACCCGTACCTTGGTGGTGGTACTGGAGGGTTTGACTATCGCGTGATGCGGAAGATAATACGAGTCTGCTGGGCTTTCGGTTTCGTTTATTAGCGACATATGCCCTAGTTCTTCGTAGTCGCGCATGAATTTCTCGTATTCGAGCTTTAGCGATGGTTGACGCTGTAATTTGCGTTCCATACCATGTAATCGTTTTACAGCTAAGTGTCTAGACTCACCCAATCTGTGGACCTCGTCGCGAAAAGGCAACGCTAGAATAAAACGACCGGTTTCGTCTCTTATACCGTACTCTTGATAGTGCCTTTCGCAATTTAGTTCCTCGTTTGTAAAGGGTGACGCGTCTTTTATATCTTCTAAGTGCCAAAACCGCGTTAACTGGTTTTCTAACCGTTGATTAATCGTTAAAAAACATTGCTGATTACAGCGTTTATAAAAATTTAAGCATTTTCCAGAAACAATCCATCCAAAATGGGTTTTTTGGAGGATAGGACGATTGTTCCCCAGTTTAATCTGCCCGACACACAACAAATCCCAGAATACATCCGCGCCTAATAACATATCGATGAATCCCGAGCTATTGAATTTAGGATCCGCTAATTTTATGTTGTGGGGAATATTGACATCTTGCGCGTCGAAGCTAACTGATGGGAGAGCGTCCGTGATTTTGGAGATTACATGACAATTAACCAATTTGTTAAAATTATTATATTGGGATTTGATCTGCACCTCGGTTTTATGTGTTACCGCCGTACTTGATTGGCTTATACCCCTTATTGATAAATCAAATAAGGTTAGATGGAGTTTTAGTTTTTCACAAAATTCAGTAGCAATAAAATTGGCCTGGGACCCACTGTCCAATAACACTCGACATTCATGAGCACCTCCATTTTTATCATACGCATAAACAATTGCTGTTGGCAATAATGTAAACGCCGTGCTTTTATTAACACAGTGACTTACGATAGCATTACGTATTTCGTTAGAAGATTCTGCTAATTGGTTATCAGTGTGCACCAGAGTATTGTGTTTACTAGCGCAAAGACGACAAGGTTGCGCTTTGCATTCTGATAACTCATGATTTGAGCGTAAGCAATTAATGCAACAGTTTCGGGTTTGAATTTCTTCTAATCTAGTTTTTACGGGAAGTTTGAGAAAAGCATTGCATTTATATATTGTATGTCCGGCTTTACAAAATTCACATACCATTTTTGAACTGTGCGCGACATAACTATGGCTACTGGATTGTGGTTTGGTTTTGTGATTACTAAATTTATTGGTATGCGTTGAAGTGTCACTAGATTTGCTTATTACTGTTTGTTTATTTAAATCTAATGTCTCCAATAAGTGACATCGACCATTTAGAAATTTAATAATGTCAGACACAGTGGGAGAATCATTGTTGACAATAGACGATTCCCATTCGCGCTTGGTAACATTATCTAATTTTATATTAATTAAATAGATGATTAAGGTATCCCAATGCTCAGTAGGTTGACCTAAACTTTTTAATGCCCGTAAGTGCTTTTGAGCATTATCTAATAATTGGCGTAGATTGACTGCTGACTCTTTTGTAATAGTTGATAAGTCAAACAAAGCCTTTATGTGATTGTGCACTATCAGGCGTTTATTTTGAAATCGGTCTTTTAATAAATTCCAGGCAATAGCGTAATTAGATGCTGACACCTCAAGAGCGGCAATTACTTGAGCGGCTTCGGTTTTTAATGAAGCTCTCAAATAATGGAATTTTTGGATTTCAGACAAAGTTGTACTTTCGTGAATAATCGAATTGAACATGTCGTGAAAAGACAACCACTGATCATATGCACCATCAAAACTCGGTAAATTTAATGTAGGTAATTTTACGTTTGGCATACAACTGCCTAAATTGGAATGATTTGAACTACTTGTTACTGTTGGCGTAAGTCTAGCAATTAACTTTTTGGCCATACTAACAGCCTCATAATAATTCTCTTCAAACCCAATTCGTTCCTCATTAGTGGCATCGTCGGGTTCTGCATTTTCAACCTCCAGCATTTCTAATTTGGTTTGGGTTTCATCAAATTTTTCAAACAGCGTTTCAATGTGTTCTAATTTAACCTGAATTTTAATTAAGTCGTTTTTATGATCATCTTCGGAAGAAATGAATGTTAAAAAACGATTTAACGTTTGAATAATATTTTCCCGTTTACGTTTACATTCTTTTAATTGTTTAGCTGCCATTATAACTAGTTTTATGCAACTGAAGCAGGTATGAAAAGGATGAACAATTGATTAAATAGACAGGTACAGAGGGATAGAGAGACTCGCTTACCTGCTTCTCCAAGCATCGAAGTTCAGCGCTTTGTTGAAGGATTAACCAGCACTTGGGTTTCCAGGATTTCTGACGCTGCAGCCCTTTGTATGACGAACGGTTTTTTCTACCGACTTCTAGAATGCTTGTCCTTTGTCCTTTCTTGGTTTGCCACGTGCTTCGATTAAATTGCGATTTTGAAGCGTTTTAATTGCTTGACAATTATCACAACGTTTTCTCGGTTACGTCACTTGTGCGCGCACATGGTGATTCACAAATTTCGCACCAAAGTTTATATCACTGTGATTGTTTATCGATTTAAGAATTAACTTGATTAATAATTGTTTTAAGTAGATTAGCGTTTCTTACTAACTTGTATTATATCCGGCTCGAAGGACCAATGTTGGAGCTGTTGCTCTATATTTTTTAGTGATGTTCCAATACAAAGACACACAAGCGATTTTAAATATCTTTATTCTGTATTAAACATTCAGCGTATTCGTGAGCGATGCTAACTGACTGGTACACTAGCACCTACTGCCCACACAACTCGTTTCAACCCTAAAAGTACCTCGCCAGCCAGGGGTTCTAAACACTTGTATTGAATAATAAGAAGAATAAAGTGAAGTCCTATTTTAACCCCTTTGACAATTCCATGTTTCTGGTTATCTTCCTATCTTTAACAATGCTTTGGTATTTTTATATAAGGACTTTACTATTTTAATCCATTGCTCCCAAACCTCCTCCTCCAAGTAGAAAAGCTAACCAATACTAAAATTTCCTAAAATGAAAAACAGAGCAGAATGTATGCTGGGATCACAGAACAAAATCTAAATTAATGGTGTCAAAAATAGCAAGGCATAATACGAGGAAAAGTAAAAAGCAAAAAATCCAATTAAGAAATATACAATGTCAAACTCGCCACAATAAACCTTTAAAAAGTTCACAAAGTGTTATGGGAAAATGCATAATAACAGGACACCTCAACCGAATGCCTGAGTAGAAACGGCTAGAACAGTTCAAGAAAACCATTACATAGTTATAGAAGAGGAAGCGGTTTTGAAGGGAGAGAAAAAAATATTAACTAATGCAGTGTTCAGAAGGTGCTATGTTGTTGAGGATTTCAGTACAGATTTCAGCAGAAGCTTATCCTTAGCCAGTTGACACTACAATTTAAGCCAACAGGTGCTATACTTAAGCCATCGTTTAGGGCCCTTTAATCAAAGCTTGTTTAAATCTGCACCGAAATAACAACCCTAAATAACAAAAGTCAGGCTCAGTCCATAACTTCAATGAAAACCAATAAATACTGGTTACATGCAACTCAGGATGGAATAAATTTAAATTCGTATTCGTTATAACCGAGTTTCAGAAAACCTCGATGCAGTTTGATAAAACGTAAACTATTTCATATACAGGAATGATACCTAACATAAAATCTCATAAAGTCATAAAATTGGTAGGTAGAGCCGAAGTGAAACGCGTTCACCCGTACTGCATGCCAGAGCTACTGGTTGAGTAGAACATCATAAATTCCGTCGGAATGTCGAGAAATAAACTGCAGCGGTAGCCGCTGGATACGGTTATTAACGAAATTGAATTAGTTTTGAGGATTTACACCGCCCACCCGGCAACCGTCAGCACCTCGAACATCCACCATCCTGTAAAGCGCAATTCGAAACTCCCCGAAAACTTTACCCATAAAGCCCTCGGCTGCGTTAGCAGATAATAACACTGCATATACAAAGTATTCCTGGATCATTTTATCTATAAAGTCTTTAATGTCTAGCTTTTGCGGGATTTAAAAACATACTTTTATATCCAGTCGTGTGTTACGTCGAATTTTCCGCTTCGCCAGACGGAATCAATACTACTTCAGGATGATTTCTACCAGTAGCAGACCAATGCTAAGGATAATACAGTGGTTCAACTATAATCACGACCCTCTTCATTTAAGATATCGTCTTCGGGAAGCCAATAAAAAAAGAGTAAGGAACGTGTATTGTTTACACGCACTACACACTTAAAGTAAATCTATACCCACCCCACATAAGGGTCTTCCTACTGATAGCTCTCTATCTCAAGATCGTTTATGTTTTAGGTAGTCTAACTTAGTTCGTATATCAGAAGAAGCCCGAGGGTTTAATATAACCTCCCCAATCCTCTTGAAATAAAAGTGCGTATAAAAATAGCTTAGGAAACGAATTTAAACTTCTAAGCTTACCTTGTAGTTGATGGCTTTGTTACCGAAAAATACGGTGAAAGGTATCGGTACCTATATTTTCTAACTTCGGAAGTAATTAAAAAGTTTTCAATGTAGCATTTCATTTGTTTTTACGTTAGAGAAAAGTGTAAATTAATCAGAGTTACGCTTATATTTGTTTGCTCACTTTTGAGGCTTTACACTGTGTACATGTAATAAGACTTCTGCGTTTGAAGTGCTCTCTGTTCACTATTTATTTTTATTCTAGAACATCCATTTCTAAGGAATTTCGAACTAAAGCCGATAAAAGCAAATAGAGTAAACTAAGAGAACTTACAGATCTAACCAACTAGTACGAGTACATAGTGTTGATCTAACGGGCCATATTTTCTATAAGAAATATTACAGACTTGACGAACCTTAATTTAAACATTTAGGCTGTGAAAATATCTTCCGGAACCAGTTTTAATAAGCGAAAATTAAGCATAATTTACAGAAAATGTACATAGATTTGCGTAAATTCACATTTACTCCACGTTTAAAAGTATCAAACAATCTTCTGCTTTTTAACATTTTTTGTTTGATATACTTGCAATAGGCAGCTTTAGGTATTTGATTGATTTTAGGGTTCTTCAGCTGTTGAAACAACTACTTTCTCACCATGCAAGCAACCATAGTAGAGAAGTAAGTATGAACTTACAACCCTACGGAAGCAATAGCTACTTCGCAACGCAAGCATGAGTAACAACCACTTAGATTTGATAAATTAATTTGGTGGAAATTAATATCAAATTATTAGATAAGATATTGAAATTTTCAGTGGCAGTTTATATCGGTGGTATAAAAAAATATTGCAGGTACTATGACAGTAAAATGTTGTGTTCTAAGTAAACTGCATGTAGCTCCCTCGCTTCGTAAATATAATTATAGGATTACGTATCAGCTACATGTCGAACACGCAACATACAACTAATTAAAATCAATGCAAGTAACATATGAACAAAAATTATTTAGATAAGGGATGGCCATGGTGAACAAAATCACTGCCTTTGATTGGTTCAGCTTGTTGTTGGTTCTACATGATAAGTATGTGCAGAATTCCAAAGCCACCCTTTATCTAAATAATTTTTGTCCATATGGTATAAACAGTCAATGGCGTGAAAAGTCAAAACGTTAAAAGAAATGGTGTGAATTTAAATATACACCAACTTGCATGCACTGCAAGTTATGAGAAGTCAATAAAACCAATGCGAATTTCATCCACTGATTAAGCAATCGGTCGATTAGTCGACTAACCGAATAGTCAATTAACGGAATATTCGACTAATCGAATCATCATCTATACTTCAAGCGAGCTTCCTTCAATCACAATAGTAACTTCAGCTTTAGAAAGTCTCAATCTATATATTGGTTTATTTTTTTCAAACTAGAAGTTTGGACTTAGACAGTAGCTGAAAGATATGGGGCAAAAACGATCCAACTTAGTACTGCATGGTTTTGATGCTTTTATTATTATGGGAACTAAAGTTTACACTCTGACAATGGGTTGTTTCTAATCAGTGACTATTCTGATTCTGACTAATGCAGAAGCTTTGAACAGGGTAGGGCAAGAAAAAGAACTACTTAATACAATTAAGTCCAGAAAGTTAATATACCTAGACTATATACTCCGAGGCGACAGATATAAAATTTTAGAACTAATCCTAACTGGGAAAATTGACGGTAGACGAGAAATAGGAAGGAAAAAGTGAACAGGTCTGTGAGCTGAAAAACTCTTACACTCCACACAATACTGGGAATGATACCGTGAAATTCCCTTGGAGGTTACCAACGGCTAAAAGAAGCAGGGGTACCTGAAGAGAGAATCTGCTGTTAGTTTTTGTATCTTGGGGGTAACATTTAAACAGCTGCCCAGACATTAAAACTCTTGAAAAGTTTTGCTATTTCTGGTACTTTCTTTTCAGTCCTGAGGTTTCTATTGTCCATATTATCATACTTCAGACCATCTCTTTTCTGACTTTACATTTCAACCTTCTTCTACCAAGAACACCCTTTCTGCATTACTATCTCTTAGTATTATGAAAACACTGTTGCGTCTCTGTTGCTATTTAATAAGTGACCCACTTAGATTTATATAATACATATATCTCAAAATCAACACAATACTTGAAGTTGTACACTCAACAAGATTCACATTAAATAGCTCTTGAGGTTAAGCTTGAAGAAGAAACTACTGCGAGTAACTGCCTGCTTGAATAAAGGGTGATATTCCTCCGATCTCCTGTAAGACAAATGCTTAGGGCTAAACAAAGACGACCCAAAGATTGTGCTTTGTGGGCTCATATTTTTTCGTATCTGCTATGTTACCTTACTTTCACATCACTCTATTTTCTTTTCTTTAACGTTATTCCTTTTAGGAACAAAGCCCCATATCTGTTGAACACAGTCGCTTAGATTAGCGTTCCGTAACAGATAAAGCCCATAAACTTACAGCACTTATTCACGTAAGGGTGCAGTCAGTTTACCGCTTCGCCGACTTTTGCAACTTCACCTTACGTTATTCACTTATGTATCGTCTTTTGTAACTGACTTTAAATAGCAACCAACTGATCAAAATGTCCAAATACATTCTCCGTGATATTTGATCCTGTTTCTAAAGTTTGGCCAATGCTATTGTAACGTTTTTACGACGTTTATTTAACATAAACTCGGTTCGTGGTGTAAATTAATTTATTAAACAAACTTAAAGTACGAAATAATTATAAAGAACAACAATTAAAACTAACGTAAAACTAAACCGAACACTTAATATTAAAATTGAACACTAAAGTAATTTATGTAACAGTTATTATTTATTTAAACGTAGGTATTTATTTATACGTAGGCCGCGATTATCTGTTCAAGACTGCCGGGTTTTTGTTCGTCCCGCTCTTATATCTGCGGCGGCCTTTGACTCCCGAGTTTTGTGGATTTTGCTAGAAGACTCATCGAATTTACTCGTCGGCTCGAGAACAGCTGACGCGGCGATGATGTCATTGTATAATTTGTTACACTGCCCCCTTCTTTAAGTCTGTTCTGTCCCAGAACAGGTTTCGACCCTTGATTCCTGAAGAACGGGTCATGACGGTATCGGCACTGTTCTCCTCTTCTGCAGGTCCCACTGCGGTAGAAGTAACAGTCTACACTCTTCTTCGGTATTAATGCAGGCTTTGAATCAAAACTGCAGACCAGGATAGTAACACCGGAGTCCTTGAAGACTACCTCCAGCATGTTTCGTACGGTCCTCCAATCTAGCCGATCCAGCCCACAGCCGAGTTTGGGAACTGCCAACTTCTTAATGCCCCTAGCTAACAGGTCTTTCTTCAAATCCCATAGAGCATTCCAGAGGTCTCCATAATCCGGCTTCTGGTAATGGAACTGTTTCGTAACGAAATAATAAATAAATCGTTGTTGATCTGGGAGATATAAAGCTTTGCCGACCGTGGGGTTCTGTCTTTCGAGTGCGTCTAGTCGCCCAAATTTCTTCTTAAATACGACCGCAATTCCTCTTCCTAAACGAAGGTCCTTGGATACGCAGTGAGCTATCGGACAATCAGTAGGAACCTTGAAGAGATCTTGCTGTACTTCAGTCGTCACTCCAAATCGTGCTTTTCCGGTTCCGGAAAACGCCGCCATGAACTCTTCAAAAGTCGGTCGGCTTTCGGCAGGCTCTACTCTGTTGATAAGTTCTCTGCCCTCGTCTTCAACACCCAGGGCTCTGTCATTACTTCCTTCGTATGGTGCCAAGCGATTGAAATGTACCACCTTTGGTTTTCCTCTGGGTTGTTTCTGAATGCGATAGATTACGTCATTTATTCGCTTCTTCACTTGATACGGACCTTCCCAATTCCGTTGTAGCTTCGGTGAGAAACCACGACGCCTCTGCGGGTTGTAGAGCCAAACCAAATCTCCAGGCTGAAATCCGCCTTCTTGGGTCCTTACGTCGTAGGAATTCTTCATCCGGTCGCTAGCGATCTGGGTATTACCGCGGGCCCGATCGTGGATGTCATTCAACTTCAATTTCAATTTCGTGACGTAATCATCTCCTGCTACCTCTTGTTCCGCAGGCGGACTTCCAAATTCGAGGTCGCAGGGTAGTCGCAGTTCGCGTCCAAACATCATGCAGGCCGGCGTTTGACCAGTGGTTTTGTGAACTGCTGCACGATTGGCCATTAAGAACAGGTGCAAATATTGATCCCAGTCTCGTTGATGATCGGATACAACCTTGGCTAAATATTTGCCCATGGTCCGGTTCATTCGCTCCACCATTCCATCGGACTGCGGGTGTAGCGGAGTAGTTCGAGTCTTACGGATGCCCAATAATCGGCAAACATTTCCGAAGAGTGCAGATTCAAAATTGCGGCCTTGATCCGAATGTAGTTCCAAGGGTACACCAAAGCGGCTGAAGAATTCCTTAACTAGCACTTCGGCGACCGTCACGGCTTCCTGATTTGGTAGTGCATATGCTTCCGTCCATTTAGTGAAATAATCCATTGCTACCAGGATATACTTATTTCCCGTATCAGTCTCGGGAAACGGTCCAGCAATGTCTATGGCCACTCTCTCTAAGGGATTGCCCACGTTGTATTGTCTCATGGGTGCCCTTCTTTTTCCTAGGGGCCCATTCCCTGCGGCACACAGGTCGCACTTGCGACACCATTCCTTAACGTCTTCTTTGCAGTTGACCCAATAGAATCTTTCTCTAACCTTTTCGAGAGTCTTTTTCACACCATAATGTCCTCCTGAGGTGCCATCGTGAAGATTTCTAAGCACTTCTGGCATTCGGCTTCTTGGCACTACTAACTGAAGCCTGACGGTAGTTCCATCTTCGTTTTCCAGTTGCCGCTTCAGGAGCCCGCTTTCTATCTTCAAAGAGTCCCACTGGGCCCAGTACGCCTTCAGGGTTCTGTTAGAAGAGCTGATTCTCTCCCAGGTTGGTCTTTCACCCTTTCGTTTCCACTCAAGCACCATTTTCAATTCGGGATCTTCCCCTTGCTCTCGTTGCAGCTCTTCAGGCAACCAATGGTCGTTGACGATTGTGGTACGGCAAATCTTCCCTTCTAGTCGAGAGCAGTGAGGACAGTCTGCTGGACATGGCCTTCTTGAAAGGGCATCGGCATTCCGATGAGTAGTGCCCGCACGATGTTCCGTGTCAAAGTCGTACCCTTGCAGCCGTTCAATCCATCTTGCGACTTGTCCTTCCGGATTACGGAACTGCAGAAGCCATTTTAACGCGGCATGGTCTGTTCTCAGCAAAAACTTCCGCCCATACAAGTATTTGTAGAAGTGCTCTACAGACTTGACGACAGCCAACAACTCTTTTCTGGTTACGCAATAATTTCTTTCGGCTTTCGATAAGACCTTGCTAAAATAGCCGATAACCTTTTCATGTCCATCTTGTATTTGGGAAAGAACACTTCCAATGGCCAGGTTACTCGCGTCTGTATCAAGTATAAACTTTCCATCCATCCGTGGGTAGTTTAATATCGGTGCGGTTACTAGAGCATGTTTCAGTTGTTGGAAAGCTGTCTCACAGTCTTCGCTCCAAATGTAATCGTGACCATCTTCCGTTAGCCTTGTCAGCGGTTTTGCTATATTGGCAAATCCCGGAACAAAACGCCTGTAGTAAGTGCATAATCCAAGGAAACTTCGCACTTGGTGTTTATTCCTTGGTGTTGGCCATTCTTGCACCGCTCGGATTTTATCAGGGTCGGCTGCTACTCCATTTCGTGAGACAACATGTCCAAGATAGTTGACTTCTTTTCTAAAGATGTGGCACTTCTTCGGACTTAATTTCAAGTTGGCTCCACGAAGTCTTTGGAACACTTCTTTTAGGTTTGCCAAGTGTTCTTCAAATGACCTGCCAACCACGATTACGTCGTCAAGATACACCAGGCAAGTTTTCCAGGACAATCCCCTCAAAATGGTCTCCATCAAGCGCTCGAAGGTGGCCGGAGCGTTGCATAGGCCAAAGGGCATAACTGTGAACTGCCATAATCCCGAACCTATGGTGAACGCAGTCTTCTCTCGGTCTTCAGGTTCCATTTCAACTTGCCAATAACCACTCTTCAAGTCCAGTGTCGAAAACCACCGTGAACCAGATAACGTGTCCAAGGTGTCATCAATACGCGGTAAGGGATAGCTGTCCTTCTTCGTGACCTCATTGAGCTGCCGGTAGTCCACACAGAAACGCGTTGATCCATCCTTCTTGCCAACTAGAACCACTGGTGATGCCCATGGACTGTTTGATGGTTCAATGACCCCTTGTTTCTTCATGTCGGTAATAATCTTCTCAGCTTCGTCACGCTTCGCCCATGGAAGTCGTCTCGGACGCTGTCGTATAGGTCTGGAATCCCCGGTGTTGATCTTATGTCGTACCACTTTTGTTCGTCCCTTTTGATCTTCATCAAGGGCAAAGACGTCTCGGTATTGGCAAATCAAAGTTCGCACACTCTTCAATTCTGTTTCATTAAGGTCTTCACATGAATTGGTTATCATGTCAACACGTTCACCAGCATGTTGTTTGGTAGCTGGTCTTTGGGATTCATTCATGCATTGGGCTATTTGGGATACTGGTACACACTGCCCCACAAGGGTGTTCCTCTTCAACGTCACCGGCTCCATATTGACGTTCATAATCCTCACCGGTACTGTTTCTCCAACCTTGACCAGCGCTTTCCCTACCAGTATACCACTGTGGACTTTTTTGTCACAAATAGGTTCCATCATTCGTACACATCCCGCCCGAAGATCTCCATCCAGACCTGCCTTGACAATTCGTTCACTTCTAGCAGGCACCGTCACGTCTTCCGTTAACAGGACTCGTACTACAGGATCGTCCATTGGATGTAGAGGAAGTTCTTTGTTGCCGATTCTTAGAACTCCTTCCTTCAAATCCAGCGAAAACCCGAATTTTCTCAAAAGGTCCATTCCCAGGATGAATTCGTCAGTGATGTCAGCCACTAATACTTCATGTACAAGCTTCTTGCTTCCAATACCGATGGTCATCTTCGCTATACCATGCGTCGTTATCACATCACCTGTCGCAGTCCGAAGCTGGGTATTCGTGGATGACAGCTTCACGGATTCTTGCAAAATGTCTGGGCGTATGATGGATTTTGTTGCCCCAGTATCAATGAGTAGCGGAACAGTTTGGTCGGCAATGTTTCCATCAACAAACAGACTGGCATTTCGGTTCTTTGACGCTACGGCGTGGATGGTGATCTTCGGGGCATTTCCTCTCGAGGTCAATGTTCGCCCCTTCTGGTCAACATCTTTTAGTTTTCCATGTACATTCTTCTTTCGGCGCCTTTTCTTCCGAATAATCTTCAGTACCAACTCTTCTAACCGGTCTTGGGAGCCTTCAGGTTCATCGGCCATCATGCGGACACGCCCGTGTCCTTGTGACGCTTGTTTCGCCGCTTCAAATTCTAAAGCGTGGGCGAGTGCATCGTCTATTGTTCTTGGCCGCGCTAACCTCAATGACTGTTGCGTTTCTCGATCCCTTAAACCATCTACGAACGTTTGTACTGCTATCTGTTCTAAGAAGGACTCAGGAGCCGTAGGGTAGGCTAGTCGAACCAATCTTGCAATATCAGCTTCGTATTCTTGAAGATTCTCACCACTCTTCTGGATCCGATTCTTCACTTGCGTGTGATACACTTGTTGCAGATGTGCGTCCCCATATCTCATTTCCAATCGGGAGACTAAC
The DNA here is from genome assembly GCA_963082815.1 of Melanotus villosus. NCBI lineage: Eukaryota > Metazoa > Arthropoda > Insecta > Coleoptera > Elateridae > Melanotus > Melanotus villosus. Next base: position 43,308,049 of record OY720425.1, read on the forward strand.
AATCGGTAATCATTCTGTTTGCTTGTTGGAATCGCTTGAAGAACGTTCGAGGCGTCCCCGCGCAAAGCAACGATTAATAACACAGCCTTTTCTTGGTCAGTCCAACCATTAGCACTGGCAGCCGCTTCGAATTGTTTGTGATAGGTGGACCATGGTGTCTTTCCATCAAACGTTGCTAGTTCCATTTGAGCCATTCTATCTTCCACCATTTTTACAATTTTATTCTGTAACGTTCTGGAATTTTCTAACATTTCCTGTTTAAGCTTACTACAATTTTCCAGAACCTTTTCTAATAATTCTTGTTTCCACGTTCCCCAATTTTCCAGTATTTTGTCTTCTAGGGTTCTAGAATTTTCTACAACTTTTTCCAGTAATTCTTGTTTCAAAGTTCCAGAAATTTCGTCGATTTTGTTTAGTAGTACTTTAAAATCAATTCCGGTGCCTGGCATCTCAAAACTAAAAGTTTCTGGATCTTGGCCCTCTTGTAATAATGCTTCTTTTAGTCGTGCTTGTAATTCATTTTTTGTACCTGCCGTATCCAATTCCCTTTCTTCCAATTCTCTTCTCAAGTCGGCCACTTTCAACTCGTGAAGTAATTTTGTTGCCATTTTACTTGTTTTAAAGCACTTAATTTTTAAGCAGTTCAACTGTCTTTTTATTTATTTTTTTATTTTTAATTCAACACCGAAGCCGACACCTGACGCCAATGTAACGTTTTTACGACGTTTATTTAACATAAACTCGGTTCGTGGTGTAAATTAATTTATTAAACAAACTTAAAGTACGAAATAATTATAAAGAACAACAATTAAAACTAACGTAAAACTAAACCGAACACTTAATATTAAAATTGAACACTAAAGTAATTTATGTAACAGTTATTATTTATTTAAACGTAGGTATTTATTTATACGTAGGCCGCGATTATCTGTTCAAGACTGCCGGGTTTTTGTTCGTCCCGCTCTTATATCTGCGGCGGCCTTTGACTCCCGAGTTTTGTGGATTTTGCTAGAAGACTCATCGAATTTACTCGTCGGCTCGAGAACAGCTGACGCGGCGATGATGTCATTGTATAATTTGTTACACTATTTATTATTCGTTAGGCTGTTGTTTTTTTTTAGGTTGTGGGGATTTATGAATTCTTCATTGCCATTTACAGTACATTCTATTGCTTGTTTATCTTTAGCTCCGTTAGTTAGATACTGAAAGGCTGTGAAGATTTATTTCTTTTGACAACCTGATATTATTAGTAATTGTGTATGTCTTCTTACTTTTCCGCTTCAATTTCCAATATTCTATTTTTCTTCTTCTACATGTCTCTTTCATCTTTGTTTTCTTCTGAGTTAAATTTTTCTGGTTTCTGTCAGATTTGTTTTGTAAGTATAACGAGGTTTGGCAAAAAAATAATTGAGATTGAGATTGATTTTCTTTTAACCATGAATTTTATTTTTTTACAAATCACGTTTATCCCCTTCAAAGTAGTTAGCTTGGGCAGCTATACACCGATGGAGGGTTTTCTTCCATTGTTGGTAGCAGCCCTGGAAGGCTTCTGCTGGAGTGCATTTCAACCCGTCGCGTCGGTTACGTTCTTCTAGATATCACCCAAAGTACCAAAATGGCGCCCTTTCAAATGGTTATTTAGCAGGTGGAATAAAAGGAAGTCACAGGGACTGAGATCCGGCGAACAGGAGAGCTGGGGAAGCACAGAAATGCTTTTGCCTGTCAAAAATTCGTTGATGGAAACTAATACCGTATGACACGGGGCGTTATCGTGTTGCAGCATCCGCTTTTCGCATGCCCAAATTCTGTGTTAAAATCTGATGGATGGTAAACCGGTTCAAATTTAACTCACTACTGATTATTCTCAACGTCAATCGACGGTCTGATATCACAACAGTCCTCACTCTTTCCAGATTGTTGTTCGTTTTTGAGGTTGAAGGCCTTCCCGCACGAAGTTCGCCTTCCACTTCGTCTCGGCCCTCTAAAAAGGCCTTTGTAATTTGAACACTTGTGTCCTAAAGCCTTTTTCATAAGTCACAGTAGCGGATTTGCCAAGCTTTACACAAACTTTTACCGGTCCATTTTCGTAACGTACCTCACAAACACAACTTCACTTCATACACTCTTAACAACCGCGTAGCAACTGTAACAACTTTAAACTTGTACTGCGTCTATGGCAGGGGTTATTCTAACTTCCACGTGCAGTGGGAGGCATCTGCGTTGTCGGCTTCTGTCGATTTTCTGTCTTACCTCGTATTTCAATTTTGGCTTTGTTTTTGTTTACCAATTCTTCCTTATATTCTTTATTAAACCAACTTTAACCATTATTCTTGACTTTTTTGTTCTGTTAATGATTTCTACTTCATTTCCTAATGATTTTTAAATGATTTTGGTATTTTTCTTATAGCTTTTTGTACCTTCAGTATGTTGACCTCCAAGTTCAATATAATCAAAATCTGCTGATGCATGATTGTGGATCCTAACGTTTGGGGAAATCCATGTATGTAATTAATTGTGTGAATATCTTTCCAATCTTAATTCTTATCCTGTGTTCAACCAATCCTTCTGTTGCTATAGTATCTTGCAACTAAAGGCTAGTCTTTTCATTCTCTCATAAATTTAACTTTGAAATATTTTTAGTAGCAACCTTTGTTAATACAATTATTTTCATGGTAAATATCTGAAAACTAAATTTGTTTGGAAACGAAGAGATCGGTCCAAAAGTTATAAATAATTTGTGAAGTGATAATAAACTTTGGGTGATTTTTAATAACTATAATATCTTGTGTAATACTTCTATTAAAATTGTCTCTGTATTGCGTCGCTCTTTCAAGATTTAAAGTAAGATATGCGTATGAAACCAAGGTTGACGTTGAAAACTCGGTCGACTAGTTAATTCGAAAGGAAGGAGAAATGCTATAAATACGGGATTGCCTTTTACCCCTTCATAGCTTATGCTTTATCGAAACTTTTGAACAAGATATAATAGTATTTTGTATCTGAAAAGCACGGTTTTGCCTCCGAACAAAACCCTTGCGTAACTGATTATCGCTAGAGAAGCTGAAGGGTGAAATGTGTACGCTGTACTCGGAATTGCTGAAACTGCAATCATTAGTAGCTATTCACAGAGGAGAAACGCGTTACAAAAAGAGCAGTTATAGCATTTAATGCTCAATAAAACCCACTACACAAGTGGCTAATTACGATCTTAATTAGAGGTATCAATTATTGCGCTAAATTCAACGGAAACTTTTATGATGTGTGAAGTGTACTAAATTTATTTTATCTCTTAAAACGAAACGGTAAAACATTTAATTAGTCTGATATTATACACAAACGGATTAAAGTGGTTTATTTATTTCGCTTACAAGGAAAAACTAAAGCAACAGCAAAGTTTATAGAAGTAACGCTTGTTAACAATTAGAAATGTTTGAATATTTCTGATGATATGCAAAATGAGCAGTTCTAACCTTTTGTAATAAAAATACGAACCGTATTTACTTATAAATAAATAATTTGTTTACCTCATTTAAAATTCCGCCATGTAAACCAAAAATTTTCATTTAGCCACAAGGGTGCTAATCATGGCAAGGTTATATAAACTTCCGAAATTATAAATTCCATTAAAACGTTGCAATTTATTAAAAAGCCAGTTTCATATATTAAAAGGAACGCGTACGCCTATTTTACGCCGGAGGGTTATAAAAAGTATCATAAATTTTCTGAAATGACACAAAATATTTACTGTGCAAATTTTAATGAAAATCACAGAAACGATTCGAAAAAGCCTAAACAATCGACGAGGTTAAGTGATTTGGAAAGATCGCAATTGAAATGATTGCTAAAAGCTCTTTATTTTAATTTACAAAAAAAATGTTTAGTTTTGCAAAAACCAGGATTTCTTCAGTTGTTTGTTTTTTAAGAATCTTCTGAGGACTATTTTTCAGGTTTACATCGTTTTAATTTTAGGATTGCGTATAAAAAGGGTTTGTTTATGGACCTTAATCTTAAACTGGGATGTGCAAACTTCCAGAAAGAATTTATATATTATTCTCCAACGGTTCTGTGAAAACGAGTGAGTTTCAATAGGATTGCTGATAAAAATTTTCATAAAACAGAACCCCTTCTGTTATTCTTAACAGACTAACTATATTGGGTCTTCAAAACGCTGGGTTTTCATTCGCTTTACATTATTTAATGCTTAAATGGAGAGAAAAAGCTCTCTGGTTTATGAATTCTGAAATCCCTTTGGCGTGCATTGGATTTGACACTGATAAAAGGCGTTTTCTGATAAAAGCTTTTATATTTCCTGTTTGCGGTATCGTAACGGAATATCAATTTGAATATTGAGTAGAGCGGCGCTTCGCCTCCTTATCCGTTGAAGAAGAGTTGTCATTTTCGTTTTAGAAAAACGACAAGGAACTTTGTTTTTAAATTAAATACTTAAGGCATATATTTTCGGACGGAAGCATGAAATTAGAAGTACTATAGAATATCGAAACGTTCGTCTGAGACGTTAAAATACTTCACAAAAGTCTTTGGTGGGGAGGCACAATAATAAGTGAGAAAACTTTGAAACCTACAAACACTTTTGAAGGTATAAAGTCAGATTTAATTTTGAAAACTCGTTAATTCTAAATCCGTAAATCGCATAAACAAACAAGGGTCTAATTAAACTTCCAAATTAGTTTGTATATCTGTTTTCACTTGATACTTTTAATTAGGAGTTGCTATAATTATCGTTTAATTACGTGAATTGTAAAGCTTTGTAGTGCTCCACTATAATTTGGAAAATTCTCTACTCGAATTGTATACAGCCGACTTGAACGAGATTATCACAGAATTAATTTAATTCATGTTTTGTCGTTCTTAGTATCTGCCAAAGCGCTTACTAATTCCTTATCTACAACCAAGCGCTGCTGTTACGTAATGAAACTGCTTTGTATTGAATTCTACATTCGAACGTTTTCAAGTTCCTTGTTTAAAAATCACATTGAAAAGATCAATCTTTCCTAATATTAGTATCCTCACAAATTAATTATTTCATTGAACGTTAGGCAAATGGAACAATTTACAACTCTGGCCAAAAATCCTGTCAAATTAAACCCGAAATTTGGAATTTTCGTGTAGTAAATTTGTAAATAAAGTTAATTTAAAATTATCTTCGTATAACCCAAAAAACTAATAAAGTAGGCGTTAGAAGTTAAGTCTTTTCACGTAAATATAATTAAACGTAGAATAGGAGCAATGAATTTAATAAATCACATAAAGCTTCCACCATTGGAAAACCCATAAAAAGTGAGACGACGAACTCTACATAATTCAGCTTAATTTTATACTAAGCGAAATTGCATTTGAATAAGTGATAGCTCGTCATTTCCCTGGGTGTTAGGGTTGTAACAGTAACAGCTCGTCGACCGTTTGGAACCAAGAACGGGTTGTTAAATGATTTACAGAATTTATAAGGATAGGAAGCTGAAAACGAAAGTAATTTTTATTTGGCCGTTGTAATGCTCGGATTCTGATAAGTTTTTTTAAAGCGCAGATGTCAGAAACAAGCACCTCGTGTATGTGAAAATTTCACTTATTTTTAATGGATGAGTTGAAAGCGCTACGCCTTAGAATTATACGTCTGTGGATTTTATCAGTTACAGTTACATTTAAATTATAATTCCACATTAATAAACCGTGCGAAACCTGAGCAATAAGGACAGCAGACACACGCAATTAGATAGATTAATGGGATGTTGTAGCACGTGTATTTGATATTACTGAGTAAGATAACGTAATTGCGTAATGAGCTAAATTTGTACTTAAAAATATTGCTTCATCTTGCATAATGCTGACATCTAAAGCTCTAAAGATTTCACGTTTGAGTTTCTTGTTTTACCTTAATAGATTATTTTGATGCAAATAAGAAAAGAAATTGATGTATTATTTATATCGCTTGCATTGTGATTGGGAGGTGTATTTAACAGATTTCTTAAAGCACCACTCCTAAGGTTATTTAAAAATTTTCCGATTTATACGGCTTATGAAATATGAATAAATCCCAAATAGTGTAACTAAAAGGGGATTTTACTTTTTCTAATGCTTCGAGTACTTTTCAGAGATTAAGGATCGGTATTGCAGTACAAGGTGGTACAAGTTTATGGTTTATCCTTGGTTAAATTAAGCCCCGCTGCACTTAAGTTCTGATTTAAGCCAGCTCAAAGTAATCTTTAGCTTAAACTTTTATTGAAGTCCAGGCCCCACGAAAACAACAAGGTTTTTAGTGCCCTTAGTTCTTCGTGGAGTTTGGAATTCTAAGAATCCCTACTTTAATCCCCAACATTATTCAATATAGTAATTGTGGAGACCTGTCAATGTCCGCGCCACTGGCCGCGAAGTGTAGTTATTCTGTATTGTGCGTTATGTTATTATACAATATGCATTAGCCCTAAGATTACATCTTAACAAACAGTTATTGATTAGACATTATTCTTTAGTAAGGAGAGCTGAATAGTTCGGGCAGTAAAGTGTAAATAAGTACAGTGTATGTGGAATAAATGCTTTGTGATTATAGCAATTATTTTAGTAACATACGGTTTCCACACTATTGAATGAAATAATTAAAGAAATAGGCTTAGGTTACGAATGACAGGCAGGTCGTTGGAAATTTTATGTTACGCGGACGATGCTACACTAATCGCAGAGACTGAAGACGATCTGAAGAGACCCCTTTTTAAGTTAAAAAGAACTGCCGAAAAATATAATTATATCTGCAGAAAAAAACAAATCTATGGTAATCTCGAAAGTCCTTATTAGATGTAGACTGATACCAGGGAGCCAATAGAACAAGTCATAGAAATGAAAGCGTCGAGAATCTCTGTAAGCTTGAGAAGCAGTGTGGATAAACAAATACATGTCAAAGGAAAGCAAAATAAAGATATAAAACATGTGTGAGACCAATTATTACGTGTGTTGCTGAAATCCAAACTGAAATCTCTAAAACTAATAAAAGACCACATTAAGAACAAAATGAGTAACTCCACGACACCACGACAGACGTAGCGACATAAGGGCAAAACTACGAATAGAAGATATAGTTAGATGGACAAGATTCAGAAGAAGACAGTAGAGAAACAGAATGGACTCAGATAGAATTGATAAGTGGGCTAAAGGTCATAAACCACAAAGAAGAAGACCCCAGCTGACCTTGAAAAGATGGATGGAGAGCTATACTTCATTTAAGTTAAAGATAAAGTGGATGTAAACAATGATCGGCGCGTGATCAATGCATGATCAGCACCTGCACTGCATTTTGGCTAATACGATTGGCCGAACCCACTGCACCCGTGAATTACACGTCGTTGATATTAGTCCATGTCCGGCTTAAAATTATTTCATTTTCATTTTATTTTTCATTTATTGTACCTAACTTTATCATCGAATAAAATACTCTTTATAAAATGTTATTCATTACCAAATGTCTAATTATTAACACCATTTCAAATTTGTTTTTATTTGGTTTTTTAAATATTTTTTTGCTATACTAGTTTGTATGCAAATCTTTACGAATTTCCTTAACACTGCCCTGCTTCTTTCAAGCACGTGAACAGCGCATGTATTTGTTTATATCCACTCTATCTTTAACTTGAATACAGTTTAGATGCCAGAATCACGTGATGTAGAAAGCAGAGAAACAGGAGAAAATCCTAAAAGGAAAAGAAGAAGTTAATAATTATCTTACCATTATACATTGTGTTATCAAAATTAAGCACCAATGTTTAGAAATTCAAGATTTTTAGTGTCCTTAGTTCTTCATGGAGTTTGGAATTCTAAGGATTCTTAGTTTGATGCATGTTTAAGTAGAAACTTAACTTAAATCGCTTTAAACTAACCGCTTTGATTTAAACCAATTAAAACTAAGTTTCTAATGAATACTGTACTGAAATACCCAGGCCCATAACTTTCTATTTCTCAACTTGCTTTTAACTTTTGGACCCACAATGAAAGTGTAAAGTGCAATATGTAAGGAATAAAACGACAACTTGTTTCTAGTTTCGTCATCTTAAACTCAATCTCACCTTCCAGTGAACGGAGCTATGGCATGCAACTCTACTAGAGATTTTAACTTTAATTACAATAAAAACAAAATAAATAAGCAGGCAATAAGTAGAAGGTCTTATTGGAGCCGTTGGCAATAGACAAACTCCCATAAGGTGAAAGTCTTCATTGACTGGAAGGTATTCTATGGCTAATTATAACAAGAAGAATGGAAGTAGCCAAGTCAAGTCCGTTAGTCTACACATAAAACGAACAAACTTGGCCGACCGTATCCATTAGACTATGAATTCTGATCTAGCATTGCGGATAGTGTTGAGAATAAAATAAAATGATATGTGTATAAACTGGCATAACATGGTCAAAAGAACAGGGAAAAACTTAAATGTTATCTTTTTCCTCTCTTCTGAAAATCTGGCCCAATAGTATAGTTTCAAACCTGAGTATGAGTGTGTATGCTGGGCAGAAGACTAACCTACTACTTGTATTTAGGTGTGCTCCGTAACATCTTAAGCCTTCCGCCTTTAGGGTTCTCTCGCACTTTCTTATATTAGACAAAAATTCAATGAATGTTTTTAATAGGCGGCAGACTAGGTGATTATTCCAGTGACAGTTCGCTTTTGACTGTACTGAAAAAAAAAATAAGAAGGCTGATTATAAATATGTAATACAATATACACAGTTCAGCTGAATGTTAAATAAACTTAATAGATAGGTAACCCGCAGGACTACATGATACTGGATATGTCAGAATAAAAGCAAATACTACAAATAGTGGAGCTTTAATAAAAACACGCAAAACGTTAAAAAACATTAATTAAAAAAGAGAGAGATAGGTATATAATGGGAACCAGAAGGGTAAGTGAGGAAAATAGGGAAAGAAAGAATTCTCCTAATTTTGCTTTATAAATGTTTTACAAAATACAGATGTTTATTCAGCTCTAGGATGAATTAGTATATAACATAAAATTAAGAAAGTTGCAAGGTCACAGAAACCTTCAGATAAAACTAGTAATGAATAGGAAAGAATATTTCATTGCTTCAGGGTGACAAGAAATCTTTCAAAAATTATCATACATCCCGACTAAAAATAAACTCCACTGACTCACTAAGATACCGCAAATAACGTAATCATATTATTATTTCTTTGGTTCTGAGAAAACTATGTAGTTAAGATAAGTGCGCGTCAGTAGTTTAGTAGCATCTAAGCAGAAACTTGAGGAGGCTTAAGCTATGGTTTCAGCTATATATCCGTCATAATTTAAGTCGGATTAAGCTAAGCTGTGCTTAATTTATACGGAAATATCAACCTCCAGCAGGGATAAAAAATATGTTTAACTAAAAAATTAACAAAAACAAGGATCTCTTCTTATCCTTATTCCTCTTCTTCTTTGTGAATGATTTAATCAATCGTCTTTTATTAACTCTTTGTACGAATTCTTTGAGAGTTTTTGAAAGATGTGCTGGGCATCGAAAGGGACAAAAACATGTACCCAGTGTTATGAGGTTACTGACTGCTGAAGCGTCTGGTATCACAACCGGCATGGCTGGCTTAACGTGCTCTTACAGGCATAGAATTTGAACAACAAAATTAGAAATAGATTTACAATAGAATATTTTCAATTAGATCAACAAAATACACATAAGGACTATATTTCAATACAGATTTAAGCAAGTATGTGTACTTGGGTCAGGTTGGCTTAGATTGGAGATCTTAGTGCATACTTAGGCAGAAGCTTAAGTTGGTTAAACTAGAACTTAAGGGAGATATTTTAGGGACTCTACTACTCCGTGTGGGGTTGTTAGTCTCTCATCGGGCACTTCCCCAGGTGGTGGATAGGGGATATGGAGGGTACCGGGTAAATAAAATACCTGGGGCAGACCAAAACTAACTTGAAAGTAGGCAGCTGAGTTCTCAAAATTCATTGAGGGTGGAGATCAAAGAGACCGGAACAACCACAAGGAAAGAATCGAAGGCGGAGCTGGAAACCATCAGTACTATAGAGATACAGCGGTGTGGAAGGCCACGTAAAACCATCATATTATTATTCTCAGGATAATCAACATGGCTGGAAAACATATTCAAATGGCCGTCAGTTATCGGCAGACCCTTGCAATGAGTACGGAGGAGAAAATTTCTACTTGGGAAGAATACATAGAAGAATTATCTTATAGAATACCCGAACACAACACCAGACAAGCAAATACTGGTCCAGATACTAGCAGGAACGAAGTAAAGCATACTAATGGAAATGCAAAATCCAATAAAACCACCGGTGTTTGATGAACACAGCATAGAGATTTTACCACCATACTGGCGTTATCCTCTATGACTGGCTAAAATCTACTTTTATTGTAATGCCCAAAATAAACTACACCAAAAAGTGTAAAGAACCGTCGCATCAAAATTGCAAATGGCTATGTTGATCGCCAACCAAAAGGCACGAGAAGAAGACGAAGCAGCTCTATTACGCCGGCGCTTAAGCAGTAATTTAAGCTGGCTTAAGTCTTAGTAGAGGATTGACTTAAGTGTTAGTTTAAGCCAGCTTAAACCAAAGGATTAGCTTAAAGGTATATTTAAATATTGAGGCTTAAATTACAACAAGATATTTAATTTTATTAAAGTCCAAAAGGTTTCGGTCTCAATGTTACATGCTGCCCTTAGCCTAATTAGAGAAAGTTGAAATGCTGTTAATTCAAAAGCTGAAGAAACATGTGGCGGAAATGAGAACATGGATTAAGCGAACGAGAAATCTATGTACAAAGTGAAAAAGATGCGAAAAGAATCAGAAAACATTAACGATTTCATTAAGGGTGAAAAGCTAAAATTATACAACCATCAGTGAAATGAAAGAGTCGTGAGTAACAATAGGTAATTAGTTTGCTGTGTTTAAATTTTCAGATGGCTTACAGTAAGGAAAATCTATTTACTTTACTTAATAATGAAATACAATGTCTAACTTTAATAATAAACTTAACTTGCACTTACTGCTTTCACAAAATTGTAGAAGTAAAATAATCTAGTTTGAAATTAAGTTAAGAATAAATGTTTAAATGCTTGAATAAAATCTTATTTTTCGAACAAGAATTCAAAATTGTCAGTTACTTTTTTTTAATTTGCTTTGAATATTACTTCGGTATTTGTTTTTGGAAAGGTGATAATGATAATTTAGCAGTTTGGTTAACTTTTTGTGTGTGCAACCAGGCATTAATACAAAATTATAACCTTGAATAGCAAACCTATTTTGCATGTTATTAAAGTAATGCAAATTGGAGTATAAAAAACGTTTTAGTCGGGCCGTTAGACGTCAAGTTCAATCATAATATATCCATCTAAAAACCGGACAAAAAAGCGACCCGAGGTTGTTAGTTAAAAACAGCTTCCGTTTAATTACGCAGCTTTATTGGGTGTTGAGTATTTTATCCAGATTGTTGGCCAGATTTCGATATTATTTAATCGAATTTGAACAATCGAAATTGCGAGGGCGGACACTGTCACATTAATCTCACTCCAAGGCCAAACGCGTTATTGGATTTAGGAACCGGAACACGAATCCCGAATAAATCTCTCTTAGGTTACCTATCCATAGGAAAGAATCCCCTTTTTCTAAATATCCTAACAAAAGTTGCTTTTCTTATTTATTTTTCCTATTATTTGATCACACTAAACGTATTGTATTTGGGTTTGACACAAATTAAATACTAATGTCAGAAGGACGCTTCGGCAATTATTGTTAATGCTTCAATAACGCTCGCTGTGAGGACCTTACGACTGTCTGGCAATTTTATTGGAAATAAGTAGATTGAAGGAAGACCTTCGGGCACAAATATTGTTCGGTTATTATTTCACTTTGAAACTAAAAACAACATACTGAGAGATCTTTATTGTACGATACTTCAAGGTAAATTGTTAGTAACGAAAATGGGAATACCCCCGATATTGATTTTTGAAATAACACATCCACAAACCTTGAAGAAAACGTTCTAATTGTGCGTTGATAAACTTCTGAATAAATTTCATAAAATTTGAGTATTAATTTTTGGGAAAAATTCTTGAACAGGTCAACAAGTGTTTGGAAACACATTTTCTTTTATACGATTGACTTGTTTCTACACCATTTGTTTTTCGAATAATGATCTGAGCAATTCTTTTTTGCACATTTTATGAGACTGACTTTACTCCCCATTTCAACGATAAAGATTTTTACATAGGTTAAATAATACCGTCTTTAAATAACAAAATTAAGAATTATAATATTTTAGATAAAATCAGAATGATGGCAAGTCAAATCAAAATATAATTCTTTGGAAATAACATTAAACTAAATGCTTAAAACTTTTCTAGTTGAAAAGTGTTTCCTGTGAAGTATTGATAACGCATTCGACAAAATGTGAGTCTGTTATTCGCTTATTAGTTGAAGTAACATCAGTTTCCATGGATTTTGAAGACGTTTTGAAGAAGTTTTTCTAAGTTCGGCTCGGCTCGGATAAAATTCGAAACATGCTTATGCTCGGCTAGGCTCGATGAAAATTTCAAATCTTGTCGGGTCAGCTCGGTTACGGAGCTTCGAATTTTTACCGAGCTTTTCCTGAAATTCGGCCTTTTATGGGTTTCGAGCCTTTACCGAGCTTTACGTTTATATTAAACTTCGAATCTTTACCGAGCTTTGCGCCTTTACTGAGGAGCATGAAGAGAGATAGAACAGGAGTATGCACTCGACAAATTTCTTAAATATAATTGATTGTTGAGCATTTGCCCAACTTCAATCCTTCATCGGGTTTCGAGCTTCGAGCCTGCAACGAGCTCCGAGCTTTACAAGCATTTTAGGAATAAGCTCGACTGGGCTCGGTTCAACAATCTTAGGTTCGATCTCGCTCAAAGCTCAAGCCGAACTGAGTTCAAGCTGAACCGAGCTCGAGCTTTGAGGTCTCGTTCCCACCTTTACCATGAACCCTTAAATACTTGCTAAATTCTGCAATTAAATAATATTCCTTGATGAGTTTCTCAAAACATCGTAACCAAAATTAAAGAACACTATCATGTCATCAAGAACAATATGGTAATAAAATCACAATTTTGTGAATTTGGTTCCAAATAAAAATTATTTACTTCAGATAACTTTGATCATTATAGGTAATTTGTTATGAACATTTAAGTAACGACTATACGAGGTCTGTTCAAAAAGCAAGCGAATTTTTTAAATTACTCGGGACGCCCTAGAGGCTGCATTCACTATAATCTAACGAATAACTTCCATTTTTCCGATTTTTGATTCATTGCTTAGTCATTGTGTTATTTTCTTTTGAGTTAGAGGTAGTCTGTGTTGTTTGCCAATTTTCGTGATGAATGATTTACGGGACCAATGTTGCAATATGAAATTTTGCGTAAAGCTTGGGAAAACGCGTACGGAAACCAACCAAATGTTGAAACAAGTCTTTAAGTCGTACTCCGTGGTATGGGCGATTTAAAATCGGTCGTAAATAGATTGATGATAATCCTTTCTCCAGAAGGCCATCAATGTCAACAGACGAATCTCATGAAAAAATTAATTAAATTAGCAGAGGAACATGGCATTTCAACTGGGTCAAACCATGAAAATTTAATAGAAAAATTAATTATGGATGCACCGAGCCACCGCGTTCCTCGCTTGATGACTCAAAAGTAAAAATATCGTCGAGTTGAAGTGTGGCAAGAACTGCTGGAACAAGCCAACAATAACGAAACTTTTTTAAAAAGGATCGCTACATATAACGAAAAGTGGACTACGTTGGAACCTCGGTTGGAAAAAAAGACAGTATCATAGTCGTGCGGCAACCGTGTGCGAAAATAGCTCGACAGGTTGGCTCAAATTTCAAGGTGGTGATGACAGATTTTTTTGATTTTCAGGTAGTGCAATGCGAGTTTTAACCTCAAGGTCAAAAACAGTTGATCGTCATTATTACGCTGAAGTCTTGAAACGTTTAAGAGAAAGGGTGCGAAAGAAGAGGACCGAATTTTTCGTGAAAACTCATGGCTGCTCCAGCATGACAATGCCCCTGCTCATTCCGGCTCGTCATTTCAGGAATTTTTGCGAATTCTTCCTCAACCTGCCTACTCCCCCAAATTGAAATCAGTGTTGAAAGAGAGACTTTTGATACATTAGGGGAAAGTAAAACAAATTTGGGACAAGCTCTGAAAGACATCCCAAAAACGACTTATGAGGACGGCTGCAAGAATTCAAGAAGTGGAAACACTGCTGGGTGAAATGTATCAGGCGAGGTAGGAGAATACTTTCTAAGATGACAAGGACCTAACGTCCATAGGTAAGACCAAAATAATTATAAAAATAAAGTTCGGTTACTTTTTGAACAGACCTCATATTAGTCAGTGATTATTTATGTACCTAATACATTTTCTACCGCCAAATAAATTATATTTAAGAAAGTAAATATTATCACGTTGCCTTTTCTTAATTAGTTTGTTATTTTTAGTTAATATGTCAATATATTTATATTCTTTAATTTATTAAAATTTTACTAATTCATATTAATTATCTTAAAAATTGCTTTACATATTTTAATATAGTTATATATTTAACTAGAATATAGTAGGAACATTTTATAAGCGTATTTCAACCAACACTTCGGCGTTGTAGGATGAAGCTGTTCTGTATATTTATATTCAATATACTATCTTGGACAGATGCTTTTAAAATATTTTAATTATTAATCATTGAATTATTGTAAATACTATAAATAAATTAAGCTCCGCAAATGTTACTTTAGGTAAGTAGCAGTTATTATTTATTTAACAAAAAAAAATTATGTAAAGTCTTATATTGTAGTCTGAAGAAGGCCTTATTGCTTTAAGAGACCGAAACATAGCATTTCCTTAGTTATTTATGTTATATGTATATGAATCGTTAGTTACCAAGGTGACATAGTGGTAAAGCATCATGCTAGCGTTATGCTAATTAAGGTTCGAATTTCCAAATGGGAAGGTTTTCTTCGGTCTGAAGAACAGTATCGAGTCCTGGTGACCATTCGTCGTTGGGCACCAAATTAACGATGCTCTCCTCCGAATACAAGCCTACGAGGTAGAGTAACAAGGTTATATCATACTATGTACATGGCACAGTATGTACGTTGTACATATGTACATATTAAACGGCGCACCAAACACGTAACCCACAGAGATGAATCGGGTTGTGCATTGCACCCGTAAAAACCACATACCCCAACGCACCAGCCTCGACACCGACAGGTAAAAAGAGCTTACGGATACAAATTTTTTAGGTTTTCCTTTAGATTTAGCAAAATTACCTCGAATGTGACCATTCTGATTTCTTACTATACTACCTAACTACATATTCCACAAAAAAATGGGCTACCAGATAGCGATAAAGAAGAAACAAGCAGATAAATGTAACGTTAATGAAGACTCCTTACCTTATGGGTTATTTGATATAGGTAAAGTAATTTTCTTATCTGGAATAAAAAGATATATTTTTGCCAATTTTTGCTTTGCTTTGCTTTCTTTCTTTACAAAATCAGGAAAATATGATTCTGGAGTTTATAATTAGGATAGCTTCCTTTTAATTTTCTTGAATTTAAGTAACTATTTTATAAATGCTTAGAATCCGAATTAAGGATATTATTTAGGATATTGATTTTCTAGAGTTGTTCAAAACTAAACTAAAACTTACTCGGTGACTATCAAATGCTTAACAAGCTTTATTATACTACAAATTTATAACCTGCTATAAAATCAATTTTACCACCTCGTATTTCGTACTTATTTTGCTAATTACTTGAAATCTCATACAAAATTTTATAAAACCTGTCACAGCCAATCCTCATTGTAGCTGCCTCTAACCTCCTATTATACTCAAACTTAAAACTAATTATTCACTCACCAAAAAACCACCATATTATGGGATTATAGGAAAGCTAAACAGAGCCTTTGCATAAGTTCTTTATTTTAATTAAATATCATTTCATACTTTAGTATTTACCCAACTGTCTCGCATGTGAACCGTCGTTGTCGTACTTCTCGTGCACCCGGTGCACACCGGATCCCCACCTGAACATCGGTCGTCTAGTATAATTCCCACAATATATTCGATTAAAAACCGATTGCACGAATAAAGTAAATAAACAAATCAGTTTTATGGTTATGGTTAACACAACTTAAAATGGTTTAATGTTCAGTTATATTTCAAAACTATAAATTACATACAAATTATGTCGCAATTTCCTCGATGTGTCATCAATAGTAGGTAAGTATTTGTAATCGAACATTCGAGTAAGAAGGAATAGTGGTTAAGGCCTGAAATTTGAATCCTGAATTTAGTTTGCGGTTTGTAAACCACGTTGTAGCCTTGGTGGATAAATTGATTCCTAACTTGTCTTGTTACTTCGATAGTTAATAACTACTTGGACGTATTTTGCACTTCCATACTCAACACGTGTTTTATAAGTCATTAACTTAGAATAAGCTCGTTAAGGAGCTTGTTGTTAAGTTCAAAAGTGATTTTAACTTATTTTACGGGAGTAACTACGGTAAACAATAAGATATAAGCACGCAGAGTAATAATTCATTCCGATGTTAATATCCTTTTGGTTATTAAGTTTTTTATACAACGACAAGGAATTTTATATTTCTGTAAGGGGTTGAACAGTTGACCTTGTAAATGAATTTACGCATAGTACGCGGGGGGTGGTTTTAAGGCGAGGCACGAATATTAACATATTTAGTTAATAATACCTAATTTGCGTACATCCCACGTGGATAATTATTCAGTTTATGGCATTTCACAGACGTACGTAGGAAGATGTTATTAAAACTTAATTACTATAACAAACTGCTTGTGGTTTAAAGACATCGTAAGGCCTCGGTAGCGGTAATTGAAAATTACCTATTCAAGCGATTCAATAAAGTGAAAGCTAATTTTGTGGTTGATGTATTATGGTACTTGTTCCCTCAGAGGCACTTCGGGAAAATAAGAAAGTCATTTTTCATTACTTAAGATCGACTTCTTTGAATCTTCGTAATACTGTTTTACACGTGAAATAATTAACAACGCCAGGGGC
Source organism: Melanotus villosus (assembly GCA_963082815.1). NCBI lineage: Eukaryota > Metazoa > Arthropoda > Insecta > Coleoptera > Elateridae > Melanotus > Melanotus villosus. Next base: position 43,325,167 of record OY720425.1, read on the forward strand.
ATCTCCAGGATATCCATGGGGAAGGGGGGAAACGAGCGCAGCTTCTGTGCATACAACCTAAAAATTCCATAATTACCGCGGGATTTTTTTTAAGTAAGCGTAAAGAGCCCATAATTACGAGGAATACTGGCCTGTATTCGGGAACTAACCCTGAATATATATACATATATTACCTTTGAGTTTCCTGTGGTATAATTAATTTACGCAACGGAAGCAAGTTTCCATATGTAAAAGGCTTTCCTGTACCTGTTGCTGGATGGTGTTTTTGTATAATTTTAACGAACGGAGCCACTTTATGGCATCCACAATCTGTAATGTGCTAAATGTCAAATTAACCCCGTCAAAGGCCATTAACTGTTTTTAAAATTTGGGTAAACCGAGTGCTTTCCCCTGTGATTTAAAATTTTTAGAAGACCTTCTGATTATACACCCCAAAAACCAAAAACATTAAATAATTTCTATGAATATCAATCTGTTTATTAACCACAAATTGTTCAAAGTTGTTTGTTATTGGTCTTCAAATTGTGAAGTACCTATCTTTTTCATTCAGTAAATTGGATTTATTATGTAACATTTGTTCAAACTTTAAGCAGGTGGTTGATTTTACCATTTGTTTATCTGAATATCTGCTTTGAAACCCAAGCGTAGGTAACTATTGCTTTTGTTTTTGACAATTTTATCTAGTGAAACTCAATGTGTAACAAATATGTCAAAAATTAATTAATTTTTTTTAGTAGGTACCAAGTTATATTGACTCAGACTGCGGTCTTGTTTGCTCGACAGAGTAAATCTCACCTCCCTTGTTATTAAATAACTACTTATTGATATTCGAACAAAATATTTTGTTAGGCCTAACTCAACCAGCAAATAAAAATCTATTTTGGATTGTTGTAAAGCCCAAATCAAATAAACATTAAGCAACTTTTTTAAAAGCTTAGCTTTGCATAGCATTCTATTGCTCAGAAGGACGAAAGCATAGGTACATCGAAAACTGGTGTCTTGACTGTTAATTCATTACTTTAACGAAACATGTTAAAGTATTACCGTTCAGTTGTAACTTTTAAACTCATTTGCTGATCAAATAACATCTACAACTAACGAATGGAAAAAGAAAACTTTTGTCCATTCAAGCTAAATCTTTTATCGTTTAAACTAAAACCTTGTCTTGCTATTAGCATAAACTGTGCTGCATAATTTAGACTGGATAGATTCAAATCTACTTAAAATATTTACTTGGACTAATTACTGTAAATCTGTGAAAATTAAAGTTTCCACTTTAGAAAATTAGATGAACAAGTTTCGTTTAATGATTAGTAAATTTCTTAAGCGTTTATTTTTGTAATAATTTTTATTCGAATCACAATCACTAATTATGCTACCAAATAGTTAATGACTTAGTAGAAGCTGAAAGGTTTATTTAAGCCAGTTCTCGGTAATTTCGCTTCCTGGCTGTTTTAAAACCATTCAAACTATGAGTCAGTGTTAAACATACATCTTCCCCAATGTGAGGCGAGGCATTTAGGGCATTGTCATCCCAATAGTTTTTAATTGAGCTTATTATTTTTGGTTAAATAAGTAATAAAGTCAGTCTTTACTAATTTATGGCTATTTTAGTTTAAAATCCCAACCATGGGTGAAACTTGAACATGCGCCCTTCCTACTGTGAGACCAAGCATTTAGCCCACTACCCTCCTAGGTGTTTCTAACTAAGCTTAGTGGTTTTGAATGCTTCAGAAATAAGGTTAGTTCTAACTAATTTCGATATCTGTCTCTTTTATAAGAAAAAAAAACTCCATCCATGGACGAGGTTTGAACTTGAACATACGTCCTGCCTACTGTGAGGCGAAGTATTTGACCCACTGTCCTCCTAAAAGGTTTTTAATTTAACTACCTATAATTGGCTTATTTTGGTGTTCCAGGCTATTTTAGAAATTAAAACTTCCAAAATAGACGAAACTGTCCAATGTGAGACGAGGCTCCGAAGCCACTCTCTTATCAAGTAGGTATTTTAAATCGAGCCTATTGTTAATTTAAATAATTGTGTAAAATCGACATAAAACATGTATTACTGATCAATGACTATTTTAAGTTATAGTTTCTGAACAATGCCTTTTATTTAATCTCCAACTACATCACCGGATTATTCTGGACCCTTATAATTTAAAGTTTAACTAAGACTTTCTTGGTTTCTTATTCATGTATCCAACTCCGTCTAGGGTTAGTTGCTGGGTGGATTGAGTTCGCAACAAGGGAAAATAATAACGCATGTACGCAAAAATGCAGCAAAGACGCAGAACCCGAAATTCAGTAGATAAATACAAAGCAAAGAGATGAGAAGAAAAAAGAATACACAAAATGAAAAACAAGGAACCCGAAAACACCAAAATCAAAGAACTCCACAACTTTAGAAATTTGAAAAAAGCAGGAAATGTTACAAAATCATCGATGAAATGCGGCGAGAATTTAAGCCTAGACTGACCATGTGTAAAGATATGGAAGGAAATATAATTAATGGGCAGAATAAGATTCTAGAAAGGTGGACAGAACACTTCAGTGACCAAGAGGTGGAAACAGCTAGGAGGACCCAACCGAAGAAGAAAGCTCTCCCCTAACAGATAAAGATCAACCTTATCCATCGCTAAAAAAGTCTAAAAAGCTATTAAACAGTTAAATAGCCTAATAAAGCCCTCAGACGTGATTATGTATCAGCTGAACTAATTAATTATGGCGGAGAAGAGTGACCAGACAAATACAGAAGTTGCTAGCTAGTATATGTATATGTATGGAACACAGTAAATATGCCAGATGAGTGAAATATCGGCATTATATGCCCCCTGCAACCCCCAGTTAAACTGCTCTAATTATAGATGCTTAACACTACTGAACAAAGCCTACAACATCGTATCGAATATTATATACAACAGAATACTGAAGTAGTCTGAACAAATGATAGGACAGTATTAGTGCGGATTCCGCGGTGGTAAGTTAACAGTGGATCGAATATTCGCACTAAGGCAAATTGTTGAGAAAATATCAGAATATTGTATAGATACACATCATAATAATATTGATTGCCTTTAAAGCAGCCTACGACAGCATTAGAAGAAGTAGGCTATACAAAACAATGGCAGAACTCGGCATTCCAGAAAAACTAATAAGGATAACAAAACTCACTATGAATCAAGTTCATTCAGAATTCAAAATTAGACCTCCAAGCAATTTAAAACATATAAAGGTGGCTCATTAGTCTGCCTATTATTTAACACCGTGCTAGAAAAAAATCATACGTGAATCACAAATACAAACCACTGGAACAAAGACAACACAGTTACTAGCTTACGCTGACGACATCGATATGATTAGTCGGACTGCAAGAGCAAATAATGGAGCCTTTGTAAATCTAGAAGCAGCGCCAGGAAAAGTGGGACTAGAGATCAGTGAACAAAAACCCAAGTGCATGAAGATAACTTGTACCAAAAAACGAAGACATAGGGCAGGCCAAAATATAACCATAGATAATTACAAGAAGTGGCCAGAGATTTCGTATATCTAGGATTTCAAATAAATAACGAAGAGGAAATCAAAAGAAGAATTGTTTTGGCGAACAAGTTTTCTATAGATTAAAGAAGCAACTAAAACCCCTCAATCTTAAAAGGAAGTCTAAAAATATAATACATAAAACCTTAATACAACCGGTGTTGACCTATAGTTTTGAGACAAGGAAACTCAGCAAGTCAGACGAAATTCTTTTAGGGAAAAGAAAAGTTCAGCGCAATATGTATGGACCAGTAGTGAGTGGAAGACCAGAGATGGCGACGAAGATATAGTAACGAACCGTATGATATTCACGATGATATTGATGTAAAAATGATAAAAAAAATCTGATGAATGAGATAGGCAGGCCATGTACTTCGAAAAGATGAGACGTATACGACTGAACGTATAATGCTAGCAAAACCAGAAGGGAAAAGGGGAACTAAAAGACCTAAGTTAAGATGAAGTGACACGTTAGAAAGGGACCTGCGTAACTTGGGAGTGCGAAATTGAAAAACTACAGTATAGACAGACACAGATGGAAGCAAGTAACCCGTGTTGCAGTGCCATTGATGATGAGGATGATATTCACGTATCCAGAGAAATGGTTAACTAAACTCTAAAGCACAATTCCCGACCTCATGATTCTTGGCTATTTTAGAAGTTATATGTTTCAACATCGACGAAGCTTGAACGTATGCTCCCTGAGCTGCGAAACGATGTGTTTAACATACTGTGCTACCGAAGGATTTAATTAAGCTTATTATTCATTTAATTAATGCATCCCTTAATATTATATAAAACAAGTTTCAACAATTTCTGAAGCTTATTGAATAAGCTTTTTATTTATTATAGTGACGTATACAGAATATACAGATAGATAAACGCAACACTCATGAAATATTAAAATAAGCTTTCTTTTGATTATTTATTTATTAGTATTATCTATATAATTTTATAGGAAAACTTGAACAACTATACTCGTAAACTTAACTAACTAAATTCAAGTTATGGGGCTGTTGTAAAAGCTAAAGGTGAAATTTGAACATCACACACTTAATTGATGCAGCGGGTGCATGAAAGTCATTTAAACCGTGAAACAAATTCAGCAATTTGCAAAAAAGGAAATCTAAAACCCCAAAATCAAATCTAAAAAAAAATAACATGGACATTTCCCGTGAGATATGCCGATAAATCAACCTGATTGAAAACCGATAAATTTAACATTAGTAACATATGTACTTATAGAAAATTCATATATGCTACTCACAGTTAAGCATTGATCGTATTGATGTTTTCTATATTAGAATGTAAAAACGTAACTCTTAGAACTCACTTTTACGCTAAGTAAATATTTGAAGATACTTAAAAGTTATGCAGGATTCTGACTCCTCTACTACCAGTTTCCAGGCTCTGAAAAATTCACAACACGAATAAGAAATTAGATTTGCCAATTTCAGCGCAGCTCACCTGCCTAGCAATAAATTCACATTTTAAGTTGGAACTCGGATACCTTTTATTAATAATAAATATTCAGATACATTATAAAAAACGTTAGGTACTTCGAATGCGGCACGCTTCAAACTTGTTGCTATAATAAAATACATTACATATTTCGTACATTTTCTCATGAAGAATTTTATAGCAAATCTAACGAGATCATCACATTGAAAAATTATTATTTGTAGGTTGTACTTCGAATGTTACAATGTTATCAGAATTAATAACGATTTCTTGCAAAAGTAATAACTATTTGCATATTTAACTGTTTAGCAATTTGTAAGCTTTAGAAAAAACAACTATTTTGAACTTGTATTTTAAAAATTTGGTGTGCCTAAAGTCATGAACAAAAATTAGAATATTAAAGTCAATGCATTGCTTAACACTTAATAATATTAGAAAATCTAACACCAAAATTATTCCAGCACATTGAAAGCATTGTAGAATCACCTTCATAACTCTCTTTTTGTTGCTTAGGTATGAATTTGTACTTTTTTAATTCCATTTCCAGACAGAAGCAGTGACGTAAATGAGGAGATATAATTATTGTTTTATAAATTAATATATTTGCCAGAATCATAATAATAATAATAATAATAGGGGACGCTTGGAAAGGGTTAACATATGAACTTAGAGAGATTAAACATGGAAAATGATGAACAATTAGGAGACTAACGATCAAAATCTATACCCGTGATATGCTTTGAAGCTTTTGTCTAGTTAAGTTGAGTTCAAATTACTGCCATTAAATTCGGGTTTCGGAGTCAGCGTTCTGAAATGGGAAAATTGAATACAGATGATAATTTGAAATGTTAGCTTAGCAATACGGGCAGAAATGCAAACTATCGTAGTGTTAGTGTTGACAAGCACAAAGCCCAAATCGATTTCAAATGCGGTAATTCGGGCTACCGATGAATATGCAATTCTGCTTCTGTGATGATCCCATGCATAAAAACAAAGCACATCCGCAAACGCCGAAGGCATCAGTATCAATATTCGATTAATTAACTATGCGGAACTTCTGTCAAGCCAAATATGCTATTTATTTTTCATTTGTTGCATCTGACGCATTTGGTAAATCAATTTTTAGTTTTTGTTGAGCACAATTTTCGTTGTAAATGAGGGCTCTGGAATTTTATGCACAAAAAAACCTGTACGCAAAACCGACGGTAGTCAACTGAAAAATGTGACTGACGACAAATAAAGGATTTAATAAACGCTTTAAAATATCCTTTAACATTTCCACTTGGAAACTAAAAACAGTTTTAATCTTACTTTTTATCATAGAGATTATTTGAAAGTTATATGAAAAATACAAACAGCGTAGAACAGCACAAACCATTTATCTAGTTTAACAAATGGTTGTGAGTTCTTGGTATTGCGAAATTTTAAAAGAATTTTCAATAAACTAAAAACGGTGTATATATGTTTTGAATAAAACTGCAAATATTTTTCATTTCTTCAAATGTTATTATTATTATCGGCCCATTCCAACGGAATTTGATGCAGCCCTATTGAGCTTTCGATCCATTTTCCGAGGTGGATCACTCCTCACCCTTTTTTAATTCGTTAAAGTTTTTAAAGTTTTTAGTGCGTCTTCGCTGATTTGTCTATCTAGTGCTTTTCTTAAAACATTAAAAGACATAAACTACAGTAAAGCATAAACCATTTCCAAGTAAGTTGACCACCATCCCTGTATTGAGTAACGGTTGTTCATTTTTCAGAATGGGGTGGAATTATTTTTTTTTTAATTTACAAAATTAGCCGATCGTTTTAAACATATATTTATACCAGAACAAAGTCCATTTTGAGCGAATATTTTGTTCGACATAAGAATGTCTGAAAACTGCTTGAAACCTTAGCTGTGACCAAAAAGGTATGTTTTACATGTGGAATTTTGCGATGCACTCCCAGACTCACATTTGAGGTAATAAGAAATTATGATATTCACATAAAATAAAACAATACCAGTGCGATAATACTAATAAATGTAATATTAATCTTCAGTCTTCAGTCTGCGTATGAATGCAAAAGCATCAGAGCTCTATAAAAAGAATACTCTGGATGTCAACAATTTCAGGAAACTGCGGTTAATAGTTATTGCTTATAATTTTGTATACCTTTAACCACACTATAGTAATTCAATATAATTATATTTGGACATTATTATACTCGTAGTTATGATTCCACTCGCAGACGGTGCTGACTTCTACAAATTAATTTGAAATGGGGCGATGAATGGTTTCAACAGTTATTTAGTTATTTATAAATTTTTTGTGTGTGTGTCATTTATTTGACATTTCAATTTTTAATAATTTCATATTTTACTATTAAATTACTATTTAAAAAATGGAACAAATAACAAAGTACAATGGACACACTATTTAAAAGATATGCTCGCAGAAAAAAAGGAAGGAACTTCAGCAAACAAAGGAAGAAAATATAGTCCAAGTAGAAGCAGAAAGAATAGAAGTAGAGGAGAATACATTAAAGTCGCTTATGCGTAGGTTAAAAACCGGAGAGCGTCCGGACCTGGAGGAATCCCCTTCGAACTAATAAAATGTGGAAGTAATCAGCTCCATACGATAATTAAAAGCCCTTTTGAAAAATGTCTAATCGGAGAAAGAACCCCAAGAGAATAGAGAGAAAGCTGGATCACACCTATCCACAAGAAGGGTTCCAGAAATCAGTGTAAGAACTACAGAGGCTTCTCGGTCAACGGTACATTTAGTCCACTATATGGACGCATCTTATCAGAGTTGATAACTAAGGACTACCAGGTGTATCAGAAGAACAAGCAGGGTTCCGATCAGGTTGGTCAACGATAGATAATTTATTTTGCTTAATAGAAAAACCAGTAGCAACAGCAAGAGATACCCACCTAGTATACATATGTACATATGTATAGACGTCACAAAGGCATACGATAGTATTCCCATTGAAAAACTATTTAAGGTATTAGACGAATCCATCATCAATATAACAGTAATAAAAGCAATAAAAGCACTATATCAAGACACATGCACTAGAGTAAAAATTGGGAAATCACCAACACCCAGTTTCAAAGTAACGAAAGGGTTACGACAGGGCTGCTGTATGTCCCCAATCCTGTTTAACATATACCTGAATGCAGTACTAAATCAATGGAAAATGAAGTGTGGAGGAATTTGCATTCCAATTGAAGATAGTATTCTTTTTACACTACACTAAGCAGACGACCAAGTGGTAATCGCTCAAGATTCTGAAGACATCGACTACATGGTCAAGAAATTATACGAGGAATACGCCAGCTCGGGACTGACAATGAATTTCAAAAAGACTCCATTTATGTGCATACGTGGCCCTATCCAAGACATACAGATAGAGGATGGTAAACAGATAAACAACTGTATTAACTACGTATACTGAGGAGCTCAGATTGATGATACGGGAAAAAGTGAAGAAATGATTGCCAGCAGAATAAACAGAGCTCGAAGAATAACGAGCACCTTAAATTCAAGCCTCTGGCAAAAAAATATAACAAAAAAAAAACAAAAATGCATATCTATGAAGCAGTCATGAAGACACGTACGGCTGTGTGGCAGATTAACAAGAACATGGAGAAAAAATTATTGTCGACTGAGATGGTTTTCTTTAGAAGATTTGCAAGGAAATCCAGAACCAAATATTTAAGAAATGAGTAGATACGACGTATTGTTAATAAGAACAGAACAGTAATTGAATAAATACGACGGAAACAACTAGTCTGGTATGGACATATTAATAGGATGGCGGATGACAGACTACCAAAAATGATAATGGCATGGGCATCAACAGAAAGGAGAAGAAGAGGATGCCCTAGAACAACATGGAGACAAGGTATAATCAAAGCAATCTCGGAGAGAAACCTACAAGAAGGAGATTGGGATCTCATTCGCTGTGAAGCCGGACACATACATACATACTATTAAATTATATTATTTGGTGTTACCTGCTGTACAGCGTTTTTCAGTTAATTGTGTAAGTGCAATAACTTCAAAATGGTCTACATATTTTACGTAAAGACCGTAAGACCTGAATTACAACTTCACAGGCTCTCTAAAAATTAATAGAATTTTATAACATGCATCGATTTTACAGCACAAAACAGTGGGTTAATTTGAAATGTATTGGCCAAGTTGCACATCAATAAATCTGAAGGGTTACCGTTACTCTTCTGCCTCTTGCTAAAAGAGTTTCGCCTCGGGCGTGGTTGACACGGTGAGTTACCGTGCTCTTTTAGTGCCCCCTTTCCACCTGAAGAAGCTCCTTAATAAACTGGGCGAAACGTTGAGTTATTTTGTTTCAACAATCACACGGTCCCAATCCGGAAAACGTTTTGTTAATAAAAATAAGTGATTTGCTCTCGACACTTACAACCTTATAAAATCTACACGCGAAACAGTTTTTTTTTGCTTTTCGAACGGCATGGCTATAATAGGTGTTTTAACCATGATAGGTTTTAATCGATTTTAACCATCCAGCTCAAAATTTGTGGTCAACATATATAAGAAGTTGAGATCTAAAATGCGTCAAGTCACATTTATGTAAGTAATTCTGAGATAAATTGAAAACCCGAGTTCATGCTTATAAATAGATTTTCTTGCATAAACGCTCACCAGGTAATTATATAATGTTATTAGGGGTCAGTGTAGCTGGGCAATTATAGACACTAACGCCCGTGGTGCCTTGAAAACGTGTTTAAAGTATGGGCTTAGAGGCTTTTGCTTCTGAATCCCTGAACTGTGATTACAGATTACGGTTTTCTAATTTTTTTAAATAATAAAGGTGTACAAGCTTGTATATTTTAATTGAAACATAATGTGAACATTGAATTAATTAATGGACAAACAGGGCATGGTCCTAGTCGATGGTAAAAAGAAGAAGGCGGAAAGAGACTGACTGTAGGCACGTCTTAAATGAAACCAACTTGTCGAAGAAATTCGCAATTATCTTCATTATTGTTGTTAACGGGTAGATCTATTATGTCCTTATGAAATTTCAAATGATCCAGTTCTCTCCATCTTTCCCCATAATGTTTCTTTAATAAATTTGCAACTAATGTATCCTTTCGGGGATCTCTTTCTATTCCAATGTCCAGTTTGTCCGGATTCATCATCGAAATCTTTTTTCCTGTTTTGCAAGTACTTTTTGAATATTCGAAATTGTTTTTGTAGAATCGCTCCCCTCATATAAGAAATTTTCCAATAATAAACCGTTTGCTGGCATTAAAGTGCCTATCCCAGGTTGTTTTAGGCATCCAGAAGTCTGTGCCTTCCAATTATATGCACCCCAGTCTTTATCTAGTGGTATAGCTTGAGCAAATAGTTGTGTTACAGAAATGTATTGCTCAGGAGCTGTTATATCATTACTTTTCTCCATCCTCTTTTAAATCAGCCTATTATCTAATCGCGGGAAAAATAAATTCAATCTTTTTTAAATTTGAAGGTGCCTTTCGGAATAACCAAGAACAAAGCATTCCCATAAATTTTGTGTTCTTATTCTGGCCACCACAACCATCGGTAAATAAATGGATTTTGGTGTATCGTTGGAAAACTTATGATTGGACAGTAAGTGATAAATTGTGAAACTGATGATGCGTTGGAATTTTTTGGTAGCTGTTAATCTGTCCACAAAAAGGATGTTGCATTTTCAAGATTCAGTTTTGCACTGGATGTTGTGTGTACTATCATTCTGAGAAAAGTATACACTCCACATCATCCAGCTCTTCTTTCAATAGCTTAAAAAAAGCTTCCGCCTTTAGCTTGTGAAGACGATGTTCGACGTCTAATTCCATTTTCACAGATTCATTATCTTCATGCTTGATGTTTTCCTCACACTACAAGCATTCTGAGCACATATCCGTTTGTGGGGTGCCAAAACCGATATTGTGATGTACATTAATATGGTTTCTATGTAAAATAATTTTTTTTCTTCACTAACCTGCGAAGCAGTTTATACTGAAGAGTTGAGCAATTGGCTTAAAACTCTAATATTTAATTCACATGGTAATTACACTTTAGTTTGGTGAACTTTGACATTGTCTGTTGCTTATCATCATTTTTTTTCTTTTATTCGGTCACCTCCCCGTTCCACGGGAGCTTCCCCTTTCTTCACTTGGAATTCGTTCAAAACATGACTCCTCCATGTGTAAAAGCGTCTCAGGGGCAACTACTAGAACAGCATTTGTAAATTATCGAGTCTTGATAAATTATGTTTGGTTTTGAATAAAATAGATCATACTTTATGTCTCTCATTCCTATTGTTTTGCAGCATTGAGATTTACTTACAACTGCTTGGTGTTAATAGGCCGTTTACGTTTGTCTAACTGTATTTACCTCTTTCTAGAACAATCCGGCGTTGTCTTAGACATTCTTAACTGAAACTCGCTCATTATCACTAGGCAATGCTTGTCCAAACGTATAATTTGAAACTAAGTAATTTCTAGTCACGTGTATAATAGTCAGATGTACACCAAGCTCGCCTCCTAATTAGTTGAACAATAATTGACTTGGAGGAACTTTGCAAATGAACAATTATTTTCGGTTCCGTTTTACATGAGACAATGTCGGTTTTTGCACTATATAAGGAGTACAATGACCTAGAAATTTCAATTTTGGTTAAAAATGGACTTGGCTGATTTTGCTACTACAACTAGAGTACAAACTGGAGTAACAGAAACATAAATAGTGGCAAGACATTTATTGCAATTTTATTCATCAAACTAAAAATAACCCTTTTTAATTAATTATTGTGAGAAATTAATAGTACCTTTTGTCTGAGCTATTTTTTTACACTGCTACTTAATTCTCATCTCATCAGAAAAATGAAATCACAAGTTAGGCAGGACGATGTAAGAAACTTGAACTTCATTTATGACTGATGAAACTACTAAGAAGGAATTCAAGTTTTTATATTACTTCTGCTAAATTTTATGAGAAATAAAAGTAAAATAGGAATTTAAATTGTTTTGTCAGTTGTTACTATTTTTAGGCGGTTAAAATCACTTTAGACCAATGGCCTCCCCAAAGTTAAACCAAAAATGGAGAAACAGAGATTAAAAAAGCTTAAGTATTGCTGCCCATATGTGGTTAGTTATTTACCTTGTATGATTTGCAGCTCAGCTATCTAGGATTTAAACAATGATAACTTGGGATTCGAACCTGCCTTCAAAGCAAACCTTTCATCCAGAAAGCCACCAAATACTAATTACTTTTTACTAAATTCAATTCAATTTTCTACGTTTATGTTCTTATATGAAACGAAAGGCACGAGAGAAAGACAGCTGGTTTTATTGTTTTTATTAATCGAATTTAGTGCTGCTAACGATGCTGCCGATGTTACTAGACTACAAAAAAAAATTTATTGAATTTTTAATAAGTATTGTGAACTAAGCCTAATTTACACTTTGAGTTTTGAAGTTTTAATTTTTTTAGCACTTCGTCTTAAAATAATTTTGAACACCATTTGTTTGAAAACTCTGGTTAAGAAGAAATAGATAATCTATGTTGCAGTTCCACTCTATTCATTTATTTATTCGCTACTGCGCGTGAATAAGAGGATAAGTCAATAAAATGAGAAAACGGGGTTAAGTCACATTCAGGCATTAAAATGTATTCTGCGTCGCTGTGTAAAAGGGAATAAGTCAAATCGCACTGAATCACTATGTATTGGTATGTGTATAAACGAGCTAAGTCAAAAATTATTTGGTGTACAATGAGCTATGTTTAGATATCCCGTTTTTCACTGCAAGTCTGCATTTATTTAATGTGCAAAGTGAGCTAAGTCGACTTAGCTCCTTTTTCACTTGAAATTGTGACACATTTAATAACATAACCTCATCTTGGCGGTTCGTTGACAAGCAGTCTGCATTAGTGCTGCTTTGTTAATGTGGTTAGTGATTATTATGTGCATGCTGTGATAACAATACTAGTTTGAAATGCAGTCCAGGACACGAAAAATCCTAAATTTATTAAAAACCAAAGCGGCTAGAAACCTTGAACGTAAGTACCTATTTACAACAAATTTTGATCTAGTTTTGCGTAAAAGTATAGAAATTAAAATTACTTTTATTTTTAGATGGCCCCGAATACACTTCAAATACTGACGACATGCAAGGCTCCTCAAATTATAATGAAGGTACGATAATTTTTTGCTTATACAGGGTGTGTCAAAAAACCTTAATAATTAAAAATATTTATAAAAATATGAATGTGCCTGGATCTTTTACTTTGTTAAGTGATGGTAATGTTTTTTTATTTTTGTAGGTCCATATCAATATACTAGTACATCGGAATATGCTTGTGAGGTCAACAGTAAAGCAGATTCCATTATAATTCATTGTGTACAAGAAAACAGCAACAACGCAAATGTAGGCATTCGGTCGCTTGAAGGTACAGGATAATATTGTTTTTCTGTAAAAGTATACGAATTAAAATTACTTTTATTTGTAGATGGTCATCTTATACCTGACGACTTCTCAAAAACTGATGACATGCAATGCTCCTCAAATAATGAAGGTATGATAATATTATTGTTTGCTTTCTGTACCTACAGGGCACCTATGTCCAAAAATACTTGATAATTTAAAAATGTTAATAAACTTGGTGTCTTACAGTGAAACTAATGTACTTACTTTAATTGTATAGTTTGCAAATACATCTTTTGTTCAAATGTTTACATTAAATTACGTACTTGTAGGCTACACCAGTGATGTTAGAGACACCCCATCAATTCCCAAAGCAGAGCAGCAACTTCAAAGTATAGTTTGGGACTCGGATGACAGCATGAAAGATCCACATTATTATTTACCAGACAAGGATGATGAATATGATGCTGAACAAGAAGACAGTGACATCGTATCAGAGAATGAGGTAATAGGAGAGACAGAATCGAGTCAAGAAATTAATGAAACAACCAAAGATGCAGCAGTGCCTGATCACGTTAATAATAAACGAACTATAAAAGAAACTAGAGAAATGAGACAAAAAAGAAAAGAAAAAAGGAATGTTAGAAAAGCATATGTCACAAAACAAGGAAAATGTGTGGCAGAAAAAAGTATGAAGGAATTAAAACAATGTCGAAATAAGTGCAGTGAAAAGTTTAATGATGATCTTCGTCTAAAGTTATTCCAAGAATTTTGGAGTATGGGAAGCTATAACAGAAGGGTGCAATATGTTAGTGATCTCATTGAATTAAAGGAAAAGAAAACTTCACGAATTCGTACTACTGATGCTAATAAACAGCGGTACAGACAAAACACTGTATCATACTTTTTACAAATAAATGGCATTCGTTCACTAACTTGCAAAGGTTGTTTTACAAAAACGTTCGATGTTAGTAATAAATTTGTCGAACTTGCTATAGCCAAAAAACGCGTTGGTACATCTGGCATTGTAGACTTAGATCAAAGAGGTAAAAATGAAAATAGAAGGAAAATATCCGAGGAAGAAAAGGAAAATGCTCAAGATCATATTTTATCTATTCCGACGTACGAAAGTCATTACACTAGGCGACGCTCGTCTAAAAGATATTTACCGTCTCATTATACGCTTACTAATCTATATGAAGCTTATAAACAAAAGCATCCTGAGAATCCTGTAAACCGTAAGGCTTATGAAAAAATATTCCACGATTTAAACATATGCATTAAACAACCAAAAAAGGATACTTGCGCTACTTGTGATAAATTGGTCATGAAAATTAAAATGTCCAAAACTCCAGACAGTAAGAGTGAATTTGAAAATGAATTAGCTGACCATCACGTGAAAGCTGACCAAGGTTATACATCTAAAGAAGCTGATAGAAAAATAACAAAAACTGACAAAAACAAAAAAACTATTACTTTTGATCTGCAGCAATGCTTGCCCACTCCAGACGTACAGAGTGGAGATGCTTTTTATAAAAGGCAGCTTTGGACGTATAATTTAACGATCCACGATTGCGATGATGTTCAAGCTTATTGCTACTTGTGGTACGAGTCTATGGGCAAAAGAGGTGGGAACGACATTGGTTCATGCTTATACAGGTATCTTATAAAAGACTTGGATACTGAAGTTAATCATATAACCATGTACTCAGATTCTTGTACTGGGCAAAATAAAAACAGCTTCATATCGGCCGCTTGTTTTGTTGCTTTACAGAATTCTATAAATTTGAAAACAATTGATCACAAATTTTTACTCCACGGCCACACACATATGGAGTGTGATACTGATCATTCTCTCATAGAAAAGAAAAAGAAAAAATTTAATGGGAAAATTGAGCACCCTCATGATTGGGCACAGCTCGTAAGGCAGGTTGGCAAAAAGAAACCTTTTATAGTAAGGGAAATGGAAAGATCTGATTTTTTCGATTTTTCTGGTTTATTCAATACGGTTTTAACAAACAGAAAACGTGATTGTGTTGTAGGAAGCGTCCTTAACTGGAGAAATGTTCGTTGGCTACGATATGAAAAAAATAATAATAAGATAGTGTTTTACAAAAATTCCCTTGATGAAAACGAAACTTTTAAATCTGTGAATTTGGAAAAGCGAGGTAAAGGTAATGAAGCTTTGTGCCCAAAACATACCTATAAACAACCTTTGCCGATTACAGTAGAAAAGAAACAGCATTTGATGGACTTGCTCCCTTATATTTCAGAATCATTATGGGACTTTTATAAGAATTTACCTACAATGAAGGATTTAGTCGATGTGTTATCATCAGAATCTGATAGTTCTTCATCTGAGGAAGGTGAAGGCTAAGTGAATTTTTAATATTGTCAAGTATATTTTTTTATTTTGTTTGAGTTTACGAAATAGTTTTGTGTTTGCAGCAATTTTGAATAAAATTTTTAGACCACTATATTGTTGTTTCTATATAAATAATTCGGTGTAAAACGAGTTATGTAGAAAAATGACCGGTGCAAAGTGAGTTAAGTCAATCAAACATAGTCTGGGCAACAAACTTAACTTTTGCAAGACTGTGCAAAATGTTATGTTATAAAAATTAAATATATCTGCAAATTTTGAACCTTGTACGTCAAACGCTAGATCAGATTTAATATCTGCAATATCTGTGAATTTTTAAATCATATTTTCAACGATTTCTTTGTTTTGGACTTATCCCGTTATTCACGCCCAGTAGCGTATTATTTGGCAGTCTTTTTCAAAATCTTGTACATTTTTTAATTTTATCTTTCATGACAAATTGATTCCAAAATTTATGAATCGAACTCCACAATACTGACTTACAGTCATACTGCCCTTGTTACATTTAAAATTACGTTAGTGGATTAAAATTTAAAATTTTCTTCGTTTAAAAAAAGGTACATGTTTGTGCAAGCTAACTAGCTTGAAACTTAAAATATAAACATTCTGAGTAACCTGAAAGGAATTTCGTTCGTTCGTAATCCAAAACGATAATCTAAAGGATATGAATATTTTATGTAAGTATTTTCGAAAAATCAAATTTTTTTGTATCATTTTCTACATCTGGAACAGAATTTACAAAATTCTTAGAGAAAACTTCAATAGTTTTTTTTAAACTCTGCATCTGCACTATTTCATAGCTAAAAGATATTTGCTACTCACTTTAAAAGCTTGATTATAAGCAACGCCTTTTACCTTTGAGTTAGCCCTGTAAGAAATCCTCCTTTAATTGAAATTCCTTAAGGTCGCCACTGACGATCGTTCAAATCCAATCACTCCAAGCCAAATGGAACGTACCACTCCAAAGAACGACCGTCAGTGTACAACTGTACAATCTCATGTGGATTTATTGGAGTGATGAGGAGCGGGCGGATTTCCATCGGTCCGAAAATCCATCGTGCCGCTCCAACACTTCATCACTCCAACTGACCGTGAATGTGAAAAAGTGATGTGATGGAGTGGCACGGTGCGCTCGTCAGTGCGAAATCTTTGTTTACTTAGAACTTCACATACAAGCTTACCGTTGAAACACGGACCAATTCTTCATCCAGGACTCGTATCAGCAAGAAACTTTGTTTTTATTACAAAAAATATAACGAAAATAGGAAAGCAAACACAGTACTGGGTTGTGGTCGCCACAGATTTTATATACAGCGTGTCCCAAAATTAAACCGACAAACTTTGGGTGTCCTTTATAACCAAAGTTTGTCGGTTTAATTTTGGGACACCCTGTATATAGATATACGTAGTCTCCCGTGGCATGGGAGATGATTGGAGCGATGGAATGGAGTGGAGCGATCGTCAATGATCCCCCGAAATTTTTCTTCACTCTAATAACCGCTCCAGACACTCCACTCAGCTGTCTCGCCACTCCATTTGGAGACCGTCAGTGGCTAGCTTTATAATTAAGCAATTTTTACATTATTCGACAATAGAAAATCGTTGAGTTTTAAAACGAATTTATTTCTCTTGAGCCATAATGCAATTAACGATTTCCGATTCACCAAACACAAGTGTAAATGTCATGGGTGATGGATGAGTGTCATCATCCGCGTTTAATCAGTAGCAGCAATCGAAGACACATGATACACGTGGCATTGCTTTGCTCTTAATAACATCATTTATTATAGCTTTCGGCTTTAATTAAAAATGTTGATTTCCGGTATGCTAACTTCAATAAAACTTCCTATTATTAATTCAATTAATCTCTGAACATTTTATAAGTTTCGGTTTAAAATATTTAAATAAACCAATACATTTGAAGATGGATTGAGAAAGAATATAAAGAATATAAAACACTTGATCAGCGTTAAATAATGCCTGAAAATATTCTAAAACGGATTACCATCAGCCTCGTTTTGTGTAAAAAAAATATTTTGGTTACGTAAGATTTCGTAAGAAACGGGACGAAAGGAAAATACAGAAATTCAGGATACGTAACAGAAAAATTAAAGGTACCGGAGTTATTCAGCAGCGGAGAAATTAATAATAACAAGGATTTCTTTTGGGTGGAATTTATAAAGCTTTGAAAAAATCTTATTAACTTTTCCTCTGTTATACTTGTTTCCATTTTTTGGACAACATCATCTAATATTCTAAATAAATACGACGTTTTAATATAAAATATGACGCGAGTAGAAGAATTTAAACCAAAAACAATGCGAATTGATCGTCAAGTTCAACAGTAAGACGTAAAGAAACACGCTAATTACGCAATAAATATGGCGCTTAAAGGAGGCAAAATTAGTAGGGAAAACATTCTATGTCACAAACATTTTCTAGAACAATGAGGACTCCTGTTTTAGAGCGATAAAAGTTGTACGGTCATAAGAGTTGGGCTCTTCCATGTCATAACCATGTAATTGAATTCTATTCTACATTTTGTTATTTTGTCATCCAAGTGGTAAAATGTGACAAAGGAAAGTGAAACCCTCTCTTAAAGGACAATTAACTCACAATGCGACTTGACATAAAATTGTTGTTTCTACAAATATAAGTACCCCAGTTTTAGGCTCGCACAATGTTGACTCTTACATCAAAAATATAGTAAACAATAGGAACAAAGAGATGCAATTAATGTGTCAAAAGTATGATGAGATCCTTAATTGAATATAATGCCTCAAAAGGCGACCTTTTCATTTATTCAAGAAACCCCACGAAATTTCCTTTTAGCTCTCACCAATTTGTACGGATACTTCTCGAAATTACTTTAGTATAATTCCTTAACAAAATTGCAAGGTTTCTGACTTTAAATGTCACTGTATTTGAAGTGCCTAAACATCTCGATATTAAATAAATGCCGCCATTACGCCCAAGGAAAGATTCAACTCAAATAAATTTAACACGCCTTTATTTATTAGGTGAAGATTGCGTTCAGAAAAGAGAAAATTCTTAGTAAAACGTAAACATTTTCGATTTTAATTTTTAAAGTTTTAAGCTTTCTTTAAACCAGGAGTTTCCTCATTGCATTTCTTCGACACTTTGCACTGTAAATTAAACTTAAATTTTGGCTCCCTTTAATACCCCAAATTACATCTTCATTAGAGTTAGTAAGTTTATACAGCAAAAGGGTACTTTTTAAAATCAGAATTTGATATTTGCTTAATCTTCATATGAAAAACCAAATACAAAAACATTTCAATAGTGATGGATGATCACATTAAATCGAATGTTTGTGTAATATGTCGGCGAGGTTTAATAAACCCTGATTCTAGATTGATCGAGGTCTTTCCTATTCAGGCAAAAAGTTATGCCCAGCTATAAGTTGCAGTTTGTACGGGAGAGTATCAAAATATAAAGACAATTTTATTTTATTTGTCAAACACTAATCCTTCCACAATTCTACGAGTTCTTTCATTTTTTGAAAAACGCAAATTTTTAGTGGCCGTTATGTGGTATTGAAATCGGAGATTGAATTTACATTCTAATCGTATATACAGGGCCGTATTTGGCTTCGAAGCATGTCCATCCACTGTAAATGTTAGTTTAAAGTTTTTTCTTTTTTTTTCGCTTCGTAGGCAATATTTTAATATTAGTATTTAAGCATCAGCAGTTTTCAAAAATACTTAAAAAAGTTACTTTGCTACAGTTTATTGTCTCGTGTTGCTTTTGAAAACCAAACAATCGATCAAATCATACAGTCCTCCGCGAACGAAAGGTAAACAACATTCTGCAAGAATGGATTGCACAGTTTCTTCAATACAGAGCTGTGTGCATATCACTGTAGAAAAAGTTACCATTAGATGTAGGATAAGTAGAGGTACTATGAAACTTGACCGCCTTCCCTACCGACTCAATTTAGCAGGCTTCTACATTATTGGCTACTCAGATGATATAACTATTCTGCTTGATGCTGCTACGAACAAATGCTGTGCAACCTAATGCTGACAGCACTTCGACTAACTGAGCAATGGTGTTCAGAACACTTTTTTGGATACCTTCACCATAGACTGTTCTATGGCTGTATACGGCTATGGATAGGCCCATGATTTGTTATGGTGCTGTAGTCTGGTGACCCAGAGTCAGTCAAGCTACTACGTCAACTGAGATCTCACAAGTACAAAGATCAGCGTGTATGAGCATCACAGGAGAATGCATTCCACCCCAACAGCAGTCCTGGAGACTGCCTTAGGCCTCTCCCCACTGGATATCTATGTGGAGGAAGTGGTTTTGAGGTCAGCCCTTACGATTGCAAGTGAAGGATTTGTGGAATGATATAGGCACTGAAGGAAGTCACATCCTGAACGAGGCTGTTCACAAGACGCCGGGCAGTGGTGAATTTCCTCCCGCCTACTTATGTATATATTTAGGAAACATTTAAGCATCCTTCTGAATGCTGAAGACCATACTCAACCTAATATATCCATGTTTACTGATCTAAAACCACGGAAGGTACACGTACAGGAATCTTTTCAGATGAACTGAGTCTTCATAAAGGTATAACACTAGGCAATCTTAGAACAGTCTTTCAAGTAGAGGCAGTGGCGATAATGCAAGGTACAAACATAATTCTGGAACGAAATATTCAAAATAAAGTCATCAGAATATCTAGCGACAGTAGAGCTGTCTTATTAGCACTGGGAAATTACAAAGTTGTCTCAGGGATGGTACTCGAATGCTACCGCACTCTAGAGCTAGCTGCTGAGAATAATAACCTAGAACTCCTCTAGGTTAAAGCTCATGGTCGGCTAGATCGTAAAGAGCAGGCTGATGCTTTAGCAAAGTAGGGTTCGGAACAGCCTTTTGCACCTCCGCGAACCTTGCTTCATACCATAATTAGCAAAAAAACCACAATCGCCACTGAGATAGGTGGGTGAACATGAACAAGAGTTGCCCCGGAGTAAACTGCGGCAAATCATAGGAATACTATCGGGCTATTGCAAATTGAATAAACACATACACATACATGATGGGGTTGACTCCTTGAGGACGAGATAGAACTGCATTTCCTTTGTGAATGTCATGTATTCGAACAAATCATAGGCTCCAAGTTGGGGGACTTCTGGCCTAACATGGCTGAAATTCGCAGCACTTCCCTGGCAGACATACTTAAGTTCGTTGAAAGGGTTGGATGGCTTAAGTGAGGTTCCAGAGGGTTATGCTGCAATAGAGGTAGTCCAAATGGAGGCCTAAGTGCACGTAAACTAGTTCACTCTCCCCTTACATTCCAGAATCCAGAATCGACCAAATTTAATGCAAATACATGTCCTGTGTAGAGAAAAAATTTTAGTAGAGTAGAGTAGTCTCCTGGTACTTATGGTAGGATTTAGGGCCACTACCTATTTTCCTTGTATAGCGAACATATTGTTAGCCACTACCTTACAAGCGCATACCAGTATTCGATATTGTATTTGCAGACTTTGTATGACTCAATCTAAGAAGAAAGTAGTTTGTTTTTGGTTACTGTCAGAAAGAAGAAGAAAAACAGCAAAACATAAGAAATGGAAGAGGAAGAACCGGAGAAGAAGACAATTGGCGAAGAATTTCCACTTGGCTTTCTCACCTATTAATTAACTAATTGCAATAAATTGTCTTATTAGAACATTGATAGCAAGCTATGTTTTAGCAATTATTTCCATGCTGGCTGTGATATTAGCAACGTTAGAATTGCAAGGCTAAGTAATCTATTAAGGTTTGGGTTTTCTATTTAGTGGTATTTTCCTAACAAACGTCGATAATGTATTTGTTCTGATAGCATAGATCTGAAAGATAAATTTATTAGGACTTGGAAAAACACGTTGTAGGAGCCAAATTTCTCATTTGCAAGTAAATTTGACTTTCATATACTAGCAAACTATGTCATTCTAAATGTTCCTGATTTAATGAACAAAAACGAACCAAAAAGTATTGCTTAAAATGTAAAATCTTAATTAAATTATCAATTCATCGCAAAATATTAGACAAAAACATTTCTATTTTCAAATTAAATTAAAAATAGTTATTTTGTTAGTAAGGAATACTTCCAATAATTTAACTTGTCCATTTAGTTTTCTGAGGTAGGTAAGTGTTTAAATATTCTGTCATTGCAATAATTTCTTAAACGTACTTAGTATATACGGATCATCGCCTCTGTAGCTGTTTGTATCTGGCAGAAGGTTCAGCTAATAAGTTCTAATTAAGGCCAGAGAAATTGATTGTAAAGAAAAGCCTATTTAGTTGAACAAAATATTAATATTTTCTGAAAGTTTGTAGTTGCGAATTTGACATTTCACACCACTTGTCTGGGTATTTCGCCATCAGTTGCATAATATAAAAATTAAATTAGTAAACACGTGTTTGTACTTTTTTCTGACAAATTAAAATACAAAACTTTGCAAGTTTTTCTAAACCCTTCTAATTTGTTAAAATTGAGATAAACTTGCCTCCGAAATGTTCGGTGTTTTAATAGTTTCCGAATTTGATTTTTAATTCAGGCCGCAAAATACCCGAAAACAATATAAAATATTAATATTACTGGCTCTAAAAATAAAACAATGGAATTGAAAGCTTCTCACTAAATGCTAAATTTTTTTACTGGCTGCGCATTTATCGACAAAAGTAATACTTACTATCAAGCAGTGACTGCAATTATAGATTTTAATTGTGATATTTTCATAATAGAATCCTGTCTTAGAAGTAGACAATAACTAGTAATTGTGTTCAGACTTATTCTGCATAAACTTGTGTTCCAAAATACTATTAATATTATAACAGCTTTAGAACGACTGAAAAACTACAGATAGATTAAACATTAGTCAAGAAGTTATGGAAAATATTAGCTAAAGAATCAATTAAATTCTAAATTTTTGAAAAAGTTGTCATGGAACTAAAAATGCATCCTTAAAAAATTTGCCTGTTCCAGTAAAATCCTCGCTAGTATGTATAAAACATGTATTTTTGTAGTGGTTTCCCAAAGGTTTATTCCGGTGCGTGTTCTTTAATTATACAATGGTCAAAGGAGATATGTTTTACAGAATTTTCTTCGGTAACTTGAGGCTGATGAAAAAATATAAATTGCTATCAACAAAATGGAGCACCAGCTTATACAGCAAGAGAAATCATAAACCACAAACCATACTAACCATTTCCCAGACCTCAAACCATGTGACTACTCAATATTTTCTTACTTAAAAGATACAGGCTTTAAGGAAATAATACACAATTTCGACAAACTTGCACAAGGAATTGCCAACTGTTGTAACAATATCGACCAAGAAATGCCATAGAACGATACGATACGATACGAACGCCATTTTCAGAATTTATTATAAAGGTATGATGTTTCTTTTTACTTCATTGTATCCCGATGAATTCGTAATATAATATTGTTTGTTGCATTAAATAGCAGAAAGTAGATATATATTTTTAATTATAGTGTGAAATTACTAATTTGCATAGTAAAATCAGGTAAATAGGGAGTTTTCATTATTCAGAAGTAACTGGAACCAATTCATTTTCAATTTGCTGCAATTTTCCACATGAAAATATTTGAAATATGTGTATGGTACACAATACAATTAGGTAACAAATTTCTATAGAGCTAAATCCATAGAACACTTTTGTAAACACCTTGTATTTAAAAGGAATGTTTAAAGCTACATATTTTGAAAAGGGCATACAATGCATTCAAGAATCTTTTACCCACAACAGGCAATGTTAACGAATATCCCTGGTATTAAACTGATTTATTCATAAAAACCAGGTTATGTTTCACGTTATAATCAAGGTTGTCACTTGTAAATTTATTAAGCAGAAGTCACAACTATTCTATGAAATTACATTTTGGTGACAATAAACTCTAACATTCAATGTCTTATTGGGTTATTTTATTAAACAACAAGTTGTTCAAGTAATTTTAAGAAGCTCGGTTTGTCAACAGGGCATCCTGTAAAAAGGCTTAGTATTCAAGATTTAACAAGATAACAGCCTCTTCAAATTCACAATAAATTTAAGACGGCATATAATAAACTAAAATAATTCCCAACCGTAATCTAAAACACCACAAATACAGTATACAACAAAAGTTGCTTCTATTAACAGCGAAAAGAAGTCTTCCATATTTTATCATAATTTGTTAAGCTTATGTTTATGTTTCGTTTTCAGCAAAAAAACATGCATCTTTTGTTCTGAATAAGGTTATAAAGCACTGAAAATAGAAATATAATATACAACAAATAGACAAAATTAAATTTACTAACTTTTTAAAGGTAGTGCATGATCAACTTAATATATATTTTATTTTTAAAAACCTACCAACTTTAATTCAAGAATATTCTTCGAGTAATTTTAAAAATTCTACCCATGTATACATAGGTTAAACAACGACGAATTCTTTGTTTTGGTGGTCCACCAGATGCGTCTAGTTCTAACGTAATAGAATTGAACACACTCTTTATGAACATCATCTGATTGTGGAAAATCAAATCAGGCTAGCAAGAATCAAATTTAAATATATCCATTTACATCCAGCTCGAAACCCTAAATTTAATTATAATATTAAATTAGCAGACGAATTTAATGCGACCCCAAAAATGATGCAGAAGGAACCTGCTTCTGTGTTATTGCGCCATTCTAATATTATCTAAATAATAAATTTTCCCATTTGAAATAGGTAGAACCTTTAGTATTTATGAGAGGAGCATACCAAGTGCAGTACTGTTAATTACATGGGGTGATATCGCAAACTGCACTTACGGGAATGCAATTATGTGTGTAGAATGATTAATATAAGTGCGGTTTTGGTAGGGATAACAAGAGCTACTAGAATGGGCATCATCCACCGTCTCATCTACACAATAATGGAACAATGCAGAATGTAATAACCAATAAAATATTAAATGAGTTTGGGTGACATTGAGTGCGCTATCATCAAATTATGTCACGCTCTCCAACTGGTTAGCAGTTACAGCCCCTCAGCATGCAGTGGGAAACCAAAAGTATTGTTGAGGAAACCAGCACGGTGGAGTACGAGAACAAAGCGGAGTTGTGTAAAAAGTTTAATTAAAGTTAACACAATAGAGTGCCGTAACTGATCGACAACTGAGAGGCAGTTGATATCACCGAACGAACTAAGTTTCAGTTTGACTTTTATAACGCAAAACTGGAAATATTTAAATCGATAAGCAACAATAAAACAGAAATATGAGATCGTTCCCGAGAACACATCGCATTGGCATTTTTCAAGTAACATTAATTTCGTTTTCCCTCATTTTGCCGAATTTTTGGCGAAGTTCCAACGAGAAGATAACCATAAATGTGTAGGGGTCATAAAATTCACCCTACTCAAATTCGTTGCCTTACACACTAACCCCAATAATTTTAATATTCGCCTTTTTTCATCGCAACACAGTAAAAGTTTAACATGGAAGTCGAAACGTGCAGAACGGAACGGGATAGTTATTTTACGCAATTTCGCCGAACTCAATCATCTAACTCAATTAAAGCTAACCAAACGAAATCGATTGGATAATTGTATTTAACTTTACACGACATCAAAGTTACATGTTTCGCAGGCAGACGGTTTTTAATTGAATTCCCATAAGTATCGGAAGCGGCGTACCGAGGGCAACCTATAAACTCTTCTACGGTTGAAGTGCATTACTGTCACGCTCCACTGAAATTTCTCAGCAATTTCTTTGTTGTAACCGACACAAGAACATAAGGATTTTCTGTTTAAACAAGAAACTTAATATACCTTTCTTGTTGTGCAGGTAATAAAATTTAATTACTCTTGAAATTAATTTACTAACGATGAACTAGACAAAAAAACACTTAGTTCTTAAAAACGGATTATTATGCAGCGTTAGATGGAAATCTACATAATTCCGACTTTAATTTATTGCACTTCCTCACTGAGGAACTCCGCAGACTAATTCGTATGTGTAATTGAACCATAAATTAAAATTTTATCAGCTTGCTCTTGTTCTACTAATTGTTCCTATGGCGTACCTTAAAGAAGTGCTTGAAAAAACCATTTACTCACCGGTCCTTTCATATGCTTTGAAGCATTTTTGAAAACATATCTAAATGTGGCAGTGGAGGTAGTTAGAGATCAATGCGTCCTTGTGCAAGAAATTGTTCTAGCCCTTCTAGCTCCTACCCCTTACAATTTTTTTTGTAAAAGCAAAATATCTCAAATCTGATTACAAAAATTTGTATCAAGATATCCGCGACGTAAGTATTCAAAAACAAATAAGTAGGTAACTCAATGGTTCGATGGTTTTCACAGTCCATTGCATTCGCTTTTTTTAAATAAAGGTATTACTTCTGTAGTAGTCAAGTATTCAGCCATATTTCCTGTTTCATATATATCAGCTATTAACTTATGTACTTATGTACGTATGATTTCTATTGTGCTACCACCTAGTGATTTAAGTATTTCAGCTGTAACTTTGTCAACCGCTCGAAGCTTTATTATTCCTTAATTCCTTCAACGCTTTATCAAATTCGTCTCTCAATGTAAGTACATGTTTATGTTGTCATTTCCCGTCCGAATTGACTACTTGTTCATCTTCTATTACTATATCGTTTATGTCGTTTGCATTGTATAATTCTTGTATGTACTCCTTCCATCTATTGGCTTTCTTTTATTTTCCCTCGGTTAATATTATTCCATTTTTTGCCCTTTAACGCACGTGTTATAGGTTTTCTTTCGCAGGATATTCTTTTGATTTCCCTTGTACGTTCTTCTTTCTTCTATCAAATCTATTATTTCCTTTGTAATCTATTTTTTCTTTACTGGCGTGTCGGTCTGATACAGGACTTCATCCGCGGTTTTAGCAGTTGTTTTATATTCTACGACTTTCTCTCATTATCTTCGTTCTCGTTATTGTTCTCCGCTATTTCTTGGGCGAAGCTGTTTCCATATTCCTCAGACTGTAGCTTTTCTAAATTTCATTTTTTATGTGCTTTTTTCATAATTTCTTGAATATTAATTACTGTTTTATTAGTACCAGTCTGTGTCTGCGTCTGCACTTAGACGGGTTCTACAGTCCTTGATTTCGAAATCTTTATTTAATAGAAAGAAGGTCGATTTGATATCTTCCGGTATCGCCTGGTTTCATGCATGTGTATCTATATCTTTGATGATGTTTAAATACTGTATTCATAATTACCCATCGATGTCTCTCACAGAATTCCACCAGTCACCTTTTTCACTACGTTTTCCTAGGCCGTATTTGCCTACTGCTTTTTCGTCTTCTCTTTGTCCAAGTTCGGCATTGAAATCACCAATAATTATTAAAGTTTCTTCCCCTTTACTTTCTGTGTGATGTTATTTACGTTTTCATACACTTCTTCTCGCTCTTCGTCTTCATATTGTGATGTGGGAATATTCAGTGGATGGTCACTGAATTAGAAATTTTGCTCAAGGCATTATGCGCAAAGAACAATATCTGGATGTAATAAATGATAAACTAATACCTCAAATGAAAAAGTGTTCTCCTAATAATTATGGCATTTTCATGCCACACTGCTAAGGTTGTGCCGAATAAAATACTCAGCTTCTCGATTGGTCGGGTAATAGCCAGATATGAATCCAATCGAGAATGTTCAGAAGAAACTGAAAACTTTGATCAGTTCTAAGAGTGTTATTACCGAGGAAGCCTTTATGGAACAAATAAATGATGGTGTGGCAGTCCAGCAGCGAAGTTAAGGAATTAATAGACAACTGCATAAGAAGCATGCCTAGGCCTATTGTCGAAGTTATCGCCACTAAAGTGTTCAGATTATTATCCAAATGTTAAAATGTATTATTTAGTTTGATTTTAAAATGCATTTACTGTTATAAATCAAAAAATTCCTAATTCAATGGCCACCTTTTGTATACTTGTGTAATTATTGTGTCGGCTGGTATAGTCTTTAATTTCAGCATTAAGTAATAGTCTTTCGTTTATTTGTCATACTTTCGATTTATCCTCATTAGTGGTCCCAGCCGAAGATCCGATTCTGGGCCTATTGTACCTCCGGAATTTTTCACTATGGAGGTTTTCTCCATCTCAACTTCGTGGAATTCTTGGGAACATTGTGTTTATGTTTTGATCCTTGTGTTCGGGCAGAAGCACCTGTATCACATTAATTATAAAAAAAGCATGCATTGTACGTTAACAAAATTATGGACGTCTTTATTAAAGCTTGAAGTGCTCTAAGCTTTAAACAAGTATAGAAAAATATGTGTTTTTCGAAATTAAAAATGGCCTTGACTTTTTCCAGAAATAAATAGTTACGATTTTATTGAACAATGTAATTCTCTTGATAGTTTTCCTGAATAAGGCAAACCTTTAACCTTTACCACACGCCAAAATTGTAACAATTTTAAATGCAAAATTATCACGAATAAGCATTTACAATTCTATTAAAAAAAAGAATACACTCAGCCATATAAATATGCCAACATTCAATTTGTTCAGGTATTACAATAGTTATTTAAGTATCAAGGGCGGTAGGTGCTTTTTACCGGTCGAGGGTAAATGTGTGGAGACCGACGCGTAGCGGAGGTCTCCATTTTTTACCCGAGACCGGTAGCACCTACGCCCGTGATGCTTATTACAATTTTTGCATGATCCATGCAATAACCAAATTAAATGAATCTAAATTTGTTCATGTCAAAGTGACAATAATTGTGTGATAAAAACACTCAAATTTTCATATTTTATTACTTACCGCCCCCCGATCGGTAAGTGAATGCTTACCGATCAGTAATTTGTAAGCATAACTTACTATTGTCATAATTAAATCAGTAAACGGATCGTGTAAAAATGACATTTATTCAGTTCTAACCAAACATCAAAGCCAGAAAATGACCTGCAGCAATATTTGCTATTTATACACAGATAGTTAACAAGCAATTCTGGGTACGTTTTTACTGTTTACTGGTTTTGCGTTTCAAAATATTGTGTTTATATAACATTACTATCTGTTTCAATAACAAATATCAAAACATCCGAACATAATATCTGGATAAATATCAAGCGTAGCATTTCCATTAAATTAAATTCCAACGATTGACTAAAAATACACCAAATTTTTTATTAATTTTATAATTTGCAGCTTCTGAACTTTTACGTGTTATTGTTTGACACCAACAATGCTCCTCATAAAAAAGAATCTGAATGACAACTATCGCCGTAGCAGGTTTCATTTTAGTGGCACGTGTTGGTTAATGCGAATCCCCAATAGTGTTCGGAAAAAAAGCAAGACAGTCCCAAGACATTCTATTCAATTTTCAGTGACACTTGTATTCGGCATTTTAGTCCCAGATGATGCATTCACTGACACTCGAGTTCAATTTTCCAGAAATACGTGTCTACTGTAGCTACAAGTGTCATCGCGTGTGGAAAAGCGTCGACAGCAGTAGATTAGATAGGTTGAGAATGACTGAATGTTAGGTCAGCGATGCTCAAACTAAATTTATACTTCTACTATAAATTATCAAGTTGTAGATATTGGCCTGTTTTGTTTATTACATTTTGGAAAAAGAAAAAGATACGTGAGTTCGATTTTTGGCCAGCGCGTTCATTTAACCTAAAAAATTACCTAATTTCTAACCTATTTTTTTTTTCTAGTTTTTAACACCATTAGTGCAATAAATTTTATTGATTGACCGACTATAAATCCTGTCCTTTTCGGTTTAACTTCACTCGTTTTATTTTACAAGCAGTAAGCGTTTTAGCCCACATAATTAATCAAAGCGATGACATATAAATACAACCACCATGAGTCGTAGACAAACCGAAATAATTAGCCATACTACTAACCCACATCTTAACCTTTCGTATGAATAGTTAAGAGGGTACAGTTCAACAAATGGTACCTAAGTGAAAAGGGATTAAAGCTACATAATTTAAGGAGAAGAATGATTACCGCACTACCCTAATTGATAGTTGGAGTTTTAGCGTGCAGATCACATAACGTTTTCAACATAAATTAGTCAACGGCTGAACGTTAATGTGCTTTCTTACTAATGAAACCTTCGTAACTTTTAAATTTTTTATTTTATTTGTTGTTTTAGAAATTGTCCGCTGTTTCGTCCTTAATTTATTTTTAATTAATCTTTTGCCTTCTGTATTTTGTGCTTGAGTAATTAAGTCCTGTTTTTCATAAGGGAGCTAATCCAATTATTGCTTGCTAACACACGGTGTAACACAAAATTTTGGCCTTTGTGCCGTTCGGAAAAACCTCAAATAAGTTAAGCCCTTTTGTAAGACAAGTGCACATAGTTAAAGCTAAGGCTTGAGTAGAATTCGTTATTAATTTAAGGCACTTGTAGAGCTTAACGCAGCGTTAAAATTAGTATAATGTGATTCTGTTAGTTAATTAACTTAAACCGCCAACAGGGCTGCAATTACTCAAGAAGGTAATGAAGTGCAACTCTGGCTGAAGTACAGGGGATTATATTAACTTAATGCAGTTTACGATTTCCCCCAGGATTAAGAAATTTTTTCGACAAGTTTTAAAATCATCACCGAAACAAGTGTTGTGATCAAAAGCGCATGATTCGTTTTAACGGGGGTGCTTATGGGCGATACTTAATTATAAATCGATAGTCCGAATGCAACAAGAAATTTCTTACAATTAATCAACGGAAGATGCGAAACGAATCCCCTAAGTTGGAAAGGGGCCGCGACCACATAATGTACTGAGTTGCGGAACTATTCTCCCAGAATCACTTTATAGTTCTTCCCCGCATGGTTTCGCGGTTAGAGGCAGTATTATTGTTTGTTATAACGGGCTCTGTTGGGGAAACGTGGAAAACAGCGAGTGAGGCCCGACTCCCAGCTCATGTAATATGAAGGGAGGGTCAGCGAAGCCAGGAAATTATCCGCCCACCCCGACATGTATAATATATGACGGACTCTCACACACGGTTCGAACTCACACAAAACTCCGGCAGGTACAGATCACCAACCATGATTAATAAATGTGCTGAAATAGAGGCAAGCGAGAAGATGGACTGAAACCCCAATTGCGAATTTTCTATTTATAATTTAACTTGCTATACTACCGCGTTAAATAGAAATGACAAAGTTCTACACAAATCTCGTATCCTTTCGATCCAGAAAAATTGTCTTTCGATTCCTAATATATGAGATTTTCATAAACCAACAAGCTAGTGCTGTTTGAGCTGCTGTAGGCTGTTCCTTCTTGAAAGGTGATTAATTTGGGCGCTGCAGTTTAAGCTCTAAATAATATAGCAAGAGTAAAAAGCTAGAGAAGGGTTCTACTGTTGTAAAGTGAGATTTTTCTTCTCGGAGTAGCATGCCCTTTAAAGAGCGTTGCCGATTAGGTTTGATAATCCAAATTCCCAAATTTTATATTAAATTGAGGAACTGGAATGAAGACACAAAGACACTAAATGCTGCACTGCGCCAATCAGACATTTTAAAAGACTTTTTTCGGGGATCTAATTAAAAATTTTCCAAGAACTTATAAAGATTTCCTTAGATTTTAAATTTTATAACTTCTTAGGGGTTTTTCAAAATGTTGAACTTGTACTTTATAATTATTTTCTCGATATATTTCATTGACATTCCAAGAATTTCCTGGTTATTTAAACATTCCTTTGAGAAATAAACCGCTAGTAACATTTTGAACCATGGACTTCCACTTTGAATGAAAAAAATGCAAGAATTCCACGATATTTAGCTCCACCTTCGGTACAAACGAATTCTCGAGAAATGCTATGGAATCTAATTTCAGGAAATTTTAAGTTACACCAACTCCCGATATAATCCACTATCAAGGAGTTTAATGAGATTTCACAAAAGTTCCATAATTCCCATAGATTTCACCATAATTATTTGACAGCGCGGCCTTCGCCTTTCAAATGATAATTTTTGAGCTTTCCTGCAACTCCCAATTCTTCTTAAAATTTTTAATTATGTAAGTATGATGAATATTGCAACAATTTTCGAGCAATTTCGTATATATACAGCTGTAGGATCCTTAATGACACCAAATCAGTAACTTCTATCAAATAACAAAGGTTTCGAGTAAAATCCTTTACGACATGTTTAGTTAGTTTTAGGAGCTTAGTGCATTTTTGTAAATTCTACAATAAATCAAATCTGGACTTGAGTTGAGGAACCTAGAAATGGAAATACCCCAGGAAGAAGAAATAAGCATGGAAGAATTGAGAGACGCAATTAGAACAGTTAAGCAAGGAGACACACCCGCACAAGACATGGTAACTACATACATGTTGAAAGCACTACCAGAAACCGAACTAGAAGTACTAAAACGAATAATGAATGAAACGCTGAAAGGAATTACACCTAGGGAGTGAAGAATGGGCATCATAATCCCAATATTTAAAAAAGGAGACAGTAAAAACTGCCAGAACTATAGAGGAATAACCCTGCTGAGTACTGTGGCCAAAATATATGCTAGAATAATATAAAACAGATTGAGACAAATTAGAGAAGAAACGCTCGAAGGAATGCACAACGAGACGAATAGTAGAAAGAGCAATTAAATAAGGTACAAACATACGTCTGTGCTTTATCCATATGGAAAATCCTTCGACAAAATTAACAGAGAAGACATCTGGGAGACACTACGAATCTATAGTAAGGTAAAGGTGCACACTGAGCCTACTATTGTTTTCACTTATCCTAGACGAGGCACTGAAAGAAGCAAAGCAAGAAATGAAACCGTATGAAGTGGGTTACTGGAGGATGAGCCAAATTAAAATAAGCGAACTGTACTATGCAGACGACATGGTTTCATAGCCAAGGATGGAGGAATCTTGACAAGACCTTAGAAGTATACAGACAAGTACTAGAAATATCCAACATGAAAATCAAGAAGGAAAAAGCAGACCTTGAAAATAGGAGAAGAACCACAAAAACACACGATATACTTATGAGATAAGAAAAACTAGACCAAGAACAAAAATTTAAATATTTAGGATCAATAATTATAGAAGATGGAAGAATGGATGAGGAAATAACAAAAAGAATTACAATTGGGAGAATACTATTCAACAGAATTAAGACGGCTTTCCTTCGAAAAAAGGAAATACCACAGGAAACAAGAAAGTTGTTACTCCGATACTTATATTTGGTGCAGAAACCTGGACATTAACCGAACGATAAAGAAAGAAAATGACAGCTATAGAAATGAGATGTTTAAGAAATATAGAAGGTAAAACCAAAATGGATAAGATCAGAAATGTAACGTACAAAGGGAAACTAAAAGTAAAACCAATAGAAGAAGAAATAGAAGAATGTCAGCTAAGATGGTATGGGCATGTAAAAAGAATGACAGTTAATAAACTAGTTAGACAGTACATGAAGCAAAAACTGTCAAAAAGAGGCCAAGAGGAAGACCGAGAAGAACTTGGATCGAAGACGTGAGATGTGCAGTGGTAGAAAGGGGCATCCTCTGGGAACAAACAGAACAGAAACACTTCGAAAAAAGTATGGAAGAAACCACTCAATACAGAGAAGTAAACTCCCATAATCGCCTTACATCCGAAAGGATAGATAGGCTAAGGATAAGGATCTTGACTTGCGACTGAAATTCTTGAATCCATACTTTGAATTCCGTTAAGCTAGGTTTGATGACTTCAATCTTTGCACATAATTGCATATTTACGAAATTCAAGCTCACTGTTAGGTCTTAAATTTCCAAGATTTACAGTGAATTTTTAATTGTGGCTTCACTTTTCCCAACCTGACATTTAGTCAAGATTCGAAAAGCTACAAATAAGACTTAAAATTTGATTCAAAAACCAATATTATCCCAGTTCTTTTTTTTATTTTACTTCGGAAATTTATAGAATCAAAATTTAAGGCGTTTTCTACAAATATCGATTGCGAGATTCGTCTTTCCTATACGAATAAGAATGAGATTCAAAATTAGAGTGTTATTCTGGTTTAAATTCATTACTGAGATTTAAAATATAAATAAGAATTTAAATTTGAATAGGCAATTCAAACTCATTCATTTCTCGTCGGAGATTTGAAACTTGAACACATACTTGATTCGAATCCTGTTTTTATAAAAATTCAAAGTTTAAGTACAGAGATTCAAATCTTAGATTCGGACTCGGAATTTATTTTTATATGTTTCTAATACGTTATCAAAACATACAAATTATTCATGACTCCAAAATATAAGAAGTAAATAGTCTGTGCAATCACTTGTCCTTCCAAGAACCTCCTTTGGATTTTTATCTACGTAACTTAAGGATTATTTTAAGCATCAAAGTTGCAGCGTGAAATATCAAATCTCTTTCCTCTCCTGTTTATAAGATGATAAAGTAAGTAGTGATGCGCTTTAAAATGACGAAGGCCTTCGAATAAATATACAAATCAATTCAAAGCTAAAAACTTTCGAACTACAGTAAGAAGGAAGATTATAGAAGATCTGATAAGAGCATTTTCCCCTGACATAGACTTCAAAAAAATCCAAAAAATAAGACTTGATAACGAAATACAAGGAAATCGATTAATTTTAAATGCTAACCAAAAGATATTATTCTTATCTTGTTATTTTTAACATCGAGTCGCGGTATTCATTAATAATTCTGTGAGAAAGATAAAAGTGAGATTATGTAAACTTCCTGTAATGATATTTGACAGAATTTTAGAAGAAAGTTATTTAAAACACAAAGTTTTCAGCCTTCATTCACTAACATTTTAGTTTCATGCATTTACAGAAATGTGAAAGGAAAACTTGAAAGGAAGAACGTATTTTTATCCTTTTTATTACAAATCTACCTAATTGAAACATGAAAAACTACTTTCCTTCATCCTTAAGCGTCCTAAAAGGTAAAAAATGATGAGTAAGGAGAAGAAGACGAAGAAGAAGAAAAATAAGAGCAACAGTACGAGTCGGGGGCGAAAGAAATATAAGCAGTAAACAACGAATGAAGAACAACTTCAATAAAAACTAAAAACTCTGCTGGAAAAACCTGGGAAGATGATATTTTTCTATGAGTACAGGGTTTTCAGAATTCTTTAAAATAAATACAAATATTTGTGGTTTGTTTGTTTATTTATAAGGCGAGATCTAGGGTTGCGGATAACAAGAATCTCAACGCGTGTCGATTTCTGTGGTCATTTAGCACTTCTAGAAGTGGCGTGCCCTTTGCAACACTCTATAGCGCTAACTGGTAGTTAGTTGTTAGCCAAATAGCTTCTCGAGGAGGATACACCGAGCCGCAGTAAGCTGAGCCTGGTCCGGGTCACCCGTCCGTGTTCTTGCAGAGCGACATGCCAATACTCACTACCGTACCGCCTCCCCACTTTATTTAGACCTTCCTTCATCGTGTAATAATTTTTTCAGGTTACTCATGGACCTCTTAAAATTTCCAAAAATGATTCTAAATTGTAACAACTGTTTTCAGGAATTACCCTAAATTTTCTGACAGGAATAGCCTAGCCATTCAAAAGTACTTAAGATGAAGTTTGCAAGAAGCATAATAATTTTGTGTCGATTCTTGGATACGTTTTATAAATTTTACCAAGGTTTCTTAGAACTTTAAGAAAATTAACAAATTGGTTAAATATTGCAAATTCCCTAAGGAACCTTAAAATTACTCCCATAAATTTCTTTTGCATTTCCTAATCATATCATTGGGACTTCTAGGAATTCGGTATCAATAGACTCCCAATCAATTCTGCTGAATCTCTTTATTTCAGAAAATTTTACGGTATTACAATATTTTCCTGCTATTTTTCCGTCTGGGCGATCGAAATACCAAGAATTTTCATGCTATTACACGTCAGTTCAGGGAAATTTAATGTAATCCCCTTGGATAGTATATAATAATTCTTTTACAGCTTTCCTTAGGTCTTGCTTAAGATTCATTTTATGTTTTTGGCCTTTTTGGAGCTTTTAATCTGTCGTAAATTTGTGGCCAGTTAAATCTAATGAATATTTGAGAAATTTCTTAAAAATACACCTTTAGAAGCCCTGACAACGCCAACTTTAACAACTCCCAACCAACATCGACGGTTTCTTGTAAAATCTTTAGAGATCTAATTAGTTGGTCCCACGCTGCTTAAGAAATGCATTTTTTCGAAAACTTAAGAATAAGAAACAAAAAAAGTTAAGCAGCAGTAATTGTTAAAATTTCTTTAGAACACTCAATAACGCTAACTTTATTATTCTTCCTCTACAATTGAGAAACTTCTGGCCCCTGTCCAAGAAAACGTCATTTCTGTGTTGCATATTAGACACAAGTTCTAACTTTTCAAAGTTTGACTAGTTCTACACAACCATAGTCTGGGACATTGGTTCAATTTGCTAGAAAGATGCTAGGCAAACTAAACGACGTCGAATAACATGACGTACAAAAGTATCTCTAGATCTACCGATTTGTGAGGTTAGTGCTGTTACCGTTGTGACAATAATGAGTGCAAAAATTAACGATTCGGAAAACTGTACGGATGAAAATAATTCTACAGCATGTAAATGAAGAAAGTTGTGATAAGCTCACATTAACCATGTTGGAAAAGCAGTGGATACAACTTCGAAGAACAGGACCAGGATTTAGATGCATGAGGCTGAAATGCTTTCAAAAACTTTAGTCAAAATTTGCTTTAGCTGAGCTTTTCCATGCCGTCGTCCTAGAAAACCAACTAAAGGAGATAGCTCTGAAAATGAATCATGTGACGCCGATTTGAATGCTGCAAAGTTGCTATATATTGCTACAACACACCTTCAATACGTGTGATCGTTCAATTTTAAATGTGGCATAATTTTGGCTTGTCCACAAGGTCAATTTTATCGTAATTTTTAATTAATTTTTAGAGAATCTCCTAACTCATGGTCGCCAAAAGGGATCGCTTTGATGAATTTCAAAATTTATATAAAAATTCAGCAAGTTGAATTTTAAACACCTTTCAAAATCATGAAAATCTTTACAAACAACAATATTTTCTAATAACCAAATAAACAATTTCTAAAATTAAAAATTATAAACTACCTTTTGAAAACACGAACAAAAAAACACTTCCTGCCTGATTTTCCAATTTCCCAAACACTGCACCAACCTCTTCAACTTCAATGCACCTTCCCCGTTGACTCCAACTTCACCAAAACCTGTCTTATCCTCCCTCCAACCAACAACACACTTTCCTTCTTTTAGCTTTACTTATATTTGACCAATATCGAAATTTATATAAACTTCTTAAAAAAAATAACTTTTATTCCAAAAATTATCTTGATATATTTTTATTATTTCCTTAGTTATTTTAAATTTAACACTCTATGAATATTTTATATGACATATTTACAAATTAACTCACTAGATATTCTACCATAATTATTAATAATATTAAATATCGAACTTACAACTGTTTACATTTTATTAACACTAAATTTACATTCTTTTAAAAAGGTGTTTACAATTCACTTTATTAAAATTTCATCAAAACGTATCATCTCAATATATACATACATACTGGTACATACCTACATAGTATAGGTTAATAATGAAGAGATTCCAGTCTGCTTTAAAGCATGTTTGAGTATTTCTGGCATAACTAGAGCTAGAATGGGAAGAATTCGGGAGTTCTTAATAAAACATTATGGGTCACCTAAAAATAAGCCTGGGGTACATCATAACAGATAACAAAACAACAAAATTCCCAGAGAAGAATTTAAAACAAAATTCAGCATAACTTTTGGTCTATCAAGGAGCTCAGCCGAAATGTTTTACGGTACCAAACGAAAATACAAAACACTTGCACATGCTGATTAAATAACCTGTTTATCGTTGGATTATAGGCAAATCAGGATGTCAGCTTGATTGATGGCCAAAAATGCAAGTACAATGCTGAAATTCAGTCCTGGAATAATCTCATCTTATCAGTCCGGGAAAAACGGTCTTGTTCTCTATTAGTAAAAGTGCAACAAAGTAAACCTCCAATGAAAATTAAAGGCGTTTTTTGTTTGAAAATTTCATCAAACTGTGATTGCATAAAAGTCAAGTATAACTACTGCGGACAATGGGAATCCATATTTGTTCGCAATAGGAAAAAATTACCAATTGAAATCAACTTGTAACCATTGTCTCAACAAGAGATAACTATAGAATTAAACAAATTAGCATTGTTGAGGAAATTGGTAAATTTTTAACGAAATCTAAAAAGCAACAATATTGTTTAAATTTGTAGTCAGAAGCAGCAGAAGTGACATACACAGATACTGATGACGAAGATAACAGTAGTGGCGCTGAAAACATTTAAAATTTGATGTAATATTGCACTATTTACCTCAATAAAACTTTAGTTTTCATTGTTTGTTTTCTTACAAGAAACGTTTTTCTAGAAAAACAGCCCTTGTCCTGCAACCAAGCTAATCAGTGGTTAATTACGAATTACTCCTCATAATTATATTTAATAAACAGCAACAAAAAATTAGAACAAAGCTTAATGGAAATTGCAACAAATTTGATAACAAAGAATTGGAAAACTTCTTTTTAAATATCTCAAAACACATTAAATGGGTTATGGATGTTTTTGCCAGAAGTTCCCCTAACTCCTTTAACCCCCAATAAATTTTTCATGTTCTGAGAATTTCCACAGATTCCTTAACTTTTGAAAATGTCCTAATCAAATGCTTTGTTTTACGTTAATTTTTAGAAATTGTTTGGAAGTTTTCTATTTCTATTCATTCTATTTCAAAAAATCTATAGCTCTAAGATTTGCAATTTCATAAAGAAATTTAAAACTCATAATCGCTTTGTTGTAGGTATTTCCTGTGTTTTGTGGAGATTTTCTAAATATTTCTTAAAGACCTCATTGATCCTGTACATGGAATTCCCTTAATAGATTTCTTATTCGGACTACCAAGGTACATTTCAGATTCTATTTTAAATCAAACAACAATTTTTCCTTTTCAATAAGTCCTTTTCAAAAAAGGAAATACCTACCTAATCAGAAGACATCGAAATTCATACTCCAATTAAAATAAAACAATAAACAAGAGAACCTCAACAAAGCAGCACGAGAAATTTCACCAAAGCACCAAAAACAAAGCCTTAAACGCCCCATTTACTTCAAAACTCGGTTAAAGCAACCGCATTCCGAACAAATCCACGTTTTTCGAAACATCAACAATAAGTAACAATTTATAAGAACCTCATGACAACCAATTTAAATACATGAAACGTAAACCACGGAAAAAAGAACCCTAAACGGAAGTTATCTGAGAGTTACAGTCGGTCATAAAAGTTACTGATATACTTCTGAATAAAATGCCACAAGTTGAGTGAAAATTATGGAAACAGCAAGCAGTTAACTGTAAAACACGTTTCAGGGTGCCACTGAAATTACTTCGTTTCTAAGTCGTTGCGATTACGTGTCTTTTGCAACAAAGTTTAATGCAAAATTTAATAACATTAACTAAATATAAGCAGTAATGAGTGAGGTATGTAAATACAATTTGAAATCTGCAGTATGCAGATTGCCTTTTATACGAGTAGTTATTACTATGTATGTTATAAAAACCCAGTTTATAATGCTTTTGGAATTCTTAAGAACATCCTGAAAATAAGGTATATTAAATTCAAATTTTGTATTTTGAAAGAATATTAAGATTCTACAACGAAAGAACGGTTTTTATTAAAAACCCCGATTATTCTGAAAATACCAAAAAGGTTTCGCGGAATACTCGTGTCTTGAACTCTTTTAGGGTTGGCTAACAAACAAAAGCCGATATCATAGTTTATTTAGAAAAATTCTGCTTGTTAACTCTGGAAAAGAACTAACTCACGGAAAGAAATACGAACTTTTGACGAATACATCATTTGTTATGGTTAAAACTATCAGACTGATCGTAAGAGATAACGTCCTCTTCTCAGAAAACTTGTTTTACGTCCCGAAAATTCCCTATCTTAACTATAAGAAAAGTTTCAAAGGTCTGGTTAGTTGTATCAGTTGTGAATATCAGTAAGCTGTGGAAGGCTATTGTTATTTAAGAATTCAAGCACAAAACATTTAATTTGTAGTGAATCGGTTGGATTTAAGCATCCCCACATAAACCCTTCAGAAAAACAACAGTTAAGCTTAATAAAAGTCAGAGCTATTTTTATACCTCACCCTTAAAGTGTCGCATAAACGTCTCGTTCAATTACGCTTCCCAAACGAAACAAAACATATCAGTATCAGCCCTTGTTTAGTTCTTCGTAGTCCCTTTCAACCTACAAAATCAAAGCAAAACCAAACAAACTTGATCTAAAATAAAAAATTTAATTTCTAAAAACCTTCGCAGATAAAAGGTCTTAAAAAGTATTAATCAGACAGACTTCAGGGAACGCATGAAAACTCATATTTCCACCGAGCCAACATACGCTTCAAAGAAGAAAATCTATTCAGCGGGTTCCGGGAGATAACTACCGGAATATTACATTTTATATTCCTGCGCAGGTGGAGGCACAACAGAAATGTAACTAAAAGTCTTCCTTCGGATGGGAACAACGGCTTACAATATAGTAGAACGGGCGGTAGACCCACGAGAACCGACTTAATACTTCTTTGTTTTTATTTTTAAAGTAAAATGGGCACTATTATAATACACACAGCTATTAAGTATATCTGCAAACGTCTACATTTATTTTTATGGGCACTACTGAGCTGCAGCTTAGTCAACAAGAGTTTTTGCCTTAATTCTAATTAAACTTAATTTTCTTAAATTATTCCTTAAATGTGTTTTTAAATAATTTAAAATACAAAATAATATCTTTGTTACCAAAATTCGTTAGATTAAGAAAACATATAATTGGAAATACGAAAGATGCATTTTATCACCAAAAGGCTCGGATTACTTAGCTATTCAGGATGCATCTGCATAAAGAAATTAAATAAAACCGCTATACCAGGAGGTTGCTTTCTGAAACTCAATAAGGGGGTTACATCGTTAACTGCTGAAAGATACATCACGAGTTTTAGATTTTCTTCTTCAAGACAACTTACATACATTCTCGTGGAATAAAATCAAATAACACCATTGCTACCCGTTAACGATGCAAATACTTAAAATCAAATAAACTTACATTAATTTGCTTCTTCCTCCAGTGTACGATAAAAATCCCTTCCTCATAATTCCTTAGGAGGTACTGCAACAAAAAAAAAACAGCATAAGGATAAATAGAGAAACTTCCTTAAATTACAGGCGTCTTATGTCTAGTGAGTTTGCAAAACGTAAGGAATACCAAGCTGGGATTCTCCAGTTCATTAGTATTCATA
Source organism: Melanotus villosus (assembly GCA_963082815.1). Lineage (NCBI taxonomy): Eukaryota > Metazoa > Arthropoda > Insecta > Coleoptera > Elateridae > Melanotus > Melanotus villosus. The sequence goes on from OY720425.1 coordinate 43,366,307, forward strand.
AAGTGCTCGAGACTAGTGCAACTCCCTAACTAAAACAGGCGATGCAACCCCAACTATCAACAAGATTTCTAACATTCATGCCATTGAACATTTACCAGACGGAAGGAATTACGTGAAATTGTAAATATAGTTATGGCCAACTTTCCAAAACGTTGCAAATGGAAAGATAAATGAACAAACTTTGTTTTATGGTGGCCTCTGTGAGATAAAACTCGGAAGATTGCTTTGTAAATCAAAAGACTTGTGTTCGATCCTGATCGAGGTCAAGTGAGATTTTTAATTTTTAATCTGAAACTTTGCCTTCGAATCTTGAAAGTATGCCCAAAAATATTTAAATTTGTGCTTTGTTTGCCGATTTAAATGATGTTTAGGATTTTATTAAAATGAATCATATTGAACTTCGACTGACCTGGGGTTAATGCAAGATTTTAATCATTTTCATTCTTTCGTTATACTTTTTTATAGGTTTTTATGCAATTAACCAAAAATCGTAGAAACTCTGATGAGAACCCCAGATTAAGCTATCTATGATGTGTCTTAATCCTTTATTTTCATAAAGAAAATGAATGAAAAATTATTTATTTTTAATGAAATCTTACGGTTCAGATTTCGAACAGTATCATCGACGCCTTCATCAAAGCTTTCTGGAATTATAAAACTAGTCATTTAGGCTAAATTTTAATCACCAAAAAATCGATGTTTATGATCAAAATCGGAAAAATTCATTCTTTAAATATCTGAATTTATGATTTAGAAACTAAAGCTAAAGAAAGCTTGAAGTGGCCTGCACTTTACAGGGCGTTGCCTGTCTTCTGTCCATCTCCATATGTCTGTAGTGTGCATGTCGAGTAGTCTACAGACTTAGGGGACCTGAGCTCCGAACCACGGAAGTGCTTGCACTTCTATTGCAGAAAAAACTTACTAAGCAGAATACCTCGGTGGTTTGCTATTGCCGGGTATTTTCGGTGTAGTCTGAGAATCGAACCGGGCCAGTCTTGAACTCAGTGGTTAGACACTGAACCAACTGAGCCACAACCGCAACTTAACACTTACTTAATGAAACCTGCATGTTAAAAACCAACATACTATGTTTGAATGTCACAGTGGCCAGCCAATTTCGAAATCAAGAAAGTTTCCTCGGTGTTTAAAATTGAAACCAAATAGCTTATTACTTATTACTAACGTAGCCTCTACCATCTGCAAGTAAAGTTAGACTTTAGTTTTTATAATAAATCTTGAAATGCCTTTAAGTATTTTAATTCGGATCAAAAGAAACCTTTTTAGGATCAAAAAATAGGATATTTAAAATTAAATTTAATATTATAATAAGATTCGCGGCTTTGTCTGAAAGTAAAATAGAAAAAGAAATAAGCTTTGATAAAGAAGCTTTGGTCGTCTTGTATAGATCAACGAGTATATTGTAGAATGTTTGTTTTTCAATTTTAATCATGAAAAAGTTGTGTAAGGTGAAAATGAAATAAATTAAAAATGCAATATTACACAATTATCTTTTATTTACCACAAAGAAAATTCAATAGCTTTTTACCTACGATTGTTTGGAACTCATCCTATTAGCACAAATCTATCTTCCAATTTTCATTTTGTAAGGCTTTTACCCTACTCCTAATACAAAAAGCTATTAAAAGTCTTGAATATTTAAGAAATAATAAATTTTAAAACCAAAAAAGTGTACGAACAAGGGATAAAAAGCTGGATTGTACATCTAAAAGACATTGGAATAAAATAAATTTTAAAGATGTTTTAATTTCAAATTCAAATTCAAATTCATTTGCAAAAAAAATAACAGGTAAGATTTTAATATTTAATACATAATACATTAATATTAAAATTGAGAGCTATTTTATAGATTAAAAACGAAGAGGGTATTAAAAGGCCATTAGCTTTACGTGAAATGAAGGAAAATAAAAATGGCAGAAAAAAAGCAGAGCAACCTAAAAGTCTAAGATAAAAGCAAAGCAAAAAAGAAACTCTAAGAAACATTACGGTTTAGTTTTCAATTTTGTGGTGCTGTATAAAGACAAATAAGAATTCAATAGTTGGAAAGGTTTCTACCCATAAATTTTCATTTGTTTCAGGAATTTAAGGCACAGCTTTTTTTATAAAAATTTATTTTAACTTGCTTTACATTACTACAAATCGAAAAGAAGGAGATTTAAAATCTTTCATAAGATTGGAATCCAAAATATTCCACTCGATAAAAAAAATAAACAAATTTTTCGACCCTTATTTTCGAATTGTAAGACTTTAAAAGCAAAAATTAAAACAAAACCACCTGAACAACCACAACATGTTTAGTGACCAAATACGTATTTTAGTAACTACGTTACGATTTTTATTGAAAGGTCTTTTTGACAAAGTTTGTCGGAGTCAACCTCATCACTAAACCAAGTCGATTGGGATAAAACTCCTGTTGTTTTCAATTGAAAAATTCTCTTAAATTCTAAATAATTTTCTTCTTAAGTTAACTGAAATCATAAATACCAACACGACTTTTAGTTGTAAAGAAAAAAATATATAATTAAGCGTTACTGACTAGTCAAACAACAGATAAACCCCAAAATAGAATATGCACCTTTACAAAACTACCTTTGTCTAGAGTTACCAATAGAAATAATATGTTCTTTTAAAGATTTCAACCCACCTCAAATATAGAATTAAGCGTTATTTATATAACAAGAAAAGTAAGTGGGGTTTTTCTAAGGCTGGCAGTTACATGCAGTGACTTTCTATTTGACGTATCTAAAGTTGCATAACTACTTAAATACGCACGGATTTGTGTATGACTCAAAACTGTAGAGCCGGGTAATAACTGACAAGTTGAAATGATTAAATTGTTTCTTGGAATAATACGAAATAGTTTGCCTTCGAATTCTGTTTCATATTTTAAATATTTCCTATTCTCTATCGCACTCTGTTAGTTGAGTTGCCTACACGCTACATTATAAACACTGAGCTACAACGATATTTCTAAAATCTTATTTCCATTATTTCCGAATTAATCCGCATTTTGGAAAAATGTTCGAGGGGCCTTAGAAAAGAGGATGTTTTTATGTATCTATTGACGTGGAGATTTTTCTCGATATCTCGTTTTTTGCAAATACTATTTGAATTTTTTAAAGTAAAATAGAATTGTACGTTTTTTTTTGCTAAAACGTTATTTTTTTAAATTTAACAAAACCGAGGTGTTTATAGACAGACAAAGGATAAATGATTAGATACAAAAATCGCCCGCCACCCCTACATTAAAATTAGTTCTCAACAAATGGAGCAAAGGCTGCATATAATCGACTATTTTGCAAGGTGTAAATGAATACCAAAGTTGGGCAGGGCGAAGCAGTGTTGGGAAAGTTGTACTGGGTACTCGTAATGAATGTGGAAACAAACTGGTTTTTGTAAAAAAAAGGGAATAATCATAACCAACACACTTTGTAAATTACCTACTCGATGTCTCTACACTTGGAAAGCACCATCTGATGGAATTCTGAGTATAATCAGAAACCAGGTCGATTATGTTATACGCAATACACAGAAGATTTAAAAATGCCATCAAGTCAGTGAAAGTAAAGTACCCAGGTGCTGATTCATCTTCGGATCATAATCCCGTTATAGCGGCAATGAACGTAAAATTGAAGAAAATATCACACAAAACAACAAATGAAAGAATTGACACTAGAAAAATGTAAAACAAAGAGAATGGCAGCACATTCAAACGGTACTGTAGGAGGAGAGTAGAGAAACATTAAAAACTACAATGATGTGATGGAGCCAAGACGAGAATATATAAACAAAGATATGAATCCTATAAGATCATTAATTATGGCATCAAATGTAAGATAAGACAGGCAGAAGAAAGATGGTTACTGGATAGAAGCCTATGTAAGTAAGAGTAAGTACGATAGTTTCAAACTGACGTTGTGGTAAATGAAAATGGATAGGCGATCATCGATGTACGCCGATGATCGAGAAGAAATACCAAACTCTGGCATGGAATATAGGGATCCAAAGATATTAAGAAAAGACGTTCAACATACGAATGCTAAATCAGGGAAAGTAGTAGGACCTGATGAAGTCCATTCAGAACTTTTAAAGATTATTGGCGAAGGTAGATGTGGATTTTAGTGGAATTTTTACACAGCTTCTGGCAACTGGCTTGCTTCAGCGTTTGTGACCAAAGAAAAGCAATGCCAGAGAATGTTCAGAGTACAGGGCTGTTGCTCTTATGAGTCATACCTTAAAGATCTTTTTGAAGCTAATACCCGGTTGAATCTTTAAACAACTGGAAGGGAATATCGGTGACTCAAGTGGGTTTCAGGAATGGAGTGGGAACCACAGAGGCGCTTTTCGAAACGATTGTTATGAAGCAGAGGTGTCTGGACATGAACCATGATATTTATGCTTGTTTCGTTGAGTTTAGGGAAGAGTTCAGTAGAGTCCAACACTCGAAGCTTTTGTAGATACTGAAGAAAATACATCGATAGCAAACACACCAAAATAATATCTAATCTGTACTGGTATCAAATCGCAGGAGTCCGATTTGATAAAAGTTTACGTGAGTAGATTAAGATATGTCGGGGTGTCAGACAGAACTGTGTATTTCACCCCTTCTATTTATTGTGTACAGCGAAGGTATTTTCGAAGAGGCGGTTGCGGAAAAATCAGCTGCCATTGTCATAAACAGAAAAATCATTAACAATCTGCGCTACGCTGACGACATGGTGATCATAACAAATAATCTAAGTGACCTACAATATTTGGTAGAACGTGTGAATGTTACCTGTAAGACGTATGCCCTTGATATGAATTTAAAGAATACGAAATTTATGATTGTCATGAAACATCAAAATAGAAATGATAATAATGCTTATCGGTAATACTACCATATAACGTGTGTCTTCCGACAAATATCTTGGTGCATGGTTAAATGAAAGAGCAGAACCGACAAAGAAAATCAAGGGTTACACTTGGAACTAGAATGCTGAGATGCTAGGTATTCTACACCTTACAATACGCAGTAATTCAAAAATGAAAGTAGGAAATCTTAAGAACACCGAAGCGTTTGAAATTTGGTGTTATAGGAAGATTTTGAGAATACGACAGGTAGATAAAGTCACTAATCAGGAAGTGTTACATTGAATGAACAAGAATAAAGAAATCATTAAAACGCTTAAGAAGCGACAACTTGAATATCTTGGATATGTTCTAATGTTCTAAGGGGGTGACAAATATAGCATACTTCAACTAATAATTCAGGGCAAGATTAAGGGAAAGAGATTGATAGATTGATGGGAAGAAGTAAAGTCTCATGGCTCCGCTATCTGAGAGAATGGTTTAGCTGTACATCTATCTTTAGAGTAGCAGGAGACAAGGTCCGTGTAGCTGTGATGATTTCCAAATTACGATAGGAGTGGAAATTAAAGAACAAGAAGGTTGCAGTCCAAGCGTAGCAAGAACTGGTATTTATCAAAAACAGGGTAAATCACTTAACCCCTTAACCCTCGTGATGTTTACAGTACTGACGTTAACTGTTGGCAAACATATTACCAATTACAGCTAGTTGGTAATCTATTAATACCCAATGGCAAGGTTCAATAAAACTGCATAATTCAACGCATGTGTAATTCAATACTTATTTTGGTTACGAAATACGTAGCACACGGTATTTGATTTACATTGATAAACCAACAAAAATTCGCAGAAAGAGCGAAAACGAACCAGCATTTCTAACTGTTCGAACCAGTGGCGCAGCCAGAAATTTTGTTCGGGGGGGGGGCCCTAACTAAATATTTATGAAAAAAAATTAGACATTTCATTTTAATTAGCTGTTTACCGGTATCCTGTATCTACTAAGAATATAAAGGTACAGTAGTTTGCATATCTCGGGGGGGGGGGGGCAGGCCCCCCGGGCCCCCCCTGGCTGCGCCCCTGGTTCGAACAAACGATTGGTAAGTAAACGAACCAGCATTTCTAACTGTTCGAACAAACGATTGGTAAGTCAAAAAGCATAATACTTGTCAATTAAATTAAATGATCAAAAACATAAGCAACCAATAACTACACTGGGGTTTCAAAGTAGGTGTTGCTTCCCTAGAGAGGTAAGTTAATACCTACTTCCCTACTACTGGTACTACTAAATTCAAAATTAAATATTAAAATCTTCAACCTTTATTTCTACTTTATTTTCCTTTTAACCTCTTAGGCCGGCGCTACTTTTGTAACATACGGCTTTGTATGTGAGGTGTCACACCTGCGGCTCGGTCGCAACATGTAGCCGCATTCAATGTGATTCGTTGTTCCTTATGGATATGTTCATACATACGCCACAGCCGCTACATATACATACATTGCAGTATTCAGTCAATTGAATATTTGTCTGACAGCGGCGTGGCGTGGCGCCGCAGGTATGTCGCCGGCTCAAAAGTTTATGCGGCTCTGCGGCAGTGGCAAGTCAAGTCAAGGTCAAATCAATGAAGGTTTTGGATGCGAATGGGAGCAGTGCGGGCCCGCCATGCTCCCGATCACTTCCAACGGTCGATATAGAGCTTAAGCTCTCTGCGACCATAGAGAAATTGGTTGATTGGAAGGGAGGGTCGACGTTCGTTTACGGTTCTCAGGTTAAAACAACACAAGTATGTCGCCGGCCTTATACCTTTACAGTGTATGTTTACTGAATAGAAAAAGCAGGGTCTACACGTTATAATTTACAAAGTAAAGTATTTTTCTTACCTTTGAAGTTGTCTACAAGTTTAATTAAGGATTTACAATTTTACAAATTCAACAGATATTAAATCTATCGCACTTTAGAATGTAAAAGAATAAATCCCGCTTGTAATATTTACCGATTTGAGAATTGAAACTAATTCCTCAGATTACGCGAGAGTAATTTTTAAAGTCAAATAAAGTCTTAGATCAAAACCCATAATTATAATTAATGCTATATGTTCAATGCTAGCAATTATTTAAGAGAAATTTTAGATTATCTAGAAAACTGGATCAAGCATCATTTAATTTTGTTTTAATATTCAACTTCAACGTCTATGTCTTAATAATGCTTTTGTTATTCTGCTGTTAACGATTTTTGATATAATTTTTCGAATTGAATAGGGAATCTTATATTTCTGGAAGATACCCTGTTTTGATTAAAATACTAAATTTTCGAATATCTTATAACAAATTTTATGGATTGTTAATATTTTTAACTTGGGCAGTCGTGGGTTCCTTAATAGGGCAGTTTAGATACAATCTAAGCCAGTCCTGATTTGAGCCTGATGTAACTGCTAAGCAGTTTGGGGCATTGTGGTGTAGTTCATTGCTGTTTAAGGAAACTTAAAAAATTTGTAACAATCTTCCTTCTCCAAGTCATGTATTTTAAAACTTCAACATCTTGATTTATTCTGAAAAACTTTGAGGTATTACTTTTCGCAGTGAAGGCGATGTTTTATCTCAAAATTATAATTGCATTGCAAATTTTTAGAACTTGTTCCAAAGAAAAAGAAATATTCGAAACTTTTGTTAAAGAACCCATTTGGAATTTTTCCCCTTTTTCTGTTTAATTTTCTTAGGTAATGAATATTACAGCGACCGAAGCTTTAATCACCAAAATTACATGTTCTGTTTTTAAACTCCATAGCCGAACGTCCTTAACTGCTGGTTATTCTTTTTAAGTTTCCTCTTCCTCCTTGATAATATGATTTTAATTTTAGAAATTAAGCTAGAAAACTAAAAATTCATTTAGATGCTCCTATGAATGCCGAAGTTTTTATTTGATTTCCTAACGAAGAAACTTTATTTTCTATTTAAATGGCGTTTTGGAAAATTTTCTTATTGTTATAACTAACTTCACCGTAATCTTGAGCAGCAACAATCAGCTTAGGGGATTTCATTGTAAGCCTTCCTTAAGCTCTTAGTTTCCCAAACTTCAGCAAGTGAAACCTGAATGGAATCAAATATAAATTACCATCCATCGTTTTATCGTTTTAGCAACTTGGTATTGAATATAACTTAAACAAAATAAATTAGATAATTAGTGAAAGTTTTGGGATAAAATAACAAAACATCAAGTTACGTTCACGAAATACTGCCTTCTTTATTATAAGCGAATTTTGCTTTTCAGGCACGTAACTTGAAGTTGGTTATTGTAATAACTGCGCACAACAGAGAATACCGTAATAGAAATGTTTACATTTATCTGCCCCATCTACCTATTATGTTCTTCACGTTACCTTGCTAATGTTTTCTAAAAGTTTCGTTAACGGAAACTTTTGTAGAAGTTAATATTAAATTGTTTAACTTTGAGGCAAGACTAAATGTAAATGTCGCATACGTTTGTTTTAAATTTAAATGTTAAAGTTTGACTTAGCTACCTTAATTGGATGTTTTATGTTAATTGTTAAATATGTTTGAATTGTAGGTTTCTTAATTAATCGCTTAAGGGATTAAGTGTTACGAATTAAAATTAACGTACAAGGATCGAGAAACTCACGAACTAATTTGAATTTTCGTTACAAATAACCTTTTGTCTTTGTAGTGTGAACAAAATATTTGGTAATTATTAAAATAAAAATGTGACCGACAACTGTCTTGCTAAAACCGTGTACAATTCGTCTTGACAAGCCCAAGCAAGAGTACAAATTAATTATTAATAAAGTTATTAATAAAAGTAAAACTAATTATTTTACATTCATCTGGCGTTGATGTTATTCTAACGTGTAAATAAACTCCTAACAAATGTGTGTAATTCAGTTACAAAGGTAATAGCATGAAATTACTTTATACCGTGATATTTGGGGCATCGCAGTTCGTTCTTTTGGATGCGTGCTATCCTACTACGTATTCAGCAACTCACATCACTATCCTGTCGCTTCTCGACATTCGTTTCCTAAGTTGCTTCTTCGACATTTGGCCATCCTTTATTATGGCTCATCTGTTGTTCGGCATTTCCTCCTCAGCGATTGCCATGTCTACCGCCTTCATTATTCTATCGACTTTTTCGTGCCTTCGCCTATCTTAAATTCCAGCCTCAGCTGCATCTTCTTCAAAGATTGAAACGTATTTGTTTTGATTTTTGACGTCACTTTATAGGCCATAATTATTATTTCTTGTTAGCTAGTTGATTAAGCCTTCATGCCGATTACATTGTTATAAATTCTAAATAGGTGTCTAGACTATTCATTAGATTTTTGTGAATATACTGTGTTAACTATTTATTTCGGATAATTTTGTAGTTTAATATGAAAATATTCCGATTGTTGATTGATAATTAATATAAAACTAAAAGCAAGATCTTTGTTGTTTGTTTATGAATTGGGTGAAATCTAGACTTGTGGGCGTCCAAAAATTTCAACGACGGCGGCTGTTATGGTCGTTAGCACTACCCGACTAGAATTTTGCCGAACCTAATAACTTTCCACCCCTGGAAGGGATTTTATCGTGCTAAACATCGCTTTGGAACGGGGTCTACTACGATTTTACCTCGTATCTAAAAGATAGCATGCCTTCAGATATTTTCCCGCATCAAACATCTCACCGACCTGGACGGGGAATCGATCCGGAGATTTTCAGTTTATAAGGTAAGTATGCTAACTTTAATGTCATCGAGACCAGCAAAACAAAATCTTTAAGACAAGCACGATAGGTACCGATAACGAAGCAGTATATTGCTCTCTATCAGATGACTTAATTTAATTAACCTAGCTTGAATTTGTGTCTTCCAAAAATAAGCATCTTAGGTTTCTTGGCAGGTATTTAACTTTTCAAAATATTTTAAATCTGATCACTTTACAAATTAACGGATTCCGTATCATGCCAAGGCTTTTAAATTACTAAACAAAATTCACACTTATAATAGATATTTTAAATATCTTTCAGAAAATCCCAAAATTGTAAATTAAATGTGGAACTTGTGAAACAAAACACAAAATCACACGATTTTCTTCCAGTATTCCGTAAACTACAGCTTTAAAGTATTGGAAGATTAAAAATCGAGAGATTCTAGAAATATTAGTGTTTATTTTCTATCTAAAATAGAAGGAGTACAGTGGTGTTAAAGGTCTTGCATCACCTCGAAAAAGTCAGTTAATTCTTAATAAACTGCATTTTCTTAAACTCTTCTATTGTAAGTTAACATATTGCAGAGAGAACATGTGTTATAACTTAAGAAACATGAGTTTGCAGGAAAAGTAAAAAGTTTTGAACCTAAATGAGTGATCACTCTGCGGCTCAATGTATTCGGAAAGGTATGATAGGGTAAAAGGAAAAGAAGAAACGATATAAAACTATTGACAGTAAGCAAATGTTCATTCTTATCGCTATTAATTATTAATAATGTTATATTTTAATATTTAATCGGCCAACCCTTGTCTTTAATAATTAATTTACACTTTTTGGTATGGAATTGATCATTTAATTCTCCAATTATTCATTCGAAATGAATCGCTACCAGGCATTAATCAAAGATTCAATCAATTTTGTTTTTGTTCTTGGTTTTCTTCTTGAAATAATCTTGCCAATCAGTTTCCAAAGATTCTCAATTGGGTTGAAGCCAGTCCAATATTCTAATATTATTAGAGGCAAACATATAATCATATAATCATGGCCCTATGGCAAGGAGCGTTGTCATCTTGGAAAGTGAAGTTTTCTTCGCCAAATAAATCTTTACCAGTTGGCAACATATTTTCTGTCAAAATTTCGATATCTTTAGCGGCATTTATTATTCCAGAGACAACGTGCAACCTATCATGGCATGACTGAAGTTGGATGCTTGATTGTTGGCAACACACACTTCGATGAAAAATCTTCTTGGGAATTCGTCTCACTTATGAATTTTCACTTCGATTATTTACGCGTTGATTCGTTGCTGCTGTAGTCCAGTTCTCTGAGAATAGGGGTTTCTTTCGGGCTCGGCATCCTAGAAGTTCAAAACTCAGAAGCCTTTTTCTCACAGTAGATGTGGAAACACTTACACCCGTAACTTCAGTTCATAATTTAGTTAGTTCAGTTGAATTTTGGGCTCCTATCTACGAAACTGGTCCTTCGTAGTACACCCTTCCTTGGTCGCCCACTTCGAGGTTTGTCGCGTGTTTTCCCTGTACATTTATATTTCCCGACTATTCTGATAACTAAAGACTCATTACATGTAACCTTAGCTGAAATTACCCAACTGGAGTTTTCTTCCTTATGGTGGTTCGTCCGATAGTTTGATATGAAGTTTCTTTGTTGACATTTCGGCAATATTCATACAACAAGCAAACTGTTCTAGATTGCAAAATAATTAAGATAGCAAGATGTACAGAGTTAAATAACGTCAAAAAGGAATTGTTTCTTAAAAATAGATAAGGATGTATGTAATTAAGCAATTAGGGCCCAGTTGTTGGTCAGGTTAGTACAGAATTCCACTAAATATTTACAAAAAAGACATTTAATGATATTAGCGATAATAGGGTACTTAGAAAATATTCTATTCTCCTCGAAAATATTTAAGAAACATAGAATTTTAAGGTGATGGAAGACTTTTTAACACCACTGTAATTAAATGTAAAAATTTTAAGAATTTTAGCTAAGAACAACCGATAAGCAGCACGCCATAAATTAATTTAAATAAAATCAGGCTTCAGCCCCAAAACATAAAAGGCCTTTAAATCTACGACATCCTGAAAACTTTTAAGGTTTTTTAAACATTCAATGCAATGTCCTAATAGCATAAAAACGCGAGTTTAATCAAAATTGCAAACAGTACAACTTTTAAATTATCTTCAAATGAAAAATTATAGAGCAGGAAAAAGCTTGTTCCATTTAAATTGGGTCAAAAAATTAAAGTGATTTATTTTTGTATTTTAAGCAAGAAATCTTAAAATTTCAGAGGTCGACATTAGAGCTAAACAAATGAACCAACCCCAAAGATTTGAAAGTTCAAATAAATTAATATTTTCCATTCACCTCTAAATCAGTCGAGTTTGAAATAAATTTGAAAGTGGCGTCTCTTTTCGTAGAATCTTCAGATGATCTAAAAACGCATGTTTAGTAGAAAATTTAGTTGTTTTCAGGGAAAACCCACAGGAATGTATATTAAGTCAGTCCCCAGGATGTAAGAGATTCCAATTTTATTAATAGTTTACGTAAATGTTAAGTTAACTTTTGATCAGAATAGTGGGGTTGATCCGGCTCGTGTCCGAGAAGATTGTGATTTAGGGACAAAAAACTACCTTTATCTTATAATGTCTGACAATGGCCTGACCTTCCCTAGCAGCCACTCATACTAAATTTAGACTACACTGCTTGACAAGAAAAACAACAGATCTGCTACAAGTTGCGGCACATTTCGTTAAATTTCCTCAAACTGTCTCTGAATGCCTTGAAACGCCCCAAATTGCCTCAGCTTCACAATTTTCATAGCTGCTTCTAACTACCTTGCAAAATGTGTTCAGATTGCCCCATTAACGAACACAAGGCTGTCTCAAAAGTCAACTCCTCATACAGATATTACACGAAGAGATTGCCTTTTAATGCCTTTAAGATTGAAGGGGCAATTCTTAAATGTTACTATTCGAATAAAAATAAAAAGTTAGACTAATTCAGGGACCAAATCATCCCCGAAAAATTTTTATTTTACCCTCTATAAACACCGAAGGTTAATTAAGTAGTGTTCAACTGAATAGAAACAATGTTATACATTAAAAGGCTAAATAAATTCCCTGAAAATGGCTAAAAGAAACCTGACAGTCTTTCGAATACCTAACATATTTATCTTGTTTGTTTGCAAAAATTTTCCAGGCGTTATTCAGAAATTCAGAACGGCGTAAAAAAATCTTATGACTTTCGTCAATTCCACTTGAAGTAACTTAATTTAAATACGAATTTCAAATTATATTCGCTACAAATAAGGTTTTTGTACTCTCCGAATATCGGATTTCGTCAAACCCAACTTAGCTTTTTTATAATTCTTTTTCTTACAACATGTTGACAGATTTACTGTAATTTTACTGAAAAAAAAGCTTAAATTCAACGCTTAAAAGGTGAGGTTGTTGAACTTTTGAATATATTTTATTTTAGTTTAAAGATATTTAAGTTTGGTATTTAAATAATTTAAGGGCGGCTTGCGAATTAGAACTTCATCCGCAATTGTTCATTTTGAATTCATGTTTAAGAATGTAAACGGAAAATTTAAGCAAGAAAGAATGACATGTAGAACGAAGCAGCACAGCAAGCCACCGCAGCTTTCATTCAAGCACTTTCCCGTTTCGTACCTGAGCTTTAACGTAGATGAAAACATGAGATAATAAAATACGAAGGCTGAAAGAAGCATTTTCACCTTGTTTATTTTTGTATTTTTATTGTTCTCGGTACGCGTTGAAAGAGGAACAATTTAAGAAAAATGTAATTCTATTTTATAGGTCGAAAGTTTGGCAATCGTGTCACTGACTGTTGCGGTTTTGTGTATTGGGTATGACATCTGTTGTTGCTGTTGTGGACGGATACATTCATTGATCAGCCTCATCGCTTCACGAACGTTGCCTTGGCGTTTCGCCAAATTTATAGGCCCTTGCGGCATGATCAGTGAGGATGCAACCCATTGTGTCGTGGTTTTCTTTACATTTCTTGTACCCAATTTTGCATGATATATGACTACTTATCTGAAACTCACATTTCATTGTACCTGCTGAATATTTTCGCACACAGGACATGAATTACGGATGAAAGATTCATTCACGGCTCACTAGCATTCTCATGTTAAATTTTTAATGGTCTGTTTATTGGCTTCCCGGCTATTATTAAACTTCTTTGGCATTTCTGACTTTTCTCCAGATAATTTTTGGCAATGAAATTATGAAGATAGAGTTAATTAACATCAATTGTTACAAAACTTCCTCCAACTAAAAATCATAATATCTAGGAGAAATAGTTAATTATGCTTCACTATTTATAAAGAAAAGATCTAAAACGTAAAGAAAAACATCTGAAAGCTTCTCATATTTTCACTTTCTTAATACAAGATTCCTTTAAGGTTTATTCCAAGTTTCAAACACAAGCGTGAAATAAATACATTAGTTTTCTTTTTTCAAACTACATTATAACGAAATACCAAAGAAGTTCCAAAGCATATAACAAAGTAAACTCCGAGAATATGGAAAATGGTCTCAAATCTATCTTCCGTTTTCGCCTTTCACATATTACTTTAGAATTGAATTGTACCTCCCACATAGTTATGGAAAAAAGGAGATTTCCAAACAAAGTTTTTCATAAAATGTGGTTTTCTTCTGTTTTACCAATAAGCAAACATTTCAGCTTAGATAAAATTACTGCAGACTTCAAATGAGTAATTTAGTTAATTTTTAAAAAAATATTGTGGTTTTATACTGGCAAAATCTTGAAAATAACTTTAAGAAATTGAAAAATTGCAGATAATATTTAGAATACTAACAATAAAGTAAGAAATTGGAAGACAGAAAACGTAACGAAATAGATAACTTCACCAAGTGACTAATTAAACCTAAGAAGGAATTAGTTTACAAATTTTGCTTAATTAAATATACACGAGCTCCTGCAGACTATAAAGCTACAACCTGAGAAGTTTAAGTCGTAGTATAAAATCTAATTGACTAATAACCCCAAGCCAAAATGGGAGAAAGTTTTGTTGTTATAAAATTTCGTTCTGGAAGGAACAAGACTCGTCCTTTTTGGTAACTGAGTGATAATTCTGAAAGCTTTCTTTTAAATTCTGACGTGATTATCGTGAAATTTTCGTAAACTAATTACTACACGATTGATAAGAACAAGCAAATTCAAAATTTGATTCTGTTTTAGCACGCGTTTCCAAAGCTAAAATTTCTTCTAAAAACCTAATTACATGAAATGTTAGACTACAGCTGCAAGCAAGATTAGTAAATGCTATCCATACACTTTGAATTATTTCAGGTTTCAGGCTTTTTGTTATGTATATAATGCTTACAGTTAATTTTAAGATGCTCGCCACAACCTGTAAATTTAACCTGAAATTTGGATACCCAAAATTTAAAACCTAATCAAATCTAAACTCCATTTAGATAACCTCCAAAAGTAACTGATGGCCAATCAGTTAAGGGCAGGGAAGATCATTAAAAGCACTGTAAAGGCCTTTAAACGAGGGTTGCTTCCTGAGTATTTAACCACTAGTTTAGTGGTGGTTAAACGCCCATAAATTAGGAAAACTAGAACTTGAAATAGCCCTTAGTGGTGAATCAGGGTTCTGTTTTCTAATCATGAAAGCTGCGAAAAAATTAATCCGCCTTTGGGCGTTAAAATTCTGCCTTCAAGTTAGGTACAACGGCCAGTTGTCGCCCCTACTTTGAATTCGTCGGAATATTAAAACTGTTTAATATATAAAGCAAATTTCCCAGCATGCGAACAAACAGGAGTTATTAAAAGTATGTGGTACAACATAACATTAATTAAATTAGAATTTCATAATTAATACAAAGTTAAGGGGTATACATAAACGGCACTTTAATTAACATCCAGAAAGTAAATAAGCGTTGTAGAAAAGCGAGAGTTGCTATTGGAAACTCAAACTAACTGCTTGAAAATTTATTATAAATTTCACCTACTCTCCTGGCATTGACACATCCAAAAACATACACGGGTACCACATGCCGATTTCAAAGCAAATTTATATAGGAGTTTCCCCAGAGCGAAATACAAAAGCGTAGTATACAAACTCGAGTGGGGTATATTTGTGGAGTTGTGTTTAGGGTGGTTTCAAGCCGAGTTTGAATAGAATAGTTTATAGAATGTTAAATAACAACTAAATCTCGCATCACTGCATTTAAAGTGGACATGTCTAATACCTACGATATACTAAATTACGAGTATCTCTCACGTACAGAACCTTGTGGGAAAACAGAAAAGCAATATTTTGAAACATATCCTCTCGTCACTGCTTAAGCTTACAAAGAAGATATTACATACAACGTAGATTTCACTTACAACTGAACTATTCCAACTTTGCTACTTGGTATTTCATTGATTTTTGTATTCATTAAATCCTGTGCCAAATGGACTAAATCTAGTGAGGTGGTGAGCTATGAGATCCATTAATTTAAGTACGAATACGTTTCTGGAAAGCTTTAAAGTTGCAAAATTATGCTAACCAAAAAACTATATTAACTTTATTAATTTGGAAAATCCCTTCATTCACGCTCTAATTTTTCTGTTTCCCAAAAGAAAATATAAATGCAGCTAACAGCTAAGGATAACCTAAACTTCGGAGAAAAATAGCCGAATATAACTTAAACCACCCGATTTTATTTGTAGTGAAGTTGAAAGGCACATTTGTATTCATTTGTCATACGACACTATTCGTTTGCTGCCTTTTTGAACATTCTTCCAGTTGTTGATTTCTAACGCTTTTATATTCCGTAAGTGTCAATCTTGGATGTCTCTAGCTTGTTACTAAAATATAATAGCGAACAGGCGTTTCCGAATATCATTAGGATATCAGCTTAAGCCATAGCTGACAATTTGTGTAAACATGATTTTCCAAATATGTAAAGTAGAAAAAACTATATTGTTAAGAATTGTAATTATCTGTATTATCGGCAGTGACCATAACCCTGTTGTTACCAAATGCCAGGCTGAATAATTGAAGTTTACAGGTACCAGAAGTCCGCGAAGCGGTGTCTAATACTATAAATGAAAAATTCCACAAACTGCGAAAAGAACACGTTGCTGATCTAGATGAGGAGGCAAAGTGGATCAGAATTAAAGAAACAATAATAACAACTCAACAAGAGACCATTGCGAAAGAAGGAAATGCAAACATAAGCACCACATTAAATGTGGAGAGATACAGAATACAATCAAACGCAAAATAAGACTGGCGAAGGAAATCTGGATGGTTGAAAGGTGTACAGAGATTGACGAATTAGAGAAAAGTACGACAGTTTCAACTAACATATAAAAAATAAAAGAAGTCACCGGTAATGAAAAAACTCGAGGAACGGGTATATTGAAAGGCGACCAAGATGGAATAATTATTGACCTAAAAGCGAAGCTAAACTTATGGCAATTATACATAATTAAATTATTTCAACACCAAAGAGCACCTCAATATAATGCTATAGAAACAGAAGATGCACCGGAAATCACACGGGAAGAAGTAGAACATGCCATAAATTCGGTAAAGCAGTGAGACCAGACGAGATACACTGCGAAGTCTTGGAACCGCTGGATGAACATTCAGTCAATGTCACAGTAGAATTGTTCAATAACATTATTTATAGAACAGGACACATTTCTCAGGAATGGCTTCTCTCCACATTTGTTCCTATACCAAAAAAGCCTAGAACAACTAACATACTCATAACTTTTCTTGAAGATTATACATAATAGAATCCACAGTAAATGCGAAGCAGAGCCATCAGACTCACAGTTTGGGTTTTGTAACGGGATGGGTACCAGAGAGGTCATTGTTACTTTGAATATCCTGTCACAAGGATGCCTGGATATTAACCAAGATTTATACATCTGTTTTATTGACTACAGCAAAGAATTCAACAACGTGAAGCATGAAAAATTTTTGAATATACTCCAAAGACTCAACATTGACCATTACGACTTACAGATAATAGCCAATCTTTACTGGGGACAGACTGCCAAAGTAAAATATCTGTATCCAGAAAGGAGTTAGACAGGGTTGCGTTCTTTCTCCAATGCTGTTCAACATCTATTCGGAATTCATATTTCGAGAAGCATTGAATGATGAATCAGCAGGTGTGGTCATCAATGGTAGACCAATTAACAGCATCAGGTACGCTGATGGTGCTGTTCTGATTGCGAGTAGTCTAGAAGATCTGCAGGTACTGGTAAATAAAGTCGCAACAGTTAGTGAAGAATATGGACTACCTATCAATATTAATAAAACAAAAATGATGGTGATTTCCAAAACAAATAACAATGTAGGCAATATAACAATTGGCAAAAAACGGCGGAAAATGTTCATCATTTCAAGTAGGTACCTTGACACTATGATTAATCAGAATATCACACACCAGGACGAAATATTTCCAAGAATTGAGCAAGACAGACAATCATTCATTAAACTGAGAAAACTACTACTAACAGCTCAGAATCTTTCACTGGCTTTGAGAGAGAGAATGGTCCGACGCTATGTGTTTCCCATGCTATTATATGGTCTTGAACAAAGAAACCACAAAGAGGTTAGAATCATTTGAGTTCTGTGTATATAGACGCATGCTGAAAATTTTATGGACGGATTGCGTTACAAATCGACATGTCCTAGATAGAATGAACAAAGAATTGGAGGTCCTATTCACCATCAAGAACAGAAAGTTAGAGTTCCTCGGACACATCTCACCCAATGTTAATTACGGAATTCTACAGCTTATCATGCAGGGGAATATAATTGGACGAAGAAGCGTCGGACGACGAAGGATTTCCTGGTTGCGCAACTTATGTGATTGGTTTGGACTTTCATCTGTACAATTATTCCACACAGCTTTTCCAAAATAAAAATCGCCATGTTGATCGGCAACCTCCGAGGGAGACGTTGATATCAAGAAGAAGAAGAATTATCTGTAAGTGTAAAACAGAAATTTAAAACGAGCCTTTAAATATTTTTAGAGATTAATATGTTTCTAGAACCGCAAATAATTCCCGAATTTAACGCTTCGTCCTTTTTATTGGCAAATGATATGCAAGGAGTAAACCGCTACAATTTTTTATATATCTAAATTTTGCTTTGACTGCGAATAAGCACGACAATTCAAAAATAATTATATGGAATTTCATTTAGTTTAGTCCTCAGTATGAACAGACTCTTAAGGAATTCTTAGGGAATTGAGTTCTACTCCAACGTTACTCTTTGATACACACAGAATTCCATGGGATGCGGATAATTTTATGACAGCTGTAAGAGCTAATATTTTCTTTGGTATGAAGAAATTCATAGAAAATTACACGGAATTCTGTTAAATTGTATATCAGCGCTTTATCTTTTAGAATAACTAGCCCCGCGAGGTAAATTGCTAGCAAAATTTTGGAAACCGAATTCCCTTCCATACCAAACTTTTGGCAGAATCACAAGAAATTACACTTAATTATATGACAATTCTGCCAGAATTCCACTGAGTTTCAATTAGTTTCGGATTCCAAGTGAATTTGAAAGAATTCCAAGGTGACTAATTTAAATACATAAATATAAACTAAATATAAGTTTAAATTGAAATTGGAATCTTATAGGCAGATATAGCCCTACCAAGCTAATTAAATGCAGAAAGTTTCAAATTAAAGAAAAATGATACCACCGCGGGGAATCGAACCACCGACTTAGGTTAAACGCACCACTGCTCTGCCATTGAGCTACGGAGGTCCGGTCCCCGAGGAAGCGTCAAATTTCCAAACTTGAAACAGGAATTGAAGTCTATTCTAAGACTGTTATAAAGCCAAAGAGCCGCTTTAAGCGCATTCACAATGACCAGTAACTATTAACGACAACACAGACTTCCTAATAGATGGGCATCCCCAATCAGGAGTGTTTAAATTAATACATAAATATAAACTAAATATAAGTTTAAATTGAAATTGGAATCTTATAGGCAGATATAAGCTCCATTTGGACTAATTCGAAGTTTAAAAACTAGATAACAGTAAAAATTAATCCTGAACCACCGACGTGCGGTAACCGCAGCGAATTTTAATTATTTTCCCCCAATCTTCGAGATATCACATACAGCATTTCAGTGCTTTCAATCTACTCCTCCCTGTATATAAAGCTTTAAGCAGGGTGTAGCACGTCCATTGGTGTTGTTTTAAGAAATATTTGAAGCCCGTGAGCGGTCACTGTTTAGTTGATAGTAACATACGTTCACGCCACTGGTTAATCAACCTGGACAATCCAAAAAGGCAAAAATGAAAGAAGGGTAGATATATTACGTGATCTCAAATTTGAAGAAAAGTGCTTAAAATGGCGTCTAAGGTGTGAAAATGATTTTACCGATTAAAATGAGGTTGTTAAAGAAATTAATGAAATTGCAATCTCTCCTAAAAAGAAAAAAGCTTAAGACATGTTATACATGTCCTTCCATCTTCAAAAATTAAGAGGAAGATCTTCGATCTTTATTTTATGTGCAACAAAGCTATATGCTTAGGTTTTTATTATAATTTTGAATATGCTAAGTTTAGAAATTTACTTTTATCGTTTTCCACAATAAAGTAAATTTTTAGGTTCGGAAATTAACTATTTTGCTGCTTTTTAAAATTATTTCTTTGATTTTTATTTTTGTTTCGACTTACTACAGTGCCGATTGGGCCAGATAATGCATTATAAGAAAGATAAGTCGCGAAATTTGTGAATTAACATGAAAAAAAGTGAAGTCCTCACTATGACTCCACATCAGTGGTTAATAAGGGTTTTAAATAACTGAAGGATATAACGACAATTATCAAAAGTAGAAAAAAGTAAAAGAAGAAGTGGAAAAGGAAGGTGTGGAAAGGTGCTCGCTTTAATGTAAGTTACAAATGATGGTAACAAGTTAACGCAGAAATTTTCGAAAAAATAGGCGTGGTACACCCTACACTGGCAAGGGAATTCTAGACAACACCAGAAATTAATAACAGAATACGGAGGACACAAAGGCGAACTTTAAGAAGAAATGTAGGGCAAATCTGACTATTAACTATTAAAGATAAACTTAAAAACTGATTAAAGAAAGAAATCAGCACACACGGCAAATGGAAAAAAATAAAATGTCCAGAAAACCCACGTAGTCGTCACAGCTGCTCAAGAAAAAAAGGAAGGAGTTTAGGAGGGATCGAAAGAAGAAGTGGCAAACCACGAAGCTAATAGTCAAACACAAAAAAGAA
This sequence comes from Melanotus villosus, assembly GCA_963082815.1. Lineage (NCBI taxonomy): Eukaryota > Metazoa > Arthropoda > Insecta > Coleoptera > Elateridae > Melanotus > Melanotus villosus. The sequence continues at coordinate 43,387,178 of OY720425.1, forward strand.
TTTCAAAAGGCAAAAAGCATTGGAAATTTTTTTTCCAGTTGGTTATCCTTTTGTAAAAATCAATTCGTAAGAAATGGAAAAAGTAGGAAGTAGGTTTTTTGATAATAAATAAAAGAACGAGAAAATGTTAACAATTACCAAAGAGAATGATGGATGAAGAATGACCTAGACTGCTAGAGGAATAAGTTTCTTTGAGAGGTTGGCCATTGAGGTAGCCATTTGCTTCTTAATATGGTGACATGGTGACAGACTACCGCAATCCTGTACATTCTGAGGATTTTAGGCTGTTTAGGGTATTCTTCAAACAGTAATTTAAAGAAAATAGGGGAGTCTGTAACATTCTCATGTAGTTTTTAAAGAAGCTAAAATAGTGTTAGAAGCATGTGCAAGAAACAATCTTTTGTGAAACTGTCTACCTCCTTGGGTTGAGTGTTATTACCATTGCGATGATTACTTCCATCCATCCATTTATTTAGTTTTTTTTTACAACTTAGGGTTGGCATACTTTTTTACTGGGTATTTCTCAAAGCAAGTTTTGAAACTGAAGAGACTGCAAAGATAGTCAAAATAGAAGATGTTGCTGTTAATGCAGACCATGGAGCTTTCTTATTGTTATGTTTCTTATCTGTAAAGTTGAAAATACCGCTGTTATTTAATTAAAACATCAACACATCAACCCAAGCCCAAAAGCGCTTTCAGACTATCAAAATTCCTTACATTCGAATCTTGGGAAACTGAAAAAGAAATGTTAAGGAAAAGTGAATTAATTGAATGAGTTTGTTTTCAACTAATTCCAGTGAAAAGAATGACCACCCAGGAAGTCTCTTGTACTTTAATGGGGCAGTCTGGAGGCAATTCCTGAGGTACTTTAAGACAATCCTAGAAATGCAGTGGCTTAGACAGTTCGGGGCCTTTCAAAGCATTATAAAATCGTTTAGAACAATTGAATAAAATTTCGAATCATCTGTATTGTGTTTCTGTTGGCTGACAGATATTTAGTAATAATAAATGCAAAACGAACACATGAAGGGCAAGCTGAGACAATCCAAGATAGTATTTTGTCTCTAAGATTTGAATGTTTTTAATTTTCAAATCGTTCTATTTTTCTTCGATTTTCTTCTAATAAAAGCATAAACAGTAGATTAACTCAAAGTAAAAATTTCTTAAAGTGAATAGCCTGAAAGGAGAAACTATAGCTCACTTGCAATTAAGCAAAGAATTGGCAATTTCAACAACCCTTGCAGTAAATTTTAGTGCTACACCTTTTATAACACTTAAATCAAGCCTATTTTCGAACAAAAGACTCCCCATAAGTGTTTTCCGTTGTAGCCATTCACACCACAGAAAGCACTCTCTTTCCGAGCGATTATTTTTGCCAATAAAACATTAATGTTTCAATTAAGAAGGCAAGCAGCTACCGGAAGGTTATTACTAATATTTATTAGCAGGAAGCGAGTAATTTGGGGCTGACAGTGGCTAAAACTGCTGTCTTACTATAACACAGCGTCCGTCTAGAACTCGCCGACATCCAGCTAGCCGTCCTCTGTCTATTTTCGACCTTATAGGGGGAGAAAATGTGCGACCGGAGATAAATTTCCGATAGAAAACGGAGGGTCATAGGGAAAAACATTTCCCTTCAGCCCATACGTTTGTGCTTACTTGTTGATTACTTCTAGTTTCCAGCACGTAACTGCAAACATGTGAGGTATGCTTTTGTTGGCCTTTCTGTTCACACTACACGTTCCATCCGTACGTTGAACCTTAGCTTTAATCAAGGGTTTCAAGGCTAATCGTATATGTGGAAAATCTGATTTCGGATAAAAATTACAATCAGTTGACCATGAGATTATGTAATACAGACGCTTTCGAATCTTCCAAATTTAGACTTTTATTTTCGGAATCGATTTTCAAAAAAAGCGAGTCTATTAACAAGCAAATCACAACCCTAAGAATTACATTACGAGTGAATTCAAAAAAGAGATATGCGAAAAAGCCTCGTTGTTAGGTGCAAACGTGTTTGTAGAATGCCAAAGAAATACGACATGAAGCTTCGCACAGAATGCTCGTTTTTCGTTCTCACACGTTTACAGTGACAATTACTGATGTTCTATGTTTTTCCACTCCGACATTTTATTCAATACGTTTACATAATCAAGTTTTCAGAGCATGAACGCCACTGAAAAACAAGAGAAAAAGGGAAAAAAGTTGTTTCAACGCTCTTTTAACTGGAATATTCACAAAGAATATTACGTCCGACGTATTGTTTGACTACATTGAAGGTAGGTAACTCTGTACAATCAAGTATTTAACACCGTGTTTTACTACAAACTGAAAATTAATTTATTCCCTTTGGTGGAATTTCCAAACGGTTAGGAAGTGAATTTTAAAACTGCATGAGTATGCAGTAGCAATTAAGGTACTAATAATCAAGGTAACACCGTTGTGCTTGTATCAAGAAGATTGGCTAAAAGTTTTTGAACTTTTGTGGTTGCAATACGGTTTTCTAATTAACTTCTAACACCCCAGGTGGAGTTGATGTTAAAATAACACAAGGAGCTCTTGCACAACATTTCTTTACTAAAAAAATCTGCATAAATGGCAATACAGATATTAGAAAATATATGAATTAAAGACATTCCAATGGCAAAAACTAAATCAAATTCAAAGAATATTTCGTGATAGAGAATTTGTCAACCTCGCTGGCTTATTTCCAAATCATCAATGCCCCAATCTAAAAACTAGTAAAATCAAAATTCACTTAGGACACAACGATGTTCAGAGTTTTCGTTGTTCCAACCTGTAGCGTTAAACCGAGGCCATTAATTTATTTGATCAAAATAAAGATCAACTCTAGCGTGGATATACTAAACTGTCAGAGCAGGATAAGCGAGGTTTTTCGTAAAGAAACTGCTAAATCGTGATATACTGTGATACCTCCTGGTTTTAGAGTTTTCCTTCATCACTACTTTAACTGATTTTGGAATGAGATATAAAATGAGTTTTATAAAACTAAGCACCATCAACATCACATAAGGTTTTTGTAATACCCTCTATGGTTGGTTTTACCATGATTTAGTAACTTTAAAATGTTTTCCAGATGTTTTCTTTGGTAATCTTTGTTAATACAATTATTTCCATAGTAAATATCTGAAAGATAACTTTACGATAATAATAATAATAAAACATTTAATATTCACAAATTTACATTTTCACAAAGTTACCTTGCTTCAGATTATGGTAATTAATAATATTCCTTACAAAGGTTATAACATTTTGTGGAAGAGAGTTGAAGCTATACTGCCGTACTAAGCCCAAAAGCGGTATCTGATATGGTTCGAAAGTCGAATAGTCCCATATTTTGCGAGCTTTTTCTGGTCGCTGTATATTGCTCGATACTTATAGTGATAGATAAGAATATTTTGGCCAAATACTGCCGTAAAATTCTAGTAATATATATATTTTATGTCCCAGTTTCACCTGACGAATATGCATATATCAGTTTTCTCAAAAATGTAGTTACCCCTTTTGGGCTTGACAGGGCAGTATAGGAAAGGGATTTTGAGAATTATATTTTGAAAATTTGGAAAATCTACAATCGTAGTCACTTCTGGTCCTGCAATAATAAATATCTATCTGTATTAAGTTACGAGACATACGTAAGTAACTGAAAGCTTCATAGACTAAACCCAGAATATTAAAATAAATGTTTGCTTAACGCTTAACCCCTGTTGAATATCTAACATTAAAGTTATTCGCTGTGTATTTCTGCTTTCGCAATCTTTGGAATTCTGTTTCCTGGTATAGGAATAAAATCTAAATCTAAATGTAGAGCTATAATTGTTTCATAAATTAGTTTGTTCTACCCAGTAAACTAACTTTACTTTTTTAATAAAATAATCTAAGACTACCCCTAAATATTTCATTTCTGGCACTGTTATAATCTCTACCATTTATTCTAATTTTTACTGAGATGTAATCATAAGGATTAAAAATAGGTTTATCAGGATTGACCTGATCAAATTATAAGACTTAGATTAATACTGTAACTTACAAATATTCTCTAATTTTGTCTAATTTTATCAAATAACGTCACATAAGCTAAGGCACAGCAGACTCTAGAGTTTCAATCCAATATTTTAATATTCAAAATATTCTTAAAATATTTAAGACTATTTAATAAAAAATTGCTCAAACTAAGAACTTTTGTAGAACATAAATACGTACGTAATTCCTATATAAAAAACATACAGAATTTGTGCTACAACTTTACCAAGAATGTACTTAAATTATGCACACCAGATTATTCATTCATGCTGATAGCGTACTGACAATCAGTATGTGCTTTAACCCATTTTCCTGTTCAATAAATTCGGTAACTGATGGTTACCGTTAACAAAGTTGAATAATTTCACTGCACCGTATTTACAGAGCAACCGTTTAGAATTGCACACAGGTTAAACCAAAGCTTTGTAAACTAATAACATTCACGTTATATGTAATTTCACTGATATGAAAGTACTTCTGTAAAAAAAGATTCAAATTTTACATTATTTTTATCCAATAGTTATTGATATCAAATCCTTATTACAGATAATGAGAACTGCAAGAAATGGAATTTAATACTCTAACATTTAACTTATTTACGAGTGTTATAAATATCAACTGCGATTTATTACATTCCATAGATGAAAACGGAATTTTATGTCTCTTCTTTAGCTATAAATAACAAATATTAAATTTTATCGAAACGTACTTCAAAAGGGATGTAAGAAAATAGCTGAGAGGAACATCAGAACCAAAACAGATTATTACAAGATTCAGATATGAATAACCTGATGTGGTTATCAGTTTGTTTTTAACTCAACTCTGGGAGAATTATGTTTGCGAAAAAATCCGACATCAACTGCTGATTTTTGTATTAGCATACTAGTTTTCTTGTGGTTTATTCGTAAGTACAAGAATTATGAATAAATTGAGGTGAAATTGGTTTCCTGTTGAAAAAATTTTGTGTTATGTAAATTTATGAAAGTTTACCGATAGTCGTTTATAAAGATTTAGCATGAAATTTGAGCTTAAATTATCTCGGAATAAAAATGTACGTTAAGATATTATAGGCTACAAATAAAAGTGCAGGGAACAAGTTTAAAGTGGAATTGGTTTAATGAAAACCTGAACTTGTTGGCGTATTTTGAAAGTTTAGCTCTTAAAGCAAAGGAAGTCCAACGTTTTGTTTGCAAGTTTAAGCGTGTTCGTAGGAGATGGGTATAGTCTAGAAAGAGATGGGTTAAAAGTGGTTTAAGTCTCAAGATAGTTAATCGATTTTATTATAGGTTTGAAAATGCGGTTAGGGAAATCCTGAAGCACCCAATTATTGAAAACAGTTCTATCGCCTTTGGGCAGAGGGGCGAATAGATAACGCACACCCAGCAATCACACATACATGCGCGCCCAAGCAACCGCAACCCTTATCCATTTTGTTAAAACCGCTCACCGTTTCTGTAAGCTCTCACAATGTCCACTTATCCATTTTCGTCACTGCCGCCGTTCTAATCAGATTTGCAGGACAACACAATCAGCGACCCAGTTCTGCAGGGATCACCGATAACGAGAGCTTTCAAAGAAGCTTTTAACAAGTTCACTTAAAGCTCGCATTCGAACGCCCGTAATTATGCTTCATTATAGAAAAGTTTGTCGCTGAAAGAGCGGAGGAGAAAATATTTTCAGTCAATAAACTTAATCACGGATAAAACTAATTATTGCACGGTGGGCCGGAAACACCCTAGTGCGTGATCAGGCAACTGCGAACAAGGGTTACAAAGCTCAATCCAATTTAACGAATTTTATGCTTTAAAGCTCGCATTCGACTGGCGACGTTGTGTAAATACAAGACAGTCAATATAATAAACTCATGTTCGAATCGGCAAGAGAACAAAATGTTCGCTCCGGCAAGTCCGAGCACGCCCGGAATCAACAGTTCCTGCGGATTCTGGACACGGAAGAACAACCAACAACCCGCGCGAAAGCTTACGGACTGGCGCAGCTTTGTGTTGCGCTGGTCCAGCGCCCTCTGTAGGGCACGCGCGCTGTGCCACCCCCACTTTTCTTTGATTTCATTACATTAAATCACATAATGGACAAGTGAACTATTTAGACCGTTTTCTTTTTGATCTCGCTGGCACCGAACGGCGGCAAAGACATTTTTTTTCTACGCAGAACACTTGAGGCCCTTTTAGAAGGGCTAAAGCTCGTTTTGTTCACTTTTCCGTAAAATTACTCACCCTTTTACATCAAGTAAAATAACATAAACGGGACGCACGGCGCGCAAATGAAATACAAACGCTTTGCTCAGTAAAATACACAAGTTTTCCCCCTTTCACTATCCTTTAATGTCGAACGACGGAAAGTACTGCTAATCGGGAAAAGACGCCGTTTAAGACGATCAGGAATAATTAGCGAATGGCAAAGAATACTTGATCTAAACATCAAAACGAACAAGCATTTCTGATTTTGGCTTTACTTTCGATTTCAAACTAAAAAACGATGTTAACAAAACGAAAAAATCAAAAGTTTATTTCTTCAATATTAAACAACATTTAAATTAGGGAGTTCCGTAGATTGAAGGCCTGTCTCGCAACTACTCACACAGGATTCAAATTTCGTTAGTGGCGTGGAATTTTTTCACAAATCTCCGAGAATCGTTCAGGGAATTTGAGCGTTGCAAATGACGTCTTAAATTAAGTTTTACAAAACGTACGAATTACACCTGAAATAACGAGAAATTAGCTTGTCTTTTCAACAACTTACGTAGTAATCAAATTGTTTCAAAATTAACTCAAGTAAAAATCCATAGATTTAAATATAGGTAATTCAGGTTTAATCCAGATCAAATCTGGATTTCAAGAAATCCTTGCGAAAATTCAAATTGTAACTAGGATTTAGATTAGATTTCGGTAGAATTAATCCAACAGAAAAAATTTTGAACTGTGACAGAATTTAATTTAATATAATTTTAGGTTCAGCCCAGATCAAACATGGATGTTAAGAAATCCTTGTCAGGATTTGAATTGTAACTCGGATTTAAATTAGATTTGCGTAAAGTATATTTAAAAACTTAACTTTTACATACAAACTTGCTGTAAAACTAACACGCGTAAAAGCAACCCCTAAAATTTGATTTCGTTTTAATATCGCGATTTAACTTCCAGTACATGCCATTTTAAGGCTCTTATTCTATACAGACCCAAGAAAATGTGCTGCCCCAGTCTCAGTTTTTGGTTTATTAAATTCCAATTTCTTGAATTGAATTCAGATTAAGCGAAATGGTAGAGCGATAGGTAAAAATTATTAGAAATAGAACACAAATTATACAGAGGTGCTTTGTAATTGAGCATTGATAACAATAACAATAACATTACCGGGTGTCCAAAAAGATTTGTTGGATATTAATGGAAAACCGTTAAACTAGGATTGACTGTACTCATATTTGACAATTAATTTTCTCCGCGATTTGATCTTAACTTATGCAATGTGGGTAAAGAAAACTTTTAGATAAAGAAGGCTATAGAAAATAAAATCAGAGTCTTAGGTTAATTCACATACTCGTAATTAATTCTTGCATAAATGCTACATTTGTCAAAAATCAATGCATGCAAAAACGTACAGAATATCGTAACATGTGATTGAAAAATCTGTCAGATTCGGATAACTATGGATTGAAAACCATGGAGAATTTGCTATTAACACATACCGTTTATTTATTATGTTATCTAACCAAACTTACCTACAAACTAAATGCCACACACTGAAACGTGATTTAATTAAAGTGAAATCCATGGTAGCAAGTAAATGTCACAAATTTATATTTCAAACACTTTTTTTGATAAAATAACCAAACACTTTAATTTGATAGTGATAGTTGTGTATTTTGTTTGTTTCAAATTAATATTAGTATAAAGTAATACAATACAGGCGTCCGACTTTTTGATTACATATTATAAAACGTGGCTTAAAAAACTTAAAAACTTGGCCTCCTCCAAAATATTGTATATTAGCCTTTTAAAATTCATCTTCCATTTGATGGCTCAACTTTTTGGAACGCCTCTTAGTTTAGTTTTGAATAAATTTCGTCTGCTAACCACTGTATAACAGCGACAAATTGAACCTCAAAAGGAAATAAACTCTTAGAAAACTGCCAGATCCCTACTTCAATCAACAGCTTCATAACAGAATTTTCAATGTAAAAAAATGTATTTTGTTGGTCTTGTTAGTTATAAATTACGCTAGTTTCTTCTTTTAACTATTTATTCTTTTCAGCGGCCGTTTTGGTAACTTCTGCCTCCTTCCAGCGGTGCGTTTACGCATAGGCGCACCAGGCGCGCGCCTACGGCCCCAAATTTATAAAAATATACTATTTCAACATCTTTTAAACATGTGGATTTATTTTGGTAGTTTAATGTATATTGCAATATTAGTTGACGATAATTGCATTAACCAAGATGATATTGTAAAATATTAAAAAATGAAGTAATAATTATTTGATATATGGTTCTTTATTATTTGCACTCCTCTTTCGAAATATTACTTCATTAATCAATTAAAAAATTTACAGTGGCGGCTCGTGAGTTTTTAGGGGTAAGGGCTGCAGAACAAATAACTATAAATTAATGAGAAAATCTTACTTTAACTTTATTAATGGCGGAAGATAAGGGCCATGCAACGGTTTTTGTAATTCACAAACTTGTTTATAGCTTTAGAATTAAAGTTTTTAATATTTTGGATTAATCTTTTTTTATGGATTACATAACTAAAACATTTAACCGTTCTTGCGACATAAATTCTTTTTAACGTAGAAAAACAGCGTTCTGCTTCGGCACTGGACATTGGTGTTGTAACTAAAATCCATAAACTTCTTCGAATGTATCTTCGAATGTATCTTCGATATTATTGCGAAGTATAAAATCTAACAAAGGCAACACACCATCAACTTTCCGTCGATCTTCTGTCGTATAATACTGTCAGTTTAGTTTTTAATTTGTTTTTGTTTAATATAGAATATGTTGCTACCGCAAGGTTTAAATTATTTTCGGGAACTATTTTCGAATTTGCACTAAATTCCGCACTATCGATCAATTTTGCGATGTGAAAGTGTTCCACAGAACTTGAACTTGTGATATTATTTCACAACCACATATCCAGGAAACATCCTCATAAATTGTGATATTAAGTTATCTTTTATAAGAACCCTTTGGTTTTGTCCAGTTTGATTTAAAGTTAATCTAACAAGTTTTTCTTCAAAATACCGTCTTGAAAAGGGAAATTTTAAAAGTTCTTCGACGGAATTCATATTGTAAAGTATAATGTACGTAATTATAAAGTAAGCCTGTAATTGAATGGCAATTAGTTTGCTAAATAAGCTTTTATATTATTGTTATCACCACTACGTAAGCAAACAATGTGTAATAAACAAACCATTCTCTGCAACCAGCAGTCCATGACTAATTGAACGACAGTTTTTGGCTGCTCCCATTCAAAACTAAAACTGTACGCTTTTAACTATAACCTACTCGATTTTGGCACGTTGTTCGATAATGCTACAAATGTCTCCGCCCGAAATTCATGTATTGTGATGTGCATGGTCTTCTCGGAAGCGATTTTAATTAATGTCTAAGTTGAAAATACAATGTAATGCCGTTTTAATGAATACATAAACGAAATTAATGAATTTGGGAAAATCCTCAAATCCAGAGGAATAAGTTGGAATTAACCAAAGAGCAAGGCGTTGGAAATCTGTTTCGATATTCTCTCGCTGCATTACGAGCATTTCCATTACAAAATCCATAGATAAAAACAATGTCCGCATATTCTTCGTTAGAAAATGGACGATTCATTATTGCTAAATATAATTGCACAAGTGCAACTTTTAACAAACCGTGACAGAAAGTTTAGACATAAACAAACTATTTTTGACCTGTGATTATTTTTTACTAAACCATGGCTTCTACGTTTTTTCAACTTAAAATTTTTTAAAGCCTTATAACTTCTTAACTAAGAAAGATATTAGCGCATGGAAAATCGCACAGATTATCATGATACAAAAGCCAGGAAAACCATCCGCGGAAACAGAATCGTACAGACCAATTAGTTTACTGCCAATTTTATCCAAATTAGTTGAAAAGCTGTTATTAAAAAGAATTAAACCAATATTAGAGGAACAAGAATTAATTCCGAATCATCAATTTGGATTCAGGAACCAACACGGCACTATAGAACAGATACACCGAATAGTAGATAAGATTCCCAAAGACTTAGAAGGGAAGAGGTACTGTTCAGCTGCATTTTTAGACATATCCCAAGCCTTTGACAAGGTGTGGCACTTGGGATTATGCTACAAAATTTAAAAAAAACCTACCCTACCAACTTTATGAAATTCTGAAATCATACTTAACAGAAAGGTATTTTTATGTAAAAATTCAAGAAGAAACATCGTGTCTACAGCCTATACTGTCAGGAGTCCCACAGGGTAGCTCGCTAGGACCAGTTTTATACTTGTTATATACAGCTGACCTACCAACATCAAGGCTAACCACAACCGCAACCTTTGCGGATGATACGGCTGTCCTAGCGTCCCACGTAAAGGCTGAAACCGCGTCTAGATACCTTCAATCTCATCTAAACAAAATTCAACACTGGCTTAAAGTATGGAGAATTCGAGAGAATGAATCCAAATCTTTACATGTGACATACACGATGAAACGCGATAACTGCCCACCGGTCACTCTTAATGGTCGACAACTTCAACATGCAGAATCAGCAAAATATTTGGGACTTCATCTGGACCGTCGGTTGACTTGGAGAACTCATATCTTCACCAAACGGAAGCAACTTGGTCTTAAACTCTGTAAACTGTACTGGATGATAGGAAGGAAATCCAAACTATCGATAAATAACAAACTATTAATCTATAAGGTCGCTTTGAAGCCCATATGGACCTACGGGATCGCCTTGTGGGGAACTGCCAGCAACTCGAACGTGGAAATTTTGGAACGTTTTCAGAATAAAGTGCTTCGAATTATAGTGAACGCACCTTGGTACGTGCCAAACAAAGTGATTCAAAGTGATGTAAGTGTACCAACAGTGAAAAGTGAAATACAAAACTACAGCAAAAAATACAAAGACAGATTGACTATTCATCCTAATAATTTAGTCAATAATCTAATGGACGAAACTGACGAACCAAGGCGGTTGAAGCGGTTCAAACCAAATGACTTGTTAACACGTTTTAACTAATATAATATAAACGAATAGAACTAACCATCACATATAAATTTGGTTAAGCAAAATAATGGAGTGGACTCGCTGGAGCCTTACTTCACATGACTAGGAGTAAATGGCAGCTTATCTGCCAATTACCAACAATGTAACCCAAAAAATACTCATTGCTCTTCAAACAGGGCAGATTGTATGTAAAGGGAGTTAATAAAAAAAAAAAAAAAAGGAAGATAGAGCCTACATTCATATGACCATTTCTTCATGAAATTACATCTAGTTTTCATTGCCGACATTTGTAAAGGGAGCAATTACCCTGTATATCTAAATAAGCCTTGTTGTCCTTCTTTTTACATACATTCTCCGGTATATGTACGACTGTACGTGGGTCGTTTGAAAAGTAAGGTAAACGACCGATAAGTTTGATTCTTCAAACGAACCGCAATTTCAGCTCAGTACATTGTGTGGTTATTGTTAGTACACGCGAAGTAGATAAACGTGCAAGCATTTTCAAAAATGATAAACAGAAAGGAGATTCGTGCCGTAATAAAGTTTATAAATTATTATTTATACAAGCTAGGCCAAGGGATATACGTACAATGCATTCACCATATTTTTAGACCAGATTAGGCCATGCTAGGGAGGCAGTTTCGATTTCTTTTCCTGTCTACTTGCCTCATTGGGAAGATCAATGATTTAACCAGCATTACCTTTACTGTCTTTGTGATTTATTGTGATCTTTCTATAATAAATTATGTTAATTAACTGGATTGTTGCTGTTCTGGCTATGGCTAGTCGTCTTTTAATTTCCTCGGCGTAGACTCCGTCGTTGGTTATTACTGAACCCAAGTATACGAAACTATTTAACGTCTCATATACTGCTACTTTGTTGAATTGTTGATGTTGGTTGTTTCGTTGTTTTGGCGGTCGATGATCATAGCCTTGATCTCTGTTAAATTCATATAGTTTAGTTATTAATTCTGTAAGTCCTTCTTCATCTGCAGGAATGATCAGGGTGTCGTCGGCACACCTTAAGTTGCTGATTTTTCTGCCTGCAATCAAAACTTCACCATTCCATTTTGCCAGTACCTACTCATTTCACAATATGTTTGCTATATATGTTGTAAACTATTGGAGAGAGTATACACCTTGACAGGACACCAGTTCCGACCTCAATGGTTTCAGATAATATTTTGCCTATTCTAACCTTGAAAATATTGTTTTCGTATAGCCTTTTTTATCATATACATACATATGTTAAACATTCTGGAGTACCAATTTCCGGCAATATTTTCCACAGGTGTATCCAGTGCAATGAGTCAAACGCCTTTGTGTAATTCGTGAAGTATAAGTATATCTTTATATTGTGTTCTCTAGCTTTCTCTATGATCTGTCGAGTGTTGAGTATTTGTTCTCTTGTTCCTTTGTCTGGTACAAAACCTTTGTTTCTCTGATGTTTGGTGTTCCTTTTTTATGAATTGGTATAAAAATTGATTCACACCACTCCGTTGGCCAGTTTCTCGTATTCCACATTTTGAAGTACAGGGCATGCATAATTTCGATGCCGGGGTTACCCATGGCTTTAAGTACCTCGATGCCGTTCATTCCTCGGGATTTGCTGTTTTTAAGATTATGGCTTTTTCTACTTTAGATTTCAGTATACCCGGTTCTTTCTGCCGTGGCGGTGTACGTTTTTCTGGTGTTGATCTTTGTAGTGTTCCCTGCATACTGCAGCTATAAGAAAATTATAAATACTCCTTCGAAATTTATGACTTTGACTTTTCTCAGTTCCTTAATTGTAGCAAAATGATAAGAGACTTAGCGTCCATGTTCTTTTGCAAACGCATGTAAATTGGGTTGCATAAGTATACTTTTATACAAAATTTACAATATTTCCTGAGCTTTGTTTGAAGTTAATACTGTACCAATACCTGACCAAGAAATAGGATTGCCCGTTCTTAGAAAAAGCTCTACCTGATAGTGAAAGTCTTAACAGTGCTGTCAATAATACTTCTTTGGTTGTAGTTACCTTATCTAGTATTTTAGTTTTTGGAGATGCAATACAGAAAAACCGAAAATGCAAATGGTAAACCTTTAAATAGGAGACAAGATCATATCAAATAGAAAAAAATGTTACATCAAATTAAAATCTTCTAACCAACTATACTGTAACAAAACATAAAGACTTGACTTAAATAGAAATGAACGACGGGTGAAACTAATTAAATACCCGAAATAAAATATACCTTAAAGTCAATGAAAAAGGGAAAAGCCCCCGGAGACGATGGAATGTCCACATACATAGATTAACGTCGAGCACACGTTAGAAGCCTAGAGATCTTATTTAACGAATGTGTAGAAGCAGGGAAAATACCAAAGCCATGGAAGAACTCTTTAGTAATATTTAATCCATAAGAAAGAAGAAGAAATATGACTTGAATAACTATCGCCCAATAGCATTGTTATCGCACCTCTAAAAGTTATTTATAATAATTCGTCTAATAAATATGCTAGATTAATTAGTTTTTACATTAAAAATATCATTAATATTTTGTGAAGTATCCCGAGACTTTAGAGCTTCTTAGCATGCCGTTAATAACATTGACAACATGCTGAAGTAATTTCTTATCATTGACTTTTCGCACAGATTTATATCACTAACGTAGGTCTACAATCTTAGTTGTTCTTGCGAGGTAGGTCGGTAAGTTATTTAAAGTAAAAGCAAAATAAACCCACGTAATTGCCGTGAGTGACACAAATTAGCATAGATCTTTCAAAAGCGTGTTGTTTTCCTTATTCCTGATGCTGTTTGTTTCAAATTGTGTAACAATTCTTATTACTTTGACATTTTTATCTTCCTCAAAAACTCACTCCAGGTACGAGGGTTGTTTGAAACGCAAGGCAAACGACGCAGAGATGGCAATACTCTTGCCGAGTTTCAGCTCGGTGAATTGTAAGGCTATTGTTTGGTCACGTAAAGTAGACGAATGTGCAAGCATTTTCAAAAATGATGGACAGAAGGAGAAGATGAGAGGGGAAAACGGGGAGCCAAGTAAAAAATTAGATCGTGTCCTTGACAAGTCTTCCCCTTCATTTAAGACCGTACATTTGTGACTGCTGAAACGTGGGTTCACCACGACACACCGAAGTCGAAAGAACAATCAAAATGCTGGACAGCCAGGGCAAATCTGCTCCAAAGAAGGCGAAAACAATAGCGTCTGCCGGCAAGTCATGGCATTGGTTTTCTGGGATTCACAGGGTGTGATCGTTATTGACTCAGGTTTGCTGTAAAATTTGAGCGAAGAAATCGAGAAAAAGCGACCATAACTTGCCAAATGTACTTGTTGACACGTCAACGGTTTCCATGACTAAAATCCATGAATTCAGGTTCGAATTGTTGAATCGTCCAGCCTACTCAGCCAATTTATCCCCGCCTGACTTCCATTTGTCCCCGAACCTCACAAGACGGCTCGAAGGACAATAATTTTGCGACATCAATGAAGTGGTTCATGCTGGGAATGGCTAGTTTGCAGTCCTGGCGAAATCATTTTATAAAAACAGTGCAATAATAATAATAAATAACATCTTTGAGCAAAATATGTGGAGCTCAATGGAAGTTACATTGAAAAATACAAGTTGGTTAAATTTATTCCCATTTTCTTTTTCATTTACCTTACTTTCAAACGAGCCACTACTTGATACTGAATAAAAGAGCTTTCCGCTTACTTGTTCTAAACGCTTTAAAAATGACTTTATAGCATTCAGCATCTTTTACCTTTAGGAATTGCTATCAATACTTTATTTAGTTCCATCGCTTCGGACCTCTAAATATTTGAATATCTGCTCATTTAAACTTTCACGGTTTTCTACGTTCATTAATTTTAATCCAAACTAAAAAGTTTAACACTTTTAAAACTTCTGGAATGAACCTGCAATTACTAAAGTTTTACGTTAAACTTGGAACGTAGATAACACACAAACACTTAATTTTTGAAAATAAATAAAGGCAATTTGCTTATTTTATCGTAATATTTGTTGCAAAAAAAAATCCTACATTACGTAAGTGCCATTTGGGTAAAACTTACTCAAAATCCAAACTGAATTTAAACTAGAAATGGTATAGTAGCACAATGGCAACCAATAAAATTTCTGATAAAAAAAAACTAAAAACTGTCCGCGGCACAACAGTTGAGTTTTTGGTAATATGTTAAAGTTCGAGTTTTGGGACTTTTTTAAAATCAACACATTTTTACCTACCACCTACTTTGATTTATCGCTGTTGTAATTTTTTATTCTGATTTGACAATTTTTGCGAGTTACGTTATTAAGAACCGTACCGCCGACACTTTAATAAGATTGTTGTATTTTTAGGGTTACCGAGAGTGAGAGGTATAGAAAAAATAGATCTTCAGAGAATTCACAATAAATTTTCGAAAGTGAACGCAGTACAAGAACAAAGGGACTGAATAAGTTAACAACTTTTAATATGCACCACTGAAAATTACCTATTATTACAAAAAGTCAGCGATGGAATGGGAACTGCAGGAAGACTTGTCAGTGATGTAAAAACCTGTCCTGGATAAGAGAGGCTAGAACACCTAAAGGTCGAACTGTTCAATTTGCTATTGACGTACGCAAGAGAATCTTCGAGAACCACAAGAGGGATCCAAATTAGATTAAGAAACACCAAGATGTGGGAAATAAGAGAAACAGAAGACCGAATACAAAATAAGGCATACAGCAAAACATTTCACACAAAACCTGACTTAGTCAAGCAAATTAGATGAGATGGTTACGACACCTAAAGAATGGGATAAGAAGAAATTGTAGAAAGAGCCTGCAAAGTTAGAGTGAAAACAAACTAATTGGTGGAGCAAAAAGTAAAGCAAGAGGCAGATGCAAAAGGATATCCAAAAATCAAATAAAGAAGAGTTTCAAAAATAGAAAAGCTTGAAGGAAGAGCTCAGCAAAGAAAAATCAAGATGAAACCCGAACTATATTACATCTTCCGTAAAAACACACTTAACATCAATAAATAAAAATTAATAATTTTCGTATATTTTTTAATTCTAATATAAGCCTCCACTGCCATTTTGTTGTTCTATAAACTTAAAATAACCACGGAAAAAGGGTTGACATAAAATCTTACTTACACTTTGTTACAAACTCATTTTATAGTAGTAAAAAGTTTTTAACGATAATTTTCATAATACAAACAACAAACACGAATAATCTGAGCCGTTTCTTATAAATTAGTTGAAATTAAAGTGAACGCCGAGCTATTAATGTATAATCACGATTTAGTTCCCTCTAAATATTTGTCGATATAACACATTTACCATGTCATTAAATGAAACGTGACAAATCATGCAATGTAAAGTTTCAGCTTTACAAGCAACGATATTAACTTGTAAATTATGTACTTATAATTACATCCTTAAATTGTTAACTACCCTTTGTTCTTTACGCTTATTACTAACAAACCTACAATGTAAAACGTATTTTAATTTCTAAATCCCTCTTGATATGAATTAGGTACATTTATCATAAAATCAAAGTAATATTTTTCCCAAAAAAAGAAACTCTGGAAATACATCATCCTCAGTCAATAAGAAGCTTTCGTACTCGATAAACTTTAAAGGTTTTCCGGGAAAGGGATACAGATAAAAATTTCTTGAATACCTCATACTAGGAGTTTATAAGAAGTGGAAGTTTTCGGTAAAAAACCCAAAACGATCAAATTGATCTTGAATATTCAAAGATACGTATTTAATACGTTAAAAATCAAAAGGAAAACTTCTTTCGCAGATATATTTTCTGTCATTTCTCGCTAGTCACTTCAACTTACATTCAAAGAAACGTATTTGTAAACAACGTGTGATGGTCGCTACGACTACGAAGGCATTCCAGTTTTGCACACGTGCACATTCACAAACATTTATAACGTAAACGACGAAGCAGAGAAGGAACGGTAATTGTATATCAGGGCATTTCATATTTTCATTATATTGAGCAGCAAGCATATTGAGGGAAGAAAGGAATTTTAAGTAATAAACAATTTATTAAAACCTCACTACGTTTAATTGTTTAGAACTTGGACTTCAGATTTCAGATTTAAAATTTTGTAATTCTGAAAAGAAATTTTTTGGAGCTTTCAGACTTAAGATTAAAGACCTTATATTTTGTAGTTTCCATCTACAAATTTTTGAAATTTTCAAACTTAAAGTTTGTCATTCAATTCAATTCATTCTACGACTATGTCTTGGGACTTTTCTACCTAAAATTTTGTAATTGTCAAATCTAGTTTTCTGATCAAAGATTTGAGATAGTTTTTAACAGCAAAAGTTCAAATATTTGCGTTTACAAAGGCTAAAAAGAAGGGTTAAGAAAGAAAATAGTAGAAAAAGAAAACGTACTGAGCTATAGTGGAGTAGAAAATACAAATAATGTACAAGCTGGAGTAGGAATAATCATATCAAATATAAGGAAAAATGAAATAAAGGAAACAAAATAGTACATATCAGAAAGAATAAAGTATGACAATGCTGGTGAGAAAGGAACGAAAGGAAAAAGTCACGGTGGGCCAAATGATAACGAAAATAAAGGGAACAAAGACCAATCGTGGGAAGAATTAATAGCAGTGATAGATGAGAGTATTGGACAAATAATTATACTAGGTGATTTCAATGGTAGAATAGGGAATAAAATAGAAGGACATGAAAATGTAATATGGGTCAATATGGAGAAACCGAAGTACAATGGAACAATGGAAGGAAATTATAAGATTTTTGCTTAATAAACAATATGCTGATTACGAATACAAAATTTAAGGACAAAAACATACGCGAGTATATGAGAGCAGTGGAAACGAGAGGAGAAAGATCTTCTTCTTCTTCCTATTATGGCCTAAGTCTATACCAATGGCCTATTAGTAATTAGTAAGAACGATTTCTGCGGAGAAAAATCAATAATAGAACAAGAAAACTTTAGAAGAATAAAAGGTGCTAGGGCCAGAAGAGGGTCAGAACTAGGAAATGACTGTTTTATGTTGAATATGGAACTACAGAAGGCACACAAGAGAGAGGAGTTGCTGAAGTAAACTAAGCCTGAAAGAAAGAAAAAATTAAGGTTAAAAGAACAGCCTGTAAAGGAAAAGTTTCAGTAGTGTAAAAGGTGTGGAAGCTTTAATATATATATATCTAGCGGTGTGTTTACAGCTGTCGTGGCCGTTTACCGCATCCCAATTTCCATGCTTTTCTGTCCGTAACCGTTTGTTCTTCCAAATCTCTTTTTCTCATTGCTTCTGTGATTTCTGCGTTCCAAGTTTTCCGTGGTCTTCCTCTTTTCCTTCTTCTTTGAGGCTTCCATTTCCATATTTGTTGTGGTAGTCTGCTTGTGTCCATTCGCCTCATGTGGCCATACCATAGGAGCTGTTTTTTCTCTATTTTGTCTAAAAGAGACTCTTGTACTTCCATTCTCTCTTTTATTTGTGCATTTGGCACTCTGTCCATTATTGCTTTTTTACATGATCGTCTCCAAAACATCATTTCCGTAGCATTTAATTTTTCTTTTTCTTTTTTCGCCATTGTCCATATTTCTGCTCCATAGGTCACAGTGCTTTCTACAAATGTACTAAAAATATGTTTTTTTGTTTTTGTTGTTAGTGTGTCATTCCATAGTACAGGGTGCAGCTGTTTGATAACGTTTTTTCCTCGTCTAATTTTGTTCTGTATATCGTGCGTGTCTCGTCCATCTGTTGTTAGCGTGACTCCTAGGTATTTATATTCTTGTACATGTTGAATAATTCCTTTATCTGTTACTAGGTCATGTCCTTCCGCTCCAATCACCATGTATTTCGTCTTATTCATGTTTATTTGTAGCCCCCACAATTCAAACTCTTCTACCAATTTCCGGAACATATAGTTCGCGTCGTCTTCGTCTTCTGCTACAATTGTTTGGTCATCGGCAAAAAGCAAACTATATACTGTTTTCTCGTCGATTTGAACTCCCATTGGGTTACACTTCTTCTTCCATCTTGTTATAGCCTTGTTTATATATATTTTAAATAGAGTGGGAGAGATGCAACACCCCTGTCGTAGTCCTTTATTAACATAGAACTCTTGTGAAATATTTTGCCCTACTTTTATCTTGCTCTTTGTTTCTTTATATAATTGTTTGTGGAAGCTTTAAAATAATTATAAAAACAGCACCAAAACACTCCCGTAGGACTATAATTAATAAAAACCTACGAAAAAAACTTAGAAAGTGATGGAACCAAAAGGTAAACAATGAAGTAGCCGAAAAGACAAAATTACAGACAAAAACAGAACTACGAAGGATATAAGAAACAGAGGAAAATGAGAAGTACAAAAAGCAAAGAACAAAACATGGAAAGAGTTCGAAAACAAACTAGAAGAAGACAGTAGAAGTAACCAAAAACTGTCCCTTAAAGTACTTACAAAGTTAAGGAAAAGGATGGATGAGACAGAACAAAATATCCATATTAAAAAAAATAAGAATGGAGAAATAATTACAAAAAATTTGGAAAGAATACTACGAAGATCTATTGGAAATAGAAGAAGACAATAACCAGATAAACGATGAAGGTGATAAGACGACATAGGAGGAAACAGAAACCGAAAATATAATAGATGAAAAACTAATTGAAGCTTTTTATAAATTAAAAATGGGGAAAACAGCAGACCTTGATGAGATAACACCGAACACTTTAAATAATATGTAGAATCGTCTGGAAAGAGAAAAGGTACCCAAAGCTTGGGAAGTAGCAGTAATAGTACCTACCAATCTTTTAAAAAAGGAAACAACAAAGAATGCCAAAACTTAAGAATGTATCATTACCAAGTGTAACGCGAAAAATATAGGAAAGAATTCTAGAGACAAATAGAAAATAGTGGAACTTCCAAAGTGAGACACAGTACACAGCACACAAGACAGATAATGGAAAAATAACTTACAACAGAGAAGCATGCATTTGTTTTATTTATATATCTGGAAAAAAAAACGTATTCAATAGCGTACCCAGAGAACAAATAATATGAAAAAGTTTACAGGAAAGAGGACTAAACAGTGAATTAGGTACTGGAACAGAGAAATCAATGTAAAAGAAAACAAGAAAGTTTGTTAGAATACAACATAATGAAAACTCATAACACAGAGATTACCGCAATAGGGAATATTAAGCTCTTTATTGTTTATAATAATCGTGAATGATATAATTAAAGAAAGGAGGAAGAATGCAAAGGGGTACTGGAATATGGAGAAAATAGAAATAACTGAATGTGCCTTCGCAGACCACTATTTGAAAAACAGGCAAGGATATGACCAAAAATATGGAAAGGTGGCAGAAAGCTCTAGACCAGAGAATATTAAA
The DNA here is from genome assembly GCA_963082815.1 of Melanotus villosus. NCBI lineage: Eukaryota > Metazoa > Arthropoda > Insecta > Coleoptera > Elateridae > Melanotus > Melanotus villosus. Next base: position 43,407,834 of record OY720425.1, read on the forward strand.
AATAAATAAAAGAAACCAAAGTAATAGCGATAGAAAAGTATTTGGGTTCTGTAATACATAGTAAAGGTAACGTAGAAATAGATATTAATAACATAATAAAATCGGCATCCAGCATGTTTATCGAAATAAAGAAAACATCCATAAACAAGAAAGAGATATCCATGAAAACAAAACTGGCAGTATACAGTATACGAGCTACCTGATAGGGTTAGACGTGAAGAAATAAGGGAAGGACTCAACGTAGGACCAATGCGGAGGAAAACAGAAGAATGACAGTTAAAATGGTTCGGGCACGTGCGCCGAATGGATAAGGAAAAACAAGTGTTGCAAGCATGACCAAATGGAAAGGAAACCTAAGACAAGGCGATTCGAAAAATCTTATAAAGGAAGGGGAAAACATGAAATCAGGCAAAAGAATATACAGAAGATAGTACGGAGTGGAAAAGTCTCTGTAAAACATGAATCAACAAAAACCTCGATACCCATTGTATCAAAAGAAAAGTTTAAGGAAGAAAGGAAGTCTTTAAGAGTAAATATTTTTTGGAATTTTCAAACTAAAGATTTCAAAGTTAATATTTTGTAATTTTTAATTGCAATTTTTTAGAATATTCAGACCCAAAAATTGTAATTTTCAAATATCATTTTTTGGAATTTTCAGATCAAAGATTTCAGATTTAATATTTTGTAATGTTATTTATTTACCCTAGTAACCTCTGTTAAAACAATTATTTTCACGGTAAATTCATGAAATTCATAGAGTGATGCAGAAACCGCCCCGAAGAGATTTATTAGAGGATACAAAGGCCAGTTCTTAGCACATTAATTTAAATAGCCATTTGACACATTCGCATGTGATGTAACGAAATCAATTACGTGGGGTATTTCAAATATTTTCAAGGAATTAAGTTCAGTTGAGCTAAATGTGCGAGTGCTTCGTGCAACGGTTGTAAAGTGTGATACGAACTGCACATTTTCAACATAGCAGTAGAATGCACTTGCTTTGAAATTTACAACAGAACATTTATTTTGTCGAAGTATTTCTGTACTATATTACGTGAACATATCCTGAAATAGAAAGGACGTAAGCGTCCTTAAAATTTACTGACGTCCTTCGAATTCGTTTATAGGATAACACTTTGAGGACAGTAAACAGTAACTAAGAAAGCAAAATCTGCTTTTGTTAATTAATACTTAAGTGAATCGTACTTATTAGGTACCAAAGTATTACGAATTACAAATAAGTAAATAAGTAAATACGAGTATGAGTTGCACAAAATGTGTGGCAAGCAACATGGAGGGTTAAGGCGTTCTAAGTTGCATTCATATCTGATATGTCTTGCGAGTCAAGCAACATGGCTTTAAGAATGGTCCACCTTTCCAGGAAGGCCTACCGGACAAACCCCTTGGGACTTATATATCGTATATCAACATCAAATTTCCTGAAAGGTTTTTGATCTACAGAACTTTGCCCATTTTTAAGGAAATCGGAAACTTTTTAATTTTAACCTTTTTAACCTTTACGTTTCTTCTTTTCTTGAAAGCACTTCAAGCATTGATCATTAGATTAGGTTAGAAAAGAAACTTAAATTGTTAAACATTTCTAAAATAGAAACATGTGTCTGATATTTAAAATAAACAAAAATTCGGCAAGTACTTAAAAATGAAATACTTTGAAACTGTTTCTTATGACAACTATTTTATGTTAATTAAAAAGTGAAATGTAGGGTCAGTATTTAGATGGAAGAATGGACGAAATTATACGAGGTTTTTTGTTTAAGGCCCGTCTACCAAAGGTTTCAGTTTTTATACTGCAACCAAAAGACTTCTTGTATTTGCCTTAATTTATGTCAATCACAACCACTGAATGACCTGAGGTTCACGAAACATAGTGGCTGAGATAAGAAGCCCTTAGGTACCCGAATAAGTGTTAGTCCAGTGGCAGATGTCTTGCCAGATCATCGGTTTTCTCAATACCATCTACTCCGCGATGGCCTAAAAACAATAACAAGTTAATAGTGTTACGTTGTGGTAGGTCAAGGTCTCTTAACTACATAGGTTGCCTAATAACGCTCGACCAATCACGCCCTTGTGACGTAGTCCAGTTTCCCAAATAAGCGGGAACTAGGAATTGCAGGGTGTTAAGATGGTATATAATATATAATAATATATATAATAATAAATAAAGGCATCTGCTATAAATACATTTATTCAGTACATTAATATATTGCTTCTGTAAAATTGTCATTGCAACGTTTTTATAAGCTGCTGCAAGACAAAATTTCAGTGTAAAATGTTTCAAATTGATATTAATTTACATAAATGAAAAACAGTAAAGGTAGATTTGTAACTATGTAATATTTTTATTTGACAATTTTTAGATATTTTCTATGAAATTTCCTCGTTGCTCCTGTAATTTCAGCTCTTTTCAAGTTCAAGTATTTGATTCTTATAAATATTCTTAATTTGGTATATGCAGCCACTAAATCTGGGGGAATTTCAGGAAGTTTTTTAATAATAAAGTTTTGAGTCCGTTTGTTTATCCATCTTCCTTTTTTAATGTCCATTTCTCCATGAAACCTTAGAAATTTCTTCTCCATTTTTTGTACCTGTTCCAGCCATTCTTCTGCTGGTTCAGTTAAACCTCCAAATGATAAATGCTGAAGCCAAATAGGCATATTTACATTTACCGATTCATAAGTAAAATTTCCCAAATTGGAATACTTTTCTTTAAACTTTTTTGCAATATAACCGGCAATGTAAATTAAACCATCTTTTTCAGCAATTTGTTGGGATGATGGGGCTGGTGATTCTAAATCTGTGGATAATGGTTCACTACCACTGTCACTATTACTGTCATCAGTATTTGTTTCATTGCAAGAATTTGTTTCTGGTATAGGTACATTAATTTTACATATTCCTGCATCTTTTAATGCTTTCCCAATCAGAAATTCATCAGTAGATTTATCTACTGTATTTTGACGGTTTTGAACGCTACCGGAATTTTTTCCTAAAATGATCATCCTAATTCTGTACAGAGCATTAAGAGGCGATGGGTGATCATGCAAACCCCCTCGAGTACGTATCTGAGAAAAGAAATTTTCTAAAGAATCTTGATTTAAGCGATGAGTAACGATATATGAACAGTTAAATTTCTTTTTCATGTCATCATATAAGAGCATTACCGAAGTACAGGAAATAATAACACCTTTTTGAAATGTTTGTAACGATGTTTTGGACACACAACGCATGTTTTGAAAAGTATGCATGATTTTATTTAAAATTTCACGTTGTTCTTGTAATTTTACTCCATACGGTTGTTTTAAGGGAATACTTACACTGACACTATAACTATTCATAACATCAAACCACTGATTAATCAATTCTATAAAATTAGAAGTATCTCTTGCCAACTCTTTATTTGTGGTTAAGGAATAATGTTTTAAGGCAACAGCTGTTGTATGCGATAGCAATTGTGCTGCAAGTGACACATTTTGCCTTTCTGTTCTTTCACAAGTTATATGTTTTTTTGTCAACTTGTGACACGAACTGATTTCACTGCCCGTAATTTTTATTAACTCCTGCAGTGGTGTACTATTTACAGCTGTACCATCTTCTAAAACAAATCCAGTGTCCAACAACCAGTTTCTAATTAGTTTTAGCAGATGAGGTGCATCTGCAAAGAAGTAAATGGCGTTTTTTGTTACTGGATTTTCATAAAATGTTTTATTTGCGGAAATTGAGAGTTCTTTCCATAATCCTATATTGCCTCCTCCACAATCGCTAACACATGCGACAACATTGTAATTTATATGGTTTAAATTAGAAATAATATTATCGATTATCTGTTGGGTCATTTTTTGGTCAAAATCTATATATACAGGTTGTTTCCATTTATCAAATAATCCCCTTGCCATAACAACCTACATATAAGAATGTGGTCCCACAATTTCATCGTGTTTTTGATCATACTCGTATATAGAAGTAACTTTAATTTCATCGAACTGTAACACTGTTATCTTTTCAAAGGCATTCTTATCTTGAACAGCTAGTTTCATTATATGAAGAACATCGTGTAGTATTCCTTGTCTCATATTATTTATACTTGCTGCCCATCTTTGCAAAGAAGAGATACAGGGAAGAGGATAATTTAGTGTTTGTCGCAGAAATATATAACAACGTTTTCTAAAATATCGTATAGTAAATGCATTCGCTATATCTTTTGATTATATCTTCGCCGCTATTTTGTAATAAATTCAAGCTGCTTGTCAGTTAGTACACCTGAAAAGATTTCTTTTATTTTATGCTTTAACAAAATTTGTTTGCTTCTATTAGATTTTGCTTCATTTTCAAGGTTCCTCATTTGGCTTTGATAGGTTTTAATATCTTCTCGACTTCTTAAAAGCTGCTCCTTAAGTTGTTTATTTTCCTCAAGCAACTTGTCGTATTTGTTCTGTAGAACTTCATAATCTGTTAAGATACTGGTCGAGGGAAGATTTTCAACACTTTCGGAAATGCTCTCGCATTTTAGTAAATCGTCCACTATTTCTTTATTTTCTTTCCGCATCATCCGCCTATCGCGAGCAGTGGGCCCAATTGCTTTGGAATCGCTAGCAGTTAGATGCAAAGACGGAACAGCTACATAAAAATTAGTATTAATTATTTAATAATTTGCAGAAATATTTAGATTATTTTTAATGTTTACCTGTACGTTTTAAAATCTTCTTATATGGTAAATTAAGTAACTCGGATTTCAAATTTCTTTCAAAATCTTCTTCTCGGAACTGAATTGAACAAAACCTAAGGTGGAAGGATTCCATGTATCATTTCTATGGCAGGCAGCTATCCACAGTATTTTAATAACGTCAACTTTTGGCATTCAATAAAATGAAATATTTAGATTATCTCTTTTACTTTTTAAGAAGTTGTTATTGCAAACTGCAACTGCACATCGTTGACCTGGCATGGTAAAATATTTCCTGTAACATGCATATCAAAGAGTGCTAAAGGATCTATAAGATTTTTAAAAATAAGAAGGCATAAATATGTAAATTAAGTGTGGTTTATATTTTTTTATAATCAAATTTCTATTTAGCAATTTGCTTAGTTAAGAAAAGAAAATTTTCTCCATGGAAATGTTTTAAACAGAAGCAAGATTCCTGGTTAAAAATTATTTGGTACTTTCATACATATAGAAAACTACGCTATTTTATATTTTATTGTATTACCATTAATTTCTTGCATTACTTATTTACGTTATAAAAAATTGGTAATTTTCTGAAACTATATTTAAAAATATTATTACATATTGTGTGTTAAAAAAAATAAGCAGAACTTACAACTTAGGATAAAAAAAGAATTTACAATGGCTGTTCGGTAAATGCAAACATCAAGTGTGTTACAATAAATTTAAAATCTCAAACATGTTTAATAGCACAAGTGTTTAGTTTCTGTAAAGTTCGTAATGTACGAGTTTGACTGAATTTAGTTAATAGTATGTATATAGGTAGAGTAAGTTTAGCTTATACATTAAAATAGAAAAGAAAAATACTTACCCTGTACACCTATTTCACATAAAATATTTTCACTTAAAAGGAATATAACTACTGCACTTTACAACACGAACAAATTAAAATGCAAACGAAATCTACGTTGGGGGTAGTGGTATTAGCCAACTTTAAGCGGGAATCGGGAATCTGAACTACGTCACAATGCAATCCGCGCGCCTCAACCCCCTTACCCAGAAGATCGCTTATTGGGCAACCTATGTAGTTAAGAGACCTTGGTGGTAGGTCACTAAGCTCTTTAGCACATTCCTCTACCAGTCTGAATAAAATCTCTGAGCGTTAGCAACGGTCTTCAAATCCTCCTGGCTATTACATATATTTCTGTATGAAAGACTGTGGCGAGTTTGCCCAGGGGGAAGCTAATGGGTCTCTTGCCATAAATTCTTAATCCAGTACCTGAGTCGACATTGGAGCCACATGTGTATTAGATTAGGTAGAAATTTCTTGTTTGCACATACATAGTTGTACTCTCCGTGATTTTGCATTTTTATCTTGAGGAGAGGGTTCATTAGATACCTCATCTCAAGTAGAGGACTCCTTATACCGTCGATTATCTTTATATGAGCTGTTCCCCCTAGAGGGTGCAGTAAATTCTGCATTCTGTATACTCCCAGTCTTGCCTCCTCCAGTGTTACTATGTGCAGGGGAGGGAGATCTAGAAGGAGCTTTAATCATTGATCGATTATCACCAAAATCAGCATCAGTAATAATTAGATGTCAAACTAATCTTCAAGACAGCCGAAATTGCGATAAATTTGCAAATCTGCCAATACTACCATTAAGTAAAAATAGTTTTACTTCCTAAAATGTAAACTCATTTGACATTCTAAATTTTAAAAAAATTGCAAACTTTAACCAGATTTAACTAAGAAAAATCGATTTCATTTTTGTAAACCTCAGTAATACTCTTGATTGCCCTATGGTTATACTTAAAGAACAAAGGTCTAAACTATCTTAGTCGTGGTTGAAAATTTCCGGGAACCGCAGCACGCAGTCCGATGACTCACTATCAATCCGCTATTATGGAAACTCAGAAGAGATCTGTACTTAAGAGGTTAGCACCAGCACCACCCTAAGTTTGCTCTGATTTTCCCTTAGGTTGCAAAATATCATTAGCTCGGTATCTGTGGTTTTGCATTAGTAATCCGGAGTAATGAAATGACACAAACTATGTAGGGATGATCCTCACATATTCTACCTCTCCTACATAGAAGATTGTCAAATCAAGAGTATCGAAGATTCTGATATTTTGCTACTCGTGAAAAGGCTAAATTAGCATTACAGGAGATCCCTTAACTAAGGATTTAGATTACCTCAACTTCCGCGTTTGTCCACTCTTAAACTAAACACAAAGGGACTGAATGCTCAACGAATAACTTAAACATGGTAAGAAAAAAGCCGAAAGTTAGTTCTGGGTTAAAAGAGGTAATTTATGGCCAAATCGTTATATTCTTTGTTGCTTGAGAGATTGTTATGGCTAGGTATGCACAGTAGCAGCATCTGATTTACAGTGCCAAACTGGACCAAGGTCCAATGATAGTCCAGTACTGCAGCAGAAGAGATCCTGCGAGAATCAGGAGCCCTTAAAGCAGTTTAGATATTTTTGTAGCTTCACGTATACAGGGCAAAATATATATGTTTCAGTATAAATTATCGCAGCAAGTTTTCCCAGAGTAGTGGAACTTTAACTTTGGTTGGCTGACATGTACTTCCTCGAACAGCCTTAGCACCACCGTCTGTTCAGCAAACGCACCTGATTCACAAAGACTTAGGAGTTGTTTTGAATCTTTGCTAGATGGAATTTTGACTTTAAAAAGTTCCAGGAATTATGCAATTTTTTCTTCCAATTACCGGAACTATATACCTTGGCATATCCACATTTCAACTATTATACCATTGTTGAAGGTCTTGGTCAGTAGTTATTTGAGTTTAAATCTCAAGCATAATCTCTGTATTGGACAACTCGAAATGGTCAAGTAACTGTTTTACTGAAGAGAAATCCAGGAGCTAAGGCTTGTTACATATTTGATTTTGTTAAATTGCGTCGAGTTTAAAGCCTGTTTTTCAAATCCCCGAAGAACGTTTTTCTACGTACAGGCTTCAGTGTTTTTATACTCATAATTCATTAAAATATGTATATTAAAATCCAACATTGGAGATCAACTTTGCCTACGAAAAGTAATAGTTTTTTATGCTTTATTACTACTTACTACTTTAACCCGTACAAATGCACTGCTACCGCAGGGGATAAAACTCCACGTGCCTGACATATATCCCTTATATTTAATTTAGAATCTTCAGACTAAAAATAAAACAGATACTTTGCTCATATAGGGAGATATATCATTCATGTTTGAAGCAGTAGTTGCGTATTTTATATTTTAATCAACCCAGTGAGGCAATTTGTTTTTTTTGCATGAGACTTGTCCTACTCTTACCATAAAGATGAAAGTTATGGCGCAATTTCGAGTTAAAATTTTCCCTTGTATTTTCATGAATATACGCCGTAAAAATGAAAAATTAGCGATTACGCAAAGAACCTTGCACAAAGATCTACTTGTACTGTAAATAACAATTTTAGGGTTTGATTGCAATTTAAAAGCAATTAAGTTTTTAATTTAATCAATAGTTTCATTCTTCGAGAAAGCTTTAAAAAGAATCATTCTTGGGGTTTTACAAAAAAGAATACACCTCAAATTCGCATTCAAATTTAACATTCGGAAGTAAAAGAATTTTTTCAAAGAAGGAAAATAATGTTATTCAGCCCGAATGCCTACAAAGTTCACAATAAAAACTTTTATCTGAGACTTCATAACATAAAGCATATTTATGACTATACAACTCTGCCATAAAACCGTAAAGTTTTCAACACTTCTTTGAAAAATGTAGGTTAAATCTAGATTACATGTGGCTAGGTCACGTGCCGACGCGATCATTCCCTGCGGTGACGTTAGGCGGCGCATCGGACGCGACTTCCGGGAATCGAATTCCAGGCGAGACTGCAGCGCCGGAAAGGAAAACATGCGAATTGCATTACCACGTGTATAGCACTACTAATTCAATTGGAGTTATGGAATTAGGCACACGAAAAGCCAGCGGGAAAGCACATGCCCAGAAACTCAATCTGTGTGATAATGACATAATGCGAAACACGAACTCTGAATTTCAACTGTTCATTCTAATGGTAAAGTAGGATAAATAGTTACAAAATTTACGACTTTGTAATTACATCTGCTACCCTCATGGTTACAGCCGGGAATTTTCTCTAAAACCGGAATTTCAACGAACATTCTATTTGAACAAGTGTTCCTAGCCTTTTCTAGTTTTATGATTATTTCGATCAGTATTTGTAAGAAAAAGGACGTAAGCTTCAGGTAAATGCTACTAATGAAAATGCTAATACAGATCCAAAAGTTGTTCGAATTTTCTCAACGTTTTGCGGATCTTTATTATCTCGATTCAACTTGTTCAAATACATTCTGCTTACTTTAATTTTAACAGGAAGGGACACAAATTTTCCCGAAATTATTTTGCCAATAAAACCAAAACAATTTTTTTTTGTTTTTGATTTCTTGCAATTTTCTGTGGCAGTAAAACTGTATAAAACTATTTACTATTTTATGTTTAATTTAATCGCAGCTGCAATTACTCGTATACACTACAGTTTAATCTATGTATTTGGGGAAATAGCTTAGCGCCTCCACCAAAACCACTTGTATCCAGGAGCACTTCTTTTGCTTAAAACTTCATTTTTTTTTTTATTATTTTGCAACATCGCCTTTAAGTTAATATAAAAATTCAACCAATACTGTTTAATGTCGCATGAGAAAAAAGCGATTAGGGAAACCACAAACAACAACACCGCGGTACAGTTATTAACAAATCAGACCAGATAATTGGTATGCGGAAGACCTCAACCTGGCAATGAGACCGAAAAGAGGAATTACAAACATTTCCAGGAATATAAACACAAACCCAACACATTGGATTGGCTGCTGGTCAAAAGAAAACCCATCCAGTACAATACAGCCAAACATTACGAGAGTAATAATCTAATAACAATTTCAATGTAAACATGTAATGACTCAAAAAAAATAAGAATAAAATTTGACAAAAGTCTAATTTATGAATCATGCCTGCGAATAAGGCATATTTGCCAATATTTCCGTATGTAACAGGAATAATCAAACTAAAGATGTGCAAAGTGTTCATCATTCGAAATTATTTGCAGTAGGTTAGTGCCCAGTGTTGAAATTTGTTGTCAGTGCATCTAAAACATGCTGAGATAAGTACGGTACCAGCCTTTATGCCTTTTAATTATCCTAAAAATAAAATTTACCTGGTTTGTTGGCACCCACAGATCTTCATCTTAAATACTTAGTACGTGGCCTGTAGATCATCATAATATGTCTGAGATAGCGATTTATGACGTACAGTAATTCCTTTCTGGCCTAGTTCATTAGTAAGTTAATGAGAGTTTTAAACGAAATAATTACCTAAAACCACACGTTTATCTAAACCTTTTCCTTCGCTTTTGGGTCCAGACTGATTTCTAAACAACGTCCAAGGCCTTCATGAACAGCCACTATTCGGTACTTTAATTTAGAATAGTGGCATTGGCCGTTGACAAAACGTTTGAAGAGAGTGAAGAAACACTATACGTTGAAAAAATCTTTGTGCCACTGAAAGAATACAAATATAATGTTTAGTTGAACCAACTGTACTAGGAAACAAATACAGTAAAATTTACAAAACTGGAGAGTAACTTCAAGGAAAAATTGAAGGAAGAAAATCCGGCAATCATCCAAGACAAAGTCAGACTGATGAAATACTTATAAAGGTCTGGTTTAACAAATATAAAAATTCCAATAAATAAAGCCACATTAGCCACCCTACTTACATACAAAAAGGGTATGAAAACAGAACAAAATCGCACAGTACTTTGAAAAGTTCATAAATTGCCCTTGATCGAATTTAATTGATATCCAAAGTATTTTCTAGAACCATTAAACAAACTTCTTCGGTATTAATATGTGTGACACCAAAAGTATAGATTTTTATGATCAAAAAGAGAAACCCTTATCGCGAATGAATAAAAGTTAACAAAGGAAGAAGTTAATAGTATATTATACACGACGCTATAATGAATGTTATTATTACCGAGGATAATGTTTGCAATACGAGTGAGCGAGTTTTACAATTATCCGAGGTAATAGTAGGCATTATAGTGAGTCGTATAATATAGTTTGTCCACGAACACAAATACGAAAAATTTTCAATTAAAATTTAAATCACAACGCTACTAAAACCATGTGGTAGGACTATGTTAAAAGAAGTGGTAGGATTAGAAACATAACCTATTTCCTTCATTATACACCATAGACAATGGTGTTACCATGACACCGTGAATAATGATTATTCACTGCTGGCAATGTATAATGGATAGCATTATGTTTGACCAAACACATGAATAATTGACAGATTATTCTCTAGTCGTGGACAAAGTAAATATATAAGGCCTGTAAATTCAAGGAGGAGAGTCATCATAAACAGAAAATTGTTACGCTGAAGCAGATGCAGATAATATACAGTGTCTTCAAAATCTTGTAAAAAATAGGAATATTTACCATTATTAAAACAACTGAAACGATTCACTTTCCTACATCACGACACTTAAGAGTTGTTGTTTTAGTACAGATTTACGCAACCATTTAGCTTAAACCAACTTTCTCTTCAGTTTAAGTTACGACGTCTACTACAGTTAAGTTGTAACTTAAGCAGAATGCTTTCACTAATTGTACTGAGAGGCAATATTTGAGTACAGGTTTAAGGAGAAATATACATGACTTAGAAGACTTTAGTTAAACTTAAACTTAGCTTAAGCCTCTATCGTGTACTAATGCTAACCTTACCTGAACGAGAGATGATTACCTTAAATCATTCTGGACACCCTGCTGGAAAACTGAAGACGCTCTGGTTGACCCAGCATCAGGGGGTACAACCTGATACCAGTCGTCCCGAGATTCGCATCAGGATAATCATCCACAAAAAGGTAAGGTATTGATTTAGAAAAATTATTTAAAGTAGATAACGAAAAGCGAGAAATAGGAAACGATTTGGTATATGGAATATCACATCCCTCACAAATACAAAGTTCACATTCTTGAAATATCAGAATAAAAAAGAAGATGGACTGAAAACCCTAGACAGTAGATATATACTTAGATACTATGGATTTCCTATAGGAACTAGAGCAACAGAAGGCTTGATAATAGATGATAGTAATAGATGGGAAAATAGCCAGCGGGGAAGCGATAAACTCCAGAATAATAACCATCAAGCTGGAGCGAGAGAAGGAAATATGTGTGTTACTAATATATGCACTAACAGTGCACATGACGAAAATATGCTGAATGAAGAGTTAAAACACACAACAGAGAAAATGCAAATCGTAAATTGGCATTACTGACAATTGGAAACTGGAATGCACATATAGGATCCAACAAGGAGCCAGGATATACCATGAGATCGAAAAAAAGATGATTCTGAGCAGGCCTTGACTAGTACAACACGATTGGCAAGACTGATTTCAAAATGTGGCAGTAGGTTAGAGGTTAATAAATGTCAAATAAATTAAAACACAAAACAGTATTTATTTAGGGAACAAACTGAAAACTAAGATGAATACATGTTAGAGTAGGTGTTCAAAATGTGATCCTTCACTAGTATTACAACGATAAACTTAAATAATTCTGGAAACAATATTGCAAAACTGACTTACATTATAATTCATAGGCATTCTAGAACCAGTGTAGCCAATCGTGTTGTACTAGTCAAGGCCTGCTCAGAATCATTTTTTTTTCGATCTCATGGTAGAACAATGCTTACGCTGGGTGTAGAGTGGAAAATAGACGACAATGGATAAAGGACGTTAGAATGTTGTATAACAAATCAATTAGTAACAGGGAACAAATGGTTTAACTACAAAACAAATTCCAAATTACCTATCAAGTAGGACATAAGAATATGATCGACTGCATCACCTATACGTGAAAAATGAATTACGCCATCCCGTATATAAAAGTTATAAGGGGGGTGGAACTATATACGAATCACAAACTGGTCGTGGCAGATACGAACATCCAAAAACCCAAAGAAGAGCGACACAAAAGCTACACTAGAAGGCCCACCACAGCAACAGCAGTACGAGGAAACCTTAACTGAAAAGCTGAATATCCTTGAACAACAAGAATCCCAGTTATTTAACCCGTGGACGTTAAATAAAAACTGAAACACATTCCACGAGACAGTTCTGCAAACAGCAAAATTAAAAGGGAACACGCAGGACTCTACTACAACAAATACTTGGGAAGAGTTCAGAAAGATAATCGAAACAACTACATAGAAAGCCAAAGGCAATTTTCGAACGTTGTTAAGAAGTAAAGTAACCGTTCACGTAAAAGACGTAATATCAGGAACCTCAGAGGAATACTACAAGTCAATACAGAAGAAATATTGAAAACTTCGAAAGAATATTATGCAAACGAATTTAGAGAAGAGGGTACAGAAACTCCAACGGAAGAGAATATTGAGGAAGAGGCAAATAATGAAATAAACCAAGACCTGTTAAACGAATAAATTGAAGAAGCTCTAAAAAAAACAAAGAATAGCAAATAACTAAGAGAAACCAACATAAATCCATCTCTTTAAGGTCATTCTGCACTATTTCTTTCTACATTGTTTTTGGTCTTTCTTTTGGTCTACGGCTTAACGGAGTTGTTTCATACCCTATTTTGGCAATTCTGTCGTTTATCATCTTGCATATGTGTTCGAGCCATCTCAACATTTGTTTTTTATCATAGGTGTTGGGTTCATTCATTGCATTTTTTAACTCAAAATTCTTTCTTGCCCTTCATTCATTTTGCCCTGTTCTGATTAGTCTATATATTATTCTTAAGATTTTTCGTTCGACTATTTCAGTTCTTCTTTCATCCTCCTTACTCATAACCCATACCACTGTAAATTTGTAGTTTAGTTGATATAGCTATATTTCTTCATTTCAGGAGGTTTCCAATCCTGTAGTAGCATCTAGTGGTTAGCACTAGTCTTCGTTTGAGTGCACCTATATAAAACAATATATTCACTCAACCTACTATACGCATCTGAAACGTGAATAATGATAGACAAACATAGATCGAGTATAACAGCTGCAGAAATGAAATGCATAAGACGAGTAATTGGTAAAATAATATGGGATAGAGTTACAAACAGAAGTGTAAGAGCAGTTCTGGAACTAAAATCACTAATAGAAAACTAAGAACAAAAACAATTATAATGGCACGGACACCTCAAACGAAATGAATGACACCCGATACACCAAGAAAATATTCTACATGAGGAGCGATGGAGAAAGAGCACGCGGAGACCCCGAAAGAGAACGTCAAAAACATAGCCGAAAAAAAGGAAAAACAATTGCACAAATCCGGATACTCTCTAGAAATAGAAAAGAATATAAGAATTGGCTCAAGACCCTGACACCAAGGTATTATAAGTCAAAGAAGAGAAAGAATGAAAGAAACAGTAGTTTAAACCGGCTTACTGAAATACAGCCCTTACTATTCCTTTGATACAAATAAGGAAAAACAGATCTGAACTACTTTCAAATCGTTTTCGGTTTCTAAGGGTCTGAATTAAAATGTACATTAATTTTAGAATAGTTTTAGAAATTAATTCATATTTTAACATTTATATTTCAATTCTAAAAAATAAATGGTGGCAAACTTAGTTTATTTCGAATTGAATGATTTTTAAGATTGTTTTACGTCTGTAAAAAAATACATAGGAAAATAGAAATGTAAACCATTGTGAACATTGTACACAAATAAAATATATGGAAAATTTTTGAAATCACAAGAAAATCATAAACCTTTCTAGTATTTTCACATTTAAAATAAATATTTGTAACAAAAACAAAATTTCCATAACGTTGAATTTATACCAACAATTTATATAATTTGTGGTCTTTTTCTCCTTTGCAATAAAAGCAAAAACAGTGACCTACCTAAATTAAATAAATAAATATCAAAGCAGTTAAAATGTCAGAAACGAAAATTGACTTTGCATGCGAAAACAAACACAAATAATTTCAGCGAATAAAAGGAACACCCACACGAACTCGTAAGGTCCACAGTTTATCTAAGCACCTACAACAAAAACAATTCGAATAATCTTGACAATATAGGCGTCCCTAAACAATACATTCGTAATTGAATCAGAAAACCTACGCCAGGAAGCATCTCGTCTTTAACTTCGTGTGAGGTAATTGTTTTGGCTCTGGCACTTTTCTAATTGGTTCTTATTTTAGCTGCAGAAACTCCGCTGTCAAATGACTGATCGATGGAGAAATAGAAAGAACATACCAACCGTTTTTGTTATTTCACTTCCTTTGTTCATAAAAGACGAAATGCATCAAGAAACTCCTACAATTGTGCAGCATATAACTTATGCCATACATATTCTGCTTGTTATTATAAGTGAAAGAACTCTGATCATTAAGGATACATCAAAACGTCAGAATGTGAATTGAATGCACTACAGAAAACCTTCCTACTTTATTTCTATTTCTACTCTTAGGTACTTATTTGCTGGGGTTTTACTTGAGCTAAAAGTATCTGCAGTATTGCGGAAAAAGATTGGTCATATCAAACCAAGTTGAAACGCTCGTTTCAAACGGTTACTTCAGCAAAAAACACTAAAAACAGAAGGAGCGTTTAGTTAAAAAGAAACAAAAGAAGTAAAGATAAATAAGAAAGACCTTATTTATAACCGAGGAATTAATTTCAGTTAATTTTCAGAAAAGCTCTACGTGTTTTAGCTTGGTTTTAGAGAATGCTTTTAAGGATAATAAATAATTATCTCATACTCAAGTATGCTTCGTAAATTTCTATAAATAGATGACACAGTATTTTGTGACCCATTTACATCGTTAATATTTTCTAGCCAAATTTAATCAGCTAATTCATATTTTTAACGATTAGTCTAGTTATAGGGGAAGGAAGCAGCGAATCCTGACTTCAGGAATAGGCACATAAAATTAATAATAATAATAACTGTTAAATCCTTAGTTCTGCAGTTTTTTCTTAATAAGAATGTAAAACTCTTACCAAGGAAAAACGACGTGTACATTGATAATTAAATATTGGTAGGTGGATTCCTTAATGACTTCACAATGTCACAATAAACAGCTTTCGCAATTAGATGTTCCTTTATTCCTTTTTTGTTTCTAGTCAGGAAAACTTGGCCATAGTTAACTTGTTATCAACAGTTGTTTTAGTTTTATTATACCAGTCCTAGCACTTTTTACAAGGTATCCGAAGCATCGAGAGGGGTTTCTTTCTTATTGAGTCCTCTTTTGAGTTAATATATGGCTACATCCAGCTCTGTTACGGTTACTTATGTTTGTAGAGCATTTTTCGCTCCATTCGCTTGAAGTTTTCAATTTTAATTTTGACCAAATCAGTCATTTTATTACAATATTAAGATACTCTGCATATCAACTCTGTACGTCCAGAAATAACTCCAGTTTTCTTCTTTTATGTTTTCATACTCGCACTGCTTTAGGTAAGTGTTCAGCCCCCACTAAACACCTAAACTAATTCCTCTACCCTCTATAGGTTCAATTTTTCAGCTGATTTACTTTTTTCCATCTACCTCATATCGTCACTTCTGCTCTTTATTTCATACATTTCCTTTTTACCGCTTGTAATTGCCTTTGTCTGTCACTGGGCGACTATATCTCAAAGCTATAAAATGTAAGTGGTTTAGTTTTTGAACAACAACAGCTTCGTCCTTTTTAACAGTTCTTAGTTATTCAGAGAGACGCGGCCGTGGCTCAGTAAGTTGGTTTATCGTTCGTCTGACTACTGAGATGGCTTAGGTTCGATTCCTAGGAACATTAATACGTCGAAAATGCTCGACTGCTTCCATGGGAAGGCAATGGCAAATCTTCGAGGTATTCTGCTTAGTAAGTCTTCTCTGGGGTAGAAGTGTAAGCACTTCCGCGGTTTGGAGCCCGTCTAAACCTGTAGGTCCCCTATGTCTGTAGGCTACTTGACACGCACACTGCAGACATATGGAGAGAAGATCGGCAACGTCCTATATAGGGCACGCCACTTCACGAGGAAAGTTATCCAGAAATCTATTTTCGTACGCACAATATGAATTTGCTGTTACGTTTATCTTTTTATTAATTTTTCCACTTATAATTAGCGTTATGCTTAAATATGCAACGCTTTTCTTGTTTTTATCGTCTTGTGTTGTTAGGAAATTAAATTTCGTATAATATTATTTATACTAAAAATACATTCAGCAGTCATTAACCCAGTGAATGCAAATGCAAAAAAGTCACGTGCTTGTGTAATGCTATCGCTTCTTTTTTGTAGTGTATGGTACTAAACGCGTTTAGTGTATCAATATGTGTAGGAAGATAGCTGCTATTCAATAGTGTAGATTCATTTTCCTTCTAAGGTTTAACTTACTAAGCACGTCCGGCATCAACTACCATCTGTAATATGATATTTGGCGTTGATCAGTGTAATTTGTAATATACTTATTTCTTGTAATTTTACACCAGCACACGGGTAGTTTACCGTCAAAAACTATAAGGCTTCGTTGGAAACCTGGCCTGGACAGAAAACCCGAGGATTCTACATAGACATTTGTTGGTGGAGACTTGTAATTGGCTAGTAATGGTTTTTGTAGCCCTCTACCTCTTACAACCATATAATACCGGGTGTCTTAAAAATAATTACATCTAGTTATCTTTTATATGACACTACATTGTTTCAAACCATACTAGATGTATTTCATTTTAAGACACTTTGTATTGAAGATTCGTAACTTTGTATTGGTCGAATATGCTCTACAGGACCAAATCTTGCTAATAGTTCTGAGGCTTATGGGGCCCTTTATATTCTGCTTGCAACATTTCTTTCTATATCTCCGTTGCTATCTATAGTACTGACAAGTTATACACATTTGTTTACCTTTTCCATAGCCTTGTTGTGGATATAAATTGAATCATCATTATACTCGTAAGTAATTATTTGAATGTTTTTGTCTTATTGATGTTTATTGTTAGCCCCACTTAAGCCTCTTACGTCTCTAAATCCCGAATTTTTGGTCTCATGTTGTTTAAGGTGTGGGTCTGCGTAATATAAGTTTTCGAGCCTGGAGACTAGGCACCATCTGATATCTCTATGTACGCTACTTTGGTTAGTACAGAATGTACGATGTTAAATAACAATGGGGAGAAAACGCATCCGTGCTTGATTTCATTCCATACAGTGTGAGTTATTATGTAGCTTGATTGGTCGTACATTTCTTTACTGATTGTGATAGTGTTATCTAGCATGTTTTTTTTTTTATTGGAGAGCCCCCTATATTATTGCGTGAGTAACGGTATCGAAGGCTCGTTTTCTTTAAATCCAGTTGTGCCAGTTCAGCATATTCTGCTGTTCATGGTAGAGTTCACTTTTAAGTTAATGGCGGCGTAATTCACTGGTTCCTGGGGTTATGTTTTAAGAAAACTTGAACTTATTGTAGAGTTAACTATGGATCACAGCTATATCACAATGGTTTAGAATAGTGGATTATGCATTGTCATTAACTATTAAATTAATTGGTAGTTTACATTTTAGTCTAGTATGTATTGTTCTTCGTCCAACGTTAAAATATGTTGCACCATCCCACTGATTAATATTAGCATAAAATTGTTGTCTTGCTTTTGTGATAAACTACCCTATTATGAGGATGTTAGTATCTCTATGTATTTCTAATGAACCACTCTGCATTGGTTACAACTTATAACTCCCAATACTTTAGTTTGAAGAACTTAAAATTTATTCAGGTTAGTCTTAGAAGAAGAAAGATATTGGTCTAATTATAGACTTGTATATTAGAGTTCCACAATTAACTTTTAAAGGAGATTTCTTGTTTATTATTGGTTATAACAAACCTAGTCTTGCATAACTTTCGGACATTTGGTTTACGTGGAAGCTCCAGCTCAGTCTCCGATCTAGACAACTATTTATATACCGAGATAGCGTACAGCATTGTCTTTTCGGTTCCATGTAATCGGGATGTTTTTGATAATTAAATTTTGGGGTCCATAGGTTGACTGAGCATAAATATTTTGGTGGTTTTCGCCAAGTCATGGAGATGGGGGTCACCACAAGAAGACCAGAGGGGTGAAATGTTGACGGAATGGATGGCAGCTTTAAATATGGACGAAGAGGAAATAGTTGTTCGCATATCGACCTGACAATATACTAGGAAAAAATGAAAGGAAGAATAGAAGAATGGAAGTGTTAGTCACTGAAACGCTAAGCGACCACCAGTACATCGAATTTCTAATAAACGACTGGCTGGAGGATTTAAACAAGGAAGTAAAGCAGAGACGGATTGTTAAAACAGAAAATACGGTTGCCCTTTCAGATTTCCTTATACAGAGAGGCTAGAAAACGAATGGGCGTCACCAGAGGAGCTGACCAAATACATAACAGAAGCATGTAAGGCAGCCTTCAGGGAAGCAAGGCAAGACAAAAACGGGAAAAAGGTGGCTATTGATGCTCAAGGGAAATTAAAGAATTGAGGATAGAGTGCATGAAGAATAAAAGAGCATACAGTAGAGCAAACGCAAAGAGGAACATAAATGACGAACAAAAAACGAAATAAAAGAATCCTATAAAGTCAGTAGATACAGACTGAGGAGGGAAATCCAAAAAGCCAAGAACGAGGCATGGAAATCCTTATGTGAAGAAATCGACAACGACATTTGGGGCACAGGATATAAGATTGCCTGGAAGAAATTAAGGTAAAGACCCAATGTGGAACTTACGGCGGAGCTATGATTGGAGATTGCTATGGAACTATTCCCGCAAAGGCCAGCGGATACTATAGAGCGACTGGAGATAAAAGAAGATAGTTTTATCTTCTTTACAATGGAGGAATTGAGGGCAGCAACGGCAACGTTGAAGAAGGAAAATGCCCCAGGGCCAGACGGCATTCCAAATGAAGTTATCGAAATTGCAGTAAGAGAAGTGGTATAATAAATGTTAAACATACTAAATAAATCGATAGAGAACGGCTTCTTCCCAGAGATATGGAGACATCCGATCTAATACTGAGGATTAGAATTGAAGGGAGGAATATCCAGAGACCAGTACGGATGGAAAAAGTAGAGCTGGCCCTAGCGGCACATAAGATCGAGACCATTGTATTAAGAGGCAGAAGAGGACCCAAAGCGACAGAGTTTGAGGTGGACGGGGTAAACATCCAAACACAGGAAAACGTTAAATATTTGGAAGTCACCATCAATAGGAACCTATCTATGGCAACACATGTAAGTGATGCAGTGAGAAGAGCCGACCTGAAGGTACAACAACTAAAGAGAATTTTACCAAGACAAGGAGGTGCCAGATGCAGTCAGCGAAGGGTGATGTCGGCAGTAATAAACTCAAGCCTATTGTACGCAGTATCAGCATGGTACAAGGCCAAAAAAGAAATTCCGAAACATGGTGAACAAGCTACAAAGAAGAACCTTAATAAATGTATGCTGTTCATACAGGACGGTGTAGGCAGAGGCCCTTCAAGTTCTAGCAGGGATACCTCCGTTAGATTTACTCGCTCAAGAAAGAACAATACAATATCGACATAAAGGAGAGAAGACTAAGAAGGAATATAAAGAGGATACAATGAAAGATGATAGACGAGATGGGAGATAGACACGAAAAATGCCAACTGGACAAAGAGCTTAATAAGAGACATCAAGACCTGCGTGTACAAAAAACATGGTGAAATAAATTATTTTTTTCACTACTAGTATTAGAAGATGTCATTATTGACCTTATTTTCGAGCCCAGAAGATGAATTTCTCTCCTAGTGGTCAATAATTTTTTATTATTGACTACTGGTTAATAATAAAAACAATTGCTATGTGCTCAGGTGCCTATTTTAAATATGTTTTACCCAAATGTCAATTGAAATTAACCTCTCCCCTTGTTTTCAAGCAAGGCTATTTGATTTTTGTGGATATTTAGAAATAGATATACGCATCTGTCATTTTAGTTTTTATTTATGTAAAAATGATTAATTAAAAGGAATAAAGGTGCTAGTAGTGAAAAAAATAGTATATAAACCACGGCAGAGAAGACTTTTCTCAGCCTCACAACTTATTTCCCTCCATGCTTCGCATGTCGGGAAATAATACTGCTCGGCTGAGAAAAATGTCTTCTCTACCTTGGTCTATAATATACTATTATGGTCCAACCTTTATCAGGGTATGGCTGTTATAACAGCTATCTCAATAGGATGAAACTAAGGGAATCTGGCACATGCTACAACTGTGATTCCATAGATACAGTAAAACACACAATATTTGATTGCCAAAGGTGGAGTTATCACAGCCAGACATTAACAGAGGAGACAAACCAAGAGTTCACACCAGATGGACTAATAGAACTGATGATAGAGAAAGAGACATATTGGATCGCTTTTAACAAAAGTATGTAACAAACGTCCCGAAAGGAAAAGAAGAAGTAGAGAGGGGGAGGCAGAGAGCCAAACCGAGACCCTAAAGACCTCTCCATCCCTGAAGCAATGCATTGCGGTCCCGGGGAAAGGTAGAAGAGAGGAGGGGTTTTAGTGGGTAGGGTCCCTTAATAAAAGGGCAGGTATCCCACACTCCCCCCACAATAGATCAAAATGCGGGAGGGGCTATAAAAGGTTTCCCTCCGCTAAAAAATAAATATATATATTTTGGTCTCGCATTTATCTACCATGTAGACCATGCGTTTGTTTCATCAACGCATTTTTGCAAATTGTTTGCTGCGGAATTAATTTCGTAATCCTGCGTGATAATTGTCTCAGTAGTAGTATTATCTGCGTACATGGCAAGACTTGCTCTTAAGGTGGGACTTATGATTGGGACTTGTGGGGCACCAGCTTTAGCTTGACGGGGTAGTGACATAAAAGAACTCACTCTTACTTGGAATGACCTGTTAGTTAGGAAGGATTTGATAATGAGTAAAAGATACGAGGGTACGTTATTTATCGTTAACATTTTGCGTATTAGGTAAACCGTAAACCATTAATCCAGATTCGATCATTTCGATGCATTTTATTTTCGTAACCTTCTTCTACTGTTTCTGCAAGTCTCAGTATTTGATGTACAGTTGAATGTTCTTAAATCCAAGTTGTAGTTGTGGTATGATGTTGTTGTCCAAAAGATATTTGTTAAAGCGAGATTGTGTTGCTCTTTCTAGGAATGTGGATATCGTAGTTAACATACTAATTGGTGGGTAATTTTCTGAATTATCGTGGGGTTTACTGGGCTTTGAGAATCATTACGATTATTGGATTATGTTGCTCTTTCTAGGAGTTTGGATATCGTAGTTAACATACTAATTGATGGGTAATTTTCTGGATTATCGTGCGGTTTACTGGGCTTTGAGGATCATTACGATTACTGTTTATTTCCAAGAAGTGGGGAAATATCCAGTTCCCATACAAGTGTTGAATATAGCTGTTAGATACTCTATGGATTTGTCTGGTAGATTTTTAAGCATCATATTTGGAATTAAATCTATAGCTGGGGCTTTTTTGACGTTAAATGTTTTAATATATCGCTTGATTTCTGATGGCGATATTGGATATCCTGATGCTTTGCGGATTTTTAGTTGCTTGATGGCTCGTTTGATTTCTGCAACACTAGGTTCAATTATGGAAATCATGACGTTATGTTGGTGAGCTAGTTTAATGGGTTGTCTAGGTGGGGAACCGCCAAGAATATCGTGGAAGTATTCTTTCCATCTGGATAACTGATCTAAGGCTGATGTGAGTTTCGTTTCATCAACACTTTTAATTATTGCCGATTGTTAAGTGAAATTTTTGTTTGCTAATTGTTTAGTGATTATATAAAGTTAACGGGCATTCTTCTTCTTCTTCTGCATTTTAAGCAAGGAACTTTACTCTACTCCTTTTATTGCGTTTTTCCTATCTTTGAACGGCTTCAATTGGTATTCTACAATCTTGCCTCTGTATTATCAGTTGATCTTCATTATCACTGCTAAGGATTCTTTCTTTAAGTTTTTTACAATTTAGGATCTTATTCCAAATATCATCAAATATCCAGCCTTTTGCTTTCATCCTAATACATCTTCAGTTGCTTGTAGAAAGGCTTCATGGATAGTGCTCCATTTTTGTGGTACATTCTCAGTAGTTGCTACATTTCCTCTTCAAAGCGTTTTCTAGTTAGAGGGTTGTTTAGTCGACCTATATTATTTGTGTAGGTCTTTGATTTGATTGCGGTAGTTTAAAAAATAACCTTGAATGGCGAATTAAGATGTATAAAACCTGCATTTTTCCTTCTTAAGTTTCTCTGCACAAAATCAGAATTGAAGTGATATGGTTATGGCTCTCACAAAGGGAAATAATGGATTAAAAGGGAAGTATTTTTATTTCGAAGAAATAATGAAACCTTATTAAGAATTCCACTGCTTTTTTAGTTCAGTTTTATGACCTGCATGCTTATTTTTTTAAAATATATTATGTTTTATTTTCAAAAGACTTTACAACATCATTTTAATAAAGAGTTAAAATATAAAAATCGTTTAATCACACTGGTTTAAAGGTTCGCTTATTGAAACAGTTATTTAAACCTTCAAAGTACTGGGTGGCAAAGCAACTAAAAAAGAGGAACAACTCCGTTTAATAAAATCGTAACACTTTTATTAGCTACGGATTCTATTAAACGCCATGCAATACAAAAACGCACTCAATCTAAAAAAAATGTATAAAAGCGTTGTGATGAAGTAATTACACAAAATGAAAAAATAATAAGTACCTGTGATTATATTGCTTCAACCTCTGCTTGCATTCCCAGCAACTACAGAAAACTTAATTTAAAATGGATATTCCTGAGTAATTAATTGAAAAAATGAAATTGAATACGGCCTCTCTATTAATTCTGTAGCCCGAAGTAATTTAAAAATGCAACGTCCCTTAACTCATTTCTTGAATAAAGCAATGTAATTTTAGCAGCTAATTTCGTCCTGTGCCTCATTTTTAAACAATGATACGAAAATAAAGTATTAATTGCTTAATTTTCTTTGTATTATTTTTAAGAATGCGACGTACACGAATGTTCCTTTTTTAATTATAATTATAAGACAACGTATCAATCACGTCTTAATTAGTGGGTAACTCGTTGCGGCCACTTTCCTAAAGTGTTGCTGGTAATTTAAAATCCGTACAAGCCGTTACACGCGAAGGCGAAATTTTAACTTCCTGCTATACCTTGATCAATTACTAAAATTGCCAGGTAGACGTTGAAACATGCATGTAATACGCGGTACGAAAATTACACATGTAATGAGGTCCCACTAGGATTTATTAAACGATGAAAAGTGTTAATTGAAGGGTACCTTTACACCTATATATTTTAATAATGATCTTGCTAACTTGATAACATTTTTAATAATAAACGTAAGACATAATTATAGGTTTATCTAGGTATCATAAACTATTCCTATGTTTATCGATGTATCGAGATGATTAAAATGAAAATTATAGGGCAGATTATTATTTATTTTCTTGCAGTTTGTTTTTAACCTTTCTAAATAGGAATAATCTGCAAGATCATAATTTAAGTTGATCTACTATGAATAATCTTGCAACAAACAATAATCACTATGAAATGAGTTTGTATTCTTTACACATACCTGAAGGATTTTCTCCTATTAATAATTATTACATACATTATGCCTTTCGGTTACACAGATGGAAAAATAATAAAGAGAAAGTTTTAAAAATGTTTGTTGAAATGCTATTTCTTGAAAGGCAGAATCAGTATCGAAAATGGAAAAGTAAATCAGTCAAAACAGGAGAAAGAGATTAAGTGAAAATATTAGTAAGACAAATACGAAGAGGGGAAATGAATTTAAAAAAATTAAATAGGGATATAATAACAATAGGCTAAAAACACAGTTGGGAAGACTTCGGTAGGACTATGAAAGAAGACAGCAATCAAAAACTATTTTATAGAATTTTGAAAAGTTTGAGAAAGTAGCAAAATAAGAAGACGCAATATGTTAGAAACAAGACGCTACAGCCCGAGATGGGCTTCGGCCACCTCAACATTTCAACAATATTGTTGAAGTATTCTCAGCTAATTTGCTTTTACAGAGCAAAGTCACCACTCCTGCGTCCATTCAGGTCTTGGTGGGAGAGGGGTGCCGAATTAACAGAGCAATCGGACCACCCACTCCTGTACGGATCGGAGACAACGAAGCTTAACTGTCCTAATCGTACTGGACTGGTGTACCTAGCTACCGCAGCTCGGGACCCACTTAGTCACTAAAACTGATGAATTATTGCAGAGCTGGTACGAGCATTTCGAGGAGGTGTTAAGGGGGGTAGAAGGAGAAGAAGAGGTGATCCATAGATTTTGTGAAGAAAGTGAAGCTGTATACGAAATAGAGTACGAAGAAGTGTTGCGCGCCTTGGCACAAGTTAAATATGGCTCGAGATGACGAGATAGGGGTGGAGATACCTGAAGCTAGGAGAAGGCGGATCCAGACTGCGGTACAAAGTGATTAGAGCTGCCTGGAAAAATAAAGATATCGCGTCAGATGGGAAAGTAGCTGTAATCGTGCCTATCTTTAAACAATGTGCCACAAGTACAGTTTTTGAAAGAATTTTGGAGACCAGATTGGGACAGAGTTGGAAGGAAAAATGTCGCACTTCCAACAGGGCCTGGTTTTTTGTATCTGAAAAGGTTAGATTGTGTTGCATTTTTTATTGCAGTGAGCTATACTATCATTCTTGTGGTTAATTCAGTCAAAGTCCAACAAAACAAATTTTCTTCTTGGGTAAACGGTTGCTTCGAAAGGGGAACGAAAGAGGACCCAATAAGGAATCAAAGGTCTCAGAAGAATGAAAGGAAAAGAAGAATAAGGAAAAAATTCATTTGCTTTTAAATTCGTTTTTTGTCATTTTATAAAGATATATACCTACTCATAACAGTACACTCACACTCTCGGAAGTTGAACTTGCCAACGAAAATTTAAATTAAAATTTCAATTTGTAGAAAATGATACTACCGCGGGGAATCGAACCACCGACCAAGGATAAACGCTCCCACGCTCTAACCATTGAGCTACGGCAGCCGTTCCCCGGGATAGCGTCAATTCTCTACACTAACAATTGAAATAGTTGCTTTGAAATCTATTGCACGGTCGCATTTTTAAATTAAAGAGCCGCATAGCGGATTCACAATAACTATTCGCGACAAACATAGACTTCTTCTCGATGATGAAAATCAAACATCAGAAAATATTCATAACAGTACACTCACACTCTCGGAAGTTGAACTTGCCAACGAAAATTTAAATTAAAATTTCAATTTGTAGAAAATGATACTACCGCGGGGAATCGAACCACCGACCAAGGATAAACGCTCCCACGCTCTAACCATTGAGCTACGGCAGCCGTTCCCCGGGATAGCGTCAATTCTCTACACTAACAATTGAAATAGTTGCTTTGAAATCTATTGCACGGTCGCATTTTTAAATTAAAGAGCCGCATAGCGGATTCACAATAACTATTCGCGACAAACATAGACTTCTTCTCGATGATGAAAATCAAACATCAGAAAATATTCATAACAGTGCACTCACACTCTCGGAAGTTGAACTTGCCAACGAAAATTTAAATTAAAATTTCAATTTGTAGAAAATGATACTACCGCGGGGAATCGAACCACCGACCAAGGATAAACGCTCCCACGCTCTAACCATTGAGCTACGGCAGCCGTTCCCCGGGATAGCGTCAATTCTCTACACTAACAATTGAAATAGTTGCTTTGAAATCTATTGCACGGTCGCATTTTTAAATTAAAGAGCCGCATAGTGGATTCACAATAACTATTCGCGACAAACATAGACTTCTTCTCGATGATGAAAATCAAACATCAGAAAATATTCATAACAGTACACTCACACTCTCGGAAGTTGAACTTGCCAACGAAAATTTAAATTAAAATTTCAATTTGTAGAAAATGATACTACCGCGGGGAATCGAACCACCGACCAAGGATAAACGCTCCCACGCTCTAACCATTGAGCTACGGCAGCCGTTCCCCGGGATAGCGTCAATTCTCTACACTAACAATTGAAATAGTTGCTTTGAAATCTATTGCACGGTCGCATTTTTAAATTAAAGAGCCGCATAGCGGATTCACAATAACT
Organism: Melanotus villosus; assembly: GCA_963082815.1. Classification (NCBI taxonomy): domain Eukaryota; kingdom Metazoa; phylum Arthropoda; class Insecta; order Coleoptera; family Elateridae; genus Melanotus; species Melanotus villosus. The sequence continues at coordinate 43,434,703 of OY720425.1, forward strand.
ATTCGCGACAAACATAGACTTCTTCTCGATGATGAAAATCAAACATCAGAAAATATTCATAACAGTACACTCACACTCTCGGAAGTTGAACTTGCCAACGAAAATTTAAATTAAAATTTCAATTTGTAGAAAATGATACTACCGCGGGGAATCGAACCACCGACCAAGGATAAACGCTCCCACGCTCTAACCATTGAGCTACGGCAGCCGTTCCCCGGGATAGCGTCAATTCTCTACACTAACAATTGAAATAGTTGCTTTGAAATCTATTGCACGGTCGCATTTTTAAATTAAAGAGCCGCATAGCGGATTCACAATAACTATTCGCGACAAACATAGACTTCTTCTCGATGATGAAAATCAAACATCAGAAAATATTCATAACAGTGCACTCACACTCTCGGAAGTTGAACTTGCCAACGAAAATTTAAATTAAAATTTCAATTTGTAGAAAATGATACTACCGCGGGGAATCGAACCACCGACCAAGGATAAACGCTCCCACGCTCTAACCATTGAGCTACGGCAGCCGTTCCCCGGGATAGCGTCAATTCTCTACACTAACAATTGAAATAGTTGCTTTGAAATCTATTGCACGGTCGCATTTTTAAATTAAAGAGCCGCATAGTGGATTCACAATAACTATTCGCGACAAACATAGACTTCTTCTCGATGATGAAAATCAAACATCAGAAAATATTCATAACAGTACACTCACACTCTCGGAAGTTGAACTTGCCAACGAAAATTTAAATTAAAATTTCAATTTGTAGAAAATGATACTACCGCGGGGAATCGAACCACCGACCAAGGATAAACGCTCCCACGCTCTAACCATTGAGCTACGGCAGCCGTTCCCCGGGATAGCGTCAATTCTCTTTTGTATTTTCAAAGAGATAACGACAAGCAGCAAGGAATAAAAATAAACAAAAATATCAATGCGTTGTTCGAGATTTTCTTTTATTACTTTACTTACTTACTTATATTTCGAGATTACTTTCAAAAATATGTTTTAAAAAAATCTGAAGTTTTCAATTATGGGATTTTCCCTCGCGAATTAAAATAAATATTCTTACTGTATTAAGTAGTTTACTCAAAACCTAGTTGTAGCTAGCAAAAAGGCATCGAATTAATAAACAAAATAACTCGTTTTGCTGTTGATCAATACTTAACGTCAACGTAGGCGTTTAATAAAGCACAAAGTTCGAAAGAAGTTAATCATTATTAAAGAAAATTTAGATAAAAGTCAAAAGTTGAGGAAGCTCATTTCAGCCTCCGCAAAACTGTAGGTGGAATCGTTTCAGTACAACATGGACGCTGAATTTTATTATCAAACTGACCTTTTTAGCAAATCGGTTGTGAAGTATCAGAAGAAGGAGAAATAATTACTAAACTGTAGAATTCTACTTCAAAGTATAAATTAGGTTTCTCAAATAACAAATACATTGAGCAAACATTTAAATGCTAAATAAACTATAGACAAACAAACTTTTAAAACGCAAAAGAAAATTAAGTAAACTTTGTAAAAATTTATTCTTGAATCGTGCAATCCAGAGTTTTAGTATATGTAATTTTCTTCTATTTTCCTTTAATTACTATAAATTATAAGTAGAATTTAGTATGTGTCTACTTTTGTAATTTTATTATCTAGCGTGTGGTCAAAAAGCATTTTAGTCTCTAACTGTTATGGATTGTAAAATATATTAAACACGCTTATTTTCGCTTATTTCTAGTTAACCTATAGTCTGATTTCTGTAGAAACAGAGTAGGCTGGGGTTTGAAGTTATTTTACCAGTGTACGAAAGATTCAAGTTGTGCGTCCATTTAGAACAATTACTAAATCTATAATAATCTTCGCAAATAGGAATAATATCTCCGAAATTGTAGATTTATGTCTCCTCAAGAACTAGAAAGTGCATTTTATCGTAGATTCCAAATATTGTAAATTTACAAATGCAATATTTGTAATTTGCAAATGTTTCTGCTACATAAAAATGTATCTGTTGTTGCACTTTTAAATTTAAAACTCATGCTTCTAATAATTTTGCGCAGTGTTGATATTGACCCTTGAAATTCTGGTCTGAATAAAGTACCAGACTTCGTAGATTTTAGCGTAACCAAAGGAGTTAACAAAAAAAAATTCAGTTGAATCTTGTCTTGAGCTAACACAAGATCACACACTAATTTTAGTAACTATGTACCCCCACATACTAGTAAAACCAAGAAGCCATCGCTGTTCAGCAAAAGGACAGATTGTAGCCATTTTAGAGAAATGCTTGATGAACAAATACACTTAGATTTACCTCTAAAATTAGAAATAGATACAGAAGAGTCTGTAGTAAATATAACGAAAGTTATTCAAAACGCTGCGTGGTAAACAGCGCAAGACAAAAATGAACTCAACATAAAAGAAGAACGTCCAATGATTTATCGAGTACCTAACTAGCAGAAAAAAACCTCATAAAAAATGGCAGCTAACAAGAGCTTCTTTGGTTAAACAAAGATACAACAAACTAGCAAAGGAATTTAAGAAGTTGTTACAAAAATTGAAAAAATAAAGCCACCCAAGAATATCTACGGAACTGACACCAACTACAGCCACGGACTATTCACTTTGGAAAGCCACGCGAAAAACAAAACAATCTCAACAAACAATTTCACCATTACGACTTAATGATAACACCTTGTCACGTGTTAATTCCGCACTGCGACAACTTATAGAGGACGTCAAATTCCTGTGGGTCGCGGCTAACAAGCAGTCGAAGAAGGGGGATTCGAAACGCTAAACTCTTCAAATAGGGGGGTCGCAATCTGGAAGAAATGGGCGCCACTGCGGAAATCACCTAAGATGGTCTAGAGGAACCTACCGCAGATGGTTTCTTCTGGGCTTGAAGGGGTTGGGGGTGGCTGCACCCTACTGCTGGATACTATTTACGCTTTTAGTCATTGAAAGAAAACACTGGTACTGGTAGCCAGATTCACAAATATATACACAAATATTTCAAAATAAACACAAAACACAAATAAAATGCAGTAATGAATTAACAATGAAATTTAATGAATGCAAAAATTATTCAAATTATGACACAAAAGGGATTCATAAGTTCTATCTTAAATTACCTGAAAGGAGGATTGAGGGACGCCACATTTACTTAAGTTACGGCAAAGATAATTAACAGTTAGGCGAAATCAAATGTATGGCAATGACAAAACTTAAGCTGAAAATCTGATTACAAATGATTTCACGCATGCAACATAAAATAGATAATCATCTCAACAGTTCGCACTGTTTCTGAATTGTTAACGCTAAAGCAAAAAGTAATACGCACTGGCTGAAGATTTAAACACTCCGCCCGAACAAATTAAGCAAATGAAGGACGCTTGATGTACTTAAATTACCGACAAAATTAACTGATTCCTGTCTACGAGTAGTCGGTAATATACGGGACTGAATGTGGTTGAAGCGGGCATTTTTGCAGCCGGCACGTAAACGGGCAGCCTTAAATAATGTTACCTGGGAAAAGGGCTTTGTTGAGGGTAGCCCAGAAGAAGCGATGGATGGCTTCGAATCCCAGGGAGAGATAGCACGAGCGATGATGTTGAAAGCTAGCTAAACTCTGATTTCTCGTTTCTACTTTTCCGTAAAGCGAAAGATGTTATAAAAAGATGCGCAAATGCGCCTTTCGTGCGCGGGGTTAAACCTTACATGACGCCACTTTGGCGTACCTCGTTATCGAGTCGGTGCTTCCCCAAATTCTTAACGACGGCATTCACTGCACAGAATATTGTATCATCCTATTTGGGATTTCTCTGAATTATTTCGCAGTCAAAAAGAAATGTGCAGCATCAGGCGGGCTTAAACCTCAAACAAAAGAACCGTATTATACTTAATTCACGCAAAATTTCAAAAGCCGTGACAACCTAGGCAGGAACGGAAAAACAAAACGCCACAACTTTTGGGGAACATCTCGCATCAGTCCTTTCCTCCATACCTCCCTATATAACAGCAACTGGAGAAGAAAATATCAACAACAAACAGCAGATCCCACACCAGATGACCCTACCAATCAAAAAAATCCTAGCAGGCAAAGTAGAAACAGTCATACACTCAAAAATTAATCTAAAAAAGACTCCAGAATACTTCCCTTGTCAGCGGAAAGTAGGGCAAATAATAATGATTGCAAAACAAGGCATTGATGTTACATCATATCGTCCAATTAGATTAATCAAAAAAGTCAGCAACGGTCTAGAAGGAAAACATTACTCTCAACTCTCCCTTCTATTACTATCACAAGATCGTCAGCGTATCCTAAGGGAGAAATCCGAGCTGCCGAGCTCTTGCAGAAGATTGTTCATGACAAGGTTCTATAGCAGAGAAGAGACAACTTCTCCCTGGGGACACCCTTCTGCCACCCGAACTGCTACGATTTCGTCCAGTAGTGATGTATAGACGATCCCTCCTCGCAAGTCTCAGTCTAACCACCTGCAGCAGGTCTCATCTAGCCCATGATCTCCATCTGAACGATGTGTTGTCAAATGCTCCTTCTATGTCTAGGAAAGCTCCAAGAAGGATCTCTTTATTTTCTAGCGTTTCTTCGCCCTTCTGACAAGATGGTGAAGCGGTGTTTCTGTTGATAAACCTGTTCTGTAGGCAAATTGGTTTACCAGAACACCATCTCTAATGAGCCTGTCAAGCAGTTCCTCCATTGTCTTAAGTACAAATGACATGACACCAGTTTTTGGTATGAAAACCACCCTGGTTAGGCTACATATTCTAGGCATGTAATTCAGAAGTAAATTGGCTCTGGGTACCACGGAGATTCTAGTAAGCAGACGGCCCGAACCCGTTCAGTTCAGAGCTTTGTACGGTTCAATTGACTATATTGCCCATTTGATCTTGCAGTTTGCCAGTTCTCTATTGATGCCTTGTCTGAATGAACATCGAGACCCTGGTCTTGACGGTTCTTTTGATGACACGTTACTTGGAGGTAGCTAATTTTCGTAATCATGGTAATCAAATAAATCTCCAAATATCTTAAGATAACCAAAAGCTTAAAAAAGTTCCCAAATTGTTTCTGCTTAGACACAAAAACTTAGAAGTATAAATAGTTCAGTCCAGTCTAATAAAATGAGCAAAAAGTAAACGCCAATAAGTGGAACTAGTTTTCGAGGAAATGGGAATTAGTTAATCCAACACGATTTTATTGCAGTTGCCTGAAGTTGCATGTTAGTTAGCGTGAGTTTATTTCCAACTCTTGTTACTGAGAAATCCGACTGGTCTATGCTAATATGATAGCAGGTGTATTCATAAAATCATATTCCGGTCATTTATATCAGACAATCTCGATTAATATTACAAAGATTTTATGCATCAAAGAAAGGCAGGCGCCACGTTTACGCCACAAATTGTTCCCCAACACTCTTTATCAAGAGACCGATCGGCTATAACAAACCGATTAAAAGAGTAACAAATTGCAGGTAATACTCAGGTGGCGTCTGGTCACGCACTCTTCGCGCTCTTGGCTAGTTAGCATCTAAATGCCGGCTGTTTATACACCTTATCATTATGAGTGCCTTCGGGTGCGAGGCTTCGTTTATTTTTCATTAAAAAAAGGTACACGGTACACGCATCGTGAAGATTGTATAAACACTTTACCGCTATTAATGGGCTATTATGCGAAAAATCGTCTGTGAAATTTTTACATATACTCAATTTACTTACCGACACAGCAGAAATGTTCTGAAACAAAAAATAACAAAACATTAAAATTACATATCACCGAATTTTTTGCTTAATTGCTTAAAAATCTTGTTAAACAGTCGATTTTTATCTGAAATATTCCGGTACCTACGAAGGTTTAATTTTAGACTACCAAAACTTTGAATTTCTTTAAGCAGTCAAAGTATAACCTTTACTTATATTCTTACATTCTTTTTTTGTAGAAAATAAACCACCTGTTGGTTTCCATAATAACATAATAAAACGAAAGTCTACTTTTTCCATAAAACATTTTGTGTTAGAAGTCACGAAATATGCTACGACAAAAACTGAATTAAATATACTGCGGCAGCTTTGTGAAACTCTAAAAGATTACGAAGTTCATGTTCCAGACTTATTAAATTTCCTGTGAGAGACAAATCTGATAAGCTCTGCCTAAAAATAAGCTGTTTGGTTTTCTTTTGTAGCAGCTTGTTTATTTCGAAAAAGCAATACTGATTAATATTCCTTAATTTCATTTCCCTTTGTTTTAGGATATCGCGAATGCAACATTTTTTAAAGAATTTTTATTGTTAGCTTTGTTACCTTTGAAATTTATCAGGATTAGAATAAGTCTTAGGTCAATTTTCCCTGAGCTTTAGTTAAGTTTTAAACTATTTTAGTATAAAAAGTGCAGTTGCTTAGAAAATACCAGATATTGGCATTTCAATCAGATGCCATTTGTGAGAGTAAGTAGAATTCCAATAGTTTATTTCTTAAATAATTCATAGCAAACTTTCCAACTTCGAGCTAAATTACAACTTGATCTAATCAGTTTTGTGACGTAATTACATTTAGATACTTTAGTCCCACGTTGTGGTGGGTCTAGGTCAATACCACTCCGCAATTACCACGCCGGTCAATACCACGCCGGTCAATTCCACTCCCACAAAAATCACTCCAAACAATAACCACTCCGAACAAAAACCACGCCAGCAAATACCACTCCGTAAAATATCACTCCTGTAAATTACCACTCCGGGTAAAAACCACTCCAACAAATATCACGCCTGTATAATTCCATGTATGTAAATAGTATTTTAAGACGTAATAAGAAAGATACAATGGTATTACCAAAATAAAGAAAAATTAAAAATAATGAGTATAAAATTGAAGACATGGACTAAATCTAAGTTATATTAAAAATAATGATTTATATGTTATGGCTAATTTGATAAATTTATCGATTTTGCCGTAACATATACAAGAAATTAGATACATTATTATCCATTTGAAGATAGTAGCTCATAAGCTTCTTGATTAATTAAAATAGTGCAATATTTCTTATAAATTATTTAAGTTTGAAGGAGAATGTTAAATTTTTATATCAACACGTGCCATATTATTCATTATCAATAAATTATTTTGCTATCAGGAGTTATCACTTTAATGGCTAGAAAAGTAATGTTTTTCTTGAAATTTTACCTGAATTTAATGTAATCTGAGATCTATGTTAAATTGAAAAAGTAATGCACAAATTATACTTACCCATAAGAAATATCTCTTAGTATATTTTGTTGTATGTATCTTGTGTGCCTATGTACGTTTTAGTTCTTAATTTTATATTATTTTATTTATATTATCAGATTCACATTAGTATTATTATTATTAGTCCATAGACTAAACAAACGAACAAACTTCCCATCTTCATTTGTTATTTTCTTTTATCTTCGTCGCATCTTGTACAATAAACTTGATCATTTTCGTTTTTATCACGTCTTGAAATATAACTTTTATATGTCAAATATAACGGCGTGATATTGGTTGGAGTGGTTTTTACCCCGAGTGGTAATTTACAGGAGTGATATTTTACGGAGTGGTATTTGCTGGCGTGGTTTTTGTTCGGAGTGGTTATTGTTTGGAGTGATTTTTGTTGGAGTGGAATTAACCGGCGTGGTATTGACCGGCGTGGTAATTGCGGAGTGGTATTGACCGGACACCCGTTGTGGTATTCACAAATATGCTCCAGCACCCACACACCACCCTGTTAAAACTAAAAACAGATATATTGCTGCTAAAGTAAATTACTGAACGCCTCCGGGTTATTTAAGTTTGAGTTTGAAATATAGTTGTAAAACATAAATACGGCACGTTTTAGAAAGCTATTTAGAATGCCACAAGTTATGGTGATATAAACTGATTAAAAGCCCTTGTTAAAGGGAAACTAAGTATCTTAATTGAGAAAGTTAAATACAATTTTTATAGGCTAGATTTTTAAACAAATTGGCATTAAATTCCTTACCGTCATCTTAAGGCACAAAGAATTCAATTTTAATACCAAATTATATTTTAAAAGTTTAAAAGTCGATCTGAAGAAAGGATATTCAAAATTCGAATCTTATACAGCAAATTTTAAGTTTTGAATTTTATGACTTATAGAGACAATAACATTGAGGATAAATATTACAGTACAGGTTTCAAAAAAATCTAAACTGAAGCTGCCATAAATTCGAACCTAAGTTTATCACATGTCTAATTTAAGCCGGCTTGAGCTAGCTAAACTGCTATTCAAAATTGCACTGAAATACCAAATTTGTAGTTGTTGTAAATCTAAACCTATTGAATTTATTATTCCACAATTTAAATTAAAATTTCTACTTATCCTATACCTAGAATTTGAAAACTGAGCCTAAAGAAATGCGACTTCTATCTGGAAGGTCGAATTTTGAATTTACAGGTTTTAAATTCTGACCCTGTATTTACGTTAGTTTTTTGGACTCTATGTTTAAAGACATAGATTTAAGTAGTTTACATCAAAATTACTTTTGGGGTCAATTCTTTCTCTTAAATTAAATTCTTCGTTCAAAACAAATCTGAGATTCAATTTTTGTTTGTCGATCTGAACAGTGAAATACTATTTGAAAATTCGAAAACACACCTGAAAGATGCAATCTAAAATCATATTTCGAGTAATTGTATTTTAAGTTCTTGAAACTTTTTGCGGTTTGAATTTTTCATTTAAAAAGGCAAGTATACAAAATTTTTGACTCAAATCTGAATTGAAAGTTTGGTTTCTAGTCGAATTTAGAAACGCCTGCTTAATTCAAAGTCTAAAACTGTTATTATTTTTTTTTTAAATAAATGTATCAAACAGTCGGATTGAATTCTGTATTAGGAAATGGTGATTAAATGATTTGAAGAAAATAAACACCAACACCGCAACTAAACGAAAAATTGAAGAAGACCTACGCCAAAAATGAAGGAATTCATTAATGAACAACATGGCCGACAAAGTTAAATTAGCAGTAAATAAATACTAGGATCCCAAACAAAGATCAATTTAAAGCTCGTATAGCATGTCGAAGATATAGCCATGGTTTTAAAAAGGTGAAGATTATTTACAAGAATGTATGCCAAAAGGCGGTAGACAAACACAATATGAGGTAGATGCCTGGTAATTTTGAAGGAACCAAGAAGGTGTAAACTGTAAACTAATATTAAACAATGGGAGCATAGAACAGGTGATGTTATTCAAATATTTAGGCACAGACATAATCGTATCGTATCGTTGGAAATTCTACGGTTTGTAGGTCCTGTGCAAATTTCGTTACCGTTCAGTTTGTGTGTTACCTACGTAAAATTGTTTGTCCTCATACTTTAAAAATGTAAATCAACGATGATACAGGTATTACCGTCCGATATACCTCCAAGCTGTTTTTAATGTACCACTCAGAGTGCGAAAGCAAGTGAACACAACCGAACGTCAAATTGTTTTGCCTTGGAAAGCAGCCTTGTTTGTTGATACACATTGTATACATATCCCGAATATACAAGGTGTCTCTAAATTATGTACCAACAAACTTCTATAAGGCATTTTTCAAGCAAAATTAGAGCATGTTTGCATATAACATATAATATTCGGTTTCCTCATAAAGAAGTCTGTAGTTTCTACTATATTTTAATTGACATCGCAGCTGTTTAATTATTTATAAAACAAAGATTCAATTATGGGATTATTTTTTGACTTATTGAAGGTCTTTAATTTCGTGTTCGTTCGTGGCCAGACGGACATGATATAGTACTAGTCGATGGGAAGAAGACATCTTATTTAACCAACAGGTTGAGTTTGTACATTATATTAAGTTCAGAAGCGATAATGTGCTATCGAAAGCTTCATCCAGCTTAGTTCCAGTGACTAGAAGGGTATCCCAAGGGCAGGGGCGGTCTCAGAGGGGGGTCACGGGGGACATTACCACCACCAAACCATCTTAAAAAAATATTTTATTAAAAAATATCTTTATTTTTTTAAATTTTATAAAAAGTTTCTTTCTACATTACAGAATAGGCATACAAAACAACTTTTTGTGCTGCCATCTACTATTTTGCATGGTCACTGCTTACATGACATTTGACAGTTTGACACTTGACACCTAAGCCGTGTGTACCTAACCTGAAAAAATAGGAGGTTATCCCGTCACGTTATTCGGCTTTCAATAAACAATATTGCGTCTGGTCTTCAGTTTTTGCCCTGTTTTATTGTTTTAAACATAATTTGTTTATAACTTTATATCAGCTTATCAATATAAACATCCAGCTCCACTATTATTAAGTTTTAAATAATAAATACAAGTTTAGTTTTGTGTTTTATACATTCTTCTTTCGCCTTTTATTATAATTAACATTTTATCACTTTTAGTAACAATAATTTACTTAAGGTATGGAGTTAGTATAAAGATTAAAGCGCTGTTGAATTTAATAGTAAGTCGCCTAGACAATTAGCGTTAATTTAAGGGGCCACGTGCTTAAAATCATTTTCCCCTCTTTTTTGGAAAAACAATTTCGCCTCTACACTTTTTCATTTTTGACCCCCTCCAAAATTTTTAGCTGGGACCGCCCCTGCCCAAGGGTCATTATTGCGTCCTTCATTATTTGAATTTTTGTCAGTGATCTCTCTGAGTTTGGGGGAACAAATTAGTATGCCAATATGCGGACGACACATCCTGCCTTATACATTGCACTTCAATTTCTGTGTTAGCCACAGCAGCCTGTGAAACAGTTAAAATATTCTAAATTGGTGTGAATCAAATCAACTTTAATACTGAAAAAACTGATCTTTTAGTCTTTAGAGGTTCATCAATAATGGTAAATAGCATACGCTACGCACACAATACTGTTCGTTTAGCGAATAGTATTGAAGGACTACAACTCCTTGATCAAGTAGTCAGTGAATGTAACAAATACGACCTTAATCTTAACGTCAAGAAGACCAAATTTATGGTTATAAGCAAACAACCTATCAGACACGCGGAATTGTGGATTGCAATGAAACAACTAGAAAGAGTTTATAAATTTAAATTCCTTGGACAGCTGCTAAATGACGATTGGGATCACTCAATGGAGATAAAATCAAGAATTGAACAGCGAGAAATACTTTCATGCGCATGAGAAATTTCGTGTGTGGACATGAACTAAATATCCATCTAAGAATAAGAATAGCCCGATGTTATGTTCTCTCAATACGCCTTTACGCAGTAGAATCCTGGACTCTTACGGAGGCAACTTTGAGGAGACTTGACTGAGACTAAGCTGGACAGAGGTTATGAACAGGATGAACAAAGAGGAAGAAATCAATAACACAATCAAGATCAGGAAACCTTCATACTTCGGACATGTAATGAGACACCCAGAGACATACAATATCTTGCATCTGGCCATCCAAGGGAAAATTGAAGGAAGCCGAGGCCCAGGTCGAAGAAAAACAATTCTGGTTAAAAAATGGTTCGACCAAACAACAAGTGCACTTTTCAGAGCGGCGGCCAAAGTAATTATAGCCAACATGATTGCCAATAATCGCTAAACGGATACGGTACTTCAAGAAAAAGGGTCAATTTCTGTTGATTAAGTTAGCTAGTAAATCTTGATTCTATTAAATTTCTGTGCACTGAAGTAGATGAAGCTCTTCGATAGTCAGGGTAGTTGACAGCAGTTTAGAAAAATGTACAAGTAATGCAGAGACATACCCAATAATTTTTCAAGGAATTTATGGATACTAGTAACGTAGCATTAATCTGAAAATTCAATTTGGAATATCGCTCTCCATCAGAAAAAGATGTTTCGGATATTTAAACACTGTATTTCAGAACAATTAAAACAAATGAGAAACACAAAACTAGTGTAATACTATAGCTGAAGTTCTAAAACAATTTGTTTTGAGTGTTGGGGAACCCTGACTTTCATTTTACGCGGGTCATGTCACTCTAAATCAATGAATAAATTTTTCCACAAAAATTTACTTTGTCACAAAAATCTTTCAAACTTGATACCGTAATAAAGACGGATGTAAAACTATTAAAATTATAAAATCTAAGCGTGAATGACATCAGTTTATAAGAGGTCATTATCCTAACGAGATACACGTGTAAAATAACGTATCGAGTTACATCTTATAAGAATGCATGAAAAGTCACGTACACAGTTCAATGGCAGAGTCACTGCACTTGAAATAAGATATTCCGCTGGTGTGCGAATTGCTGACAGCAGCAATCTTGTTAGATAACAAGTAGACATTTTCCACGGTCACATTGAGAGAAGGGGGGGGGGGTTAATTTTCTGTATAAAAGCAAAATGAATTCACATAGGAGACATGGTTTATATCCAACCATCAAGCAAGCAGTACCTATAAGAAAATTGACACCCTTCAAGATGCCGTGCCAGTAAATACATGTAAGATTGTCCTGTAATTCAGGACTTGTAAAATATTTGTGTAAATTATTTAAATTCATTTTATGGACTTCGTCGTTTTAAATCTGATTGGGGCATAATTTTCTATAACTTCAAAATGTAAATGGAACTTGTTCATTAACTGTTAAAGAATTTATTGTGAATCTGGACTTAGAATAAATTGTGTTAAATTGGCTTTTAATTTTGTATTCACTTTGAATTGAAACTATAACCTTACGTTGAAGCTGGACTTGTAATAACTTTTATAACTTGACTTTAATTCTGGACTTAGAACAATTTATACTATTTTGTAAAACTAAAGGACAGCTATGAAATATACGAATGTTAGTTGAATTGAACTTTGAATAAAAACTTCTCGTAAAAAGCCAAGCAATATTCAAGTGGTGACGTTGGTCAAAGACTGTACCTAAATTGTTAAAGTAACTTATTTATATTAATTACTAACGATAAACCAACCAGCCACTGACTGCGCCACAATACTAACATATGAAAATTAAGTGGAGATTCTAAGAATATGCATAAGTATACAGAGTGTTCCATTTAAAATAACAAAGTTGAGGTGTATTCCGGTGAAAGAGGAAGTGGTGGAAAATTGCGTTATGTTAAAAGTTAAATAATGCAGTTTTAAATATCACGCATACCAAGCTCCATTTCAATATCCTAAAATATAATTTAAAAATAGGGGTATCCCAGGTTTCATTTACACCCGACATACATATTTTATTTTGTGTAACATTAGTTTATACACAGTTTTGACAAATTGTAATGATTCCTCTGCAGCATCATGAATCCCTATGCAATAAAGAAATGAATTGAAATTAAATTAAACCTTTGTGGAGATACGGCCAATCAAAGTTTGCTCTATGTTAACATTTTGGTTCTTTTTACCTCGAAAGCACGTGTTTATAGTAGTACCTCGCAATTTTGAGATACTTAAAATACCAGCCTACTTAATCATAGACGTCTTACAGAGAAACTGTCGTATTTAACTCATTGATAAAGCATACCTTTCAAATGAATGATTTCGACCAAACATTAAAATTAAATATAGTTTTTAAAGCCAAAGGAACTAAACTAAAATTTTGCTTTCATTTTCTACATCTTGCATTAGTTTCGGTTAACAATAATTATAACCTTCTCCAGATTATTAAATAAAAAATAACAGCGTACAACGACTTATATTTTTGCTTTCAAATCACTCCTCAATTATACAATTCAACGATCAGTAGAAGTGAAGAAAATTTTTCTTAAACGAAAGCTTGAATTAATGGACCAATAAAGAACATCTATAGAATCGATAGAGAAGAAAGATCCTTTAACCCATTAATGGCCAAGCAGTCAAAAAAAAAATATTATTTATTTTCTCGCTGAATAAGATTGAAAATGCTTTCATTTAGAAAAAAACGTGGGTGCGTATACGCACCTTTGGAAAAATACCCTAACAAACTTAAGTAACACACAAGTAGTAAATAAAGGTAATTTTAGCAAATAATATAGTAATATTTAATCTATTTTTAGTATTTACAGTGAAATGCTTCAAAACAGTCTGGATGTAGATGAACAGTACACTTTATGCACAAATAGATGGTATCGTTTTTGCACACTCGTTTTTCTCGCACTTTCAGGGTCTTTTTATCAAGTGGCCAATGTTTTCGTATTTTATCTCATTAGGCAAACTATTCTTGGATGGTCGTCCATAATTTGAGTTTTCAGGTTGTGACTCACTAACCGTTATTTGGGAAAAACCATCATACTTCATAAGTGTAAGCGCTAGCTTTGAAAGAAATTCAAGTTGAGGTATTTTAGTATCGTTAGCTATATTGTGAATTTTCCAGCTATTGACGACTGCACTATCTATCATGTTTATAAATAAGGGCCACCACCACTTCTTACCTCTGATTTTGATTCTATAATTGGCGATACCATTATCGTGAAGGTCCACCCTACCCATAAAGTGATTGCAATCGATATGACATTTGGTTGAGTTATGGCAACTTCTCTACGTTCTTTACGATTATAGCGCTTAGCCTGTACAAGTGGCATGGCCGTACATGCATTCGTAATGACTGTAACAACAGAATGGTCATTCCATTTTACGACAAGTGTTTCCAGAACAGGATCAAAAGCATATACGTAGGTTCCACGAGCTAATTTTCCAAGTCGCTTATTAGTTTCCAAAGGACACTTTGCTATGCGATTTTCTGTCGCAAAAAAGCCTTGCTCTTTTAGATTGGCAAAAAGGGAATAAGAGGAAAAAAAATTGTCAAAGAAAATTCGATGATGGCTAGGTTGTTCAATCACAGAAACTAATTCCACGATTACCCTAGTTCCCAAACTTAGGCCAGTATTTACTGATTGTTTTCCACCATATGGAATAAATTGAAACAAATAACCGGTATACGAACAGAGGCACCATAGCTTGAAACCAAATCTAATGAATGTCGTCCAAAATATGGTACCATCTCCTCATCTATAGACAGGTTATGCTCAAAAACACCAAACTGCATAAATTTCTTATTCATTATGTCGAAAATAGGGGTAAGTTTAGTAAATTTATCATTTTTGTTTAGTTTTGTATTACCTGATAAGTGAACATTTTGCTTTATGGATCTAAACTTATTTTGACTCATAGTTTTTCTTACAATAGCTACTTCTTTGTCCTCATCTTTTGACCAATACATATCGCACTGTGGTAAATTATGGTAACCAGATAAAATACAAATTCCAATAAAGCGTTTCAATTCAACTTCGTTTATGCTAAAGTCATGGCGATTATTTTGAGTAGTATAAGTTTTTGTAAAACACAAAATTTGGTCAATAATTTCGGAATCAAAAAATAATGAAAAGAGTTCAATTGGTGGCTTTCCTCCATAAGTGGCTTGTATATTCTCTAATAACTCATTTGTGTTAGTTACAGGCGAACTAGAGAATCTAGGTGCGCTATTTATTTCCCACTTAGGCTGCACATTTGCCTTGTCAACTCATCATTTCTGTTTTATAAATGTGAACTTACAAGTTTGTAATTATTTTTAACATTTACCTTACCTTTTCTATGTTACTGCACAGTGTAAAATAAACGTAACTTCTAAATGCCAGAACTAACCAAACCAACACTCACAAAATCACAATGTAAACTGAATACAGTCACAACGCGAATTACTGCAGGTCTCAACTCATCAGAATGACGTAATGAGTCAACACCTGCACGTGTTGCAATAGATAATGGTATTGGCCAAAGGTGCATAAACGCACCCCTCATATTTCCATGTTATATACAACTACCAAAATCAAAATCTCTAAAAATTTATTGTCTATCTATATCAAAAGTAGATATCTTCGTGGCATTGTTTTGCTATACAACAATTTAGTGGTTTACTAAGAAATAACTTAAAATTATTCATACCAGAAATGCTGCAAAATTGCTATAAATTGACAACAATTAGAATTTATAAAAACGTTGTTTCGTTTAAAATAAAATTGAATAAATTTTTTTACAGCCTGTAAAACTTATTACACGTTTTTCGTCAAATTATTAAAGTGGCCTTTAAAAAAATATTTATTGTAAAAAGGTGCGTATATGCACCTTTGGCAGTAAATGGGTAAAAGGCAAATTTTGTTAATGCTGATTTTTAACAGAAAGATTTAAATTTCTACGTAATAAATGCACGTTAAGTATCCAACAGGGTTTAAAATTGACAAATTCGTTGGTTTGTATTTTATAGGCCAATACTAATGGCTAATACCAAAAGTGCAAGCTACTACAAAAATACGTGGCACTACAAAAAAGCATATTATTAAAGAAATGAAGCAATAGTTGAGGTCTATTTTGCTAAGTGATTTCAATAAACGATTCAGCAAGATTATTCAATACGTTAACAAGGTCTATTTTCAGTTATCACATATCACGTACTATATGTTGGTAGCGTATTACGTATGTAGACGGGCACGAATCTATGTAGCGGTATATCTTCATTATGCGTCTGGTCGACAGGGATAGCAACTCGGGGGTGCCATAAACTAAGATCAAGGGATATGTAAATTCGCCCCCAGTAAGAGTAGGCCGCGAGATACAAGCATTAGCATTCACAACCCTTTCCCTTGACAGTTCCGATGATCCCGTGTCGCCCATCCTGTTGATTGAAACATATGAACGATAAAGACGGTCGGATCCTATTCCGAATTTTACTGAGTATATTATTCTGTTTGACGTATATTTAAATTATTAAATACCATACTAAAAGCCTTTATTTAAATTACTTCATTAATTTAGATGACTTATAATTTGAATTCTGGATATGAGTACCTTCGGAAGGAAAGACGCGGTTACGCGTACGTCAATTTGGTGTAATAAGCTACCTTTTGCGTGTTTGTTTCTTTATGGTCAGTTCTGGATCTGAAAACAGGATAATGCTCTTCTTCAAGCTAAACTTCGTACATAAAATCTATTCAAGTTGTATTTAAAGCCCTCTTTATAACGTTTAATCTTTAAATTACGATTTCGTCAAGTTTTTCAATTCATGCGAACAGCTGTTGCTTCTTTTGCGATATTTTGCCATCCCAATAAATAATAACTTAAGTGAAACATAGAAGGACAAGCACTAAAGTCTTCACTCGCATATCTCACAGAGGCCATAGGTCCTTGTGGTATTACATTACAATTTTGTTCCTTCAGAATTCGAAATATTAATAAATAACTTTTTGTATTACTTGCTATTTATTAACGACTGGCGTATATACACATTTAACATACGATCATACACTCCGCAGAAAGCAAAGGAACAGTTAAAAATTATTGTTGCTGATACTTTCCATCTACATACACGGATATTGTACTCTGAGAGAGAAAGTGGTGGGAGAGGCAAGCTAAGGGAGGAAGAAAGGTGAAAGAAAGGAACGGGGAGAAAGGGAAAGGGCAGACGGGAAGATAATGGAGATAGAACGGACGATAAAAAACTTCCCGATTTTCTAGAACTAAGAATTAAATCAACTACAAACGATAATAATACCTAAGCAGTTTTATTGCTTTGATAAAACACAAAGTTTTCACCATTATTGTTATAATGTTTTGAACAACCACACTGAAAATATTTAAACTGGTAAACTGCAAAACAAAAATACAGTAACGTAGAATTGTATGTTTGTTAACTAGAGTGAAAGATTTACTTCTGATTGATATTAGTCTTACTCTTCTTCTTCCTCTTGCTATTTTCTTTTTAGTTTCAACACAGGCTAAACGCATATTGTTCAGTTATTAGCTTTGTAAATCTATCATTTGCTACTTTACCCCTAAACCGGCATAGCTAGGAAAATCAAATAACTAAATAAATCATACAAATTTCTTGATGAACAACACAAAACCTTTGTTTGAAACTTTTATTTTTTAAGTTTGTTACTACAAGGCAGAAACGTGAATTTTTATATTTTTGCCGTTTTTACTGGACGAATTATGCTACCATAACCAGCGCCGAGAAAAACTTCTTCATTCAAGTAGGTAGCAAGAAATTCTAGTTTGTATTTACCGGATGGAATATACGGCGGAAATTTAGATGGATTGTGCATAAAATTACACACAATGTAAGTTCCCTATAAACATATTTGGAAATAATTTTATTAGGAGTATATTAAAAAAATATTACCTTCAGTAAAGGACATCCCGTGAAATTTCCACAATGTGTGTAATCACCATAACCCATTAGATTGTTATTTAAAATATCGCACGCTTTTATTTGCATTCTTATTGGGAAGTATCTGTACTCGTTACTTAGAAACTTATAAACTTGTGCAGTTATCTAAAAGGAAGCTTTCAGTTGAGATCTTTAGTTGGCAATTAATTTCATTATCTGGAAACTCTTACCAGTAAATCATATCCAATATCAACTCTCATGGAATAAGTTAAGTTGATACCAAAATCAGTACGGTTGTACTTAAATGAGGAACAACTGGCAAATTTCATATATTTTTTGTTATAACGGGTTACATCGGCTCTTTCAAATATGATTTCGTAGTCGTGCTGATGAAACTATTTATATCGCCAGAATGATAGTTATTTACATGGTTAAATTGAGAAACTTACCTTTTCAAGTAAATTTTCAAATTGGTCTTGTTGATATACAACTTCAAAGAAACATCCTATTCCAACAACGACGTACATGTAGTACTTTACAAACATATTTCAGAGATTATAACGTAGAATCCGTTTCGAGACACGTAAAATACAATCTATCTTATTATGTTTTTGGTGCCACACATCATTATCTATAAAAACGTGTGAGTATTTATACCTACTGATGGCAATCGATATCATCCAGGTAAACGGACAACAGGAACAAGCAAATTTGGAAATCATAATTATGATCTTTAGATAAGCTGTGACGACATTTTCTATTCAAACGTGTTTGTTTTTATTATATGTTTTGGAAAAACAATTCCTTGTAACATAAAGGTCAAACTAGTTTAATGTTTCATAAATAAAAACTATACATAGTGACCCACTGAAAACGACAACGCATGTTTTGGCCACTTAAAATTATCAATTTAAATGCTGACAAACTCACAAAGTGCTTGCTTATTACAAACCACTTGTCAGTGCTTTTGTTTGCTACGTTCAACTGTTTAAGGCCCCTAGATAAAAATTTAAATGTAATTTTTTCTGGAATTAATGATCGGATTTCAAAAATAAAAGGACTGTTAAAAAGAGAATCAAAAGGCCTTTAGAATTGTGTAACGTTTGACACCCCTTCCTATTTCAAATTTTTGGGCTGCAATTCACTCGCATCTTAGAGTTGAAGTTGCGTAAATAATACTAATCAATTCAGATGTCCCCCTTGATACTAAAATTTTTCGCAAAATCGATAATAATGTATGCTAATCACATGACAATCGCACCTGCTTCACGGTTTTAACAACCTGCATTAACTTGCACTGTAAATGTCATCTCCAATAACGAACTACATTTATTATTCATGTATATATGTTACATCGATTACACTGTGTAACTCGTTATCGTAAATATACGGTCACTACCAGCCGAATAAATTGACATAAAATAGAAACACCGTCTGGCTTAAATAATATTATTTTAGGATAAAAAAGATTTTCAAAGCCACAATCTTAACGGTATCCCCCAATAAAGTTATTAGAATATGGGGTATGACTCGGAAGCCAAGGGGAGGTTGAAATAACCTGAATTTTAGTATTGTAAAAGTTGTTGATGTTATCGAAGGACCTGGAAAACCTGATAAAAAACCTTTCTTTGATTATCTGACGAAAAAACACGAAAGACGGAATTAGTTTGCAACAAGATTAACGTGAAGAAAAACACACCGTCAAGATATGTACGTAGGTTATACACTGCTCAAAATAATTAGAGGAACACTTGTTTACGTCGCAATAAATTTAAATTGTACCAGTATACAAATATAATAACGCGTATCTTTAAACACTTACATTTTATTCGAATAAATTTGCAGAAACATAATCAATTTTCCCATATCACTTTTAAGATAACAATACAAATTCATAGAAACTACAAGAAATAAATTAAAGAACAAATTAACCATATCCGTATAACGTAAAGTTATTGAGAAGATAAATGGTTCACTAATAACGTGTATGTCTTCCATTAGCACGAATTAATGCTTGACATCTCCGAGGCATGCTTCGCACGAGCAGACGAATGTTCTCTTGTGTCATATTCTCTTATTCTTCTATCAGCGCATTTGTAAGCTGTTGGAACGTCTGAGAAGGGGCTGGGCGCCTCCGACTACGCCTGTAAGGATCATCCCAAAGATGTTCGATTGGGTTTAGATCAGGACTTAGCGGAGGCCAAACTATGGATTCAATATCGTGGTGTTGAAGGAAGTTCAAGGTGATGGCCGCAGTATGGGGCCGTGCATTATCTTGCATAAACACAAAATCTGGGCCCATAGCATACGCGGCTGGTGTAACATGATCTTCCATAATGATATCAATGTACCGTTGAGCGGTTAGTGTCACTGGAACCATCACAAGACCACAAAATTTTTCAATTTCTTGTACAGTAGCGGCAGAACGTCGTTCATGTGGACGTCGGTATACATGTACTCGACCATCACAACGAGTTAAACAAAATCATGACTCATCTGTGAAGAGCACTGATCACCAATGCCAAAGTTGCTATGCGACATGTTCACGAGCAAAACTTAAACGAGTCCTTATATGGTACGGAGTTAAAACAGGTTTTCACGTGGGTCGTCTTGGTCTCAGGTTTGCTTCTCTCAATCTATTCCTTACTGTCTGGTCAGAAATCTCTAATATATGAGTCGGTCTGAGTCTGATTTGAAGGTCTTTTTCTGTTGATGTGCGAGAGTGCAGGGATGATAGGACTAAAAATCGGTCTTGAATTCGGTTTGTCTTGCTCTTACGACCTTGTCCAATGCGTCTTTTGCATCCTCCAGTTTCTAGATACCTATTCCACATACGATGGATGACAGAAGGGCTTACGTTAAAATTTCTTCCAATCTGTCGAATACTGGTGCCATTCTCAATAGCAGAAACAACACGAACAACTTCTACTTCATTTAGATGCCTCATTTTGATTAACTGGTGTAAAAGTTAACAATTGATGATAAACTGTCGACATTCATTTCTATTCAAAAGCACACTACACCTCGAAATTAAAATTTTAATTGTTTATTTCACCCTATTTCTTATAGTTTTTATGAATTTGTGTTGTTATCTTAAAAGTGATATGGGAAAATTGATTCAGTTTCTGTAAATTTATTCAAATAAAATGTGAGTGTTTAAGATACGCGTTATTCTATTTGTATACTGGTACAATTTAAAAAGTTATTAAGATGTAAACAAGTGTCCCTCTAATTATTTTGAGCAGTGCATCTTTTTATAGATTACTATAAAACAGTATAGGCCGAAGAGGACTCGTATGGATTTAGATTACCTCAAGCCACCTTGCATAATGGTTACTAGAAAAACGAAACACTTGCATCGAATAGATTAACGTAAGCCAAGCTTTACTACACTGAGTGTAACAACTATATAACTAATGATAGAAACACAGGTACGAATTATTATCAACTTTGTATAAAATCAAAGTCAACTGGGACGACGAGAACATACTGCACACCCCCAACCCTACCTAGGAGTGGTCCCGAACAGAACGCTAACATTCAAAATACACATAGAATAAATCAAAGCCAATATCAACGCACCAAACGATCTGCTACAAAAACTGGCCTCGTCAGATTGGACGGAATATACTTGTCTAGTATGAGAAAGGCCAAGTCATGCCAAAAAGGTAGACAAGACCCTAAACCAAGCATGCAGAATAGTCACTGGATGCCTTAAACCACCAAAAATGTATCACGTATATCAACTGGCACGAATTGCTCCACCTAAAATAAGACGCAAACCAAAAAAATTAGGGACCCTAGGCAGCCACTTATTATTAGCCTGTACATCCCTATATAGGGCAAAAGCCTCCCTCTTTTAATTTATTATTATTTGAACTTTTTCATCTTTTCACTTATTTTTAATGAAAAAATCAAAATTCCCGCAACAGCACTTAAAATCAAGCACTGGTTTTCTAAGGCAACAACGCGTTAAACGAACAACCTGAAAGACCTTGAACAGACTCCGAACACAGACCGGCAGAATTAAAGACAACTTAATAAAATGGGAATATCACTAGGGGCCTCCTGAGTGCGAATGCGAACAAGAACAGACCATGAAACACCTGCTGCACTGCCCCAACCAACGGGTAACCTGTATCATGTAAGACCTGATGAAGACAAACAACGCCGCACTGTCATGCGCAAGACAATGGATAAACATAGTACTATACATAAGCATGCCTTCACCAATTATTCTTACATGATATCCTACTGTTACGATATTATATTGTGATAAAGTGGCCTTCTAGCTTGCACGCGCACTTGATATGACGTGTTGGGTCGTTACGTAAACATGATGAAACACGATACTTGTGCAGCTGTACATGGTTGTTTATGGATCAACGTTACAGGACACCTGAAGAAAATGATGAATCTGCATACTTTAAAATAAACAGATTAGCACGTTCTAGGATCAAGTTGGAGATATCTGATTCCATATATAAGGAATTACTTTAACAGAAGCGAACCAAGGCCGGTGCAAACGTCAATCAGTCATGTCGTTAAAAAGTCCAGTCCCATCCTTCGTACTTAGTGTTTCCTACGATTTGTATGTAATTTTTCGGTATTTAATTTAATGTAATTCAATTCGCAGTAAGACTTGCTAATAGTTTGGAGTTAACCCTTTGTTTCAGTTACTAACTTTAACGTTTGTAACTTATATCTAAAATTGTGTAAGTGCTTACTTGTAACTATAACTTTAAGTACTATTTGTAAAACCTAAATCAAAGTTCGGATAATATATTTATGTCATGTTAGTTGAATTAGATTTTCAATATAAAACCTCTCACAAAGTAAGGAAAACCCTCACGTGGCGTAGTTGGTTAAATAATTCTATCTAAATTTAATTAACTTATTTTTATTAACTTTTAACATTATTGGTCAAACCTGCTACGTCACAATGTTCTAGATTATATATTTTTATACATATACTGAAAAATAAGAAATGTAACTAATGTTGTTTGGATACGAAATAAATAAATCAACTTAATAGTGACAATTCTTCTTATACCCTTTTGTTACGCAAAAATGTGAATTAGTTAACGTATAAACCGGCAAAATTTGGGGTAAAGGTTGTCTCTTCTTTTACGGTTGCCCTTGTATTGGCATGCCATGAATTCCAGTAATTATATTGACCTGATGGGTTGACTTATCTGACAAATCGAGAGAAAGATGTGTAGATTAAAGCCAGAAGTTATAAAAGGATGTAATAGAGTTAGTAATAATTGAACGGATTTTTTAAAATTTTCTAGCTCTTTATAATATATCTCTGACATATTAAGAAGAATAATATGGAATCTTCAACTACGAATTACAGATATAAAAACATGCGACCTAAAACCTAGTCACATGTAAACTGAAATTTGAAAGAAGAGGAACTAATGTAGTTTCCAAACTGAAGGTGGGTGCTTTATTGTAGGTTTAAGGTAGAGCTTAAGCTTATGCTAGCTTAAATCAGAGCTTAAGCCAAAGTCTCGCTGCACGTAAGCCTTAATTGTTCTGAAAAGCAGCTCTTAGAGCCGATTATTTCGTTTAAATCATAAATTTATCTCTCATATATCTACCATTGTGTTAACAAAGGTTGCCAAGGAAAACATTTGGAAGTTAAAAATACCAAGAGATGGAAAAACTGGTCAATATTAAATAATAATCATAGATATTGAGAAGATATGTGGAAGTTTCATTTATCAGGAAATAAAAAGACAGTCTCTTAGATTGAAAACTGTCATGTTAGGATAGCATAAAATATAATACGCAAGAATGGTTTGGAATACACTACGGTGAAAACCGAAATGCCTCTAAGAAATTGAAAGAACACGAAAATCTGAAAAAATAAATAAGAAAAGATACATTTTCCGTTTAAAAATGTCACTTTCCCGCACGCAGAATGAGTGCGGGAAAGTGACACTTTTAAACGCACTAGTGCGGGAAAGTGAAAAATCAGAAAATCGCCATAGCAAATTTGACAACTTGAGAACTTGCAAAATGATAGTTTAGGACGATTCCTAGACGTTTGTAGGAAAAACGTTGTTCATAACACATGCGGGAAGAGCGATTCCGAAACTCATGCAGGTACAGAAAGTCGCTTCGCTCGTTTGTGTAACCTCCTGCATTCGTTTCGGAATCGCTAACTTCCCGCACTTGTTATGAAAATAACTATTTCTGAAAGAAGTAGAGATAATTACAATTCCCAAATATTCATACTTCCCGAAAATACTTCCAATAACGGGCAAATTTATTAACAAAAAAATACCCATCTTACTGTTGATAGATTAGAGCCTAACTTGGAGGACAAACTGCTAATTTACAAGAAGAAAAAAAATAAGAAAAGGAAGAAGAAATTCTAGTATCTGAATTCTTCCACTTTCGGATCTACGAGTGTTTTTGAAACCATTTTGTCAGTAAACCTTTGGCACAATTTGATAACCAATCTGGTTATTCTACCTAGCATATAACAAATCAAATGAGGAAAAGGCCCGCGTGAATCAAGAATTTATAAGCTTATTGCTTTAAAATCGAACACTTTTTCATTCAAGTTGACTTGAAACGATGTCGAATGGATTGGCCAAAGACTATACTAAGAAAATAAAATTGGCAATTTACTTGCTACTTGTATTTTACCTTACAAGGACAACATTTATTGCATCAGAACGATTTTATGTAGCCACATAATGGAAGAGATATGTAGATGGGAAAGAGCAAGCAGAATTATATTGGGAAAGAACTCGTGGCCAAAATTAAGACACGAAGTTTATAAACTTCTAAAAATCAAGATAAAGAGCCTCTCGGACAAACAAGACAAGGTTAAAGCTAATCATTGGTGGCCTAACCGCTCATTTCCTACTGGTATATGACATAAAAAAGGTAAGTAAAGCCGATAATGAAACAAACCTGTAGCTTATGTGTATCTATTAATGAAGCAATGGGCCCAAAACTTCATGAGGAAAAGGGGCTGGAATATATGGATCGGAATACAGAATATCTGTTAATCTCAGGACTCATGTTACAATGTTCCAGGCAGAAATTTATGCAATATTAATCTGTAGAAGGGGCTACTACAGAGGAACTACAGTAGTAAGAGAGTCCTTATAGTGACCGACAGTCTCAAGGCTGCCTTGAGGACGTTCAGAATCTACGAGGACTGTGTTTACAGGGTCAATTCGGGACAGGCAATACAATGAAACTAGTATGGGTACCTAGGCACTCGAAAATAACAGGAAACTAGGAAGCCAACCGTCTAGCAACGAACGGGAAAAATAAGCCTTTTATAGAACCGGTACTGGCCGGTGGAGTTTCATCTGAAGTTATAAAGCACGAGGTCAAAACGTTGCTTAAGCAATGGCACTACGTACACTGGAAGGAAACCTTTGAACAAAGGCAAAAGTTTTTCTAGAAGGTCCTTCGGAGAAATGAACAGATAACTTACTCAAGTAAAGAGTAAAGAGAATGTTAGACTACTGACGGGTGTAATTATGGGTCACTGTCATCTAAATTGACACCTACACTCAATGAGAATCAGAGAAGAACCAACATGTAGAGGGTGTGGAGAGGAAGAAGAAACCGCATCTGCTATGCCACTGCGACGGCAGGGCGTAGAATTCTTAGTACTGAAAAACCTTACCGAAGAAGATGTAAGGCTAGTACATGTAAGGAAAATTCTGGACTTCAATCTTCGTTCTTCGTGGAGTGGCATTCCATTTCACAGGGTGTTATCGGTCTTCTCTCCAAATGTCTGTGGTGTGCGTGTCAATTAGCTTACAGACATAAGGGACTTACAGCTTAACTTGGTCCCCGAACCACGGGAGGGCTTGTACTTCTACTTCAGAGAAGACTTACTAAGCAGAATACTTCGGTGGTTCACCATTGTCTTCGGCAGGAAACGGTTGGGTGTTTTCGGTGTAGTTATGTGTGGCCGTGGGAATAGAACCCGGGTCATCTCAATGGTCAGACTCACGCTGAACTAACTGAGCCACAACCTCTATTGGAACTTCATTAAAGACACACATATCCTCTAATGTTTCGCCGATCTTCAGGGTACAATAGGCCTTACTGACTGCAGTATAGGGACTTCAGTGAGACCATCTCTATAAAAATAGTAATAAAATACCAATGAAACAGTTGGCGAAAACGTCTTAAGAAATAACAAAAATTGCCTCACAAAATATTATATTAACAGTCTAAAAATGTAAGAAAGTCGAGATCATGAGTCTTTGAAAGGATCATAAGTATTACTGGGCAATCTGCAAGCGTTTATATTAATGCCGAAGCAAATTTATACGAGTATAAGTAATAAAAATAACACCTTTTTCTAGACTTTATATTTTCAAAAACACAAAATACGTAACAGAAATAATATAGAGACTACGAGCCCAGAATCATATCATTTGGCCCAGTTTATATTCAAGAGATAATATTTTAAACAACTTTATTTTACAGACAAAGTGGAATATATTTTCAGACAAATCGTTTTAACAACAATTGTAATAACTTTGAACAACATGTTATTGCTGTTAACAGTAATAAATAACAAACAATAGTTAGGTAACAATTACCAAAATATTACTATAACGATTCATTTCATTTGGCCCATCTATTTAAATGTTATTTAAAGTTCATTTTCTTTCTCAAATCAGCCTGTGGTTAAAACAAAACAATTGCTTATTGCTGCCTCTTGTTTGGTAACAATTTTACAGTCTGGTTTGATTATTTAGTTTGGAACAATGGTTCGTGGTAAAAGTTTATCGACTGATTTACGGAAAGTTATTGTTAATTTGTCTACTTCAGGTTTATCTTGTGGAAAAATTGCTGAACAACTGAAATTGTCACTCTATACCATTAGAAATATTGTAAACTTACATAAAACTACGGGATCAATAACCGATAAACCGAATTTAGGTAGAATTTCAATTGTAACACCAGCAAATTTAAGATCTTTACGGCGTATTTTGAAACAAAATCGTCGTGCCAACTGTAGAGAATTAAGTGTAGAATGGAACAAACCAACCGGTAAAATTTTTTTCAAGATCAACCTGTCTTAGAGTCATCAAAAAACTGGGTTTTAGTTTTTATAAAGTAAGTACACCAGGCAATAAAATAACTTTTCTATAAAGGTTAGGCGAAGGAAAAACCTTTGCTAATAATGAAACAAAAAAAGAATAGATTGATTTGGGTAAAATGCTTTGTAAATTGGACACAAACTCAGTGGAATGGTATAATATGGAGCGACGAGTCAAGATTCGAGGTGTGTGTTGGAAATAGCCGAAGTAGAGTTTTGAGAACTAAAACTGAAACTTATCATGCTGACTGTAACGCCGAAAAGTTAAATTTTCTGCGTCTCCTAAAATTTGGGGCTGCATGTCGGCTCGGGGCATTGGAAAATTACACTTCATAGAAGGCACTGTTAAAGCTGCTGAGTATATAAAAATTCTTAGAGATACTTTAATTCCTTCTATTGATAGCTTACAAATAGAAGAAAACGGGTATATCTTTCAACAGAATGGAGCTGCATGCCATACGACGGAAATAGTCGAAGAATGGTTGTCAAAACATTATATTAGTTTACTAAATTGGACATCCAGCAGCCCTGACCTTTCGCCCATTGAGACTCTTTGGCATATAATGAAGAAAAAATTAAGATTGTAAAAATTTGGTAAAAACTATACCTAAGCGAACTCAGGCCGTTTTACGAAGCAAAGGTGACGCAACACAGTGGTAACTGTAAGCATTATATTTGGGCCAAATGAAATGAATCGTTATAGTAATTTTTTGGTAATTGTTACCTAACTATTGTTTGTTATTTAGTACTGTTAACAGCAATAACATGTTGTTCAAAGTTATTACAATTATTGGTAAAACAATTTGTCTGAAAATATATTCCATTTTGTCTGTAAAATAAAGTTGTTCGAAATATTATCTGTTGAATATAAACTGGGCCAAATGATATGATTCTGGGCTCGTATAACAATTAGTTAACATAGCTAAGCTAATAAACAAACGTACAACCTAATATATTTAAAAATAAAAAACTGAAACAACATTTAAAACAAACATGAAAGAAAAAGGTTGAACCATTTCAAGAAGAGAATTTTGTGAAATGAACCTTACTTTCAGCTGAAGTACTGACCTTTAAAGGCGTATGGAGGAAACAAACAACGTAAAAAGGAAAAGTAAAAAGTAAAACTTTTGAAATTTGGAACTTTGAACGACATTTGTACGGTTTCCAAGAGAAGCTTTTACTAAATAAACAAAGTTTAAGCCACCTACACATTGTAAACTAATAATACAAATTCTCCAATTACTTCGCAACGATGTGCTTTTATAATTCAATTTTACAAATCTATGAAAGAGAGGCTCGTAGGTTTGCAACTGTTTTTATCAAAAATTCTTTGGACATCTATGTATATTTTTCCCATTCTTACCTTTAAATATACTTTCGCTTCTAATACAATTTACAATTTATTGTTAACTTTCCATAGCATTTTTGCTAAAGAAACGGATAAACTTATGATTGTATAAACTATAATTATTTTCCATCGTTTCATCTGAGCTAAGTCATAATCCTATCTTATTTCATTACAATACGATCCTAATCTATTATACCACAATCCTAACTGAACAAAGGGAGTTATCCCACTGATATAATTTTTAGTAGCAAACTACTGTTTTAGCGCAACTTAACTGCAATTATCTTAAACAAGTGACCTACTATGGTTACATAAGGGTTAATTAATGGATAATTTGAGGCTTCCTTCAGATGTTAATCGGGACTTCAACGATCCGATGTCTCAATTTGGTACTAAATGTGGATGCCCCGAGCGCATCATTGTTGCCGGTATCCCTTAACAACTATAACGGCACTAGCAGCCATTGTAGGACCTACTACGATTCCTAACTTAATTTTAGAACTGCTAGAACTAAAACTCGATAAGTTGAATATTCCGAATTACAACAACCTTGGTGTGGTAGTCAGATATTGTTTGTGATAATTTTAATGCCTTTCCTCCGCTATTCATTTGGAGAATTTGTTCATAATTTCAAAGATTAATTAGTAAAAGGTTTTTCTTTTAATTGTGTTCAGTTCAAAGGATTCAAATTTGCAACTGATTGAATATTTCCTCCGCGTTCGAACAAAAAATCTTGGAGAAAGGGAAAACAAACACGAAAAAGTGAGTTCACATAAACGTCAACGAAACTCCATTAGTAATAATATTTTATTGGGTAAACCACGAACGAGTAATAAAATATATAGCCCAAATGAAGTAGGTCATTTACCCAGACAAAAAACATTGTGTAAGCATTTTGCGGACGAACGTTAAAAAAGGAAACGTGAAAACCTATAAAAAAATAATTAATGATATGGTATAATGGCCTTAACGTGAGAGAAACAATTTAAATTGCCCCTCTTTTATACGAATACCTTTTGTAAAGTATTGCTATAATTTAACAGCCACTGCCTTGGCGGGTACGATAGTAAATTGTTGTAAATGACTCGAAGTCCGGGTAATTTCTTCCCAGGTCCTTATTGATGACAGGTGTTAACCGAGTCTTGGACTGAGGATTGCGGATTTAAAAGGCTTTAGTACTGCAGGAAGTTGAGGTAATTTTTCAGAAAAATTCAACTGTGGTCTTGACTCCATGTAACAAATCCGGATTGAAAGTTTTTCCTTTCAGTTTTATCCTTTAATACAGCACAATGAAAGAATATTGTTGAATCTTAAAATAACGTAAGGATTAATATTGATAAATACTGAAATAATTTCATTAAGAAAATGGTCGAAAATTGTGTAGAAATAAATTGTCTAATTTGCAAAGGGCTAACTGCGAAACGCACCCGAATATTTCCATGGGATAGCTCCAAAGTAATCGATCATCGAAGTATGTTTTTCTAACGTTCTCTAAATACGTATGTGTACTTTTTGTGTTTCCAAAGAGACCACTATGTTCTTCAAAGTACGGTTTTGGCGTAATGCGAGTTCCAGACGTCTTAGAAACATAAAGCGGAATGAAAGTTTACCACAGTCTGCATGCTGAAGTTTAGCTGTAACCAAACTGTTCAACTTCGATGCAGTTCAGCAAACCTGGAATGCTGCCTACCTGTATATCGATTCAGATAAAAATACGATCACTTAAATGCGATATTATCGAATTATTGAGAGATATTTAGCTAAAGTAGTCTGCTTCTCTACTTATTATTCGTTTGAAGCTAATGACCATAGTAGTGATTATTATACAATTATAACAGATAAAAGTGTATAAGCGGCTAATATAATACAAGAAATAATAATTATTAAAACCTAGGAGAAATAGAAAATGATAAAAATGAAAATGAAAATAGAAATCTACTTTACGGTCAAGTACCTACAATTAGGGCTAGTTCAGACACGGCGGAATCCGCGCGTTTGGAACCGCGCGTTTTGAACCACGGAAAAATATGCAAGTGTTCAGACAGACCGCGGTGAACGTGCGGATAAGCAGAAGAGGGGCGAAGTTACTTACACCTCATTTTTAAAAGATGGAAGTTGAAGAGGCAATATGTTTGTGGTTGCTTATAAGAAAAAAGAAAGGGAATAGGCAGTATTGGGTGCATCCAATATTAAGGGATCGACTCTCACATGGTCTATTTGTAACATTATATCCCAAATTAAGAAAGTTTGGGCCTAAATTCTTCAATTATTTGGGAATGTCGATAAAAGCATTTGACGAATTACTTGAACTGAACAGGGAAGAAATAAATAGCTCGGTGTCGAAGCGATCCATGAAAAAATAGTTGATAACACATCTAATGCACGCGGTTTCCGCAAAACAACTGAACGCTCTCAGGGCACGCCATAGTAATAGAGCCGCACGGATTTCAATAATATTCTAAGTATATAAACACTGTAATTACGTTAAGACATGTAATTGCTCTTTGCATTTCGTTAAAAGCTGAAAAATGACATCCGAGAAGAAACAAACAAAATTATCGGACCAAAGGCGGTTTGAAATTATTTTTCACCATAAAAGAGGCGCCTCTAGTGGAGAAATTGCCACAATAGTGAAATGTAATCAATCTTCAGTTATAACAACCATTAACATCAACAACTATGCTGACAATACGTAATACGTATGTCAGAAGGTTTCCTGGGGAAGGATTTTCTCCAAAATGTGTTCTTCCAACAACTAAGCACCCAACTTCCGATATGGTATGGGGGCATGTCTGCTCAAGGAGTTGGTCGCCTACATGTCGTCTCCGGAATGATGAACGCCATCAAATACCTCGAAGTACTACAGGATAAGATGCTACCCAGTGGGAAAGACCTGTTTGGCGAAGAAAGGTTGATTTTCCATTTTCCTAATTATTCTACCACTAATAGATAGTAATAGATATCAATCTACTAACATATTTTCAATCGACAACATGGACAATGCCATCAATCTCACTGCACACCATGGTATTTTTAAATAAATTTTCATCAATTTAATTGCAAAAAAGCGTCTTTCTGTTTCTACTATGGTAATTGGTTATTGTTTTCAATACTAATTTTGTCCGCTAAACTTAAAGAAGTAAACGATAACTTTTTAATTTCCACAACTTATATATTGTATCTACGCAGCGTAGAGAATGGTTAGGGCTGAAGATTTTGCGCCCGCATGACCTATTTATTTAAGCGCGTACCTACGTTTGCCATGGACACGGTACGGGCACCCTGTCTTGTCAGCCCCATTCGAGTGAAATCAAGGGAATTGTGTATGCGCAACACAACACAAACAGCAGATGGTTCAATATTGTATAATTTTTGTTAATTTTAATAATTAATTTACTCATGTTAAAAGTTAGTTGACTAAGTAAGGAAGTACAAAATATAATTTTTTTCTGAATCTGTTTTTGTAAGGAGGGCGACACCCTGCAGCCCTCCCGCGCCATTCGCCACTGGTGTTTTTAAATAACGTCTTTAACAATCGCTGCCTTGCGAGATTGCCGGACTCCAATCCTATTACTTTTTTTGGGACATAAAGAATACGGTTTATTCAGAAAGCAGTAACTCTAGAGAACATCTCTGCAAAAAATTATTAATGCGTTTCGGATACTAAAGAGTGAGGTAGCAGTATCCCAAAGGACCAAACAGAACTGGCAAAGACGTAAGAAGGCTTTTGTAGAAACGTAACTTTCACTTTCAACAGTTGTAGTAGTTTGTTTATAGGATTTATTCATATTATAGCTATTTATGATACAAGTGTTAAAAGTGAGATTTTATTTTGTGAGTGGGGGAGATTGCGAAACGAGCGTAGCGAGTTGAGCAACCCCACGAACAAAATAAAATCACTTTTAACACGAATATCATACACTATTTTTTCTACAAACGCCATTGAAAGCATTTTAAACTCTCTTATTAGGGATTCCAAAGATTACCTAAAAAATCTAGTACTCTGTGACATTTACGAAACAATTTAGAATTGAGCTTACATATGTATTGTTTGACATATGCTTGTCAAAAGTGAAAAAGAATAATTTAAGATGAGTTCTAATCTAAGTGAAGAAATTCCGGTCGATATAGAAGAAGCTGCTAGTAGGGCAACGTTAGATTTGTCAATTTAGTAGGTAAAATCAATCTTTGAATAATATTTGCTCCAAAATTGTCATTGTGACAGCATACTTTTAATACTAGTGTTAAAAGTAAACCACGTGATCTACTTTTAACACGCTGCCATTTAATATTACATTTTTAATTGCAGTATGCCGTGTTAAAAATTCAGTTTTTAGTAGTGTTTGTAGAAAATAGCTATTTATGATACAAGTGTTAAAAGTGAGATTTTATTTTGTGAGTGGGGGAGATTGCGAAACGAGCGTAGCGAGTTGAGCAACCCCACGAACAAAATAAAATCACTTTTAACACGAATATCATACACTATTTTTTCTACAAACGCCATTGAAAGCATTTTAAACTCTCTTATTAGGGATTCCAAAGATTACCTAAAAAATCTAGTACTCTGTGACATTTACGAAACAATTTAGAATTGAGCTTACATATGTATTGTTTGACATATGCTTGTCAAAAGTGAAAAAGAATAATTTAAGATGAGTTCTAATCTAAGTGAAGAAATTCCGGTCGATATAGAAGAAGCTGCTAGTAGGGCAACGTTAGATTTGTCAATTTAGTAGGTAAAATCAATCTTTGAATAATATTTGCTCCAAAATTGTCATTGTGACAGCATACTTTTAATACTAGTGTTAAAAGTAAACCACGTGATCTACTTTTAACACGCTGCCATTTAATATTACATTTTTAATTGCAGTATGCCGTGTTAAAAATTCAGTTTTTAGTAGTGTTTGTAGAAAAAATATATTTTTGATTTAGTCAGTAGTCAGTCGCATTGTAGGATTGCCTTAAAGATTTACTTCTTATTTAATATTTTTATAATGAAATTGGTAAAAATATTATCTTCAGTAGCAAAAATACGCCAAAGCAGTTGTACAATAATATAACAAATAGCACGTACTACAAATAGCATCCTGTATAGGTATATGACAATTCAACAAACTCTGCAATTAGAAAAATTCCTGCTTTTTTGTATATTCATAAGTAAGTAAATTTTTCTAGATATAAGCTTAGTAATAACACAAAAATAAGAAAGCTAACACTTACGAATAGGTATATGTAATTAAATACAAATAAAGAAACAATAAGGAATATCAACAAGGTTAATTGCGATCTGTATATGTATAAAATAAACAAAGACCTCAAGTAAGTTCCTAAAAAACGAAAACAAAAAATCGTAACATTAATTATGTGTAAACGAGCTCTATAAGGCTTATAAAAGAACTGGCTGAAAGGATAAAGAGCAAAAGAAGATGCTAGAAAACAAAATGAAGTCAGTAAACACTGTTTAGCGTTAGAAGCTAAAAGAAATTTCCAAGGCAACTTAAACTAACTGGGAATTTGCGTACATTCACAAAAAAATTGTAGCTTGGGGTAATTTTGTAACACCTGCAAAACTCGGATTAAAATAAAAATAAAATTTAAAACCGTCAGTGAACAAACAAACCCAACACAGAAGAAGTAAAACGAAAATGTGTCATCGTGATTTAGTAAATAATAATTCTTCAATCTAATTTCATTTATATAAAAAATTGATAAATAATTCTTATCAACGCAGAAGCTTGGTCAAAAGCCAAGATTCAAAACCAAGTGTTCAATGACGTTAATCTTGACTGCAGAGCAGAGAACAAGCAGAGCTACAGGTCGATCGATATCATCTTCAAGCTCACACCACATGTGTTACAGACCGGGTCAAAGTCATTCCTTCTTATTTATTTGCTTAAGACAACTTCAGCCATATAGACTTGTTGAAAAATTTAAGGAATTGTAACACCAATATTTCGTTCTCATTTACAATTCTTATAGTTAGCCAACAAAAATATTACAAATAACAAATAACCAGATCAATGAGTCGAAGGAAATTCATATTATAATAATTATGCAAATAAATTAAGCAAGCGTAACAAATAACTAAAGTAGAACGTTACGTTCGTCGGTGGTTAATTTACCTTGATAATTTTAAATTTATTATAAATTTAACGGTGCCTTGTTTTATTAAATCTCCCCGGGTTTTATAAACGACGTGGTTGGAAGCTCAGAAAAGTATAACCACGTATTATAAGGGGTCGTAGTAGCGAGGGGGAGCAACGCAGTTCTCAAAGTTAATGTTGTGGTTCCAAGTACATTTAGAGGTAGTATAGGAAGTTGGAGAGTACGCGGAAAGTGGATATATCCGCTTTTACTTTGATTAAGGGTATCATCAATTCCGAACACGCAGCTCTGCGGCAGTGCAGTCTAATAAATTCTATTGCTACATATGTGCCCCGTGTTTATAACAAATATAAACACCGATTTTGCCACGCAATTTTTCGTAATGGGCTTCAGAAACTGAGATACAACGAAATTCTAGAAAATCAAGATATTTCCCCAATGTAAAATACCGATAGAACGAGATCCCTAACTTTCACATTCCACCTCTAACACTACGTCAAAGTTGTTTTATTTGGATTAAACTCCATAAATAGCGAATTTATGACCATAGCTAAAATATTTTGAATATTACTACATAATGCAAGTAAGAGTTGCGTTTTCTACTTCTTCATCATATGTGCTTTCAAGTTTATTAATGCCTTAAGTAAAACTGTTAGATGAAACTGACTAGATTTTCTTTAAAATTTATCTCGCTTTTGTTACAATCAGGTAAAAAAAAACACACCACAAAACATAACATTAGTCATTGAATTGCTTCTCTAATTTTCATACTAAACTTGTGAAGGTGCAATAAGCAATGAGGGTGAAATAAACAGAAATAATTTTTTTTACTTAAAGTAGCAGTTAACAGGATCAAACAAAATCTCTAATCTACAAATGATTTTTGTTCACAAAATATTACGGAGTAGGAACATAGAACAGCGTTAGATTCTGCAAAAATCCACAACCGTCTGAGATCTGTGCTTAAACGTGCGAACCCTTTTTTTAATAGTTTGGTTACAATTAACGGTTCTATATGTGGAATGGTCGACTATAGGCAGTAACAAGATGTTTATGGTGCATACGCCATACACCTCTAGTGCAATAGGTACATAATCACACACTTAGTACGAGGCAACGAGATGCACCTGCAAACAGTACTTTTCCTTAGTATCAGGGAGATACAACAAGGTTTAAAAATGTGGCCCTAACCCCTCTTAACAACATCTGGACAAATACATTCCTGACCAGGAAAATATTTCAATTTAGATCACAGAAAACTTGATTTAAAACGTACCATAGTGACAGTCAATTGTTTATATTATAATATAAGGCAATTTATTCGTATGACTATCTTCTACTGAATTGGAAGAAATATTCTGTAAGCTACACGTTCAATATTAGATGAAACTTTGGAGGACCGAATGAGTGAGAGGTATCCGCAGGTGGATTTTTTTTAAGTTTTGATATAAAACCTCCGTCGGAGTCGTGGCTCAGTCGGTACGGCATGCGTCTGGCCACTAAAATTAAGATTGGGCTGGGTTCGATTCCCAGGCTGACACATACACCGAGAACACTCGACCGCTTCCCTCGAAAGGCAATGGTAAACTACCGAGGTATTTCTGCCTAGTAAGTATTCTCTGGAGTAAAGGTGCAAGCACTTCCGTGGTTTGGAGTCCACGTTAAGCTGTGCCTTAGACTACTTGACACGCATGCTATAGGCATACGGAGAGAAGACCGGCAACGGCCTGTAAAAGGCCCGCGACTTCAAAAAGAAGAAGAAGAATAAAATCTCAACATTTTCTCATCAATTTGGCTGTTAGAGTTTCTAATTCTCGTTATGGAGTATAGTTTTGTAGAGTATGGGGACATGTATTTGATGTTCGGGGAATGCCGTGGGAATTTTAATGCTGCTGCTAATTTGTACGCCGAGCGTTAATCAAACAGAAGACATCCATATACCAATATTATTCGAAGATTGGATCAACGAATACGAGAAACTGGCAGAACTGTACCCGCTTAAGTAGCTGGCGTAGGCCGTCCGCGGCGTCCGCGTCCGGGTATTGCTACCACAAGTTGAAAAAAATATTTTAAATGCAATCGAAGACGAACCAGGACAAAGCACTCGGTTTATCGCATAGTACAGGACAGTGTACAGCAACAACAAGGTAGGGGTAACGAGGAACGTGTGTTCAAGTTCCTGCAACTTAACCTAGGTAAGGGACAAGTTGCAACCGCCGAGGTAAGAGAGCTGGCGGTGAGGGAGAAAGTGGACGTGCTCGCCATCCAAGAGCCGTACCAGGGACAGGGGAGGATATGGGGATTTGGGGTAGATTTAAGAATTTTTCAGGAGAAGGAAGCCCATCCAGGAGCGGGAATCGGAGCGGGAATCGTCGTAATAAACCCGCTCCTCAACGTGGTACAAATCGGGTGGTTATGCACATCCCACTACATAGTGATCTGGATCAGGGACCTCGATCTCTATGTAGTCTCGGCGTACTTCCAGTACAGGGACGACATCGAGATACACCTTGAGGCGGTCCAGAGGGCGATCACGGCACTAGCAGGGAAATCCGTCCTAATTGCGGTGGACTCCAATGCGAGAAGTCGGACTTGGAGTGATAGGTTAACCAACGGTAGAGGTGAGTTAATGGAAGAGTTTATAGAGACAAACGGGCTATGGTTGCTAAACGACGGAGGACAACTGAGCACGTTCTCCAACGGAAGGGCCGAATCGTGGATCGACCTGACGCTGGCAAAGGGCCTAGGAGGGCTCCAGGTGACAGGCTGGAGAGTCGAAGATGGGCGTGTCCAGAGCGACCATAGAGTCATCCGCTACGAGATCCGCTCGCAGCGGAGGCAGAACGAGGGAGAGCGGCCTCGGGAGAGGCCGTCCATACGAAGGGCGGACTGGGTAAGATTTAGGTGGATTCTAGAAGACCAACTCGGCCAACCAATGGAAGAACATGCCGCGGATAGGGAACAACTAGAAGATCAAGTAAGGTATGTAACAGACGCTTTCAGCAGGGCATCGGAGGAAGCAATTCCGAAGATCAAGAGGATGGCCAGAAGGACCCCCTGGTGGACAGCGGAGCTAACCAGGGAGAAGAAGGCAGTAAACGCGGCACGAAGGGCGTACCAGAGGGAGGAACGAGACGATCACAGGGCCGAACTCAGACGTATATACCTGAGGCGAAGGAACACCTACCACCACAAGATCAAGAAGGCGAAGCAAGACAGCTGGCGAGAGTTTGTAGGCCGAACTGGGAATGAGGAACCGTTCGGCATAGTCTACAAGCTAACATGCGGTAAGTTCAGGAAGAGGGAGGGCTATATGGCGATGGTCAGCGAGGGAACGCGCGCGGTGGACTGGGAAGGATCCATGAACATCCTCCTAGACGAGCTGATCAAGACCGACCCCGTCGAAGAGGACATGGAAGAACACCGAAGAGTGAGAGCAGAGGTAAGGGAAATCCCCGACGTCGAAGATGCGGCCGAATTCGAAATGGAGGAGGCAGAAGGTGTGCTGCGGCGTCTACCCAAAGGAAAATCGCCGGGTCCAGACGGCATAGCGTACGAAATGGTAAGTGAAGCCTAGCCGGTTATAGGGGAGGCGATGCTCCGAATCTGGAAGGAGTGCCTGCGGCTAGGAGTATTTCCGGACGACTGGAAGATCGGTAACCTGGTGCTCCTCCTAAAAGGGGGCGATGGGACAGGTCAAGTCCCTCATCTAGAGGCCGATCAGCCTGCTATCGGTGCTAGGTAAGGTATTTGAAAAGCTAATTTACAGGAGACTAGAAGACAGCTTGGAAGGGGAGAACAACCCGAACCAATACGGCTTCAGGAGAGGGCGATCCACCATAGATGCGCTGGAGGAATGTAGAAGAATCGTGGAGACGTCGAGAGAAAAATACGTGCTGGGGATATTCCTGGATGTCAAAGGCGCCTTCGACACGCTCTGGTGGCCGGATGTCCTCCGGGTACTCAGGGCGAGGAGGTGCCCGAAAAATCTGTACCAGGTAATTAGAGACTATCTAACCAACAGGAAGGTCGAACTCAGGGAAGGAGAGGACACCGTCGCGAGGGACTGTCAGAGGGGCTGCCCTCAGGGGTCGATACTGGAGCCATACTTCTGGAACCTAGTATTCGACGGGAACTTCGAAGAAGACGAACCGTGGTGCAAGAAAGTGGCGTATGCGGACGACGAAGTGATCATCGTAGAAGGCAACTCCAGAGCCCAACTAGAAGACCGAGCCAGTGAAGTCCTAGGAAGAACACTGGAGTGGTGCAATCTTCACAAATTGCACCTCTCCGAAGAGAAATCGGTAGGTCTTATGCTTAAAGGTAAATTCCACCGGGGGAGGCGACCGAGGGTAAGAATGGGGAACCACCGACTGCGAATGGTGGACGAGGTAAGACATCTAGGTATATATTGGGGGGAAGGAATGACGATAATCCCTCACATGAGGGTATTGAAAGAAAGGGGGACGATGCTAGGGATGAGCCTCAAGCGAGTTGTAAAAGCCAGATGGGGACTAAACCACAAGACCGTAGAGATCCTCCACACGGCAGTTCTCGAACCCCTCGCTCTTTACGGAGCGGAGGTCTGGTTCGACAAGCTGAATAGTAGGCTCAAGGACGGGCTA
Organism: Melanotus villosus; assembly: GCA_963082815.1. Lineage (NCBI taxonomy): Eukaryota > Metazoa > Arthropoda > Insecta > Coleoptera > Elateridae > Melanotus > Melanotus villosus. The sequence continues at coordinate 43,473,941 of OY720425.1, forward strand.
GGCACCACCCAACGTCCGATGCTTCTAGCGTCAACGAAGGCGTACAGAACGGCGTCCACGGATGCGCTGGGAGTTCTGGCGAAACGGATGCCGTTGGCACTTAGGGCAGAAGAAAGATGGTACCGGAGGAAGATACGAAGAAGGATCCCGGTGAATATAGGTGAGTTTGAATTTGATGGCAGGGAGCAGGCGATCGAACAGGCTCTCGTCGAACTCCGAGAACACATCCTGAGGAAGTGGGAAACCTCGTGGAACAGGTCGGGAGATGGAAGGATCACGCACGGATTCTTCCCCAGCGTGGCAGTGAGGCTACAGATGTCATGGGTCGAGCCCTCGTTCTGGATCACCCAGCTCCTGACGGGGCACGGCGACTTCAGGGCGAAGCTGCGATCCTTCAACTTGACGGACAGGGGCGAATGCGAGTGCGGAGCGGAGGACACGAACGCGCACCTCCTAACAGACTGCGCGACGCAAGAGGTAGAAAGAAAGAGGGGTCTGTTACAGGTCTTCGTGGAACAACGTGGAGTCAGATGGCCACCACACCCACAGGACCTAGTGGCAGAAGACATATACGACCGCTTCAGGGAGTTCGCCGAGAGAGTTCTGAAGAACCGGGAGGAGCAGCGCCGGCAGGAGGAGTAAGTAAGGTTAGAAGGTAGGAGTAAGTAAGGTAAGAAGGTACGTTCCTCGCTTCATTCCCCTAAAGACGTCCCTGACAACCTTCAGATGTCAGGGGGGCGGATATGCTTAACTGCTTGGTGCCGCCTAGTCTTGTCATATTCCAATAGTAGTACAGGACAATGGTTTGCACCACTATCATTACCAAAGGGTCCATGGATTATTACCAGAAGACTACCACCAAAGAGCAATATTCTCAGGTGGTTACTTCGTAAACAAGAAATGGATCCTGATTTCATTGGACATATATTGTGGAATGCTGAAGCTACGTTCACTAGGTTCACTATAAATGGAATATTTAATATCCATAATATGCACCAATGGGCCGACAAAAATCCACATGCACTTTACGAAACCAATCACCATGTTCGGTTTACTGTTAACGTGTGGGGTGGTATCGTTGGTAATAGACTTGTTGGATCACACCTTTTGCCACACCGCCTTAATGCGAATAATTTCGTGGAATTCTTCGATTTAAGAAGAAATATGTTTTTTTCAAATAAACGGCGCACCACCACACTGGGGTATTCAGACAAGAGAATGGTTAAACCATGAATTTCCAGAACGAAGGATTAGTCGTTGTAGTGTATTTCTTTGGCCAGCAAGAAGCCCAGATTTGAACTGCTTAGATTTTTTCTTGTGGGTAGCATTAAAAACATTTGTATACGAAGTAGAGATTCATACTCTGGAGCAACTCGTGCAACGAATAAATGAAGTAGTCATGGGGGTACAAGATCACAACATGCTCGAAAATGGTCAAACAAGCTTAATACGTAGATGTACGAAATGCTGAAGCAAATTAAAGATGTTATAATGATAAGATTAGCCACAGAGTGGCCACCGCGTAGAATTAGAAGTAGGGGTAGACTAAGAAATAGATGGTAGAACGAAAACATGGAGAACATAAAAGCCTTAGATGTTAAGAATTTGAGAATAGAGTGCGAAAATAGAAAGCCATGGCAGAATACGGCAGAAACGGCCAAATCTGGCAAAAATATAAACCAAACCTTCACTAGAAGCGTTTGTAATCTCTGAGAATTGGGAAGTCTAATTATGATGATGTTGATGATGATGAAGATTGATACACCGTAAAAAGTATGTAAATCGTCAGTGACAAAAAAGTTATTCGTTGTTACAAACATCAACGATAAAGGCCTGTCACACTCATCCTAATTCTATCATCCCACTAATTATGTAAATTTACTATTCTGTAGCATAAGATGAAGAATGAAGTCCCCCAGTTTTAAAATTCGGTACCACAACATGTACTACTTTTTACTTGTCGTTGCAACGCATAACTATTTTCGTTTCGTATTTCAGAATTAGTATCTTGGGTCTCTTATCGTATTTCCCGACTTTCCACAGATGCATGCTCTATTAGGAGGAATTTACAGTTGAGTCCTACGTAACAAAAACCTTCTTCTTTGGTGTTTGTTTGTTAACGCGGTACGATAGTTGTACCCTGGTCTATTTCCTCACTAGTTCTTATATTTGATGCTCATCCAGTAGCTAGTAAAGTTCCGCACTTTTTGTTCTATGTCTAGGACAGATTTCGCCCGATGCCCCTTTTTTAGCAATTTATCAGTCGTTCCACGCCCTACTGCGTCGTGGTAGTTCGGCAGCCAGAACCGTTTAGCGATTGTCTTCTAGAAAGCATTCCTATACTAACCTACATGAACTCCTCATGCTCAGAGCTACCTGATTTACCTAATTAACGGAAGAATGTGAACCTTCTTGTTGTTATAAACCCTTTTGATATGCCTCAGTAGGCATATGCAGCATTGCATGTGTTTCCAACTGGTCTTTGTCCAGATATACATATGTGATTTCGCACCAGACTATCAGAATACCAAATCCAATTCACTGAACAAATTGTTCAAGTTCAATCCGCTTTTATTCTTGATGTTCATATGTGTAGAGTGTCTTAGAGGTGTTATGGTTTCCTCCATTTCAGGCAGAAGACGCCTAACACTTCTCCTTACTCCTCCTTGCCCTTTATCAGCTAGAGTTGTTCAGAGAACTCTCCAATCTATGTAGAACCAACCTCGCTTCTACCGCTATCATAGTTTTTCCTTAAAATCTAAGCAGCACATAACAATAATAGTTGTACTTTATAGAATGAAAAGGAAGAAGGTTCAGAATGGTCTCCATTACAATTATAGCAGGCTTATCTTCTATCTTCTATCGTTTTTATAATGTTATATATGACTTGTTTGACTTTGGTCTACTATGCCACCATTTTGATATGCAACCATGCATGAAATTGTATAAGCGTTTTACTTAAAAGCGCTTAGTTTTTGAAGAGTTCTTAATTAAAGTTTTGTAAACTTAGCAACACTGTGTGGGTAGACAGTCATATTACATCATTTGCGATGCACAAATAGCAATTAATTTGATTTAATAAGGACAATAAGGAGAATGTAAAGAGCCATACTAGATCTCCTACATGGTAGGTAATCTATTTTTAATGTTTTATGCATTTTTAAATTAACAATAAATAACTAGTAATGAAGTACTAAATACTATGTTTCAAGTTTTTACTTTGTAATTACATACTAAATTAAAGTCGTTGCTCAAAATGACCACCTCCAACTTCTATGCTTTGCGGTCCTTTTAACACAAGGTCTACCAACTCAAAACGATATTTGGGAAGCCTCCGGAATCAAGGCAGACGTCCCCCAGTTGAGATAAAATAACCTTGGCCTTCTGACTAGACTTTATGTTCATAAAAGTTTTACTTAAATAATTTAACTCCGCCCTTCGTGTCTCGTTTAGAAAATGTTCTCAACAAAATTGAGGTTTACTTATTCACTCCCAAAAGAAATCCGAGGTAATTCCGCAGAAAACCAATAGAAATTCTTTGATGAATGCCACGGAATTGAATTCGACAATTTTTTTGAATATACTAACTCTCGGGAAGTTCCACCGGAATTCCACTGCAGTTTACCCTTCACGAAAATCTAAGTAAGATGATGGTTTGCTATCCTATCAGCTATTTCCGTGTTAAACACTAAAACATTTTAATTATTCATATAGAAATAAACAAATTCCTTAGCTTTGATAAAAAGAAAAGAATTAAAATTTCCACTGGACTAACCTACTCCAAACGACCCTCTTAAAGAACAATCGATTTGTCCGACTGATTGATATTGGACCACTCGCGTTTACAGTCTAAACCCTAGCCTATTATTCTCGAAGTGAAATACGACAGTTTCCCTGTTCGCAGCATATGGCATGCTATGTTATTGCTCCACAATGAGATTTCCTGCTCGTAAAAATCACTGGAGAGTAAATAAAGAATGGATGTTTACGTCAACTTGAGCGAAGTGCATAAGAGGTGTATATTTAATATTACTATTACAATTTCACATTACACATTGCTACATTCTAAATAAACCTAACACTACGTAAAGTTGCTAAAGCTGATTTTTAAAGGTAACCATAAACTAAATTACGATTTTTTTTTTTGAAACAACATTGTTGAATATAAGATTTTAGGCAAAAATAAAAAAATAGGGTAGTTTTCACTTTATTTTTCTATGATAATAATTACAATCCTTACCTGTGGCATTTGAGGACAAGCAAAACTCTTAAGAAAGAATTACTGTTTTGAAAATTCAGAAACAAGAAGGTCTACAGGAGTAAGGTGGCATATCTGGAGACACACTGTATATGTAAATAAATCCTAAAATAAAAACCCCAGCCGAATGTGATGTAACCATCACATGCACCTAACTACTTATACACAGCAAACTAATAACTGCAACTTCGATATAAATGCAGTAGCAGTAGCAGTTCTGCAGGGGGTGCCATTTAAACGATGATAAACACCTGTGCGAGTTCTCAGGATCTGTCAGAATGATATATAATTCGACAATAATTGAGAGATTTGGATCATTACAGATAACGAATTGCTGTATTACCTTTAACCTTTATTCAGAGAAAATATGATCGCGTAATTAATCATAGTTTTTCAGAAAGCTAATCCGCCATACGTAATTACAGCTGCTTAAAATTGATATTACTTAGTTTGATAAATTTGGCACGAATTGAATATTACTAATAAAGCCTTTCTAATTGATTTGTTCAGATATGTTTGCAGCACGGTTGACTCTAATTTAAGGTGTTTCAAACATGCAAAAGTCTGACGTCACAAACCATAAAACTTGAGTTTTGTACTTATTTCGAACGTAGCACGTAGTGTAACCCTGCAATATTTATTAAAATATATAACCCGTATAAGTTCCGGGAAAGATTTACAATATACTGCAAAGGTCTGAATGTATAAAAGTTGTACTAGCGCGTCGTCCTTATCCCTGCAGAATATTAAATTTTTAATTCTGGCAAAATTTCAACTTCAAAGTAAAAATCCGAGATATCAAGCTGCATATACGCGCACTTTTATTAATAAAATTTCATCGTAGAAACTAATTTTAAAAAATTTAATGTAATATACAAAAACCCTCTGTATAACAGAAGCGGGTAATAAAAATTTTCTTTTTAAATTATTCATTCTTTACCAATTTTATCAGGGAAGTTTTCTAGCGATATTAAGGATGAAAAATTAAAAATTTATGGAAGTTAAGCGAAAATGCACTGCTCATACAATAACCCAGCAGGTTACTCTATAATCAAGCATTTTCTTCGGGTATTTTACATAACACAGCAAAATTAATTTATAACCTGTCTTGAAGGAAATTTCTGCTTTCCTTAGTTTCATCCTTTATCTTTCCCTCATTTTAAATTCGTCAAAAGCTCCGTAATAAATTTTTGTAAGGATGTTTAGAAAATGAATCGATTAATATATTTATTTAAATAAAGCACGAAAAACCTGCATAACAGCCCTAAATATAGTATATGCGTTCGCGTTATTAAAATTTAGGGTGGATTTTTTGCCTTCGTTTATTGTACATCAAATAGCGAATCTCCATGAAGAGGGGTTATCGAAAAAACCTTCACTACGATTGTCCTTTTCAACGTACTTCAGAAGAGGGTATTAAAAATATTGTGCCTTTCACTGATTTTATTGGAAATGAAAAGAAAAAGGTTTCCATATAATTCCAGGTTGAATTAATCTGAACGTTTCTCGTTAAATACACACCCTTAGTATTTATCGAGGAGAAAAGGCAGAAGGTATTGAAATTCTTAAATATTTTCTGTTGGAGCTTTAGAGAGCTTTAAGGGTGCATTTTTGAGTTCTAAAAAGCACCTCCGTTTGCGGAAAACCTAGAAACTAGTAATTATAAGAAAATAATCAAAATTTGCGTTGTAAAAACATAAATTTCCATATAAATAAATAAATAAACTTCCAGCAAAACAGATTTTTAAATTAGCTTAATAGAGATCAGAATTTCGATACAGCGATTCTGGGTTAATTTTCAACGTTTAAAAATTCGTGAAATGAATAAAGGGTTTGTTCATTTTATCTTAAATTTTATACGTTAATAAAAAGCTTTTTAATCAGTCCAATTTTCCTCTTAAAAATTTCACATTCAGATTTGGGAATGCGCAACCCTACCGCATGAAAAGTAGACAGTTAATTTGTTCCCACGCCTAACTCATTCCCTTGCAAGAAAGTTTAATTAATTTTAGAGGCGCGTAAAAAATATAGAATGTAGAAATACGAAATTCCATTTAAAAGTGAATGGAAGGGTATTTTAGGAAAAAAAGATAGAAATGTCAATTTGTTTAAAAAAAATGGGAGGCTTTCTGGAAGTTAGTTGTATAAACCGACTGTAATTTCGAAATCTTGGTTATAAAAGCATTCGAATTTAAGAAATGTTATAAGCTGTTTGATAATACATTCAAAGATACCTTAAATTTTAAGTTTGGAAGGTCTCTTGTTAACTGGGCAGACGAGTTATAGCCAGAATCCCTTGCAAATTCATAAGAAAAATTTGTATTTAAAAAGTTCAATTAGTTTGAGGCAAAGAGCGATTATGTACTAAATTGTTTAAAGATTTTTCCTTCAACGCACAAGAAAGGTGTAACTTTGTAGAAACGGCCATTATAGCAAATTTCAATAGATAATGATGGAAAATAACAAAGGCGAAATCGTGAGTAGTAAAATCATTTTATATTCAAAGGGATGAATACAAAATATCTCTAAATCTAGGGAGATATAAGCATTAAGAATTTATCTCAGTTTCAGAACACCATATATCAGCTTTAGACATTAATGAGTATAATATCCAAGCTGGCCGTTAGCTTAGCTTAACCTAGTTCGCTAAAATTGTTTAATAACTCGGCATATATTATGCTTACATGCGAAATTCCAGAAAGACATGAATGAATAAGAATAGGCAATTAGTTTAGACTTGAATGCCAAGCATGCGTTCACTTCCTGGTCAGCTTGATTTATATCAAAATGAATAACATCTAACGTCCTTCCCATTAGGAAAAATCCTTAAAGCAGCTCTCATCCTTTATAGTAAAGCTCGATGATATTATAACTCAGTCTTACACGCACGAACTGAAGGTATCGCCCGTGATAATATTCAAGAAGTTTCAGGATGTATACCTAGATGAAGCGAAGACTACCTGCTCTTTGACTCGACAGTGCGTTAATCTTCCTATAACATTTATATTTCATGAGAAGTCGAGCTCCCTGCGAATACTTAACGAAGGGGTTGCACCCCTCTTGATACTAAACCGGGCTCCTGGGACAAAATTCTCAATTTCCGGCATATTTTTAGAATCGCTGTTATGGAGCCAATCTGCATTTAATGAATAAAGAACGAAGAGGTGACACTGCAACGATTACAGTTCAGGATTTACACAACGCTCCATTTAACTGGAAGTCATTTCCGAATTTGATGACGCGGCCGATAATCGATGATATATGGCATTTAGAACTCCTCTTAACACTACGCCAAGGACCTCCAAGTACACTTGAATTAATTAGTTCTAGAGAATATACCACTTACGTAATAGTTGATGTGCCATACTATTGCCCTGGCCACTTTCACGATCAATAATTTAAGTAACTTTCGAGGATTAAAACATTCGTTTTTAGGATAACAGGATTTGGTTCATAAAACACGTACAGAAAGCATTTTATTGAATTAAAGTGTGCACGAACAACACTCTTCAACTAATAATAAATAAAACAAAGTTAATAATTAGTCTTCCTTTTAATGAACAACTTAAGATCAATATTCAGTTAAAAATCCTTTTCTAAAATGTCAAACCAAGGGTAAGTGAATGAACGGAAAGCATCTGCTAAGTAATAGAAAATAAAAGCATATGCTTTGACCAATTTATAACCAAATTGAAATAAACCATTATTGTGTGAAGGGAGAGTCCCATTCCGTAGTCACAACTAAAGCGACAGGGAAATGAATAGCAATAAATTAATTAGAGTCCATATACTGACGTGCCAAATAGAATTAGGGCAGGGGTGTTTTGTTCGCGGCACTTGCTGATGGGATGAAAGCAGAAGTCGATAAGGCTCACAAATCAAATTGCAACTGTAATTGAGGAAGTGTAGTCAAGTTAAAGTAAGTTTCATTATTAAACTTGCAAGTACTAACAAGTCAAAAAGCGTTTCAATACTGCTGCAGCTCGGTTAGGCTATTAACACTATGTAGAAGTTATGTTTTTTTTATATTTAAAGATCTTCTCCCAGGAATTAATTATTATTCAGGAAAATGTAATATGAGTTGTATGCCACGAACTTTGTCATTTTAAATCAACAAGTTAAGGTTATTGAAATTAAGTAGGTATGTTCAAAGCTAAGGGGCCAGAATTCCTGTTCGCGTTATTTTTAAAGATGCGTCTTCAGATTCAAATATAAATAGATACTGAAAATTAACATCATTAAATTTGCATGCTTCGATAAACACGATTTCAGTGTGTGTTAATAAGAAGCAACATAATAATTTAAGAGAAATTTGGCAAATGTTAAGAATATAAACGATCATAAAATAAAAGTTTGAGGATCCGAAAAACTACAGTACCTACTGGTGTTGCCACGTGAATGAAACAATGAAAGAGATTCGAAATTTTTATGAATGTTAGTGTATTGCAGAAACGTAAGTAAAAAAGTAGTCGATTCAATTATTTTTCATCAAAATATTTTTTATTTACAAATCAGTCCTTCAAAGGAATAATAAAATAGAACGGTTGTAAAAGACAACAAATAGATAAAGCTGAAGAATGGGGATGATGTTAGGGATGCCGGCTAGAGCTCATGAAGGATACCAAAGAAATTAAAAAAAAACTGGAGATTGCTACCTACCTAAGGGTATTGCAGAAAGGGTGGCTACTTGTACCTAAACTACCGAGGTAGCCCCTCGGACACGCTACCGACAGCTAGTGGGAAAAAGGTCGGGGTTCTTCTAAATGCTGGAAAATAAAGGGCGCCAACCAGTTGCAAGCGTGTCTTGCAAAAGACGCAGAACCGTAACTGATAACAGTTCTCCTGCAAATAACTTCAAAACACCAGGTACCCCAATAACCCAATAAAGTACACCTTCAGATCGTTCAGATAAGTAAATATATTCAGTATATAGGTATGTGTAAATAACAATAGACTTATAACAAACAACATGCCTAAATATAACAAATAAATAACTATAGATATCACAATAAATATTGGGGAGGGAACAATCTGATCACAGAGCGGGTGAAGCCCAATACTCCTGAACAATACGTCGTCTAGATATGTAAAGAAAAAGTAGTTGATTAAACCCAAAATGAATTAAATATGAATATATGCGGATTAAGCGAATTGCCGATCAATAACCGAGGTCGCAAGTCTAACGATATATAAGCTAATATCGTACGCAAGATGGTCGAAGCAGATCTGGTTCGGTAACTTGTCGTATAAGCGCGTAAAAATGGGTGTAAAACAAAGATATGAATCAGAGAGACTTAATTAGTCCTCTAGTAACCTTGCGTAGCTCTGACGTCAAGATAGACGGTAATTCGACTTATTTGTATAATTAAAAATCACAAGTGATAAGCACTGATTAACTAGAAAAACGTTACGTGTTGTTCGAAGTACTACAAATATTAACGTTAAACTCCCGGTACGGTAGCATGAGACACTACCGCAAGTTACAAAATGGTGTAATATTTAACAACAAAGATCTGTGAACACAGAAAAGACAAGGAGTCCGAGTGAGGCTCGTACCCCTGCGGATATCGAAATCTACAGTAAGTACTTTACCATACTAAATTGATACAAGAAATAATTAATAAAACTACGGCAATCTTGATTCATCGGTTAAATTTTACAACGTATAACCTCAAATAATTTCAGGTTCCGCAAACACAAAAGTAAAACGTGGAGAAATGCTACCTTGCGAAGATTCCTTTGATTGATGTAAACCCCGAAGGATTCTTTCCAGGTCCGGCTACTGCAGCAGGCTTCCCAAAAATATATCTTCGGACTTGGAAAATGTGGTAGGTAAATCTTCAAAATAAGTACTCAGGTGCAAATCTTGTCCCCAAAGCCAATGATTAATAATTCATAGATTACGAACATGCAGCCAAACACATGCCTCCAAAGGCAACATCCAAAAAGGTGGTTTTACAAAATGCGGTTACCCAAAAGTAACCCTCCAAGAACCGGCTATAAAAATCGAAAGGGGACGTTAGGGAATTCCAAAAGAGGAGCAACAAAGCATTAATTACCTTCTAAAAGATCTCGAAGCCCTCAAGTCGTGTAAGTACGTGGAACATATAACCACACATGTGCTCGATTATGTTAAGCCAAAAAATAATGGTAACACTTGCAAAATATCTCTCAAAAATTGCTTAACATAATTCCCAAACTAACATTTGATGCTGGATTATCCGTATAAACGTAAATTGAACCAAATTATTTCCAGCTATCAGGAGTCAACCACCATTGACGACACGACTTTTGCAAAAGAGAACGAAACCAAGAAGAGGTTTCAAATATCCCCAAAAGGCTCAGGATCACCAACCAAAAATATAACTCAACCTTGCTGATAACAAATGACCTTTCCTCTAAAGAGGTCAGCAGGCAACCAAACTACCACTAAGTTAAATGTGGATTAAACTATGACTGGCGAAACTAAATAAATTACAAGCAACTTGTAATAAGATAATAATAAAAACGAAACAGGGAAATATATAGCCAAGAGCATAACATAGACACCTCACAAAGGATACAGACAACATGAAAAAGGGGCCTGAAAGGTTGGAAAAAGATACGATTATACGAAGGCGGGCTGATATGATAAGGCTAAAATTGGAGGTTGAGTTTAAACACGGCCCTACAAACATCCAAGATGATCATCGCTCTAGACGCTCAAAAAATGGCACTACGGCAGAAACATCCCAAAAAAGCAGATGCACAATATTTTGGCCGAAGCAGTGCGCATGAAAAGGCGTTTAGCAAGTTGGGTGCCACGTTTGCCCAAGAGGGTCTGAATTTTAAAAGGAAATCTAATCGATTTTCGGCGTCGAATTGTCACCATGGATTCGTTACTACATCCCCGAGATGAACCAATCGAGGTAATGGACAGAACCTAGTTGCTCAGCTTCAAAGAAAGCATTGGCCGTAAAATCAGCTGGCAAGATGATGGCATCAGTTTTCGAGGATTCTGACGATCGATTATCTTTCAAAAAGACAAACCATAAATGGTGGTAAATGGTGGTTACTGCAATGGCCAAAACCAATACTAAAGTACAATACACTTCAGCACCCACGTTATTCACTGATTTAACCCTTCCCCTCTTCCGAGTTACATCTATTTCCTAAGATCAACATTTTCTTGGAAGGACAAAGCTTTTCGACTGACGTTACATTGACGTATATTTTGTAGACCTTCAAGAAAGCACCTTCCGTGATAGGATCAAAGCCTCAGAATATCATTGGACAAAATGCATTGCACTGTTACAAGACTATGTTGAAAAATAAAAATAAAACAGTTTGAAAACATAAAACTGGTTTAACAATGTTAGGCTAACCACTTATCATGCCGCCCTCTCAACTCTCGTTGCCCACCTGGGGTCGTTTTTGGCCCCACGCGCTGCAGACTGCAGTTTCTTTACTTTTATTGTTGGTCTATTGCCTTGTAGCTCCAAATTTGCAACAATCAAACTTCATAGTACCAGCTCATACTATTTTTTGTTGCTATATTGTTATAGATTTTTTTTGTACGACCAATAAATCAATAAAAAATCAAACATCACATATCGACATACTCATCCCAGAATATTCTTCGTCGTGCCAGCTTTGCCCTTATCCGGGAACGCGTGAAACAAACAAGGCGGGATCTCGACCTTACGTCACGAGAACTCTTGAACCTTCATCTAGAACTTTCTAATATTCTTAGTAATGATGATTGGTCTTTACTTGATAGGATCACCCACGTCCAAGCTCAAACCACCTCTGAGCTTACCACAGCTGTCCATCTTCTTAAGTTTGATTTCCTTAGACCCAAAAACAGTTCTTCTTCTTCCAATGCACGTTCAAAAACCATTGTAAATCTCTCTTCTTACACTTTAACTTCAGCCGAGTCCTCAATATTATCCAAAGGTCTCAATTTTTCTGTAGCTCCCTCCAAAATCCCCATCGAAGACATTATTAATTCAGTCGAGTCATCGCTTCGTACAGTCCCTAAAAGTAGTGCTGACACTATTCGTTTCGAAACAACCAAGTGTCTTCGTTCTGCGAAACCTCCTTCTTGCAATATCTCTAGGCACGAAAGAGTTGCACTCAAAAGTCTTAGATCCAATTCTGACATTGCAATATTACCCGCAGACAAGGGTAATGCCACAGTCATCCTAGATAAAACTCAATATGTGGCAAAAGTAGATGATCCTCTCCAGGACAATTCTTACACACCATCCCATGGGCTGGCCATACCACAAAGCAGAGCGACGAACGATGGAATAAAGAAATTCAGCATTAGCGACCGTGGACTGGTAGAAGAAGTGTAGGTCATCCGCAGACCAGATAGAAAGGTAATTTCAATATTAACAAAACGTCTTCCGGGTTGGGATCGTGTCATTGTTGAGACAGAAGAACTCAACGTTTATCCCACTTTTTTAAGGGGCTTCTTCAGCATGTGAATCAACCCATAGGCGAAGCCCTTTTAGCAAGGGTCAGAAGGGTAACGGTTACTCAACTCTCAGGGATTTCTTGTGACGCTTCTACACTCGTTACCTTAGGTTTTCGATATAAAGCAATTATAATTCATTATATTCATCTGTTAAAAGCGCTTTGTCACTATGGAAAAGATTAATCAAATGTAAAAATACAGCATAAACTTATTTGTCGGTGTTAGAGAGTATACATAATAATACAAGTAATACAAAAATACAACACAATAATGCGAATTGGCCGTTAAACACAAAAAGAAATAATGTTGTTACCGGATGCCTTTAGTTCAAGTACTTTCTCTACGTATTCAAATCTGTAAATTTATTTCTTTTGGCTGAAGGAACCAGAAAAAAGAACGATAAATAAAATTGAGAAAATTTAAATTCAGGTCGACTTTGGAAAACTCAGTTAATACATTCTTTTTTGTTAATATTTGGTATCAGAATGGCATGATAGTTACTACTGGCACAAAAAACAAAACAAAATCTGAAGGTTTGATTATACAAATAAAGATAAAAATAGGTACTATAATAAAGCAAATATTTACGTAGTCAAAAACATTTTGTAAATTTAACAATTATTAACATTGCCTATAAAAGACAAAAGTAAGCAATCCAATTATCAGATATACGCAGCCCGAAATCATGCTCGTATGCTGCTGATTGATGCTGTAAAATATTTAGGCGAAAAGCATTCCTTGGGTTTTTGTTCATTTTAATGGCTGTGAGTTATTGTCTTCCTTTGACGATTCGACAATTTGTTTTCCGTAATGCTTGTGATTAACTTAAAGTACTTGATATTTAAAAATTTTATTGTGTGTTATACTGGCATATAATAGCAAATGGCATTAATTGTCAGGATGAAGAAAGAATTCAACAAAATAGAAATGAGCAGGGACTATAACATGCACAACCAACGCACAACAAAACAAAAATACAGTGTGATGAGTAAAAAATAGTAAGTTAAGTTTGCATTAAAACAATGCAAGGAGTGCAAACTGGCAACGATAGGAAGAGTTGATTTTATGGGGATTATAATCACCAAAGATGGTGGCACAGAAATTAAAGACCAAATAAGGACAGGGACGTATACGTATAGGAAATGTACAGAAATGAAGGCACAGAAAATACTAAAATGTTTCAAAGTGCGTGTACCAAAAGCGATAATAAGGTCAAAAATGCGAAAGACGAGCAAACTAGGAATAATATTTAGCGATGGAAAAGACAACATAAAAGGTGGATTAGAAGAAGACTGAGATAAAAGAGTATCAAATAGTTAAAGATGGCAACGAAAAAAGGTGAAAACAGATCTGAACTATACAAGATTATTTATCTCTAAAGGAAGCAAACGCATTATTAAGAAAGGTTAGATTAGATATTAGAAGTACCAACACCTTTTAAGTGAGTATAAAAGCAATTAAATAATAGGATTTCAGAAAAATAAACTATGCAAAAAACATCTGCACAAAAATTCACAATTTTGTAAAACAAATAAATAGAAAAATATAAAACAAACTAAAAGAATGAAGATATCGAAGATGCTTTTAAATGACATAAAAGAAAAGAAAGAAGAAGTGAAAAGAAGATAATTGGATGAATAACATCAGTAACAGAAGTAATAAGAATTTACTATAAAATAAACCGGCATTGAAAACGATTATTTAGCAACAAACGAAAACAGTTTGCTGCCTTTCATAGTAGCCCGACTGCTTCCAGAAATTTGATTTCGTGAAATGTTTTGTTTATGTTGATTGATGCTATCAATAGATTATCTAAAATTATTTGTAGAGATATCGTTAATCTTCAAAAAAGTAACCTAAACTGTTGCCAATCAATTTAATAAACTTTGATCTACTAAACCTAAAGCGCTCTAAAAATAAATAAATTAAAGGTAAATAAAAATCTTTCAATATAAGTACTTCAACAAATAAAGAATAAACACAAATCTAGTAGTAAAGAGAAACGATTGCCTTTAGGATTGGTTTCTATTTGGGAGTCCATGCGGGTGGTTATTTATAAATGTATTGCCTTTTATATAACAGCCACTGAGCGGTAAAAACGGAAGGAAATAATCCGCTAACCTTATATTTTATCCCATCAAGTAAGCCCTAAAAAGCTCTCTACCCCAATATCGCTAATCCTCCCGGTGTGTGACACTGCAGTTGTTTGTAGAATTAGCTGCGGCTGCCGGAGAATAACGATTACTTTATCTCTATACGATTGAAATTAAAAGACGTCGCTTTTTAGTAAAGTTTTTATACAAAAATTAAGAAAAATTTACATTTAACATCTTAATTAAATACATTTCAATATTCAAAATCTACATTCTTAACCATTTAGATCCTTTAAAAAATTTAAAACGCTAAAGTAACTTGAGTAATAAAAATAATTAGATGGAAATCGATTTTAAACTGAACGGATATTCTTAAAACGAAAGTTCGTATCTCAAATATTAAAGCAGTCCATGCTTTCCTTCAGTTTCCTTCGATTATTGACATATTAATTTTGCATAGCTTATTATAGGTTAGCTTCTAGTTGTTTCTGTAGGCAGAGGTACTTTAGGGATTTCAGTACGTTGTTTTGGACACCTAAATGGAACCGTATTACCAACTTTCAACTCTCTAGGGTGAAACTTTAGGTTCACCGACTATATTAACCTCGTGAAATATTAAAACGGGCAGGTTAATAGCTGGACGGAAAAATCCTAACCTTTACTGTATACTTCTTGGTCGAAAGTTTTAGCAAATTGGTTTTAATGGCCCATATAAACAATTTTCTTTTGTAAATTTTAGTTTCTTGTTTATTTATTCACTATAATTTGAAGTTCTTGCAAAGTGTGACGTAACAGTTGAATTAACGCTTTGAATAATTCTGGTGAACTAAAATGATCCTTTCTAAGGATTTTAGTAGAATATCAATTAATAATTGTTTTTTGTTGTTGTTGTTGTTTTAACGTAGTCATTCATAGTTCTAACAACCAAGGAAATAGAAGTTGAACAAGCCCCACCAACCAACAATTGAAAGATACACATTGTATTTGCATTTATACTAATATTTAAAGACGGAAAATTTCTAAACGAAAAAGTAAAAGCTCTCCTCTTGAATTGACTTCAACTAGGGATTGAGTTGATGCATACTGATCTTAAGATAAGCTTCTGCTTAAACTTACACTGAAAACTGAAATATCATCCTTTTTAACACTTTGCCATACCTTGTTGGTAAAATATCAAAATTTATCTCATCTGTTGTGAACTAATTCATAAAAATTCTAATTTTTAAGATTTTAAGACATGAACTTTTCCGACCTTTCCAGAAATTAAGGATGTTTATCGTTTCATTATTCTTTGTTATGAACTGGAGATAATTAAATATGAAAATTTTTAGAATATTATTTAAGGAATTATTAAGAACGTTGAACCATTTAAAGAATAATTCGTAAGATTTGAAATCGACAACTTGCCGACTTTCTAAGATGTTTTCATCGACTCAGTATCCTTTGTTCCGAACTGGCGACTATTTAACACTCGCAATACCAACTCGGGGATATTTTTGTGCCCAGCAGTTACTTTTCCTTGGTTTTGATGAAACGAAAACAAATTAAACGCAGTAGGTACTCGACAAGAAAAAAAATAGAAAGCATATACCTCAATAGCTGAAGGATGTTCCAAATCAAGAATTATATTAGAGTTAGGTACTTTACATTCTCTAAATCTGAAGTTGGCAAGTCCCAAATTACCTTCGTTTCCTATGTTCCCCGCGAAACCCCCAAAAAGAATTTGGTAATGCTCTCCACACAACAAATAATGCGGTATCAAAGGAAGGTAAAAAAAAGACTGAAATAAATATATATTACAACAAGACAAAAGGGGCAATTGACGTTGTCGTCCAAATAGCTAGAAAATATTCAATTCAGATCTACCAGAAGATGGCCACAATCTGTATTTTATTCACTCATTAACATTGCTGCCCTGGATGCTTTCACTGTTTAAATATTATATACCCAATTTTCCAGTATGGAATCCAAAGAAACCGAGTCGCTGAAGGCTATTTCTGAAAGAACTAGGAAAAAAATGATAACAACGCACACCGGTTTAAAAATATGTGAAAATATTAATGATTTGAAAAATCATATATGTATACTCAATTCTATGGAAGCTATTCTTGGAAGGGAGATGAAAGAACACGCAGGCACAACTCAAAGAGAGGCTGGAGGACATGGGCGCTGTCACCTCTGCTGTGAAGACATTTCTTGGAAGAATCAACGCGCCAGGATGAGCAAAACAACAATCATTTGTTCTGAGTGTCAAAGATATGTATGTGGTAGACATTTCTAGAAGGTAATCGTTTGTGGCACGTGTTACTCTCAGTTCAAAAGAGAATGAATATACAAAAGTGTTTTCTATAGCATTGTTTTTCTTCTTCTTCTGTTTCATCTTTTATTTAGGATCTCTGCCTGTTATTCTTCCCGCTTCTAGTTTTCAAATGACGATGATATACAGCTCTCTGACCAGTTTCTCGGTGGTTTTCTTCGTGGTTTGCAGTTTCTTGCATTTCTTATCATTCGATCACCTTCTGTTCAACCTATGTGGCTATTCCACTCTTTTCTTCTACTTGTGTTAAACTTTATTATGTCTACTATATCGCACTGTTCTCTCACGTTCTGATTTCTGACTCTGTCCATCCTCGTCTTTGCCAATATTGTCCTCAGAGTATTTATTTCTGCTATTCTGCTGATTGGCCTTCATGCATTGTAGACAACAGTACAACTGCACAAATGGTTGTTTAGTTTTATTTGTATCCATTCTGATCTCCGCTCTATAAGTTAAAGTCGGTCTAACCACTGTCTTATATATTTTCACTTTACTCTCAGCCGTTAAATATTTTTTCCTCCATGTGATGTCCCTTAAGTATCCCGATGTTCTTGCTCCTTGCACCGTCTGACTTCTTAATTCTTTTTCATTTGGCCTTTAATTTCTAATAATTTACATCGTATTGGTTCCTTTGCTGTAGTCATAGATTTCGTCTTTTCAGTGAATACAACCATATTGTACTCTGTTGCTGTTGTTACAAAAGTGTGCCGGAGACGCGGCAAATCATCTTTGGTATTCGCAATGAGCACCACGTCACCTGCACCTACACAGTTGAAATTTTTACCTCCCGTTAGGTATCTAGGTAGATTTCTCAACTTTTGAATGATTTTGTCCATAACCAGACTGAACAGGGGCGCACTTTATCTTTGTTGTCGAGCCATCTCTGATTTGTACTCTTGTTGTGTTGGTATAGATGTTATGTATTAGTCTTATTATATCTCTTGGTATATTAATTTCCTTTGCTATCTTCATCGCCACTGCGGGTTGATCTTCCTCTTCTTATTCGATGGGCAAGGTTAGTATCCTGCCCAGCATACGTGCTAAGAAGGCTCACAGAACTCGTTAATACGAGTTACTTACAGGCCATATGCCTAGAATTCGGCCATAAGGGGAAGAAGAAGATACTCTTTTTTTTAGCTCACGTATTTTTCTGTTGGTTTTATTTCTCTGACGTATGTATTGTTGTCCGTCTTCTTCCCTTTTTGTCGTTTTATATTTGAAGAATGCTTTCTTTTTTAATTTGGCTAAATCTTTTACCTCCTCTGTGTGTCTTACTTCTATGTGCGTTTCTTATGTTGACAGTCATTTTTCCTATGGCTTCTTCTGCTGCGCCTACGATGTTTTTCTCCAGCTTCTAAATCCGCTCTGTCTTTCTTCTAGCTTGGGTTCGATCACTTCCTTCAGTCTCCTTTCTACGCAGTATTCTCACGCATATCTTAGATACTGCGCTTAGTAGTGTAAAACCTCTATAATTACTACATTCTTTTTTCATTTTCTTCCCAGTCCTTCGGTACTTTATTAGATTCCGCTTTATTGCAAATATCGGTAAGGATTTTTAAGCTTACTTCCTCAAATTCATCAGTATCCCCGCGGTTATCTGACCATGCCCCGCTGCTTTTCATCTATTTAGCATTTTTATTGCATCTACTACTTCTTGTTCTTCTATTTCGTCCTCATATTCTGTATTTCTAAAAATTTGATCATTTTGGTGTTAATAGCCTACCTTGTTTCCATCAGGGCATAATAGCTCTTTGTTATGTTGTTTCCAATTCTCCATAATTTTTCCTTCTTCTGTTATTATTACCCCTTTTTTATCTTTCATTTGTGTAACTTTTTGTCTTTGCCTTCCTTTCCGTAGACTTTTCAAAATTCTACAAAATAATTTCTGATTCGCGTAGTATTCTTTCTCCATTTTTTTGCTCACTCTCTTTCTTTTGCTGCTTTTACTTTTTCCTTAACTTTGTTTCTTTGTTCTTTATACTGCTCGTGTCTTGCATTCGTTCTGCAATTAATTATACTTCTTCCATTATTATTTCTAACAACTTCGCCGTGTGTTCCGCTCACTTCTCTTGGTTCGTGGTTCCTCTTTCCTACTCATTCATTTAGATCTCCCAGAGCTATGGTTTTTTCCTCTATTGCTTTCTATTACATGATTAACCTCTCCAGAATTTTTTTTATCTCTGTTTTTTTCTTTCATCCGGTCCATACAGTACCAATATGTTCATTTCCGCGATGGGTATTCGTACAGCGTAGACGTGTTGTACTCCGCTGTGCTTCATAATATTGTGATTTATAAATTAAATATTGGTGTTTTGAGTGCTCTATGATGGGTGGAAACTCCGGCACGAGTACTGAGCGAACAACTAGATCACAAAGTGCTGACAAGGATGAAACCCTTATCCAAAAAGTGGTTGAAAAAGTTCTATTAAATAACGATTTCCTGGACACATTGTTCCGATCCATGGTCACTAAAATTAATGACTTAATAGACACCCGTATAAAGGACTTTGAAAGTCAAATTACCTCATTAAAAGAAAAACTAGTAGCTGCTGAAGATCGTCTGGAAGCACAAGAACAGTATTCTAGACGGAATAATCTAAGAATTTTTGGAGTCCCTGAAAGTTCGGCGGAAGACGCCAATCAAGTGGTGATAGAATTGTGCCGCTCAAAACTTAATATCAATATTACAACTAATGATATTGACTGCTGTCATCGCCTAAGAAATAAGGTAGGAGATCACAAACCTCTAATAGTTAAACTTTGTCGTCGGAGTGTTAAAACCCAAATCTTCCGTGCTAAAGCTCGCTTAAAGGGCACGAAAGTGGTTATAAGGGAGGATCTTACCCAGAGCCAGATGCGGATGGTCAAGGAAGCTACCACTAAACTGGGGAATAATAATGTATTCACAAGCAACGGAAATATTTTTATTAAATCTCAAAACACGATTAGTAAAATAGTCTCTTTAGATGATTTAAGAGTGAAATTAAATTGATTTGTTAACTGTTGAAGCAGTGGAAGATCTTTCTTTTTTGTTTTTTCTTTTCTTTATCTTATTGTTATTTGGGAAATTTCTTTGCCTTGCTAGGCACCAGAGAACTTTATTTGCTATTTTAAGTTTAGTTTATTTCAAGGTGTACTGTTATCAATATTTTTCATGTATTTGCAATAATATTAAATTTATGCTTGCACGTACAGCGATAAAACTTTAATGCATCAAAACATCAAGTCAGCGCATATAAATGTAAGATCACTTTTACCGAAAATTCATGATTTACGGTTGTTTATTTATGAACAGAATATCGACATACTTGCTGTTTCCGAAACGTGGCTGAATGAAAATATCGCATCTCAACTGGTTAGCATAAGGGGCTATACTTTTTTAAGAAGGGATCGTGGTGGTCGAGGTGGTGGAGTTGGTTTATATATTCGGAATTACTTAAACTTTTCTATCATTAGCATGCCTAAAAATAACATAGAACAGATCTGGGTTCTTGTTACTCTAGGTAAGTTAAAAGTTATAGTTGGTTCGGTTTACAACCCTCATCGTCGAAATTATCAAGAATTTTTAAATGAGTTTGAAGACTCTCTTTCATTCTGTTTGCCTTATTCAGAAAACATAATTTGTCTTGGTGATTTTAATATTGATTTCCTTAAATCTGATGATCCAGCTACACTGTTACTTTGCAATATTATTGAGTCTTTTGATTTGCACCAAATAATCAATCAGCCAACCAGAATCACCGATACTACTGTTTCGTTGATAGATCTCATCCTGGCTTCTGACCTTTCGTTGGTTGATGCTAGTGGAATAGTTGCTTGTCATTTAGCTGATCATGATCTCATTTTTTGCGACATTATTACTAGTAGCGTTCCTGTTGAACCTACTGTTAGGACTTTTCGTAATATTAATAATATAGACTTGAACTTATTCAACTTGGACTTAGAATCGTTACCATTTCATCATATTCTTCGGATGGCTAATGTCAATGAGAAATTAATCTTTTTTAATGAACTTGTTATACAACTATTCGATAGGCATGCTCCTATGGTTACTTGTAGCTTCAAAAAGCCTCATGTGCCATGGTTGACGGATAATCTTAGGTATCTAATGAGTCTAAGGGATAAAGCTAAAGCCAAGTATAGAAGGACAAAATTGCTGCAACATTGGGACTATTACAAATCACTAAGAAACCTAACAACTCGCTCTGTTCTTAATGAAAAGAAGGCCTATTATAATTCTATATTTACTAAAAATGACCAGAGGACATTATGGAAAAATTTAAAATCTGTTGGTATAGGCTCAAGGAACCAAATTAATATTCCTCGACACCTTGCTAATCCCAATGATATTAATGATTACTTCATTAATAGTATTCCTAAGATTGCAACTAATTCAACTATGAAATACCATAACAATACTTTGGACATATATAAAACTCATGATTACGAGCATTTAAATTTTAATTTTTCGCTTGTCGATAACTCGGACATCATTAAGGTCATTAATACACTTAAATCGAATGCTGTTGGTTGTGACAACATCAACGTCACCATGATTAAATTGTGTTGCCCTTTTATTCTTCCTTATATTATTCATATAATAAATTCATGCTTACTAGAACACACATTCCCTGAGCCGTGGAAACACGCGTTGGTAAAGCCTCTGCCGAAAACAAGGCAATTAACGACTTATAAGGACCTAAGGCCCATAAGTATACTACCGGCTTTTTCGAAAATACTTGAAAGAATTATTCATTCTCAGTTATCTGGCTATATTAATACAAATAATATCCTTCCATTAACACAATCTGGCTTTAGAAAAGGTTATAGTTGTACTACAGCACTATTAAAAGTCACTGATGACATTCTATCTGCGACTGACCAGGGGAAAATTACTATCCTTGTCTTGCTTGATTTTAGTAAGGCTTTTGAAACGGTCGACCATGGGATTTTGATCTCAGTCTTGAAATACATGGGAGTTAACAGGGAAGCCCTTTCGTTGATTGATAGTTATCTGCGTAATAGGCATCAAACCATTACTCTAGATGGTGTCGAGTCTCGTCCATTACTTGTCCCGCAAGGTGTTCCTCAGGGATCAATCTTGGGACCGTTATTATACTCTGTTTATACTTCAATGTTTATCAACAAATTAAAATTTTGCCAAGTTCATGTATACGCCGATGACACACAGCTGTATCTCTCGTCCAGTCCATCAGAGTGGATGGAGACAGTTGAAAAAATAAACTCTGACCTTCAATATATTTTTGAAGCGTCAGCCCAACATTCTCTCAAAATTAATCCTAATAAATCAGCGGTGCTTCTGTTTGGTAATAAAAATATATGCAATAGATTATCACCTTTTATCCATATCCGAATGAACAATGTTGAAATACCAGTTGCTACTAAGGTTAAAAGCCTGGGGATGTTTCTTGATAATTCCTTTCGGTTTCGGGATCAAATAACTAAGTACATATGTCAAGGTTATCAAAATTTAAAACACCTATACCCTCACAGATCGTATTTAAATCAGCAGGTTAAGAAGAAGGTCTGCGAGGTTTTCATTTTATCACTGTTTAACTTTTGTTCTCCTGTATACCATTCGGCATTGGATAAAAGGACAGTTGAACGTATTCAAAAAATGCAAAACTCGTGCTTAAGATTCATTTATGGAATTAGAAAATTTGATCATATATCCCACAAACTTGAAGTTGCTGGTTGGCTGACGATGAAAAATCGCAGGGAACTTCAATGTCTAACACTTTATCATCAAATTCTTCTCACGATGACACCACCATATTTGTACAATAAAATAAGGTTTAGGACAGATATTCATAATATTACAACTAGATTCAGGGGACTTATAACACCACCTCACCATTCTCTCTCCCTCTTTGAACGGTCATTCTCCTTTCAAATTTATACTTTATACAATAATCTTTCTTCTGAGCTTAAGATGCTCAATCTGAAAACTTTTAAGAGTCAACTTCGTCTTGTACTTTTTCGGAAGCAGTGCAGTAGATAAATATAGTATTGGTTACGTTATTGTTAGTACTTAGGCGCCGATGTGTATTTGTCTCAATTCTATTTTGATAGCAGTACATCATCATTATTATTATTATTATTATTGTGTTATTATTATGTTACTAGGGTATTACTTTGCTTTACGTTCTCTTCCAGGTGCTTACCCATCGCGGAATGTTAGGAATGTTAGGTATAAGTTAGGACAGTTAGGCTAGGTATTGTAAGTTGAATTTACTGTTGTCGTAATAATTAAAGGTTTAGGTGGAAGATCAGTAAGCAGCTAGCTGCCCTCTGAACCTCGCCTTTTGGTTCTCTAATTTTTAGCCTCCCACTTATCCTGTATATCTATTTTAATTATTGTAATTTTTGTTAATTTGTGTGGACATAACTTGGAGAATAAAGACTATTATTATTATTATTATTATTATTATTATTTTTCCTTGCTCCTCTACCCCGAATTCTAGCTTCAGAATTCTTTCCGAGATGTAATCCCAAGATCTTAAATATTTCCTGCAGTTCCTTTCTACAATGCACCCTACTCCTGCGTGCGCTTTAACATCTGGGTCAACTTCATTAAATATCATTACGTGTTCCTTCTCCATTTCTATTAATTTATTCCCCATTTTCTTGGTTTCCGTCAGAGTCAATATTTTTATGTTTATATCTTCGAGTTCCATCATTACTTCTTCTTTTTTTCCATTTACACCTCTAACAATCTATGCTTCTATCCGCCATCCTCTAACTTTTTTGCTGTTGCCCTTATTATCTTTGTGATTTTGATCAGGTTTAGTGCTTGCTTTTGTTTGTTTCTTATTTGTTTTATTAATTTTTAGTTTCCTATTTCTTTTAACTTTTATCTTTTCCATGTCGGCATCATCTCTATCCGTTCCAATTTCTTCGTTTATTAGTTTCTTGATTCTGCTATATCCATCTTCACTTGCGTTTTGGTCCATCTCGATTCCGCTCCGTTCATTGTCATTTTGCTGTGTTCTATTTTAACTTCTTTTCTTTTGCTTTTTGACTCGTTTGCCATTATGTAGATCCTAGTATCTTTTATATTCTTTAATTTATATTTCCCTTTTATGATCGTTATTTTGTCTTGCTCCTTTTGCAGTTCCATAAGATCTCCTAGTTTAAGTACCTTCTTAACCTTCATCTTCACCTCCAGTTGCTTATCTATGAAGTTTTCTATAGTATCTTTCAACACCGTTGGATCTTCTGTATTGATTTTTAGCCCGCTCATGACGATGCTATTCTTTCTTTTTTTTTGTCAAGATGTATTTTTGATTCTTGCTATCTTCTTTAATCTCTTTGTTTTCCTTTCTGAGGTTGTTATTTTCCTGTCTCAGTTAAGCTGATTTTCATTTCTTCCATCGTTTTCATTAGTTTATTTAGCTTTTGATTACCGGTATTCTTGGTACCCTTTTACTTCTCCTGAAAACTTCTTCGTGTTCTTCTCCTTAGATTTTTCTTTGCTTTATTTGATCATCCGTTGAATATTCGCTATCCATTGGAGATAGTATAATAGGGAAATGGTTAAAGGTTTACGGGTTAGATTTTTAGTCGCCCACTTTGCCGATTTTTAAAAATGTTTTCAAAAATTGCACGAAGTTTATCGTTTCATTATCCTTTGTTGCGAACTGGAGATCATTTGGTAAGAAAATTGTTAGAATCTTGTTCAAGAAAAGAATCAGAATGTTAAAATATTTAAAAAAATCATTATTAAGATCTAAATTCACCAATTTTGCCGATTTTTAAAATATTCGTTTTATTATCCCTTATTCTGAACTGGAGATGATATAAAAACATAAAAAGAAAAATTCAGAATGTCGAAAATAATTTTTAAGATCTCAAGTAACAAACTTTACAGTTTTTTTAGATGTATTCACATTATTTATGAGGCTTATCATTTTATTATCTTATCTTATTTTAAAAAGGCTTCAGAAATGTCTTACAAAATAATTTTTAATGTTTTAAGTCACTAACTTTACTGAATTTTATCATTTCGTTATCTTTGTAGTACTAAACTGGAGATAATTTAATCAGAAAATGGTTAGAATTTTGTTTAGGGAAGGATTGAGAATGTCGAATATTTAAAGTATAATTTTTATAAATCAAGAAAATTACACATTTTGTATTACATAAAATGCAAATAAGGTCACTTGCGCTGATAGCATTTTAATATTTTCATGAACAACGCCTAAAGTACCATAAATAGGGTATCAGTTTCATATTTTTTATGCAAATTAATGGAAAATCTACGCGATTCATAAAACCATTATAGTTTTATACCAGAAATAATTTATTTCCTGTAAAATAGAATCGTTTTACTAGGGAAGGATTCCACACAAACTGACAATAAAGTGATATAAATGTTATTTCCGAGACACGTTACGCAATATAATAGATTTTCTCAGCACTATAAAGGAATTTTGTGTCGAGTGAGTGGGTTACGTGCTAAGGGGGTTGTTGGCGTTGGTCAGGAAACGGACATTCGATAACTTACAAAACAGAATGATGTTCCTTTCTCTTCATGTCAACACACAATCCGAACACAAACAAGACGACCTTTAATATATTCAAAAATGAAAATGTATTATTGTGCATCACGAAATCTTTTCTACTCTCAGACATTTCTCGGAGAGCAGGTGAATGTGATAACAGACAAGTCTTTATATTTTTTCATGTTGGAATGAATTCAAGCACGAACGAAGATAAATCTGCTTGCGTGTATTTTATTTACTTCCTCACAAGCGGACTCCATTTATATTTTACTATATAAAGAAAAGCTAGACGTGCCACCTATATCTTTTCACTTTTATCATGTTTTCTCGAATGTTTGTATGTAAATTGTGCTAACTCAAAAGTAAAGTAGTGTATATGGTTCAGGGAACACCCTCAGCTGTATAAATTGTAAAAATCAAGATTTTCTTTCGAAAACACGACATTTCTTTTGAATACTTTCTCTAAATTTCGAGTGCTTTTTACGTCTGTACAAGAAAAATTCTAAAAGGCAAATAATTTACTGAACGAATGCTTTTGAAACTTCAACAAGACTTATTGTAAGTGTTTCCCCTTAACTGAATTAATATTTACCAAATTAATAACAGAAGCAAATCTAACAGTTTTCTGTTGAAATAAAACCAAAAATAAATAGAAACAATCGACACGTAACAGATCTAAGATTGCAATTACAGATTAGTCATTGTACGACGTAGTAACATCAAAATAGTTAATAGCATGTCAATGTAAGATTGATGGATATGATTCATTCTTAAACTACTAAGATATAAACGACTCAGCGGGGTGGAATTGTAACTAATGTTAACGACTTTCCCAGCTTTTTTAATTACTTTGCCAACAAAATCCAGAATTTCAAAGGAAAACGAAAGACCAAAGTTTTACAAACTAAAGCTATGAAAATGAACAATTTCTTTAGCAACTTCCGGTTCAAGCAACTTAGTTTAGGAGTTGAAACTATTTAAAACTATAACAATTCAAGAGCTTTAATTAATTAAAGATGCCTGTTTTAATGTTTTAGTTTTTGCTGAATCTGTTTGAATCTGCTCAGGATGTTTTACTAATTGTGTTTAAAAATTAAACCTAAGTGTTTCTTTGATATAAGGAACTCTAAAAAATCTTAATATTTTGTGCTGACTTATTTTATCACAGGAGGCGCAGATAAATGATTTGCTGATAAACGTCTTTAATTCTCGTAAATTCACCCAATTAAGATTAATTCTTCGAAATTTCTTTGCTTTGATTTATTTAAATCGGTGCTACGTTACAACGTAATATATTATCATAACCTTTTTTACGCTTGAACGGTGGATCTACAATAACTTTACAATACATAACAAAACAAAATAAAACTTGAAAATTATTTCTTCTAAAGTAAATATTTATGGAGATGGGTTTGCACTGTCACACTGCCTATCAAAATAAAAGTAAGTTAATGTAACCGTTTAAACTAAATATCTTTTGTTCTTTTCAAGTCTGACCTTCCAATATGTCTAAACAGGAACGTTTTTGATCAGTGCGTACCACACGAACCACAGGAGTATGGGATGCTGCCGAAACCATTCTGCATTTGAAATGGAACTGGACACGTCACGTCGCTAGGATGGAGAACGGCCGATGTACAAAAAAGATCGTAGAATGGCGGCCGATACACGAGGCATTTAGAAATACAGGGAGGTCACCTACTCGTTGGAGAGATCACATAAGAAGGATCGCAGGAAACTGGATACAGGTTGCCTATAATCTGAAAAGGTGGTAAAATTTGAGGAAGCTTTTGTCCAACAGTGGACAATATAAGCGTATGATGTTGATGATGATCTTCTGTTCCATCGTTAGAGTGGACGAATCTGGTCCACTGTTGCTTGGTTTGTGCCACAGGTTTCGCATTTTGCCAAGTTCGGCGCTTTTTGTAAAGTAGTTATTCAACGGTATTATTCCACGTTTTCCGAGGTCTTGCTCTTGATCTCCTTGTTGCAGTTTTTGCCTCCCATATTTTTTTCGCCTGTTTGTCGTTGTTTATTCTTAACATATGTCCTAACCATTCTAATTGTTTCTCTTCCATTTTACCTGTCAGTGCTTCTCCTCTAAGCTCATTTCGTATAACTTGATTTCTTATCCTGTCTCTTCTGGTAACGCCTAATGCTCTTAAGACTCACTTCCAAATATCAGAGTAGGTTGGTAGATAGTTTTGTATACTATGGTTTTTGTCTTTTCGTGGTCTTTTGTTTAAAAATGCGTTCGTCATTGAATGGCAAAGTTTGGCTGTTTTCTCTATATACATATATATCTACATCGAGGAGTGAAACAAAATAAACTATGGAGACGAAGAACGAACCAGTAACTCGATGATCTCTATAAGAGTCACAGCTTAATAACCTTAATAGCGCAAAGTAGAATTAAATGGAAAGGTCATGTTGTAAGAATGGAAAATACTAGAACATCAAACAATGTTTTAATGGGGCAAATCGTCAAAGAAGACCCAAAAAAAGCTAGCAACAATGCGTTGAAGAAGAGGAAGGAATTAGGCATAACGGACTGGAAAAATAAAGCAAATCGAAGAAACCTGTGGAAAAAAATTATTCAAAAAGCCTTATTAGGTCAAAAAGGCCTGTAATGCTGTCCTTATACATTTTTTTCGGCACTTGCCTTTTTGTTGTTACCATAACTTTGATTTTCTTTGTTTTTTTTTCATACCTAGAGTTTCTTTCCAGACTTGCAAATTTCCTTTTAGTGCTTTTTCGTTTGGTGCAAATATTATACCGTCATCTGCAAATGCACATTCTGTAATATCTATACTTTCCAAATTCCTGCATCCTACGTGCAACTTAGTAATTCTCTGTCTGCATGTTTTTATGGTGTCATCCATAAGTATAATGAAGAGTAACGGGCTTAATACCACTCCTTGCCTTAATCCGTTATATGTGGTGAATTCCTCAGACTGTGTACCTATGCTTTGTTTTAACATAATTACTAGTGTTGTTGTATAAACCTTTAATTGTCACGATCAACTGATTTTCTACATCTCTTTTTACTAAGACCTCCTTTCTTGGTATGCAGTCAAATGCATTTTGTAGATCAATAAATGCTATGCAGGCTTCTGTGTTCTGTCTCAACGTCTACTCTATTATTTCTTTTAAGTTGAGTAAGTGGTATTGGATACTATATCCCTTTCTGAAACCACTCTATGAGTTTATTAGTTGTAATTCTATTTTATTTCTTAGTCATTGTTCTAGAATACGCTCATAAAACTTGCATGGAGTGCTCAGCAACGTTATCCCAGGGTAGTTTTGGAAATTACATCTGTCTCCTTTTTTATAAAACGTACGACCCCTAAATTCAGTGGGACTTTTCCATTACTCCAAGCCTTTTTACATATCTCATGAAACAATTTTGTGCCCTTATCCCTCATATCTTTTATCATTTCTGTGTGAATGTAAAAGTTACGTGCACCGACATTTTCTCATTTACATTTATCGTCCATTTGTTTTAGCCAATGTTCAATTTTGTAAGTATGTCTCTGAAGGAGTTAACTGGCCACCATAGGGTCTTCATCTGTTGCTAGTATAGCCTAGTCGTCTGCGAAGGTGCCGATTGATGTTTCTTGCATTGTGGGTATATGTGCAGTGCACAAAATTTATAGAATTGGACCAGTACACTTCCCTGAGGTACTCCTGAATTTATACTGCAGAGGTTGGATGTTGCAATTCCATAACGAACACGAAAACATCGATTGTCCAGGTAGAACTTTAGAAGTAGGAAGTATTTTTGGGAAAGTGTTGATTTGATCTTAAATAGAAGCCCCCTGTGCCATAGCTTGTCAAATGCCGTATAACATCGAGGAATAGCGTAGAACAGTATTTCTTTTCTTCAAAGACTTTATATATTTTGTCGGATATGCGGTGACACTGCTGGATGGTTGAATGCTCATGTCTCAAACCAAATTGGTGGTTGTGTATCGTAATTACTTCTTTATGATCTATACGTATTCTTTGGAATATATTCTTTCTAGCAACTTCGACAGTACTGACAGGAGACTTATGGATCGATAGGATGAAACAATGCCCACAAGTTACAATTACTAATACACAAGTAACACAAGCCAAAGGAGTTAGATATCTCGGGATGTGCTTAGACTCCAAACTAACTTGGAAGACTCACATACAGGAAAAGAGGAAAGAGATGAAACCCACGGTCAAGAAAATATATTGGCTATTAGGTAGAAAAGCATCGTTATCCATTGAAAACAAGGCCCTCATTTACAAAGTGATTGTAAAACCAGTGTGGACATACGACATTGGACTATGGGGGTGTTCAAGTAAAACAAATATAGACATTATTCAGCGATTTAAATCAAAGACGTGCTTCGTACTATAGTCAGCGCCCCATGGTTCGTGTCTCAAATCAGACAATACATACAGACCTAAACAATTTAAACACATCTTTCGTTAAAGAAGTCATTGAGCAAATGGCAACCAAACATCAAAATAAATTGAAAGCACATCCTAACGAAATTGTCCAACCTCTACTGAAAGCTAGGCAATCGAAACGATTAAAGGGGAAATGGCCCTGTGACATAAGCAACTCATTAGCTCCTATAAAGAAACGTTCAGCATAAATTAATATTGTAGACTAATCCGGATGTGATGTTTCTGTAGTTATTTGTCATACAGTATATTGTAATTTGAGGGCAAGCACCAACGGGTGTCACCCTCCAATTGTCAACACCAGTCCTACTACTAGCTCATAGAACAAATCTTCTGTGTAAACTGTTATGACTGCTAATAAATTATAATATAAAAAAAATTCTGCCTCAATTTCATCATGGCCTGAAGCTTTTCCGGTTTTAATTTTCTTGATAGCTTCACACGGCTCTTCCATTGCTGGTTCGTCATTAATTGATTCTTCATTTATTTCTGCGATGTCCTCTTCGCTTGTGGGAAGTGTTGTCGACTGGTTTGTCCCCTCTATTATTAGGATTTTCTTGAAATAGTCTTTCCATCTTTTGAGTACTTCAATTTCTTCTGTTATAAGGTTTCCTTCTTAGCTCTTGGTATAATTCAGTGTCGATTTTTTTTCCGTTCTTAAATCTTTAAGTACTTTGTAGAATAGTTTTTGGTTAATTTTGCTATTGGCTTCCATTTAGGACCAAAGCTTTCCCATGATTTTTCTTTAGCTTGTTTTACTAACTGTTTAACTTTCGTTTTTTGGGGTTTGTATTCTTCATAAGGATCTTCAGTTTTTCTACTTAAGTAATCTTTTCTTTTCCTTGTTTTGACTTCTCCATTTTGATTTCCGTTCTTGTAGTAAATCTGTAGAGATTTTTTTGACTTCCGCCGTAATTATATCTCTTTTTTTGCCGCCAATTTGTATGTTCTAATTTTTTCATAGACCTTTTTCACTTGTGCCTTCTCAATCTTTATTGTGGGTTCTTATATGACCCCTTACTTCTCCGACTAGTAGGAAGTGATGGCTGTAAATTTCAAATCCTCTTAACTCTAATGTCTTTTATAATTTTCCTTTTGTCTTTTTCAATAGGCATTTAATCAATAATTGCTCTTTCTCTCCCATTTTTTACTTCTCTAGTGTACTGGTATATTATATCTTTATGTTCATAAAAAGGGTTTGTAACTATTAATTGGTTTTCTCTGCAATATTCTACGAGTCTCGTTCCGTTATCATTTCTTTCTTCTTCGTCATGCTTGCGGAATATTTCTGTTGTTGTCATATCATTTTTCCACTCTTCCACTGAAGAAACCTAATATGATTTTTCTTCTTTTGCTTTCTTCTGTATGTGCCGTTAGGTCTTCCCAAAACTTGTCTTTATTCTTAACACCAGCTTCCTCATTTGGCCCGTATACTGCTATTACTGTTAAATATTATTTATCTTCTCCTAATTCCACTGTTAATCTTTCGTTTACACATGTCTATTATTTTATCCGCCCATATTTGGTTTATAATGCATGCTACTCCTCCTTTAGCTTTCTGATTTTTTGTCACCCCACTCTAGATCATCGTATGTTTCCATCCAGTTGTATCGTGCCTTGTCCCTTGTTCTGAGTTTCCTTTTAATTCTGATTTTCATAACGCAACGTATCAGTAATCTTTTGCAATCAGATTTTTCTTAAATTTGAAATTAAATTCCTCGTCAACTAACAAAAACTGCTTTTTCGGAAATTTAGTTAAATCCCTCTACTATTGAAAAATCACAGCTTTAAATAAACGAAACAAAAAATTTATAATGTAAAAGCCAACTTTGTAAAGTGAACGACTGCAAAATGCATACAAAGCATCATATCTCATATTACATTAATACATTCAGCTCCAAATTATCAGAAAAGAGGGTTGCGATTGAATAGCAGCATATAAAAGGTTCTCTCATTACTAAAGCTTTACTCCACATTATGAATTGACCATAGCATAAAAACTGCAACGGATATAATGAATTAAAATCATGTTGACTGACAGTACAATGAGAATTCACTGAACCTCATATGAGCTATCTTTATACGGTGGTCGAATACATTCGTCGATGGGGAAGGGATTAAAACTTGTTTTGGATAGCTATTTAAAACTGCAAAATATTAATAATAAGCGACGTTAAGCTATACACTTATTTTAATTACAACAAAGCTGACCAAAGATTCGACAGATTATATTCTTATTTCAGCACTAGCGTAATCGTTAGGAAAGGTGACTTGCTGCTTGGGCTTTTAATTAAATTTTTAAGGATTATTTGTGACTTCATAACATGCAAAAATCCAATGTGTCAACCCATTTCCAAGCAGAAGAATTTGATCAAGTCGAGTGTTCGTTAGTTTAAAATGTGTAACAAACAATCACACGCAAGTTTTAAATGAAGGTTGTTAAACTCACCAGTTGCACGAAATCCATTTTCTAGAGTTAATCACAAGAATCGCCAACAATGTTCTTAGTTTTAAAACTTCAATAATCACTAGAAACCCGATTTAGAAGTTCAATTTCGTAGCACTGAAAACACCCGAGCCACCTGCAACAAGTAAAAAAGGGCATTGTTTCAGTAGCAATATAAGAAAAATCCCGTAATAGATACGCAAAAAAATTCTAATGGATTAATAAATTTTAAATTCGGCATCGTAACGCATCCAGTTACACATTCTGAATACAAACAACCAATTTTGTTGGGAGATTTCATGTAAAATTAACATAAACGAAAAGAGCAAACCTAACGATAACACGCAACCTTCAAAACCTCGAAAATGAATGGGGGAAAGAAAGTCTGTCGAGGGATCAGTGAACATACATACGACTACACCGATTAGGCCGTCATCCATCAAGCAAAGTTTATAAAATATGAATTTTGTTAACAGCGAACGATCGTCCTTTGTAAACGTTTATTGTATTTTTTAAATTAAGGTCTGACATAATTATCTATTTAAATAATACGAAAGCGAATTACATTTTGTGAATTTGTTTCATTATTCTCATTTTCGTTTTCTATAATCTTTTCTCATTCATGACCTAAATGGGCGCTTTATATTTAATTAATGTTTGACATTTAAAATTTTACATTACATATGCATTTACGTCAGTTAAATATACAGGGTTCTCTTTCAAAGTGTAATGTGTAAAATCGAAATAGCATTAATTTATACTTCAACATTGACATTGACTATTCACCTGAAAGGTTAAATATCGGAAAGGTGATTAAATTAAAAGAAAGGGTGCAGTTTAACTTTTAAAAGCCGAAAACTTAATGCAATACAATTAGATGCTTGTTAAACAGCGAATAATTCGGATCTCGGTGGGCATATCTTATTAATACAGATTTCAAGATAACTCCTAATTTAAGCATAAATAAAAATTTGATAAATTAGGCTTAATTTGGTGGTAAACCCCAACAAAACAATACGTTTTTATAACCTTTATTCTATACCGGGTGTTTGACCTAAGGGGCGAACATAGGGAAATAGCATGGGAAATCGTATATATGCAGATTTCTGCTCCCCGTTTGAGTTGATAGGATTGATAGTGGCATCAATCGAAAGACCAAAAAAATACGCTTAATTTGATACTACTTTACTTGAATTTGTTGCTTGTTCAAGAAAGAAATAACTATGCGTAAGGGGTGGTGTGGTAAGCACCATGTCTTCGACAACCACTATCTTCCCTACTATACCACTGTATTTTTGTTTCCCATTATTTTCAGTGGACGGATAGGCCGCCCGCCGAGAAGCCGACTCGGGTTTGACTCTGAGACCTTCCGCATTGTAGTCAAGTTCCTTAACAACTCAGTCATTTCAGGGGTAGAATATCCTTAAGGGTCAAAAAAATTTCAGAAACCTAGTATCAAAACCTATACAAGTTGAAGGTATCACCGCTGAAATCCCACAAATACAAAAATTAGTTAAATGTAGGATTGCAAAAGTTCCAAACACGGACGAAGAAGGAATGCAGTATAGTATATTACAAGCTAACAATAATTTACTCCACAGATGTATCTTTAATTAAAGGAGTCCTAATGACAGACATAATAACAAATGACGAAATTCTACGAAGGGCTAAAGAAAGAAGACCACTGTAGAAACACATGAAGAAGAGACGAGATCAGCTAGTAGGGCAGCTACTTAGACGGGATGGATTAATGAAGATCATAATAGATGGGGAAATAGAAGGGAGAAATGCTAGAGGAAGACCGCGTCTCCAGTACATTAAACAAATCATGGAAGATGCGGATTGAAATACTTATGAAGGGCTTAAAAGAAAAGCCATGAACCGCCAAGAATGGATAGCTGTGGCAAACCAGTCTACGGGCTGATGACTTAACCTTCGGATGGCCAAGTGGAAATGTAAAACACTGAAGACCAGGTGGGGTGACTTAGTTGCGTTTTTAGAGTACTTGTACATAGTAAAACGTGAGGAATGTTTCTAAAATTAATTATTAGAACAAAAAACACCTTAATCTAAAAGTACATGCCCAACACAATAGTAAATGAAAGTAAATATTGGCTGGAATACAAGAAAATGGTACAATGCTATATCAGTGTATTTTTTTTTTAATATAGGGAATCAAGCAAATGCAATTACTAAAAGAAACAGACATATAAGTACGCAGATCAGTTACCAAAAGTTATTTAATTTCCTTGTTCGTTACATGCGGTACACATTTTTGTTTTCGCTATAGTCACATGGTTCACGTGGGGTTACTAACTCACCCCAATCCAAAATTATTTTTTTTCAACTAAGTGTCTCGATTTGGGTAATAATTAAGTTTACTATAATGAATAGGAAAGTGAAAAACTCAGCTAAATAAATCACCAAACTGCAATTTCGAAAACTCAAGGAAATATGACAGAAAAACAACAAAGTCACCCCAGCTGGCCATCCGAAGGTTAAGGAGAGAATGACAGAGGGTCATGTGGTAGTTACTAACATTATTTCGAAGACCTTGGACATTTTGTGCAGAAGGTATCCTAATCAAGCAAGGCTAACTTATCCCATCTTCACTCAACAGCAACCCACTCAACCGTCAAAACTACAACAGTTACTAATTCATCAGTCGACTTCACGTTAAGAAAGCTCCATTCAAAGTCAAGGTTGGCATATATTCTGCAGAACAAAACCTCTATACATCGTAGTTTTGTAAGTACTAAAAACCAACCTACCTACGAAACTCGTTAATCCTCTAAAAACCAACCTTCCTTCAAAGCTCCTCAATATTTTCAAACAAACAGTTATGTGTTCTGACAACAAATATGAGATCAGCTAATCTCCAATAGTTTCAATGTAGCGCATCATTCAAGCTCAACAGACATTATGCTTTTGAGAGAAGAACTTTTGAAAAATAATAATGGCTCCGATTTATAAAATAGCCCTTTGAAATGCCAAACCGTAAACAGGAAGTTGCAAAATTTCCCATGCATTACGGCAGTTTAAGATACCGAACTATATCATTTACTCCACAAATCATTCAGACGCAGAAAGGCAAGCGAGGGTTAGTATAGCCATAATAATTAAAAAACATATCAGATACCACGAACTCCCTGAGTTCAACGAGAACTATCTACAGGCAACGACTGTAGAGAATACAGATTGGCATGGTCCGCTAATGTTGTCTGCATCTTATTGCCCCCCCAAATTACCTTACTAACAAAGAGATTTTTATCACATATTTTCCGTCATTGGGTAGCAGATTCATGCCTGTAATGCGAAGCATGCTCACTCCCACCTTTCGGCTCCAGGCAGAGGTAGAGTTTTGTACCAGGTTATGCAAGAACTTCAGTTAAACCATCTGTCTGCATATGAACATATGTACTATCACGTGAAAAAGTAATGACACGCCTAAGATTTGTTATTGTATGACAAACAGCCTTGCAGCAGTCGATTAGTAACTTGAGCATAACCATAAGACCTTGTAGGTAGGATTAACAAGTTAGAATCAGAAAGTTACTCATCAACTGCTGCGAGGCTGTTTATCATACAATAACAAATCTTAGGCGTGTCATTACTTTTGCACGTGATAGTACATGCACACTGACCCGCAGCTCCGAATAAAAAAATTTATAGGACTTTTTTGTCACAAAAGTTATTGCTCCAGGATATCAGGATACATGTTCATGTTTAGATTTACGCTCTGGCCACTCTCCTGTTATAACCACTGATAGTGTTACAATTAGTAAAAGAAAAGCCAGTTAAATTATTTAACAGTAGAACAGATTGGCATTACTTTAGAAGTTTAGTATATAACCAACTTTAACATAAGAATCCCTTTAAAATCCACTGAAGACCTAAAAGCGGTCGTTCTAAACCAGAATAATTCAAGAATCAGCTTAGACAGTTACACCTGAGAGTACAACTAAAATACTGTAACGAGATGCGTCAGCTAACGTGTGGGATCATATTCGTCATCTGCCGAGAAGCTTTCACAGCGATCGACGGTTACTCATATACTCATACTCGCACGACTAGTGGAACTTTCTGGAATGGAGTTCTGGAAGGACCAGCTGGGATATATAAGGCGCGACCAAACGAACACGGGCAGTCTAATCCAGCCTACATAAACGGTCGCGAATATGTACGTTGGTAAAGTTAATATAAATATACGTGAATAGTTATAAATAAACAAACTGTACAAATAAATTAGTTTTACGGGGTAATATTAGTGTTTTGTATTAGAATTAATATTAGTGTTGTGTTTTAGTGTTAAGTTGTTATTTCGTGTTTCTTCGTTGCTTAATAATTTTAATATTTATTAATAAATAATTCACACAACGAACCCAAGTTTTAAATAAACGTTTTAAAACCGTTACAATACACAAGAACGCGTACAATATCTGTCTAAAAGAAATTATCGAAAAGGGACGGCTTAGGAAAATTTGACAAACTACAATATTTCCATCAGAGAAATTGCAATATAATCGAGCTTCTAATGAACTAAAAAGCTCAATCTTCAAGAATATTTTAAAAAACTAAGTGCTGCAGATGACACGAATTATTTTGAATGGAAAGCGACCAAGAGAATCTAACACTAAAGGCTACTAGTCCCTCCCCTATACAAAGAAAATGGCAGCTGGACGCGTACTGACGCGAATAAGGCCGACACCTTTGCGTAATATTTAGTGAAAGTGTATCTACCTTTACCGTGGTCAAATACTCCTGAAGAATTGGAAATTAAGAATGCACTAGAAGCTCCATACCAGATGCCTCCATTACCAGATCTGTTTACAGGGAAGTCAAAAACATGATTAAATTCAAACCAATGTCCACCCAAAAGGAGCTCCTGGCTTTGATTT
Source organism: Melanotus villosus (assembly GCA_963082815.1). Classification (NCBI taxonomy): domain Eukaryota; kingdom Metazoa; phylum Arthropoda; class Insecta; order Coleoptera; family Elateridae; genus Melanotus; species Melanotus villosus. The sequence continues at coordinate 43,511,379 of OY720425.1, forward strand.
AATTACCGGTCACCTTATCAAATGAACTCCATAACGTTGCCTTGAGACTGGATTATTTTCCAGCTCCGTAGAAGTTACCCAAGTAATCTTAATTCTAAAACCTAGAAAACCACCAAATGGCGTTAGTTCTTACAGGCCTACACTCCCTTGCCTATACTACATCAAATACATCGAGTGGTAGACTCTATAAATCAGCACAGCAGCCTTCCTTGACGATAGCCAGGCTTTTAATAAAGTATGACATGATGGTCTCCTCTAAAATAATATTAAAATTGCAGAAAAATCTAAACGATGCGACGTAGAGACGTGGGCAAAAAGGTAGAGGATACAAATAAGCGAAACCAAATCACATTATGTTACCTTCAAGAAACGTAGAGGTAACATACCGCAAGTTTTCACGTTTTACTACTACCACAAGTAACAGAGGTGAAATATATAGGTTTGCACCTTTTTTTTTATTATTAATTATTTACGTGCCATAACTGCTAAGGTCTTAGGTACCCGTGGATGGGGTTTACATCGAGTATATAAGCATTGGTTTACATTGTAATTTTACAATTAATGTTAGTAAGTATGTTATAGTAAAGACAAAAGTGGTTTGTTTGAGGTACTTTTTGAGTTTTTGTAGATTATTTGCTTTATTGTTTAAAACGCTGCACAGGTTGTTGTCAAGGTCGTACCTTGACAAGGGTCTAACGAGAAAAGAAGAAACGGAAACAACTTGGTTTAAAGTTTAGCAAACACTACTGGTTACTAGGAAGAAAATCTAAATTATCACTTCTTAACAAGCTCCTCGTCTATAATGTAGCTTTCAAGCCCATTTGAACCTATAGCTTACAACTGTGGGGCACATCGGCCAATACTAACATTCAAGTCATCAAACGCTTCCAATCCAGTGTTAAGTGCTATGTGCAATGCTCCTCACTTTCTAAAAAATGTAGACATTTTGGGTGATCTTAAAGTGGACTCAGTGAAAGATACTATGTGGAAGTACAGTGGAAAATACTTGAAGAAATTAGAATATCATCCTAATTATTTCGCTATAAATCCTCTTCATAATAGTGCAAACGTTCAAACACTGAGTAGATTTAAGGTACTTGACTTTCCCATAGACTTACGTAGCAGTAAATGTGTAATCTTTTTCTTCTTCTTTCGTTGGCATCTCCCGTCTCCAGGGGAGTATGGCCTGCTTGCGCTTCCTTGGTAAATTTGTCAGTGGAGGGCATCACTCCACCAATTGGTATCTATTTTTTGGAGGGGAAACCTTCAAAAGGGTCCCCGCGAGAAGATCTTCAATTCCGCGGGGGACTGTGGGATTTCTACCCACTAAAACCCCTCCCTGGATGCGAAGACGTCATCCCGGAACCACCAGAGCATTTCTTCAGGATGACTTCTTTTCTTGGTTAATTTAACCTGTCTGTTCTGTTGTTTTTATTGCGGCCTCCTTGTTTCATCCTCCTCCTTTACACTTAGGGTGCTCGTGATAATTTTTTTTAATTGCCTCCCAGTTTTCTTTGTTTTCGATCATTATATCTATGACATTTTCCATTTCTATCGTTCTGCCCACCTCCGTTGTTGCTTGGATCCGTTGCCCTTCCCACCTTTCGCACGCAAGGAAGATGTGCTCAGGGCTAGCCATCTCGACACAATATCAGCACTGGCCCCCCTCCTACTTTTTAATTCTTTTCAAATAGTTTCCGAAACAGCCATGTCCACTCAGAAATTGGGTATTGTATTAATCCACCTCGCCATCCTTTCTACTTATCCGCTTCTGCGGGTCTGCTCTTAGCTTTTTTGTCCATTCTGATTTTTAGCTTTTCGCTCTTCATATCTGTGCCAGCCTATCAGCTATGTCTTCCGTTACCTGAGTTGTATATTCTTGACCCCTTTCTTATACCTGCTTTCTACCCTCAACCTGCAAGTCTATTGGTGTAATTCCGGCTATCATCTGTACAGACTCACTTGAGATAGTCCTTTATCCACTACATACATGAATAGCAATCCTTCTCTGCTGTTGAAGCATCATTCTCTTGTACTTTGCCTTCCTCAGCTTCTCAGCTCATATTGGTGCCGCGTACGGCATTATCGAGAGCACCACGGAACTCAGCACCTTTCTCTTGCCGGCTTTGGTATGTATTACAATTTAGTTGATAAACGCATATTTGTAAGAAATCTCTGTGCTAAGATTAGTGGATCCTAACTCTCACATCTATTCATGTCACTTTCAATCGTTCATCATTTTTGCTTATTGTATTTTTATATAGATTGCAAATAGCAAATATATTTATGAAAAAAAGGCAGTTGGGGTACCTTTTCAGGTTAGGGAATCTATATAATATTGCACACAGATCCTAAGGTGTGTACGCTACAAAATTTCATATTTGTTAGCAACCCCCCAAATTTAACGGTTAAGTTAGAAACAAATCTGTTGAAAGTAGCATGCTTTTTTCCAACTTTTAAATTGAATGCTTCATTTATTGTGTTGGATAAGGTGCAATGCACCGTTGCATTAAAAGGCCATAAGCACATTGTATTCTACATTTACTTATCTATGAGGTTATCGTCCTAAATGAATAGATCTGGCCATTTCATAGAAGGAAAGACCTTATTTTTAGCAACCGATAAAAATATTGTTCGTATTAGTACTAAATGCTATGTACTTTTGAGTACAATTATTTTCATATAATCCATTTTACGAAAGTTTAAGTAAAAATTATAAGAAAAAGAAAAAGGTTTTTAAAAGAGTCTTACATTTCGCTGTTTTATGCAGTTGCAAAATTTTTCAGTAATAAAAAAAAGCTTTGGTATAATTAGGTAAACTTCCTAATTTCCAACTCTTTATTTACAAAGAAATCACAATTAACAAAACAATTTCAGACGGTAGTCACGTTGAAAACTGAATGAGGGGTAGAAAAACACAACGGGGAGAAAAAGCCTTAAACGCAGGAAATTTCTTTTGTGAAACGGAAGTACATTTATTTACGCTAAGCAACACAAAGAAACCGAAACGATACACATTTTAGGATCTTTACAAGTTAAATAACCAGAGGGCTAATTGAATTTCCCAGTAAATTAAGGTTTCTATTCAGGTAATTCAGTCAAGTTTTTAATAATGAATGCTTCTACTTTTGGACTGGGCTTGAATAAAAATTTGTACAAGTATTGTCTAGCCGCTCTTTTATTAATTATTTATGAAAAAAAGGCAGGAAATTTGATTACCTGTGAATGAGTTATTACTATTGTAATTTACCTTCTATACTTATTAATCTTTTTAGTGACATTATATAATTTAGAGTTCTCATTAAATATTAAATCAGGCCAGGCCGTTGAATTAACGTTGATTAATTCATAAATTAGCTTTCATATTTTACGTATCTAACATTCAGATTAATGAATTTCACATGGCTACAAATGGGTTTAACTTACAAATAAGACATAGCAATAAATTAAAGCGAAATGACGTGTTCTCCAGGTGAGAGAAAAGGTGAAGTTTCTAGGAAGCTTTTAGCGGCTACAGTTTATGAATAAATAAAACGGCTTTAGAAAGTCAATTAACTTAAAACGTCGACTTGTTCCTTACCTGAGTGTTCTGAATGTCTACGTGGCTCCTCAGGTTTACTAATTAAATTAATTCGTAAATCTAATCAGAGAATGATATTTATGCAGATACAGAAATGGGACTAATGGAAGGATAATACAAAAATTTTCCCCTTCATTAAATCAATGAATAACAAAGACGCTGTTATTTTATCCTAATTGTAAACCCGGAAAGGAAGGACAATTTTTAATTGTGTTTATAAACCAGAATGGATTGTGATTACAATAAGTTCAATTAGTTTAATCAGAGACCCGTAGTACTTCTTGAAATTTAAAATATTAAAGCTTTTTATTTTATGTTTTATGCAGAAACTTGTCAAAATTCAAACTTAACTGGGATTCTTTGTTTACATTACACAATACTGCGCCTCAAAAATAGAACTTTGCTTAGGATTTGAAAGTGGTAAGTTTAACGTTTTACGTTTTAATATCAAAATTTTGAATTTAAAAAGATAGGAAAAGTTATATTGTCTACGAATAGAAAGAAGACTCTTAATTACAGTTGAATTTGAAATCTGGTAAGAAAAAGCTGAATGTGGCCTTTAAATAACGAATAACTTCGTTAAGTTCCCTTCTAGCCTAGAACTGAAACTAAAACTTTGTTAATCAAAAGCTTTCGAAACCAAAATCAACTTGATTTAATTGATCAGCTAAAAAATCCCTTAGAGCTTTTGACTTGAATTAAAAATCAATTTACCAAGAAATTGATTCCATTTTATCTTTATACGAATACATCTGAAGAACTTGCAACAACATAAAAAGTTAGTAAATTTTTACGAATTATGAGAATAGGTAAGAATATTTCGGCGTGAATCCGTTAATACGTTAATATTTATTAAAAATATTTCTCCAAAGAAACGAATCCCCAAACAAATGTAATTTCGAAGATACATAAGTTTACTTTTAAAATTGGAAAATTAGAGTGGGGAAATTTTCTTTTTTTCTTAAATTCCATTTTCTCTAAATATTTTGGATTATTTAAATCATGAATTTAGATTGACACTCGTACTTCTAAATGTGAAATAATAAATTCAGTCTCTGCCCTTAAAACCTATTTGTTTTATCTGAAAAATTCTATAGCCTAACTAATACAAATGCAGAGAAAGCGTCCTTAGAGGCTTGAACTTACCATTATTACAAATTACGAGCACAATTTGTATCGACAAATTTTAAAAGAAATATTTTGACTTTTAATTATACTTAGGGGCGGACAGTACGGCATAGTGGGAACGCACGTAGTACTGCAATATAGAAAGTTAAGCAAAGACCTGTTTGGCCAGAATACTTAGGAAATGATCGGAAAAATCGACGAGTGGAAGTTCGCAAAAAAAATTTATGGTTTGAAAATGAGGTAAAATTCATATATACAGAATCTAAAATATCTAAATTATCAAAATCAGTAGTAAGTGAAAAAGGCAAGGCCAGTTATTGTAGTGTAATATACGCAGACAACATCATTCCTTTGCAGGGCTACAACCCATAATGCTAAAGTTGATATAGGTAGGTATGGAAAGGAAATTGGCAGGATGAAAACGTTAAACAACAGCCTACATTATTAAATGTATAATGTAGTGTAAGGCAGACTCTAAAAGGGAGGCCAAAAAAATGATATGAAGAAGGGATCTGTAGGACCCTCTTCTACATTCGGAGGTGACAATGAAAAGAAACTTGCTGCTCATATTAAGGAAATGCAAGCAAAGGGATTCCTTTGACAACCAATGGTGTGAGACGAATTGTGTTCCAATTAAAACACAGTAGGGATCCAGACATTACACTGAGAAAATCAGAATGAGTATCTTACGCTAGATTTCAGGCTATGACCAGGCTAGAAATAGATCCTTATTTTCAGCTCTCCTTGAAAATGAATTGCTTGACAAACGCGGTCTTCTTCTTTTCTTCTTCCTCTTATGGCCGAAGCTTAGGCCTAGGCCGGTTAGAAACTCGTAAGAACGAGTTCTGTGAACCCTCTTAGCACGTATTCTAGGCAGGAGGCTAACTTAACCCATCGAGACAGGCGAAGAAGGCCGACCCGCAGTGTTGCGAGGTTAACGATTATCAAAGGCCGGCTTAACGTGCCCTCCGAAGCACGGAGAAGCGTACGACCTTCTAAATTCCGGCCGAACCCAAGATGCCTACGTGAGAGACCGAGGCCTTTTACACGCGGCTATCCGCTCCTCGACAAACGCGGTCGGGTCTGTGATATGAATGAGACTGGACTACAGCTTGACTTTTTGCCACTAGCTTACATCATGAAATCAGAGATTGAAGATGGATTGCCTTTTGCTTCTCGAATCTTTATGTATGAAAAGTCAGCTTATCTAAACTATGCAATATTTTTGGAACGGTTAAAAGTCCATTTTGTGACCAGAAAGTCAACTGGCAAATTGTTTCTTTTGCTTGATGGTCGTTACACTCATTGGAATTCTGTTAGGATGCTGGAGTATGCAAATCAAAATGATATCATTTTGCTATCAATGACAAGTCGCACCTACCATTATCTGCAACCGTTTTAGACGTGACCGTTTTTAAATCACTCAAGCGCCATTTATACGAATTCTGCAGACTTTGAATCAAACAACACCCAAGACGCCATATTATTCGGCTTCAAATCGGTACTTTGCTCTATCAAGCTTGGGAAGAATCAGCTTCAGCTGAAAATGCTTCAGATTTTAGAGCTGCAGGAGTCGTTCCATTCAATCCAGGATGCCAGGATCCATACCAGAACATGCATTTTTTTGGAATCACTGTGGAAATATAACGTAATGTACGTCCAGATCCAGGACCAAGTAGTTCCGGATTTCAACCAACCAGTGGCAAACCAACGCCAACAAGGGTTCTAAAAGAAATCTCCCCACTTCCACACAAATATGTTGGAGCCTGCAAACGTGCCAAGCAAATCGGTATTCTTTTAACGTCTGAAGAGAATATAGAAAAACGAAAAAAAAAACAAAGTTAATAAGAGCGAAAATAGAAGAAAAACAAGGTACTGGTCAAGCAAGAGAAAAAGACTGATAAAATCAAAGTTAAACTGACAGTAAGAAAGCTGAAAGCGTTTGGTAAGGTCTCCGAAAGTAGTTATGAAGAAAATAGTAATTTGCGATTCCTCGGACACTGAAAATGTAGAAAAGGAAGAGGATAACTGCCATTATTGTGGGAAAAGCATTATCAAACACAATATGTGTTCTGCCTGTGGCCAGAAGGGAAAATGGGGATAGAAGAAGCAAATAATAAAGTAAAAGGCACAGAAAAAGGCAAAGGAAAAGGCAAAGAAACACTGGCCATCTTATCCCTACATTTTTTTAAATTATCGTGCTTTGTTTTGTTCATTTAAAAACAGATTATGGTATAATTAGAGCTACCATTCCAATCACACTGCTTATTTCAATCGTCATGGTTTTCCGCCCTTAAAAAAAACTATGGCCGTCTACCAAAAATAAGAATAAATTGTAAAAAAGAATGAAAAAAGACGGTTCTACATCATCTTTCTCTCCTGGATCATTTTCCCTTGAAGAACGAGCGTCGTCAGATCCCCGCAGGCTTTTTCTCAACTAGGGAAGCAGCTGTTTCACCCATCTGGTGAACAAACTTCCCTTTGGTCTCATACTCCACCAATATTCGATCCTTCATTTCTGCGATGTGGTCGAAGGTATGCTGGCCTAACTTTCTTGTTTTGATGCCTAACTTAAAACTATCGACCTTTTTCCTGTCAGCTTCTTTGATAATGTTTCGTAAGCTTCAGTGACACCTTGTGTCTTGGTCAAGTATAGCTTGTTGTGTTTGGTGATTCTCTCTCTATTTTCTGGTAAGGTTTGTAATTATAACCGTTCTTCTTCTAATTTCATAATGGCATCTTCCTGCATTAGATCATCAACTCTAAGTAGATGAATGCAAACCCAGCGACTTCCCTCAGATTTGCGTGGTTGCCTCTCTGCCTTTCGACAGTCATAATCTCAGTTTCATATCTGTTGAATTCTTTTTGATTAACATTAGATTTTCAATAATGCACTCAAACTCGTGCGCACAGGCGCCCAGAACTATGGAAATTTCTTCTTCTCAGTTCTTGCACCCGACTTCCGTTTTGAACTTGTTAGGTGTTGCCTCGTTGAACCTCATAATCGTTATGTTGTTATCATGTAAGTTTTACATAAGCGGTACTTGGTGCTATGGCATTCTTATTGCTGCAGGAATGGTTCAGAAGGATGTCCAGCCAATCGAAAGATTGGGTATAGTCGACAAAGTAGAGGAAGGTGTTAAAATGTGATTTGTTTGAACATTCAGGGTTGGCTCTCTGTTGTTTTTACCAAGGTGAAACCACGCTGCCCTACACCTATCTTTGAAGGCTGAAAGCTTTTTGACCTGTTGTAGGTAACGTGTAGGGATAGTAATGGCTGAATGAAAGCCACCGCCCTTTAATTCGAGCAGTCGATAGGATCTTCCTAGTAATCAAGGACAAGGCTGGAGTAGCACCAGATATACCTTCCTGTTTCCCAGATAGTGTTGAACAGCTCTAATATTACCTCCATTCCGATAAGACTCGTGGCTTTTATGACCACATACTTAGAATGAAATTGGACAGATTTGTTGAAACGATAATGGAGACGAACAATGGCGAGAGAAACGACAAAATGATGTGACTTTACCCAGAACCACCGAAGAAGCAGAGAAAAAACAATCAGCGAAATAACAGAGCAAGTACAAGACCGAAAATAATGGACGAGATGCCTGCAGATGTATCAAATGTGTTGCAATCCGACGTAATATCGGTTTAAAAAGAAAGAGAAGAAAGAAAGGAATTTATAAGGAATTATTAAATATCAAAAGTTGCTTGAAGGCTGGATTTGTAAGACTAATAAGTTTATGACTCGAATGAAGCCTTTATTTATGTGAAAAACTGGACGAATGCGAATCATGCAAAAGCTTGAAAAACTTCTTGAATTAATCGAAATCTCTTATTTATTCCTATTTCAATATTTGCTCATTTCTTCTAGTATAATTGGAACCACAATTTCAGTCCAATACCTCAAATGTTAAATGTTAATGTGTCAAGTGTACCTCTACCTATAACAAGATAGTCAAATTCTATAATTCTGACTGAAGTTCGAGGTAAAACTTTCACTGAAATTGATTAGAACTTCCTGCATTAAAAACTTAAAAATTTTAGCAGTGGTTTTTACAGTTCAAGATTTTAAACAAATGATAATAAATTAAAGAAGCAATATTCAACTTCAGGTCTAAAAAGTCTAAACTGAAGCTCAGTTGGAATGGGTTCAGCTATTTAGTGATATTTGGTCCTTTTAATGCAGATATAACAGACTCAAATCTGTCAAAACATCCACTTTTTAGGAATATCAATGGTGCTTTGTGTTTTATTCAGGTTAATGTTTGAGAACCTAAAATTCAGACTATTGGTTTTTGTTTTATGCATTGCAACATTATAACAAAGTTCACGACGCCATGTTATTTCAAAATGTTGCTTTAAATTATCTGGCCAGCATCCTTAACAGAAATGACGCCAAGAAGGAGAAGTGTTTATGTTATTATATCCACAGTCATATTTACGGTCCGAAGAGGAGAATTAGTCGAAACGTTATGTTATAAATAAAAATATTCAATTAAAACTAGAAGCTAAAGGCTGACATACTAAAAATGTAAACCAATAACAAAATCACATGATATTATGAAATTAATGAATATTGAATTATGTCTGAAAATCTGGCTTGAAGTAAAGACATAAACCTAATAGCAAACTTTTAACAATGGCATCTTTCTGAAATTAAATAATTCACATACAAAGTGTATTTTGTTAATTTAATTATCTAGTAAATTTAGGAATAGTTTGCTCGGTTAATTTTGAATTAACAAAAGTACGTACGAGTTAGTCGTTGTATGTATAAAATCCACATATGCATTATTTGTCTGGAGAAGTTTTACAATTAAAACCACAAACATTCACCTTTCCTATATTAACGAAAACAAACAATTGTAGTTAACTAATATTTCGTTGAGCTCGAGGCGGAGTTTTGTTATAAAACTATATATGAAATGTGGAATATTTGAGAGCAATATCCCGGGAAATTAATTCCTGAAAATAATTTTACAACCCTCAGAGGACAAATAAATCGGAATTGAAACCAAATATTAAATTCCATTTTGCTGGAGGTACTAAAAATATTTCATTGTATTCCATTGTATTTACAGAGGATACTGATGGCGTATACGATCAAACAGCTACGCCTGCGACGGTACATATTGACAAAAGCTATTCTGACACCGAAAATAAAAGAAGGAATTAAAATGCGGACTAATTTCAAATTTGGCCGAGGATATCTTTTCAGGCAGTGACAATTTAATTAAAAAATTTATTTAGCAACAGCGTTAATCTCATTTGAATTAGTCCACCGTTTAAAACGTGTATCGAGAGAGATCACTTTTCTAAATTAATTTTCCAAACGTTATCCATAAAGTTAATCTTAAATTTACAATATAAATATTAATAGAGGAATATTGTTGAACGTCATTTCAAGTTATGCCTGATTAGCATATTTTCATGTCTAGCAGTAAAATGTTGCTGGTTTTCAACAGCCTTGCGCGTCCCTGCACAACATAATCATAAACCGTAAATTAAAATAGTTTCTGAAATCCTACGTGATTAAATATAATCGTCTGAATATACGCTAAATAAAAACATTCTCAAACAACATGAACTCGTTTAGTAATATTTTTACTGCTTCTATTAAATGTACAAGAACATATTCATGCCCGATAAGAGACTTTAGTCTACTATGGTATGAAGCGAAAGTCTGCTAGAATGGTTTAAGAACACTTAAATCCTGATTGAGACTTACATTTGAAAAGATTTAGCAGAATTAGCTTTAAGCTGTAAAATTTGATTCTAATCAAATCCATTTTAAAGAAACTCAGGTTTAAATTTAAATGTGACTCTATAAACCTGAATTAAAATCCACTTTAGAAAGGATGTTCGGATGTTGTCAAGAACTTGATTTTATAACTTATTTTTTCTGGCCCATATCAAAACCGTCACATTTTAATTGATATTTAGGGTTGAAAGTATTCGAATTCCTACGTTTTGTTTATCGGTATATTTTACACCAAACTTCTAATCGTCTAAAATTGACTTTAGGATCTTTAAGGCTTTTTAGGGTCAAATTCAACAAATCGGCAGGAATTTAATTCTTTGAGATTTGGGTCTCTTAAAGTCTATGCTAAAGAACTTCAGGTTTAGGTTCAAATTTTGATCTAAACCTGGACTAAAATCCTAAAAGATTTATTTTTTAAAGGAGCTCTTCATAGTCTTCATATACACACCAAAAGACTTATCTTAATTTAAATTCAAACTGAAAGGAATTTTTTATGTTTATCTTTAAGGGAAAATTCAAAGGTGTGAAATTCATTTGGGACTTAACATTGAAAAATTTCAAAAAATTCTTTAAATTGGTGGTACAAAAATAATGACAGTTTCAAATTCGGATTTGAAAGACTTAATTTCAGAATGCATTGTTAAAACTCTGTACCTAATAAATTTTATCCTAGAGCGGATTTATATTCTTCCTGAAGTGGCATGCCCTTTACAGGGCGTTGCCGGGTCCTCTCTCCATAATTATGTCTGTAGTGTGCGTGTCAAGTAGCCTACAGACATAGGGGACCTACGACAGACAGCTTAACGTGGGCTCCAAACTACGGAAGTGGTTGCACTTCTACTCCAGGGAAGACTTACTAGGCAGAAATACTTCGATGGTTTGCCATTGCCTTCCGAAAGTAGCAGTCGGGTCTTTACGGTATATAGTGAGCACGTAAACGTTGGAACAAATTCGATAAAATCTTTATTGGGCAAGTAAGAAAATAATGCTCGGATACGTCGATTTTCTTTTTTAGATGTGCATTTTTTTGTATACGTATATTTTTTATTACGTCATCCCTGTTGGAGTTATGACGTCATCATCAGTTTTTTTAAATAGCAACACCCTATTTTGATAGTACCATTTAAAAGAGCACATCTTTTGCGTACAGACGCCAAATTTTATAGTGTGCTGTATCCACAGATTCGAAATCTTTTATTTTCATTTTCATTTCAAAACTAGATTCAAGAAACTTCTGTTTTAATTTTAACTCAAACCCAAGACGGATTCTAATTCTTTTGGGTTTGGATTTTTCAAGTTTATAATCAGCTCGAGCATGAATGAACATCTATAAATCTGCCCAAATTCGAAGCTTAACAGTCCAAGAAAGTCAAATTAAAACAAATAGTAGAATTTATACAAAATTCATGATTCGTAGTTTCGATTTCGAATAAAGAACTTTAGGGTTCAATATAAACTGAAATCTACATGTAGCAAATGAATTTGAATTGGAAGGATTTGCTTACTCAAGTTCAGACAAAATCTAAATATCTGTTAAAATTTGTTTTAAATTAAAATCTCCAAAACTACTATTCAGTATAGAATTAGAAAGAATCGAACCCTTAAAATTTTATTTTCAAGTAAAAGTTAGGTTCAGTTTCGAAGTATCAGGCTTCAGTTTTTAAATCCAAATTCAGGATTGACATAAAAAAAAAGACATTTAAATTCAGAATCAAATTTGAACCTTACAAAATTAATTCTTAAATTCGGTCTTCAAACTCAGACCTGAAAAACCAATGTCCATCGAATCTCTAATATATAAGGAATTAAATTTTAACTAAAAAAAAAAAACCTGAATACTGTAAAATGATTTACAGTTACATTACAGTTTATTAGTTCCTTATTAAGACCTTCATTTTCTGCTGAACTACTGTTGAGTAGACTTGCGACAGTAATTCTCTAGGTTTTCCTGTCTTCTTGACTAACTTAAAATGATATCATAATCCAAATTTCAAAAGATTGGACTGGAAAATTTTCAAGCTAAACTTAACATCGCATGTAAATTTAAGAATCCGCTTTTTAGTTAATACCTCGGTTGTTTCGCATGCTATACACGCGGGAAGGTGTGTTAGGCACGCCTTCGCTACTCCGCCACCAATTATTTTCAGTGACTGGATAAGCCACCCGCCAAGCATCCGACTCGGGTTTGACCCCTAGACCGTCCGCACTGTAGTCGAATGCCTAAACAACTTGGCCACTCCGGCGACTAAATTGAAAGTTAAGTCCCCTAAATTCCAGAAATTTAAATTTAGACCGAATTTTAAATCGAAAGAAAGCGAATTTTTAATTTTTTTCCGTCAACTTCTGACATGGAAAACTAAAATATTTATTGAAATTCTAATTTAAAAGGGAAAAAGTAATCTCAGGCTCGATTTTGCGGGCCTTGCTTTTGAAAGTCGAAACTCGGTTAGAGACTGAAATATTTAATGTTCGTTTATTTACATTGTTTTATCAATTATTAAAAATGAGATTTAGAAGTTAGTTTACTAATTTACTATTCTTCATATTAAAGCCATAAATTATCCCAAGGGTTGGTCCAAGCATAAAAAGACACATGCAGACTTAAGTCAGATACGTATGGAGCGGTGTGTATTAGGCGTGGTGGCACACCCTACGGTAGAATTACGTTTGCAGCAACATGAGAACATGACAGCAATTAAAGTGTAATAATAGAGTGGTACCTCTGACTTAATGATCGTCACCTGTGATGTGGGAAGCTTGCACGTTGTGCATGTCTAGTCAAAGGATTAGCTCACAGAAAAGGCCATTACAAAGAGGTGCTGTCTGCTAGTGAAGCTGCTCCTGATTGTACCTGTATGGTCCCAGGGTACATGTGACAGCTCTCAATTAAGATATTACAGAGGGTGTGAATGAGGCCCCTATTGACTCTTTGGCAATAACTAAACCTGATGCTGTGTGAAAAGAAGAGCGGCTAATTCTGAAGTAGCTCCAGAATATCCAGGTGGTTAGCGAACAACATCTAATCTGTGAAGAGGATGGAGACGCAAAAAAGTAGTAATAGGTACAAACCTGTATCCAGTGATGGTCGCACCGAAACAAGGGGGCTGAGGGCTCCCGGTGAGTACACCTTAAAGTGCTGAGCTTTGCAGAGCAGTAACTGTTATGTTTGTTTTATGGCAATTCTTAAAAATATTATACAATCCGATATACAAAAAATACGAAGAGTATTTGAGCGAAACACAAGAGATGCCTTATTCTGCATGCAAGTCCTAATACAAAGATGTATGGACATAAATAAAGACGTATACATCGCATATATTAACTACGAAAAGGATTTCCACCGAGTGAAATATCATAAACTAATGAATCTGTTGGAGAAAGTAGGATTATATGAAAAATATATCAAGATCATCACAAAGCTGTACTGAAACCAAACAGCCAAGGTCAGGGTAGAAGATGACGTGACAGAAGACATAGAGAATAAAAGGGATGTAAGACGGGGTTGTGTGCTTCCGCCAATGCTTTTCAAGCCATACTCCGAGGAGATACTCGAGGAAGCTTTGAACAGAAGCCAGGAAGACATAGTAATCAATGGAGAAATAATCAATAATATACGGTATGCTGATGATATTGTCCTACTAATTGACTCAATTGAGAATTTAAAAGCCTTGCTATCTAAAGTTTACAATGCCTGCAAAGACATGGGTCTCAATATTTTTAAAACCAAGTAAATGATCATCTCTAAATCAATGCCGGAGACTATCGAACAAGTACATCAATACAAAAACCTCGAGTGTTGGATAAATGACAAATGGGATATCACCCAGGAAATTAAAGTAAGGATAGAGATTGCTCGTAGTGCATTCTGCCCACTCAGACCAATAATCAGCAACGGCAATCTAAACCTCAAACTAAGAGTGAGAATGATGAAATTCTATATGTTCTCCATTCTTTTGTACGGGTTAGAAGGATGAACCCTGAGAAAGAAAATATCTAGCAAGTTAAAGGTATTCGAAATGTAGACATACAGAAGGATCTTAAACATATCCTGGACGGAGAGAGTTAGAAACACTGAAGTACTAGAAAGAATAGGTAAAAACACAGAGATCATATAATCAGTTAAAATCCGAAAACGGGAATACTTCGGCAACGTGATGAGGATAGAAAAATCCTGTAACTAGTGATGCAGTGTAAAATAACTAGAAGGGAAAGATGTCCTGGTAGAAGAAAAATGTCATGGCTGAGGAACGTCCACAATTGGTACGGAAAAAGTACAAAGACTTTATTTAGAGCTGCCGCCTCTAAAGTACAGATAGCAATGATGATCGCTAATCTTCGTTAGAAGAATGCACCCAGAAGAATAAGATGAAGATGGCAATGGCTAATGCGCTGCCACAGGTGTGGCACGCACTGTTTGTGTCCCTCGTCTTCTGTCCAGCCCGTTACGTAAGACGAGCAGGGAGTTTAAACCACCGACTAATATAGCCAACTAATAAACGAACTTTTACAAATGACCCAAAAATGACAACAATCCTCCTTTACCCTAACACTCAAGAAACGTTAAAAGGCCGATTTTTCAATTCGGATATTCAAATTCTGATCTAAACTCCGATTAGGAATATTTTGAACTGGTACAACTTTTCGAACTCAGATTGAAAAAGCGTCTACTTACATTGAAAGTCAGAACTGTAAAGGTTTGTATTTTTAATGTTTGATGCTTCAAGTCTATGCCCAAGAAAATCGAATTCATGGAATTTACATCAGAAATGATAAAATAAAATCTAAACTATACTTTATATCCGAATAAATTTGATCTCTGAAATGTAGGTCTGTAGGTGTGATATTCTTCAATCCAGACTCCATAACTTCAAAAGTACATAGTACGTGGAAATTCAAATCAGTAAATGTATAAAGTTAACATTTAAGGTGGTATTTTCTAAAAATGTGATCTCCAGTCGAAATATTGATACCTTCACCTATACTCCTACACTAGATTTCAAAAAATCTCAAATAATCGAATCTAGTAAAATTCATAGGTGAAATCGAATTAAATTTGGACTACCGGTTATGAACTTCAATCTAAAAGGATCAAATTTTACGCTACGTCAAGGTCGACAAACTTAGATCCTGATTCACACTCAGATTCGGTTTGAACTTCGGATTGGAAATTTCCTAATCCTCGAATTGACAAATTCAGATTTGCAGCTTCCAATTTGAAAATGGAGGTTCCCTGTTAATTTTGCAGATCCGATTTTAAACAATTTTTGTATATTAACTTAGTGTGAGATTGCATTCTTCAACATTTAGACCATGACTTTTATTTAGGTTTTAATATGACTTCAAACAAATGCTTCTCCTTTTATAAACCATGCAGAGAGGCATTTTAGATATTTTTCGTAATTAAATAGAAAATGTCAATCAGATGCGAATTTCCAATAAGGTGCAAGCCTTTAGATTCGAATATCAATCTTAAGTTTGCATGCACTTCTGAAACTCAAATCTTGAATTGTTATTTGAAAACAACCACAACCATTTTTAAATTTATATCGATCTTCTTGATTTGAAGTTTTTTTAATTCAAATGAAACACAAGTCTAAAATTTCAAATTTTACGTTTAAATAGTTTTAAATTTAAATCTTAGTGTTGCTATAAGTTTTGAAAATTAATGTTCGCCCAAGATTGTCGAAAGACTGAGCTTAAATCGTTCTGGCAAAGATCAGCCAGAAAAGTTTCCGTTGGAGAATCTTATATTTCTGCGGAATATTACAAGGTAACCACCCTCCGTTAGAAGCTTTATATTCTTAGACTGTCTGTTCTCCCTAGAGTTCGATTATATGCTCGTCTGAATGACTTTCCACAAAAACCGTTCGATTTTATATGTGAACACTTCGAAATCAACTAATAATCAATCATCAGCATTTCTATTACTTCTGGCTTTATTTGACGATTAGAATTGGTCACGAAAACCTCCCCTTTTGTGTGAACTATTGTGACGGATATTGCGCCCCCTACTCAACGTTAATAACGAATTGGACATGGGTCACCATCTATCAATCATAGAACCAGCTTATCGAAGCAGAACGAACATGAGGTGTCAATAATATTTATTTCATGCTATATCTACTGATCTATGCCTACGTTGATTAAAGGCATATTGGACATAAATTAAATTTTACCCCAAACATTCAGGTGAAATTTAAAGAATTATGTTAACAAATATTTATCTGCCAATTCCTTCAGTTTTATGGCCATATTTGTTAACAGATATGAAATTTCAAATCACCAGACGCAAATGTGTCCCAACTCAGATTAAGACGTCCTTTTTAAAAAAATATGTTTAAGCAAAATTAGCAAAAATTGTATAAACTACGATGGCGTGACCTATTTGTTTCTATTATTTATTTATTTTTCTTTCCACAAGCAGATTTAAGTTAAAACTGTAAGTTTGGAAATCTATTAAGACCAGTATGTGTGTTTCACGCAAGGAGTTTGTAAACACTTATTATAACAAATACGTATGTTGCGAAAACATACGTAGTATAATACCTTTTAACATTAGTGAAGAGGCGGTGCTTTAAGGATTTGTTTAACTAAGTTAATCTCCCAAATGCCGAGAATTCAGCCGCGTTCAATTACTTTGTTAACAGATAGTTGCCTCTTGACTATGAAATCTGAGCGAGTATTAAGTAGGACGCACTGCAACAAGGGTATAACATTCTGTGTGGCAGATGATCAATTACTTGTTAGGTAAACTAAAGAGCATTATGTCTTGATATTAAGTGGTCGCAGAACTTGGCTTTGCATGCTGATAAATCTATTAAGAATTTAAAACGAAAACAAACTTGTGCTACATGACTGATTTTAATCTAAGACCTCAGAAATGGCAGATTTATCTTTGCGTGTTGATAAGGCAAATGAAATTTAAAATAAAAACCTCAGTAAAGTTGGATTTAAATCTAAGACTTGCCATTTTATTAGACTTCAATTTGCGTACAAAACTTGTGTAAGGTAACTGGTTTTAGAACAAAGAAAGTGCACTGCTCCCATGGTTTTGTTAAAGAATCCTCTTAACTTTTATTCGGTGTACCTGATTCATGAAACTAAGGTGATGGTTCAAGCTTTAAACGATTTTATTTGTATGCAAAGTTTACGTGAGGAAATTCACTTGAAAATCCAAAGAGCTGCACTACAAAATTCCAAGCATAGTTATGAAGTTTCTTTTAAAAGGTTAACGTGTTATCAGAAGCATACAAACAGTAACAACAGGCATTCAACATTAAAGCACCATTGTACACGTCATCACACGCAAAGGGAGGACAAGTTAATAGTTTTAAATTAACTGCAGTAAAACACACAACAGAGGGTTGAATAAATGAGGTATTGTGTTGTAGTAAGATTGCAAGTAAGCAATTCTGCCTCCCTGCAATTAAAATGTTAAAATGCAGATGCAAGAGAAGCTTTTGTTCAATTACACTGAGGGTTTGTACTGTCACTTTTGCTGTATAAAGAAGACTTTCAACTATTTAACTAAATTGTATAGACTGTAATTAAATCAAATTTCTATAAAAAAAGAGTTAATCAAAAGGCGTTATAGAATTGAAAAATTATTCTAAGAAGTTATTACACTTTAAGCAATCTCAATACACCCTAGAAACGAATCAAGGGCGTCTTGGGAGGGGGGGCACGTGCCCCCGTGCCCCCCCCCCCAGACGGTCGACCGGTCTTACAAAAACATAAAATAGCGCCATAGGTACAGTGTTTTTGTCATCCTACCAGAATTCTGCTTACCTTGTGCCCCTTTCAGAAAAAAATTCTGTATCCGCCCCTAAAACGAATTGATGCAGGATTTTGACTGGTTAGTTTTAGAAAGAAATAAGACGTACTAGCAAAAAGTAAATTAATTATGTTGCAATAAAGATAGAAATGAAACCGAGGTTGTTTAAAACACAAAGGAATAACAACTTTGGGAAATTGTAGGAATGACATAACCGTCAAATTACCCAAATTTTATTTACATATTAATACACAATTTATAATTGACTCTTTCTAGCTTGGAAATTGAAATAAACAATAATCAAGGAATCAACATATCTAATTTCATTACTCAACAAATTGAAATAAAGAAGATAATTACATACCCAACCTACACCTTTCCAAAGAAAACTCTCCGATTCAAATTTTCACTTAAAAATATTGTTGATCCAACAACTTTACAGTGATTTAATTATTAAAAATTGTTTATAATAATTGCTTTTAATCTAGTTTATAAAGAAAAATTGATAGAAATATTATATTTATTTATTTAAAATATTTATATAAATTCATATTGTGTAATCGGAATTTCAGTTTTGTATGTAAATTTGTATATGTGTGTGAATAAATGTTCTATAAGTGTTAAATGTGTGTAAATATCACAAAAATAGGTATATCTATAGTGTGCATGTCAAGTAGCTTACAGGCATAGGAGACCTACAGCTTTACGTGGGGTTCGAAGCACGGAAGTGCTTGCTCTTCTAGTCCAAAGAAGACTTACTAGGTAGAATACCTCGGTGGTTTGCTATTGCCTTCCGAGAGGAGCAGTCGGGTGGTTTCGGTGCATGTGAGACCCTGGGAATCGAACCCGGGTCAGTATTAATCTCAGTAGTGATACACGCTGAACCAACTGAGTCACGACCGCCGCAATTAAAACTTGGTTTATTAAAACTAAATGATTTGATTAACAATTTAATTATTCAGGGCCGTACAACTTCTTTAAGATAGGAATGAAGATTCAAGTCCTCGAGTAGGTTGCACCCATCTTATTTTGTGTACGTGTTTATGTTGAAAGAACCCGTTTAATATTTTTAGAGAGAATTCTCCACATAGGTCTAGCTACAAAAGCCTTTCGCCGCTGCCGTTGATTACATCTACTCCGTATGTGCCCATGTTTGGACTGCTTAGTGCTTACTCTTATCCTACTTTGCTATTAAGGTCTCCCATTAAAATAATTTCTTTTTAGTCGGGTACTGCATTTAGGATGTTTGTCACTTCTTCAATAAAGATTTCTTTTTCGCTTACAGCCACCGAATTTACAGGTACATACACTCATAATATAGTGATTTTCTTTCATATAGTTTTACATCCATCGCTATAATCTCTTCGATTACTTGTGCCAATTTTCTTTTTAACTTGTCAATGCCGATTTCTAATTTTTGTAGTTCGTTTAAGATGTCTTCATATTTTCAGGATATTCCCTGTATATTCCAGGTAGAAAAATTCATGTCCGTTATTGTTACTGTAGTCGTCTCGTATTTGATCCGTTCGGCTGTCTCCGAGACTTATTTCTCAAATTTTTAGCAAATCTTCTTAAGTGGTGTGCCCTTTACAGAGCTTTGCCGTCTTGTCTCCATATGTATGTAGTGTGTGCGTGTCGAACCCGGGCCAGTCTAAATCTCAGTGGTCAGACGCACGCCGAACCAACTGAGCCACGACCGCGACAATTAGAGAAGTGTTTCCAGTAACCGAGGTGTTGACCTGAAACCAACTAACAACTTGGAGGACCAGGTAATTGTTAGTTGGGGTTTTCTCTTTTCTTCCTCTAGCAGCAGTACCATAACCCTGGCAACGGACTCTCACAAGTTGCTCTCAGACGGATCAGCTGAAACCTGGTCTTACAAAGAGATGTTACCCCTCTATCCCTCCCCCTCTCTTATGCCCTGCTTTATAGTGTTAAATATTGAATGTTGGAAGAAAAAGTAGCAACTCGTTAATTAAGAATATTCGAAATCTGGACACATCCAAGGATTTTGAAAATCCTCTGCAGGAGCAGAAAGGAACCCCTATCATAGAATATATTTTGAAGTGTCAAAAGTTTGCTTTCTTTCATTCACCTTGATATGAAGATTCAAAGACAGAAGAGAATAACAGCATTGACAAAGAACTGATAAAGCTGAAACGAATTACAAGGACAATCAATTTTCTGGTTCGCCAAAAACCGAGATGAACATAGAGGTGAAATGCAGGCATATCTTTGCATTACAGGGAAAATACCAGGCAGAGGTGGAACAATTCGAAAGTTAAAGAAAAGTAAGTTAAAGCCAATCGAACGAAGGGCTCTACAGAAGTACTTACACAGTTTGTACAAATAAAACTTGCCAGAAACTAAAATTATATTATCCTGCTTATTCTAAAAATCTTATTAAAGATCGTTGAGACTCAATGATTTGCATTTAGGAATATCACTTATGGAACTCTCTTTTTCATGATATGCCAGTAATTTTTGGTTCTTCCTGGTATAAATCCACTAACCATAACGAATTAGTAACATCAATAACAATAAAAATAAGTATATATTTCTTTAAAGAAAGCTGTCAAAAGAAATAGCCAAGCATATTTTCAAGAATTTGATAAACCTGAAAGTATAATATACCGCCTAGTATAGCTAGAAACCGCAGTTTTACGCGCTTTTAGACTTCACTGAGGCCGAACTGCTGGAGAAAATTCAATAAAAGTAGTGAAACACTTTAAATTCCGAGAAAGCTTAATATTAGAAAGTTGATGGATAAAGCGTTCCGTCAAAACTTTGCATGCAGTGT
This sequence comes from Melanotus villosus, assembly GCA_963082815.1. Lineage (NCBI taxonomy): Eukaryota > Metazoa > Arthropoda > Insecta > Coleoptera > Elateridae > Melanotus > Melanotus villosus. Next base: position 43,532,428 of record OY720425.1, read on the forward strand.
GCTGGCTGTCTGCAAAGAGCTTTATCGCCTAAGTTTCTGAATAAGTTTTGAATTTGCTCCGAGAAACTCTACCAAGTTGCACGTAACAAAATTATTTTAATTCTATTATCCATTGAAATCGATATCTTTTTTTAACTTTTCTATCTTTAATAATAATTATAATAAAATATAGATTGATGCAAGCTCCTAGTGCTACCGTTAGTTACCTCCAGGAATAATCTCAAAGAAAATTGAAAAAAAATGGCTTGAAGATAAAAAAAAACTATAAATTTCCATAAAACGTTTATGTATCAGCTCGAACATGAAGTAACAAATAGATTAACCCGATTCATGGCAAAATTGGTTCTATAAAACCTTAACACGATATATCCGCGTCAGAAGCTCCTCAATTCAATTTCCTTCAAGTGTCGGAACCAGCGAAGCTCTGACAGCAACTAAACCTGTCAGCCACAATAGCATTAACTTATGGAATGGAATGCTATCCGATCCTCTCTTAATAGGGGCAACTATTTCAGAAAATGTTAAACTTATCGCTTGGATGACTACAGGATATATCCTGAATATATTTATGACAGCCGGAACTTATCATACTCCAGTTATTTGAAATGATTTCACTATGGATTTCCTAGGAAAGTGATATTTAACGGCTCAGTCTCTTGTTCAACATAATCATAAATTACAACGACTTGAATATCTCTACCATGCATATGACACAGTTTAACAAAATTTATTTACTATTATCTTACATTCTGAAAATTTCTCCTGGCTTAGAAACTGAAATATGCCACCTTTTATAAATTATTCATCAGTCTAAATGGTTTCACCGTAGTTTTCCCAAAATGCAAAGTTCTTAGTACAAAAAGAATTTCTGTTTTATCGTTTTCCTTTCCAATTAGGTTGTAACACCAAGAACGTTAGAAAATTCCAAAAAGGAACAACAATAAGGAGATTCTTTCTGAATTTCCCTGATGATATTTCTATAAATGACGGTTTCTATAAGTTTCAAGCTGCACCTCTTATGAAGACTTTAAATAATTCGAATTTAAAAAGTGACAGCAATTTGTTACACATAAACTTCGCAAAAGAGCTTTAAGCTATCTCATCTATACTACAAAATTGCCTAAAGCTTTTATCTACCCACGGTGACCACATTTGTTATCGCTTCTATAATTGGTATAAAGTTTCGGAAAGTTTTAATCACGGCTTTACTAACATTCGAACCTTTCTATATCTACACATTAACCCAATCAAACGATAACCATCTCAATTGTATTTAATCCAATATTCGGAAAGGTTGTTTTGATATTTATGTAATTTCTCCTTTGAATTAAGACTGAATAAATTCTTTTGAAGGTTAGAATTAAGTTCAGAATAAGAATAGGTTGTACTTATATGCAAATGCATAGACCGTTTTGGTGGAATACGTACATTAAAGGTTTTTTTTATATCTGTACTCATTTTGTGGAATTTTGTTTAGTGACATAATTATTGATTTAGTGAATATTACTTTTCTGAAAAATTTAAATTATTCAATAGGATAATACAGATACACGGTGTGCCACAACTACGTTGATAAATTTTAGCAATAGCTAAAATCACATAAAAGTGAACCGATAAATCTTAACAACACAGGGCTTCGTTGGTAACTACTTATATCAATAAATCCACTATATTACTGGCAACAACGACGATATACAGATTGTCTGATGGTACTAGGTGCAAACGGTAGGTAACTAGATACAGAGACGGTTTAAAATTTTAAGTGGTTGTTAACAACACACCCTTGTGATTAATGTATTATTGTAAATGTCTTTTAGAAGAGGTACCTACATAATTTCAAATAGAACGAAGTATAATCTTGTATTTTAATACTCTGTTTACCTAATTTGTTTTTTTGTAAGGTTTGTTGTTTAATATGAATGTTTATGCGAATCTCCTGAAAATAACAATATAACAAAGGAGGTAGGAACCTAACAGGACACTCTCGTACGATTAAAAAGTTAAAGCAGTTTTGTAGGAGCCTTTTGAGATTTGTGAGATCTCAGATTAGCTCTCGTACAAGGAAAAGGGTTAAGGACGATTGCAGAAGCCTAACGAGATTGTTTTGATCTCGTAGTAGCTCTCGTACAATGAAAAGGGTTAAGGACGATTGCAGGAGCCTATCGAGACTATTTAGATCTCGAAGTAGCTCTCGTACAATTAAAAAGAAATTACCTTTTGCTCTTCTGATCCATTGTATTTATACAATTATTTTCGACAACCCCAAATAGAAGGGGTTCCTTTTAGCGCAGCGAAGTACCAAATGGTTACGTTGCGACACTGCAACATAGTTATAAATTATGACAGAAATATGAAAGAACTCCTATGGGAAAGTTTTATGCCGGTTTTGATACAAAACCGGTCAGCCAATTACGGCTAAACTTCAGTTTGAAGTTCAATTTGATTTGATAAAACGCTTGAATGCATATGATGAAGCACCAATAACTTAGCTAGGATTAAGAAACACCCTTTTCGGACACCGTCCCTACAAAGAAGTGATCTGAACAATAATCAAAAATTCGTGCAAGGGAAACATAAATTAAAAAACCAACGAAACGTTTCGTTTTACGGATCATACCTATATTTCTTAACTAATTTAAGTCTAGCATCGTAAAACTGTTTATATGCTGGCGTATCATAATGACAACGTTATGTCATTGTATTGTAGTGACGTAAAGCAGTTCATTATAGTCCAAGGACCATAATGAATCCATTATGGTACTAAGTACCATAATGAAATTCAGTCCATGACATTTTCTTCAATTTTCTTCCAATCCGAAGGTAAAGTTTCATCAGAATCACTCATTTTCTTAAATTTTACTACAAATTCAATTTGCAACTTATAAAATTGCAAATTAAGTTTAACAACGCTTTCTACTTGACATAAAGCGCGGTTTGCTTACTGTTTTTTATAATAATAACTGAATGCACCTGTCGTTTCAAAAATACTATTTTAAATTTAAAAAAATATATATATTGATGCCAGCATATAAAATTTTGTAGGTAATTCGGATCATAAACGATAATTATGGTAGGCGCCATGTTATCGGGCTCGGCTAACGCCTCGTCTCGATAATATTCACGGCTAGTACCGTAATGTTCGTCATTATGATCCTTATTACATAAATAACTATTGCAGAATCGCCTTAACATTACCTACAACCACTTACATAATTTAAATGAAAAACCAATAAGTCCTTATTTTAAAATGCCTATAACGTGCGTGCCGTTACAATACGAGTATGTTATCACCTCCCTTAACCTTTTCACTTTTTTACTGTTTTAACTTTCTTCTGCTTCTTCTAATTCTCTGTCATTTACATATGAGTCTTCGTCTGTGCTTGTCTTTGCAAACGATTCTTCGTCATCTGAGGTCTAAAACGCCTTTGTAAAATTGTAAGCATTGCTCATCTTGCATCGTTTTTATATCCGCTACATCTCTTGTTTGGCTGTTTAAGTATCTTAGTATTTTATAAGCAGGATTTTTCCTCCTACAGACATCCGTTTCGATGTCTGACATATACCTATCCCAACTTTCTTGCTTATATTTTTTTCTAGTTTTCGTAGTATTTGATTATCTATTATATGTTTCATTTTTCTTTAGTTTGCTGCGTTTTACGCATTAACCAAGGGATTCAAAAGCTGAATTTCTAATCTTCTTTTGACGATCTAACAACCCCCTAAATGTCGAACAGAAATTCTTCGAATAAGAGCAGATACTCGAAAATCCAGTGGTTAGATAAATATTTCCAGCAAGGCTGATTAATAATTTTTAGATTTTTAAAGGCACGATAGATTTCAAACTGATTTGTTTCATCTACTTCCTTCAATCAGTATTTTCAAAATCATGCCAAGTTTGCCTAACAAATTTTTATAATAAATTGTCCATCCATATTTTATAACTAGCTGTAGTATAACACTAGATTTAGTTTCTTCTCTGCTATTTTCATTCCAGCTCTCACTTCACTTCAATCAAACATTAAATCATTGCTTTGATCTGTGTGATAGTCTCCGTTATACCTCATGAAGGTTCCAGTTTAATTTTATTTAAATGGAAGATAAACAAGATATTGAAGCCCCAGTGAATATAACGCTTCCCACATATATGTAAATTGATACCCTTTATTTTTATTAAATTTTTTGTTGGTGTATGATTGCAAATTTGAAGTTTATTAAAAAGGCTTTAGCTTAAGCTAGTGAGGATGCTCATAAAAAAATTAATGAACGCATTTAAGAGAATGAGGAAATATCGATAATATTCATGAACAATGTAATAAAAATTGAAGACCCAACGAATTAACTATTGTTTATGAATATGTTGAAAATTACACAAAGCGTTTTCCTAACATTCTTTTAGCTTTTTCAAATATCCAAAAGGTACAGTATCAAGTTTTTCTCATTAATTAAAGAATATGCTTTAAATATTTCTGGTGATATATTTTTTCTTTTTTACTTAATTTATCAAAATCATGCATATCTTGGAATTCTCTAACAGACACTTCTAATAATTGTCGATAGCGTGAAATATTAAACCAGTTAACTGTATCTTTGCATTCTCTTGTAAATTCTTCTGATAATTTGTGATTATATGAAATACATTACCAGTCAATCCTATCTTGAAGTTCTCTGATAATCTCTTCCCAATAAAACCCATCTTGAAATAATCTCTAATATTTTGAAATACATTCTCAATAAATCCCATGTTTGAATTCCCTTATAAACCCTTTTTTGATATTCTGATATAACTAACCATTCAACTTTATCTTGAAATTCTCTTATACATACTTCTGATAATTTTTTGTTACGAGAAATAAAATTCCAATTAAAGGTTTTTCGTTGTTTAGTTTCTTGTATAACATCTGATGAATAACTGTCCACTTTTGAAAGGCTTTGTATATTAATATATCTGTATTTTCTTCTATGTTGGAGAAGAATGGTAAATCAGTAAGATGAGGTGTCTAATTTTAGCGCATTATTAAAACCTAGTATTCATTTAGATATGACTGGACCACGAAATGTAAAAGCTAAAACAATATTTTTAATATTTTTCGGTTCTCCCTTTTTAAATGTATTGTGTTACGTAATCATAAAAGTTCGAAAACAAATATGCATGTACAAGATAGTGAAACTGAGTTAGTTTATGGTTTTCCATCCATTCTATTATCTCGACAGTATCGTGTCTTATCTAAGTTTAGGATTCCGGGTAGTTGCCTGAAAGCCGCGGGCGGAATTTGAACGTCACTTCGCCTGCCACATGTCGTTAGCTAAATTTCCCGTCTGCCAAAGTAAACCCGCATGTAAAAGCCAAGTGACAACTGCGGGATGTTAGCTTGTTTACTTTCCTTAGTACTCATTTCCACCCAGAAAATGTAATAACGAAGCAACTCAAATATTACTTTTCCTTGTTTTATTTCCCAGGCGGGCAGACGCCTTTTAGTCATTAAAAAACAATACGTATTTTTTTAAAAATAGAAACTACTGTACAAAATAAAACTTTCGTAAAGTTTTCACAGAACTTTGAAGAGGAAGTGAGGAGGGCCAGTTCAGTGTAAATTGCTTGCCCAGCTGTTAAAGCATCAACCGCAATCAAATGAATGTCAATTTGTAGGAAGACCGACGATCTGCCAAAGTTTTAAAACAAGTTTACAGCAGTGGCGACGATGCCATCTGGGAGACCCGTTAATGAAACTTTGAAGTATCGATCTCACTAACTTTCAACCCCAACGGAAGCTGTTTTTCAGTTCTCCATTTCTAAAGGCACCGATCGCTTAGGAAATCGACAGATTTTTTTTCTTCAGAAATCGGTTCCTACCTTGTTAAATCTTATTCTCCGCAAATAAGATCTCGAATTAAAATTACACTTCGACCTTTAAAAGACGATTTTCTTAAAAGTGCGAAATAACTTGAGCTTTTATCTTTCGCTTTAAACTCTTTAAATGCGAGACCGATCCAAATATGAATCTCTGAAGAATTGTCCTAACTAAAAACTACTAAAAGTGGCATTGATAGTGAAAGTATTTTCCCAATTAGTAATTCTTGAATATCACTTTTCTCCCGAATTAAGATTCCCAAGCATTTGCTAAGTGAATTATTCCAGTTCTAGCCTCTAATTTTAACACTAATAACGATTAGAAGTTACTTGTAATTGTTATATATTGTTTGTTTATCCACCTTATCTGATATTTAAAACCGATTTCTAAATGCAAATGCGAGGTCTTCAAATGTATGTCATACTAGTTAAGTCCGAAAGTTTCGCAGCTAAACGCCACGTTGCACAGCTAGTCTACTAAAGCACTATTTTGCAATATAAACCATGATACACCATCTTCAATATAATTTTGCAAAAATAGTCGAAAATGCTTTTAGCATTTTGAAAATATTTTTGATTAATTAATACTTAAATTTAAAGATGCTTGCCGTGCCATTAACCACGAATACTAATTTACACCAATTTCATTTCATCTTTTAAACAATCATTTTAGGTGGTTCCTTGGGCTAACTTTTGAAACTAGCATAGTTTAAGAATCTGAACACATACGTCTTTAAATATTTGCCTATCACTGACTCTTGCATTAGCTTGCTTGTTTCTTTCAAACGATGAACTTTTAACCTCAAAGTAGGTGAAAATGACATGTGGAAATCAAATATTTGCACAATAATTTTATTTGTTGCCTTACCCATGTTTCAACGATATTAGCAAGCCTTTATTCGTCTGTTGATATAAGACTATCCCATTTTATTCATCAAGTAATCTAAATTGTTTAACCTACTTTATGTAACATCATATTTCTTTATCATGCATTATATTAATTTCTTTTAGAACAGGTCTATCTCCCCCGCCCAACTAAGCAGTTTCCTTTCGTGAAAAATGAAACGTCGGCGAATTTTACAGTTCAGGGTTACAGTTTTGTAGGTGATCGTCGTAGGTAAGTTCTAGGGCATCTTAAACTTATTTGGTCACACCATACAAAGAATTGAGAAGAATATCAGAAGGTTTCCAAAATTCTTGTTCTGTTTCTTCTGAAACTTATGTACTTTTTTCTTATTGGAAAGATATACGGACTAAAAGTGATTTGAGATCTGCCAAAACTAAATTTTGATATCCGAATAAAGATCTTACGTCTTACGTAGCCCTAGAAAGACAACAGTGTCCTAATATTGAAATAAAATAGCCTTTACGGTCATAGGGAAGTCCTTAATTACATGACTAGTCCGGTGAAGACCTTACATGATTTCTTCCTCTTAGTGCCATATCCTTTTCAGGACGTTGTTATTATATCCCTCTTATACTAGGGGAATGTGTTCTATGCAGTGGCTTCCCGTTGCTTTCTACAGACTTTGTGACCACGTATTAAGTGTATAGTGTATGAGTCTTGTTACTATCTGAAGTCGACCACTAAGCAGACAGAATCGTTAACTGTAACCAAATGATTAAATGGCTTCTCATACAAAAGCACCGACCAAGTACAGTGGGAAATTCTTTGTAAAAATCCTTACCACTGCAAATTTATGTTGATCGAACAATAGTTTCCTGTACTCTGTAGTAAACCAACAAGTACCACTAATGAGAACTTTAATGGGATGCTAAATCTTGTTAATAAAAGAAAAAATAGGAAAATAAAACATAATATAATTTTATACTTGCAGCCCTTGCTATTAAATGGAGGAGCGGATAGCCGCGTGTAAAAGGCCTCGGTCTATCACGTAGGCATCTTGGGTTCGATTCCTGAGACTGGCGATATCCTCGCTGGAATTTACAAGGTCGTACGCTTCTCCGTGCTTCGGAGGGTACGTTAAGCCGGCGGTCCCGGTTACCATACTAACACCTTTGATAACCGTTAACCTCGCATCACTGGGGGTCGGTCTTCTTCACCTCTCTCGATAGGTTAGGTTAGCCTCTTGCCTAGAATTCGTGCTAAGAGGGCTCACAGAACTCGTGTTTACGAGTGTATAACAGGCCATCGGCCTAGGCTTCGGCCATAAGAGGAAGAAGAAGCTATTAAATGAGCTGAATGAAAAGCTTCATCAAATTTACGGAATAGAATGATAATATAATCGTCGAAGGCTGCTAAATACTGGTAAACGAAAAACGTAAACCATCTAATTAAAAATTCCTTGGAATATAATTGTTTTCCTATACTTGGTTTTCCTAATTGCATTTTGTTTTGTATTCCCAATACTTTTAAGCTTTCTTCATTAATAAAAACGTAAAAAAATTGTTTATTGGGGACAATCAAGGCTTAAGGGTGTTGTTAAGGGACTAGAACTTTACCAACTTAAAAGCGAGAAATTGAAATAATCTTTTAATAATGTAATGGATTTGGAACTGAGTCTAAAAAGCGCAGTAAATAAAGCGTACAAATAGAACAGAGGAAATCAAGATAGATCAAATAATAGAAGTGAATGAATGGACAGAGGAAGTCAAAATACTAAAAGAAAGAGTTACAAAAAATGACATCTACATAGAATTCGAACTAACTAGAGAAAATAATCAGAGACATAGCAAAAGGAGAAAGAGATAAAGGCACCGTTGCCAAAGTCAGCTATCAAAAAGCAGAAATAAATGGACACTTGATGATGTGGGATAGCAGAAAACTAAAACTGACCCCAGGAAGCTGAAGAAGATACAAATTGATTGTCAAAGGGTAATGACCTGACTACGAATAATGAATAAGGAAGAGGAAAGAACTAAGGAATTAGATAAAAGAAATGTTAAAACTAAACAGCCATAAAAAATAAAAGGCACAAAGTTAAAGTGAACGAACAGGGAAATGAAGAGAAGAATAACTTTCGCGAGCAAAGGGCCGATGTCTCTCTCTCCTTAAACTCCCTTATCGAGGAAACCAACGCGAAGCAGACAAAACAACAAAAGGAGTTTGGAATGAAAAAACACACGTATAGGCACATGGAACGTACGTACGATACTAGACACTTCTACTATGGCTCAAGTAAGCTATGAAATGGATATACTGAAGACTAAAGTCTAAGGGTTGTGAAACTAGATTGCCAGGCGAGTCTGCTGATATATTCCGGTAAAGATGGAAAAAAAGAAAGGACAAGTGGAGTGGGCATTATTGTAAATAATGAAGTGAGAGCAATCCTAAAGAATTGGAGCCCTATCTCAGACAGGATAGTAACGGCACGATTGAAGTTTCCTACTGGAACATCAATATTGTCCAGTGTTATGCTCCTTCAGAGCTGGTAGAAAACGAAAAAATACTCTCTTTTTTCAAGAATTGTCGCAGAATAAATAAAGGTGATATCGTTAGTAGTCATAAAGGGGGAATTTAATGCAAAAATTGGCGATACCAACGAAGGTGTCGATAAAGGGAAAGGTAGACTTGGTTCAAGAACTAGGAATGACAACGGTGAGAGGCTGGTCGAAATTTGTTTACACAACAACTTGTTAATTGGTGGAACATTATTTGAAGATAAAATGTGTCATAAGATACTATGGATTTCATCAGACCAAAGAACATAGAACCAGATAGATCATATAATAATCGACAACAAATGGAAAGGATGTCTGTTAGAGATACGGAATAGAAAGTCGGCAGACGTAGGGAGCGACCATCACGTCTTAGTAGGCAAAGAAGAAGAAGAAGGACGAAGATATCTGCCATGAAGAGAACATAATAATACAGGAAACGTAAACAATATAATTTTCAAAAGCCGCGGAAGACGACATAAGTTATAACACCCAGGAAATCAATACGAATAAGTCGAAAAAATCTTAAACATAATATGATGAATAACAAATTAGCAGGAATTAATGATATCCCAGAAAAACTATGGAAATCTGATACTGAAACCACAATAAGCATGTTAAACTCCACTGCTAGATGATACATATATAAGAAAAAGAATAGGTACATACCCTTCTTTTTCCTCTTTTGCTTCTGACCCTTATATATCCTCAGAACAATTTTATTATAGAGTATTTATCTTCTAGGCTTGTAGAAGTGTATTTTTGGACAAATGCCTATTATTTATCTTCTATGTCTCTCTGTGTTTGATAGCTTTCTAGTGGACTAGCATGATTTTATTGGCAGCTACATGGACGAAGAATGTGATGGAAATTCTGAAACCAATCTTTCAGATCCCGAAGCCAAGGTGTTCTTCGACTAGATGCTCTGGAAAACGTCGTAGCCTCTGCAAACCACCCCATAAAATAAGCAAGAATTTATGTTTCTGGACATTTGCTATTTCTGTTCTTCTAGCGATTTTTTAATAATTCATAAGTTCGATATTTTTCAAAACGCGAAGAAAGTGTCTTATGTTACCTTTTAGTATGATAAACGGATAGATTCACAAACAACCCAACAGCCAGGTGGATCACATGAAACCAACTCAATTTGCTAATCGTTATTCTGTACTATTTACCGGATACTCGTATTACATTGCAAAGTTCGGCTCAAGTCGTCGCCTTGCAAGCTTTCTCAATAGTGTGTTTGCTAACCTTCACTTCCACCATTGCAAAATAATACTGAGAATATACCATATGAACAAAAATTATTTAGATAAAGTGTGGCTTTGGAATTCTGAACGTACATATCATGTAGAACCAACAACAAGCTGAACCAATCAAAGGCAGTGATTTTGTTCACCATGGCCATCCCTTATCTAAATAATTTTTGTTCGTATGGTATATATTATCTTAGTTGAGGCCGACAGAATGTAGAAGGAGATCGAAACCTGATTATTTTTTAAGGGAACAACTATCAACATTTATCAGTTTTACTTTTACATAATCTGAATAAAAGATAACTCTTAGGTACGATTAGCCTATGGCTAATTGGTGGTAATCTGCCAGTGCTTAGCAGTAAGCCTTGGTTTTTGAAATTGATTATTGCTTCCCTTTCCTTTCATTTCAATGTAATGTCCTGCAGTTCGCCTGAAGATCCCATCTTTATAATTTGCCAAAACAAGTCGTATTTTTTCAGTTGTTTGACTATGAGCAAGATTATTTGTTTTTTTTTTGTTATTTCGTCTTGGGGTTATTTATCTTAAACTATACCGCACAATACCTACTTCATCTTGAATAGAATGTAATACTGATTTCTTAGGTACAGATTCGAATTTCTTTATTGATGTTTTATCATTTATATTGTAACATTAAAGGTTCAGATCTTCATTTTTTATTAAAATTAAACGAATGGTTATTCTTTTAGTCATAGCAACCTTCTAGTTATACATATCAAAAAGATTGCCTTTCTGATAAACAGCAACCTTTAGATTTTTTATTCCTAAAGTCAATTAGCCGAAGAAAGGAATAAGATCCAAAGATTAAACGGCAAAGTGACGAGTCAAAAGGTAGAAATTCGCCAAAAGAAAAAATAAATAAACTAACCAAAGTCGTAAATAATTTGTCGCAGAAAGTCAATGTGTTAAAACTAGGAACTGAAAAGAGTTATGCAGATTATTAGATATGTGAGAGAAAATTTATATGAGTAACAAAAGTTGTTTAAAAATCTGAATAAAACTCGAATTAGATGTGCAGCATTAGAAGGTTTGTATTTTGAAGGGTATATGTACTAAATGTTTATTTTAGACGATCTTGTTATTGCATGAACAGTCCCAGGACTTAAATGTGTTAGCTGGTAACTATACTGAAAACTTAGCTGTCGACCTTTAAGATTAATATTTCTTTTGGTTATAAGTTTAAGTCTTCTTCTTCTTCTGGCTCTCCGTCTCTTGCGTGGGATATGGCCTGTTTACCACATTCTCGACATTATAGTATATTCGCTACCACATTGGGCTTCAAGGACAAGTCCGCTTGAAGCCACACCGTATGACTCAAGAGTTTAGAGATTGCAGAGCTTGTACCAGCGGTTTTGAACATACGGCATTGTTAATATTATACTGTAACGCCTAATATTTATTTATTTTAGTGAGTTTCCGGTACCCTATGCATAAACTCCAGTCCCATTGTGGTAGCGAATATACTATATTAGTTGTATGAAGGTTGGCAGCCTCCACAGCTTACGTCTTAAGTCGCTTTATTCTTAGATCGAATACTTAAGCTAATTAATTATTTTTTATACTTTAGATTTTCAGATTTGATATAATTACTTCAAAGAAAGTTAATAATCCAATTTAGAAATATAAAATAATTTTTCAAAACTTTAACTCAATTCGAAATGAAAAATCAGATATAGAATTTACACAGATAGGTAATGTAAATATAGCCCAGATATAAAATCTTTATTCGGTCGTGCATCGTTAACTACACCTGAATTCAGACTCGATTGTGCATGCTATTCAAAAATGAAAGGTTATGTCATCCAGTGTTATTATATATGCACTCAGCTGCTCGACCCGTATATTGGATTTTCTGGGAAAGCTCACTCTAGTATATTCAACAGTGCAGGAAATATAAAATGGTGTATTATTCAATGTGCAGTGCACAAAACATATCCACTTACATAATACAGTCGTAAACATCAGCCGGTGTATCGCAAAGATAAAACATCTTTTTGTATGTACCTCTGCAGACTTTTCTGTGTTCATACCACTTGAGTTATTTGCGTTCGTCCATTTTATGCTCAACAAGAGTTGATTTGTAAAAAAGGAATCAACTCGAACTTGCGGTTTTACAAAGTAAAAACAGTAAATACGGATCTACTTTAATTCAACGGCCGAGGTTTTTTTCTTTTCAACACAAGTACCCTCGATCTTCAAAGGAAGATTTATCTTAATGTATTTGACGGCGTGTTTTAATGAAAGTTTAATATCGAGCCTGTATTTAAACGCTAACAGGACGATCAAATCGTTACTTGAATATTACCTTCAATTTGTTACATTTTAATCGGTGAATCTACACGAACTGTTGGATAATTGGACAATCTGAATACATAACAACCCGTTACTCTCACCCTTACTTAACACGTTGTATCTTCAGAAATTAATTGGGATAATTTGATAAAATTATCCACGAATTTAACCTTGGGCGAATCATTTTAGGGTCGGAATTTAAAGAGCACTTTAATTTCTGAACCGGAAACTGTTACTATAGTAACCTTGAGCAAGTAAGAACCTACAATTTCGAGTTGATGATTTTTGAAGTTACCATGGTGCATAAGAAAGTAATCCACTGGATTTCCTAAAGAGATTTGACTTACATCGCTCACAGAAGATTTCAATTTTTCAAATCGTTTTATACGAATTATGTAAAGAGATATTTCTTTCATTTTAATAAATTCAGCCAAGTCTATCTATGCCTAAATGTTAGTAGTATGTTTGTAAGGATAAATTTAATTATTTTTTAAGAAGTAATCATATTAAACAACTATTGCGTTTTATTTTGCACTTTCCCACCAATTGCTAATCATGAAAAACAAAATAAAAAGTGTTTTACCAAACACTAGCTTAAGTCTGCTAGTGTTCTTTGAGTGCACATTTAATGTCTAAAAGATAAAGAAAAACTCTACAGTCGAAATTGAAGAAACAAATAATTTTGGTTGCCCAGAACATCAAATACCAGCTTTAAAGAGAACTGAGGTTCGATTCTCAGTTGTAGCTGGATATTTCAAATCAGGGATAGCAAATTAGGTTAAAACAGCGATCAGGGTTGAAAAATACAGGCAAAAATTAAATATTCACTCCAGAAATATCTTAATAATACTAGTCCTTTTTACCTCCTCAAATTCCTGTTGAAGAAAAAAAACACATTTGCGGATCTCGGTTGTGCCTTAAAATATTTATTCTCATTTTATAAGTTAGTTTAAGTCAGGCTTATATGTTAGGTTAAAATACGAAGTCAAACTGCTAAAGGTCAAAAAATATAACCAAAAAATGTATTCACACGAAGAACTTGTACAATAAGATACCGAGTCATGCTACATTCCTGCTGTAAAATAAATACAGGTTCGGATTTCGAGTATGTTTTTAAATATCACTTAATAGGACAGTTTTGGTTATGTTATGTAAGGTTAGAAAGCAAAGATAGAATCTCTGACAGTCGAAAAATAAATGCAAAAATAACTAATTACTTAAAACGCATGATAATAATACCAGTCCTTTGTAAGTTGTAAAAGATAAAATAAATAGACTCGCTGTACGTAATAAATAGAGTCTCGAGTTGCGGTAGCTAGGGACCCCCCCCCCCCCATTCCTGCACGATCAGGAGCGTTAAGCATCGTAATATCCGGTCAGTGCTAGAATGGGTAACCCGATTACTTTGTTAATGCGGCACCTCCCTCCTACTGTGAAAGAGTATGGGCAGTTGAGGAACAAGATCGGACCCAGTAGGTTGCTTAGTGTGATAGAAATAATCTGAAAGAGCATAAGGATAAGGGGAAAAAATGTAAGAAATAATTCACTCAGACCCACTAAAAGACATTTAAAAATCGTTACAATATTATGTTATCTGCATTTATGATATACATTTAATAATTCAAATAAAACCATTTATTATTAATACTACTTACACTTTGATCTTCAGCATAGGTCAAGCAGTGATTTGTTATTAATAAATATTCATACAAAAGGCAAGAAAATAACACGAGCCCTTTTTAATTCTTCAAATCAATAGAAACCCAGATTCGAATCTCAGTTTTAACTGGATCTTAGTAAGTTAGGTTAGGTTAGTTTCTGATATGTTGGGTTAGAAGGCGAGGTTATCTGCCGAAAAATAAAGCCAAAAGGTATACAAATAATACGGGTTGGGGTTTATGCTAATAAGTCAAGTAAAGTGAGGTTTAGTTATGTGAGGTTGAAAGGCGAAGCCAAACTATACATAGTTAAATAGTAAAAATGAACGCAAAAATATACCACGTATGGGCATTAACGAATGCCTGCTTCGACGAAAATACAGGTTTGGATCTGTTGGAACTAAATATCGTTATTGCTATTATTATATATATTATTAAAGTGTTAGGTTAGTTGCATTTATGTTAGGTTATAGGACGAGATTCCTCCAGCAAAAAAACAGGAAAAAGGATTCATCCAAACAGTATTTCCAATGAACGAAAGGAATTATGATACTTGGAGGATAACTAGAATAAATATCTTTTGGTAGCCCAGCAGAGTAGTAAACCACTGGTTCGATATGTTTCTGAATCGTATTAAGAAAGTTAGGGCAAGGAAGGTTATATTACATTAGGACAGGCTAAGATAAGAAAGGTTACAATCTGCTCGGAAGGTCTTGCCAATAAAATCTAGGACTGGACCATCTCCGATGAAGAAAATTTTACACCATAACATTTACTACAGAATTATCACACCAACAAGAACCAGGAGAACTGACAAGATTAAAAGCTGGAGAATCAAGGCACCACTCGTTCCAAGATTTAAAGAGAAAATCTATAATGAACTAAGTAAACTAAGAGAATTAAATGCCGACACACTAATGGAGGCAATTAAGAAGGCCACTAACAAAGCCTTTCCTAAAAAAAGGGCATATAACACTAAAAATTCGGTTTACTGGTAGACTGAGGCAATTGCAACAATAAGAAAAGAGTGTATAAACGAAAAAAGGAAACTAACCAGAGGCAACTAAAACACTAATATAGGATTAGAGCAGAGAAATGAACTGAAAATGACATATAGGGAAAAAAGGAAGAATCTAAAATTGAAGATAACAAAAGCAAACGAGAAAACTTGGGAAAGATTACATATGGAAATTAACCAAGATGTCTGGGGAATCGGATACAAGCTAGTAGTTAAAAAGACAAACATGATGCCACCAGTACGCCTATCGGATGGAACACAGAAGGCAATCGCTGAACAATTGTTCCCGAGACACGAAATTAATGAATGTACCAACATAGAAGTAATGGAAAAAAATGAGGCACAATTCGCACAGGACGAACTCAAGGAAGCTCTGGAGCGGATCCATGAAAACAAAGCACCAGGGCCGTATAATATACCATCAACAGTGATCAAAGAGACGATAGAAACCTCCACCAACATAGTACTACAAACAATGAAGAACGAATTCACAAGAGGGAACTTTCCAGCGGTATGGAAAGAAGCAAGACTCGTCTTAATTGAAAAACCAACAAAACGAACGATGACCTGGTAGCAAAATACAGATAGCTCTGCCTCATAAATGTAATGGGAAAGACTCACGAACACCTAATAGCCAAGAGATTAAGAGAAGAAACAGAAGATAAATTATCCCACAATTAGAACGGTTTTAGGAAAGGCAGGTCTACCATAGACGCGATAAGGAGGGTTCAAATAACCGTTGAAAAGATCAAAAACAAGGCAATAGAAAATATAGAACTATGCATACTTATAACCATAGACATAAGAAACGCGTTTAACACAGTCCCATGGAAAGGCATAGTGGAAATGTGGAACAAGTTGCAAGTAAGCCCAAGGCTGATACAAATACTAAAGAGATACCTTGAGAACATGAAGCTATACATCGGGAGGAGCGCAGAAATACAAATAACAAGCGCAGCGCCACAAGGATCCGTAATCGAGCCGCTTTTGTGGAACCTGTATTAAGACGAAATCTTGGAGCTAGAACTGCCTGGAGAAGCAAACGAATTAACAATAACAAAATTGTTAATTCGTTTTATGCATTTTATTCAGGAATTTGGTTAATAATAGTGCTGCTAAATGAGTGAATATCATGTTAGTTTTGTATTTAATCATCGCTACTAGATCTTAGGTATTAAATTTAAAAAATCGTTCATCTATGTACTAAAAGTATACTTATATGGTACCCCTAGAACGATAATTTAAATATCTATCAAAAAAAAAAATAAAATATACAGGGTGTTGCATTTAAAATAAGAAAGTTGAATATCGCCCTTCAAAACAGTTGACTGATATTGAGAAAGTTATAATGGGAAAATATAGCTTTTATAATGCTATTTAAGAATATATATATAGTTTATTGGGTGTAATATTAATAATAAAAGCACTATAAGCTGGGGCCTTTTTTATATATCGGACGGTAGTTGTAGGTAACGGCCAAATCCCATGAGAACGTTATTAACATAACAAATATTGCGATGATGTTAATAAAAAGGAAGATAGGGTAGATGGGATTATCTACAACAGAGGAAAAAGCAGAGGCTGCCATCCTGTTCGGTGGCTAAAAATATAAAGAATTAACAATAAGAATAGGCAACACCGATATTAGAACTAAGAAGGCAATTATGTATCTCGGAGTGTGGTTTGACTATAACACTGAAATGACGGAACACGTTAAACAAACCACCAAGAAAACCGAAGAAAACATCACCGCATTAGCAAGGCTCATGCCAAACGTAAATGGTCCTAAGTCCTAAGGCGTATAAAAGGAAACTAAGTACAGTGGCACATTCAATAATATTGTATGCGGCCCCAGTATGAGAAAAGGCCATAAAAAAAGAAAAATATCATAAAATGCTAGTAAGTCAGCAGAGAAGAATGGCTATTAAAATTGCCAGCGGCTACCGCACTGTTCCAATACAAGCAATACAGGTAATAAGTAGCTGCGGTAGTCCGAATTACACTACAAATTGAACAAAGAAGCATAACACAGGGTAAAAGTAAACAAGAACCGGGACGGCAGTATGGAGCAAGATCTAATTAGAATTAGAAATGTTGAAGAACGGACTAACAGGAAACACGGTCAGGTTGAATACTGCCTGACACAGTTTTTGAGTGGACATGGGAGTTTTAAGACATACCTACCTTAAAAGATTCAAAATAAAAGAAGACGACCAATGTATCCACTGTAATATGGAGGATACATCAGAGCATACCATCTATAGATGCAATAGATGGCTAAGGATGCTGTGGAACGCAAACTTGGAAACGAAATTACACCGGACAACACCATACAGATAATGTTACAGAATGAAGAGAAGTAGAAGGTCATACACACGTAAGGTAATACAAACCAAAGAAGCCGACGAAAGAAAAGAAGAAAGAACATAGGGCAGTAAGATACATAATAAGAAAACTTAACTAAAAGACAGGAAGCAATAGAAAGAAGAATTTGGAAAGCGAATACTGGTCTTGAAGTAATACATAAGTAATTCCGAAACCAACAGACTCGATCGAGGAGGGGTTTTAGCAGGTATACCCCACTTAGAAGTGGGGGCGTCCAGCACACCCCCTGCGAAGTCAGGGGCGCCTATAAAAGGTTTCCCATCCTCAAGAAAAAAACAAAAAAATAAGAAAGGTTAGGTCAGGTTTAAATGCCAATTATCAAAGTAGTAAAATCCGAAAGATCCGGGAAACTGGAGATACTTATACATTGAAGTAATAATTTTAATACTAAAAGTTTCTTTTTTTTTTGATTAAGCTTGTCGGTGTCTAACCTACACGGGTTCGAAATTCCGACCACGCTCCAGATCGAAGTTTGGTCATGGTTAGGTACGAACCCGGAACCTCTTGATTGCGAAGCAAACACTCGTCCGCTGCGCCACCGGGAGGCTGAAGATTCTTTCTATTCGTACCCCTAAAATAATTCAAAAGTTACGAAAAAGGGGTATATTTTGGAACCCTAAATACCTTGACTTTTAAAAACCAATGCCATTAAATTTCTTCGCAACATTTTCCACAAACGGCCTTTTCAAATCGAATTTAGTAGTAAAAAGGTATGCATTCCACAAAGTAAATCAAACAGTTATTGAAATGTTGGAAACGTACTCTGAATACTTAAAAATTCGCAAAAACCGACTTTTAGAATTATCCAGCAAAAACCAGCTAAGATTAATAACTTTTGCCAAAAAGATAGCTTTCAGTTTTAAAGGTCGTACTTGCAATGCAAAATTTGACTAAAGTTATACTTGTAAAACGAAAAATTACAATCTTCTAAATTAAAATATCTTTCAAAAGGAAGCTTTTCAAGGCCCTCCTACAACATTTACAGATACAAGTCTTCTTCGTACTTTTCAATATTATAAAGGTTATGTAGATATTTTTAGCATCCCGGTTTCAGGGAAGTCTTTTAAATGAGAATGTCTTTAGATATCTATTTTAATATTAATTATTCAATTATTTCAGAAACCCAAAGAAGTATCGAAAGCGTTAATTACCCTATTTGAGTGGGAACTAATTAATATTAAAATAGTTAAACATTAAAAATTAGTAGTTCTACGACTAATTTTTGTAAACGCAAAATTTATATATCTGTGACGCACCCCAAAAGGCAAAATCTGTATGAACACCATTCTTAATTTCCTAATTTCATTCGCAAAGTTAACAATTAGACTGATATTGCTTAAAAATTGACAAACTTGTACTTATAATTATAAACACACTTAAAAGTAAAACAAGGAGACGAAAGAGGACTAATAAAGCTTGAATAAAAGAGTAGAAAAGTATAAGAAAGTCTGATTTAATTTTTTAGTAACGCTAATAAAATAGGTTTTCGGACGAAAGGCATCATTTTTTGTAAAACTTTGCTCATAACGATTCATTACTTGTATAAGAACCACTAAATCAGCGAAAGTGCATACAACCTTAGCAAACAAGGTTAATCATGGTTATATCCACGGTCAACCAAAAACAAGCCACTTAGTAATCAAACAGCCGCTAACAAGGGTTGAATGTTTAAAGAGTTTTGTCCTTTAAACCTCTTTGTTTTCTACTACCCTACTGGAAGTTGCAATTTACAAAACGGAGTATGTTTGCTAAGTGTTTAATTATTAAAATAAGCTTGTCGCTTTTGAAATTTGAATTACTACTTTTGCTGGACGTGTTAGTTCCTCAAATGCAACTTTTACTGTAATCGTTATGAAGTATTTAGCATTTAGTACAGTTTGCCGACTATAACTATTGTAGAACAACGAACATTCCCCTTGTGGAGGTAATTAGTTATTTTAATTTATTTGGGGAAAGCATTAACTACGAAAGTCTGATAATTAGATAATTAACTGGATAAATGCAACATTATATTTCTATATTCCGACCAACATGGCTACAGAAGAAAATTAGATATGTATGTCAAACCTGGAAATCTGAACAACGGTGTTTTTTCTGCTTGCAGACGTACATTTAATTGTGTAAATGGCATAATTTTAATCGATAAGATGAAATTATCTAACAACTGGATAAATTCTGAAAAATTATATTTCTGTTATCCTATTGAAATTAGATATTCTAACAAACAACATCAGTTAGAAAGGTCCGATTAAAGTAAACACAGCATCGAGATACCGTATTTTTTGTACGTTACGTGAACGATCTTTACCAAAATCTAGTAGGAAGTACAGCAGACGACCGATGTTCAGGTGGGGTCGGGCGTGCATCGAGCGAGTGAGGGTAGTAAGTCGGGTGCGCAAGAAATACGACAACGACGGTAGACGTGGGAGACGGTTAGAAAAATACTAAAGTATGAAATGTAATTTAATTAAAAATAAAGAAGTTGGCAAATGCTCTGTTTAGCCTTCCTAGAATCTTACACTAAAAAATAACTTATTACGTTAACGCATTGTACGGTATCGATTACAATGGTTAATAGAATTAACTATGCACAAACCAAACGATAAGAAGGTTAAGACAAGCATATGTGGTATCCAGTAAATAAACAAACACAATAAACCTCAAGAATAACAACTCATTACGTTGTTTCATGGTCTTAGTTAACCTCATTTCATCTGAATTAGGTTTACAGAATTGGTCTTAAAGGCAATTAAAATTAAAAATTCGTGTACTTGAAACTATCCAAGCGGAAAATTAGTCACATTAAACAGGTTTTGCTCTCTTAGGTAGGTATCTCGGGTTCTAGGGCAAGCTAAGGGCAGTGGATATTATACACAAAAGTTGTTCTTATGGTTGACCATGGAAAGGAGACACGGAGAATTAACCTAATACAAATCGTATTGAGGTTAAATCTGCATATCAACAACTAATTGTCATTGCACAAGTTTATTATTTAATTAAAATTTTTACACTAAAAACATATTTCTTGATTTAGAAAAATCTTTTAAAAAACAGGTAAGTAAAATTTAGCACGAGGGATCTTTAATTAAAATTTAGTTATTATAAATCCAACAAATTGACGATTTTGTTATACCATGTAATTTGATCAGCAACATGTAAGTATTCCATGGTAGAATGTTATTTTAAAAAATAGATTAAATGCAGGTGGTGAAGGAACATATTCTGCTGCGAATGCCTTCTAAAGCAAAATTTTCATTGAATGCTTTTAATTTTTTTTTTCGGTGCATGGGAAAATTTAAATGTTACTGAGGTAGGTAGGTACTTTACAACTTAGTAATTCTCATGATCTAACCTGTATGGTTTCAATAAAGATACACTTCACTTATTCCATAGCCAATCTTGACGGGAATTTTTTTGGACCACACGATACCAACGTCTTTAACCTAAAAATTTTCGAGATAAAAATCTACAGAAGAAGTAATAAAAATTTCAAACAAAAAAGGAAAAGCTAATAACAAAAGCAGTTTCGGAGATGGAGTAACTGCATTACAGTAGAAAGTATACAAGGGGCGTTCAGATACGAACGAGGATATCGTTCTCAGGTTACAGGAAACAATCGTACTATCTTATTAACATATGTTTCCAGTTTGCCATCGGCGTTAATTTGATCTTACTCCTTTCAAGCAGTCGATCATAATCAGGATGTTTGTTGAAGGAAAATGTTGTTTCAACTGAAATGTTTTACAGGCCTAATGCTAGGTTCAAGGACGAATTTTTGAGTTTATTTGACATTCTGATAAGGATGCAACGGTGTTGAGAACAAACTTAATTTGATGCTGATGTTCTGCATAATACTACTTTTATCTCTACATACTCATTATGACGAACAGCTAAAATTGAGAGTCCATCACTGCCTTTTAAAGAACTATGGGGCTTGTAGAGAACAGCGTTGCCATATCGCACCCAAAGTATCTGTAGAGTGCCAAAATACGATGTATAATTGTGCGCATAATACTGACAGTTTCTTTTTTTGAAAAATTATGGCATGATTAAGAAGACGAACATGTCCCAGAAAAGCCAACAATAACCAGGAACATATTTTAATAAGAGACAGCATGTGCGTTTAGGTTCATTGTTCCTAAAATATTCTAGTTAATATTTGAACGTCTTTCGTAACATTTCACGGAGGAGTAATAGGAAAACTCTTGAAATTTTATGCTAAAAATAATACATTTTTGTAAGTATAAAAATTAACAAAACAGAGTGTTCAGAAGAACCTTCCAGGTTGTGAGTTACAACAATGTTCTCTAAGCTTTTTTTAAAGCCCAATAAGTAAACATAGTTAGTATGCAACTGTAATATCATTTTATGCTATCCAAAAAGACCGAAGCTATTAGTTTAAAATTAATTCAATGAGTTGGCGTTATCCTTTTAATTTAAAGGTCGTTTGAAATGACCCTCCTATATATTCATCTAAATTGTTCCTTTGGGACGTCAATTTTTTTAAATAGCTAACCAGCTTTATCTTCCTGGATTTTAGAATACTAATTTCCCTTTAAACACGCACAAACTTTTTTTGGAAAAAATAGCTGGTCATTAGTTTTCGTTTATGAAACTTTTTAAATTTTTTGCTTAACATTGTAAATATGTAAATTCACCGTCATTTGGATTTTTAAAGTAGGTATAAAAAGGAATAGAATTTAATTCCGAAGGATTAATCAAAATTGAACTTTTCTCTGCGAATTTTCATTAAAGGAGTAAAGAGTTTGATTTTGTTATCGCACACAGTTAAAGCGAAAGTCCAAAAACGTAATCAGTGTGTAAGAGTTGCCTTTTCAGAATATTAAGAATTAATTACGGTTTTGTAATTAAGGGTTCCATTTAAGCGAAGGATTTAGATATTTCCGAACCAATACTTTCTAAATTTTAATTTTAAAATAGCTTATGGTACTGTGAGCGCGTTTAATTATGGAGAATACTGTGTCCCTTTGGGCTTTAAGGTTATTTCCAAGGGGTGTATATTTTATCATCAGAGGTAAATTAATGAGCAAAACATCGCATTAATCATCCCAGCTCCGGTTTACAGTTCCCCCATATTGCGTAGGTTACTAAAGCCGAAAGGAGTTCTCCGGGTATCCCACCGACTGTGTCGTATCTGACCTCGAGAAGACGACATTTTCCTCTTGTGAGCCGTTATCGCCAGCGCTGTGACAGACATTGCTCATTAATCTTGCTAAACTATGTTAAACTTGTAATAAGCGGGTTAAGATATATTGGTTACATGATATAACAGTTGTATAATTTCAGAAAATTTTACGCACTTCTAACTTCTGAATTTATGCCTTTGCTTGTAATAAATCGGTGCTTACCTACGTTTAATTCTTAGAAAGAACTGAGGTGTAATTGGATTGTTCACATGAAAATCCTCATTGAAACACTCCGAATGCAAGGAACTTGCATATGAGATTTATAGTCGTAATTAATTAAACTTCTCTTTAGTACTGACAACTTGTTATTGATGTCTCGACAGTCGAGAACAATTAACGAGAAATTACTGTTGCAAATGCAGTGTTCATACCTTAATTAAATTAGGAACATTAAGTACTTTTGAATTACGGAAACAGTTTCGCATTGTGCTTATATCACTCTTCATTTGAAGCGAATTATCTGCTGAGTTTACTTCTATTCGATTCAATTTTTAAATAAATCTACTTAATTTACTAAAATCGTTTGTCAGTAATTAAGCAGAAACGATTATTAACTCAATATAAAAAGTTAGTAACGCATAAGCTTTCGGCGCCTCCACCAAATGTTCTGAAGTAATCATTGCTTTATTTCGTTTGTTTATCTTCACAAACTTAAATTATCTTCAGCTTGCTTGGCTATACAATTTAAGTTCAAGTTTTCAATCATTTTAATAAATTTACCTTTCACACTCTTAGCGAATTTTGCAGTAATTTGGGCTTGAAAACCCAAATTTCTGTACTGTGAGAAAAGGAAAGCTCAACTTTAATATTTTCTAATCCCTTTTAGCCTGTGTTTTACAGAATAATATAATTATCCAAGTTGTGATTTAAATCAAAATTATGGAAAACTTCGAGTAACATTTTGATTTAAAATGCGTAATTAGGTTAATCTGAATAAATTAACACTTCTTAAACTATGAATGTAGTAAATGCAATTCACATGTTTCTCGTTATGGTTTTAGTTTCGGTTGGAATTCGATTCCCGGATGTCGCGTCTGCAGCAACTCCTAACGTTACCGCAGGGAATGATTGCGTATGAACGTGACCCGAACGTACGTTAAAAACAGGAGGCTTTTCTAAAGTTCTTGAGCACACCAAAAAAAATTTAAGCTAAAGCATATATTTAATTACAACCCAAGAAATGAAAATGGAAAAGCAAATTTAGGTTTTCGCTTGTCTTTTGCAAGAATGCTGTTAAAAATTAAGTCAAGCAGATTAAAGACGATTATTTCAAGTTTTAAAGATCTAATTTTATGACATACGATGACCTGGAATGAAAAAGGGACGTTTAAGAAATTGCCATTCAACTGAAGACCTTTTCGTTCTAGCTTAAACTAAACGTTTGTATCTCATTCTTTAAGAAAAAAATTGAAACGTGTGTTAAAATTTTCATCAGATCCAAACCTCAAATTAAATTGAATCGAATTTCGGATGCCCACGCGATCATTTTTAGGGCCTCAATTTAACAAAATGTAAATTCGAACAACTGCAGAAAATTTAAATGTCAAGCTTAATTTGAATACAAATTAAAACTTAATATTGTTAAAAGGGTACGAACTCAAAAAAAATTCGCAAAATGTCAATTTTATAAGGCAAAAACATTGTTCAGTATCGTTGTAATATCTTACCCGAAAAAGAATCAAATTTTCAATTTGGATACGGTCTTGATATCAGATAGCATGCAGCGACTACAAGAACTGCTCGATAGAGTTGTGAAGGCAAGCAAAGAATATGGACTGGAATTGAATACAAAAAATACTAAATGCATGACAATTAGTAAATTCCCAGTACAACAAGGAGCACTGCTTGCTAACAATCAACCCATAGAGAGAGTATGTCATTTCACCTATCTAGGCTGTACAATCAATGACGATTGGCATCACTCAAGAGAAATTAAGGGCAGAATCGAAAAAGCCAGAACAACCTTCACACAAATTAAAATACTACTCTACTCGCCAGACCTTAGTCTAATGCTTAAGAAACGGATTACATCTTGTTATGATTGTATTCTTTACTCTGTTATATGGTGTTGAGGCATGGACCTTGTCTGAAGCTATGGAGAAGAGACTACAAGTGTTTGAAATATGGGTGTACCGTAGAATTCTCAAAATTCCATGGGCAGAACATATTTCCAATGAAGAAGTTCTTGACAGAATGGGTTGCAGACCTCAAATCTTGTTCACCGTTAAACGCAGATACATCGAATACATTGGCCATATCATGCGAAATAACAATAAATATCGATTACTACAAAATATTATCCAGGGCAAAGTTGAAGGACGCAGAGGCCCTGGTAGACGAAGAATTGCCTGGTTGGCCAACCTAAGAAAATGGTTCGAAGTCACATCTTCAGAATTTCTCCTTAGTGCAGCTAATAAAATACGCATTGCCATTATGGTAGCCAACGTCCGGAACGGATAGGGCAAGCTAAGAAGAAATACGAATTACATATTAATCGGTTTTATAATGTCTGTAGACGCTGTACGATCTCTAGACTTTTCATCTATTTTTGCCTATCGTAGCAGTTTACATCTTGGAATGTTTCTTATAATACTTTCTAGAGGTGTGTCGGTCGTGAACGATTCGTTCAAAAAGAACGAATAAGTACACTGAATCGAATGCATCGAGTCCTTAATTTCAAGTGAATCGATTCACTAATTCACTCGACTCGGCATCGAAGTCCGCGGATTGCGGAGCCGCCGTACTTTGAAGTGAATCGATTCACTCGACTCGGTATCGAAGCCATCGGAACCATCGGGTATTTTTATCACAAAGATTCAGCGTTCAATTCGTTCGAGTTTCGAGTTCTACGTAAAATTGACCAGTAATTATCGGATTTGATGGTGCAAAATTTGACAATGCGGTGGTTTTCCGTCTTCAAAGTAGATCCAAAATTTAATGTAAAATGGCAAATAAATAAATCAGTAATTATAATTCTCTTTTCTTGGCGTTGATTATTTAAATTAATTTATGTTTGGCAAATCATGCGTGAAACGTACATTTATGCCAGCGTTACGAAATACAACGGTGCGCTCGCTGTACAAAAATAAATCATATCTTTTATAACAATAAAGCTACGCAAGTAATTCTCTCACGAAAAACTTCTTCATTCTTTTCTACCCATTTCATACGATATAATTTATTACACATCTATATGAAATAGTTTAAAAAGTACCTCGATGCTGAAATTTCGGCTACGCGTTTTGCATACGCTTAGTTTAAATAATTTATGTAGCATTTGTTAACAACAATTTTGAGATAATTGTGTCAGCATCTGAATCTAGAAAGAATAAGCTTTCCAATGGTTTAAAAATCATTGAGATATATTTACAAATAAGCTTGTATATGCGATGTAAACATAAAATTATTCCATTTTACATTTCTGAGTATTCAATACTGCTTCCTTTGTTAAGACTCGTTAGTTCACGTTAGTCTAAACAAAACGCGTGAATGAGTGAACCATTCAAGAACGAATCTTTGTGAACGAATCACTTGGAATGAATGATTCAAATGAATCGATTCACCAAAAAGAATCGAACTTCCCACCTCTAATACTTTCCCATGTTGTTTTGGGTCTTCCTCTGTTTCTTCCTTCGAGGGGGGTCTATTTCGAGGTATTCTTGGCAATCTATTTGTGTGCATTCTCTTTATGTGGCCATACCATACTAATTGTTTGTATTCTACATTTTGATTAATAGTTTTCTTAACATCCATCATACTTTTTATCGTGTCGTTGGGTATTCGTAAGCCATTTCCAATCTTCTTCTTCTATTTGTTTCATTCATTCACCATGTTTGTGCTCATTATAGGGCAATACTTACTACTAATAATTGTACTGTAGATGTGGCATTTTCTTCTTATTTCATTACTTCACCATATTACATTAAGTCCTTTTATCGCCCTTCTTCCTTGTTCAATACTTTCTCTAATCTCTTGCTCTCGCCCGTCTGTCGTTATTTCGGCCTCAATCTGAAGGTATTCGCAATGGTCACATATTGGTATTTTTTCTAAATTTCCAAAATTCTAGTTCATCTGCTTCCTCTACTGTATATAAATACTTGGCTCTGGTCAAATTCATTAATAGTCCTACGTCTTCATATTCTTCTTTGATTTTACTCATCATATATTTAAAATCTTCTTTGTCTTGGGCCAGGACGCCCTAGGGACCAGCAAATTGTAATTTATTCATATATGGTGATATTATTTATGGGTATGTCTTATTATAAATGTATACATGACTGTTCGTAGATATACTTAACTACAAATTATTCATACCTTAAAAATGCACATAACTTGGACCAAACCTTTAGAAAAAGGAAAATTTTTATAATTGTATCAACTTGTAGCATTTAGTTGATCTTTGAATGCTGGTACTGAACTAGACGTACATGGTTCATCTGCATTACTGTTTTACTCTGTATTTGATGTTTTAAAATTCTGGTGGGCATCCACAATTTGGAATGCGGTAGTGGACCAACCAGGTTCCACTGAAAGGTTCTCGTTTTTTAAAAGCTATTCGAGATACTGGTGGTTTATTGTCTTCTATCATAGTTAATATTTGGGTGTTTGTAACTGCCTGTGTGTCTTCATTATGGCCGTATTCTATCAACAAAGAACATGTGTTTTTTTCATCTTTTCCCAGTAGAGGTCTCACTTCAATTACTCTTAATGGTAGGGGGCAAATGGCTATAAAATATTCCCTTATGTATGTTACTATTCGTTGGCCATCAAAATTATTTATCCTTGGTGGACACGCCAAGAGCCCAGCCATTTTATATAAACAAAATTCTACGGATGTTATGAAAAGAAATTTATTACACTAACAGAAATGGGTCTGCGTCTATGCGTTAAGTGCGTGTTCGACACACATTTTAAAAATAGTCTGCTAAAGACAACAACCCTGCCTAAGATCCTTTGTTAATTATTGTCCGTAGTTAATTTTGATTGCTGTATCTTCCTATAATGTTTTTATACTTGTTTCTTCTAACGATTCCTACGGCATTGTAATAAATCCGTAGTCGTATGCATTTTTGCTAAATCTATAAATAGTAGATGTGCCTCTCTTCCGGCGTTAATTTTCTTTTCAATAATTTATTTCTGAGTGAAGAAGTTGTACACCCACGATCATCCTGAGTGAAACCCACTTTGTTGTCTGCTACATCTTTATTGTATGAGAAATACATTCTCGCCTTAAGTAGATGG
Source organism: Melanotus villosus (assembly GCA_963082815.1). Classification (NCBI taxonomy): domain Eukaryota; kingdom Metazoa; phylum Arthropoda; class Insecta; order Coleoptera; family Elateridae; genus Melanotus; species Melanotus villosus. Next base: position 43,560,750 of record OY720425.1, read on the forward strand.
TGATCTGATACGCATTCAGATCCTCTAAATACTATAACACTCATTACTTCGGTGGTAGTGTTTTATGGTTGGCTGTGCCCAAGTGTGTCCATGAATATGTTTATGTTGGAAGGGCTCAATGCTCCAACCCCCAACCTAGAGAACCTGAAACTTTAATTTCGGGGTGATTTGCTCTTATAGAGATTGTTTTCCCTACAACTAGGAGATCTGTCTTTCCTTTCTGTGCCTGTTTCACCGTTGGAATTTAGCCCTTTCTTCCGCTGTCACAACCTTTGGTTATCTTCTTCCTAATCCTGAGTTGAACTCTGGTTCTTTTACTCCCCCCTCCCCGCCTTTTTCATCCTGGTTTGGGACGGGCAATGGCGGAGCGCATTAATTACAGAATATATTGAAGTGATATTAACCTTTTGGAAAATTAATATTTATTTAAAAATACAAATTTGGAGTATACTTTTAGGATGCAAGTTTTAAAAGATTAATTATGTAAATAAGTTAAGATTAATTTAAGTATTTATTGTTATTTGTTGTAAATATTGTTATTTATTGTTATTTAGTGTTAATTATTGTAAATAGTAGTCATAGTTATATTTTATATGCATGTATGTGAAAGAATGAATGTTATAAACAAATTCAAGGAATGGGAGATTTTGGGGAATAACTAGGGAAGGATATAAAAATTGAAGAACGAAAAACAACAGTTGTTAAAACTGAAATATTGAAGAAAGACGTGTTTTTAAGTTTTCCTCTGAAAACTTATAATAATAAAATAAAATCAACGGAAACTTTAATACTAATTAATAAAGAATAATTACAAGCTGGGATAAATTGATAATATTGATTTGGATTTATTGGATAAAATTTTATAATTGGAAATTGGATAATCAAATAATAATAATAATAATAATAATAATGGCCATTTATTGATGGAAGACTAAAGCAGGTACATAAAATAAAATGAGAAACAGACAAAAAGATAATTCTATCTAAACATTAGCTCCATCAAAAGGGCGAAGTTCAGAACCATGAAGAAATAAATAATATACTTCAACATGGTCTGCTCTTCCACTTAACCCTTCCTTAGTAAATTATATTTAAAATAATACCCCGAAAAAAAATAAAATTTAAAGTAAAACATGTGCAGCTACAAACAATATAAAATTAAACGAAATTACATGAAAATGTGTAATAATAAAGTGTTTAAAAAAAACATATGTCTGACCTTCAGTACAATATAATATAAATATAAAATTAAAAGAAATTGCATTAAGATGTGAAATAAAGATGAGAAATATGTGAAACAAAAATGTGAAATAAAGATGTGAAATAGAGATGTGAAACAAAGATGTGAAATAATGATGCGAAAAAATGTGAAAAAATCAAAGTTTTGAAAAACATTATGTCTGACCTTCACTAAGAATACGAATCAGATGGCGTCTGAAAGAACCCAATGTGAGTGTTTTTAAAAACTCCGGTAAGGAATTATAGATACCTATTGCAAATACTGTACGAAAATGATCTTATGAATAATTGCGATTTATGGATTGGAGGCGTGATAAAGTTTTTCTTTCTTATGTTTACATTATGTACTTCAAATCTAAATTTAATTTTATTGAACAAATATTGTGGTTGTTTAGATGTTATAATTTTATGATATAAAACTGAAGCATGCAACTTTCTACGGTTGCTCATATTAAGCCAATTTGTTTCATTTAGTTTATAATGGATACGTTCAAATTTTCTGATACCATATATTAATCTTAGACAGGAGTTCTGCACACGTTGAATTCTCTTGATATTGCAAGCATCCAAACACGGACCATACACAGTATCACAATAATTGAAGTGTGATAACACTAAAGATTCACACAGTATAACTTTAAGTTGTTTATTTAAACAGAATCTGTTGTTAAATATTAATTTCAAATTTATAAAGGCCTTACGCATTATATAAGAAATATGTTGAGAGAATCTTAAGTCTTCATCCAAAATTAATCCAAGATTTTTACAATTATCCCTTACTGGTAAGTTTATGTTTCCGATTTGGATGTCTATGTCGTTTTTAATCATATTTCTGTCTTTATTTTTACCAAATACCATCACTACCGATTTATCTGGATTAATTTTTAAACAGTGCTTTTCAGAAATTTTTACTAAATTAGCAATATCAGTATTGATCAGATAATTAGCTAATATAACATGTTCACTGACAAAATCGTATTGTAATTGAGTATCATCGGCATATAGATGGTATTTGCAATGTTTGATAGATTTTTTAAAATTGCAAGTGTATAAACAGTATAAAAGAGGCCCGATAATCGAGCCTTGTGGCACACCAGCAACGATATTTAGGGGAGTAGAAGTTTCTCCCTTTAGGGAGAAACAAATAGTCCAGTAAACGAAGGATTTTACCCTACAAAAGGTCGGGTAGTTCTGAATTTTTGATATGTTGTATAGGATGGTTGGTTAGTGAAAAATCCAAATTTCCACAATTCCCCCTCCTCCGCTCCCTCCACCATCGTGTGGAAACCACCGAAAATCAGCACTTCTTTCAATTTCTTGCCTATAACTTCTTTATGGTGAATTGTAGCGCAAAAAAGGTTATTTGCCCACTTGTAGAGGACAAAATTTCCTGCAAATTTGTTATTTGAAGTTTTTTGTACGATTAATATCAACGGAGCTATGAAGTTTCCAAAAAAGGCTAAAATTGCGTACTTTGCAAAATTTTGAGTTTGTTTCCACTTTACATCGCAATAACTCCGTAACACTTAATTTTATCGTAAAAGCCCTTATAATCAATCTTGTAGAGAATTTAATTACCTACAAAATCCATGTATCAATTTTTTTTACGATCAATGCAACAGAGTGGGGATAAATTTACAAAAAAAAATGAAAAAGGGGATTTTTCAAGTTTAGTGCAGCAACTCTCTTTGGTTCATTATTTCTAATAATAAAAGTATTACCTTTCATTTCAAACAGAATAATCTGTATACATAGATGCAAAATGAATGTAATTATGTGTTGGCGAACGTTAGTGAAGTCTCGTGGGACTACTAGAAAAAACGTTTTAAAAAACAGTACTTCCTTCTTTTATTTGCCTGCGACTTCTTTCTACTACCCTTCAGCTCAGAATGAGTTATTTGCCGAGTATTATATATATTCTAAGGCTCAATTTTTTAATTTGGCATATTATGTCTTTTGTGAAACCAATAGCGGTGGAGCTGTACCGCTCCCAACAAGGCAAAAGTAGCGATCTTAAAAAAAATTATTTACCGACTTGTAGAGCACAAAATTTCCTGCAAATTTGTTATTTGAGGTTTTTTTTACGATTAATATCAATGGAGGGACAACGTTGCTCCACTAAACTTGAAAAAAAAAACAGTTTTTCGTTTTCTTTTTTGTAAATTTACCCCCACTCCATTGCATTGGTCATAAAAAAAGATGATACATGAATTTTGTAGGTAATTAAATTCTCTACAAGATTGATTAGAATGGTTTTTACACTAAAATGAAGTGTCACGGAGTTATTGCAATGTAAAGTGGAAACAAACTCAAAATTTTGCTAAGTACGCAATTTTAGCCTTTTTTGGAAGCTTCATAGCTCCATTGATATTAATCGTACAAAAAAACCTCAAATAACAAATTTTCAGGAAATTTCGTCCTCTACAAGTCGGTAAATAAATTTTTTTAAGATTGCTACTTTTTTTTGTCTTGTTGGGAGCGGTACAGCTCCAGCGCTACTGGTTTCACAAAAGACATAATATGCCAAATTAGAAAATTGAGCTTTATAATATATATAATACTAGGCAAATAACTCATTCTGAGCTAAAGAGCAGTAGAAAGAAGTTGCAGGCAAATAAAAGAAGGAAGTGCTGTTTTTAAAAAAGTTTTTTCTAGTAGTCCCACGAGACTTCACTGACGTTCGCCAACACATAATTACATTCACTTTGCAACTATGTATACAGATTATTCTGTTTGAAATGAAAGGTAATACTTTTATTATTAGAAATTATGAACCAAAGAGAGTTGCTGCACTAAACTTGAAAAATCCCCTTTTTCATTTTTTTTTGTAAATTTATTCCCACGCTGTTGCATTGGTCGTAAAAAAAATTGATACATGGATTTTGTAGGTAATTAAATTCTCTACAAGATTGTTTATAAGGGCTTTTACGCTAAAATTAAGTGTTACGGAGTTATTGCGATGTAAAGTGGAAACAAACTCAAAATTTTGCAAAGTACGCAATTTTAGCCTTTTTTGGAGGCTTCATAGCTCCGTTGATATTAATCGTACAAAAAAACTTTAAATAACAAATTTGCAGGAAATTTTGTCCTCTATAAGTGCGCAAATAACTTTTTTTGCGATAAAATTCACCATAAAGAAGTTATAGGCAAGAAACTAAAAGAAGTGCCGATTTTCAGTGGTTTCCACACGATGGCGGAGAGAGCGGCGGAGGGGGAATTGTGGAAATTTGGATTTTTCACTAACCAACCATCCTATACAACATATCAAAAATTCAGAACTACCCGACCTTTTGCAGGATAACCCCCCTTTTTCGGCTCCGTTCACTGGACTAAAAGGATATTTGGAATAAATAAGAATAAATTGGACAAGGAACTATATTTGGTGGGATTTTTCAAATTCGGGGATTGGTTGTTGTGAGTGAGTGTTTTTAGTTTTAGATTTGTGTTAATTTTAAGTTAGAAATAAGTTGTTGTAATAAATCTTGCATTTTAAAAGTTGATTGAAATTATTACATTACTTATTTTTCAAAATTCAAAATCGAATCCTTTAACGACCCTGAGATGTCAAAATTTCATTATTAATTTAAAATTTTAAAAATATTAAGTAGAGAGTCTAAAAAATTGTATGGAGCTTCTTTTTCTTTATAAAAGAAAATAATTAAAAGACTGCAATCATAACAATAATTGTCGAACCCAACGTGGGGCAGAACAATAATTGGCGTCCAACGTGGTTGCTTATAACGTGGGGTTTCGATAGGACTTCGTAGGGCTACTTAGGGCTCCGAAGAGTTTATTTTGACAGGATAATTTTGCATACATCATTCTAACAATTATTGTCATACAGAACAATAATTGGCACCAGCAACGTGAGGCTTTGAAAGTGGTTATTCATAATTAATGGGGCTATTTTGAATTTGACATTTATAAATTAATTAATTTGACAATCCAAAGTAGAACGTCAAATTATTTTAATAATAATTGATGCCAAAAAAGTGAGGTTTAATATTATTTGTTATTAATAATTTTGAAGGAGTTATAAAACTTGGTAGGGTAAAGATTAGTTTAATAAATTATTAACAGAGAACAGAAGTAATAAAAACTTGGTAGGGTCATTCACAGTTTTGAATAAAAGTTATTTAGTAATTGAAATAATACAGATTTGAATCAATAAAGAAAAGTATAACGAATTTAATTGTAGAAGATATTTCCATAAATATTGAATTGTTTCATAATAAAAGTCAGTTTGAAGTTTATTAAATTTGACAAATTGATAAAATTGACAAACTTGATTGTTCATTGTTTTGTGTGAAATTTTTGCTTAAATATGCAAATAATAAAATTCAATAAAAAACGAGATACAGATATTTTGACAAAGTTTAGAAATTGATAATATGAGTGAGGGCAGAAGAAATTTAAGAAGTTCTAGGAAAGATAAAGAACAGGAAATGGAACAACAAGAGGAGGAAAATGAAATGGAGGTAGTTGAAGTTGAAGAGGAGCATGAAAATGCAGGTGAACAGAAGAACCTCGAAATGTTGGTGATCAATTACAAGTTCAAACTTCTCAAATTATTACAACTCCAGCTCAATTTGATGGGAATTTCATGCAAATGATGATGCAACATTTTAAAGAAGCTATGGGAGAAGAGAGTAAGAAACAATTAAATAAATTAGACGAAATGAAAGAAGATTCCAAGAAACGAGATGAAAGATTAGAGAAGCAGTTTACAGAAATCAAAGAAGATACCAAGAAACAGTTAAGTGGATTGGATAATAAGTTAGATGAAAAATTAGGTGAAATTAAAGAAGATTCCAGGAAGAGAGATGAGGAGGCAAAGAAGAGACATGAAGAGTTGAAAGAAGAAAATAAGAAGCAATTTAATGAATTGAAAGAAGAATTGGTGAAAAATAAACAAGAATTATGCAAAGAAATTAAAGAAATATTTAAAAATGTTAAACATGAGGAAGAAGAGGTTATTTTAGAATACGAAGAAGTAATTAAAGAATATGAAGGCGTGGAAGATGAAATAGAAGTTCAGGAAAATATTAATAATGTTAATAATCCTGAAGTTATTGAATTAAATAAAAATAAAATGTACATAAATGATGTGCAAGAAGAAATTAAAATTACAGAAGAATATCTTGATATGCAAGATGAAATAATAATCGATGAAAATGTTAAACTGATAAAGGATGGTGAAAAAGAAAATTCAGGGATAATCAAAGATGGTACTTCAAAGAATTATGTAAGAATAAACAAGAAGAATTTAATTAAACAAAATATTAAACAAGTTATCAAAACTGGAAAATTAAAAAATGAAATGAAATTGACTAAACAGATTAAAATAGTAATTTGTATAACAAGTGTTGAAAGTACAGTTTTGCAGAACGAAACTGAAGGTTGCAGCCTGAGACGAAGTCGAAGGCTGCATTCATTTGAGTTTTGCAAAACACTTTCAACAAGTGTTATTACACACTATTTTTTCTACTCCTACAGAAGAAAGACATTTAATTCACTATTTAATATTTTAAAACAAATTTTATAATTTTTGTGGAATATTAAGTATGCTCATGAAAACTATGGTCACTATGGAAATAAGTCCGTTGCTATGAAAATAAACATATCACAAATATAAACAAACCATACAGTTAACCGGCGCCATTTTGAAAGTGTGTTGCAAAGTACTTTGCAACACACTTTTGGATTTTGTCGCACAGTTTCGACAAACAATTGCTTTCAGCATTAAAAATCATGTGGAAAGATCAACTTTCAATAGTAGGAGTAGAAAAAGAGATTTTCAAAACTAAATAAAGCTAAAATGGTTAAGAATAAATTGAATAATAATCGTATGAAAAATGGTATTAAAATACAAAGAAACTCATTGAATTATCAATTTCAAAAATCAATTAATAATGAATATAAGAAAAATGATAATTTGCATTCAAATAAGATAAATAGGTTTTTAAAATTTAAAAATAGGTATTTTAATTCAAACGAATTCAATAAATACAGTTTTAAAATTAATTCAAAATTGCGTATAAAAGAACTAAAAGGACCACCAGAATTTTAAAATGTGTTATAATTTAGTATACTTGTAAAAATGTTAATTGTTAATTGTTTATTGTTAAATATTATTTACTTGCTTCAAACGAAAATTTTTAATTGAAATTTATTTAAATGATTAGTTAAATTTTAAAATTTAAAACTGCAATTTGTTTGATAATTAATTGAAATTAATACATGAAAAATTCCTCTAATTTTTCATATATCAATGTTGTATCGATTTGAAAATTAATAGAATCAAGGTAGAAAAATTATGTCAAATGTCAAACGTCAAATTTATTAAAAGTCAAAAATGACTTAAATGTCAATTATGACAGATTTAAAGAAAAGTCAAAATTAACTTAACCTGATTTTATATGTTAAAATGACAAATAGGGTTGTTAACTTAACGAAATTAAAATTGAGAAAATGTGTTTGAAAACAAAAATTTCACAAAAACAAGGTAGGGTGTTGAAGTGATATTAACCTTTTGGAAAATTTATATTTATTTAAAAATACAAATTTGGAGTATACTTTTAGGATGCAAGTTTTAAAAGATTAATTATGTAAATAAGTTAAGATTAATTTAAGTATTTATTGTTATTTGTTGTAAATATTGTTATTTATTGTTATTTAGTGTTAATTATTGTAAATAGTAGTCATAGTTATATTTTATATGCATGTATGTGAAAGAATGAATGTTATAAACAAATTCAAGGAATGGGAGATTTTGGGGAATAACTAGGGAAGGATATAAAAATTGAAGAACGAAAAACAACAGTTGTTAAAACTGAAATATTGAAGAAAGACGTGTTTTTAAGTTTTCCTCTGAAAACTTATAATAATAAAATAAAATCAACGGAAACTTTAATACTATTTAATAAAGAATAATTACAAGCTGGGATAAATTGATAATATTGATTTGGATTTATTGGATAAAATTTTATAATTGGAAATTGGATAATCAAATAATTACAAAGGATATTTGGAATAAATAAGAATAAATTGGACAAGGAACTATATTTGGTGGGATTTTTCAAATTCGGGGATTGGTTGTTGTGAGTGAGTGTTTTTAGTTTTAGATTTGTGTTAATTTTAAGTTAGAAATAAGTTGTTGTAATAAATCTTGCATTTTAAAAGTTGATTGAAACTATTACATTACTTATTTTTCAAAATTCAAAATCGAATCCTTTAACGACCCTGAGATGTCAAAAGTTCATTATTAATTTAAAATTTTAAAAATATTAAGTAGAGAGTCTAAAAAATTGTATGGAGCTTCTTTTTCTTTATAAAAGAAAATAATTAAAAGACTGCAATCATAACAATATATTAAAACAAATCAGTGTGATTCAAAATAAGAATTCAAAATTTAAATTTGGATTTGAAAGGAGAAATCCAAATTGATACACTGATAACAGACTTCAAATTAAAATCAACGGAAGATGTTCATATTCAATAGCCATTAAATCTGAAAAACTAGATCGAAACTACGGCGTTACATACATTGTGGATTTGGAGATATGAGAAGACAAAGCTTCGGATTCAAATTAAATTTGGATTCAAAAATAAGTTTTGATTGTGCTTGATGAGATTATAATATTTATTGTGGAATTACAAATATTGATATAAATTTCGAATTAAAATTAAAGGAACCTATTTACTTTGGACATTATTTTGTGTGTTATTTCAAACGTTTTTGACTCAAATCCAAATTAAGGAGATTTCTTTATTCTAAACTCAGATTCAAATACTCTTTTTGGATTTAAATATAGCTATGCGAAATATGAATAGTTCTTTTTTTTAAATTTCATATCAAAGTATCCTCTTTAAATCTGGATCCAAACTGTTGAATTGACTTTCGACCTTATAATATACACTTTCAGAAGAAATTCCTCATATTTGCAGGGCTATATCTCAGCAACTACTGCAGCTACCGAGCTCATGTACAGCTTTGTTTGTAGCAAATTTCATCTACTTAAAAAAAGATAATTATTGCAATGTTGGATGTACAATATGACTGGCCTACTAGTGGCTTACGAGATTCCGGTATTAACTTTGAATTCGAATATACAACTTTTTAATTAAGAATTTTAAGACAGTCTTTATTTTTGAATTAGAACTGAATGATTAAATAATTATCTGAAAAATATTGGGTTTCTGAGGTAATTCTTCCTTTTATGTGTATTGCCAAAACAATAAACAATAACTTGTGTTTTTAGATAACTTTTGTGTATAAAAATGTTAATACGAGTATTATTTTTAACAATTTTCTTAAATCGTAAATCTGCATTAAATTAAAAGTAGTGTGTGTAGTTTTTATTCTATAATATAAAATGTTATGTTCTGAAGCTTAATAAAAAGAAGCCAACAAAGGTAGGTACTGAATATGAGCATTTTAACAAGGATCCCGAAATATTTAAAGGAACCAGTTGAGTTTGAAGATTTTAAAATGCGCTTAACTGACTCTTTTGAAAAGAATAAAGCTCTTGAAGCTCGATCCATTTCCTCAACTGATTGGTATTGGACCACTCACGTTTACAATCTAAACCCTCGGCTATTATACCCAAAGTGAAATACGGCAGTTTTCCTGTTCACGACATATGGCACGCTATGTTATTGGCCTACAATGAGATTTCGAATAGGATTTTCAGCTTCGCCAAGAATTACAGCGAATTTCTGAGAGCTGTCGTTATTAAAAATGTTACTTTGTAATTGCTAAGCGTTTACTAGGTTTTTCACGGAAACGCACCAATTTCTGCCCTGAACTAAATAATTTATAAATTGGAAAACGAAAGACGTAACCTTCCGATACTTTGGGAAGTAATGATGATGTCAGTTAAGTAAAATACGAACTCCTAATAAAATTTAAAGGCGGAACTGCCGTAGTTCATAACCAACTTGGGCGTTCGACATATGGGATCATGGGTTTGACATATGTTCGTTTTTGTCACCAGCAAAAACCACCCACTTTAAATGTATATGGAAAGACATCAAAAGATTTATTGCCTTTTTAATATAGCTACTGAAACGCTAGAAGCTGGTAGTAAAAAAATAACATTGATCAAATTCGTAGTTCAAAGGAAATACGTTCGTGTAAAAAGCATAGCCATTCGACTTGAAAAACGCCAAGTCTTTTTCTGTTTGACTTTACATAAGCTGCTACAAAGAATTTGAAGCCGCTGCCAATTCCAGGAGTCGGTCGTATCGTTTCATATTTTACCCTCCATTTAGGGGAAGATACTTTTTTAACAAAAATAAGGATTTGCAGATTTAATCTCATAAAATTTAATTTCGAAAACGCCCATATTTATCGAAACACCTTCACGTTTAAAGCTATCGAATGTGTTTGAAGGGAAATGCCTGAATTTCATACGCGTTAGAAAGTGCAGTTAGGAGGGGTTTTATTAGATTTTATTTCATGCATATTCCATGAAGGTGTATCAAATTTGATCGTTAAGGGAAGAGATTCAATAAATTCCCAAATTATTTATTTATAAAACATATCGTTCTGTAAGTGCATGGTTGCTTTTTATTTACTTTAATATTTAATAAGACAGTTTTTTTTTAAAGCTGTTTATTAATGAATCCGAAGCAAACTTAAAATTGAAAAAAAAATGTGACAGCAAGAAGAAGTAAATTTGAGAAAAAGGGCGTTTCTGAATAGGGATGTTTTTATTCTAAATTTTTGTAAACGAAGACAAAAATAACCCAACTGAAATATAACAAGTACGAGCGTAACAAAATGAATGAACTTTAAACATCTTCAACAATTTCTCCACTGTCACCATTAAGAGAGATAAAGAAACTATTAAACGTGTCATCCAAGCTGATAGATCAATTTGTTCGCAATAACTTTTGAATCGAATTACAGTAAAGAGCACTTACTGTAAAACAGTTATTGCTGTATACAAAAAGAAAACTTTCTCTGTCTGTTGAGTAAAAGTAAACTTTATTGTTACGGCTGCTTTTAAAGAACAACTAAAATGAACGACGTTGAGATATTAAGGTTCTTTGTTACCTTACACGAACTAAAAAGTTTATTTTACTTCATAAAATGATGTTTGTGGAAAGGTTTAGATGGAGAGGAAGTTTGCTTTGGAGCAAAATGATTTTAATTAACTTTAAAGAATCGAATTTTTTGTTAGAACTTAATTTATATAATAATAATAATAATAAGAACAAGTTGTTATGTATGAAAAATACAATATAAGTAATTAACTCTGTTAGAAATGCTTAATTCGCTCGCTCTTCTTACGTATGCTGTTATATGTTCTCTGAATGGTATTTTGTATATAAACCTCATACTAGCATTCTCAATTCTTTGAAGTTTGTTTGTATTATACTGTGCAAAGAAGTTGTAATATACACAACAACAATAATCTATGTTCATTAAGCATAATATGTTGTTCAAGTCTATAAAGCATTTTCAGCTTCATAAAAGACACCTGAGTAATTTTATGAACATGATTTCCGAAGGATAAATTGCTATCAAATATGACCCCCAAATTGTAGTAGTAGACCAGACTATATATGTATTATTAATACATACATTGAATTGCTGAATGGTTACCTGTTGCCTAACTCTCCCATTAGCTATACATAGAGCAACAGATTTATTCGGATTTTAATTCACACCATTTACAGTACCTACACCATCTGAAGAGTTATTCTAAATCTCTTTTGATTTTATTAATGCCTTCTCTAATTTCAGATGCTTCCATCGATAAGTATAATTGAACATCAACTGCATACATATATGATATTTACAATGTTTCAGACATTTATAAAGATCGAAGGTAAATACAGAAAACAATACAGGGCCTAATATACTTCCTTGTAGTACACCACTTTTTGTTAATTTCATTTCGGACATTTTTCCGTTTAGCTTAACACACTGCATTCTACATTTAATATAATTTTCGAACTACATTAATGAATTTCCCGTTAAACCGTTAAATGTGTTTCAATTTATTATTATTGTATTACACTTCTTAACATTTTTATACTAATTAAGTCTATACCAACTGATTCCGATTTTATCTCACCTAAATATTTAGAAATATCCTTATTCTCTACCTCATTAAATGAAAATATAGACTTCTAACTCTATCTTTACTACCTATACCCCATTGTTTTAACTTTTTCCACGTGGTTTTTGGATTATTACTATTAAGTCTTAATTGATGTTGTATATATGCATTTTTTTCATTTCGTATTGCTCGGGTTACATAGTTTTTTAACTCCGTATAGTATTATTTAGTTGCTTGAGACCTAGTCCTTAGGTATTTTTATGTGATTTTCGTTTTAGTTTTATCATTATTTTTATCGTATCAATTATGTAAGGTTTCATTGGCCTCTTAAACCGTTTAGTATTTATAAGCTTTAAAGGAGCATGTTTATCAAAAAGTTTATTAAAGAACATTATTAGATAATCTATCTTTGTATTTACATCTGGTACAGTGCTAATTAAACCCCAATGTTTATTTTATTAAAGTTTCTACTATAATATGTAGTGTATTGTAACTTTTCTTGTTCTATTGCTAATCCGCAGCTAAACATATGATCTGTGATACTCATTAAATTACTTGAATCACAGTAATTCACTTTAATAGTGTCACTGACACATATAACGCCAATAAGGGATTCACTATTTTAAAAGAGATTCTGGTAGGAAATGTTATAATTGGTTTCAAATTATAATTTGATACCTATAATGGATTCAGATTGGATACATCCCAAAAGTTGCGAATTCAACATATCAAGATTTTACACAGTTAATAAACCTTCTGGGGGATACTCTTTCTAGCACAATTGGTATAAATCTATAATTAGTTCGGCAGATTCCTTGACCAATTTTCTTTTTGTCTATAGTTATAATCAACCACAGTTGTTCTAAACCACTTTCAAAATTACTATTTTTATAGAACAGTTTATAATTGATATCGTTTTTCAAGTAGACACCCACTCCACCTCCTCTAGTTGGACGCGGCGAATGTATTAATTTAAAAAATTATACTTCTAGAAAAAAATCTTTCATCCTCATCACTAATACAATTGATTATGATAATAAATGACGAAGAATCTTCGTTAGAGTTTTCTATACTTGCTAATTAGAAATTTACAATTTTACCGATCAAGCAATGTCTTGTAAAGTACTTATTTTACAACTATTGTCCAATGCAGCTTAACTAAAAAAGCAGTTCGCAAACTTGCTTTCAGCGTCCGGCTTAATTGGACAAAGAATGGATGAGGCTATTCATGCAGAGACACCCCAAATAACTAGCTATTAGAAAACCGGAAGCCATCAGTTTGTCTAGGCGTACACAAACAAACAAAAATAATGTTAATTGGTTCTTCAACAATTTGGAAGGCGTTCATAGGCGGTTTGGTCCGATAGCCGCAGAGCGTATTTGGAACACGGATGAAACTGGGCTAACCAATGTGCAAAGACCAAGTTGCACCTAAAGGAGCGAAACAGATAGGAAGTGTGATATCAGGGGAATGTGGGCAATTAGTCACATTAATTGCGGCTGTTAATGCTATCTTCAATCATATTCCGTCTATACTAATTTTTCCTCGGGTTAATTATAAATATTTTATTATCAAAGGAGCACCACCCGGCACAATTATAGGAGCACATTCCTAGGATGGAGTAACGATTCGCTTTTCCTTAAATTTCTGGAACACTTTAATGCATATGCTAAACCACTGTATTGGACAATAATGGGACGCACTTGTCAGTGGAGGCAGTCGAATATGCCTTTGAAGTAGGAATCTTAATCGTTACGTTCCCACCCCACATTTCGAACGAACTCCAATACCATGATCTGACGGTATTTGGCCCACTCAAAACAGTTTATAACCAAACTATAGATGCTTGGCTTATGAACAACCCCGGGAAGATATTTGACATATATAGCACAGCAGAGGCTTCGAGAACTGCTTACCCTAAGGCTTTTAGCACGAACGCTGTTATAATCGCCCACCGTTTGGTTGGCATCTATCCCCATAACAGAAATGTATTTTCGAAACAAGATTTTCTTATATCTTATGTAAAAGATCGTCCGACACCTGAATCCATTAATAACACAGAAGCTGCCTCAACATTAGGAACCTTAAGTGCCCCTTCTAGTGAGCCAGGATCTACTTGTAAAATATGTACATACCCCTACTCATACTCCAACTACTGAAAGCACTGAAGCTTTCATTACACCGGAAGTAATTCAACCCTATCTGAACGCCACCACAAGAAACTTAGCAACAGAAGCAGGAAGGCAGGTAAAACACGCATAGTAACAGACGCGCCAGAAGGAAAAGAAATTGGAAGAGAAAAGGAAAAGAAGCAAAGAACTACAACAGAAAAGGAAAAGATAAACAAGGTACAGAGAAGAATATGTGAAAGAGATTCTGATTCAGACAATGAAGAGGTCTGAAGCCAAAGGAACAGGAGATGGCGGTGAGAATGATGACGATGATGAGGGAATGACATTGTCAGACCTTATTGCAGCGGGTATCCAAAAAGAATTAACAGTACAGGAATATACATTGGTGAAGTTTCCTCAAGAGAGAGGACCAACAAAACATTTTGTTGGGAAAATCATATCTAAAGACCAAAATTTTCCCGAATTTCAAATAAAATTCTATGTTCATGTTGTTACGAGTAGGAATAAATTTATAATAAAATCTGATGAAACGTTTGATGTCAGCGAAGAAGACATTATAATGAAGCTGCATAAACCTGCTTGGTCACAACTTGAATGGGTGACCACTCTGCGGCTCGATGTATTCGGCTCCCACGACACTGCGAAGGTATAGAGGGTAAATGGGAAAGAAAGAAGGAAAGAAATTCGAACCTACTGCGTTAAAGCTTTTTTGCATAAAAGGGTAAGTCGGTTCGTTTTAATTTTTAAATGTCATAACTTTAAGTAGGTATTCATCAAAAAGTTCAGGCTCTTTTAAGGTATATTGGATGCAGCAGAAGGTTCTTTTAGGAGCTACATTGAAGTTGAGAAAGAATTATTTTTTCTATGCCCCCAAAGAGTTGTTTTCGCCAATTTTATCGTGCATACCTACTTCCAAAACTTTTAAACATACATAGGAAAATTAAAATGAAAATTTTGAGTTGTTCGCTTTGAATCTCTTTTAATATTAACTTTTGGACTAAGGTAATCCTGGAAAAATTGTAATATTTTGACCACACATATACTGCTGCTCTCTGTCCCATTACATAAGGACCACCCTGTATATAAAAAGTAAACGTTTGGCGTTATTCTTAGTTATAAAACAACAGTAAAATAGGAATCTGAAGAAATTAAACTGAATTTTTTTAATTACAATCATAAAGTATAAGGACATTTAAATTTTTCCGAATTATGAATTTTCTTGGGGTCTTTTCTGCTTTTACACAATTTGGAAAAGTCTGTACAATTTTCACCATAATTTACTTTAATTACTATTACTTTTAAGTGCTACATTATGTCTTGTTACATATTCAGACACTGTTCTTCAGAGAAATACCCTCTCTATTACAAAATTAGTACGAGAAAGTAAAAATAGAATTATCCTAAATACATAAATGACTATTAAAACAAAAGGTGTGTTATTTGTTGACTCTACAATTTTTTCTTGAGTAACAAACTGTTTCATGTAAACGGGTAATATATTTCGTTTTTATGAGCTTACCATTTTAAAAATGCACGTGTATGGAGATATTTAATAATTCGAAACAAAGCGGAACAGAAAAATGAATTCGGGATTCGCATTTCATATCGAAAAATTCAGGACAAGGGCTAAAATATCCTAAAAAATTTGAGACGTCTGGTCTTACGTTGTTATTATTATTATTATTACTATTATTAGTCCACACCTTCCTACACAGGACAAAGGCCTCCCTCATCCTTAGTAATTTTGTTTTAAATCTTCTCACTTTTTGCAAGGGGTTTTGGTCTATTCTCCCATAGTTACCGGTCCTCGTGGAAGAGAAGTGCTATGTTAACGGAGCAATCGGGTCTCCTATCCCAGCACTGATCGGAGACAACGATGCTTAACTTTCGTGAACCTGCGAGAATGGGGTACCTAGCTACCGCAACTATGGACCTCACCTTACGTTACAGAAACATTTTGACGATAAGGGGGGCGCTATTCAAAAGATGCCAGCGATGATGGAAACTTCGAATAATTTAATGAAACCCTTTTCCCTCAAAAATACATCAAACACATATTCGATATAGTCGATTGTAGACTGCTTGAACTATAAGTTTATCGGAAACTACATAGCCATGACGTGGCAATTTGCATTAAAAAACCAAAAGAAAAACTGAAAAATTTTGAATAGTTTCTAACGAGAAAAATTTTGAAGATAGAACCAACGTCTTAGGAAGGTATTTTGATCCTACGTCCATTAGGATAATCTATGGAGAATATTTTTTAATTCGAAAAACTTCGAGATGGTCCGGTTTTTACAATATTTTTAATTTTGAAACTTTTTTATACATTATAATTAGTGGACCTTCGGATATACCCTAATTTGGCGTTACGATTATATCACCAACCCTATACATTGTCTAAAAGAATGACTTCGAAATTGGAATTTTCAAAAATTCTGTGCGGAGTAAACATTGGGAAAAACAGTTCGATTTGTTTAAGCTCGAAAGCGAACATTTTGAAACATTTCAAATTCATCAGAAGCAAAAAGATCTAACTTCCATTCCCGGATATTGATCTCTTTTGAAAAGATTATTTTTATTAGACATGGGAACCCGTGAAGGAACGAATAATAGAAATTGATATTGAGATATATGGTGAAGCAATAAATATTGTAGAAACATAATATGCAGCTATAGATAGCAGCCCACTATCAGATACAAAGAGTTTTATGAACAGGCTGAAGGAAGAAGTAGTCATACGAAATTATAGAAGAAGAGGATCTTAATGGAAGATCGGTCTAAGAAAGAGTGGCAACACCGTAAGACACTACGGTGAAAAATAATTAAAATATGAAACAATGATAACTAGAAAATTAGATATTTACAGAGATAAAGTAGAAGATGTAGACACCGAAGAACTAGGGGAAGTACTCAAAACGGTTGTTATTAAACACGGTATGGCAGATGGAAGAAATTAAGCAGCAAATTAAAGTCAAAAAGATGAAATGGTAAACTAACAACTGAAATAGAAGTAATGGAGTATTGGAAACAATACTTTCAAGAACTACTTAATACAGGATATACAACAAAAACTACTAGGTGAGAAATAAAAGACCAGGAAGTAATTGTAGATACTAGAGAGGATGGAATAACCAAAGCCCTTCTTTGAAGAATCAATAAAAGAATTGAAAATAGTAAAGACTTCGGGAAATGATAAGATCGCGACAGAAATGGTGAAAATTATGGGAGAAAGAGGTTTAGAAATGCTTCTAGATATTTACAACAAAGCATGGGAAGAAGAAACAATATCAAAGCAGTGAGAAGTTGGCTTAGTACCTACTACCAATATTTAGGAAACAATAATTATAGAGGCATAACACTGGGGTATAGATCCAACTCTGTTAGAAGCTCATAGTTGATTCCGGAAAGGCGCAAAGGCCAGGTATTCGTAGTAAAAAAATTATAAGTAGGACACTATCAAGAGAAAAAATAGCTTATTTAGCGTTCATAAACATGGAAAAGGCTTCTGATAGTGCAATTCCAAAAGAATTTATTAGAAAAGAAGAAGTAAGGCAGGGAAATTTTTATGGGTGAACTAATTCGGGTAGCAAAACGAAGAATAAAACCTTTATGTAATGGACACAGAAATCTGGAAAGGATATACATTTCTGAATGCGTCTTGGCAGATGACATAGCAATAATAGCGGGTAGCAAGAAAGATATGGAAGAAAATCTGAATATGTGGAATCAACTGTTATCAAACAGTGGAATGAAAATGAATAAATCTAAAACAAAACTCATGACAATTTATGTGCAATTCCAAAAGAATTTATTAGAAAAGAAGAAGTAAGGCAGGGAAATTTTTATGGGTGAACTAATTCGGGTAGCAAAACGAAGAATAAAACCTTTATGTAATGGACACAGAAATCTGGAAAGGATATACATTTCTGAATGCGTCTTGGCAGATGACATAGCAATAATAGCGGATAGCAAGAAAGATATGGAAGAAAATCTGAATATGTGGAATCAACTGTTATCAAACAGTGGAATGAAAATGAATAAATCTAAAACAAAACTCATGACAATTTATGTAGAAACGGAGAATTGATAGGGCAAGTTAACAACTTTCAGTATTTGGAAGTTACAGTGGAAGAGTATGGAAAACAAAAGTAATGAATTAAACAAGAGAATGGAATTCATAATTCACTAAACAATTAAAGTCTACAAAGCTATACATAGATCGATCCTTACATCCAGTTGCGAGTCATAGGTATATTATCGAAACAAGAAGAGAGCAAAGTCAGAGCAGTAGAAATGAAATATTTAAGGCCGGTAGGAGTCACGAATACGTACAGAATTAGAAATGAGAGAATAAAAGCAGAACTAGAAATAGAATCTATAGGAGGAATTAATGAACACAGACAACTTCGGTAGTGGGGACATCTACAAAGAATGAGGAACACAGCACAGTATAAGAAGGTGTGGGAATCGAAAGCACAAAGTAAAGCGAAGAGACGATGACCAAAACAAACGTGTGACAGCACAATAGGAAAAATCCCAAAAAAAGAGAAACTTGGTTAGAAGCAAAGCAGTTACGAAATGGAGCAGATTGGAATAAGTTTATAAAGAATTTAGCCGTGATTGTTATAACTACGATACCCTTACAGCCTACGGGCAGAAAAAGTGATCAGTTTTACAGTAAGAGTTTCCTTACAAGCTGCTGAAGTAATGGAAGAGTAAGTTTGTCATCTGGTAACTGCCACAATTCATGAAGTATCAATGTTTTTGGTTTCTTTTTAAAATAAGATTTTGATATCTAACCTAACCTTTACTAAAGCTTCTGTTTACTAAGCTTAAATCTTAAGTACAGAAATCGCCCAAATATTCTAGCAAATTTACAATTAATTGATATGTATTTAAGAAAGGTTTTAATTTTCAGTCGCTGAAAAAAAATATAACTTTATCTCTGAAAGTAGGGTAAAACTATAAAGATTAATAAACATTCTAATTGGCGTAAAATGAAAACTTTGTGTTAAAATTTTTAGTTAATATAAGTTTGTGGAACTAATATATTATAGTTAACTAAAATTTGCCTAACATATTCGAAACTATAGTATACAAAATGAGTTTCAGATTGTTTCAGTTAAAGTTTAATTCTGTTCGTAACAGTTTACTTAAACTTATATGATGTGCAGTTGAAACGAAAACGGTGTTCAATTAAAACTTTTACCCGTTGTTCAAACAAAGGGGCAAGCACAGTTTTTCTAGACGTAGATGTTGATACCTAAACCAACTCCCGCCTGAATGTGTTATAGTTGTTAATTAAATTTAAGCGTCCTCCAGGGGCAAACATGCCGGAGAGGATGGACAGTGTTACAAGCATTGTACTTTAACATGCACGCTATACGGACTAATGAAATACGACATCTACACGCACAGCCAACTGAACAGGTACAATAAATTCTGATTCTGTGTAAAATGGAGGCAACGAAACGAAAAAGTTTTACCATTCATTTTCAACGGTTACTGAAATATGCAGATGGTCAACTTCGTTAATTAACTTTTGTGTTATGTTATTTAATTATTGTCTAACAAAGGCCTTGTTGTTTATTTTACTACTGAAAGACAAATAAGTCAATTAATTCCTAACATAACAAGAACTTACAGTAATTAAGTAACGCTGAACATTAAATATAAATGTCAGGGAACATAAATATAAACTAAAATAAATTGAATTTTTGAACGTTTTTGCTATTTTCCGCTACTTCGTGCTATTTAATATTAAAATTAGATTGTGACGTTACATAAAAGTAACTAAAGTAAAGCGCTTCGCACTAATCGCATTAACTAAGTGATGCTTCCTGTTTTTCAAACTCCTAAAAATAGGTGTAAGAAATTAATTTTGAAGCTTTCTGAGGCTACAATATAGTTCTTCTCCAAACACAGTTCGTCTGGAAAAAGCTTCAAAAGTAAGAAAATCCACTAATTATCTGTTAAAATAAGCAAATTTCAAACGATAAAACTGATAACGTTTGGAACACCCTGTACATCAAAAAGCAAAATTTAATCTTTGGCAACCACAGCAACGAACGATTCAAACCCTATAATATTCAGAAGGGTAACTTCTGATGCCCACTTCTCAATTTAGAATTTAATTTTCCAGTCTAGAAAACTAATTCAATAATCAACAGATAAAGGGATGTTGCCATGCATCAGTCAGGGATGTTTTGCAACAAGCGCATTGTTCTAATTAATGAATTCTTAACTGCAGTTTGCCTTTTTAATTAGAGTTAATTAGCAATTTTAATGGACTTCGTTTTTAGTATTCCCCTAGTTTAAAGTGGGGTAAGTAATTATTTTCTTGAAAAACGTCTTGAAAGCAATTAAAATTTATTCTGAAAAATAAACTGTAAAAACATGGTTTGGAAAGTTTCAAAGTTAATTTATGGCAATCGCATAAAATCGCAAGTATGAGGCTTAAATTAAATCCATTCTACATGCATTTACAAATGCTTCTTGTAAAAGAGGAGCTGATTAAATATTTTCTTAATTTTTAGACTGACTTTTTTGTTTGTCTAATTTTTCAGCAACGTATTGTACTAAAATACTACAAATTTAAGCTAATTCTAAAACAACACTAGTTATTAAAATAAGGCTCCATTCTAACCAAAACCTAGAAGATTAAAAACATGTGACGTTGATGATTTCAGTTTTCATAACGCATCATAATTATTCCTAAGTTCTAATGCGAGTTGTCAAAGAAATGATTAAATTTCTAAATCTTTAGAAACAGTTCTGTAATTACTGAATTTTAACGTACTCTTAACTGTTTTACAGAGAGTGCAGAGAAACTTAATCCTAATTTCTCCAACTCGCATCGTTAAAATACCGAGAAGGCACTGAACAGGAAGCGCTGAGTTGTTTGATTCGGATCGGATCAGCTACCGTAATGAATATTCATTAGGATGAATTTATCCAAGCGTATGATTTTCTGGTAGTTTTTGGCTACCTCTTTTTCTTCTGTATAATTAGAACTGATTCATTTACCTTTTTTTATTCGTGTTTCTTTTAAGTACAGGTACTTAGTTGAGTGGAAACTGGCCATTAGCAGTTTACATAAATGCGAATGGTGGTAGTTGAAATTTATTTACGTAACTCCAAGAAAGGCATGTCTTTCTTTAGATTAATTTCGTTTTTCGATTTTAATGAGTTCAGAAGATTTTGTTTTATTTTGCCATTATAAAAATATTTTCATCGGTTGCTACTGAAAAATTGTCTGAATAATCGTAAAATTCCTGAAGCAAGCATTACATACCCACGCAGAATAGGGATTTCAACGGTAAATTTTTAATTTGTAAATATTTGGTTCCCCAATTATTTTGGACCAAAAGTGCAAGTATGTTTTTTGTAGAGAAAAAAATAACCAATCCAATGATGCTATTTTGCAGCTTTTCAATTTTTCCGTAACAGATTAAAAAATGTATAAAATATGTATAAAGAAAATAAATAAACATCTAATTTTTAATACGTTATAAACTAATTATATATTTAAAACAAAATAAAGATATTTCTTCTAAACACAAATTATTTAAAATACAAAAAACAGAATAAAAATATTTTTTCCAAAACTCTAATCATTGAAAACATAAAAAAAGGCAAAATTAAATTAGGAACATTTCTCCTAAAACATACAAACTTAGTTTTCAACTCTGCTGCGAATGCCACATTTTGAAACAGTTATTCAAACAAAGTCCTGGATTTCCATCATACTCTGTACAGCAGTAATTTGTCATCACTCTCTTTTTATCTTTTGCACAAACCCTGTAGTCCTTTCTTACAACTTTGCCACCGCTGCTTCGTGGTAATAGTGAAAGAAGGTGCTCTGCAGATGATAACTTTACTTGCTTTGGTATTTTTGTAACTTTTATCAAATCGGAGATTGTTTCTAATCTGTAGTCACAGAACTACATTCTAGGGTTGCCTGAAAATTTATTGTAGAGGTATCAATTGAGCAATAGGAGTTGTAAGAAATATATGCCAATTTTTAATGCCACCTCAGGGTCTTCCTTTCGCAAGAATTATAAGACAACATTTTTGGCCTTTTCTATCGACCCCTAACATGTATTTGTCGTAATCGACTATTGCATTAGGTTTCTTCTTTTCTACACCACGTAACAGGCTTGTTTCGACTACATTTCAGGTATATTCGGTGGTGATAAAGTGGACATCTCTCTTATCATGCCATTTTGCTATTACCACCCCTTCCGCATAGTTCGTTAAGCCGGGTTTTCACGTGATAGTAAAATTGTGATAGTACTATCGCGATAGTTTACTGTCGTGAGAGTTACTCCTCAAAAAGTGTTTACACGTTGATTGGAGTTTGTGGTACTATCACGATAGTAAGAGATAATTTTTTTTTAATTTTATTATTATTAAAACATGTCGGCTATTCCCCTAATCATAGCTATTACTCGTGTGATTCGTGTTATTATGTCTTTGGAAAACAAAAATAATAAAAGGAGGCTGTGGGTTAGAAAGTGGATTCGGAGAAGAAATGAGCTGGGCGCCTCCAACAGGCTAATAAGAGAGCTAAGTTTGGAAGACCCATGAAGTTTATGCAACTTTCTACGAATAAATGAAGATATGTTCAGCTTTTTGCTGGAAAAGGTAAAATGCACATACCAAATGTTGCTGATCTGAACGAAATATTTTGCATTGATAGGTAGCAAGTACTATTCAGAAGCAGGATACTGTTATGAGAAATGCATTATCAGTTAAATTAAAATTGGAGGTTACCTGTCGTTACCTTGCCACTGGAGATTCTCTGACATCTTTACAGTATATGTACAGAGTTCCTAAGTGTTCCCATTAGTCAATTTCTGCCAGAGGTGTTAGAGGCTATTATTTATATTGCATTAAAGGAATTTATTCAGGTAAGTAATACATAAGAGTTTTATTAAAAACTGGAAACTTAAGTAACATTTGATCGGCTATTTTTTATTTTAAATGTTTTGCCAACCGCTAAAAAATGTGTACAATCCTTCTTGTGATTCTCCGTCTGTGTGTGCTGGAGATTGATTGTGGATATTGCAAGCGGATGATAGTTGTGAAGTAACCTGAACGTTTGTGTGGTGAGACACATCCGAAACGTGGGATTCCTCACTGTATGGTTGGAAGGGTGATTGTGGTTGATTATTGGCATAACTGCAAGTAGACGAATTACAACATGAATATACCCGGCGCAATACGAGACGCCAACATTAGTAGTAAGTAGTATAATATAGAGACGGTTTTCACCGAATTATCTTAAATCACGTGCCAAAATATCCTCTAAAAACATCTGTGATTGTTCCCACACCCTGGTAGTGCTGTACACGAACTTCTGCTTCCTAACTGTGAAAAAAGAATGAACATTCCTTACTGGTTATCAATAATAGGAAAGATGACATTTCTGACCAAACGTTTTTCGCAAACGGATATTGATATCATCCGTCTGCCATCCGTTTCCAAGAAACATCGATGCCATATGCTTTATGTTATGACACTCTGACTAGAGAACGTTATTGCGAAGAAATTCTTTGAACTTTCAGCTATAAACTATACGATTATCGACTAAAAATTGTTATTTCCAACTTCACATAGACTATCTTCTTCTCTTAGGAGAATTTTTGCATGATCAATGCACATACTAAATTTGTCTTTCTCCACAGTTATGCGGTTTAACATCCATCTTTAGACTATTTATACGACTTTATACCAAGAGCTCGATAATTAAAACGTAAATATCTTAGACGATTGAAGGAAAATATAAGAACACATTGATGGAGCATCTAACTAACGATTATATCCCAGAACAAAAACAAAAAAAGAAATAGAAGAGAAAGATGGTAAAGCAGAAGAGGAAGAAGAACAATAAAGGGAAGAGTTTTTAAGATTGCAAACTACGACTAATTGTTGCAAACTAGAAATACGAAGTTTGATGCTACCTTAATTTTAAGCTTGGAAAGGCGGACGTCAAATTTAAATTTGAAAATTGATATCGAATTCACAGCTGGGAGCTCGTATACGAACTGAAAATGAAAATTGAAATTTGGATTCATATTCCATATTCATGTTTTTTTTAATGGACTGTCTGAAGTTAGTCGCAAAGAACTATTTGGTAGATACAGCACTTGTAACCTAACAAAAATATAATTACAATAAAAGAAAGATCAGAAAAGGAAGACGAAAAGTAGAAACAGAGAAGGATTTGGTGAACAATAAAGAGATGGAAGAAGATAAGGAGAAGGAGCGAAGAGGAAGGCAGGAAGCAGAAGTAGGAAGGACAAGAGGATGTGGATGAGGAGAATGACGAGAAAGCGAAGAATGAGGAGGCTGTGGATGAGGAGACTGAGGGCGAGGAGGAGGTGGAAGAAGAAGAAGGGATGTAGAAACAATTTAAGACCGCAGAGAGAAATAAAGAGTAAAATGAGCACCAAGAGCAAGTGGGAGGAGTAGAAGGAAGAAGACGAGAGGAAGAAAACTGGGAAAAGCTGAAGAATGAATTATACCCAAGAAAACATGTGGAAACTAAACATACTTCATTAAAATAAATAAAAATTCTATAAACGTTCAAGAAGAAGATACGATATATTTAAGTGTAGTACAAACAAAAAAACATTTTAAATAAACGAAGACACAAAGTTAATTGTTTATAGTACAAAATTGTCAATAACTGAATTATTGGTATGATTACTGTATTTCCTAATAATTAAGGACTAAACAAGGGTTTATTTGACCCAAAATCTTAGGCTAATAAATAATAATTCTTTGGACGTTAATTGAGCAGCAACAATAGATATCTGAAAGGTACATGCCCCAAATTTGTTTTTTGATTTCATGAGGAAAGAAGACGTTTTTATATACAAAAAATGAAATGTATAGTTCAGCCGAAGGGTGTACCTATCTAAAGAAAAATAAAATAAAAATTTGTGAAAGCAGTACATATATTTGTCACAAATAATTCTAAGAATATTGTTGTAAGTTTCATAGTTCACAAATGGTGTTAATCTGTTAATATAGCACCATCTTCTAGTTTAAATTTGGTTTAAAATTTAAACGACTTGGCAATGTCCTTTACAAGGTTTTTGAAAGCTTTCTTAGCTTCATATCGGATCGATTTCTTTCTTTAAAGATGCAAAAGTGCTAAGAAATCTTAATCATTCTTTCTTCATTTCATAAAATCAGGTGATTAAGAAATCCTTTATGTACATGCAATAATTTTCTTATCAGAATATAGAAAGATTTTGTTCATAAAATGTAAAAAACAAGATCTGCATGACATACCTTTCTACGGAGCACTTCTCGAATCAGTCGCAAAGCTTCTATCGCGTCCTTGTACTGGCAGATAAAATATCGACACTTCACTACTATTACTTCAAAGCAAATTCAAGTTCACACGATTGCAATACACTATGGTGACTATTCAGTCTTTAGAAGTTAAATTCCTTTTTTCAACGAGACTCGTATTTTCCAAAACGATACCTGCAATAAGAAATATTCGATATTTTAAGCGTTCAATTAAAAGACTCCTAATTAAAAAACGAAAAAATTGAAAGTAACATGATGTTCGCTGAAAAATAATTAGCACAACATAAAAAAATATTAATTAGTATAAAAATGTCGTTCAAAGGACTGTACCCAAAGCTTTTTATATCTTTTCATTCGTTGTGCAGATGGAATTACTAAAGGAAAAACGGGAACATAAAACGCAATATTTTTCTTTTTTCATTTTTCGCTAATTGCTAAAATTTGTAGTAGGCAGCGAAGTTTAATTGGGTCCATAGAACAGAAAAAAAAATGTAATTAAAGCTTAATCCTCTTTCACAAAAGACTACCTACATATACGGGAGAAAAGAGCCTATACAAGGATATAGCTAGGCTGCAGTAAACACTAAACACAGGAAGCAAACCGTTTGTAATGTAGAATTCCCTCTTCTCGGACCGGAATTCTCTTTGTTTGAAGTAGACAACACAAAAAATGAAGTAGACGAGAAACAACAATTTAGTCGGTCCCTGCTGGAATAAAAACGGTGAGCCTAATTGAGTTTCACGATAAATGAATGCTGAGTGAAAGCAAAACGAAGAAGGTGGATGTTAATTAAATGAGGGTTTTAATCATTGTTTTATAAATAGATGTAGAAGTATTCTTTCCTAACAAAATGAAATTTCTGATGGAATCGTCGGTTTTAAATAAACTTTGGACGTTTTTCTTTGTTTTTATTCAATTAATTATAAAAATTTCCCTCTGCCCCTACATAATCGTTCTGAGGGTCTTTATGGCTCACAAAAAGGTATTTTTAAGGGAGATACTGCAGTTAATTTATACGCTGGGATTTTTCATTTGCGAAACCTAATTCTCGTAAAACTACCATTTAAAATCAAAAATTTGCATCTCTTTCTGCACACTAAAACTCCCCTGATAATCGTCACTATTAATCTTCCAAAATGAAGTTTTAAAATATGTATTTAAATTAAACCATTTCCGTTCACCACATTCCAATCCCAAATGCTTGAATATTTTGACTTTATTCACTTTTTTTTTGTATTCATTAGAACGCTGTCAATGAAAAGTACTAAAAGACCTTTGTCAATGAATGGCGAATTAGAAACGATTTTGGTCTCGAAAAAATTCAGCATTTTATATTTTTATAAATAGCATTCAGTGTTAGACTAATAACACGGATTTTTAAAAAAGGAGGCCCCACATTCTGTAACAATTACAGAGGAATAACGCTCTTGACTAATAGGGCCTACTTATAAGATACTCTCAATAATGAGCAAGAAAAGACTAACAAAGTACACAGAGGCCAAGGTAGGAGAACAACAAGGTTTCAGGGCAGGAAGGTCCACCATTGATGCTATTCACATAATGATACAAACTATTGAAAAATGCTATGAGTATGACACAGTTCATTGACTATAGGCATTCGATAGTATATCCAGGCAAAAACTAATTGAAGAAGTAAAGAACATAGAAATCCCAACGAAACTAATGAGGCTTACAAAAATAGCCATGGAAAACTCAAGACCAAAGATAATAACGAAACAAGGACATACAGGAGAAATAAAAATAAAGTCAGGAGTAAGGTAAGGGCGACGGGAAACAAGGGGACTGGTAAATTATTTTTTTGTTGTGTTTATTTGGTGGTTTTGTTATTTATTTGATTTGTTTACGTCAGTCGGATATTAAGTATTTGATTGCTTATTCTTCTGTTTCTCATATAGGGTTGGTTTTAGGGGAGAATATGACTATAAATAGTAGATTTTTTTTTACTGGGTTGAGTTGATTCCTTTCTTTTGTATGTTTGTACAAATTTTGTGTTTTTGGTTAAAATTCCTATAGTTTTTGTTCATTTATGACTGCCGAAGGCTCATGTGGAGGCTCCTGTTTCTGGATCTATAATTTTGGCAGGTATTATATTATAAATTGTTAGGGGGGTATGGGTTTATGCGTTTAATATCTGTTTTTGTCTGACCCAGCTTTTAGAATCCACAAATGACATATTCCTAATAGGAAAAAATAGAAGAAGCATGAAGGATTTAGCAAGAGAGGCAAAAAAGAGGCTTAGAAATAAACCAAGCAAAACAAAATACACGATAATTTCAAGAAGGTGATCGACCAACAAGGACGTAATCCAAAGAGACGAATACCTCTTTCAAAAGGTAGAGAATTTCAATTAACTAGAAACCTATCTCTCTCTCTCTCTCTCTCTCTCTCTCTCTCTCTCTCTCTCTCTCTCTCTCTCTCTCTCTCTCTTTCGCCCTATCACTCTCTCTTCTCTTTCTTCTCTCTTGCTCTTATTAAATTCTTTCTACCTTTCAGTGTTGAGGTTAGGTTTAATTAAAGTTGCGGGCATTTTTCAGAATTTTCCCCTTCTTTCTTGTCTTTAGCTATTTTCCCATTTCGAACGTTTATTGCAATTTCTTTATGAAGGGTTTTTCTTGGCTTACCTATAACACAACACTTTGCCGTCTAATCTTTTGAAGTAACTGTATCATGTAAGTTGTAAGTTTCAAAGATATAACTTTCTGAAAATCATATTTATTATGTCTGTTTTGTACCTTGCCGTTGATTGTTAAGTATTTAGGCGACCAGAAAAACGAGCAACTTGAAGCACCTTAAATTTAGGTTAGGTTTTATGTATTCCAACGTCAATTAACCAAGCAATAAGCAGCAAACTTTTTCTTGTTCGTATCCTCTTGGCAGAGAAGTCGTGATCGGCTTTATTCCTGAGCTTCTGCTGCTTTTCTCATGATTTGTCTCCATCTTTCTCTGTTTCTATATACATATATGCGTCGCCTGATGTGCTGATGTGTTAAATTTTTCTTTTATTTGATCAATCCATCGCTTAGGCGACCTTTCTCTTGCTCTGGTACCTTAGATTATGCCTTGGATTATCAGTTTTTCTGAATTGTCTTCATGCCTTTTTGGTACATGCCCAAAATATTTAATGATGCTGCTATGTACTATTTGGGATAATCGACGAGGTTCTACGATTTCTCTTAAGATTAATAGTCGCCTCCAGCACCACGTTTCCAGTGCATCTATTATTTTTCTATCTTGGGCTTTCAGTGTCCAAGACTCTGCGAACTATAATAGGACTGGGAACGCTAGCGTTTTTACGACTTCTTTTTTGTATTTAGGGTTATGTCGCTGTCAGTTCATATTCTGTTTAGGTTCCTGACTGCCTTCATCGTCATCTCACATCTGCGTACTTTCGGGGTGCTGCCACCATCATTAGTAATAAGAGCTCCTAGATACACATACTGGTTTACGACTTGGCATTTTCTCGCTTGCTTTATGTTTGGTCTGTTATTTTGTAATCTGTCAACGATCATAATTTTTGTCTTCTGATAGTTAATGTTTAGTTTGTATTTGTTACTTTCTTCTTCTAACGGTGTTAATAGTTGTTCTATTTCTTCTGCTGATTCTGCAAGTAGTACAGTATCGTCAGCATAACGTAGGTTGCCAACTGGCTTTCCGCCTATGACGATCCTTCATTCCAGTTTTCTAGGGTCTTTCGTATAATATATTCTCCATATTGTGTATTGAATAAAAGAGGCGATAGTATGCATCCTTGCCTAGCGCCTTTTTTTTATCGTGCACAAGTTGGATATCTATTTTTCCAGGCAAACTGCTGCGCTGCTATTTGCATATAGTTCTCGAGTCCCTCTGCCCTTAACAAAGCCTGCTTGTTCCGGTGGTATTTGCCAGGACATATATACTGAGATGCTCTTCCTACTTAACAGAATCGCATACAATTTTTAAAAATTTCCGACTAGCTCAAAAATGTTTATAATGAAAATTAAAATTTAGAATACTCTTATCTCAGGTTCGTTAAAGAGGGATCGTTTTCATGAATCTCAAATTTTATAAAATTAATCAAGTTAAATTTCAAATGCCCTTCAAAATCATGAAAATCTTTACAAACAATAACAACAAATTCTAATAATTAACTAAACACTTTCTAAAATTAATAAATTTACAAAAACTACCTTTTATAACAACCCGAACGAACACACTTCCTACTTCAACTCCAAATTATCAAGTCCTGTCAAATTTCTTCTAACAATACACCTCCTGACCTCCTGCCTCGACTCCAAATTATCCAAAACCTGCTTTATCTTGTAACCAAATACACACTTTTCCTCTTTATCAATTCAATATCCCACCTTTATCCAAATTTACAACTGTTTTCTTCAAAATAAAATTCCAATTTCATAAAATTTTATTATACCATGAGATCGAAAAAAAGATGATTCTGAGCAGGCCTTGACTAGTACAACACGATTGGTTACACTGGTTCTAGAATGCCTATGAATTATAATGTGACAGTGACATTCCAAATGTAAGTCAGTTTTGCAATCTTGTTTCCAGAATTATTTAAGTTTATCGTTGTAATACTAGTGAAGGATCACATTTTGAACACCTACTCTAACATGTATTCATCTTAGTTTTCAGTTTGTTCCCTAAATAAATACTGTTTTGTGTTTTAATTTATTTGACATTTATTAACCTCTAACCTACAGCCACATTTTGAAATCAGTCTTGCCAATCGTGTTGTACTAGTCAAGGCCTGCTCAGAATCATCTTTTTTTCGATCTCATGGTATAATTCCAAATTATATCTTTTATACAGCAATAACAAACTTGATACAGGTTCAAAATAATTTTAATTATAACTTGCTTTGAAATGATTTTTAATAGCAATTGATTAAGTATTGGTTTTATAATTTCAAAACCAAACTTTCGTGTACCAATTATAATGTTCAACTAAATATTTATATTTTTGCTCCCCTGGTTATATTATTTTTCTTAAAATTAACACTCTACAGATTATTTTATGACATATTTATAAAATTAACTCACTAGATATTCTACTCTAATTATTTATAATACCGTGAGATCGAAAAAAAAATGATTCTGAGCAGGCCTTGACTAGTACAACACGATTGGCTACACTGGTTCTAGAATGCCTATGAATTATAAGGTGACAGTGACATTTCAAATGTAAGTCAGTTTTGCAATCTTGTTTCCAGAATTATTTAAGTTTATCGTTATAATACTACTGAAGGATCACATTTTGAACACCTACTCTAACATGTATTCATCTTAGTTTTCAGTTTGTTCCCTAAATAAATACAGTTTTGTGTTTTAATTTATTTGACATTTATTAACCTCTAACCTACTGCCACATTTTGAAATCAGTCTTGCCAATCGTGTTGTACTAGTCAAGGCCTGCTCAGAATCATTTTTTTTTCGATCTCATGGTATTAAATCTCTAACTTATAACTATTTACATTTTATTAACAATAAATTTCCATGATTTTAAAAGGTGTCCACAACCCACTTTATTAAAATTCTATCAAAACGATATCATCTCAATACTTTTAGTCTTTCGCTAAGAACAGTTAACTCGGCCAACATCTAGTCGTCCATATTTTTTTAATAATCTTGTGGAAGATGTCTGCTCGGCTTCCAGGTGATGTGTAAGGCTTGAGCTTTCTTATTGCGAATCTAACTTCTTCTTTTAGAATGAATGGTTCCCCTTCTCCCTTTACCACATTCTCCGCGTGTGTGTCGCCATTAAACAATCCTTCGCAGTAGTCTCTCCAAACTTCTAAAAATATCTTGATGTCTATTATTTTCTCACTTGATTTATTTCTGACAATCCAATTACTAGGTCTAAATTTCCTATTTATTTGTCTAATTAGTCTATACATGCCTTTGGTATTATTGTGTTCAGCATATTTCTGTGCTTCAGCACAGACTGTCTTTATAGTATAGTTGTTTTTGTCTTTTCTACATTGTCGTTGTATTTGTTTATTTAACGGTGCATATTTGTTACGTTTGTCCCGTGTATCAAGATATTGCTTCATTCTTCTATCGTCTGTAGAGTTGTGTCTGACATCCAGTGTTGTTTTCTTGGCTATGGGCCTTTTGGTAATTCATTTGCAGTTTTTAGAATTGTGGTCTTTGCTGCATTTCAAAGGTTTTCGAGTGAATCATTTGGAGTTTCTAGATTACATTCTTTTGTTAGCTTGTCCTCTAGTATTCTGCGAAAGTGGTACCCGTCATGTATTGTTATTTTCTTGGGTACACTTTTCTTCATTGTAGTTTTCAATTTTAGGTGGAATCTAGCTATAAGTAGTCTGTGGTCGCTTCCACATTCAGCTCCAGGAAGGGTTTTTGGGATACTTATGGATGTTCTCCAACGTGTTCGAATTAATATTAAGTCTATCTGATTGCGATATTTACCATCGGGAGAAGTCCATGTGTATATGCGGGGAATATGTTGTTTGTATAGAGTATTTACTATTCCTTGCACAGAAATTTATCAATCTTTCGCCCTTTTCGTTTCGTTTCCCAGTTCCATATTTTCCAATAACATTTATTATGTGATCGTCGTTTGTTGTTTCCCCTACTTTCGCGTTAAAGTCACCTAATATAGCAACTATTTCTCTATGCAGAATACTTTGTAATGTAGTTTCTTCCATTATTTCTTCAATTGATTCGTTTGTAGGTGCGTTAACTTGTATGATGTGTATGTGTAGGGGCGTTGGTTTGGAAAGCAATTTTATGGATATTATCTTGCCACTAACGGTATTGTATAAGGAGCAATCACATAAACCTAAATTGAATGTAAAATGCTACGAAAGAAGGGTTAGACACTATTAAGTAAATCTCTTTTTTTTTTTTATTTTTGTAGCACTGTAAAAGAAACGAAAAGCGATCTCGTCCTACAAACTTTTTGGGACTTCATTATAGAAATCATTTTTAATGTACATAAGTATATTTTAATTTTTTATAAATATGACTAAGGGACTATAAGAATTTTTGACACTAATAAACTAATTAACTCGTTCATTGTCATACGCATTTATTCATTTAAGCTAAATACATTTTGTGGGAAGTGTAGTTTATAAAAAAAGTATTTTGAAGAATGCAATAAATGTATCTAAATCTGAAGAAATCTAATATATTTCAGTTCCATCGAGGCAGCAAGCGAGTTTGTGGAAGGATAAAAAGATCTAATAAAACAAAACAAACACCGTGGTGGAATAAGGAAATCAAGGAGGAAATAAAACTAAAAAAGCGGAAATGGTAGCAATATCTGTCCATAGTGATTACCAGAATTAAAAAAGAAACGGGAAAGAAGCGATTAAAAGATTAAAAAGGGAATCTTGGAAAAAATTTGGGGAAGATCTAGAAAGAGGAGGCGACGGAAATGGTAAGAAGCTATTTACAATGCTAAAAGGTCTTAGGAAGAAAAAAGGGCCAGATATATGTACATTTGATTAAGGACAATAATAGTAAATTGCTAAAGAGAAAAGACAGAATGGATCTTAAAAGGAGGCTTAGGAAATTAACGGAACCTACGATGGATGACATAAGCTGATTTTAGAAAAGGAAGAATGGATATTTGCTGTTCAGCAAATTATCGAAAACATAATTAAAATGGAAGAGAATATTTGACTCACTAAATAGAAACGAAATATGGGAAAATTTAAAGAAGGGAGAGATATACTACTAGATTTGATTGAAGCAATGTAGAGTATTTAGACAAACAAATAATGTGGTAAGAACACAATACGATAACACAAGTGAATTTGTATGTAACAAAAAGGGGGTCAGACAGAGTAGCATACTGAGTCCAATTCTGTTTACAATAGTTATGGATGAAGCAACAAAAACCGTGAAGACAAGAACGAAGGTAGTGGTGGTAAGATACAGGAAATTGAAACCAATGATAGTAAAAGACCTTACGTACGTAAACGATCTTATTTTATGGGCGCTTACTGCGAAAAGTATCGAGAAAAATTTAGGGGAATGGGAAAATTAATTGGAAAAATATGATATGAAGATTAAAACAAGGAAAACTGAAATTATGGAAATTGATGGAGAATAACGGAAAATAGAGCTGACTATAGGAAATGAGAATATTCAGCAAGTAAGGTACATAAGTACTTAGGCTCGATGGTAGAAAAAGAGGGAGAGTTGCATATAGAGATAAATACTAGAATAAGCAGCGCCAACAAGATCTGTTTTGCCCTACTAAAACCATTCATAAGTAAGAGAGAAGTCAGCAGGAAGACAAAGGTAAAGGTCTACAATACCGATTTATGGTGCAGGGTCGTGGAATTTAACAGAAAGACACAAAAATATGTTGAGAGCATGCAAAATGAAGTTTTTAAGGAGAATTTTGGGAATTTCCAAAATAGATGGAGTAACAAATGAAACAGTTAGAGAAACACTGGGGGGTAGAAGCATTATAAGTCTTAATAGAAAAGAGACAGTTAAGTTGGTAGGGACATATTGTCAGAATGTCGGAAACAAGTATTGAAACATGGGATGACAAGTTGTATAAGGTGTTAGTGAAAAGAAATAGTAAATGGACCAGTGCAACCAAACTCAACTCCAAATGCTCTACACTATAAGGTAGAAGAGTACTAAATACTATACGGGTAAAACTGGGATTCATATACCCACTTTACCGTTGTAATATGATAAAAACTATCTTTGAACAGATATTCCAGCCAACTTTTCTCAAGAAAGTTTTACCAATGAGGATGGTGACATTATAGGAATACCCGGAAATACGTATTTGGTTTCTGTAATTTGATATGATTTTCAGAGTTTATCAGAATTCCTAGCAAAACCTTACTGAAGTTATATACATCTTGAGTGAACATCTGCAGTTTTCAGTTAAAACTATAATGAGTCTCGAAAAAGTTATAGAAATTATAATATCAAGGAACATGATTAAAGAAATGCTATTTAGTTTTTTCTCTCTCCTACTGTCTCTCTCTTACTCGGTCTTTTTTCTCTCCTTCGCTATTTTTCCTTTATTTCTCTATCTCTCTCTCTATCTCTTTCAATGCTCTTTGTTAATTAAAATTTACAGATTACAGATATTACCAAGGTAATTTCAGAACTTAAAATACACTCAGTTTTACATGCTGAAATAAGTTGTGGTTAGCAACGCGTTTGGAAAACTGCAAGTCTTATTAGGTATTTCAAGTTTCCTCAAACTATTTTAAATTATAAATCTCAACTATAACTTCCCATCTTCAAACTTCTTCTGCCACTTAGTTTGCGCTCAACATGGCAAGCATTCCTATCTTATAATTTTCCACTATTTTATAATTGGATAGAAATAATTTATAGATACCTACCCATAATGCAAATTAAAGTTCTTGCGGAAATTACTTCTACTTTTGATATTCTCAAAGTAACAAAGATTTACTGTTAGAATAAAATTTACGGCAATAATTCGCGTTGCGTTAGAATTACCGAAGGTGTTGAAAGATCTTGAATGAAATTTTTACTCAAAAAAGAAATTCGAGATTTAGTAGGGTTTTAAACAAATAATAGAGTATATATGTCTGTCGAGGTTCCATGCTATGTTTAATTCAAACGGGTTGCGCAGGGTCGTACATCAATAATGAAGTCGTAACTCATTTCCTGCTGGAGATTAATGGATAGACCGGCCGTCGACATAAACATTACAAATTCAAACAAAAAGAGGCCATTTGTAGCAGGTGCGGCGCTAACTACTGTTTGTTTTATTACCTTTCCGTCTACTTCAACAACAAGCGGGCTAATAAAGGATTCAGTTACCGTTTTCCGAGTGATATATACATCCAGAATCCTTTATAAGGATAGCGAGCGTCCTGAAGTTACAGAAAAATAAGCCACTTTTCTCAAAGATCAACGGTGGAGTAGCTACTTACATATGTTAAGCCTCCATGTTCTCTACTATTATCTATGTTTTGTTCTTTTCAGTGCTTTGTGGAAAATCTGATCGACAAACAATCTGATTTTATTTTAGTGTAATTCTTTTTGAGACTTCTTTTCTGTACTTGTTATTAAATTTATTCGTGTAAAAATTGTATGTCTCATGCATTAGTTCAATCACAAAGCTTCTTAAATTAAAAAACTAGTTTTTCTTTAGAGAAAATTATAAAAGATCTTCGTTTAAATAAAAAGTAAACAAATTAAACAAATTAAACAAAATTAGGTGTTAATATCCTAAAAAAGAGTCCATCTACTGTTTGTGCCCTAGCCTATATTATATACTATTTTTCAGAGTTTTGAGCTTTATTTATACAAGTAAAATATTTATCCCAGATTTGCAATGAACTAGTCACCTGCTTATCAGATGTTTAATCTGGAAAAAATAATTAAGATGAGCAACAGAGATGTTCTTAACTATGATTAAAGTGGGACTTTACTTCACTTTACTGATAACCCGAATTTCTGCATAAGTACAAATTGAAATTTTGATTAAAATCCTTTTCAGGTTGTAACATTAAACTCGTTCTAAAACCTACAAAAATTAAGAGTATAGGGATAAGTGGTCACAACAGATAAATTATCGCAAATATCGTACAGTTTAAAAGAAGAAGTAGAAACGGAAAAGCCTATACTTCATTTAAATAATCTACGAAAACGTGTCTCAAAAGCTACCGGGTTGGTCTTCGTACTATTAATACAAATTCTGCAAAATCGAAAGCTACTGAAAGTTCTTCATTTTTAAACCCTAAAAAGAAGATCAAAGTGATAGGTACCGAATAAAGCTGAGCTAGATAACTTCGATGGTGAGGTATTGTGAAGATTGATAACAAATTCTTATGTAACCGAAAAAAAGGTCCCAACTGTCAAAAATATATACCAAAATTGCTGTAATGATGTTGGTACACGGCCAATTCTAAAAGTCTCCTAAAGGAAATTAAAGCCATTGGATTTCATTGGCAAAAGACAAACACGAATCGTAAACTCTTTATGGCACCAACAAGGAAGGAAGAAATGCAAAAATTGGTTACGGCGAAATAATCTACCATTTACCCGTGACATGTTCAAGACAGACTATTGTAGCTTCACAATAGCTTCTTTGTGTTAATGTTATCTCTGTATCATTAAGATTTGAATCCTATTAAAATAGTGTGGGCATCATTTAAAACAGTATGTTGGACAACAGAATGTACATTTTAGCGTTCCCGAACAGTCTCAAAAATTGAGGTTAAAGAAAAAAAAGAGGAAAAGATCACAGACGATCTAGGAAAACGGCGCAGCAAAAGAAACAGACTTAGAAAAACGGAAAGAAGTATGCAAAATAACACTAGTTTATTCTCCCAGAAAGTGTTTTAAACATTATACTGCCAACACGACTTAAAAAAAATAGAAATAAAACAAAGATGTTCATATAATTGCCCTTTTTTGGGAATTTATATAATAATCATAAATAAAAAAAAATATTTTGGGATTAAAACCTTAAAATTATTATTCAAAATCAAAATTTCTTTAATGACAAAACGGCATAAAAATATTGTAGTCAGAATAATTAAAAGAATTAAGACTTCAACAAGAAGCGTAAAGATCGTGAAATGAATTAGAAGATATAAAACAGTTTAAATAGGAGATATTTAGTGAAACCAAAATTAGTTCGTTCTGGTGTGGGAAATTAAGTCGATCTCCACTGATCTTTGCCCTTTCCACAACCGGTGAACTAAGACTAACCCTACTAGGTTCACACTCTAATAAGGAACCTAATGCTTTATTCGAGATTTATTGCTCTTAAGCGAGTCTATACACAAACTATCGAGAAATTAATTAGATCGCAATCTATAGCAAGGTGCGTGTGATACTATGATTGCTCGGAAAATCAGTCACAGAAATTTATTCGCCTTATCGCATTAATGTACTCGTAGGTTACAGAAACCTGAACTTGATGTTTAAGATCCATGAATTAAACCCGTTGACACATCGTGTTTGCAGACTCGATGAATTTCTAATTTCCGCATGCATTTAAATCCACTTTTCTGGTATTAATTCGCGCAGTAATTACCTTTTTTTTAATCGAGCTAAAGAAAAAAAGAGTTCACTAGATATTAACAGATATTCAGGCGTGAAGTACATAAAGCCGAACTCGAGCTACGTTCCCTTTTATTCCGAATTTAATCAATTTACCTCTGTGACAGCAGTATGCGCCTCATAGCGCGATATCGAGCTGTTATAATTGAATTTCCTAAACAATTTGATATTATGGGGCTACCACGGCTACGGTAATTTCAGATCGTGACCAAAAGGGTCATTGATTTATGGAAATTAATGCCTAGCTAAAATAAATCAACTTTGATTCTTTCTTCTCAAGGCCATCTATATTCATACTGCACATATCGAAAATTTACATCATTTAGGGGTTTCATTCAGATATGTCAGATGGAACCTCAAAGCTTAGGTAAAACACAAATTACGTCTCTTAAGGATGAAGAGGATATAGAACAAAAGGAGACATACAATGTAGAAAATATCACTGAACGATTTTACACAAACCTATATGCATCGAAAAACGAGCCAAGTCAGGAAACAGCAAAAAGCTAGTAAAAAGGGAGATCAATGTAAATTCCGAAAAGATATCAGATATAGAAGAGAATGAAATTGCACATGCATCGAGTAACAGAAAAAACAATAAAGTACCTGGCAAACCCGAAATCCTGATTGAGATAGAAAACTAATGAGGCTTCAATAAAATCCTTTAAACTTCAATTTAGTGCAGAGACATTCCCGAAAATTGGACCAATATGGTCACTGTTACTCTCCTTTAGAATTCGATCGTGTAGATCATCAGCGTCATCATTAGCTCGACAACCCTCTTAGGATCTTAGCTTACTCTATTTCGAGTTTTTGTTTTCCAGTTCCCAATTTGCAGTAATGCAATGTCATTCTGTATTTGATCCATACAACAGGTTTTCGGTTTTCCAGCTGTTCTTTTTCCAACTGGTTTTTGCCTAAATATTTGTTTAGCTGACTCCGCATCTACCATCCATCCACATGCCCTATCCATCTCAGACGGCCTATATTAATTGCTGTTATTATGTCTGGTTGTTCAAAATCTCTCTTAAACAGTTCATAGTTGTAGCATTTACGCCATTCTCCATTATCTCTTATTCCTTTGTACATATTGTAACAAGACGCGTTAGCTGTCGGCGGGAGCGTGAATCATTTCACTCCTATGCGTCACCTGCAGACAGATTTCCAGACTGTTTGGCGATTGCGACATTGTCTCCAGACATCGCTTCGAGTCTTCAAATGTGAATTCTAGAACACCGCAGCAGTATATAAGGGCATTTTGTTTGGCGAGCGACCAGTCTACCAAAGTCTACCAATAAGACACGATCAAGTGCGCGTGTAATACAAGTGCGTGCGTCAATATAAATAATCTATAAATAAATTAGTTTCTGTTTCGGATTAATATTAGTATCGTGTTCTTAGTGTTTACGTTGTTGTTTAGTGTTAATTACTACGTTGTTTAAATTTGTTAATAAATAATTCATAAATGTTTTAAAAACGTTACAATTGTATATGTCTCAGTATTTTTCTATCAAAAGTCCCTAATATCCATGTTTCAGAGGCATACATCAAAACTGGCTTTGTGAGCATTTCGTACAATTGATATTTAGTTCTTTTGGAAACTATATTCGATCTTAGATGTTTGAGCAGTCCGAAATAGGCTCTATGTATATTATATTGTATATTCATCGTCGATGTTGTATGCATCTATATGAGATTTTGAAGGGGTATTTCTCGTTCTATTCACTATTTGTACGTAATTGGTTTTTCACTATTGATCTCAAGCCCCATTTCTTTTGCTATATTTATGAGTTGCACAAATGCCTCTATCATGTTTCTGGCCATAATATTAACATCATCCACAAAGGCCAATATTTTCTCACTTTTCGTCGTGATGGTTGCCCTTCTATTAAGTCCCGCTCTTCTGACAATCTTGCTAAGTTCAAAAGTCAACATGAGGCGGCATCTCCCTGTCGCAGTCCTCTCTGGGAAGTAAAGGGCCGAGATAGCTGATCCTGTATCTGGACTCTGCATTTGACATTAGCCAGTGTTAGTTTCACTAGTGTTATAAGGTAGTTTGGTATTCCAAACTCTTGCATTGCCTTGTATAAGGCATCCCTGTTGATAGTATCGTATGTAGTTTTGAAATCTATGAATAGATTAAGTACTCCGAAGTTTTACGTTCGTTGAATTTCCAGTTATCTCTCTTAGCGTATGTATTTGATTGATGGTCGGCTTTCCTCCACAGAAGGTTGCATACGTTTATATAGAATAATAGTTAATATTTTATATGCAAGGGACTGCAGTATTCCATTCATTGGACAGTTCTGCTTGTCTCCAAATCTGTTTTGTTATGTTTTGTATAATAGTTAAAAGTCCGGCCCTGGAGCTTTGTTATTTTTCTTACTTTGTAACTACTTACTTCTTCTTTCCTTGCTCCTTCTTCTAGTGACGATGCTTCTTTTTCTATATGGTCTTGCTCTGTAGCACGATTGATACCTTCTACTTCTTCCACTCTACCTCTAAGTTCAATTTTTGTCGAAATTTTCAGCCTATCGGTCTACAACATTTTCTTTTCTGCCGATTATCTCTCGTTAGCGTAGTAATAATAGCGCTAGGCTCCGAGCTAGGAGTCTTTGGTTTGAATTTCACGCAGTGTTAAAAAATTTTACAAATAATTCCCCACTGTTTGTTGTCGGTGCTTAAGCAAGTGAGGTTATTTAATCGTTTGCTTATAATTAACGATTCTGTCTGCAGAGTGGTCGCCTTCAGATAGTAACAAGACTTAATATACGTTCATAAACTCTGAAGAAGGCAACGGGAAATCACTGCAGCAGTCACATTTCCCTAGCATAAAGGGAATATAATAAAGTTCACGACGATAATGTGGTTTTAATCTCCCTCACCAACGAACGTCCTGAAAAGGATATGGTACTAAACTATCATGTAAAGACTTAACCGGACTGGTCATCACTTTTCTGATAGTTGCGCGTAAGGATATTTTATTTCAATGTTAGGACAGCTCGAAGAGCTGATGATCACAACATACACGTATGTAGCTACTCTTGGATGAAACTCCTGCCAGACATTGTTAACCCTTTGATAGAACTTTCTAACTTCTCATTGCAAAAAATTGAAGAAGTGGGGAGCTTATGTTCATGTGATTTGTAGTTACTACAGATAACCTTTTCTAAAAATCCTGCGGATATAACATGCCTATCTATCTAATATTTCTTGACTTCGAAAATCCTTCGACACTGTTGAAGTACGGGCTGTCGAATATGCTCTGAATGTCTCTAGAATAGGGTCTCATTACCGTGATTTGACACATAATATATACAAAATCACCACTATGACAAGTACAATTAGAAGAAACTGCTAAACCAATAAAGATCAAGGTAGGTAGTAGACAAAGGGACGTCATCTCGCCAAAACTGTTTATTTTGGCATTACAAGATGCTTTTAAAAACCTATCGTGGGAAAACCTATCCATCAATATAAATACATGTAGAAAGAAGTAGAAAACGAAGTCAGCTAAGATTTGCCGATGACATTGTCTGATACGCGAAAATTACTATGAAACAAGAAAGGTTGTCGAAGATCTACCAAAAGAATCTGAAAAAGTTGGTTTTAGAATGAATCTGGACAACCACAATGACGACCAATACAGATGATGTAAGAAATGTAATAGTTCAGAAATAAGGCCGAGCAAGGAAAATTCGAAGGTTAAAATTGATAGAAGAATGAGACTACCTTGGATAGGGTTCGGGAAGTTATCGTACCTACTGTATATTACAAATCAAGAATATCAATCAAGATGTGAAATTAGTGTGTCTTACGTCTTACCAATCATAACATACCATTCAAAAACTTGAACACTTACAAAAAATAATATGGACAAACTGCTCAAATCTTAACAGCCATAGAAAGATATATGCAACATACACGTATATGATTAAGGAACAGGAAACCAAATGTCTGAATGAGGGTAACAACGAAATATAAAGATGTTGCAGGACACATTGCTAAATTGAAATGATCCTTTGCGGGACATAGCGGTAGACAAGGAGGTGGAAGATGGAATGTTGTTGCTGATGACCACAAAAAGATGATATCGTGCGAAGAGTTGGACAAAGCACGCAGAATAGACAAAAATGGAGCTAGTTAGAAGAAGCTTGTATCTAGAAATAGAGGAACCCAGGCTCAAAGAACAAGAAGGAATAACCTGCTTAATTCATTAGCTTAACTTGTAATCTTCTTCTAAGAACTTTACGTCTAGGTGATAAGGGCACTCAAAAGTGAATGCTATACGGAACCTTAAAACGCTTAAAACTAACTACTTACTAGTTTATTTTGGATAAACTAATTATAATTTTCAAAACAAAGCAAGAATAAGTTCCAAATTTCATAAAATAAGCCCGGCGCCTCCAACAGAAGTTTATAACTGGTTTAATTTGTGACAATTTCAATGGTAGTTGGACAAATAAAACAGTTTCTAACGGAATCATAATGGAAAAAATCCCTCTAAGAAATCTGATAAGTTAAACAATCCACCACTGTTTACCTAACAATTTTAGCGAGTGCTCTTTCGAAGTGTTTATTTAATAAGGCATAAGCGTTACTTAAAAAGAAGGGATAGTACGTGCCAGTTTGTAGGTCGAAATAAGGTATCCATTCGTCACGATTTGGCTGATAATCCTACCCGGCCTTTTGTATTTATTAACCCAGACATAAATTTCCCGTTTCGAAAACATAGATTTTAACCCTGACGTTTCTAGATTCGATGCAACTTCGCTAAATTTAAGTTACACGGGAAATAAGAAGGTCGAGTGTTGTTACTCATGCGTGCCGAGTTAATATTTTTATATTAGACCTTACTCTTTCTTTCCCGTGTAATTATTTCAATAGGTTACACTAGAAGAAAATAAAAGGTGCTCGCTTCGTTGAATTAACATGAAGGAATAAGCATGCAGAGTGGAATTACGAAATAAGAATTTAAATTATAAAATACTTCTTTCTGTAGGTAAGGTACAATTTGTCGAAAATTGCCTTAAATTTTAATTTATGCCCAAGGGAACCCGCGGCAGGTATTCCTGAATATAACGTTCATATTTCAGCAGAGCAATACGGCTTTCTCTAAAATTTATAAGAATGGCTTGACGTTTGCGAGGAGTTTCTTTTCTCAAGTCCCTTTTTTACTATTAATTGCACTAAAATAAATCAACTCCATATTTTCTTAATATATAAACTGGGTCACCTTACTTTGCTATTTTTTCTGGAGAATAATTTTCTGTTTTTTTAAAATAAAAAAAGAGCCTTCCAGATAATAACTCAAGATTAATTAACTGTTCTGTTACACCTACAACCTAAGCATCTAAAGACCACCCTATTAGAGAGATATGATTATGTATTATATACAGCGAAGTGGGCTGATAATTCTTGGGCCTCACTGACCCTCCCTTTATATTACACGAGTTTGGAAACTTGCAGGCACTTCCCCCTTTTCCTGAACTTCCTTATTAAAGACTATTAATGTTTAACATTGATAAATTGCGGTACGGTTTTATTTTTATAAATTCAGGTTATTTTACATTAATACAAGGTTGATCGTTTCCTTTCTTAGGAGGAACTTTGCCAGAATATTACGCACTTGCAAACTTAGAAACATAAACTGTCGACTCGAAGATAAATTAATATTGTGAATTCATGGCCTGATTTGAGGGTAACGAGTATTGGGCAGAATTTAATACGAATTTGACAGCTTGTGGCTCCTGAAACCTTCGAATGGTTATTGAAGTAAATTCAAACTATTGTTATTTTACATAATCGGTCCATAAAACTAGCACCCAAACATCCGAAATTAAATAATGAAATAATTCTCAACATTCGCATATTCGTGTCTAGATAGTAAATCTCTAATTTGGAAGTTTGGATATTTCAATGCAGCAGCACATTGACAAATATATATTATGTGATACTGTCATGAATTAGAAAAGATTATTACAGTTTTAAGCTAATGGTTGCCCAACAAAATTGGCAATGAGGTACCTCCAGGAATGTTGTTAAGTTAAGCCTAATAAGGGATATCCATTTCGGGCCATCGAGACCTAACACAGCGCTTTTTGTCTACAATTTTGAAGATGATTATAGCGAATTGAATCTACAAAAGAACTCACGTCAAACAGACGACAGCACTTTACCGTAACTATTCAACAACTTATTACCAATCGATAAGAACAAATCGGATGGTCTGATAATGCTCTGCAAGATAGGTAGGATTTCATTAATGTATCATGGCTTCTACAATTCCTTGATGCCGGCTAATGAAGAACTTGCATCTCAAGAAGTGAAAAATGATTCAACTAACGAACATACTGATTTGTAATAGATATAAAACATAATCATAATACATAGTTCAGTTATCAAAGTAGAACCACAGTTAGTTTGTAATTTTATGTTTCTCATAATTAGGTATTAATAAAACTTTTAGTTCTGTTCTAAATTATAGTAACCCATTTCTCGTTTCAATATGTCCCACAGAAAACTGCAGTATCTCCCAAATTTGAAAATATTTCCTTAAAAACTCCCTTAAAACCTAGAAGTTGATACCAAGTTTTAAAAAAATAAATGACAATGACCCTACTAGGTATATACAAACGCCAGGTCATTCAATATTTTATCATTTCTTTGACTTCGATTTACTCAAAACCGCAACAATTGTGTTGCTATAGTCTTCGTTGGACGAGTCGATATGCACATTTTACTGTTTTGCAGTACACACGTTTTCAAGATTTAAACATGCAGTAGGTACAATGATAAAACCATAATGCTTATTAATTAATCTATTGCCTTTTGAATTAGTTATAGAATTGTGGAATGTGCTGTTGTATAATAATAATAATAATGTTTATTCCAGCTTCACCTACAAAACATAAACAGCACAGCGTGCAAAAACACACAAAAAAAAACAAACTAATAATAATAATAATAAAAAATAATAATAATAACCACAATAATAGCTAAATGTAATTTGAAGCCAGAAATCGATGGCAATCAGATGACCACCTACAAAAGGGGTCCCTGCTCTACCTTACCACCGGC
Source organism: Melanotus villosus (assembly GCA_963082815.1). NCBI lineage: Eukaryota > Metazoa > Arthropoda > Insecta > Coleoptera > Elateridae > Melanotus > Melanotus villosus. The sequence continues at coordinate 43,605,671 of OY720425.1, forward strand.
ATATAATATATAAAAAAATAAAAAAATAACAAGTAAAATATAAAGTCCCAAATAAGCAATAACAAAAAAAATACGAATAAGCAATACCACAATATAATATGATACCAATATAACTAATATAATATAATATAATACCCAACCACTCACGAATATACAATATCTAAAAAAGATGAAAAAGGAAAGAAAATCACAAAAACTAGTTTTTAAGTTTAAACAACTAATCTTTAATACGGTTCTTAAATGTAAAGTGTGAAAAAGATTTAAATTCAGAAGGAATAGAATTATAAAGTTTAGACATACTATACGAAAATGAACGTTTGAATATCTCGAAGCGATGCAGCGGATAATCTATTAATCCTCTATGTCGCAGATTCAAGTTATGAATGTCGGTTCTGAACCGTATTTTTTCATATAGATAAGGAGGAGATTTACTAAGAATTATTTTATGAAAAAATACAAGAGAATGTAATTTACAGCGATCTTCCATATTGTGCCACTTGGTCTCCTTAATTTTATGTGATATGTGTTCTCTACGTCTAATGCCATGAATAAGTCGCAAACAGGAATTCTGCACTAACTGTATCCTTTTACTAGTCAATTTGTCAATACAAGCTCCATAAACTACATCGCAATAATTAAACTGCGACAGCACCAGGGAGTCACATAAGAGTATCTTAACCTCTTTATTCAAAACTTGTCTGTTGTTGTAAAGAAGCTTAAGATTAGAATAAGCTTTACGCATGTTATTATTGATGTGATCGCGAAATCTGAGTTTGTAGTCAATGGTTAAACCCAAATTTCGAGCTGTGTCGGTAAAATGAATAATGGTATTATTTAAATTTATCTTAATACGATCAATTTGATGCAATTTGTTGTTTTTACTACCAAAAAGTATAGCAACGGACTTAGTAGGGTTAAGAGAATGAGATTCAGCTGTTTTAACTAAATCCTTTAAATCTTCGTTGATAAAGGTACAGGCAGTAACGGCATCATTTGGATAAAATGAATAGTACATTTGTGTGTCATCTGCATACTGATGATATGAACAATGTTTTAGAGTATTACATAAGCCGGAAGAATAAATTATGTAAAGCAATGGGCCCAAGATGGATCCTTGTGGAACACCATATTTAAGAGTTCGGAAGTCAGATTTATCATTGTGTAAAACAACGCACTGTTGCCTATCAATTAAGTAATTTTTAATAAATTTAATGGCCATGAAGCTAAAACCGAAGTGATGTAAAATAGCCAACAGCAGTTCAAGATTTATTGTGTCGAATGCCTTGGAGAAGTCGAGAAGAACCAACACAGTCAGCTTACCTTTGTCAACAGCTCGAATAATATCATCAGTTACTTTGGATAGTGTTGAGATGCAACTGTAATTACTACGAAAGCCAGACTGCTGACTTGGCAGTAAATTATATTTATCAAAATGAGCTCTGATTTGGTCATCGACGGCTTTCTACAAGACCTTCGACAAGACCGGAAGAATGCTGATAGGTCTTAAGTCTTTTAATGCTTTAGGTATATTTATCTTTCCAAGCGGCCTTACATAAGCTAGTTTCCAGTCAGATGAAAATACGCCCTCCAATAAACAAGTATTAATTATATGAGTTATAAAGGGCACCAGCATGGGGCAACACAAATGCAACATTAAAATGTTAATACCATCACTGCCTGTCGCTTTAGATGTGACAGAATTTATATATTTAAGAACATCATCAGCACTAATAGCAACGAAATTAAATTCTGCAACAATGGGCTTAACGTTTTCATATAATTTAAGAATTTCAGGGTCTGGGTTATTTAAACCCCTACACGAGTCAAGAAAAAAATCATTAATAGCATTAACATCATTAAAATTAGATGGAAGTGTACGACTATTTTTTTTATTATATATATCACAATTTCTTAATTCTTTCCCAAAAGATTTGGAGTTGCATAATTTGAACTTATGATTTATATAAGCTTTCTTTTCATTTCTAACGGACAAAGTTACAAGATTTCTTAACGACTTATAATAATTCCAATGACTTTTCTGTTTTGACTTTTTAAAACGCTTGTAAGCGGAATTTCTTAGCGACATCATAAACCTAATGTTTTCAGTAAGCCATGGAGCTTTTGGTTTTCGAAACACAGCAGTTTTAAAAGGAGCAAATATATTAAACGTGTTTACAACATTTTCATTAAAGAAACGAACTTTATCATCAATGAGATGAAAATCATAAATATGATGCCAAGGTATTAAACTAAGATATTGATGAAAAATGTCTTGATTGAAGGTAGAGAAGTCGCAAAATGTATGTATTACTGGTTGCGACTCACTCTTAGGTGTATTAATACTACAAAATACTAATTCATGATCTGAGAACGAATGAAGATGTTTATTACCAAAAGCTGATACTATATCAATGTTACTAATGAGAATGTGGTCCAATAAGGTGGCAGTATTAGCAGTAATTCTAGTAGGTTCTGTTATAAGTTGCTTGAGACCAATTGCCTCAATCATGGAAGTGTATTCATTAGTTGCAGTAGAATCAACGTCAAACATGTTGATATTGAAATCCCCCACAGCAACAATTTCATCATGATTTATTAGTAAATTACGAAAATTTTCCTCCATGGTATCAATAAAACTGCGATAGTTTTTTCTATGGGGCAAATAAATTCCACCGAAAGCAATTTTTTGATTATTAATATTAATATAAATCCATAACTGCTCAAAAACGGGGTTAATTGTGGTAGAAATCAAGTGAAATCTTAGGTAGGTTTTTACGTACAAGGCAATACCACCACCAAATGTGAGGCGATCCTTGCGAATTAAATTATAGTTTTCTATATACAGAATATCATCTGCTATGTTACCGTTAAGAAAGGTTTCAGAAACAAAAACTAAATCATAATTGCTGGATACAACGTGATCCTTAAAAGTGCTGAAATTTTTCGTAAGTGATTGGCCATTAATATGCGCAAAACTTATCGAATCAATTATAAAAAGGAAACACTTAGAATAGAAAACTACGCTAAGTTTACTTAAACTATAAATAGGAACACCAAAATTTATAAACAAAAATAAAAATGATGCTAGCCTATGAAATCAGAAATAAACAAAACGATAATTTAGAGAGAATATCTCTTGTACAACTTTGCATGACACCCAGGTTCAAAAATTTGAATTGAAATTTTACGAATTTATTTTATTTTATTCAGGTCTTCAATACTTATCACTTTGTGTACGACGTCTGCAACTTTTACGAATATTATTCCATTAGTTGACCAAACATTCCTTAGACCATATTTTTCTGATGACCTTTTCATGATCTCAACTCGTGTGACTGTGAGATCTTCTTTTATTGATATAGCAGTTCCTTTTAATTTAGATTTGTTACGGAAAATTTCATTACGAATATTACGGTTAACGAATTTGACGATGATTGGCCGTGGTTTACCATTGATTGCCTTAGAAACCCGATGACTAATATCGATTGCGTTTTTGTTGATGTTAGTGACAAGCTTTTTATTACAGATATCCACTATAACGGCATTAACATCTTCACCCGCTTCTTCTTTGACTCCATAAAATCGAAGGCTGTTTTTTCTAGAATATTGTTCAAGCGCTTCTATTTTTCTATTAGCAGTAGTTAGTTGGTCTTCGAGGTTTTTAATTTTCTCAGTATATGTAGAAATTAATAGCTCAACTGACTGACTAACTTTATTAGTAATTTTATCACATATGTCTTCTAGGAATTTATCAGATTTCAGCACCCTTTCAACCACTTTTTGTACTAACAAATCTTCATCAGAAGTAGAAACATTTTTAGATCTTAGTGTACGATCGTCGCCACCCATTTTTAACACGATAAATAAAATATTTTTAGCAAAATGTTTATAAAAGATTATTGAGTTAAGCGCCGCACAAAATTTTACGTCTACTCGCGTTGACGATTCATAGACATATGCCGCTGTTATTTTACGCTGCTTGGCCAGTTTAAATGTATGCAACTAAAAGTTTTCTAAATATCTTAGTTTGCTTGTAAGTTTTCTAAATATCTTAGTTTGTTTGTAATCGTTAACCTCGTATAACTTTCGGTGTCGAGTCTGGTGCGTTAATGCATGAGGTTCTACGCGTGCAATGCACAACCCGGCCCGATTTTGCGGGTTACGTGATTGTTGCGCCGTTTGATCCTACATACTGCACCGTGAGTAGAGTGTAGACGTGTTGGACCTAGTTATTCTACCTCCTAAGCCTGTATTCGGAGGAGAGCGTCGCTAATTAGGTGCCCAACGATGAATCGTCATCCAGGGCTCGATACCGACCTCCAGACTACAGGAAAATCCTGCCGATTATGAGATTCGAACCAAGGTCTAGTGCAATTCCAGTTTGGCATCTAATCTTAGTAAATTTACATTATAATTCAAACAAAGTTATTACCAACCTTATCTTTACAAATCCTTTTATTCTAAGTACATTTCGGATCATCACTTTACATTTACCTTAATTTCATTTCCCTGAAGATTAAATCTAACTGATATATTTAATTAACAGTAATAAAAGTGTACGGGCAAGGTATAAAATGGAACATAAATTTATACGATTCATTTCATTTGCATAGCTAAATAAAAAAACCTAATTTCACGTCTAAAATATTACAACCCTTTCCGTGTCGTAATTTTTAATAAATAAGATTAGCCATATCTGAAGGGAAAACACATAAAAATTAGATCTTCAGCAATTAAGTTAACAGTTTTAAAAAAGAAAATCCAGGAAATCAAGTAAAAACCCGTGGAAAGCACAGGTGCGTAGGGTATTTACGTTCCTGGATCAATAAGGGTTCTCCGTCTAGCTGCTTTACAACTCCGAGGCGCATTCTTTATTTGCACGACTCTTCTGGGAAAATTAAAATTAAAACATTCTAACTTAATTATAAAAGCCTGCGTGGCTCGTGTTTACTACTGAACTTGTCAAGTACACTTTAAAGAAAACGCCGGAATTTTATATTTCCCTCTTTGTGTCTTTTTGTACAACCACTGTTTTAAATCTAATTAAAAAGTATGGCCCGTACATTTTTCCCCCTTACTTCGTTTTTTTATGCGGTTAAATAAAACGTGTGTAAGCGTTTACAAATAATAAAAATTCGAAGTAACTGCATCGATAAAGCTGATATAAATAAAATATTTTCTCGATATACGTTCAGGAGTGTGCAAAATAGATGAGCGACGTATGAAATGGGATATTTGAGCGCAACGTATGAAATGTAAGTTTCTCGGATTCTTGAATTTACATATTGGATAGGTGAATATACGGTTCATTTGAATTACATGCCATAACCAGATTCCCGGAACGTCATGACGGATTCAGGGCGAGTATTACAACAATCACTCGTCTGGGTTTCTTTACACAAAAAGGTTTATAACATTCTATAAAGTGCATTGACGACAATTCCGTAAAAGCTATGCAGTTTTCATGAATATTTATAATATTACGAACGGAATCCTTTTATATATTTTTTTTGTATCAAACTTCATGCATATTCCTAAGCCATCATGATGCTCCTCGCAAATTCAAAACATACCCCGGTTAAAAATTCCTTTAATTAGCTTCAGGATAAAAAATACACTCAATTTAAATTTATACGTGCCAATAAACTTTTTAAGGATATCTTTCGAGTATAACCAGATAAATAAGAAATTGCACGTTTGAATGATTATGAGATATAACACCGTAAGCTGTGCGAAATACGAAAAGTTCGTAAATAATAAAAATCGCTTTCCATTCCGTATGCAAAAGCGAAATGAAGTAGGGGGATTCTCCAGCTTCATTACCATTCATAAAGTATTCGTCTGGAGTGCGACTCCCAAACAGAAGAAACAGGAGCAATACAAACTCGATTATTAACGAGAATTCTGAAATTTATATTTGGTTTGAAAGTGCGTTTCATATTATTTTTATTTTAGGATCTTTCCTTGCTAGTTCTATGCAAAACTCACCAAAAGTAATTAATACCTACCAATTTTGGAAAATTTCTTAAATTCTGCGGTATTTGGAAAGTGCACATTTCGAAGGTTGTTTGTACCAAGTCTTTGGGGGGTCCACATGAATTACGGTGCCGCTGACTAACATGGCAGCTTTAGCACGCCCTTTATAATTAAAAATGAAATAAAGTTCCTATAACCGTGTCATAAGACAAGAGGTTAAGTTAAACTGCTTTGATTTATGGGGCAATAACAAACGGTATTGAGTTAGAATATAATTTCGGCTGTAAATTCGTTTTATTACCTTGGAATTAAATTACTAATAAGGGCATTTGTTCTTTTAAGGGCCACCTTTAAGACGACGCTTGAATTTTTACCTTTAATAATTTTATATGTCGTTTAATTCTGCTTTTGCATATTTTTTGGCTACAAGAAAATTGACTAACTTTATTAGGTACTTTTACAATTAACTCTGTGGCTTGGTTCTAAAAGGGCTATTGTCAGTTTTTTGTCAATTGGGCCTATGTACATTTTTGAATTGCATTTGAAGTGTAGAAACGGCCAGTATCTCCCTGTACCAACAAAAAAGTTACAAGCTCGTTTAGGGCCAATGTTAAAATCTAATAAGCATTTATTTTTATAGATAAAAGGTCCAATGTGGACATAGATCTGAGTATATGTTTATTATTTAATTCCTAAAAGGCCCAAAGTCGAGATTGGTCCTTCTTATTTATCAGTTGAGTAGACATAGACACAACATTGGCCCGTTTAGCGGTTTTTTTCGGCGTTTCTTTTAGACGTTTACTATGAATGCAGTTACATGAATGAACAATTTGATTCCAGTTGCTTTTTAATAAATAGTGTTAAAACATGTTCTTTGGTGGTAAAAAATTAATGAATTTGTATTTAGCTACATCAATAAATAATATTGATCCAGGTAAGTAGTTAGTGTTTAATACATACCGTAAAATGTAAAGTTTGAAATTAGGTTTTTTACAAATTAGAAAAAATTATCATGTTTTCGTAAGCTGTAATGAAAATTAAGTCCTGCAAAGATCGTGTAAATTAGTACCTACTTATTATTAAATGATGGGCTAATAAAGTCTTAAGCTAACTTTGGCGTAGGTAATGAAAAGGTGTTTGTGTTAGTTGAAATTTAAAACAAGTTATATTTTTGACGCAATTTCATAAATTTCTCGAGGTTGATAATCACAAATATCAAATTGATTTTTAAAGTGACGGTTTTTGCATACAATAATTGGCATAACATTAAGCTATTGTAAGCGGAACACATAGGGTGCTATGCGGGGCACGCGCGATACAATTTCTATTTTGGAATGTAACACAACATATAAATTTTAGTTTCAGAACCAGTACATGTTTTTTTTTCTGAAAGAGACATTTTAAGAGCTAGTGTTTCTGAATTACCAAAAGTCTAACAAGTTCCTATAGCGGAAATCCAAAATGGGCGATCCAACTTTTATCTGTTTTTTATCTTTATCAAGAAATCTATAAGTTCGGATAATATTAGCAAAGAAGTGCAATTCAAATTCAAATATTTGTCCAAAGGGTGCTAGAGGAAAATATACAAATCACTCTAAGATAAAAGAAGAAGAAAAAAATATAATCAGACGCCGCATTCAAATCTTTCCCTCATTTGAAAGTCACTATTTAAGAAAACAAACTACAAAAAAGTACCTCCTATCTATTTAGTACTACATGCAAAACCAACTCTATACTATTGGTTATTAGTTACGACCTGCAAAATTTTTACCCACGCCCTATTTAAAAAGCAGCATATCATTCTATAAACGTACATTACGGACATTTAATATCTTTGACAATTCAAACTCGGCCAAGTGCTATCTATTTAATGAAATGTGTGTTTCTGGACGTGGAGCAAGCCTTTGACAAGGTGTGGCATCAAGGCTTATGCTACAAATTAAAAACAAACTTACCTGCCTTACCATATATTATACATTAACTAATGAGGTGTTACATATCAAATCGGCATTTCTTGATAAAATACAAAGATGAAACTACGACTCTCCAACCTAGCTCCTCAGGCGTTTCGCAGGGTAGCGCCTTAGGCCCTATTTTATAATATATTTATTATACACAGCCGAGCTACGTACCCCTCGTCTAACAACATTAGTTATTTATGCAGATGATACGGCCATTCTAACCTCCCATGTAAATTCACAATGGGCATCGAGGTATCTCCAAGCACATCTCAACAAAATTCGACGATGGACTAGATCTTGGCGAATTGGAGTGAATGAATCCAAGTCTCCCCATGTTACATTCACTACGAAAAGGGATAACTGTCCACCAGTAACCATAAACGAATACCAACTCAACCACACAGAATCAATCAAATACCTAGGACTACATCTTGATAGGAGACTAAATTGGAGAACCCACATACTTGGTCTTCAATTTCGTAAATTATACTGGCTAATCGGAAGACAATCCAAGCTAACTTTGGAAAACAAGTTACTAATCTATAAAGTAGTCCTCAAGCCAATTTGGACCGATGGGATTCCCCTGTGGGAAACTGCGTCCACATCAAACGTGGAAATCCTTGAAAGATTCCAAAACAAAGTTCTTCGAATGATTGTCAACGCACCGTGGTATGTTCCCAACAAAGTAATTCTAAGTGACCTGAGTGCACCCACAGTAAAATGCAAAATTCAGAAATATGTAACGGTTCATTTTCCGTTTTATTATTTTGCTCCTTTCAATTGCTTATTTACGGTGAATGCATTTATTGAACCTCTATTTATTATATATTCACTGGTAAAAGATTACGTAGTTAGTGACTTTTTGGTTTTGAGTAGGTTTTCTGATTTGAGAGTGTCATGCGCATTTGATGATAGGCGTTGGTTCGAGAAATCTTGGCTTTTTCCGTTTGGGTTGTCTGCGAAGCAGTTGAGTTTGGTAAAATTTATCCCGAAGTTACTTATTTAATTCTGATGGAATTTTCGTAATTATAACTTCCGAGATTTTCGGTTTTGTTTCACTTTGTGAAATTATTTTTTTGAAGCACCAAGATTGTGGTGGTAAGTGGAGATTTTTGTCTTATCATTGAACGCACGTGTTAATGGCGACTTTATTACAGCTTCTTTTCTTTCTTTTCGTTTGGTTTTATTTTCCATTACTTTACCGTACTCCGGCTCTTTTGGTTATTGCCTTTTTGCGGCTGCATTATTTATGGAGTTGAAGGATGCGGTATTATTGAAAAATTATTTATCATTGCTGGTTATTCGCCACTCGATCGCTTGGAGGATTCAAGGTCGGTGTTTATTGAATTGTAAAGTGTCGTCGAATTTACCTGGTTTTAGTCCATTTATTAAATTTCTTAAATTTTAACTTTGCTTTACTTAAATATTTGTACAATTGAATTTTAACGCCTTCAGCTAATTTAATTTGCATTAATATTAATTATTTCATATTCATCTTTTTCGCTTCACGAAATAAATTTATATTTTTGTTGTAATATTCTGTAACGCTTTAGGTTGGTTTTTCCATTTTATTTTATTAGCATAACGAATTTGCGTGTTTTTTTTTAAGGTAATAAGCTTGAGTTTAAACAAGGCTATTGCTATTTATTTTTGATCGTTCATTTTTATTAGACTTGTTTTCACTCAGGTAATAAAGGTAAGCGCTTATTTTTTATTTATCCACCTTGATCGTTTTTTTTTCATTCATGTACCTATATCTTTCTTTAATTCAACTAACGTTGATATTTAGTTTTTGGTTTAGTTTATTTATTTTGAAAGTAACCTAAGCGATTTGTTTTTGTACGTTTATTTGCATATTTTTAGCTTTTATTTCTTCATTGTTAAATACTTTGAATTTATTAAACTTACTTATCTGTATTTCTATATTTTTTTGAAAACTGAAAAGTTTTCTGGCGCCCAATTTTTTTCATTTTTTATTAGTATTCACTTTCTGAGTTTTAACTTTGATAAGGCAATCCTCGGCGATCTACGGCCCTCGCAAACAACTAAGTTAGTCGGCGAATTCTTTTGAATTTTTTTATAAGTATACAGGTAGGTGATTATTTTACTTTGTTTCGCTTTTACCTGTTATAATAAATTGACGCAGCAACGTGGGGCTTTCGAGATTGCTACTGGTTTTCTCCCCTTATCATTTTATCATTTCTTTTCGACACCTTTGTTCGGACACTTTGTCATTTTATTAATTTGCCACCATGAGTTTCAACGTTAATGCTTTGAGGGGCGATGAACTTTCTTATGAACTAATCTTCCGAGGCATAGATCCCGAATTCATGTCCGTTGACCAAAAGCGCAAGGCTTTACGTGCTAAATTAGCCCTAGAGAAATTAGATACCTCTTTAATAAACAGTTACCCTCCTATTCAGTACGATGTTCCTGGTGAGTTGGATGTTTGTGGAACGAAATTGAGTGAGCTGTCCTCCCAGATCAATAATGTTTTTCTTAAAAAACCTACTTCTTCTGAATGTGTGAGACTTGACGCTCGGTTGTCCCATTTATTTGCTAGGTTGAATCGTTTGAAACCCGAAAGTGACTTAGAATCCCTTCACGCCGATAAGGTTAGTCTTTGTTTGGACTTACTGGACTTGGTTAGGCAAACCGTTGACGACGATGAAATCCCTGAAGATGAATCCGAGGTTGAACAACCCGAATCCAATATTGAAGAAGTTTTACCGTTAGCTAACTCCACGAGTCAGCGCCCGCGGGTCTCTTTTTCTGACGTTCAGGTAGTTGATTTATCTCGTCCAAGAGCTCCTATATCTTCGGGTGGTGGTCCAATTGAAGATCCAATTGATGAATTACGTCGTCAACTTGATCGTTTACAACTCTCTAGAGCTACTTCGAATTCTACCACGACTGCTAGTTTACCTTCTTTTACTAAGTCAGTTCCTGTTTGTAAGTGGGGTTTAACTTTTACCGGTGACGCCAGTGTTATTGGAGTCAACGCTTTTTTACAACGAGTCGAAGAACTTAGAGTCGCTCGCAATGTTTCTTTTGATCAATTGTTTGCCAGTGCGGTAGATCTATTCTCTGGTCAAGGTCTCGTTTGGTTCCGAGCTGTTAGGAATCGTGTTACTTCATGGTCCGAATTAATTGACAAGTTACGTTTTGACTTTTTGCCAAATGATTTTGACGAAGCATTGTGGGAAGAGATTAAAAGACGTAAGCAAGGTTCCGACGAAAAACCAAGTTTGTTTGTAGCCGTACTTTTAAACCTTTTCGACCGTTTAGTAGAGAAGCCTTCTGAGTCAATAAAACTTAAACATATTTTACGTAACTTACAACCTTTTTATGCTACTCAACTTTCGTTAACTGAAATTAGAGACGTTGATCAACTTCTTGTTTTGTGTAAACGGTTAGAGGAAGTTAAACTTCAAAATGCTAGGTATAGAAATCCTAACCTTGATTCTTCTTTACCTCTCGAACCTGATTTAGCTTACCAACCCAAGAAGAAGCCTCCAAATGTTGTTAGTGCCGAAGTTTTCACTTCTAAACCTGCTTCTACTTCTAAAGTTTTTAAGAAAGTAGCGAATCGAGCCAGGTCTAATACTAAATGTTGGAACTGTCAGGGTACGGGGCATACTTTTCACACCTGCTCTCAATCCAAGACTATCTTTTGTTACGTCTGTGGTAACCCTGGGGTTTATTTTGCCAAATGTTTAAGGTGTCATCCAAAAAACGAGGCTTAGGGATTGGATGTTGCAGCCGATCCATCCCTTCTGTAGAATTATTGAAGGCTGAACTCGAATTATGGCCATCTTGGTTGAACGTGGTACGTAATTTTTGTGTTTCCTCTCCTGAGACTTCAGCTATTTTTGCTAAACGTTCAGACGATAACAGGCCCTATGTTTCGGTTTTTATTAACGGCGAACCTGTTCAAGCTCTCTTCGATTCTGGAGCCAACCAGACTTTGATTGGTAAGAATGGTTTTTACCTAATTCGGAAACACGATCTTAAAATTAATAAAAGTAATTTACCTCTTTCCTTAACCACTGCTGATGGTAATTCGCAGACTATGTTGGGTACTGTATCACTTCCTATTTCTGTTGACGGGGTTTCTAAAACTCTTGACGCCGTTGTTTGTGGTACTATTCCGTCTACTCTTATTTTAGGGATGGATTTTTGCTACTCTTTTGGAGTTAAAACCGACTTTGTTTCTAACCAATTTTCGGTGTCTGAGGTTTCCGCATTACAAGCTATTTGTAGTACTGACGATTTGAGTCCACAACAGAAATTATTATTGGATAAAATCATTCAAAATTTCACTGAAATTTCAGGTCCCGAGTTAGGTCGAACTGATAGAGTTTGTCATATTATTGATACTGGTGATGCAGATCCCATTAAACAACGTTATTATCCACTTTCTCCTGCTATGCAAGTACATGCTAATGCCGAATTAGATAAGATGTTAGAGAATGGTATTATACGTCCTTCTAAATCTCCTTGGAGTTCGCCCATGGTTCTGGTTAAAAAGAAAGATGGTGAATCTTTTCGCCTGTGTTTTGACGGAAGGAAACTGAATTCTGTGACAAAGAAAGATGCTTATCCTATTCCTTTCTTATCAAGTATTTTAGATAAATTAAGAGATGCGCGATTTCTTACGTCAATTGATTTGAAGCAAGCTTTTTATCAGATTCCTCTCCATCCTGATTCACGCGAAAAGACTGCTTTCGTTGTTCCTCGTAGGGGTTTGTTCGAGTATAATGTTATGCCTTTTGGTGTTGCCAACGCTCCCGCTACGCAGCAGCGTTTGATGGATTCTATTTTCGGTCCCTTGCTTGGTGATAACATCTTTGTTTATTTAGACGACATTATCATTGTTTCGAGTACTTTTCAGGAACATTTAAGCATGTTAAAAGAAGTTTACGACCGGTTGAAGAATGCCAATTTAACTGTTAACATTGATAAGTGTGAATTTTGCAGACCTAGTTTGACTTATTTAGGTTTCATCGTTGACAAACATGGATTGCATACAGACCCTAAGAAGGTCCAAGCTATTTCGAATTATCCCAGACCTTCTACTGTAACCGAGGTTAAACGTTTCCTTGGCTTAGCTTCTTGGTATAGGCGTTTCGTACCCAATTTCGCTACTCTTTCTGCTCCCATTTCAGACCTTATTAAAGGACGTGTTAAAAAACAAAAGATTACCTGGACGGAGGAGGCTGAAACTTCTTTCCGTGAAATCAAATTACGATTAACTTCAGCTCCTATTCTTTGTAGCCCTGACTTCACTAAACCCTTTAATATTCAGTGTGACGCTTCGAGTTACGGGTTAGGTTGTATTCTTACGCAGGGTGAAGGAAATGCTGAAAAGGTCATTGCATACGCTTCACGTACTTTAAATTCTTCTGAACGTAATTACTCTGTGACTGAAAGAGAGTGTTTGGCAGTTATCTTCGGTGTAGAAAAATTTAGAGCATATATTGAGGGAACTCATTTTACAGTTTTTACCGACCACTATTCTTTGTTGTGGTTAACTAATATGCGTGAGCCCACTGGTCGTCTTGCTAGGTGGAGTGTTAGACTTTCACAATACTCGTTTGATATTAAACATCGACCGGGCAAACACAACGTTGTTCCCGACGCTTTATCACGAGCTCCTGTCATAGTATCCGCTTTAGAACTTGCTGAAGTTGACTTAGATCCTTGGTACCTGAAGATGATTGACAATGTCCAGAATAATCCTGATAGTTATCCCGGCTGGAGAATTGAAGGCCATAGCTTGTATAAATATACTCCTAATCGACATAATATTACCAGTAATTTGATTGAATGGAAGCAGGTAGTCCCTAAATCAAGACGTAGAGAACTTTTCAAAATTTTTCATGATGAGCCTACCTCCGCTCATTTGGGTGTTTATAAAACGTTTCATAAACTTTGTGAGCAATATTATTGGCCCAAAATGCATGCCGATGTTGTTCGTTATGTCCGTCATTGCGATATTTGTGCGGCTAGTAAAGCTTCTCAGCTTGCTAGGCCTGCTTTTATGGGAAAAGAAAAGAAAATTCTATATCCTTTCCAATGTTTGTCCATAGACATTATGGGTCCTTTTCCTCGTTCTAAAAACGGTCATACTAGCATCATCGTTGTGTGTGATTGGCTCACTAAGTTTGTTTTAGTGAAAGCACTGCGTCAAGCTACCGCTAAATCGGTTGTTAACTTCATTGAGAACGAAGTTTTTCTTATTTTTGGGGTTCCTCAAGTATGTATGGTCGATAACGGTCCACAATTCATTAGTTCTGACTTTAAAAAACTTATGAATAATTACAAAGTTCAACAGGTTTGGTATAATGCTTCTTACCATCCACAGGTTAATTTTGTGGAAAGAGTCAATAGAGTAATTGGTACTGCTCTCCGTTCATATGTAAATGACAATCATCGCACTTGGGATGTTTATCTTTATAAAGTAGCTCATGCTTTACGTAACGCTATTCACGAAGTTATTGGTTTTACTCCTTCTTTTCTTAACTTTGGTCGAACCGTTCCGATTTCGGGAGATTATTATGGTCGTCTAAAGAATTTTAAAGAGGAAGAACTGACTCTTGACACCCGCGAAGACTTAGTCGCTGATGTTAATCAGTTGTCCGAATTGTATCAAGACGTTCGTAGACGCCTTAACAACGCCTACCAAAGAAATTCTAAATCCTATAACCTTCGTAAACGACCTTTAAGATTTCATCTTAATGATTTAGTTTGGAAACGTAACTACGTTTTGTCAGATGCTTCACGTAATTTTAACCAAAAGTTAGCTCCTAAGTATGTCAAATGTAAAGTTATTAAAGTAATAGGACCTTTAACTTATCAACTTGCGACGGTCCCTGATAATAAACGTGTAGGTGTTTGGCATATTAAGGACCTCAAACCCTGCTTTGGGGAAGAAGAATTTGAAGAATAAATTTAGTGTGAATGTGGGTGAATGCAGTGTGATTGTTGTTGGTTGAGCTGGTAGATATGTTCGGTCATTGACCCTAAGGATTTCTTTATGGTGTTTGTTCGCTCTAACTATCTATATTTTGATATTGACCTTGATTAGGTTATTTTTAGTGTTAGGGGTCGAAAAGCATTTATTTTACTCCTTTATTTATAACCATTTTGGTTTATTTTTGTTTAGGGTGCATTAACACATTCCTTATTTTTAATGCGAACCTATTCTTATTTACCGATTTGTTGGTGCTACTTTCACTGATTATGGATTTATTTTGGGAAGTTTATTTGAGTGGCGGATTTTCTGTAAATTCAACGAACTCATCCGTTGTTAGAGTGGTCAGGCACTTTCGTGTCTTTGATTGAATATTTTTTCCTGCGTGTGGTTGTGTCATTTACTTCTCCCTGAAGACCTTTTATCCATGTTTTGGTTAACAGAATCGTCTTCCTTGTACCTTTGTTTTTAGTCTTTTGTCCTCCATCCTTTCCTTTTCCTTCGCTAGCATTTTAGGGTGGTAGGTAGGGGATGCCGGCAGGCCACGGGGGTGTCTTTTCCATTCCCCATACAAAAGGCACTCTCTAGGGTTTTACCTTCAGGTTGCCCTTGTGTTATTGTGTTCGTGTATTTTATATGTTTTTTGCAATTTTTGATTTCGTTTTCCTACCGTTGGTCACGGTGGCGGTAGTTTCAGTGGGCTAGTCGGTCCTGGACTAGTTTGCTTTACCTTGGCCTAGTGTGGTGGTGGGTTTAAGATTTTTACTGCTACTCACTGAAAGTTACCTACGTTCACTGATGTATTCTTTCGGGAACCAGTGCCGGGTGGCTCAAGGTGGTAGTAGTTTCATTTGTTTTTCGGCTTCATTCCATTTTGAAATTTTCTGTTGTCTTTTTAGTCAGCCACACGAAACCAACCCTCCTACCCTCTCCTTCTTCTGTGGTTGTTTTGTGCCGTTTTCTCCCATTTTTTTATTGTTTTTTCTCGGTGCTGCCATGCTGTTACTCATCTATTTTTTTTGTTCATTAGTGGAGCTAACACTAGTTGTGTTAGGGTGGTCGGTTGGCCCACCGGCGCAGCAGTTTTCATCCATGCAGCGAGGGGTCAACTGGCATTTGTTATTGTCATTTTTAGATGAGCAATGGTTGGGTCAGTACTGTGTTTTTTTTTCTCTTCTTTATTTTATTTTTTTTAGTCCTTTGTTCTCCTTTCATGTTCCTTATTTTCTCCGGACCTTATTTTTCTCCAGTTCCATCTTTGGTGAGTTCTCTCCTCTGATCGATGGTTTCTACTTTCGTCGTCTTGGTTGGGGGGAGTGTAACGGTTCATTTTCCGTTTTATTATTTTGCTCCTTTCAATTGCTTATTTACGGTGAATGCATTTATTGAACCTCTATTTATTATATATTCACTGGTAAAAGATTACGTAGTTAGTGACTTTTTGGTTTTGAGTAGGTTTTCTGATTTGAGAGTGTCATGCGCATTTGATGATAGGCGTTGGTTCGAGAAATCTTGGCTTTTTCCGTTTGGGTTGTCTGCGAAGCAGTTGAGTTTGGTAAAATTTATCCCGAAGTTACTTATTTAATTCTGATGGAATTTTCGTAATTATAACTTCCGAGATTTTCGGTTTTGTTTCACTTTGTGAAATTATTTTTTTGAAGCACCAAGATTGTGGTGGTAAGTGGAGATTTTTGTCTTATCATTGAACGCACGTGTTAATGGCGACTTTATTACAGCTTCTTTTCTTTCTTTTCGTTTGGTTTTATTTTCCATTACTTTACCGTACTCCGGCTCTTTTGGTTATTGCCTTTTTGCGGCTGCATTATTTATGGAGTTGAAGGATGCGGTATTATTGAAAAATTATTTATCATTGCTGGTTATTCGCCACTCGATCGCTTGGAGGATTCAAGGTCGGTGTTTATTGAATTGTAAAGTGTCGTCGAATTTACCTGGTTTTAGTCCATTTATTAAATTTCTTAAATTTTAACTTTGCTTTACTTAAATATTTGTACAATTGAATTTTAACGCCTTCAGCTAATTTAATTTGCATTAATATTAATTATTTCATATTCATCTTTTTCGCTTCACGAAATAAATTTATATTTTTGTTGTAATATTCTGTAACGCTTTAGGTTGGTTTTTCCATTTTATTTTATTAGCATAACGAATTTGCGTGTTTTTTTTTTAAGGTAATAAGCTTGAGTTTAAACAAGGCTATTGCTATTTATTTTTGATCGTTCATTTTTATTAGACTTGTTTTCACTCAGGTAATAAAGGTAAGCGCTTATTTTTTATTTATCCACCTTGATCGTTTTTTTTTCATTCATGTACCTATATCTTTCTTTAATTCAACTAACGTTGATATTTAGTTTTTGGTTTAGTTTATTTATTTTGAAAGTAACCTAAGCGATTTGTTTTTGTACGTTTATTTGCATATTTTTAGCTTTTATTTCTTCATTGTTAAATACTTTGAATTTATTAAACTTACTTATCTGTATTTCTATATTTTTTTGAAAACTGAAAAGTTTTCTGGCGCCCAATTTTTTTCATTTTTTATTAGTATTCACTTTCTGAGTTTTAACTTTGATAAGGCAATCCTCGGCGATCTACGGCCCTCGCAAACAACTAAGTTAGTCGGCGAATTCTTTTGAATTTTTTTATAAGTATACAGGTAGGTGATTATTTTACTTTGTTTCGCTTTTACCTGTTATAAATACAGTACGCGGTATAAAGACAGACTTAGTGCTCACCCAAATGACTCTGTGCATCAGCTAATGGACTATAAGGATGAACCAAAAAGACTAAAAAGGTTTAAACCATCCTAGCTACCCACACGATTTCAACAGTAGTTTATTTAGTTTATTTAACCCTTATGCACTGTTCTGGGTCTATATGACCCAAAGCGGGTTTCAAGCTAATGTAGTTCTGTAATTATGCTGTGTAAGACTATAGCATGTTACGACTTTTATTATTTTATTGTATTTTACAACGTCCACATGTTTGAAAAAATATTACATTTATAATTTTCTTGTAGTAAATATAATTACACTTATTCTGTTCTGGGTCAAATAGACCCTTATATAAAAAATACGGGTAGTTAGCAGAGTTTTTTGTTGTTTTACGGTTGGTAGTGTATTAGTAACTTTCGTAAGACGCAGTGTGTGTCATTCGGCACAGTGTACTAGTTTATATAGCAGTTATATGCATATTATTCTGCACTGGTACTCTGCCGCTTTGTCATTTTCGCAACATTTACGTGTTTCTACCAGTTGTTTGCAGTGCTCATTCAACCCTAATTTGCAATAACTGTGCATAATTCCTTAACTTTGAATTGTATTTTAAGTTTTATTTAGCTCAATAAACGATAATTTTCTGTAAAATCCTAATTTTTCACCACCAACAGCGTCCCGTAATGAGAAAAAAACTGTGGGTCAATATGACCCAGAACATATCAAGTCTAGGTAAAATCTGAACAGAACACAAGGGTTTTAATGTCACATACCATAGAATCATCAATTACATTTAGTATTAAGTTAATGTAAGGTGAGGGTTCGCTGGAACTCTACTTTACACGTCAAATTGTAATCAGCAATGATACTGCATATACGTTTTAAGCCTTATGAAATACTTATTGTCCCATTCCATAGGGTAGATTGTATAATAATTGGAATTAAAAAAAAATTTAATGAAATAATAGCTCAACGAGATGAGCACGAAATTGCATAATGTCTGTATTACATACTTTAATAGCTAATATTCCAGATCCCATCAACCAAATTATTATGCACAGTGGTTGTTGTCCTGCTCAAAATAAAAACATTTTAATGTCAGCAATGCTACGTATAACCATAGAAAATTTCAACAGAAAAAGAAGACAGATAGGTACCTAATCATTTATCATAAATTTCTAGTGCCAGGACACACGACACGATCCAGGCAGCAATTTAGAAAACTGAAAAGCCCACTACAGAAAAAATAGAGATTCCCAGGGACTGCGCGAGCTTGATCTGTTTAATACCAAGAAAACCACTTATTTGTGTTCATGAAATACGGCAAGAGCAATTCCTTAATTTTAAGTCACTTCTAACTGGAGAGTTTCAACACACAAGAACAAATACTCTAGGTAAGGTTCAAGATAAGGCTTATGCAATATTCTAGCAAAAATCTTGGCCTGCTAAAATACGAGGTATCTTTCCACGATGCGGAGCTTTATACAATCTTCAATTTATCAAGGAAGAGAACTAGACATTCAGAAATTACAGGTATTGCATCTTTTTCAGACAAACCTATAAGTATACCAGCAAATAAGTTGCAGAATTTAAGAGATATGTTACCCTACAAGCCTACAGTGACAAGAACTATATTATTTGCAGTTTCTCAATACCATAACAGCATCGCCAACAGTTACTGACAACTGATACTCTCAGTGGCAGTGAAGATGAAGAAGGATCTTCACAAAGTTTAGTTGTCTATGATATAGGTACTGAGATGATATTAGTGGTGTATATAAAATAAGAATTAATATTGATTTTAATGCAGATTTAATTAAAATAAATTGTAAAAGTTAGGTAGATAGGATAATGATTAAATATAAAAAAATGTACTTTGTTGTATTGTAATTGAAAAATGAATAGCTAGAAATAGGGTTATGTATTGAACGATTTCGGTTTTGGTAACCGTTGCCAAGTAGCAGGAGGGAGTTCTGGTAATTGGTGATATAATTTACTAGGGAAATCAGGACGATATGAAAAAACAAGAGACGAATAAATATAAATAAAGGAGAGAATTTTTCTTGATTCAGCAAAAATATAAAAATTCTGATTTGAAAGTTTAGAATTGTATTTAATTTCAATTAAATAATTAACTGAAACCAGCAGTTCGTTGAAGATTGTGCTACATCCATACAAATATTGATAGTGGATGGTGTAAGCAGTTGTGAAATAAATGGAAAACTATGTATTCGCTGTGAGTTAAAAAAAATTATTTAAATAGCGAAGATAGGAATAATAATAAAAAAATATTGTAATAAATCTGTATTTAAAGTTGAGTTGTTTTGTTAATCTAATTAATTGAGCTATAATCCGAACCTTCACGACGACCCGAAATTTACATAATATAAAATAGCAAAGATAGTTAAATCATAGCAATACATGCCAACATTTATGTATTCGTTATGTATTCTTCCTGAAAATAAATACTGTTTCTTTTAGTTTGTTGTAATAACACCAGTTTTAAGTTAGGACAAAGTATTTTTTACCATGAGTTTTGTTAATACTAAAAGGGCCAATGTCCTGTTTTTTTTTAAATGTGTTTAGAAAATTGTAATGAATTTAAAAGATAAATGACTAACAATGCCATTTCACAAGAAAAAATTATTTAAAAAAGATTTAAATGATATAAAGATGGGTTACTATTTAAAGCAAAAACTTTAAAACTGAATTGCCGAAACTCGCATTTTCTGACTTTCGCCGTTTTAGAACCAAGCCACAAAACTAAAAGTTCTAAAATTTCACAGCTACTTTGGTGTAACCGAATAATAGCACTAATTAATAAAACAAATGAAGCCTTAATTTTTCAAAATGGAGCACCAATGGTGACTTTCAAAACCACAAAAAATTAACTTATTGATTTTCTGTCTTAGTCAATATATTTCCAAGACGGTGACGAATACCGAAACTACAGGAAAGAAAATGCGTAGTAGCGAAAATACAATTTTCTTTGTTTCAAGTTTTTGTGCAAAGTAATCACACTTTGACCACGACCTTTACAGAGATAAATTTATCTCAGAACTGTCTCGTGTTTTACTTCCCCGTGTTGTACTGATCGTTTGTTTTCCTCGACAGCCGCATTACACCTCTGATGTTCGACAACCTGAACGTTGCTGAAACTAGGACTACGTCTTCTATTTTTTTGTTCTCTTTCCTGTCAACTTCGAAGCCGATAAGACATACTTATTCATTAGAAACGTAAATTTTATTGACTTAAATTACTCTCTTGTGGATTACCGACCCATCTATTCTGATAAAATAGAAGGCTAAGCTTTTCTCATAAGGAAGTTTCTGGCCTTTTTTGCAGAATGATAAATATCATCAAAAACAAAGCTATCGCAGTAGGCTTTGGGAAAGGTAATAAGTGCCTATAACAAATTTTAGGTCATATCGTACGTCACTGTTAACTACTAAATGACAGGGTTTTTATACCTTTTAAAACTGCATTAACATAGTTAGGTGGTTGTACTTTAGAGTTCTATTAAAGTTACCAGTTCTAAAAAATGCCAGGCTTGATATATTCTCGCATTGCATTCCCATTTCACAAGAGATAAACAAAAGAAACTCGGACAAAGTTAAGACAAAGTATGTCATGGAGCGTAAACTGTCGATTGTGAGTGAATTTCTTCCTAGCGAGGTAAACCAAACTCTTAATCCCTTACTAAGACGTCTATAACATGAACGGTAAATTACGTGCTACGTACGTCAATATAGGGAACCGTTTCTCGGGGAATTATTCACTTTCAAGATATTTATTTGGGATCGTAGGATAAACACAGAACCACTCGAAGCAGAATTTTGACCTTCGGTGAAGGTACATACAAGTTTGAAAACGTTGTAAGGGTTGTTTGGTATACTGACTGAAATATCCATGTATTCAGATGGATTAGAAGGTTTTGTAAAGGGATCCTGGATCCTTTGTTGGAAAAACACGCGATAAGGAAGTAGCATTTTTATTTGAAGGGTGATAGTTTATGTAATATTCTACTCTATTTTTGACCTTCATTTCTTTGAAATATTATTAGTTGGATTTTTTAAGAAATTGCGCTAATACCTTTTAATAAATGTTCAGTTTTAAATTGGAACTTCAAACATGATGACTTACGAAAAATACCAGCAAAGCTTCATGCCTTGTTCAAAGTTTGTTTTGTTTCAAAAACTTCTGGAACAACACCGACCTGAACTACGAATCGAAATATTAACAATTCACTTTCGGTAACGTAAAAGTATCGGCACTAACGCGCCGCAAAGCAGCATGGCCTGCAACATGGAGGGTTAAGGCCTCCTAAGTCCCTTTTAACTCGATTGTCACACACTATGCCTATGGGGTGGTATGGTAAGCACAACCCCCTACCTTCTGTATTCCATCACTGTGTTTCGGTTTCCAATTATTTTCAGTGACTGGGTATTCAGTTTTGGTATCAGTAACTAAATTTAGTTACTTTAGTACCTTTTATTTTGTCTGTATTAGGCTTCTTTTTTAGTTGTTACATTATTTTTTTGTTTTGCCGCGTAGAGCACGATAGAGTAAATATAAAAACAACTTGATAAAGCTTCAGAGAAAAATGTGCATAGCCGCAACCAGTACCTACAGAATAACATCCACGGAAGCGACACAAGTTATAGCTGGTCTTATACCCATTGTCCCATTGACCTAAAGGTGCTACAAAGCAGTAGAACTAAGAAAGCTGAAAACAATAGAAAGCGGGAAATTAGAAAAGAAATCTTGGAAGAATGGAATGACAGATGGCAACAAGGCTAAATGGGCCAAAAGATTAATAAAAAAGGTACCAACGTGGGTAAACAGAAAATTTGGGGATGTTTACGTAGCGCAATTTATAACAGGGCACGGGTCCTTCGGACAATACCTACAGCGATTTTAAAAAGGGGAAGATGGCGTAATACATTATATGTGGTGTTCCGTTTTTAATAATAGGTTTTTTATTAATTTAGTTTGAATTGTTTTAGAAAATAAAATCTATGCAGTGTACGCGTTTAAATTCCCTTTGGCATTTGAATATTCATTTTTAGTTTATAAATCGCATTGCTTCGACAAGCTTTGGTTTCTTGGGAAACCATTTTTTATTGATTAGAAACGAGACATTAGAATATAAACAAGTTGGGTTTTTTGAAGAACATTAGAAATATAAAACAGATTAGTTGGTCGAAGATTATTGGAAAGAACACTTTA
The DNA here is from genome assembly GCA_963082815.1 of Melanotus villosus. NCBI lineage: Eukaryota > Metazoa > Arthropoda > Insecta > Coleoptera > Elateridae > Melanotus > Melanotus villosus. The sequence continues at coordinate 43,628,543 of OY720425.1, forward strand.
GAATTTTAGAAGATAACAAGATAATTTAGAATACAAATTAGAAGAATAGCATTTGGCCAAACCAGGAAACATTATCAAGGTGAGTCGAAGCTATTTACATATTTAGTACGGTCCTTCGAGCAAACCTTTAGTTTTTATTAAACATTTTTTGGTCCAATTCGAGCCGGATTTGAGGCCTGTTAATACACTGCTTGGGTTTTAGTTTCAAATTATTATTTAGTTTCGTTCATTTTTAGTTTTTGAAACCAAACTCAGTTAGTTGTCAGTTATATTAATTTTCAAATTACTTAGATATGTCGAATCAATTAGTTCAGCTTCGTGCCACACGTTCTATTTCTATCAATCGTGTGAACGAATTGTTATCAATAGCAAGAAATGCAAAACATGATTGTGCCTTTTTGCTTCAATTTAGAATGCGCTGCAGTTGCATTGAAGATATAAAGAATGAGTTTGAGAGCATTCATTTGAAGGTAGTGTCAGCTTTAGCTACAGCTAAAACACCAGATTTAGAAGGGGAAGACATATTCAGAATAGATTTCGATAATGCTTACTACGAAATTAAATCCATTCAATATGAGCTGTTTGATTGTAAGGTGGACAATAATAGTAATAGTGAGCAACTTGCCAACAGACATTCAAACGTCAAATTACCTAAAATTAAAATTCCAAATTTCAATGGAAATGTTAAAGATTGGCCTACTTTTATAGATTTATTTAACACTTTAGTTCATCATAACAGCTCTTTGTCCAATATTGAAAAATTTCATTATTTAATAACATCCCTTTCGAGTGAGCCACTATTACTCCTGAAAACTATCCCTTTAACAGATGCAAATTATGTCATTGCATACAAAGCCTTGAATGACAGATATCAAAATAAACGTTTATTAGCAACTAATTATTGGAATGATATCAATAAGCTTCCAAAGTTACAGACGGAATCGCCAAAATTGCTTAGAAACCTATTAGACACCTTTTGTGAAAACCTGTCAGGCTTAGAACTTTTAGGATTCCCTGTAGAACACTGGGATTTCATTCTATTCAATATTTTACTTCAAAAATTAGATTTTGGAACTGCTAAACGTTTTGAAATGCAATATAGCTCTGTAGAGATACCTACCTTTGACAATTTAAAAGATTTCCTCACACAGCACTGCAAAGCTTTAGAATCGGTTGCTAATTCCCATTTAGAAATAATTAGCAAACCACTATTACACAAAACTGAAAAGGGTACACAGAATAATGCCTCCCATTTTTCGAAAAATAAACCAAGCTTTCCAGCATCGTTTGTTGTTACTACTTCGTGTCCTCTTTGTAATACAAAACATTTCATTTCGAACTGTTCGTTGTTCTTAGAAAAATCACCAAATGATAGATATTCGATTATAAAGAAAAATGGGTTGTGCATTAACTGTCTACAATCATCTCACCGTTCTAAATTTTGTCCAACTTATGTCGGTTGTAAAACCTGTGGGTATAGACATCATACACTCTTGCATTTTGGTAAACGGATAAATTCTACAAATTCCGCTCCAAATAATTCTTTAGGCGAAGCTGTAAAACATGAAGAAGATTTGACACTTCAGTCAAATAATAATTTAAACGCTTTGACAAATACAGTATTTAATGTTTCCATAGTTTTACTCTCTACAGCTATAGTGGATATTATTGATTCCAAGGGAACCCCTACAAAAATTAGAATATTGTTGGATAGTGCCAGTCAAGCCAATTTTATTACAGAAAGATGTGCCCAACGTCTTGGATTTATTAAACGAAATTCAAAAATTGCAATCCAAGGTTTAGGCAACTCATCTTCAGTCACATCTAGTGGTTCAGTAAATTGCTCTATCCGCCCTTGTGGTCACTCCACTCCATCAATTTCAATTGAAACACTGGTAATACCTCAAATATGTTCTGAGATGCCAACTTGTTACATCCCAATACAAAAATGGGAGCATATTGCAAATCTTAAACTTGCTGATCCTAATTTTAATACTCCTTCTCAAGTTGACCTTTTACTAGGTGCAGATGTTTTCGCATCGATATTAACTTCTGGCCATTTGAAAGGTAACCCTAATGAACCTGTAGCTATTAATACAATTTTTGGTTGGATTCTTATGGGAAAAGTTAGTAGTCGAGAATCGTCAAGTGTTAGTTCATTTTTAACGTCTTTAGATAAATCTTTAGATTCTGCTGTAAATAGATTTTCAGAATTAGAAGAATTACCTCAAGTTACTAAAACTTCTCCGGAAGATTTGCTTTGCAAAAGCCGTTTTTCAAAAACGCACTTTAGAAACTCTACAAGACGATATGTTGTTTCTCTTCCTTTTGGGGATAAATCCCTTCAAGACATTTTAAATCGTTGGATCCAATATACAGAACAACTGCCTTCCATTTCAGAAATTATAATTAGTCGTCGTTTATTTAGTAATAATTTATCATCATGTGAACTTCATGGTTTCCGTTCTGATGCTAATCCACCTGATTGTGGGTCCCGTGGTCTTCTTCCATTTGAATTAAAGCAACATTCGTTTTGGTGGGCGGGTCCCGGTCCCCCTTGGCTATTATTACCTAGCAATTGTTGGCCTAATACCAATTTACATCCTGGCCATTTCTTAACTTTGGAACCTCTTGCTACCATTCCTGATCAAGATGTTACGCATTTAAATATTAGTGGATTAGACCGTTGGCAATTTTTACAGCGTTTACATCAAGATTTCTGGAAACGATGGCATAATGAGTATTTGCATACTCTTCAACAGAGAAATAAGTGGATAAAACCACCTTGCAATCAAATAGTTCCAGGCACCTTAGTTCTGATAAAAAATGAAACTTCTTCCCCTCTAAATTGGCCATTGGGTAGAATCGTAAAATTACATTTAGGTTCTGACAATATTTGTCGTGTGGCAACAGTACGCACTAAGAATGGCATTGTTAAAAGACCTTTAGTTAAACTTTGTCCAGTACCTGCTTAAATTGTTTTTAAAATACATTACGTTGTATTTTGGTGGGCGGCATGTTCCGTTTTTAATAATAGGTTTTTTATTAATTTAGTTTGAATTGTTTTAGAAAATAAAATCTATGCAGTGTACGCGTTTAAATTCCCTTTGGCATTTGAATATTCATTTTTAGTTTATAAATCGCATTGCTTCGACAAGCTTTGGTTTCTTGGGAAACCATTTTTTATTGATTAGAAACGAGACATTAGAATATAAACAAGTTGGGTTTTTTGAAGAACATTAGAAATATAAAACAGATTAGTTGGTCGAAGATTATTGGAAAGAACACTTTAGAATTTTAGAAGATAACAAGATAATTTAGAATACAAATTAGAAGAATAGCATTTGGCCAAACCAGGAAACATTATCAAGGTGAGTCGAAGCTATTTACATATTTAGTACGGTCCTTCGAGCAAACCTTTAGTTTTTATTAAACATGTGGTGAAGAGGAAGATGACGCCGAGCATACCTTCTTCAAATGTAAAGCCTGGGTAAAACTAAGACAATATCTAAATACAAAATTGGTAACCATATTAACACCAAATAACTTGATAGAATGGGGAGAAAAAACTGCCAACAGGAAAAATATAAGTCGCCCTGAAGTAATACTACGGTGGTTCCAAGGTGATCTTTACTACTAAAATTCTGAGAGGAGGGGGTTTTAGTCGGTAGGCGCCTGGGTAGAACATCGTTCTCAGATGAATCCGGCACGCCCAAAGACTCCAAAGAGGGTGTCTTTTGAAGATTTCCCCTCCTCGGGAAAAAAAAGGGTTTAGTTATAGACTCTTAAGTTAGTGAATAAACTGACGTAATAATAAATAAAAATTGTGGAAGCTCTTAGATACGGCGTCGGAAATGTTAAATTTTGAACTTAACTTAAGAAAGGAATAAAACTTAAAAAATTAGACGCTAAACAATTTCACAAATATTCAGAAATAATGATTGTACCTACTATTAGTTATTCATATCCAAAGTATAATATAACAGGCACTTATACTTTATAAAACAAGCATGCTAACTTTGTTAATATACCTCGAATCTTAAAAGAAGATCCCTGCGTCATCACTGGAAGAATTTAGTTACGACAAGTTCTTTACGTATGTGTACTTGTGTCAGAAGAGTAAAACAAGGATAAAACATATTAGTGTGTCTAACGCCCGCTAACTGTTGATTTCAATCACTCCGTACGGTCACGTGATGATGTCATCTGTCAGCTGACATTTCGCTTTAGTTGTTTGTATTGTTTTACATTGCATTTTATGAGTTATTTGGCAAATTTTTGTATAAAACGGTAAAACGGGGAATCTAGTTCTAGCAGTGATGGTGAAAATTGACTAATTTTATCTTTTATTCTAATCATAATTTTTATTGTTTAGAAAAATAATTGCAATACTAGTTTTTTTATTACTTGTCTTAATATTGCTAAGTTTCTTCAAATACATAACTCTGTGAGTATTATGTGTAGTTATCTGTTGTACTAAGTCATATTTTACCAATTTTAACACTTTAAATACATGTGTAGGTATCAGAATCAATTTCTGAATTAAATCAATCATTATTAAATTAAAAAAGGATATAAAAAATATTAAAATTATCTATTAGTATTTTTATTTTTACATATTTCAATTCAAGCAACTTGTTTGCTTTAAAAGTACACCCATATTAGTAATTTCAAAATTGGCGCCAAACACAAATAATATATGTTGACAGTTGCAAATTTGACTAGGAATTTTAATCTTAACCCATATGAAGATGACAAATGAATCACGGCTCATCTCCCCTGAATCAAGGTATATATTGTAAAGTAGGATTTAATTACCTGTACATACGATATTATTAAAGATTATGGCATTCTGATCACGTTTTAATAAGACAAGCAACACGTTGAATAAAAGTACTTTTACCAAAGAACTCTTTACCGCCATTCATAAGTTAACATATTCTTGCAATTATGCCAATCATAATTATGAATGTCAATTAAATTGGATGTATAATAGAGAACGTGGCTGAAAATCTTCCGATAGACACCTAATCATAGTAACGCCAGCAAATCTAACTACGTTCATTTGATGTTATACGAAGTAATAATGCAAACCAAATGATTTATTTAATCTGATTTTGTTCGATTTAAATTGAATTGTAATAATAATGTAATCAAAATCATTTAGGTGAAAGATTTATAAATGTTTATTTAGTTGTTATAAAATGGATGATAATAAAAAATCCAACTTAAAACTACATAAACCTCTAAATATAAAGATCAGTTTGGTTTGTTTGTTTCTTTATTTATTGGACAATATCTTGGCTTGGGGATGCTAAAGATCTCAATTCAGCCATGGTTTCTGTTATTGTATTACTTTGTGACAAGGAGATCCTCTCTTGCTTAATATTGATTTAATACAAGGTTACTAAAAAGTGTCAAAAATATGTGGAATAAGTTAGGCACTCATTACTTTACCAAGAAATCAAATATAAGGTCATCCTCAGAGGGCCATGAAATTAAAAGACATACCGTGCCTAGATACAGAAAATATTACATCGATTCGTTTGGTTTGGCAGGCATTCCAAATGAAAATTTTTAAATTTAAGATATTGAACTTGATTTAGCAAAACCTTCAAGCTATGCCCGGAAGCACGGTTGCGTGTACCGCCGTCGGCACAGGTAAACCCATGAACACAGTATTTGAAAATTTTGAGGTTATATTGTGGTGTTCGCCACACGCTATACAATAAAGTATTAAATTTAACAACAAATAATTTTTTATTGAATTAAGAAAAGTAAAATACAAAGATTTGGGAATTGTGATTAATGTAAATGCTGAAAATGTCTGCTTTGTATCCTCAAACATAACCGAATACGTCTTCTCATCCCATCAGAAACACGTAAATTATTAATTTCTTTACATTTTTCTTCTATTCTCATTTTGAAATCGTCTAAATCATTAAGAAGACTATTAAATATTGTGTTTTTTAAATCAAGCCATACAAAAAGTCTAAAGGGTGTGGTATGACCCGGGAAGATCAAGGTATTAATATTCTTGTAAGGAGTTTAGAGTACCTACATGTAGCTGCATGTGCTATTGCACCATCTTGCTGGAAGAAAGAAGAAACCATTGTTATGAAGCTGATTCAAGAATGGTTGAGAATGGTTGCCATATTTCATTTATATACTGTGCTGCAGTTAATGTGTCATAGAAAAATATAGGCCTAATTACTCTTGACTCATTTCAATCCATACAGCTAATGTGTGTGGATTATAAACTCCAATTATGACGTGGGAAGTTTCTGCTACTCCGCATCCTATAATTTTGTGAATTAATGCACCCATAAAGACCGCCTTTTGGCATCTATAGATTCACATAGTAAAGGTTGAGGGCTCCGGCAATTAGTTGGCTGGTTATTTCATTGGTTTTGCATTTGTAAAGTAAAGAGTCTAGTGTTCAATTTATAGTTCAAGTTCTCAGTCAAGTTTAAGATATTATTTTGGTGTTGAGTTGCATGTGTAAATTTGTTGGTGCTTATTGAAATGTTAATTTAATATGTCTTTTCCTATGTTTTGGTTGGGATTGAGGGGCTACGCCTGTGAATGATTTGCAGTACTTAACTTAAAGATAGTGCCCTCAATTCTACCGTCCCTTAAAGTAAGCGTAACTTGTATTATTTGTTTTAATGTAACATATTTTTGATTGTCTTTTGTGTAATTCATTTGTATTCATTTTTGCATTTTGATTCATTAAATATTTCATTGTCAATTTAGTTTGGTCTTGTTATTTGTGTTCAGTGTTCCCCGATAATATTTTGTATATTAGTGTGTGGTTAAAGATTTGTGTGTAAAGTGTTAGCCTGCCTGTAAGTTTTAAGAGTTCCTGTAATGTAAGTTATTTTTAGTTTAGCAAGGTAAGTCACATCTTGTAACAGGGAGCAGTTTAAGATCTTCGGGTGACTTTAATACCATAGCACGCTCAACAAACTTCATCCCTACTACGACTACCCTTAATTGAAGGGATTTACGTTTCGAACCGCCCTTCTCCACTGTTTTAGCTAGCCGCGCGTCAAATGGGTAACATCATCTCCAATTAAATGTAGTGCAGAATAAGCACGTGACAAAATATTATTTTACCTTTTCACGCGCGTAATTGAAAATATTACATAAACTTCAGTATCTTAATGGCATTAATTTATAATCAGGTTTAGAAAGAATATCACAATACCTTATTTTAGAGGAAAGATTTGTGCATGATGAAAGAAGTTTCAACGTGTTATTATATAAATCCTAGAAACTGGCTGTTTGTTATTATTACTGTCAATGATAAATTTTCAAAGGTTTGTTTAATATCAATTTGTCATTTGTTTCAACTTCAGCACCAACAACAAAAACGGTGATGTAGTTTTGCAAATAAAAAAATAAGTATTTTTCCACAATTAAATTTTGCATTCCTCTAAAAACGTACAATTTTACAATACGTTTCTGGAAACAGTATGTACAACCTGCGTTGACTATTATTTATTTATTTTATTTAACTGTAAAATACAGCATATAATCAGTAATAGGCAATGAGGTATTACAAATTAACAAAAGTATACTTAGTGGAGCAAAAAGTGCAACTATAAGTTAATCGCAATGTAATTATGGGTTTTAAAATGAAAGACTGTGACTGAACGATTAGCGCTTTATACTTTCGCCTGAAACTGATAATGTTGTCACATGTATATGTCGCATGTTTTATCGAGTATGACAGAGCATACCTCACACATTCGTAAAGTGATAACGGAATACTTAGATGCTACATTCGATAAAATGCGATCTTCTTGAGCGAACTATTATAGTATAATCGAGGTTACCAAGCAAAAAGAAAGTAGTAGTCCCCTATATTTATTGTCTTCGTTTTTAAGGGCCACAACACTGTATTACTAGAATTTTGCGATTTCCAAAGGACTTTCACATCTGTTAGATGTCCTTATCGTGTCAAATGGCGTATTGATATGATACCAACTATTTTGCTTTTTATACTAAAGAGAAGTTCATTTCAGACTTTTTCACACCAACATTCTCAACGACCTGCCCTGGAAATCAAACTTTATGTTATGAGTTAAGTATGTTAACCACGACACCAGCGAGGCTGCCGAAATTCAATTAAGGTAGTTGGATCCAAGGCCAACTGTATCAATAGCGACTTCGTCCCTTATAAGGCCGTACCGTTCTGCGTTTTTTACACTTTATCAAATTTACAGTTTGCGCTCTATAGGACGACCTCTGAAGGCAGTATTTGCAACTATTTTGACACATTTGGAAATTTTTAAATAAAAATTTCAAAATATTGACTTATTGACTGCAGGATTTTCTTTAGTAATAATCCATTTTTCATGTTGCAGGTGCTTCGAAGATTGGAAAAATATGGTTTGGATGTTTTTGTGGTATTCCGTGTGCCAAAAGTTTAATGTAGTTTTACAACAAATCTACGTCGATTTAATTTTTAAATTCATATTCAACAAGCAAGGCTAAAATAGTTATTTAAGCATCAAGGGAAGTAAGTAGCTTTTACCAGTCGAGAACGAGTTTGCCAGCCCGAGCGAGCGAGGGCTGGCAAAGTTCGAGACTGGTTGTAGATAGTTACTTCCCGAGCATGCTTATATTTTTCTCCATGCCCAACAAAAATTTGAATAATTTTCCTTTAATAATTCCACGTTAATTGATAGAAAATTAATCTATTACAAACAAAGCAAATAGTCACCTAGTGTTGATTTGCTTAGTAGCAATTGTTTTTCAGTCGTTTCTGTCAATATAAAAAAATCACTTGTACTTGCGTTTCTTGGTAGTTTTCAAAAGATAAAATGCAAATAGGCGATAAGGACAATAGAGAATTTAGCTTAGATGAAGCGGCAAATATTGCGTGTTTGGAATTACTACAGAAAAATCGAAAATCCCTTATGAAAATGCATACAAGTTGTTTAAAAAATGGTGCGCGGGGAAAAACATCTATTCAGTGGAAGAAAACGTGTTTTTGGCGTATTTTTTAGAAAGATCAGTCAAATTAAAATCTCCATCGAGCTTATGGTGTGACATTTACGACAATAAGGATATTTCTAAATATCCAAAGGTATTAGCATTTTTAAAACGAAAAAAATGATGGTTAACAACCTAGAAAGTCAAACGTATTTACTATACTCGAAATTAATCTTTTTTTGAATGAAGCTCCTGACGAAATTTATTTGTTAATGAAGGTTGGTTTTTAATATCTAATAAATTAGTTCTTTAACTCTTTTTATACCATTTTAGTTATACACTAACCCCACTTATCTTAAGAAGTTTTTACATTTCAAATAGGTTAGTATCAATTAAGTTCAAATCCGTTCAGATCACTTACAAAACTAAAATTACTGTAATAACACGTAATTCACTTACTTCCCTTGGGGAGTAAGTTTTACCTTACTTCCCTAATGTCATGACAACCAGTCAACAAACAGTAAAATCAACTTACCTGCAATGGATATGTCAAAGTAAGTGTAACTTACTAGATGGGCATGGAGAAAACAATATTTTGTTGCCTATTAAATCTATAAAAGCTGTAAATGAAATAAGTAACAGGGCTTTTATTAATGCTAGTTGAATCATTTTCAAACTTGTATTAATACGAAATTATAGACATTACGACATTACACTGAAGAAAACACAAACTCGAATTATTTTTAGACACTTTTAAGCATTCGGTGCTATGTAAGAAGCACTTTGAGAATGAATGTTTCTTACCTTCAAATAAGAGAACATATTCATACTATCGCAATGAACAATCCTATTTTTATCTGCTCTGCATATAAGGACACGGTTTTTACAGAAATTGCCATATATTTAGAGAGAACAAACCAAATTAAAAAGGTATCACCAAGTTAAAACAAACCTTAAACAGAGAAATGTTAAAATTAGAAACAATACTAATGCCATTATGACTGCCAACTTTGACAGGATCGACAGCTGACAACTAACTGACAATACCGTAGTTGAAATTTCGCCTGGAGAGGTCGCCCTATAGAGCGCAAACTGTAGAGTTGATAAAGTGTAAAAAACGCGGAACGGTACGGCCTTATAAGGGACGAAGTTGCTATTGATACAGTTGGCCTTGGTTGGATCATGAGATCAATGCCATCTATTGATTCTGCTAGGTATCGCAACAGCTGATGGTTTTCAAATCACGAATTGTGTGAAAACTGATGCCAGTATAAAATGTTTAACAATAAATACCCTCTCCTCATTAAAATGTTCATCATTACTATTCATCGTGATTAAGTAGATACGTGAATTGATAACTGGCAGAAAATAAAATTTATTTTGACATAAAGAAACTTCAAATTTGATCATGGCTGGTCTGCTTTTTGTGAATAAAATGCAAATTATTTATTGCAGTTTTTAAGCTATTTCTTTCTTAAATAAGCAACAAATTCAAGTAAAGTAGTATCAAATTAAGCGTAATTGTTTTGTCTTTCGATTGATACCACTATCAAGTCAAACGGGGAGCAGGAATCTGCATATGTACGACTTCCCATGCTATTTCCCTATGTTCGCCCCTTAAGTCAAACACCCGGTATCTTTGAAACCAGATGGTCATGCATGTTTTTTTTTAACTAGTTTTTTTTCCCAGACCTTCATTTATATTCACCTAGTTTTTAGTCAAAAGCTTATGGGTTTTCGCGATTCTAGAGGCAATTGTGTAGATGATTTCTTGAGTTTCTCTATACTTGCCATGTTAAATCTTCCAAATTTGGAGTACAATAACTCCGATCGGAAACGGTCAAGTTGGCTGAAATTTTGGATTTACATCGAGCAATACTTAATCTAGCTGTACACCAAAGACTATTAAAATCTTATGGATTTTACTTCACGCTCCAACTACCTTAACTCCTTCAAAATATGGATTGAAATGTCTATACGTGCTACTCAGATGTTATACTTCAGATTTTTATTTTCCTCTGTCAAACGTAAATTATAAAAAGTCACGAATAAGCAAAAAGTTGCTTATTTGAACCATTTTTCTAAATCAGAATTAAAAGAAATTAGAAAACAAACTCATAGCCTATTAACCGAGTTCTGCAAATAGTTATCTAATCCAAATTATATATTCCCCAGGTACAAGCATATTCTTAATATCTGTATGTACCCGTAACCTCTCTTACCTTGCGGTTCCGAGTCTGTTGCAATGTACAATCCGGCCCGGCACTGTGAGTTACGAGATTGGAGCTCCGTTTGATACCTAAATACTGCACCATTTGTGTAGTGTGTGTGTACGTGTAGCACCTCTTATGCCTGTATTAGGATGAAAGTGTTGTCTCAATTTGATGTCCAACGACCAATGGTCACCAGGACTCGATACCGACCTGCAAACCGCAGGAAAATCCTGCCTATCGGGAGAATCGAACCGAGGACTAACGTAACGCTAGCCTGACGCTCTACCATTGTGCCACCCTCGCATAGATTCTTAATATGATTTTTATGATTTTTATGAAATATAAAACCATGGTGACCGTTTATATATAAAAGAAATTAATTAAGCACTGTCAAGTCTGACAAAATACTTAACCTATAAATGTTTCATAAAATTGAACAATCCAATTCATTGACCTAATTTTATTATAACGTTGGGTTAGCGATATGGTCACTAATTTTCAGATTTTACTGTTGGAACTCGGGAAATCAATATGAAAGATATTGCATAAGTTAATAAGCTGGTTAATAAGTTATAGGAGTTGGTTTAATGCAATTTAAAATGGCCAGGCAATTCTTAATAACTGGAACAGTAAAATTGTTGTAGAAAAAAATACTGCTTATTTCCTAAGTACGTGGACAAGATGAAGGAGGTAATTTCTGAACGAAAGTTAATAGCAAATGTTCATATAAACTGGACAAAAATAAACCGGCGTATCATTTTCATATTCAAAGATAAGTACATTTACACGTGGGCCACTGGTGAGCTGTAAACACAAAAAATTGCCTTTTCCGGTGCATTTGTGCTCTCCAAATTTGAAATTAATAATATAGCAGTTTTTGAAATTTCCTAAATTTACGAAATGATTTGCTAAACCTCCTTCATCACGTTGTATTGAGAAAACGAATGACATGTAGACTATGTTAGCAACTGGTGGCGAAATACCCAAAAAAGAAGTATAAAACGTCAAACTCGCCACAAGAAACCTATAGAAAATATTTAAACCCCAAAAAAACCCTAAATTATTTTTCTTTTTTAATTTCAAATTCATCAGGGCAAATTCGTTATCTTTATTTTATTTCTTAACTTTTCAAATAACTTAACTAAAGATTGACCATCGAAGTTTTCGCCAGCCTTTCTACGTTTACATAAATATATTCTAGGAAGTTTTTTTTTAGTATTTAGATAACTAAAAAGCTACCAGGCAAGCATACACACCGCGTTAGTGAAGCAATAACCTCAAATTAATTGGGGTTTGTTTTCTGACAAGAACAAATTTATACCGAGAAAAGTATAAAAAATAAATGATGACACTGAAAGTCAATTCCTAAGCCACCCCCTAATCAACACTCAATCTTATTTCCTCTCTAGGTGACCTATTGAACGCAGATGATCAATCCCAAATGTAGGTAACTTACAAAAGAATTTGCCTACCCACAATAAAAAAAACTCGAAGAAAAGCATTCATGTTAGTCTACTAAACCGTAAACGTCAAAGACTTGGATGTTTGAAAGCTTAGAATAGCTCCATATCGAACAGAAAACCAACAAGTGGTCCTTTTATTGCGAAATCGTAAAAATTTGTAACTGACCATACATTTGAATATTCATATATCTCAAATAATCCTTAGAATTTGAATTCAGGTTTACTGTTACGCTTTTTGTAAATTTTATGGTTATTGAAATTTACAAAAATATAAATAAAAACAAAAAAATATGGAATCCCAGATAGATAAGGGGCGTTTTTTTAATTAATCATGGAAAGTTAGGAGTTTTCTGAAAATAAATTGATAATTCAGACATTACATCGCAAATCTCGACAAATCGGCATTTGATAAGGTGATTGTAAACTAAGGTAAGGTTTTAATATGGATGCAAAATATAATTTAAAACTGAAATTTACTGAATGTGGGTCAGTCAGTTTTGTCATAATTTTAATACTTTGAAATAAGCATAACAGACACCAAACTAAATAAAGGCTGCTTGCAAGTTTTATTTGGTTTTTTAACTAGGCCTTTTAACATAGATCCCTGCAGTTAACAATAAGCTGTTTGATTGCTTTGATGACATTTTCAGTTGTATCACAAGCAAAAGAAATACCAAAAATTAAAAGATACAATTACAAGAAGGACGTTTTAAAACGTGCAGCAATCTTCTTGACTGCAACAAGCAATTAATGATTCCCAATTAAGTTTGGAAATTAAAGGAAGAATTATTGGAAGGGAACAATAGCACACATACATACAACCCCAAAAATGTTATCTACTTTGTGGAACTGCTCACCATTATTCTTAGTTCGCACAATGTCCACTTATCCATCTCCATCAATACCGTCGTTTCAAAGCAATTTATAGCATAAATCAAGTAGTCCTTTGGAAGTTTAGTATCAGCAAAAAAGTCTGATGGAGTTTTCTCATTCACATGATTAAACTAAACTTCTGGAAAATACGATTAAATCGTCCATAAACCGTAAGTAACCACGTCAAGTTTGTTACAACACCGAAAATTAATTAATACTAAAATGCCTTCGCCCAAGAAAGTCTTATTATTATGAGTGGTAATTTAATTTGGCTTATGATTTGGGGTTATCAAGAATGATAAATAGAACAAGGAGTGCCTAACGATGCGGTCCAGAATTGGGGCATCGATTTGACATCCTCGAAGTAACTCCTCTTCAAAACATAAATACGAAGGGCAACTGCCGAAACACGTGTGAAATCACGGAGTGGACTAACTTGGTTCGCAGCTTACTTGACACGGTTTCCACACAGAGCACGCGCCGATCCACCCCCACGATTTCCTTATTTCATTACATCAAATCCTATAATGACAAATGCACTTTTACTCTCTTTCCGATTTAAATGCATTACACAAACTGCACTTGCTCTCAATATCATACGAAATTTCTAGCTTAACGTAATTAGCTTTACAGTATCCTTTTGGGCTTCCGCCTAACAGTTCCCAACAGATTATGAATATTGTATTCCCCCAGTAGGAATAACTATATAGCTGGAAGGTTTCACCACCATCGTCCAAATTTTGTACAATTTAAATAGTTTAATTGTGTTACTGCAGGTTTTCGAGGGCTAACATGTCTTCCCTTCCTTGGCTTTTATATATTTTTCATGTCTTTTTTCAGGTACAAATTCACTAACCGGCATTCATAATTATGAATAGTAAACAATGGCTTCACATGATTATTTCTACTGTTCAATTCAAAAACGGTCCTAGGACAAATAATTCCTCGAAATTTCATGCCTCGTGGTTTTCATTCAGCGTTGAAGTAAGACTTTAATTCATTTCAAATAGGTTGGTGTGTAATTTACGATTTTATTGAAATGAAATTCAGGAACTTTTGAGTGATGTTGCCAATGACGATACTACAGAGATTTCAATTTACACGAATATTAATATTACTCGACCTTGAACCGCAAACGTAGCAAAGTATATCAGACCGCAATAATTTTTTGACAGATTCAAGACTGAAGTTGCAGTTTTCAAAATATAGCTTCAAAACTCTAAAAAAAAGGAGTTTAATTCCAATTTCAATTCAAATCAAATCGTACTAAACTTAAGTAAAGCATTCCAAGCGATTTTATTTTAACTGTAAAAAAAACTAAAATATTCCAGTCAAGTTAGTGATAAACGCTTTCTACTATTTTTGCCCTACAGGGTTCGTATTTGCTGATAAAATTTAAGATTCGGATTTAAAAGATAATGCTAGAAGATACTGCTTTAAATTTGTGAATTTGAATACTGAATCTGAATGTGATACTGGAACGATAAGCTGTGATTCGAATTAGAACTGACAATGTTTCAAATTTTAGTCTCCCGAAATACAGATTAACATTTGAATTTTTTTCTTTTTTATCTTAGGATGGTTTTCTTTCTTTGCAAATGTTTATCAGCTTTCAATAGAATCCTGGTTATGAAAGATATTTCTAATTCGAATTATATGTACCTATTAGGTATGATTGTTATTCCCTCAACAAGCTCGTCGGCTGATTGTATCTCCTCCCCCGTATATCATATCTTCAAGCCTGGATCTCTAATAACATGTTGCGTACAACTGCATGGTGTGTATCTGTATGTTGGAGACAGACGGCGAATTCGGCCCGTGGCCGATATATTTGGACATATCGCCATATGTCTACAGCAGAAATACCAGATGCCAAAATAACGATATAATTCGGCATCTGTACATGCCAATTTGAACACATCCTCAAATGCATATATACACAATGAGCCGATGCCGAACGGACAACGGAATAACATAACCTATCTATCTATTGAGAGGGCAAACCAAGTTGTACGGGATATTTTAATTACTTGGATGCAAGAAAATCAAACATCCAAATGGTCAGAGGGGTTAAGATTTGTGCAATTAAAAAAGAACAGATCATTTCACAGAGGCATCCAGCGTACTCCATATGAGGCTATGTTTGGCACTCCACTTATCAATGGTTTGAATGATTCAAATCTTCCACTTGAAATTGTAGAGAAGTTACAAGATGAGGACGATATTTATAGGCTCCAAAACAGTGTTGGAGGAAATATCGACGACATACTGTCTGATGTGCCGGATCCAGAGTTTCAAAACAATGCTGGTAGAAATGCCAAAGATAAACCATTTGATAAATCTGGTACAGAACTGCTGAATAACGATAATGGAGTGAGCACCAATAATGTAACAAATGAAAAAAATGCACAACAAAGCTTTCCCATAAACCAGCCAGAAAATGAGAACGTGGAGGAGGAATTATTGAGGTAATTAAAGAATCACACAAGTAATAATCATATTTTGCTTAGTGTTACATGTTTTGCTTCAGGGACGATGAAACCCTTTTCACATCAATAAATCAACATCGGTCTGAGAGTATCAAAAGCTTAAAACGCAAGCAGCAGAGATGTTACAACAAAATTGCTCCAAATACCCTAAAGTAGACATTGGTCAGAACGTTTTAGTAAAGATTCCTGATGTCGGCAGAGGACGCCTAGCTCCTCGTAACATTTTGGCTGTTGTATTATCTGAACGAGAAGATTTATACCAACTTGGTACATCAACTGGAGTCCTCGAAAAGTTGTATGCAAGGAATGAATTTCAGGTAGTACTTACTTACTTAATTAATTAATTAATATCTTGCATTTTTTTAACATTATTGTTCGTTTTCAGCTTTCTCAAACGAATACGTTGACATCTTCAGATGTACCAATTGATAAAAAATTCAGTCTGCGAACAGTTGTGGCGAAAAAATAAAATTCTTCACAGGGTTTTGTAAGATGTAATTGTCGTAAACAATGCAGTGGCAAAAAGTGCAAATGTGTACTGAACAAGATAAAATTGATGTAATAGCAAGTGTCATTCAAGTACTTCCTGTCGCAATAAATAATGCAATAAATGTTATGTTAGTCCCTATAATGAATTTATTTTAATTAAACATACGTTTTTGTCATATGACCAATGCGCAATCTAACATTTCAGGATGTGTTCAAATTGGCATGTACAGATGCCGAATTGTATCGTTATATCGGCTCTGGCAATTCTGCTATGAACATATGGCGATATGTCCATATACAGGGTGTCTCTAAACCTACTGCCATAAATTTACCAGCCGATTCCTGACGCAAAAATAAGTCGAAAATGTCTATAAAACTTTTGTCCTAAACCGCACCATGTGGAAGCTACAAGTCTTTGAAAATTGTGTTGAAAAAACGGAAAACAATTGCATTTTAAAAACGGTTTGAGATAAAAAATCGAAATTTTGCAGGCGGTCTAACCTATTGAAGGTATAAACTTTCTACTATTATCAAAACAAAAGAAAGTATTCTTGCAGATGTTTCTGTCGTGTGTGCCTAATAAAACATGCTTTTTATTGATTTGAATTTAAAATCACAATCACTGCATTTTACACTCGGACAAACAGAAAACCTGAATTTTATAGGAAACTGTTAGTTCAGGCGAGTTGAAACAAGAGTACCTTTTTTGTTAACTAGGCAGCAGGGAATACATATCTGTAAACTAAAATGAAAAAAAAACAAAAGGTTAAGAAAAACGGGTTACAAGAAAAAGGTGACAACCCCCATTCGTGCCGCCCCTGGTTAATTTACAAAAAAAAGTAGTAGGAAGTTTATACCTTCAATAGGTTAGACCGCCTGCAAAATTTCGATTTTTTATCTCAAACCGTTTTTAAAATGCAATTGTTTTCCGTTTTTTCAACGCCATTTTCAAAGACTGGTAGCTTCCACATGGAGCGGTTTAGGACAAAAGTTTTATAAACATTTTCGACTTATTTTTGCGTCAGGAATCGGCTGGTAAATTTATGGCAGTGGGTTTAGAGACACCCTGTATATCGGCCACGGGCCGAATTCGCCGTCTGCCTCCAACATGTATATTTACATTGTAGTTACCTCTGTGTTCAGTATATTTTAGTAATAGAGATTTTTAACAAACTTTATCTAATAACAACATAACGTTTGAAAAGTAGAATAACTACTAATGATCGTCTCATATAGTTCGTCTGGTGACTATGACATTGAATTTGACCTCCTTTTTGGTTGCTTGGGTGGTGCCACCATGACGTAATTGTTGAGTTTTGTTAAATCAATTCCAACGTGATATTTCTTAAGACTCTCAAATTTGAACCTTTGGCAAATTTATGGGGGTTATTTTTAATTGCTTTTAAGTTAAAGTATGTCCTGAAGCTGCGGTTCCCTGTTGACATTCCTAGATTTTTGCTGAACAGTTTCTTTGTCCGAGATTCGGAGTAATCTCGTGTGAATATCTAAGAATTGTCTGAATTCATACGCTCTTCCCGAAATCTACAGTAATGTGTGTCCAGTCTTCTTCTTAGCCCTTTACCAGCCTGCTACGTTTCCCACAGGAGGGTTTTGGTCGGATATTAGATTTCTCAAGTCACAAGTTTTGCTATCTAATCGACCATTTGATTGCCTTCTGTTTCTTGGTATTTTGGCACCTACTCCGTGGTTACCATAATGTGTTCTACTTCTTCTTCTTCTTTCTCTACTACCCAGTTATGCCTCACGGCGTTGGGGTTTTGGTCAATTTCTTGAAGTTGTTTCTATTTCTTGCCAAAATTCTTGCTTCTATGATGGTTTTCCCCTTTCTCTCTGCCATTTCTCGGATGTTTTCTTCCCACTAGATCCTTGGTCTGCCTCTCGTTCTTTTGCCTTCAGGTCGCATTTCCATCATCTTCTTGGGAATCCTTTTATTTTCCATGTGACCATGATAATTTAATTGCTTCCCTTCTACTTCTTCTACCAGTGGTCTTAGATTTAAGACGTCTCTTATGCTTTTATTCCTCACCCTGTCCCTCCTTGTTTTTCCCTGTACTTTTCTTACTTCATCTCTGCTGCAGTTATCATGGACTTATGTTTGTCAAGCATTGTCCATGATTATGCTCCGTACGTGAGTGTCGATGTATACAGATTGTCCGAAAACCAGTCTAAACATACAATGTGATATTTTAAAACTCAATTGCAGCAGGCCGTATTCTGACTTAATACAGACAGTTCTAAGGTTATTAAGACATAATACGGCCTGCTGCAATTGAGTTTTAAAAAAATCACATTGGACAAAAATTAATGAGTGCAATAAGGAAGACATAACATGGGTAGCACAACAAAGATAGAATGCAATCATGGCTAGGTAAATTTTTAAACTAAAGATCTCTCTCCAATAACAAGCAAGCAAGCAAAAACATCTGTCATAAATATTTTATCTGTCATTAAAAGCATAAGGTGAGGTTAAATTGCTGATCGTGTTAATTCGTGTATTTGGTGTTTCTTTAGGAGGGGCTTGTATATTAGTGTCTGTTACTACTAATCTATTGTCGGTATTTAGCTCTGCTCCTCTATTCACTTTAACATCTTCTACTGCGTATCTCATACTTCTAGTGTATGTTATATAATCTATGATGATGCTCTTTTGTCCTCTTTCTTCAGCTTCATATGTGTTCTTGTGTATCGTTTTATGTTTAAACTATGAGTTTCCTATTAGTATTTGGTTGTTGATGCAAAAATCTATCATTCGTTGTCCATTATTACTTACTATTTCCTCCCCTCCATGGTCTCCTATTGTTCCATATCCCTCCTGTCTGTTGTTTCCTGTCCGGGCATTCCAATCTCCGATAATCATGTCGTGTCCGTTTTTAGACTGTAATTTATCTATTGTTCTTTGTAGCTCTTCATAGAACAGGTCTTTATTTCTCATGTCTGCGTCTTCTGTTGGTGAATATATTTGTATTATTCCTATCTTCTCTTCTAGTTCTAAGCTGATTGTTATAATTCGCGAGTTTATGGGTTTCCAGGTTAAAACTTTTGCCTCTGTCTCTCTATTGGTGACTATTCCCACTCCTGTTTTAGCTCTATTTCCGAATGGCATTCCAATGTATCTTAGTGTGTATCCTCTGTCTAGTGTTTTGATCCCTTGTCCTTTTCTCCTTACCTCACTAATCCCTCCCTGTTCTACTAATTTCATTAATCTATGAAGTATTCTAAACTTGAAAATGCATCCGAATCGCTGTCAAAACTTATAAAGCGATGATATGCGTAACTAATCTCTACCAGAATATTTACTCAATTGATAATAGTTATTATTTCTACTTGGGATACCGCAGTAGAGCCCCCTCAGGTTCATATCTAGACATTCCCCTGTATTGGGTTCATGGTCTCAGCTCCCACGCTGCTCATTTTTTTTTTTAGGGATTTGCCATCTACTAAGTACATATACTTGATGATTTTTCAGTTTCTATCTCGTTTCTACTTCACCCTCTTGATGATTACAACCTTAATAGCTGAAGTTAAGGACAGTGCTAATTCTCGCAGAGGTTATAATCAGTAATTTTTGTTAACAGTTTTAGAGATTTAAGGTCATTCTCCTTTGGCCAGAGGCTTACATAAGGCTTGAACATTTAAATCCTGGGCACATACTATTGCATATAAGTTTCTTTCGGATCAAAGGAGCCTCATGTCAGCAATAGCCTAAGAAAGTACTTTTTTGCCATTTATTTAAACTATCAAATATCGAAGTATAAAAATTAATGTGGTAAGATGAATTCGAATGAAAAACTTCGTAGTGAAATTTTGAAGCGTTTTTCTCACACGTCAACAAAGTCCATTGCGACAGATATAACGTTATTGGACTATTATGATGGCAAAATTAAAGAATACAGGTAAAGCTGTTAAAAACATAGAACAGATGAAAATTCATTGAAATAGACTAAACAAGAAAATGGAGGAAAACGAGATAAAATATTTAATGGCGGGTGTTATAGAAAAGGTAAGAAAGTTTGTTAATAATAAAAACTGAGAAATTGTTTATATTTCAATTTTAAATTTAAATTTATACTAATTCCAACTTATATAAATAAATTTGTCATATCCACGTCTTTCATTCCTTCAAATCGTTTCATTTTTGGACAGAATATAAGTGTTCAAGCCTTAGAATTCAGATTTGTTGTTGTTGTTGTTGTTACTCCTCTGGTTCTGCAAGGGATCATAGGGTTTCTACATATTTTCGCCAGAGTGTTGTATTCTGTGCTAGCTGCTTTATTTCTGACCACATTTTTTCAGTACCACGGACCTCTTCTCTAACTGTACACCTCCAGAAGTTGGTGGGGCGGCCGACCTTTCTTTGACCTTGAGGGTTCCATTCCAGGGCTATGCGTGATGTTGATTGTGGCGGTCTTCGTAAAGTGTGCCCTATCCATCTCCATCTACGACGTTGGATGGTGTTAGTTAGTGGTTCTTATGACGTTACCTTCCAGAGGTCTCTGTTACCAATCGTACCTGACCAGAAGATCCCAAAAATCCGTTGTAGACACTTATTTGCAAAAGTTTGTAGCTTTTTATTTATAGAAACAACCGAATGCCAGGATTTACAATCGTATAGAAGCACCGATTTTATACAAGCATTAAAGACTTTGAGTTTAGTTTTCCTAGTTAGTTAGGACGAGTCCCACGCAGTTGACCGTATACCGCACGTGCTTTAGTCAGCCTGTTTTGGATATCTTACTCTGTACCACCGTTCTTGTACATCGCACTATCAAGATAGGTAATAAAAGTGTTCCACTTCTTCTACCGTTTGACCGTAAATTGTAAAAATGCTATCGTTTTTGTTATTAATCCACATGCTTTTGGTTTTTTTAATATTTATTTTGAGGCCAATATTTGATGTCATTTGTGATAAAGTATCCAACTTATTTTGCATATCGTTAAAACTATGCGACAGCAAACAGAGATTATCTGCGTAATCTAGATCTTCCAGACGTTTGGTTAAAGTTAGCTTTCCTGATAACTAAGTCCAGTGTTGCAATAAACAGAAGTGCTGATAGGCAGCAACCCTGTTTGACGCCGGTGTGGTTTTTGAAGGGTTCGCTTCGCCTTCCTTTATGGAGTACGACAGTCTCGTCGTCTTGGTACATTGATTTAATGCTGTTGATTATTTTCGTTGGTATTCCTAGCTGTCCTAGGGTTTGCCATAGTGCTTCCCTTCTAATCAAATTAAATGCGCGTTCAAAATCAACAAACACGCAGTATAACGTCGAGTTCAGCTCAACAGACTGCTCTAGAATTATACGAAGAGTTGTGATATGAGCTATGCACCCTCTAGTTGGTCTAAAGCCCATTTGTTAATCACGTATGTTAGTGTCAATTGTTGCCTGAATTCTTTGTAAGATAACATGAGCTAGAATCTTGTTGATTGTATTTTGCAGAGTTATACCGCGTCAGTTTTTACACTCAGTTAGACTGCCTTTCTTCGGGATTTTAATTAGAGGTCCTTTTTTCCACTCAGGCGGTATATTTTCTACCGCCCAAACTGCTTCCAAGAGAGGAAACAGGAGACCTACTAATGATGGTATGTTGATCTTAAAGAATTCTGCAACTCGACAACTTGTGCGCAATCTAAAGTCTGTTGTACAAATTTCTGCGAAACGCAAAAGTACAGTAACATCATGGCGGCAGTGAACGATCCAAAAGAAGATAAACTCGATAAAATACTAACTATGCTCATAGATGTTAGCATAAAGCTGGCGACTGTGGAAATCAAGATGAATCGGTGCATCCTGGATATAAAAAAGGACAACATAATGCAGTAGTAAAACAGGAAACAAAGATGGACGAGCTAGAGAAACAGCTAAGGGGGAATAACTTGATAATACAAGGTGTACGGGATAAAAGTAGTGAAACAAAGGATAAAGTGGAAAAGAAAGTAATGGCAATAATGGAAAAACTTGAACTATAACGAATTAGCTGAGGAAGCCAAACACGCAGTAAGTGTAAGAAACATGAGGACATTATATCAGGTCATAAGAAGAATATCAAATACATAATCTAAAGCAAACCATCTCATTCGTCATAAAAATGGACAAATATTAACAAAAACAGATGATCAGATCATTAGATGGAGAGAGTACTTTAATCATATGGATGACGCAGATGACACCTTCCTACACGATTATCTCTTTCTTGGTGATAACAATGAACGTCGGGAAATTGAAATAAGTAGCGATCCACCAACTAGAGACGAAGTTGTAACGACAATCAACAACCTGCGTAATAACAGAGCTACGGGTGAGGATTAACGTACCTGCAGTATTCAGATTTACAGAACTTGAATTAAAAGTTCTGAAGACATTGTTCTCACCAAAATAGGTAAATTCCTTTGGGAATAATTACATTTTTAAGAGTAAAAGCAACATTTTACATAAAGACCTAGGACTAGGGCATCCAAAATTACCGAGATTTTCTTTTACCGGTAAACGGTAAATATTTTAAGTAAAAACCGGTTAACCGGTAAATTACCGGTAATGTTTTTTTAATTGAAAATATACAGGGTATTCCATTTAAGATAAAAATGTCAACAAATGCAATTTAAAGAGTATATTACAAATACCAAATTTCATTTTGATATCTTAAAAAATAAAAAATTTATAGGGGTGCCCCAGGTTTCGTTGACACCCGGTATACCGGTATACCGGTGCATATACGAGCACAACCATAAAACACTTAAAACACACAATACCATAAAAACTACCCCGACCCCCGACACTTCCAAACCGTCTTGGATAAATATCATGAAAGCTCGAATTTGAATAAAATTTATGTTTAGCAAAATTAGTATTGCATTTCAGGAATGAAAGTTATGTGTCAGAATTGAGAGAGTTCATTATCAAGAAACCAATTTAAATGCCTAAACAGTCATTTAAGATAATTCAAATATAAACATGAAACTTACTGATGGCTTCTTTATCCTGGAAACGCCATCCTTCGGTGTGGGACTTACCTGGAACAATCGAAAAGACGTTCTTTAGTTTTTATTAAAACTTTTCAATTTTTTTAGAAAAAAATCCAAACCAAATTTGTAGTTTTTTTTTTCTAATTTTAAAAGTTTAAAATTATTAAACAGTTTAAAAGTTTAAACGAAAGCTAATCAAAATATTTTTCAAATAAGCTGCTCACCTTTTTATTGCCTCCTTAATGCAGTATCGTCCTGGAACCACCAAGAAAATCCTTTGGGATTAAGGATTTTCTCCATACCCGACCGACACTCCCGCACATACTCAATTAGTTTAAACGCTCTCATAAAAATTAATTTATTGGACACGTCACTTAACAAAACTTCAAAACTTTTTAAAATGTCGCGAATTTTTTAAAGTCGGCGAAATTTCCTTAAGTTTTGACAAACAGTTGTATGTTTGTCTTTTATTACACTGAAACCCTCCGACTTTCACGAAAATTCGCTACGAACGAAGCGGCAAGAAAATTGTTATAAATTAATGTAAGTAAACAACAATAACGGTTTTCTCCTGCAAACTGCAAACATAACTGTAGTTTGAATAAGAGAATAATTAAAGGTACTCCTCTGCAAAATTTAAGTCATTTTAGCGTATTCCAACGTTTATTGCTCGCTGCTCATTTACGAACTGCAGAAAACTTCTCCAAAAGCATTTTTTAGTACACATAATGCAACAAGGTTTTAAAAAATTTATAAACTGTTGGCGAGACCAATCAAACCTCTCTCATCAAAGAATCTACCTAGAAACAAACGAAAATCATAGTAATTCCACAAATTGTTATGAACTTTCAAAATAATTGCGTTGTTTGCTGATGTATAAAACGAGATTTAAATTCAGACTAAAAACATTTTCATTCATAAATTATAATATCTGGATTAAGAATTTACTTCGACAGATTGAAAACATTTTTATCGATAAATATAAGGATTCCAATCTTAATCTAACTGGATTTAAAAATTTTTAATCATAAATCATTTAATTTTTTAGTCCAAGCTCAAGATTTGAGTTTTACAATTCAGAATCCAAATTTAGTTGAATTTGCGGATTAAATTGTTTTAATTAAGCTCGACTTTTCGAAATTTGAAGTCTGAGTCCTTAAGCTTTAATTTCAGACTCGAAAAGGATGTTTATTTAAAAATAAACAGGGATTTATAAAGCTTTCAATTCGTAAATACAAATTTTCGAATGTAGATATACCTACGATTTAAAACTTCGAATATTGTTAGAGTTAGAGTTTCAAGTTTCAAGTTATTAGTTAAGATTCAAATTATCATATTATAACATAATAAAATAGTAATATTATCACGCGTTACAGTTTGACGAGTTGATTCTTGTTTAATATTATGTGTTACGAAAACAAATTCCATTTAATGTTAAAACAGATAGAGTATAAAGTAACATCTGGTTATTTTCCTAAGCTAGGTATATTGTTCACAAAAAGGAAAAGACAAAGCCTTCTGAGCATTACATAAAAACCCTGCAGTTACAGACATAAGACCTCTTTCTGTGTACAAAATTAAATTATTCATCGAAATATTAATTTTCCTATAACAAATCATTGTAATTTATTTACAAGTAACATTTAATTAGAATCGTTATTACAAGATTTCCATCGCTATTTTTGGTTTGTTTATTTTATTACCGAATTACTCGACTTGTTCTTAAATGCCCTAATGAAAACCCTAAAATCAAATTTTAAAAATATTGGTAACCAAATCTGAAGGAATTTGTCATGAAATCCGAAAATGCATCCCAACATTTCAAATTAAACAAAAATTCTTACCAATAAACGCTCCCAAACAATAAACTTATCACTTGGCATTAAATTAAAATATTCAAATATTATTTTCAGAAATAATTAACAATAATTGCTAAATCTTTGCATTACAATGCGCTCTTTACCACTGCAAAGCAAACTGTAAATTAGTACAAATTCGAACATCGAAATGAGAGAAGCAATCGCAGCAAGCGATATAAAACAGGCAATATCAAACACCTGTTCCTAAACAGTCATGTGTTAACTAAAAGCAGGTTTTATCTATGATTCTGTCTCGGTTTGGAACCGATAATTGTATTATTTGTCGCTTTAAAACCCTTGTTATTGAAATTATTAAAGTAAAATAATTGAGAATTTGAAATCTTGTAAGGTAAACTAATGATTCCAGTAAAGTTCTTCAATTCGTAACATAAACGTAGGAATCAAAATATAACATAATAATAATAATTTTAACATTTAAACTAAATGTGAAAACAAAAGGGAATAAATCGATGAAAATGTTTTAGATTGTTTTTTCTATAGCAGCTGTTAAAGTGCTACTTTATCTATTAATTTGAGTAGATAAAGAATCACTTTAACAGCAAGGGTAGATAAAGTAATTTATTTATTGTTTGTAACCCTAGAAACTAATGACATTTTAAAACGGGACTCGATTTGTAATTTTTTAAACGTCAATGTCAAATAAAATTTATTTTATAATTATAATTTTTTTCCTTTAAATTAAATGCTATAGAAAAAATAGAGTATTATACACGACGATAAAATTTAATTATCTTCTCGAGCGTAATTAGTGTCTCGACGCTAAAATACGCCCTCGAAGATAAAATACAACTTTATCGTCTTGTATAATAAATAACTATTAATTTCGAGAAAGTAAAGGCTCACATTTGTAAAACAAATTTGAAGATCAAATCCGTTTTTAAGTTAGATTCAAGATCTGACGATTTTCAATTAAAATTCAGAAACTCAAGTAAAAACGATTTCACTTCATAAATTGGAAATTTGAATTTTAATTCAGAATTTGTTTGAATTCCAAATCTTCTAAATCAGATTCAAAATTCAAATGCTCAAGTTCTTAATTCGGATTTAAATTCGTGGACGAACAATTTGCGGTATAATTCCTAACCCGAGCAACAATATGGAGTACCGAATAATACCCAGAAGTCGAGGTGCACTTTGCCAGATCGTCTGGCAGCATGTAGATCTGGATCTACTCTGCCAACACCACCGCCTTCATTTTCTTGTAACTGCTCTAGTGGCATGTATATCCCAAAATCAGCATTCCATCGTATTCTGGCTCTGGGATGTTATAGTGCAAACACATATTATGTAAGATGACACATGTATTTATGATATTGGTTGACATAGTAGGTGTGTAATGGAGAGTTCGATGTTTCAATAAACACCGCCACCTATTCTTGAGGACACCATTGCATCTCTCTATTGAACACCTAGCAGTTTTAACGGCATGATGGAAACGGTCTGCCGGTGTGTCTGGAATGGGAGGCTCTTCTAGTGGAGTTATCAGCCAGGGGCGCAATGCATAACCTAAAATTATAGATTACCTAAAGACTTTGGGCGAGGTGTACAATCCCATATGCTAGTTTTGTAAAAATATAGCCAACTTTTGATTGGGATTCGTTTTGAACACCTGTTGGAATAAAGGCCTCGGACTATACCGACATAAGTATATGTGACTCACCAGAATCTCCCAATGAAAAAAACAAATTTTCTTCATTGTGTCTATAGACCTGCTCCATTATCTGAGAAACAGCAGATTCACGCCATATGTGGGAGTCATGGGTGCTGCCAGGAAAACGTGCATTGACATTGCAAATGCGTAAGTCTTCGTCACATATCTAAACAAAACAATGTGATTCACCACATATTAACTAGATACAAAACTAGACATTAGTTGAACGTTAATTGAATGGTAATTTTTCCTGTTGACATAGATGTTCTCTGGATGGAGAGGGTCATTATTCGGTGGTCTTATGATTGCCACATGGGTGCAATCGATGACTCCGATTACACCTGGCACACCAAACCTCTCGTAGAAGCTAACAACACAAAACACTTATTTATTATACACCTACACTCATTGAATTTTGAATATTTACTTACCGGTTTCTTAGATGCTGCATTTCTTGTATGTTGCCTGGAAAGTGCGCCCACCATTCAAATATTTCGTTTTCCAACATCGCATTACAAAATTCAGTTAATGCCTGACTTACGGTTGACTGGCTTACAGCAACATAAGCGTTACCACCAGTAATTTCCTGGTACGAGCCGTAGCCTAGAAATCTAAGGGCAATAAGAACCTGAAATAGGTACTATCTGATTATTGTATTCTTTTATAGAGTCCCATTTAGATAGTATTTACTTTATGCTCTATGCTGATTCCCGAACGTCGTATGGGGGCCTGCATAAATGGAATTACTACTTCGATTATATCACGGGCAAGTTCTTTGCTGACCCGGAACCTCTTTATAAATGCTCGGTCAGTTAATGATACAAAAGGGTTAATCCTTTGAATAACTTGCCGTTCCCCTTCCAAATCATCTTCCGCATTACGGAGGTCTCGTAATACCTTGAATTTATTTGTTAATCAAAAGTTCTTTGGCATTACTTATTATAGTTATAATTACTAATTAACTACAATAGTAAGTGTAATATTTGTTAATTAATTATATTATTATTACCTCATTAGCGATGAGCAAGTCAGCAATATCCATCGTGATTCACAGATTCCACCACAAGGTAACACCGACCTAGGTAATTTCTTGATTTTAATGGCACACGCCGCTCTAAATTATTGTCACAGAAAGTAAGGTTAGGATCGCCGTTCTCCCGGGGAACTGACCGATTCACTCACGATTTACCGGTAGATGTAAGTTCACTCATTTTTCGCACGATGTGACTACTCCTGTATTTACAGAATAGCCTTTTATTCATTTCCAAGTGAACCCCGCCCACTTCTCATGGGAACGTGCTGTCACGCGTTTACAGAATAGTGCTCCATATCAGTTGCATCATTCAAAATAATGGAGATATCTGATTCACTGGATTCGGATAAGTTACTGGTGCTTGGTTTTGTGTGAAAGAGCTGCTTCGTGATTGCTTTTTGTGCAATCTCTTCTTGTTATTATATTTTCTCTTTTTCTATATCTTCAAGTCTATTTTTTTCGACAGAATCGGTTAAAATTCGGGATTTTCCTTCTCTTGATTTTTTATTTCTGGCCTTTTTTTCAGTTGCCTTGGGATAGGGACGCATGCCTTCTAGATAAATCGTTTGTTTGGATGGTGTTCGTTCTCTCTGCGCGTGTGGTGGTTCTGGTAATTTATCAGCATTTTATTTCTCGGTTGATATCAAGTTCTTGTCTTGTGAAGGTTCTGCTAATGCAATTTCGTTTAGTTCAGATTCATTTGAAGGGTTTTTATCATTCTGCTGAATTTCATAGATTTTGCAAAAATCTTCATCATTAAAGGCTAATCTATTTAACGGCCATAGATCTGGCGCTTTGAATGAATTAATTATATTTTTTGTTGTAAATGAGTCTAGAAATGCCGACTGAACGAGTGAAGCTATGTTGTGGATTGTAATAGTTCGTCCAGGATTCGAGATCATCCAATCATTGAAAGCTGTGGACAGTTTGCCTTTAAACGGCGAATATACTCCAACGTCCAACGGTTGTAAACGATGGGAGCAGTGCGGTGGAGATGTCAACAAAATTATTCCGTTTTCACGGCAATACCTTACACCGGCTACTGAAGAGTGGGATTCATGATTATCCATTAACAACAATATTTTGTTGTCGATGGAACAGTTGGAGTATTGAACAATGTATTTGAGAACTTCTGGAAAGATCCCGGCCGTCATCCATCTGGATCGGTTTCCAAAAGCTTTGCTACCAGTTGGTGCACCAGTTAAATAAATTTCTGGTTTACACAGTCTTGGGTATACAAATACTGGTGGTAGAGCTACTCCCATAGCATTAATAATGTCCACCATTGTCACTAGCTACCCTCTTTCAGCTGAGGCTATTTGGCCTGCCTGCTTTTTTCCAGTAGATGTGACAACTTTCTGAGGTTTCATGGCGGTGGTAACGCCGGTTTCGTCCAAATTATAAATTTTGTCGGGTCCAAAGTTATATTTTTGCAAGACTTCCGTGTAGTTATTAAAAAAATCGGCAACTCTAGTTTTAGTAAATCCTGTGGCACGACCAAATCTTGTGCTTTCAGGTGTCCGTAACGATAAATCACGATGTCGAGCCATAAACGAATAATACCATTCCTTACCGGCAGTTTTGTTTAATACCCAAAACGTAGGCAAACTGCTTTTTTTTAAAGCTGGGCATAATCGAAAGCTAATTTTCTCACTTGAATTCGTGTGAGGCCATAATTCATATTTGAAGACTTTTTATGTAAGTTGCCAGCTCGGCCTCTTCTTGAGTAGGTACTAAAAAAATTGTTTCACTGAATTTTTGATCGATCTCGTATCCAAATCCCCGTCTTCACTTTCATGTCCCGAGTCGTTATATTTTCTAAGTAACTC
This sequence comes from Melanotus villosus, assembly GCA_963082815.1. Taxonomy (NCBI): domain Eukaryota; kingdom Metazoa; phylum Arthropoda; class Insecta; order Coleoptera; family Elateridae; genus Melanotus; species Melanotus villosus. The sequence goes on from OY720425.1 coordinate 43,658,385, forward strand.
TTCCAAAGGCTTCTTTTTCAACAAGGTTTTTATTTTGGATTGTAATGTGGTTCTCTTTAAGCCGTAATGTTGAGCAGCATTTCTTTTAGATTTTTTCTTTTCTAAAACGTCCCTTATAGCTTGGGACATGGCAACTTCGTCTACATTCATTCGTTCTGTTTTTCTTTCTTTCTTTGTTCGCCCCATTCTTAAAAAACACACTATTTAATATATTTATTGTACTACTTCTACTTTTATTTGACACAAACAAATATTTAGGCAATGGAGGTGCTATTAAAATTATTAACCTAAATAAGTAATTTATAGCAAGTAAATATAATCGAGGTTTTTAACATAAAATGTTGCAGTTACACTACCTAAGTATGTTTAAATATGTACGCATGAGATTAACGCAGGTGGTGTTAATGATTCGGCATGATGCCGAATCTAACATACTTGCATATGACGAAACAGTATGACGTCCAGTTATTAAACAATGCTCTTAATAATGTAGGATGGTCGTTGAATTTGAGGTTAGAATTGCCGGCGTTAGTTTAATTATGGGTTATTTTATGAATTTGGTAGGTATGGAAAAGTATTAAAATAACGTATAATCGAGGATATCTTTTTACAATAAAAACTGTACAAAAAAGCTTACCTGCAGACGCAAATTTTATTTTATTTTTTATTAGTTCTTCTTTAGACTCGCACCCTAGCTCTATTTACTAACCCAGCGAACGAATACAGTTAGGCCAACTCTAACAAAAATAATTAGGCGGCAAATTCAAACATTATGACTATTATAGGCAGTTGACGAATCTAGACCACTGCTGAAACATAATGAATTTCCCCTAGTCATGATTTAAATTTAAAAAATGTTCTTCGTCGGGTTTAAAACACCCTGAAGATATTGAATCTAAATTGTTAAAATTAAGTTGTTGCTTGAAATGCCATTTGAAAGCTTCCTCTGTATAAGCGACCTTTCTTTTCTACTTAATTGTATGTGTTGTACTTATCAATCATTTATTGCTTCAATATAAGAGCTGTGTTTCTAAATCTAAGTTTTATAGTTTTCTCCACTACAAGTCCCAACTTTTCGTTTTTGATAGTTTACTATAGGTATAGGAAACCCTCTCTATCTTTTTTAAACCACAACAAGAGAAAATAGGAAAGATGAGAGAATTTAAAAACAGATTTGTAGTGAAATACTAAACCAGATAAGACAAAGATGGAAAGCTTAAACTTTCCGAAACGCCCTAGGACCTTTTAAAACTACATTAAACTTTAGTTCTTGAAACAGCTGATATCTCTTAAAGCTTTAGATTGTTATATTATTTCCATCAAATAACTTGTTAGAAAAAGCCAAAATGGCTTGTTACAAAATTTCGAACATTTATTTGACAGTTCCTACAGTTTTAAAATCTAATCAGCCGAAACACAAAACATATTGGCTATGGCTATTTACAAGTAATAATAGTGCTTACGAAGTAAAGAGAAAAATAAATAGCTGAGTTAAATAATTTTCAGTTCAAAGTAAAGCTTAATAAACTATAAAGCAGAAGCAAGATCACGAATCTGATTACGAAATAACCACATAAGACGCATGATTTATAAAAGAACTTAACATCGATGTTTGGAAAGAATAACTATAGCTATAAATCAGGCGATCGAACTAACTTCTTTCTTTAGAATTTTGTGGCAGCCCTGTCAGTGTTCTGCGTGGGTGTGAAACATATTTATTAGCTTGTCTACTGAAGCACTCCGACGAACCCTTGACATGACGTTGATAAATGGATTACCGTGCTTCAGGTTATGATGGCTGTCTAAATTAAGTCAAAAGCATCCTATACCACCATTTGCAATAAAACTTAATCTTCGATTAAAATGTTGCAATGCTTTTCTATTCCTAACCGGAGTAGGTATACAAACTAAGTAAAATATGATTTTGGGACATCTCTCCTAAATTACCAAAAGTTTGGTTGAAATTGCATGAAAAGACCTTTTGTACCAGTTTTACTGGGATTTGCAACATAAAATTCATAACTCAAGCTTACTTAAAGATATTATCAATATTTTCGTAACTAATGAGGGCCAATTTTTTTCGATCTCTAAGAAAAATCTCGCATGCAACTAGAATGCATCGTAAGAACGAATTTAATTCGACAGAAAACAAGAGAAAACCTCAACAAAGTAGTTTCTATTTAAGGTACATAAAACTAACTTGCTTATATAAACTAACGGTATTTTTGTATTTGTCCTTTTTTACTTTCTCAATTTCAGTAAAGCGAATGTAGCCTGGAACTGTCGGTGACAGCTTCTTGAAAGGAACTGTATTGGACCATTTGAAGTCCAGCTATGTAAAGTCCTCTTTTCTCTAAATCAGAAAATAAGCTTTCATTTTCTACTTTGTTAGAAGTTATTTTCTCTGATGTTCTGGGTTATTTATCTTTCTATGTTGGAAAACTCTTTAGGTTGACATTTACGTTGTCGATAATAATAAAAACAGAATTTTTAGACTTGCGTATACGTTTTAGGCCCGATGAGAAGTTTATTTTATTTGTAGAAATTGATTTAGGGATTGATTTATTGGAAAATTATTTTTAATTAACAATTAATCAGATCAGTTTTAAATTTGTGGAAATAATATATACAACATAATTTAGGCTTTTAAAATTAATTGAAATTAAAAGAATAGTATATTGTGTAACAAGTACGTGAAGCTGACCTTTTTATACGAGAGTGCAGTTTGCGATACGAGCCGAAAGGCGAGTGTCACAGGCACACGAGTATAAAAAAGGCTTCACGTATGTGTTGCACACTATACTTTTTCTACGACCTCAACTCAAACTTAAAAAATGAGTTCTAATTTAACTCATTCGTTCACTTCACTTGACAAATTCGTCGTCCAAACAAAAAACAAGCACAGCAATCTATTCAAGTGTTTACCCGTGTCGAAAAGTGTATAGGCTCTTATGGCAGAAATGCGTAAAATAAACTCCATAGGAAATGCATTGCACTTCATGCATCGATGTAAAAAATACGATTTCACGTACTGCGATCAGTATGTGAAACTACTAGGTACTTTATGCATGGGAGTAGAAAAAATAATATTTTATATTATATACCTACCTAAAGTATTTCGTAACCTCCTTTAATAATTCGCAGGGTGTTTTGTAGTTGAGGAGATCTATTTTGACGGGAGCAATCTTAATAGAGATAATACGAAGTGTTTTCCCCATATTAAATTCATAAGCTTAAAATTTAGGTGTTCGCCGAAGGGAAGGTTTGTGTGCAATTACTATAATAAGATTCGGTACTTGATACTAACAAGCCTGAAATTCACAAGCGGTGCGTGACGAACCCGATCTGATGCACGTGCAATTATCCGATATTTAATCACGACTGTTACAAGTTGTTTAGGTTATCGTGGCGGCTTCATAATTACAGCGCATAAGCAGCAAATGTGATTTAAACTTAGTGCCGGCTCTTGTTTTGTATTCATCAATCATGTTGTAAAAGATGCACTGATAGCGCTGACTATATGTTTACATGACGGTGAGTTACGGAAGGGCGTGATTATTTTGAACTTATGAAATAGGTTTATAATTATTTCACCTCCAAGTTGGAATAACATCAAAGATAACGTTCTTTAGTATTATATAAATTAATACTATTAACAATTAATTTTTTCAAGTTCTTTCCTCTCCTAATTTCCCCAACAATATAAGGAAAAGTGCCTTTCCTTAACATTGCAATAATCACAACAGTAACAACGAAATGTTAAATAATCCTGCAAACCACAGTAATAAAACCCAATACCTGCTACGGCAATTAAGTTACTATCATCAGTGGAAGACTTTCTTGAAAACGTTTGCTTGAGGAGGTCGCTAAAGATATGTTTTTCGTCAAATTATCAGAGCAAGCTACCAACACTCACCACATATGTAGCAGTTAGTGTCTTTACTTGTTTTAGTAACCCTTGGGCGAGAACAAGAGATGTAAAAAAATTATCTGTGGTAATACCATGACCTGAAGGCAATTCATTGACCATATCTAATACAAATCTTTTGCCTTGCTCCGTTTCAGGTGAGTTATTCATCATTCCAGTGTAAATTTACATCTCAATAGAAATGCTGGACACTGCACTTTGATACCATACCTGGATGGTTGCGACTTCATATATACACGAAATGGACACTTCTCATGGAATGGTACAAGCTGTTCGACAATGCATACTTCACCATCCGGATTATATACCTCTTTACAATTGGAAATAAATATGTTGACTATATCTTCAATAGCAGCTAACTTACTTGCTTCTCGCCTTTCTGATCTAGTTTCTATATTTGTCAAATCTAACAATTCTCAATAAATCTTTCATTCTAGTAAGCAACATTGTTGCACGAAAGATTACAAGTTGTAATGCAGGATTTCTATTACTCCAAAGTTATAAAATCGGTTCATGGTGGGCTCTGAGTGTGCCCGCAATTATTAGCAGTTCTATAAATGTTTTCATCTCAACATCATTTCACTGGTACCCGCTTTGCTCTTATCTGTCCACTTTACCCTCTCCCCATTGATGACGTTTATATTTTGTTACACATGGTAAATAAATATTTAAAAAAAGACGAATCAAAGTAGCTTGTCTGAGGATGTCAAGCGAAAAGCTATAAATTTGTGCAAATCTGGAGAATCGGTGAAGGGAACAGCCAAAAAGTATGGTGTACCATTTACGACTTTAAATAGACACGTTAAAACTGGGAACCCTTCTTCAAAGCTCGGTAAATTCCGTCTAGTGTTCAATGATGATCAGGAAATAGAGCTGATGAAGTATTTAAAAGACATGGATGGTGTACTTTTGGACTAACCCGAGAGGAATTCAAGGGTTTAGCGAAGAACAAAAAATTGGATTATCCAGCAAGTTTTGATAAGTACGAAAAAGCTGGAGATGTTTGGCTTCAGGGGTTTTTGTCTCATATCGATATAACGTTGAAAACTCCAGAACCAACGTCAGTTGCCAGTGCAAAGGGATTCAACCGTTTTCATGAAAACCTTGGGTCTCTGATTGACAATCATTACACAGGTTGTACAACATGGATGAAACCGGCATTTCAACCACCAAAAATTCTGCAAAGGAGGTAGCTATCAGACGTGGATTCGTGATGATAAGGATGTGTACTGTCCTGTCTCCAACTCTAATTAACATATTTTCAGAAAAATCGTTGAATAACATTAATAAAGGCATCATAGTGACCGGAAGATCTATGAGCTATCTTAGATATGTAGACGGCATAGTGCTCCTCTCTGATAGCTTAGAACTACAACGACTGGTTGATCGAATTGTAGAAGCAACGACTAGATATGGACTACAGATCAATACCAAGAAAGTTAAAATTATGGATGTTAGCAGAAATATAAATGCAGATGAAATAATCGAAGCAGGAGGAAAGGTTTTAGAGAGAGCACCAACTATAACCCATCTCGGATGTTCTATAAACGACCAGGGGAACCACAAAAGAAAAAGCGCAGTATAGAGATAGGAAGAACTTCTTTTAATAAAATGAGAAAAATATTATGCAAAACAAGCGTAGAAATAAGAACCAGAGTATTGCGTTGCTACCTATTTTCTGAATTACTATATGGTGTCGAGCTATGAACTCTGACGGAAACAACTGAGAAAGGTCTGGTGCAACAGGAGAATGTGGAAAATATCATGAAACAGCATATAACAAAATAGAAGCCCTAAGAAAGACCAGAAAGAACGAGGATTATAAAATCCATTAAGAAAGGCAAACTAGGTTACTTTGGGCATATACTCAGAAATCCAAATAATAACTGATAGAAGGAAAAAAATAGAAGTTAAAAAAGAACCAAGAAGATGCCGAACATCGTGGCTAAAGAATTTAAGACAATGTTTGGGAATTACGTCTGTCAGTCTAATCGGATCAGCAGTGGACAAAATAAAATGTGATCGCTCACCCCACAACAGGAAACATTCGTTTCGACAAACACAAATTTGACCAACGAAGTTGTTATCTTCATAATCATTTTAAGACCTTAAATATGTTTGCCATTGTTAAACGGAGGGATGCGTAAGTAAAATCATATATAAAATATTTCATCGTTTTGAAAACAATAACATTTTCAGAATATTATTAAAAACCTAAGGATATCTCAACATTTTTTTAACTTTTCGAACGCCAGAATTATTACAATATTGGTGGAGGCGCCAGATATACTCCTAATTGTAGTATGTCTTCAAATATTTTAGACAAATTCTTTACGGTTACAGTTGTTCTTATCCCAAAATAAATTACTTAAATATTTAGATTGAAAACGAAAGTGTTTTGTACAATATAATTAAATTCTGGTTTTAACCTTCTACATTTTCCACCTACAAATTTGTTTAGTAAGGCTATCCACTTCAGTAATAAAGGATTGATTAATTTTGTTCCTGATGAGGTCAGAAAAGTAATCTTATAAAGTTAAACACAAAGTGCTTCCTCTCAAGCGTTTTAATGCAAGTTAGTGAGTTAAAATTCGCTGCTACATTATTATGTGTTTTAAGAAGGTTACTAATGAGAAACCTGTATAAACACTTTTACCTCTGATTGGAAGGACTTTAAGTGTTTATATTGGCAGGGAATTGCTTTACCGTACTTTAATTATTCTCAAATGAAAATTGATTCTATTAATTACGGTATTTACTAAGTCTTGGAAATTTTTAATTAAAGTATTCATAATTCATCTAAAAATAAACGAGTACCTTACAACATATTGCGTACTTTTCCTTTATTATCTTAAACGAGTAATTTCAAGATTAAATCGAATAAATTTGTATGGAACGCAATTTTTACTGAAGGAAAGCTTCAGTACAATATTCATTATTAATTAATAAAAATACGGCGAGCTTCCGGAAAATAACTAAGAGGCGCTACTAAAAGCAAAATGAGAACACATTTGCTCAGTCTGAAGGGAGTTACGCACCCCAGGCCTATAACTGAAGCGACTCTTGCTGAAAATGAAAAGCAATAAATTAATTAGAGTCCATACAGTGATATTCAGAATAACATTAAACTACGAGGCAAAGAGATTTGTTAAATAACAACTGTCATGTTATGACAGTTATCGTATATTCAGTTCCTTAAGTTATGAGATGACTAAATTTATTCCACATTAAAAATTCAGAACTCAAATTGCACGTTATTTCCCTTGCGATTTTCCCTTTTAACATAAAAGCATCGATTGTTCGAACTGTAAATTGTTAAAGTAGGATGGATTACCTTAAACAACTTTTCATAAAAATGGTAAAGTACGCCTTGAAGTATCTACAGACCAAAAAGGGCGAAATTGGAAGAATTGTAGATACCTGATTAATAAGGTTTCCGAGTTATTTTAAAAATTACAACTGACTATTGAGATGAAATTAGAACGAGTAATTTTAATATACTGTCGTGCAAAATTCTCCTGTAGGTATTATTAGGTTGTAAAGAAAGTTATTGCGGTTTTTGACTCTTTGATTTCAAGTGAAAATTATTTTGGCTAACAAAACTTTATTAATCCAAATAGTAACCATTAGATTCAATACATTTTTGCCAACGTGATACAAGTTTTTTTAGTCCAATTGAATAAAACTCTGGAGTTCTGAAAGCGACAAATTCGTTGAATGCATTTTTTGCATCGTCTTGGTTTCTGAAGCATTTTTCCCTTAAGAAGTTATCAAGATGTTTAAAAAAAATGGTACTCAGTAGGTGAAAGGTCCGGCGAGTATGGAGGGTGTCCTAGAGTTTCATAACCCAATTCGTTTAATTTTTGAAGCGTTAGTTGTGCGACGTGAGGGCGAGCGTTATCATGACGAAGGATAGGACCTTTTCTGTTCACCAATGCCGGGTATTTGTGCTGAAGTTTCCGATGCATTTTGTCTATTTGCTGACAGTACTTTTCTGCCGTGATGGTTTCGCCCAAATTGAGGAAGCTATGATGAATTAGACCGGCTGCACACAACCAGACAGTCACCATAATCATTTTTTGGTGCAGCTTGGGCTTTGCAAAGTGTTTTGGGGCTTCACCGCGGTTTAACCATTGAGCCGATCGTTTACGATTGTCATACAGGATCCACTTTTCGTCGCACGTTACAATGCGATCAAGAAACGACTCGTTTTGATTGCGGAGAAGATGTGCAGACCACAACTCTAGTCGTCGATTTGCTTGATTTTGGTTCAAATCGTGTGGTACCCATTTGTCGAGTTTTTTTGACTTACCAATGTTTCGCAAGTGGTTGGAAATTGTCATGCATGATACTCTTAGTTCAGAAGCAAGCTCTCGAACAGTTGTGCCCGGGTCGGTTTCAACTAACGCCTTCATGTGGTCGGTCACTACGCTCTTCATCTTCAAGGCAATAATTTCCACTACGAAATTTTTTGAACCACTATTGTACTGTACGTTCGTTGGTCGTTCCTGGACCAAATGCAAAATTAATGTCGCGTGCTGTCGCTGCTGCGTTCCGATCTAGTTTGTAATGGAACAAGAAAATCGCCCGAATTTGCTTTTTTTCCATGTTTTATTAAACACCCAAAAAGGTATCAAAAATTAAGTTTGAATTAAACTGTCATTGTTGACATTGTAGAGCGAGAGTTGCCCTTTAAAATGACATATAATTTGATAGCCATCTAAGCAAAATTTATTAAAAAAATTAGCATTTGAAATCAAAGAGTCAAAAACCGCAATAACTTTCTTTACAACCTAATAGTATCGTAGTACAAACCAATGCAAATCGTTCGAAATGTGATAATTTCGTTCAGTTAATTGAATATTCAGTTGAATCAATATTGCGTGTGTCTGTTAAAGCGTAAAGGCCAGTGGTCATCGCCAACTATATTGTGTTTGTTGTTTTGGTATGGAATTAAATTGTTATGATACATACAGGACAAGAATGTACATAGGAATACCTTTCGGATTATTCGATACCGATTGCATTGAATGTTCGTTATTGTAGTGAATTTAGTTAGTACCTATCAAAGCACCTATATAAAAATATCACCATATTTCTATACGATTTTAAATTACCCACCTGTAGAAATAAAAAGAATTAGTAAAAAAATTGATAAACTAACCAAATTCCAAATATGGCAAAATTGTTAGAACACATCTAGCTCCACCCCACCACTATTTTATAATAAATATTTAACTGTTGGCCGAATTCCTGGATCACAGATGCCACAGAGAAGGCCCTACCTCCGGAGAAAATATGCGTATCAAGCTTAATGGGCTTTCAGAACTTTCGACTAAGTGTGGCTTAAAAGTGTATTACGCTAACTAAAGAAAATGCGACCCATTTCGTACCGCTACCTTAGAACAAATCATGAGAATGAATATTCCAAATTAAAGTCACACAAAATGGAGGACCACAGGGAAGCGTGCTAGGCCCAGTACTGTACCTACTATGTACATGTCATATTCAATAAACACGTAAGATAACATTGGTTACAGTTGTCGATGATGTTGTAATCTTAGCAGTGGGGGATTAGGTAGATTAAATAACTGTCAAAGCAATAAATAAATCAGTATGCATTAGAAAGTGGAGAATAACCTGACTGAGAGAAAATCTGTTTACGTCAACTTCATGAACAGAAATAGAGGATATCCTGAAGCTGAATTGAATAACAAATTCCGCAAAAAAGAAAACTGAGGAGCTAAGACTAAAATATCAAAGCATATATTCATTACTGTGAAGAAATTCCCGAATATATTTAGTTACCTACAAAATAGCTTTTTGCGTAACAAACAAATACATTCTCAAACCAGTCTGGATATTTTCTTCTTCTTGTGCTACCAGGGCCTTTTAACGGTTTGGTCATCATATTGGCTACCATATTGATGATAATCGTTTTATCGACAGTTGCTCGGAATAGTTGTACAGTAGATTTTCCATACCAGTATCTAAAATTCTTCAACCAAGAAGTTCTTCTTCTACCTAGGCGCGTTTACCTCTGATTTTACCTTCTGTAGTTAGGTGCAGCGGTTCGTACTTCTTGGGATGTCGCATAACGTGACCGAAATATTGCAGCTTTCGACGTTTGAAGGTTTTAACTATTTTTTCTAGGTCTTTATTCATAATATTGAGGACGTTATTGTTACTAACTTTATCTACCCAGCGAATTCGTAATAATCGACGGATTACCCATATCTCAAATACATTTAGTCTTTTTATCATCGCTTCGGTAAGTATCCATGCCTGCATACCACAGAGTAGTACTGGGAAGACGTAGCAACAAACCATTCTTATTCACAATTTTAAGGTTAGATCGTGACGGCTTAAGACTTTTTCATCCTAATGAGGGTCGCTCGGGCTTTCTCCATTCACATCTTCATTTCAACCGTTGGGTCCCATTGGTCATTGATGTTACTACCAATATATGAGAGTTTATTGACCTTCTCTGGATAGCTGAAGCACCGTTATGGTGATGCACTAAGAAAAGCAATTAGAATTAAATGTTAACTTTTGGAAAACCTGATGACCTAAGGAAAATTGTAAATACATCTTAGTACGTTCTTGATGATGGCCTAGGAAGATACATATAAAGTGAGTTAAAGAAGAAGCACTGTAAAAACTTCACACTCACATCAATATTAAAGTTGGACAATGAGGAGTTACCGTAAACGTTTGAAGAACAAAATGCCTTGAACTACTTAGTGCACTTCGAAAGTAGAGTATAATGCTATAAAGTGCAAGCAAAGTAACATAAGTGTTTAAGAAAGCCCCCATGGGGTGGCTAGTTTACAAAAAGTCTAGTAGAAATGAACAAAATATTAGTTAACTCCAGTTCTAATATAGTTTTTAAACGAAAGGTATCGTTACAAATTACATAACAGTAGAATTAATACTGGACTTTTATTATGTTAAGCACATCTACAGCAACCATCCTTAAGCAAAACAAAACATCAATACAGGCAACCATGTTTGCAAAGAAACGGATTAGCATCTCTAGAAACGTATTATTGTCCAAAATCCAAACTTGTCTACTCTTTTAAGAACAAGGCATATGGGCATATTGTAACGAAGTGAGTTAGGGCCGTATAATAAAATGACTTAAATAAATAATGATGCTAGAGTCTTTGACCCAACTCCGTTACGTGCGGGTTTACTTAGCTGTTGCGAGAGGCGGTGAATGAAAGTCAAGGTTCAACTAACATAACATATATTATACATGTTCAAAACATTACTTATATTACAAAAACCATGTAGACACTTATACAATTATGGAAGGTAAGTTCCGATTACCAACACAAAAGAAACGGGACGAAATACTAAGTCCCAGACTATGAAACATTCTTAGGGATAGGTTACGAGTACCGACAAACAAGCGTGAGTAATAAAATTAACAGAGTATTACATCCGAACCATTAGCAATAAATACAAATAACAATCTTACATGAACATCTTTACGAGAGGACCCATTTTGTAGACTACAGCTTTACTGACGGAACTAACTTGAGGGGTCTACGTGGTTGAGCCTCTATCTACCTACTCTCGATCACCTAGACCAACTAACTCAGGAAGTCCGTATCTGCCTACTCCTTCACACTCAGACTTTACTGCCTCTTCATCAAATAAGCTGACATATTTATCACCAAAAGAAGTCCCCACTTTTCTTATACTAAAGCAGGTGGCTTATTAAACAATAGCTGATAAAACATGACTCATCATGACACATGCTAATCTGTATTTCAACATCAAAGGCAGGTAAACCATTATATTGAGACCATCCATATCGGATACTTATAGTGGGTTGAAAACCAGGTTTCACCTCACAGGGGCATTATCAAAAGATGAATGAGACCGACAATCAGTTTCGGTCCCAATCATCTTTAATCGTGGTCTTTTAGTTGTTTATAGAATTCCACGACCCTCTAGGTTAGATTGTTGATTCCGACACCTATTACTTTATGTTGTGTCGTTAGCATTTGATAATGCCTCTGTGAGGTGAAGCGTGGTTATGCAATATTTCTATTCAAGACAAGTGGGAAAGACATTTTATTTTACTCATCTTTAGTCATCAAAGGTAGGTGCCTGGTGAATCATACCAGCTGTATAATCTGCAGGTGTCCGATGAATCATACCAGTTGTACAATATTTTCAATATGCTGACAAAATATCTCAACACATTTGCAAGCTAGAAGGTCACTTTCTTACAATATGTAGAAGGTTAGAATCAAGCAAGGTTCGAATCCCATGGTGGGTGGAGATTTCTCTCTGCAACCTTTGTGTTCCGTACAATGCCTGGCAAGACATTTAACAACTAGGCATCATATCAATAATTATTGTACTCTACTTAGAACTTAGAGTAATTTGACACCCATGACAATTCAAACCACAAATAATATCGGCCCATGTAGCTCAAAATAAAACGCACCACATCCAAACACGCCAAATGCAAATTAATAAAGTTCGACAATTCGATACAAAATTCTGAATGGTGAGCTACTTCTAAGAATTCAACAAGAAGACTAAAACAAGGTCATTCCAAGATAATTTAAGAAAATCGCTTTCCTGGTCGAAATCTGTCCATGGTTGGATCCAGACTCGAGACCTTTCAATTGTGCCTACTTTAGGAAGTCGGGATCTAGTCAGGCTACGGCCTCGAGTGCGATAGGCATTCGAACCGGTTTTAGGTTGAGATACACATTAAGTGTAGTGTATTCTAAAAAAGTAGGTAAAGAAGCTGCAACCCTAAGGGTGGTAAAATGTAAGAAGGTTGTAAGAAGGCAGTCTGGCACTGACCATCAAAGCCAACATTTAGTGACAGGCAGTATAATAATAAAGTGTGATATTTCAATATTACTAGTGTGTTATTATTTATAACCAACCACCCGCACCTCCAAACACAACATTAAGTTTAGAGGGCTGATAACCCCATCAGTTTATGTCTATAAACTATTTAAAAAGAAAAAGAATTAGCGTAAATAAAACATCTTAAAATGGAGGAAACTCTAAATATAAATACAGTGGGACAACATATATTTGGAAATCTCTAGATACCTGAAACAGATCGTTAACAAGTTAAAACATAAATTTTTGAAGAGTACCTATCTGGAAAACATTATAAATCCAATTGATATTGGCCATTGCTTATGGACATAGGACATGAATCTTCAAGTATATATTGTTGATAAAACTAATTTCCTTGCGTTTCATATAGAAGACCAATTCATTTAAATTTATTTTAAATATTATCTTGAATTAAGTATTTAATTTTTCAACCCTTTATAGGAATACTTGAAAGTGAAAATGATTGTAAAGGCAGGCACTAACTATCATTTATTGAGACTATTTTCATAGACGGTACTAAAAAAGTGTTAACCAAATATAAAATTTACATAAAAAGGAATTTCAGGTTTCATTGTTTGAATAAATATTTTAAATTACATGCTACTGTAGATCAAAAAATTCGTAAAATTCGCTTACCTAATCCGTACGGACTCCAAGCTGTAAATCTGAAAATAACAATAATAAACAGTCAATTTAAGGCAGTGTACAGCAAGCGTTCTTTATATTTGTATCAGTTTAAGAATTACTTTTAAAAGCCAACTTTTCCAATAATTGTAAAAAGATTAGAAACAAACATATTTTGAATTATTTTTGTCGCTGGATTATAGTCTACGTTTGGTCTGTATTTTAAATACTCTCACCAAATACCGTAATTTGTCAACCTACCATCGTCAAAAGGATTACTTTAATAAATACACCAATACCGTATAAGATGAATATAACTGCAGAGTATTAGTTAAGACGTGTGGGACTTAATTATTATTTTAAACTAACAACTAGGGCTGTGAAAATGTAAACAATAGATCCACGACGTGGATTTTAATAAATAAACTCTTAAATCAGATAGTAAGATACTGAAGTACTTCCGCCGCAGATTTAGCTAAATTAATGCTTTCAAAAATTAACAGTTTGACCTCTTGTGCTCTTTACTCTTCTGATGCAAATAAGAGTAAATATTAATACATTTATATACTCGTATTTTGAAATCAGCTTTAATTTCGCACAGTTTATAAGGAATGTTTTGTAGTTAAGCTGTCTCAAGATTTGAGATAAATTATTTGCTTTTTTAAGCAGCTTAAAGAGTCCCTAGAAATTTATTCCTTTTAAGGCTTGATATTTGTTCTTGTTAAGTTTTGCAAAATTTTAGGTCCCTCAATGGAAAGGATTATGCAATTACACATGTTGCGCGTAAACAAAAAGCATCGCTAATTCTAAAAAATAAACTTTTGGGACCAATCCCATACATGTTCTGCTTTTACAAGACCTGTTCTAATTGCAGTTTCGTGTTTTCCGTTGTCTCCAATTAAATCGTTATAAAAATAAACATAAAATGAAATCGCTTTATACAATTTTTAAGTGTAGAAAACAACTGCATAAGTTCACCATAGCGATTCAAGAATTTCAAATTTTAAATTTGAAATCTTTTTCTCTGGCCTAGATGGTGATTATAGTCTGCAAGTTACGAAACCCAATACAAACAAATTCTAAAAATAAAAATTGGGATTTAGAAAAATTAAAGGATGCAATAGTAAAATATAACTTTGAAAAAGGTATAACAAAAGAATTGGAAAGAAGACCACATGCCGAAGATGTACATTGTACGACAAAACTGGGACGATATCAAAGAAACCATAACACAAAGTAAGGAGCAAGTACTAGGAAGGACTACAAATAAAAAGAACCAATGGTATGATGAAGAATGTATGCAGATTATTGAAGAAAAGGGCAAAAGCTGGAAAAGCTATTTAAATAAAGAAACGGAGCAAAACAACTATTCTACAACAACAAGTTAAAAGAAGTAAACAAAAAGTTAAGAATAAAGAAGAGAGAGTTTGTAAACAAAATTATTGAGCAAGCTGAACATAAAAATAAAATCCCAAATAATAGAAAATTTTACAAAATAATAAAACAACAAACAGAATTCAAAAATAGTAAAATGAATAAATGGAAGAGTTCAAATGGAGGAGTTCAACTATTAGAAGATGATGATGAAATACTCAAAAGGTGGAAAGAATATTATGAAAAGACAATGAACCATTCAGAATCAATTAGTGATGTATACATAATTCCCAGAGAACAAGAACAGAACCTTTTACCGACACAAGAAGAAGTTGAAGACTTAATAAATAACTTGAAAAACAGCAATGCTCCTGGAACTGATAAGACAACTGCGAGGAACAGAACTCATAGGTAGAAACTATAGATTAATAAAATTAATATGGAAAACAGAAACAATTCTTGAAGAATGGAAAATAGGGGTTATTATACCAATCTTTAAAATAGATGACAAAGGAGAATGTAAGAACTACAACAGACCAATAACACTTCTTAACACAACCTATAAAGGTTTTTCATCATTAAGAAGTAGTCAACTGACAAAATGCACTGAACATATTATAGGAGATTACCAAAACGGATTTCGGAAGAATGGATCAACGATTGACTGTGTCCATATTCTTCGGCAAATAGACGAGAGGTTACAAGAATATAATATGGAAATACATAACGTTTTTATCGATTATCAACAAGTATTTGAAAGCGTGAGGAGAGGTAAACTAATTGAAGGATTATTAGAAATTCAACTACCCCCTAAAATTGTAAGAATGATACGACTAACTCTAACAGAAGTCAAAATAGGAAATAACTTATCAGAAAGTTTGGACACAACATCAGGTGTAAGAAAGGGCAATATGTTAACAGCGTCATTGTTTAATTTAACACTAGAAATAATAATACGAAAGACCAAGATAAAATATAATATAAAACAGATGGAATACAGGTTTTAGCATACGCGGATGACATAGTTATACTAAGCCCACACTTAAAACTACTAAAAGGCTTCTTCCGAGTATTGGATCACGAAGCAAAATAAATCGGACTGAACATAAATATGAGCATAAAACTAAGTAAAATTTTCAAGACAAACACTGAACGATAAAGTACTAGAAGTGGGTAAAAACAGACATGAAAGACATGAATGTAAGAAATTGGAAAATGAAGTGTAGTGACAGAAAAATCTGGAGGGACATAGTTGAGCAAGCAAAAACCCACTTAGGGTTAAACTGCTAGAAGAAGAAGAAGAAGAAGAAGAAGATGCTAAGTATATTGTGCTCCCCGGTCTATTCGCCTCACATAGGTAAGCCTGGTTCTAAAGAAACCTAGGATCGTATCCAGAGGATCTTGATCTAAATTTGAGGTTCGAGTTCCGATTCCCCAAATTATTTTATCCTGAGATATGTAGGTTAATCGATCGCAGTGGCAGAAGCAATTTAGAGGCAACTCTTCATCGTCTTTGCAAATTCTGCAGAGTGAATTTTCTACTAATTTTATTACACTTAAGTGTTTCTTCTGATAGAAATGTGCTGTCGGAATTCCTGCCAGCTATTATTCTCGCACTGCCGAAATTTATAAACGTTATTTCCATTTGTCTGAATAGATACTGGATGAGACTTTTTGAATGTGAATATCTCATACCTGGTCAATTATACTGAGTGTTAAAAAAATGTGTAACAAACTTTGAGGGGGGATAGTATGGCCCAAAATATGCAGAAAAGTCTGTATTCACCATGCATTGTCCTTAGCCATTCTCTGGTTTACTTCCTTGCAACAGCATATGCTATTCCACAGGTTGGCTCTGATGCCAGAGATTGTTTATTGCTTCCAGGTTTTTCCAATTTGTCAGCTTGTTCATTGCCATATACTCCACAATATTCAGGACACATCAGGTGTAACCTATTGTCTCCAGCCAATTGTATGAGATTGTCATGGCACTCCAATAAGAGTTTGGAGCTAAAGATGCACGTAGTTAGCGCCTTAAACGCAGCTTGGTTATCTGTTATGATGTAGATCTACCTATTTATAAAGGACCTCCGCAGTATGATCCGAGTATATGTAAGTATCGCTATTATTTCGGCTTGGAACACGATGGCTAGGCTGCCCAGGTTCAAACTAACACTGTGTCACGTGCTAATTCCGCACTACGACAACTTATAGGGGACGTCGAAGTCCTGTGGCTTGCAGCTAACAAGCCGTCAAAGAAGGTGGAGTTCGAAACGCTAAACCCTTCAAATAGGGGGGTCGTAATCGGGAGGAAAATGGGAGCCACTGCGAATATCACCCAAGATGGTCTCGAGGAACGTGTCGCAGATTGTTCCTTTGGGCTCAAAGAGGGTTGGGATGGCTGCACCCTACTGCTGGATGCCACTTACCCTTTTACTTACTGAAAGAAAACACTGGTACTGGTAGCCAGGGTCACAAAACTGTACACAATTACTTCAGAATAAACACAAAACACAAATAAAAGTCAATAATGAGTTAACAATGAAATGCAAGGAATATTTAAAATATGACACAAAATGAATTCACAAGTTCTATCTTAGGTTATATGAAAAGGGTGATTAAGGGATGCCACATTTACTCAGGTGACGGCAAAGATAATTAACAGCTAGGCTCCCTTCATCGCAATCAAAAGAATGGTGATGACAAAGCTTAAGCTAAAATCTGATTACAAATAATTTCACACATGCAACATAAAATTGGCAATAATCGCGACAGTTCGCACTATTTCTGAATTGTGAACGCTAAAGCAAAAAGTAATACGTACTGGTTGAAGATTTAAACACTTCGCCCGAACAACTTAAGCAAAAAGAATGGCGCTTGATGTACTTAAACTAACGACAAAATGGACTGATGCCTGTCTACGAGTAATCGGTAATATACGGTATTGAATGAGGTTGAAGCGGATATTGTTGCAGCCGGCACCTAAAGGGGCAGTCTTAAATATTGTTACCTGGGGAAAAGGGCTTTGTTGAGGGTAGCCCTGAAGAAGCGATGGTAGCTTCTTAACAAAGAATCCACTGTACAGAATATTACATCATCGTATTCGGTCATTCAATTTGGGATTTCTCCGAAATATTGCGCAACAACAAGAATATGCCGATTTGGCATTATTTTCGCAAAGCTTCAGGACCGGCTTAAGTTCGAACAACAAGGGCGTATTACACAAAATTTATCCAAAATTCCAAAATCCGTGACAGCTGTACCCTGTTTCAACTTCGAAGATGTCTATTCTGGTTCCGTTTGCAGTTATGGGCCCATCTGCGTAGCTATTTGCGTGCTATTTGTATGCATAATAGATATATTTCCTTTGCTCCAGCGTTCCCGTTCCGGTAGAATCACCCTGAATGGTTTTCTGAAGTCAAAAGTCGGTATGATTTTATCTGACTGCATCTACATCAGGATTGAGTTTTCCTCTATTTGTTTAAAGATTTCGGTGTGACAACCGATAATACCGGTATATCCCTGGAATACATTCGTTTTTAGCCGGTATGCCCCTACTCTCGCCTCCGCCTTTACCACAAGGTGCAGAGGGAACATGTCTAGCTGACGTTCCAGCGCCGCTGTTGGAGTTGTAGACATTACTCCCGTAATGCCTACACATGCTAAGTGTTGTAGCCTGCACAGCTATAATGTGTTTTTTGTGTTACCTGCTTTATGCCACCACACCAGAGATGCATATGTTATTGTGAGTACAATCGCTTTTATAGAGTCAGTGAACCATGCTTGGCGGTAGCCCCTATGTTTTTCAAACATTTGTTTACAGGTAAAGAAAACCCTAATAGCTTTGTTTTTTACAGTGTGTAAATTGAGTTTTTAGATCAATTTGGTGTCATTGTGTCATTGCGACAGTAGTCTATGTATTAGAACAGTTCTTTACTGTGTTTTTCCATAGGTCTCTATCCATGGCGTTATATGTGCATTCATGTGCTGAAGACGTTAGTCGTTTTATTTTATCTAAATAACGTGAAGATAATCGACCTCTAGGTCTCTTGCTCTCGATTGGATCCTTGAGAATGAGTCCTTCTAAAGGGTATTTATTTTACCGTTTTATCCATTCACATGTTTTGTTCAAATATCATTAGTACTTATTGTAAAGACCATTAGAATACATTTCTACGGAAAATTTTTCTTTAGCACCATCTTTCAGTGGTTTTCAGCAACTTGCATCTTTTCAGATATCGTTCCCTGAAACTTCCTACTAATAAGTATGGTAATAGCAAAGCTTTGAACGTAAAAGCCTTTCTTATCTAATTCTACAACCACAAAGCACCACATTAGGGGTGATAAGATAGTTAGAATCTGACGCAATCCGACTAACTAATTATATTTGACGAAGAATTAAGTAAAAGGTATCCGGTACATACCTAATTTTGAATCCAGTTTGATGCATTTCCGCATTTCTCCAATTTGGAGTTCATAGAATTTTATTGCGTAAAAGAATGCTAATTTTGGGAGCCTTTTTGAATACAAAAATTCTGTATTTTAATTCCAATTCTCTTCTACGAGTATATTCTCTAAACATTTAATATCCTATCATTTTCAGTTATTATAACAGAACCTCCAAAACTATATTACAGAGAGCTGGAATATTTCCCCAAATGGACTTCAAAATACTCTAAAAATAGGAAACTATGAATGAAATTATACCTTGAGTGTAGCGAATGATTAATCTCGGTCTATTTTTAATATGCAACTACAACAGCTAATCTAAATATAGTCAGTTTTTCAATATGAAGTTTAAGGCAGTTGAAATAAAAATTACATGAAAATGCAATAAAAAGCCATACAGGTTAAATTTGTGCTTTGCGGTGACCAAAATTCAATATTGACGTTTTTAGCAAAGCTTGATGAAGATTGACCGCTGATTTTAACGAAATAACAGGTTAACTGGAAAATTATTCGTCCTAAAATCATACACTGAGGTTTTCAATAACCGTAATACATTGTTGATTCGCATTAATCATGTTAAGCTAATTGCTGTTTAATTAGTTTTGTGAATGGATATTATACTGTCCAATAATTAAGTGCACTTGTATGCACATATGTTAGTAACTGCCAATTAATCAAGCAGGAATCGCTTGCCCCTATTAAAATTTAGATTGTTAGGTATAAAAGCAAAATCCCGTTAGTTACTGACATGGCATTTGCTTATTTCGAGACGAATTTTAGTCAAATTTTCGACATTACCAAGCAGGAATGAAAAATAACAAACCTGGGGTTTTTCAGACGAGAGATAACGACTTTTGCTTCAACAAACTCGGGGGTACGTTGCGTATATGATTGATGAATGTCACAGATTGCATCTAATCGGCAGCCACAGAGCGTTCGATACGTCATCAAATTGCATATCCGAATCGAAATATCCATACGACAAATGTCATCACTCATCAGAATACAAATCTGACAGTTTATAATATATAAAGTGGCAATATTCGTAGTTTTATTAGAATTCCATATGTGGAAAGTATGCTGAACTAGTTTAAATAATTTCATTAAACTAATAAATGATTGAGTAAATTTTAAATATGAATATAAATAAACGAATAATCAGCATAACACAAAACATTCAGAGTGGACCACCAAACCAGTAGCTTGTGAAACATTGTTACTGCACCTCAAATTACAGATATCATTGCAGTCCAGATTGTCTTATTTATTATTATGCAAAAACAGATAACAATAATTATTATTACATATGCCCTGATACCTTAAAATCTAAAAAGTTAATTTGGAAACGGCAATTTTTATTTAATACATACAAAGAAATAACTCAACCAAATATAAAAACAAATAAATTATAAAAATTATTAGAAATATTTGAAATTCCCTTTTGCCCTACTTGTTTCGTGCCCTACTCTGCAGTATAATACACAATTTCATTATTGGCACATTCCTGGATGTATATTCGCTACTCTATGGAGCTTGTAAATCCATTTTTTGAGGTGGATTAGTCCTCGTTCTTTTTCCTTTTTTCTCTTAGATTCTGCTGTATCTTGGTCAGGGAAAGTATTATTAACCAAAGATTAAAAGCAACAGATTATCATTTAGACCAACGCAAAAATAACATAAAAATGAGGATATTCTAAATGTAAAGCCTGACACATACATTTTTAGTTTAACAGAGTTACCATTTGTAGGAAATAACAAAACATTTCAATTACATTACAATAGCAGCACAGAAAATTCTAAAATTTTATAAAGGACTAATAATTCTTTTAAGTTAGTGAGAATTATGTAAAACTAGATGGTAGTTCTTAAATGACGTTTTTTAGATTAACAGAATAATACACAAGAAGCAATAGAAATTGACTCAAATTGTGTTACAACTACAAGTAAATAATAGATAAGTGCTTGTTAACCAACTTTTTTTAATGAAATCGAGTAGACAAAGTAGTATTAGCCTGTGCATACAGAGCTTAATTAACAAAAGCAAATTTTAAGTACCCAAGCGACGTTCTTAAGGTCATCAGCAGTATACATAGGAAAGAAGAACTATCGTTAACTCAAACGATGACTACAACTATAAATGTTGAGTACCTATATGTAAACAACAGCAATGGTATAAATTCAAGAACAACTTGGAAAGCTGCGAAGGAAGAATAGATAGAATTAATTGAAGATTAAAGAATTAAAGTAGGAGAATATTGCAGTATGATAAATTCTAGTTAATAGATATAGCTAAAACTTACAAGGAGAAGAAGAAGAAGTAGAAAAAAATGAGAAAAATAGGATGAACAAGAAGCTGATGAAAATGGAGACGAAGAAGCACAGAAAATGAAACGAAGAGGAAAAGAAAGTCAATAAAAAGACAAAGAAGCAGAAGGAAACCAGGTATTTTCTAGTAAAGATATGCTTTCGAGCGGTAATTTTAAATTTTACAAAATTAGCTACCTTGTTTAATAAAGTTGAAGCCGAGTTTTTGTTCTTTCTCTAAAATGATTTTTGCAAGTAAAATCTGCATTCTTACTAGCGTAAAAATGCTTAGAATAAAATTTTGAATTAAAAAACGTATAGGGTGATGCACGGATGGTAACGCTCTTACCGAATTCGAATATGCAACATATCACACAGCTTCATAGAACCCTTTTTTTAATTTGAAAACGTCGCACTGCAAAAATAGCTTACGTGATTAAAATAATATGAAAATACCGTTTAACCAATGTCTTGGACTTGCTATAAAATACTTATAAACCACTTAATCTATACTAAGCAATCAGAAACGTTAAAGACTTAACACAAGCAATAGTAAATATCAACAATAAATAACCAAACGTATGTTCAAAAGTTCTGTTAGTCAGTAAACTGTCAAATTGAGAAAAGAAACGAGAAGTCACAGTAAACTAACTGTAAGCTTAATTTCTTTATTATAAAATTGTCTTGTTGCTTTGGAAATATGTAAATTGGTATGTCCTTAGTTAAAGGATGCCTTTTTGAGGTTTGTGTTGCTCATACATCATTTAACAAGATGTACAGGGTGATTCATAATGAGTGTAACAAAGTAGTAGCATATCGTTCTGCATTTAAGCGATCATCAAGGACGTCGAGATCAAGCAACCGACTGATAAAAATTCCAGCCTACGTATTAATACTAAAGCGATGTTGAATTCTTGTCTACACGATGGCTTGGGGATTCTGGAGAGACCATAGATGGTAGTTGTGGGTTGTATTAATACAATCTCTCGTAAATTGAGCCTCATCGGTCCACAGTATTCTACCTACAAAATTTGGATCTTCGGTAATTTTACGTAGCAACCAGATGCAAAATTCCACACGTTGTACATAACTCGTTGAATGTGATAAGGATGCAGTTTTTCGCATGTAATGTCCTCCACACAAAGCTCTGCGGAAGGTGCAATTGCGTTGCAATGCGCCTAGTGCCAAGTGTAGGATTGTCCAGAACTACATCGATTACATTTTCTTCATTGTTGACATTACCTTTTGCAGCGTGATTACCAGCATTATTAACAGCAGTTGTACCACTCTCTTGGAGTCTTTGAAAAGTACGGCCAAAAGCTCGATGAGAGGGTTGCTGTCTATTTGGATATCTGCTACAATATTCTCTGGATGCACGACGAGCGTTACCATTACAGTGACCATACACGAAAGCAATATTGGCGTATTCAGCTGCACTGAAACTTTTTTCAACAAACAACGATTGCTAATTATTAACTTTATTCTTTTACAGCAAACAACTAATTGTAAAATATTAACTTTGTCAGCAAACAAGTGAGTGTCAATTATTGATGGACTGTATTTCACTTTTTTAACGGTACTAACTAAATATATGGATTTACTACTACACTTTTAAAACTTTTATCTCTTATAGTTCTGTAACGAAGCGAAATAGGACCTAAGTTTTCACTTAAAATGACCTTTTTAATAAAATGCCGAAGTTTGTTACACTCATTATGTCATTATGAATCACCATGTATATTTCGAAATACAAACAACGCAACTGCAAAATTTTAAGTCAGGTTTTTGCCAAGGGGGACTTGCACATAGCTTTGATTAAATTAACAGGCGAGCATTTTCTGTTTAATGCCTTATTTGTCGTAAAGGAATAAAACATTCGTATGCCATTTTTTTGTCAGTTGCTTTCATTATTTTGTGGTTGTTAATAAAGTTTTATTGTTACTTGATGTATTAGAGTCTTATTTTTCCGTAAAAATTTTGTTCGTGTATCTTTAACCGTTTGTTTTTGCTTTTCCGGGAATAAAAAGCAAAATTAAAGCATGATTTTTCTCAGACACTATGCATATTAGAACGAAATTGTATGAGAATTTTTTATTCCTTCTATCGTTACAAACCCACCCCTAACCTTTGGCAGAAGCATTACCTAACACCCTGTATAGTTTAGACCACGCTAAAGCTATTCAATGGAGGAGCAGCACGAAGAAGAGTCCATTAAAATATTTGAAAACACGTGTAAGTAATTTCAAGAGGCTTATGGATACATGAATGTGGATTCCTAGGTGCTCGTCCTGATGGTCCTCTTGAAGAGACTGTTTTTTATGCAATAAACAAACGAAGAATAATAACAACTAGCAGACACGCGAGGAATAAACAAAGAAAGGTAACAAAAACGCAGAACAAAGAATCAAAGACCAAACGGAAATACAGGGTGATCCACGCGAAACGGATGTTTTTGGAATGGGTAGTACTCGGCTAGTAGGAGAAGAGGGGGCCTGCGGCAGTTATATACCGACTCCCCATACGATGCCGTTGAGTGAAGGGGACAATAACAACGCCTCACATTTTCTCAAAAATGCTTGACATGTTTGAAGAAAACGAAGATTTAACCATCATCATGGGTTAGTCAATAAACAAAACTGCAGATATTGGGCCATAGAAAATCCCGTTGGATGCAGCAGCGACCACCACACAGTACAAAAGTAGAGGTGTTGTGTGGTATTGGCAAATGCCTGATTTTTGGGACATTTTACATCGAAGAATATGGAGTCACAGTAACCATTAATTCAGCTCGCTACGTAAACATGTTTGAAAACTTTTTCGAACTGGAACTTCGGAGACAAGTAACAAATACGAGGGATGTGTGGTTTCAAAAAGATTGGGCCATTGCTCATACGGCCAGAGCTTCCATGAATGTTGTTCGAATTGCATTCTCTAATCGGATAGTTTCTCGCGTTGGCGATATCCCGTGGCCTCCTCGGTCACCACACCATTCCATGTGTGGTTTTTATCTTTGGGGTACTTGAAATCACGTGTATATAAAGGTAAGGCTCGCACACTGGAAGAATTGAAGACCGCTATACGTGATCGAATTGAAGAAATCAATGAAGGAACGTTGGGAAGAGTGCAGGTAAACTTTCGAGAACGGCTCCAAAAGTGTGTTTGTGAAAATGACCTTACTTGAATGACATTACTTTCCGCATTTAAGCATTGGAAAATGGCATGTTATGCTGATTATTTCTATGGTAATAAATAATTGTTTTACAGAAAGTTAATGGAGTAATGCTTCTTTAAAAAACGTCCGCTTACCGTGGACCACCTTGTACTTACAAATCAGGCTGCATTTTCACATGTGGTATAAACGCGCTTTTAAACGCAAATTATTTAAAAATATCATCAAATGCGGATAATTTGGTCCTGCAGGAAATTTACTTTTGCTCTGTGCTATTCCAAAACTGATGCCTGATAAATTAATTATCTATAATGTTTTGTCCCCGAACCCTCAGCCAAGTCATTTTGGTGTTTAAAATACCATAAAAGTTACCAACAAAAGGTAGGTTCTTCATTGCATGAGATATGTAACCTCTAAACGCCTAACGACAATTTCTCTATGGTCTCTTGGTGTTATAATATTTCAAAAAAAAAAAATTAAAAGACGAGCTTATGGGATTATTAATAAAATTATCAGTGGTAGACACTTAATCAAAGTTTGAAAACTATGTTAATTTGTTTATTGTATAAATACATAATGTTTGAAGAATTATCGAAATCCACCTGCAGGATTAAAATCAAAACTGACAAATAGAAGTGGCTAGCGGTTATTCTCAGTAATCAGACTAAATTCTCAGATAATCAAAGCCTGGTGGTTTTCATCAGTTGAGCTATTCTGAGCGGTAAATTGAAATTCGTTTAATTACACGATTGGTTACGTAAATATTGACACTGACGCTATTGTTGCAACGAGCTTTTAATGTTCAACAATTGCATCGCCTCATATTGACAAAATACCCCATCTATATCGACCACCCAACACGTTACTCTTGGAAACTGTTAATCCATTAACATTAACGTGTCGCATCTCACACAAAGCGATTTCTGTGTCAAAGTGATTGGTAACATTGCTGATAGTCTGTAACAACAGCAGGTGATTCCAGCAATATTAGGTGGCTTGTTATAAACAAAGGACCTTTGTGCTTTGTAGGTCAATTTATTATTGTGTTAGCTTGTTCGAGAGCTTGCAAATTTTTGTTAAACAGCACTCTTACAATAGCTTTTAATTACAGGCTATGATGGAATTTAGAACAAACAGGGTTATATTACAACCTATGCACATTTGATGTCCTAATTGAGAATGCTCCAACAATTTAAAAATGACCTTGCGCCCAACAAACGTCTCACCTTAATTCATAAGCTTTTAATAAACGTAACTTTACTTTTTGCTCAGGAAATTATACAACTTCAACTTGGTTACTATAACCACAGAATAAACTCTTAACAGAAGCGACAAAGTGCAGAGTGTGGGGCGGTCAAAATAAGGGGAGCGAGGGTGAACTCAAACACGCCCACTAGCACGTAAAATTTCCAAAGCGTTCGGGTGTTATTTATTCAAAATATTGTTTCAATAAACCATAAATACGCGTAAATGAGTGGCAAAAAAGGTGGTAATTGGAGTTCAAGGCCAAAATGCAAAAATAATTAGTACCTATATAATAAGTTAGTATCAATTTTTATAATGTCAGCTTCTGTAAGTTTACTTGTTTCAGAAATTTCCGTTAGTACTCAAACATCACCTGGAGCTGTGCCTGAAGTCAGCAGCACTTGCACCCCCAAAAATCATAAATTAACGATTAAAATTGAAAACCATATACTAAGTTACTTGCTGAACCGACGTAGCTCCGCCTTGTGCTAGCAACATAAACGTCAAAGTGCCGCGCGGTCTTGTCGCTTCTGTGCTATAACGTATAAATTTTATTCTGTAATGTTAGCTAAAAAAAGGAACAATCGAAGTCTAAGTTTTCAGACATTAAATGAAATAATAAATAAATGAACTTAATACAGGTTTCGACAACTAGCATTAGGGCCATTTAGGATTTTACTGAAATACTTTAAACAATAAAATAAATCTGGATATATTTGTGTATCTTTTACAAAAAATACACAACCTAGGTTAAACTCAAACAACTATATAAAAAAACAGCCCGAGACTACATTTTACTTAAAAGCAACAGGTGTGAAACAAATAGGGATTTTCCTTATTTTTTGATTCGCCTAATAAGATATTCTTACTGAAAAATATATTATCCGCAGGCAGAATACTGTACAAGAACTTTAAAATCTTTGAATTTTGAGTAGGCTACATTTGTGGATGGGTTTCATTGGAAATTCTAAAAATTTAATTGCGAACAAAAATGATTTTAGACTGTACGTCCCTCAAAATGCAACTTTTATGTCTGCGAACCATCAACTTCAAGGCTATACCTCAAAAGACTTTAATAACCTTTAAAATTGCATTAAAAAGGAATCATACTTCCAATATGTTCCACAGTCTAATATTACCCCAACTGTACGGGTTAAAAGCATGACAGAAGCATGATGCATGGCCTTGTTAATTACGCAGGGTGATATCAGTCGGGTGCACTTACGGAAATGCAATTATGTTTATAGGATGATTAATCTGAATGCGGTTAGTAGCAGCAAGAAAAGCTCAATTCTGAATAGTGGCATCTCTCTTTTACAGTTGGTAATATAACAACGATTTGCATCTGAATTACAAATGATTATTCTGGTTATTACAATACTCTACTGTCAGGTTGAATATTAATTTTGCCTTTAATTTATTTGCTTGCGTGACGTAAGAAAGAAAAGGGATTCGTTTGTCGGTTTCAAAATAAAAATTGGGTTTAACTAATTCAGACCGACAGTATCCAGTTTAAGGTCGGGACCTGGTTAACCTATAAAATCCATTAGAGATTTCAAGGATGAAAGAGGGTTGCGAAGTCCAAACGGGCAGGAAAAGAATGTATCCTTGTAAAAGGTGTAAATGTAGGGCTAGGAAGGATAGACACGTCAAAATAATTATCAATTGAAATGCATGCATTCACTAGAAAACATATTTGTTAGACAGACTGATTAGAATTTCGAAATATCTTAGCAGTTCCCATGTTCTTTTCTTGATTACCTTAGTCATCTAGATTTTTAGAAATATCAAATCTTCCACAAACTTCAGAAAATTCGTTAAGTAAATGAATCAAAGTTCTAAACGACATAAGAAATGTAACATTTATTGTTTTATAAAAGAGTGTCTTCTTGTAATCTTACAACCTTGTATTCGCTTGAAAATTTCTGATCGATAACTGCAATTTTCAGGCAGCGAGTGGAGTTAATATTGTAATAGACGTTTATTTAACTAGCTAGGCGATGTGGGAGTTGGTTGGAAGTAGCTTTATAATAAAAATTCGGACTCAGCTAAGAACACGGTATGTATTAATATACGATACTAAAAATTTCAAATAATCAAGAGTGGGCTTCAGAAAATCATAAACGTTAAAGTCCAATTATTAATAAAATAATATACTTACATAATCAAGTCAACCAAAACCATTAACAAACAATAACTTTAGAATAATTACGAGAGCGGGATGATGAGTTGATGAGTAGTTACCCTAATAATGGGAAATTAGTTTTTCAAACGATATTTATTTTTCAACATAATCACCTGATAGGGAAATGGATTTTGTGCAGCGATGAACCAAGGTCTCGTCTATAGTTATGTTCTGTTCGCTGATCCCAGAAACACCAGATTTATGTTGGCATGGACTGAACTATTGGTACCTATTGCCACAGTAAATCTGCTCTGTAATGTTATTTCTGGTTACTATATGATTGGAGGGAAATTTATCAAACTTTGAAATATGACATTTATAACCAAAATTATAAAAAATTTCATGCAATATAATTTAAATGATATTTACTGTGTCTGTGGGAGTTTCATTGATATTTCTTAGACTTTCATTAATGTTTATTATTGTTTCTGAATATGTGTTGTCCTATTTAAGCCTTCTAGGATCCATGTTTTTCTTTACGATAGGAGTCTTGACTTTCTTCAATTTGATTCTCACTGATACAACAACAGGGTTATGATCGGAGGATATGTCTGCTCCTGGGTATGTTTTGGCTAACATGATGGAATTTCTGTATCTTCTATTAATAATAATGTAGTCTATTTGGAGATTTCCAAGCATATAATCTGCGCTTATTAAGTTTAAACAGTGTATTTGTAATTATAAGTTCTTCGTTGGTACAGAATTCGATCAGCATATCGCCACTTTCGCTCTCCTAGTCCATACCGTCCTACACAGTCTGCAACTTCTCCTTCACCCACCTTGGCATTGAAATCCCCTATTATAATATTTATGTCCTGCCTTATAGCTAATTTAATGACATAGTCAAGTTGTTTATAGAAAGTTTGAATTTCATTCTCATCCTTGTCTGCAGTGGGTGCATATACCTGTATGATATTTATTTTTCTTTTAAACTGAGTATTGAGCTTCAACATTATAACACAAAATAAATGAAAGTCTAAGAAAGATCAGTTAAACTCTCACAGAAACAGTAAATATAGATAAAAGATAGGAGGACATACAGAATGTTATGGGCTCAATTAGAAAGGAAAAACTACATCCACTTAAAGAGAGAGAGAGAGAGAGAAGAAAGCCTTGGATGATAATAGAAATTCTGGAACTCATGGAAGAAAGAATACAACATAAATCAAGAGACGAAAATAAGTATAAAGAAAGCCACAGAAACATCAGAAATAAAATTAGGGAGTTGAAAGGCTCTCTGAGAGATGCAAGGAAATAGAAGACCTGGATAAAAATATGATAGCTTCAATGTACAGAAAAAGGTAGAGAAATGACGGGAATTCGAAATAATGCGTCTTCGAATATTCTCAAAGACGACCAGGGAAATGTGAATAGCGAAGTAAAAGAGAAGTTATAACAATGGAACAATGGACCAACTGCATTCGACAATTATTTAATAATGAAAGAAGAGAGATATTAGCAGTGGCTTCAATCAACGTGGCGATCCCCAAAAAAACCCACGCAACAACTTGTTCAGACCACAGAACTATTTATAGCCTTAATGAGTCACACGCTTAAAGTGTTCTTGAAAATCATACATGACAGAATTGTTAAAACTCTGGAAAACGAAATGGTATGAGTACGAGGGCTTTGTTTGGTGTAAATGTGCCAGCCCAGAGATGCCATGACATGAATCACGACATCTATTTGTGCTTCGTGGACCTCCGAAAAGGTCCAACATGACAAATTAATGGAGATCCTAATTAATAAAAACATAAACACAGACAGCCGCAGTATAAAAATTATCTCTCGTCTATACTGGAACCAGACAGCCAAAGTTAAAGTTGAAAATCAATTTACCGAAAACATCATAATTCAGAGAGGGGTACGCCAGGAGTGTGTGTTGTCTCCGCTACTCTTTAGTGTTTATAGTGAAGCAATATTTCAAAAAGCTTTATCAGATTCCATAGAAGGTATATCTATAAATGAAGAAATTCTCAACAATTCACGTTTTGCAGATCACACGGTAATAATGACCTGCAGTTCGTAATGCAACGCCTTAATGCATACTGTAACGAATATGGGCTCAAGATTAATTTAAATAAAACCAAATATATGTTATTATTATTACTATGTCAATAATTGTAAACACTCAATTGAAAGTTGAAAACAGAGACTATGGAAAGAGCGAATGCATACAAATATTTGGGAGCGTGGATAACATCAAACATAAGTAGATCAAACCAAAGAGATAAAAACACGAATTGAGGTGGCATGCACGTCGTTTATCAGACTTAGAAAATTCATATGCTGCCGTGATATAGACCTAACACTTTGTTTGAGAATGCTGCGGTGCTATATGTGTTTTCCACCTTTCTATATGGCTTAGAGTTAGAGGCTTGGACACTAAAGCAAATACACACAGTGTGGAAATTAAGTAGCGGATAAATTCGGTTACTCCGTTAATCTTTGTGATAGAGACGAAATTTAAAAGAAGTGTAGCGATTAAAATTATAGAGCATCCGAAAAAGTTATTTTCAGATTTAATTTTCATTTGTTTTAAAAGTTATGACGACATCAATTGTTTTTTTAAATGACATCCTATATTTTTTGTTTTTTATGTCGATAGAGTATTTTAATCTGTTTTCAATGGTATACTTTAGTTTGTTTGTGTTAGTTTTCCAATAATTATGAAATTATAATTTGAATTTGAACGCTCTCGTATACGCGTTATTACAATGTGCGCGGGAAAACAAACGGACGGCTTAAATCGCCTACACACACGGCAATTTTAAAGCCAATCTGCAGAGAGCAGTTTGCAGGGACCCTGCAGATTGCCAGCTGTGTAAATTGGCAAGACTCTCCACACGATACAATCTATCAGCACAATTATTAGTTGCTGTGTCTATATTTATCGAAAAAACAAAAACTAGGCATTCCATTGGCAGTGTCTATGGTGCCAGTTGAAGAAAAAGAAGGTATTGGACCAAAAAATGGTTAAGGGAACGAAAAAAGTCTTTGTCGAAACGTTTATATATTTCAAGAATGATTTCAAATTCCTGTTGTCCCTTCTCGCGATTTAAGTAATTTGGATTTTTCTTGTCCCAAAGGAAAGGCATATCTTTGTAGAGGTCGATAATTTTAATCCAAACCTCTTTTTCTTGGGCAGCATCCTGTGTATTCACTTCGTAATAACTTTTATACACAACACTCGTAGTAAAAACCGGTTTAACGCACCGTGACAACGGACAAACTGATGTGAAATTGGCCCGATCGCTCTACACACAACCCAATTTGCAGGGAACGATAACAAAATTGCGTGGGCGCCCGACCCAATCTCCAATTTTTAAATTGTCCCCGCTGATTGTCTCAATCAGCCTACATACCAGTCAATCTGCAAGGCCCTGCAAATTGTTCCCTGCAGATTGGCTTTAAAATTGCAGTGTGTGTAGGCGCTTTTATAAACATAAGCCGTTCTACATAATGTCGAACCGAGCTGCGTGGCCAAGTGCATTCCTGTTCTTGCAGGACGCGTAGCATTCGGGAGGTAGCGGGTTCGAACCCGACTGCCGACTGCCTTGAATCGGATTTTTGGGTGGTTTTCCCGATTCAACAGAGTTAGCCATCTCTGAGGTAAATACCGGGGCAGGTAATTTTCCACCTATAAGCTCTTTATCCTAGTTTATCCACATCCAGTTTAACCTATCCTTACATATCCGTTCTTCGTGGCTGAAGAGGAATTCTGCCCTCCTAAAAAGCGGCCTGCCACCTCATCTCTCCGGGGTGGAATGAAATAACGTTAAATTTCCTTTTTTTCCATAAGGTCGGACAGCCAGGCGGCTATGAAGGCTCTCTCGAGCAGTATGACGTCTTCCAGACCTGGGTAGCAGGTCATTATGGGTGGAATAGATGGTAATGATAAAGCCAACAAATTAGCAAGACGGGAATCGAATAAGGCTTACCTTGGCCCAGAACCAGCCTTTAGCCTTAGTAATTCCAAGAAGTGCCATCCGGGGTTACGTAACCGACTGGATCGGCATTCAACATCTGGATTAACACACCAGGACAAAACCACAGCCGAATTGATGAACTACTTTTTATGAATAGGGCACAACTCAAGATCGTCACAGGTCTACTGACAGAGCATGCAACAACTGTTAAGGAACACCTGTGAAAGATTAGTAAATACAATGGAGACTTACTTGTAGACTTTGCAACAAACATTTTGTGTGTCTGTGATGCGTTGGCAAGAAAAAGGCATCGCATATTCGCCCTTGTCTTATTTTCTGATCACACTATAGCAAAACCTTAGGTATGTATAAGCAATTTATTTTGTCAAATATTAATACTAAAATTTTTAATAAATACAAAACAATTTGTACCTTGAAAATGAGGACGATGTTTCCAGGTTTGTTATTTAGAAAACATTTTACATAATTTCTTTTATTGTGAACTTAAATGTTTAGAATGAGACGAGTGGAGAACCGCATGTATAAAAGGCTTCAGTCTACCAGGCAGGCACCAAGGGTTGGATTCCCGAGACCAGCAAAACCCTTGGAATTGGTACAAGAACGTACATTTCTCAATGCTTCGGAGTGGACTTTAAACGCAGCTGTTCCGATTTCACCATTGGCAATTATTAATCCTGTAATACTACAGGAAGAATTTTCTCCTTTCCATCCACGGGGAAGGTTAACCTCCTGTCCATCATACGTGCTAAAGGGATTCACCGAAGTAGTACTTGCGAGTTTTAATAACCGGTTGTAAATTTTCTCATTAAAAGGAATAATTCGATGTATTAAATAAAACTAATAAATGTGCTTGCATTTATACTTTAGAAAATGGAGGTGCTAAAATCCTAGTAGTTAATAATAAAATTGTACGGATTAAATAAAGTAGAAAAGCCGTAATTGTAGCGCTAACTATTAACTTTAAAATCTTTTAATTGACCATTTGCATCGCGTATTTAGTTCACATCACTAGTTGAACATATTAAAGTGGACATACCCTATTAAGTAGAAGGATGGCCGAAACAACAATCGGCTTAGTCTTTGAACACAATTAATTAAGCTCACAAACGCAACTTTGCAAGTCTTCTAAGCGGATTACAACTAGGAAATTTACCGAACACCGGAATAACTCTTACAGATTTGTACCTTTTTTTGTGTCGATCTACTCTTGTTGCCAGTTAAGTCTTCACAAGCTGTTTTATCTTATATATGAAAGCGGTTTATAAACATCGACTTATCTGTTTAGGATATTTTTTCATTAAGGAAGAATTTATCGTTATTAGCTGAAAACCTACCTTTGAGGTGGAATTGATGTTTATACTTATAAGAAGGTTCTTAATTAATCATTTCAGTAGCTCTCGTTTAAGTGAACAAACTGACAAATTGGATATTTTAATTTTTTCTTATAACTAAAGAGACGGTAGCCAATAGGAAATCGTTTCAAATAAAATTTTACGGTAAGCAAAATTTCTGTATGTCGTATTTCTAATAACACAATTTTACTAATAAATAATTACTTTGGCATCTGTTCCTGTCAGGTCTAGGACAATGCAAACTGTCTGTAGTATTAAAGCAATATAGGTACATCTGACGAGGTCAACTAAACCACGCTTGACAATTCTATACAACCATTTCATCAGCAATCAATGAGTTTCGTAGCTCCTCGTTCAAAGCGTTTAGCGAGATTGTACATCCGGCAATTTGTGTTTGTGACACAGGGACAGCAGTGATGTATTTCTTGTTATACTACAGAACAGAACCGCAGTTGCAGCTTCAATGTAATATCAGTCCTGTCTTTTAGTGGCCAAATAGAGAAGTGCTCTAAATAAGTTTGAAATAGTTTTCAATACACCGAACCCTTGCAAAATATATACAGGGTGGTGACTTGGCAAACGCACCATAAGGATTTGAATGCTAATTTTTTAAAGTTCAATTATTGTCTCCCCTAATTATTTTACAGCTAAGCTTTGATTATATTTCGATAGAGTAAAAATCCTGTGTTCATTCGTATGATTCTTTATAAGTTTTTGCCGTCCGAAACCGGAACATTTTAATTGTAAAAAAAGGCTACTGGATAATCAACACTACATAATGGCCCAATTTTAGACACCATTTTATTGGGTGCATGTATTACACCTTCATATGTTGAATTTGAATTACCTGCTCTTGGAAAGACCCCCTTTTATATATGCATGGTCTGGCTAGAGCGTTCCTGAAAATTTTGGACAACGATCACCAGATTCGCGTCGATCCTAATCAGTGACTTGCGGCAGTAGATTACTATAGTTCAGTAAAAAAAAATATTAATAAACATCTTTCCCAAACATAGTAATAATATGTATTTTAATATGTACTTTATTTAGTAATATTACTAATTTTACATTAATTGTACAAGAGCTTTATAGTGTCCAATAGTTTCTTAAAAACCATTCTTAACGTACAAACTTAATTGTTTCTTGAAATTATATTATTTGGCGCCTGTTTTATTTCCTGTGGAAGATTGTTATAATATTTTAAACCTTTGTAGAAAAAAGAATTTTGAGATTTCGATTTGGAAAATTTTGGTAATCTAAAGTCGGAGAGAGTTCTGGTATTATAATCATGTATGTCTAAATTGTACATCAATGACTGGGACATGTATTCTGGAAGTAAACAATTTATTGTTTTGTAGATTAATACTAGAGTTTTAAAGTAGATACGCTGTTTTATGCTCAACCATTGCAAGATATCTAACATTAAAGTACCTACATAGATAATAATGGAGTCAGAAAATGACATGCAGATGTAAATATGTATGCAATGTATGTAATACTCACATGACTCCGCATATACAAAATTTAATTTCAGAGTTCTAGTCAACCTCACATAGTTATTTAAGGGACAGCCTCTCCACCTCCTAATACATCTTCTAATTAGCTATTTTGTAAGTATTTTTTTAAACAACTTTAAAAACAAATGTTGCTCAGCGAAACAAACGAAGGATAAGGAGCTGGAAAAACCGGACTTAACAATAAAATAAGATGAATAAATGAAAAAGGGATCTAAGCTTGAGAATGCTAAGGATCTCAACGCGCTTAGACTGCTGCAAATATGTATCACTACGCGAGCAGAACCAAAGTATCAAAATGTTTGGACCTTGGCTAACCATTACAATGGCACGGGACCTACCATTACGTTATTTAATATGGGCAGAATTATATTATTATAAGAAGACAAGTAACAAGGACAACGCAGATGGTATAAATATACAACAAGAATAAATTAAAACTTACTGACTTAAAGCACTGAATAAGTTCAGAAAATTGAATTTAAATAATAGCAAGCACGTTTTGTGAAAAAAAACTGCAAAAAATCACAAGAAAAACGACAAGACAAACACTCAAAAGGAAAATAAATAAAACTATATTCTAAATATTCGAGAACCTATTGTCACAAATATTTAAAAAAACTGAAGTCTAGATCTCGCTCAGTAAATAATAAATAAACCGAAAAGGTAGAAAGATGTAGGCCTAGCGTAACAGAGTAAATTTATAAATAACATGGAAAATAATTCTATCAACAAGCAAAACTTAACCTTTAAACTAAAGTATGATCAAAATTTCTGTTCATCAAGTATGGCCGTGGAAGTGCAAACCAACGCATTTAAAATTGGCTCACATATCTTTACTTCAAAATTTTTGACAGCTGTCACATTTAATATTATATGTATTTTAAAGGCGTTGGTTTGCACTTCCACGGCCATACTTGATGAACAGAAATTTTGATCATACTTTATTTAGAAAGCTCTAAGGTCGCAAGAACAACTAACTAAAAGGAAGTACCGTTAACAAGGCAATGAGCTGATAGTGGTTATACCGAGATTGTTAAAATATTTTAACGTTCTAAAAAAAGTAAATTATTTTGAAAGTGGGTTAAGACATTAATATGAAAAGAGACAGAAGTGAATGATAATTTGGGCCTAGGAATCTGTATAGAGATTACATCTAGTAGGAAAACAACAGACGATGGAGTTTAATGGAACCCATGAACTATGTACAGGGTAATTCAAAAGTATTGTCATTAATTTTAAGGGTAGGTAGAACATATCAAATAGAACAACTTTTCTCAATAAACCATGTGTCGCAAGTAAACGGTAACCTCAGAAAAAAAAATTAGAAAGATCAATACAAAAATTGTTTTGGAGTAACTGGAACAGGTTCTGTTTACATTCAAAATTTAAATTTATCAATCGTCTTTCTTATCCGTACTGATACAAGCTCAGGTGTATGTGCCCAGTTTATTGTTCGCTTGTGAAGTGTACTGTTCAAACACTTTAATGGAAAGTCTTTCTAACCTTATAACCTTATAACCGAATTATTAATTAATTATTTTAATTTGCGGGATAGCTCTTCAAAATGCTGCAACAGCTCTAAAAGACAGTTTTAACATTGAAAATTCGCTTAAAATTTCGTGTTGCATTTGCTGCTTTTCGAGAGTGGCCGAGCGGCGTTCGGAGCTGTTCGGCGCTGTACTCTGCCCGATAACCTAGACTGTGAGCGGCGAGTATACAAAGTTTTCTATACTAGCGTGGGATCCTTCCTAAGACTGTGTATTGTTTAGACTGTGACCTTCTTGCAAACACACGTACAATAATATTTAAAATACATAATTGTACATGGGCGAACTGTTGTGCAATAGGGCTCGTATATAATTCTATCTTTGCAACTTTTTAATACTTTGTAACAAATTTTATCGCATCCCAAATTTCACAAGATTTGCGTTCTACTCCATCATTTTCAATGTCTCCTCCGGTTGCATCTTTGCGAAGGACTGTGAATTTTTAGTTGTGTGTTTGTGTAGAAGCTTTGAGTTTTTTGCATGGATGGATTTGAACATTTGTTTGTAAGTCCTGTTTCTCTTCATTAACAACATTTTTTTAAACATTCCGCTAATTGTTTACTGCTAGTCTTAAACCTGAACAAATGTGAGAAGAAAGTGGAACCTGTAAATTACATAACTGTGTAATGTTTCATTTATTTTTCCAGGGTCAAATTTCTATCGCAGGCTTTTTAAATGCATATTAGCCAGCGGTTCTCAAAAGCCTGTAGCCAAATAAACAAAAATCGCTATAAGCTTTAAATTTTTGCTGTAATGTACTTCTATTAAGGTCAGCTTATACCATTTAATTTAATGGCAATACTTTTGCATCACCCTGTAGATTAGCAAAACTATATAGGTATAGTTTTTAGGACTATATATGCAATGCATAAAATTAAAATTAACTCAAAATGCTGAAACAACGATTACACAGCCGAAATTCAAGACCTAGGATTCATGAAATGCCTGGGGAAATTATAAAGACGAAAACCATTTCGTACACGGAAGTACCAATATGAACGCCCGAAGGCACAAATAATAATTAGTTGTCCATCAGGCGGAGCTGTATGTTTTCTGTTTTCTGTGATTTTTAAAGTAAACAACACCAGCACTCTTTACGGGGACTCAACCATCAGCGGTAATTTAAGATTATCATTTGTGCCTGTACTTTTCCATATCAAACGATTCTGATAAAGATTTCGACTGTACTACTAAAAATGCATATCTATATTATGAGAGAAGCATGAGGTAAAAATGACAGAATTTACGTTTCGCATTTAACACATCCATGGCAATACTTTTCTTTCTCTTCTTCTGGTTTTTTCTTTTGCCTTTTCTTTTCTGAACGCAACCTACGACCATGGTTCCTTATTACCTAAAAATTAATTAAGGGCTTTTTTTTTTTTTTTTTTTTTTTTTTTTTGAATTTGTAGTTAGCTCAGCGGATTATGCGCTATACATAACTTAGTTACAATAGTGTCATAACTGAAAACATAGAGGACGACACAAAAGCTCCTCTTAGCAAATACTTATACTAAGCAAAATATTAATATTGATCACTTAAGCAAGGATGAAGAACAAGAAGGAGAAGACCCATTCTAGTAGTATGGGTTAACAGCTCGCGCAGTTGATGATATGGTAATAGGAACCACTAATTTAACGTGCCCTACGAAGCACGAAGGAAAATTCGGGATGCTAAATGAAAATTATAAAAATATCTTTATTCCAAAAAGTTTAGGCAAAATAACAAGATATTACACTGATAATTTGAATACATTAAATGTAAAATTAGGTAAAATTACGAAAACTGGTCAACACTTACCTATAAAATGCCTCAGAGGCATACCTACGATAAGAATAAAAACATTTGAAATTTTAGAAGGAAAGGTATGATGGAAACAACGCAAACGAAAGGCCATAGAAGAAGTTTGTTAACTCATCAACCCGGACACCTGAAAAAGGTACAAAAAGGGAACAGCAGGTAACCCAGTAAATTGGTTATCGGTTTTTAACCTTTCTGTTCTTCCAGGTTGAACTTATTAGTGTCTTATACTGCAATCTTAAAAACCTATTGCACCTTTGGTGACGCTTTTGCTTCATATTGACCTTATATCTTCCTTTGTAGCCCAGGGTGTCCTCTGTTAAAACACCGTTGGTTAACATTTCAGGTTCTAAATCTTTCCCGAAATGCTTTTATATGTGAAGCCATAAGTTTTCACTGTCATAAAGTCGCATTCGTGGCTCAGTTCGCTCAGCATGCGTCTGACCACTTACATTAATACTGTACCGAGTTGGATTCTCAGGGTCACACATACACCAACACCACCCGACTGCTTCCCTCGAAAGGCAATGGCAAATCATCAAAGTATTCTGTCTAGTAAGTCTTCTCCGCAGTATGTAGAAGTGCAAACATTTCCGTGGTTCAGAGCCCACGTAAAGCTCTAGGTCTGCTAAGTCTGTAGGTTACTTGACATGCACACCTACCCACATATGGAGAGAAGACCGGCAATGACCTGTACAGATCACGCCACTTCACGAAGAGGTGTCATAAACAGTGAACATAGATAAAGGATTATCTACTAGGTTTAGTTGAGGAAGTATTCATTCTGCATTTTTGTTAGTATTCTTACCACTTGAGACAACTTCTTTAAACTTTATCTTCATTACGTTATTTCTCGACTTTAAGGAAAGTAAGCTTAGGGGTTTTCGAGGCGATGCCCACTTACTTAAGGCAAATTGGGATATCTTGTGTTATAAATTTTCTTCTAACAATTCAAACATGAATTTCTTGTAATCTTTAGAGATAATCGAGATCTTGATAGAAGACCGCAGCTACACGAATCAAAGGCCCTAAGAAAACCCACAATGAAATGAAATATTTGGTACATATGCTGAATAGCTTGCTATTTTTCTGCACAGCATATATTATGCTTTGGGGTGCGCAAGTCTGTATAAAACAATTTTGATAATTATCCTAATTCATTCATGTTTCATTCTCCATAAGTTTTTCAGTTGCATTTTGAATAAGGAATAAAATCGACGAAGTCAAAATACTTTATTGAATTTTTTTGTAAATGAAAGCCTTGTCAGACCAAGAAAACTTAGAAAATGTCAGTTAACATAACTTGAAGATTGGCTTAGAATCGGCAAGCAGAAGGAAAGTATTTTTATCCTCTGACAAAGCTTAGTTTGCAACTTCGTGCATTTTTCAAAAAATTCGTTGCGAAAGAAGTCTATTTCAAAGCCAGGAAAGAATACAACACGTTTCTGGAAAGAATTGCAACCCTTCTGTTTTATTCTCGACGTGCAAGTTCAGTTGTTAATTTTTAAATAACAGAAACTGACTAGATACGGGGATGCATCGTGTAATAGGCGCATTTTTCAAAGTCCGCCACTTCTACGGACCGGTGCAGTAATTCTCCGGGTTTATGGTCTGTTCCCAAGGCTTGATGGAATATAAACGTAGCTTGCAATTGGCTGGACACGACTACACACTTCTGTTTCATGGCTACAGCGATAAAATTTCACCGAGCACGAACCAACGAGCGGTTTCGTAGTTTTACTGCTAAGCTCTCGGGAAATGAATTCTAAGATATGAAATAAAAGCGAAATAGCTTACTGAATTATCTAACAGCCCAGTGTACTAAGGTACGTAACTTTTCTTAGAGGACACTCTCAATGAGAATCATAACGTTGGCTTGATTTTCGTATTTGAAACAGTAACTAACTTATATGTTGATTTCTACGAAGATTGCCCTGCGATCCAATGTTTTTTCTTTACTAACTTGTACGAAAAGTTGGGAGTATATATATACAAGGCGATCATTTAAATTTTTAGTCAAGCATTGCCATAAGGAACATTGATTAGTTTATATACTTACAATCTGTTATTGTAAGCCATCGACAGCCGTTATTGATAAATCAGTGTTATATTGGTTATGATACAAGCTGAGACATCCAGACCCACCTTTGAGTAATATAACATCAGGCCCGTAGCCAGGATTTTTTATCGGAGGGGGGGCTTCGGAATTTTTGAAAGTGGAGGGGGGTTATTATAATTATAATTTATCGAGAACTTCCTGACGGTAAAAATACTAAACTCTTTATTAATGTAACGTTTTTACGTTTATTTAACATAAACTCGGTTCGTGGTGTAAATTAATTTATTAAACAACTTAAAGTACGAAATAATTATAAAGAACAACAATTAAACACTAACGTAAAACTAAACGGAACACTAATATTAAAACCGAACACTAAAGTAATTTATCTGTAACAGTTACTATTTATTTAGACATAGGTATTTATTTATACGTAGGCCGCGCTTATCTGTTCAAGACTGCCGACTCGTAGGCGAACTAGCCTTTAATATAGGCAGGCAATCATTCTCGGACGTTCCACACTGTGGTGGAATGATTTCCTTCCAGATAGTTCCACTAGCCGCGCGAATCGTCGACCGCTGTGGAAGATTCTCGGTGGATGACGAATATGATCCCACACGTGTGCTGACGCATCCTGTTACATTAACAATACATTAACATTAACTACAAAAGCAATCTTTTTCACTTTTTCGCAGACATAATGTCGATTACCTTAAAATCGTCACAAAATTTGGGGGGGAGGCTCCCTGGCTACTTGCCTGCATAACATATTTGAATGATCGCCCGATAGATACGTATTATTTTAAAAACATTTCGAAATTTAGGATATAAATTAGGTAAGCATATTTTTCTGAAGGGTATAGCGCTTTGGTGTTTCACGCAAGTAATGCAGGATTTAGAGTTCGATTCCTAATTAATACCAGAGAAGCCGCTACCGGAATTTATAAGAGTATGTTGTTTTGTGCTTCAAACGTTACGTTGCTGCTGGTTGCGGGTGTGCGTGCTCTAATATTTAACAGTTCGAAAATCTTAAACGAGCTGTCTTGATTCCATTCTTGTACGTCTCTTCAATCGTCCAGATTCAAGACAATCGTTCTACCTATACATCTTTCTAGTATGTAGAGGCGAACTAGCATAGTCAAACACTTCTCGGTATGGTGGCTCTCTCGCTTACAATATAAATAATTATGGTAACTAATAACGTGGGGGACAAATCCCTTTCGTCAGTCCGGCTATGAGTCTGTGCAATTTACATGCTAATAAAGCTCACAATATTCGAACTACAAGTTAATATCAGGTAATGTCACGTGATTTTACAATCCCGTATTATTTTGCAATTTTTAAGAAATTTTAAATCATTGTTAAAATTTTTCAGTACGGTCCTGTCCTTAAGTTCGATTCCGTGACAATTATTTTAATTTCGCGCTTTGTTATGTTATTTCTGCTATAGTTAATTTCATTTAGTCTGGAGGACATGAAAGGTTAGCCTATTTTGGCAAGTTCCTCCTTTGCAGTTCTACGAATTCTTAAAGTCAATTTGATATGTTTAGTTTTTGTAAAAGCTTCCTTTGTTCAAATCTTAAGGTGACCTATTTTCTTGGGTATTTCATCATCACATGATGTCATCTTGCTTTAGTCATAGCAACGTCCAGTGATACCGTGCGGGGGAGCCCCCTGTACGTTCGGCGCGCTGATTGTTTCAGCATTCTTTCAACTTCTTTTTCCGCTCCCCTTTCTTCAGTGCGTGAAAGTTTACCAACCATGCCGGACGTCTTCTGAGTCGTGGTGCAGTATTTATTGGTCCAAGGGTAGGTTCTTACAAATTCCGGCAAGGCTTCCATTATCGGTGATTTTCTCGTGGAGGATCAGCCCGTCCAGTATCACGTCCCTCCCTGGTTTTTAAGTACAGGGTTCCCCATATTAAACTACCCATTTTATTATTCGAATAAAATCCTTCTACGTCGAGTAAAAAAAATCTTTTATTACACTAATGTACAACTAATTCTGTTGGATTTATTACGGACTTAAACATTTGTTCGATTTTAAAAAATCATGTCTTCTAAATGCCCTCCATCAACTTGAATATAACTTTCAATTCTGAATGCAAAATTGTGCATCACCTGGGGATGCAAATCTCCATCTAT
This sequence comes from Melanotus villosus, assembly GCA_963082815.1. NCBI lineage: Eukaryota > Metazoa > Arthropoda > Insecta > Coleoptera > Elateridae > Melanotus > Melanotus villosus. Next base: position 43,700,913 of record OY720425.1, read on the forward strand.
TCCTGTGATTTCTTCTCGAATGCGGTCTTTTAGCTCCTCAATTGTTGCAGCACGACTTGCAAAGAACTTTCCCTTCAAATACCCCCACAGAAAAAAATCGGGTGCCGTTAGGTCGGGGGACCTAGGGGAGCAAGGCAAATTTCCAAATCGAGAAATTATACGGCCGTTAAAAAATTCTCGCAGAATCCTCATGGAGTTTCTGGCTGTGTGAGCTATTGCTTCATCTTGTTGGAATAACAGAGCACCATTTAGTAATCTCCGTATAATCAGTTCTGGGATGAGAAACGTTTGTAACATGTTTATGTAGCATTACCCCTATTATTGTTACCAAACTGCCATCGAAATGCACGCCGAACTTCTTCTACTGAATCAGTTTCTAATGTAGATTTCCACGGAAAACACATGTTGTTGCACTGAATAATCCACATTATTGCAAAATTTTACAACTTTGTCACAAATTGTAAAACCCTGTTGGAGAAATTATCGTTTGTGACACTGACCCGGCTTTATAACAGTGGCAATTATTTAATTGTTTTGAGGCAGACACCTACTCGATAAAATGTAATCCCAAAGCCTACTGAACTTGACCTGCTAAAAAAGAAATGATCACATACTTCGTTTAGATTGAAATCGCATATCAAAATGGGTAGTCTAATATGGGGAACCCTGTACCATCATCATCGCCAGGTAAAACTGTACTTCATTAAGCTGCACCTGCTTTCTTCGTTTGCCGTTGTTTTCAACGTCAGTTTTATTGCTGACGTATACCTCTTGCTGGCAGGCTTATTTTTCAGTGTTTGAAGTTAATAAGTACTGCCTCTTGTTTTTAGTATTTTTGGTGCTGAAGTAACGTTCATTTGTGTTCAAGTAAAGACCTTTAGTGATCAGATCATAGTTCAGTTTACGTCAAGCTAGGATATTATTTTGTACTGTGTTGCATGTGCGAAATTATTTGGTACTTATTGTTAAATTGTTATTTGTGTTTTCCTTCTTATCTTTGTTTGGAATTAAGGGGGCTTAGCTTGTGAACATCTTTGCCGAACATAACGTAAATGTAGCACCCTCAATTCTCGTTCCCTAAAAGTAAGCATTGTTTTTATGATTTGGTTTTAACGTAGTGTTGTAAGTTCTGATGTTCATTAGAAGAGGATGAGTTCAAGACTGACTTTATTATACTAAATACAGTTACAATATAGTTACATTTTAGGATAGGCAACTTGCTTTACACACTTATAACTAAGGTTACATACATGTCTACAACATCTCCCTTATTCACAAAAGAAATTACTTTAACAAAGTTACTTCTTAAATAATACATAATCGTTAAATCTATTTGGCGTACACATTTGCCTTTTCGGTCTACTGTTTGTTATGTTTGAATTATCTTGTGCAGTTGGATTTTCACATAGAACATTGTCTGCAAATCTTACGTGTTTATGTGAAACGTTTTGATTATTAATATTTTTACAACTATTACTGGTTTTAGGTACAAAAACAAAATTGCTTTGGAAAGTTGGAAGGCTTGACGTTGGTTTACTTTCATGACGTAAACGAAGGTAAAATTTATTTCTTATAAGCCATCTTCCATCTTCCCTTTCAATTTTGTAAGTTCGGTCTCTAATTTTCTCTATAATTTTACCCTTTTTCCATATGCTCTTTGGTGCATACTGGTACCAAATTAGCGAATGATTTGGAAATTCATCCCTGGTCTTGACACCTTTTTTGTCATACCACTTTTTTGCCTTTTCGCTAGAGTTTTTAATTTTGTTTTTAAACTTATCCGATCTTATGGTTTTTGGATTCAAATGTTTGTCATCAATTGGTAAATTATCTCTTAGATAACGAGACATTAGAATTTGTGAAGGTGCATAAGAATTTTGAACTGGTGTATTTCTAAATGCCAATAAGGCTAAATATATGTCTTCATTTTCATCACTACATTTTTTTAATAGCTTTTTGACCGTTTGGATTGTACGTTCACTTAACCCGTTTGCTTGTTGATAGTGAGGTGAAGTCATCTGACTTTGAAAATTCCATAGTTTTGCAAAATTTTGAAATTCTTGACTGGTGAACTGTCTCCCTGAATCTGATACTACAATTTTAGGAATTCCATGCCTAGCAAACATTGATTTCAGTTTTGTAATGACATTTGCTGATGTTAAATTGTTATGTAAGTTTTCTATTTCTGGAAATTTAGAATAATAATCTACAGCTAGTAAGAATGTTTCGTTTTTTATTTCAAATAAATCTATGCCTATTTTTTGCCATGGAGCGGGTATTACTTGATGATTTAACATGGGTTCTTTCGAATTTGAATTAGCATACTTGTTACATACATTGCACTGAGCAACTAATTCTATTATTTCTTTGTTGATGTTTGGCCAATATACAGTAAAATTTGCACGTGAAATGCATTTACTTTTTCCTAGGTGTCCAGTGTGTATGTCTTTTAAAATTTTAGTTCTCCAGCTTTTTGGTATAATTATTCTTTGCCCAAAATAAATTAACTTGTTTGCGCTTTCTGTTATTTCTGATCTTATGCTATAATACGGTTTTACAAGCTCCGGAATTTTAGTTATACTTTTTGGCCAATCATTGTGAATATATGTCTTAATAATTTTTAACTCCTCGTCCTCCTCTGTGGCTTTAATTAATTCTTTATTTCTTTCATTTGAGATTGTTACGTTTTTTTCAATTAGACAAACGTGAGCTTCAAGCTCCAAACTATCATCTAATTTTTCATTTAGGTTTAATCGAGAGAGCGTATCAGCAACTACTAGTTCTTTTCCTGGTTTATGTACTAATTCTATGTCGTATTTTTGTAAAGACAGCATCATGCGTTGCAATCTTGCTGGACATGCATTAAGGGATTTTTTGAAAATGGCCAAAAGAGGTTTGTGATCTGTTTGGACAATGAATTGTTTTCCGTAAATAAATTGGTAAAATTTGTTTACTCCAAAACAGATGGCTAACAGTTCTTTCTCAATCTGCGCGTAACGTGTTTGAGTTTCGTTTAATGCTTTTGATGCATAAGCGCACGGTTGATTGTCTTGCAAAATTACAGCTCCCACAGCGAATTTCGAAGCATCTACTGATATCGTAGTGCATTTATTTACATCAAAATACTTTAGAACAGGTCTACCACATATTAAATTTTTTAATTTATTAAAAGCACTTTCTTGAGCGTTGTTCCATGAAAACGTGCTATCGTGTTTTATTAAATCTCGGAGTGGTTTAGTAATTTCTGAAAGATTGTTTATAAATTTCCCTACGTAAGTTACAAGTCCTAAAAATTTTTGCACTTCCTTTTTGTCTTTTGGAACGGGCATTTTATTTATGGCCTTCATGTATTCATCATCAATTTCTACTCCGTTTTTTGAGAACTTATAACCTAAATATTTCACTGATTGCATGCCAAATTCAGATTTTTCTAGATTAAATTTGATGTTTTGTTCCCTAGCAATTTTAAGAACTTTCTGTAATGTTTCATCATGTTCTTCTTTAGTTTGCCCATGGATTAAAATATCATCTATATACATTTGAACATTATTTAAATTGAAAATTTTTTGAAAGTATTCTTGAAAAACCTCACTGGCAGTCTTGATTCCAAAAGGTAACCTCAAGAATTTAAATCTGCCGTAAGGAGTTCCAAATGTACATAATTTAGATGATTCTTCATCAAGCGGAATGTTCCAAAATCCACTTGTCGCGTCTAATTTTGAATAATACGATGATCCATTTAATTTTGCACAAATTTGTTCAACTGTAGGTAATTTATATGTGTGCGTTTTGATTGCATCATTAAGGTCTTTTGGATCTAAGCATATTCTTAATGAACCATTTGATTTTCGAACTACTACATATGAATTTAACCAATCTGTACTCCCATGCACTCTTTCTATTATTTTTAAATTTACCAACTGGTCCAAACATTGTTCAAATTGATTTTGTAATGGAATTGGTACGTTTCTAATTGGATGCGACACTGGAATAGCATTTTCTTTGAGTTCAATTTTGTAATTTCTACCAATTTTACCTATGCCTTGAAAAACATCTATATATTCATTAATTAATTGTTGATAATCTAAATTCACTTCGCTTTTGATTACATTTACAACTTTAATGTTTGGATCCTTTTCTATTTTAATTATACCTAATTCTACACTCGTTTTTAACCCTAAGATGGATTCATGTCTACCTTCTATCACGTTAAATTCTGCATTGACATAATACTTTTTGTTGAATTTTAAATTTAACAAGCATTTACCTATGATCGGGATTTTCTCGCCTGTGTAGGTTACCAACGTTTCCGTGTTCCTCTGAATTTTCCTCGTGTCAAACTCTGCTTCTCGTAATTTACTTAATGTGATTATATTTGTACAAGCACCTGTGTCCACCTTAAACCTAGTTTTTAAACTTAACTTACTGCTAATGGATAAATCTACAAAACAATAGTTAATATTATTTGAATTAATGGAATTTATCGACAAGTATTCAACTTCATATCCATTTTGCCCTTGAATAATTTCATTTATGCGCTTTGATTTATTTTTACACATTTGGGCAAAATGATTTGGAGCCAAACACTTGTTGCAGGTTTTACCATAGGCTGGACACTCATTAACTTTGTGGTTTTTACCGCATCGAGTGCAACCTCTTATTGTTCGCCTTGAGTTTCTTGAATTTGACCTTGTCCTTGATGATGATCCGCCATTGTAATTTGGAATGCCCATGCGGTTCCGGTCTGCGCGTGGTTCATGGGAAGTTCGCCTTACCGCGTCCACCTGCTGGGCTGGTAAATTTCCACTGGAAGTTGACGCTTCTTTGTCCTTCATGAACTTTAAATTCTTCCTGGAACTTTCAGTTATTATGCAGCATTCTATGACCTTATCCACGGATAATTCTTCATTTTCGAGCAGTTTTTCTCGGAGAGGATCATCTCTAATGCCAATTATAATCATCGTTTTAATCATTTCGTCCATCAATTTCGAATCCCCAAATTCACACTGTTTTGCCTGAATTTTCAACTCGGTTATGAATTTTTCCACTTGCTCACCATTCTGCCTTGATGTGAAAAACTTATACCTTTCGTATGTTGTATTTTTCTTCGGCGTGAAGTGGTCGGAGAATTTTTTCTTTAATATATCTATTTGATTCGTTTGATTATCTTCGAAAGTAAACGTGTTGTATATATTTATAGCTTCTTCACCCAGGCAGTACAATAATTGGGCACATTGTACTTTTTGCGACTTTGAATCTAAGTCTGTTGCTGTTGAGTAGATTTCAAAACGCTGCAACCACGTTTTCCAATTCTCGGACACGTTTCCTTTTAAATTTAGAGGCTGTATTGGCGGCCTACTATTTTCCATTATAATTTAATTTATTTAATTGTCACGTGTTCTTATTATTTTTTCTTTTTACGCACTTAGGTATTTAATTTAATTTATAAACCAAGCGACTGCGCCATGTTGTAAGTTCTGATGTTCATTAGAAGAGGATGAGTTCAAGACTGACTTTATTATACTAAATACAGTTACAATATAGTTACATTTTAGGATAGGCAACTTGCTTTACACACTTATAACTAAGGTTACATACATGTCTACAACACGTAGTATTTTTGATTGTCTTTTGTGTAACCTTTGGTATTCATTTTTGTGTCTTTAAATGCATTAAATATTTCAGTATTCAATTCTGTTTGATCTTGTTATCGTTATCAGTGCTTCCTTTTCATATTTGTGTTTCAGTGTTTGTTTAAGATTTGTGTATACGGTGTTAAGCCTGCCTACAAGATTTAGAGTTTTGCAGTAAAGTAAAGTTAATTTTCAGTAGCAAGGTAAGTCACATCTTGCGCAGGGTGCAGCTATAACGACCCCTTTCTCCGAGCCTTTGGGAATCTTCTATCTCTTTAGAAATTATTAAATTTCAGCCTCAAAAATTAAAAGCAAGCACAAGGTTGGCACAAGCAAAAAATCAATAAAAGTTAAAGTATTTTAACGTGAGTAAGTCAAGAATTAATTGTTGTTATTAATATTTGGCAAACTCGTAACAAAGCATATAACTAAGGCACAATGCTATGGCTATGCAGAATTTGCGGTTTATGTTTCTTATTTGCAATGCGTATTACATTTTAACATCTTAAAAAATAATATAAATTATTTACAATTTTTTACAAAATCCTATTTATTTAAAGTCTTTCTCGGCAACAATCTGTTACAAAGTTTACTGAAGACCCATATTTAGATACCTAATTTTGTACAAAATTTGCAGTCTACTTGTGATCAAAAAATATTTTTTTTTATTTCCAAATTCACACTCTTAAAAATATTTAAAAATATACATGTATTATTTATTTACAATTTATAATACAATTTCTTATATAATGATAATTATTTAAAGTATTTCCTGGCAACATTATGTTACGAAGTTTATTAATAAACAATATTATACGTAGCAGATGTCTTTGCAAAAAAATTGGCATGCAGATTTTACAGTTTATCGGTAGTACAAAAATAAATATTTTTATTTAGAATCTTCAAAAATTATACACAAACATTACTTATAATTTTATTTGCGACTCGTAATGGTCTAACAATTATTTACAATGTATTTACCAACAGCAAATCATGTCGATATTTCAAATTTATTACAAAAAAACTTTATTTACAAATCTAATTTTTTATAAGTCAACTTCTTAACACCTAAGACTCTTGTAAGGTGCAGCCCTGTTTTTTCGTTGTTGACGAACTTTCCCTCCACCGTTTTCTCGACCATCTGCGACCACAGTGAAAGGTCTTGCTTGTAGCTGTTGTGGAACGCTCCGTTTAACTAGTGTGGGTCTTTCTACAACTACGACCTTCTCACCATTGATGCCAAACATCCTTGAAGGTCCGTTTCGGATGATGGAAATGCCCATCCTAGCGTCCACTATAATCCTTTCTTCAAGTTCCTTTCGTTTCTGGAACAACGTTTGGATTCTCTGACGAAGGATGGGATCCCCTTTGCAAACGCCCATCAGGTATTTGTTAGTGGTAGCAGTATTCAGTAAAGAATCATCGTCCAGGTACCTGAAACAACAGAAATATTTGTTAGTTATTTGCTACCAAAAGGGTTACAACGTTTAAAAAGACAATAAAGACTTACCTTAATACCATGGCGATCATCTCCACAGGAAGCAAAAGCAAAGCTGGAAGAGTGACTTCGAGCAATTGGAACATCTTGAACAGTTGTTAAACAAAGAATGATTATCGGGGTGAAAATCGGAGGTATTTATACCCCCCTTACTGGTCAAGTGTAACGGATGCGGTTAACTGAACCGGAACCGTTCCGATTCGGTGAACTGTTGCCGTTATGGATGATTTCGTATTCCATGGAAATTGTTTTGATGAAGTTTTGAAGAGAAATGTATGTGATATCCATCAGAACTAGAGTTTGGGCAACTCCTTTAAGGCTTACACAAACTTTTGACAGATTTCACTACTTTTCACTACTAGTGCAAAGCATTATTTCTTCAGGAGTTCTGTCTCAGCCGATTTTACTTTTGTAACTTGCTCAGGAGAATATCTTCAGAAATGGATTCCGAACATCTTTGTTACGAAGGTTTTGTACTGAGGAAACTTAGTTGCCAAATGTTATGGCGCTTTTGTCGTTTACTAATTTTATAATTCTTAGAAACCGCTTAAAGAATTCGGAAACTAACTAAACTGAAGGAAAAGGACCCATGAAAATCCCGAGAGAAAAGAAGCCTTTAGAAGTACATTTTTAAAATATTATATCGTAATAACGCTTACAATTCCAGAAAATAAATTTCCTAAACATTTTTCTGGAAACATCTATTCAAAATCCTAAAAAATACCGGAAACTAACCCTTAATGAACCTGAAAGTAAAATCTGAAATATTTGCTGAAATGGAACGCTTACAATTTTCGAAAATAAACTTCAATTTTCTTTCTGAACTTGGCATAAAAAATACTGACAATAGATTTCCATTATATTTTCTGCAAATACTGTTTAAAAATTCTGGAACAAAATACCCAAACTACTCATGAGAATCCGGAAGCAAATTTTCAAGATAGCTTCTGAAAGTAAAACTTTCAAAATTCGTAAATATTTTCTGAAAACAATGCAAATACAGTTATTTTCCATAAATATCCTTACAAGCCCTGAAAATAACTTAACTTAACTAAGTAAGGTACTGTTGGAGAAAACAGGAAAATATTCAGAAAACATTACGAAATAGTACTAACAAATCTAAATCTCCGAAAATTGAACCTGTAACTTTCAGAACTATGACAAGCCTGAAACAAAACGATAAACCTTCAGTTACTGAAATGTATCTTCTAGTGTAAAACACTAAAGTACTAAAATGTAATAGAAAATAAGCGGTTAATTCTTGAAGGTTCCACAACGCGTTAATGTTTTAACAGTAAACTAAGTGAAATATTATTGAACCTTCTGAAAACCCCTGAAATTTTCCATAAATTGCAGAATTATCCCAAACTATATTCAGATGCCTTTGAACACATTCATAATATCGAAACTCCTGAAAAGTAATATTTAAAAGTATTCTGAAGGTCTGGAACATTTCAGCTTCACTACTGAATTAATTAAAAGAAGTAAATATTTTCCTTAACTGCAAACAGCTGTAGATTGGTGATGATTTTAAATGTTATAAATTTTATTTACGACTTCTAATGTACTAACAATTATTTGCAATGTATTTAATAACAATTAGACAGTCATGTCGATACTTCAAATTTATTACTGAAAAAACTTTACGCATGTAAATTTTTTTATAAGTCAACGTCTTAACACCTAAGACTCCTGTAAGGTACAGCCCTGTTTTTTCGCTGTTGGCGAACTTTTCCTCTACCGTTTTCTCGACCATCTGCGACCACAGAGAAAGGTCTTGCTTGTAGTTGTTGTGTGACGCTCCTTTTAACTATTCTGGGTCTTCCTACAAGTACGACCTTCTCACCATTGGTGCCAAACATACTTGAAGGTCCGGTTCGTGTAATGGAAATGCCCATCCTAGCATCCATTATAATCCGTTGTTGGCGTTGTTCAAGTTCCTTCCGTTTCTGGAAAACCGTTTGAATTCTCTCACGAAGAATCGGATACCCTTTGCAAACACCCAACTGGCCCAACAGGTATTTCTTAGTCGTAGCAGTGTTCAGTAAAGAATCAGCGTTCAGGTACCTGAAACAACAGAAATATTTTTTTAGTTATTTACTACCAAAAAGGGTAACAAAATTTAAAAAGGAAAATCAAACGTACCTTAATACTATGGCGATCATCTTCACAGGAAGCAGAAGCAAACCTGGTACAATGACTTCGAGCATTTGGAACATCTTGAACACTTGTTAACCAAAGAATGATTATAGGGGTGAAAATCGGTGATATTTATACCCCCCTTACTGGTAAGTAAGGGATGCGGTTGACTGAACCGGAACCGTCCCGATTCGGTGAACCGTTGTCGTTATGGATGATTTCGTATCTCATGTCATTTGTTTTGGTGAAGTTTGAAAAAGCTTAGATACCAAAAATTGATATGATATCTATCAGAAGGAGATTTTGACCAACTTCTAAGGCTTATACAATATTTAGACATATTGCACTACTTTCCCTTGCAATTTAGGGAAAAGCATTTCTTCAGGTGTTTTGTCTCAGCAGACCTTACATATCTGGTAGACTCGCAGTAAGGCATGTAAAGCGTCATAATGAAAACTAAGTTAATGGGCTAATAATTTATATTTTAAACGATATGTACTGTAAGTTCATTCTCAACTGCACGTTTGATCACCATTAATAATGATGGGTTCCTTTAGAGCTTTGGGTGACTTAAATATCATAGTGGCGCCCTATCTACCGTTACGACCATACCCTTTTGAATGTTTGTTTAAGTGTTATTAAGTGCTTTTCCAGCGTTTCGAACCACCCATATTCACTGCAGCTTAGCCGCGTGCATCCCGGATTTTGACATCCCCATTTAAATGTTTTTGTGCAGTCTTGGCACGTGACAGTAATTAGTCTAAAATTCCACCAAAGAGAAGAAAAAGAGAGAAACCAGAAAAGATGTGAAGGATCAGAAAATGTTGTCAATAATTTAAAGTTTTACAGATAATACAGCATTCTTAATGAGGGTGCCCATTACAGTTCACGTAATATGGTTAGGATGGGTTTAATGCTTAAATAGGCTACCGTTTCAAATGCATGGCTGCATTTATATTGTTTAGACAAGATGATAGGGGTTTAGAAATCCGCACAGATTAATCAACTAATGGCAGTATCTCGCAATTTGTAAGCCTTTAAAAATATTTATTTTTATCCCTGATCATTAAAAGATTTCAGATTGTAATCTAAATTATTATGTAATCCAGGTTTTACTTTCTCCTCTTGATTATATTTTGCAGCAAAAGACGAGTTAAAAGCTAGACTTCTTAGATGCGTAAAAGCGATTTGTAAACAATAGTTAGTTGACAAACAGCATTTTGTATTTGAATCACTACAGATACTAAACTTGAACAAATCAATAATGTCGATATGGCGGTATCCATAGCCAGTACGATGTTTGGTATGATCCATTCCAAGGATGGAAATAGCACCCGCAAGCCTAGATTTAGTTCAATTAACAAACAAACAAACTATTATAACTCAGCTACGTCTCTAAAATATTAAACAGTCGACGGCATTTACAACATTAATCCAGTTTTCGTTGAATTTCATAAAGCCTTTTCTACGTCTAGAAGGTCTACCGGGAATTAAAACAGGAGGTGAGACGATAAATAACATAAGGTATACTGGCAAAACGGCAATCATGGCTGAAAATATCGTAGATCTATAGTTGACGCTGAACAGAATGATTGACGAATGCCATATATAAACGTCTCAAAGACAAAGTTTTTAGCTAAAAGTAAAAGAGACTTACAAGCAACACAACTTACTATTAATAATCAGCAAATTGAGAAGGTCAATCATTTCAAATACCTCGGATGTTGGATAAATCACTCGCTCGATCCTGATGAGGAAATAAAGATTCGCATTGAAATAGCTAGAGCGACATTCTTGGAGTTAAGATCTGCAATATGTAATAAAAGCATAAATTTAGAACTCAGAATAAGGTTCCTAAAATGTTACGTGTGGTCAGTTCTATTATATGGATGCAAGCGTTTAAGATATGGTGTTTCTGCCGTATCCTCAAAATTTCTTGGATTCAAAGGATGACTAATGCAGAAGTCTTGAACAGGGCAAGAAATAGAACTAGTTAATAAAATTAAGACCAGGAAGTTCACATACCTAGGCCATATACTCCGAAGTGACAGATATAAAATTTTACAATTAATCCTAAATGGGAAAATTGACAGCAGACGAGGGATAGGAGGAAAAAAACTATCATGGTTTAGAAACGTTTTTCAGTGGACAAGTCCGTCAGCTGAAGAACTCTTACACGCCACACAAGACAGGGATCGATACCAACGCCTAAAAGAGGTAGGGTACCTGAAGAGATGCACCTTTTCATCAAAACTGCTCCAGCACTTTAAATTGATAAAATGGGAGGAAAAAGGCGTAAAATCTAATTGAGGAACTCGTACTCATCTCAGATTCGCTGGTGAGGTTGTTCTTATATCACGCTTTCTACGAGATATGGGATATACATTACACAACCTCAAAAATCCAGACCTATAAAGTAAATCTAAAACTAAACTAAGCAAAAACTAAAATGATGACCAAGCTCGTACCTAACCAATTAATAGAACTTGAGAGATCGCAAACTTACTAACTTAGTTGAAGAGAATTCTATACCCTAGTCATGAGCTCAAAATAAATAGAAAAAATCAACCCATCATCATTACCCATTCTTCTATGGTCTAGAAATCCTAAGCCTCACCAAAACATATACCATGAAACTACAGAGACCTAAAATTGGAAAGATCATGTTGGTCCCAAATCTGAGAGATAGGGTTACAAATGAAAAAATCTGCGAGAGGCGTAAGGACATCATATTATAACCCATTGCCATAGCAAATAATGAGCAGAGTATGACTAAACGATGGCAGGTGGATAAAAATACCTCTTGAAAGATGACTAAGAACTTATACAACAAACCAAGGAAGAATGTCTACGCAATAAACTGACGATTAATATTCAGAAATTGGGTGGCAACTACTTAGGATATAAAAAATTTGAAAACTTTTGAGGAAACCTTTGCCCAACAGAGGACAAGCGAAGAAGATTGAATGATGATATTGAATCCACGTTAAAGGTCTATTAAACCGGTCTGGTATCTGGTACTGTCGTAGTGTACGGCTTGCAATGTCATCTATGATAGGTAAATCGTGAATTGGAGCGTTAACGAACTTTTAAGAGTGTAAGTCATTACCACAAAGGGAAAGGAAGTACGAGAGAAACAGAATTGTATTAAAAATGCAAGGTATCTATAAAAGCGGACAGTTCAAGTCCAACCGCCCAAAGTACAGTATTCAGCAAAGTAAACAGTACCGAAAATGAAAATTGTACTAATTTTTTAATTTTTATAATTTAAATGTTCAAAATGTGTACCACTGCGACGCAAACAAGCTTCATAACGATTTTGCAGATTGTATGACCTGATCAAGAACGCGTCCTTGATTATTGTTGGTAAGACCTGTTCTTGGACGACCTGAAGAGCCCTTGCGCTGACACAATACACTACCAGTGTGACGAAATTTTTCAACAACTGCTAACATTACACTTTTACTTGGGGCCTCTTTATTGAACCCTTGTCGATATTTTTCTGAGACTTGCCTCAAACTTGAGTCATTATCTCGTCCATTTCCCTAAGAGCGGAAATAATGTTTCACTATAAACACTTTTTCTTCAGTGTGTAAGAGTCATTTTCAAGACGATTTTAACACCAGTGCAATGTTAATATGACAACTAATGACAAATAAGCCAAATATCACAGATGCATATTGTGCGCGCAATTCCACAACACCAGTGCCGGACTGGGGGGGTTAGGGCCCCGGCGGGAACCTTCTTCCTTGGGGCCCTCAAGTTTTAAATGGGTAGAACGTAGGTGCAGCGCCCTAGCCTCAGTAGCCTCAGTGTTTTCTGGGGGCCCCTCTGAAGTTATGAGGCTAAAAACTATCTTTCTCTATTCTATTTACACTTTAAAATTTCCTCATTTCTCTCTCTCTCTTTCTCTTTTCTTGAGAGGGCCCCGCCAGGGATCCCCGCCCTCCCGCCTGGGCCAGTCCGGGCCTGCACAACCCTCTAAGTTTCGGTTCTGTTTATTTTGGCGAATATTGTATTACAATAAAATATACAATGTGGAAGCAATACAAATACTGTTGAATAAGTGCCTAGTAGAAGGTAATATCCCGGAAGGCTAGAGTAATGCACAAATTATATTATTGTATAAGAAAGGAGATAAATTTAAAATAGATAAGTATCGACCTATTAGCTTCTTCGTAAACCATTCTACTGAGACCATCCATATTGGATACTTATAGTGGGTTGAATATAAATGACTAAAGATGAGTAAAGCAAATGTATTTCCCACTTGTTATATTAAATAGAGAAATGCATAACCAGGTTTCACCTCACAGAGGCATTATCAAATGCTAAAATATAATATAAAGTTATATCAACTTAATCAGAGCTTAAATCTAAAGCAATCGTACCTAACGACACAACAAAAATTAATAAGTGCCGGAATCAACCATCTAACCTAGAGAGTCGTGGAATTCTATAAAAAACTAAAAGACCACGATTAAAGATGATTGAGACCGACACTGAGATCAAGGGCCATCTTTGACCATCAAAAACGATCAAAAATTGGAAGCAAAATTGAAATTGAAATCATGAAACAAGCTAGAACAAAACACCAAGGTCCAACTAATAAAACTAACGAAAAACAACCTATTAGCTTGCTACCACACCCATATAAGCTATTATCCAAAATTATCACGAACAGATTGATCAATGAATTTGATAGTTATCAGCCAGTAGAACAGGCGGACTTACGCAAAGGGCCAAAGACTATAGTACAACAGAACATTTACAAACTCTTCGTACGCTTATTTGAAAATGCCACGAATACAATGTACCGCTCCACTTGGCCTTTGTGGATTATAACAAAGCCTTCGCTCGATAGAGCTGTGGGCGGTCTTTGAAACCATGGACCATCCTAGAATAGATTTGAGGTACAGATGCATCCTACTAAATATATGCGATCATACAACTCTACAGGTGAAACTAGATGAAAATCTACTAACACACAAAATTCCTATATGCAGGGGTGTGAGACAGGGTGACGTGATATCTCCAAAATTGTTTACCCTCACTATGGAGGACATGTTTGAAAACTTGAATTGGTACAGAAAAGGGATGAACATGAACATAGACGGGAAATTTCTAAGTCATCTTCGCTTCGCGGGCGATATAGTTCTGATAAGTGACAACATAGAACAACTTCAAGAAATGATGCTAGAACTCAAAAGAACATATGAGGAAGTAGGACTAGAAATCAATCTAGAAAAAGCTAAGATAATGACAACAGAAGACACAACAGTAGAAGGTGACGGACAAAACATAGCGAAAGTAGATGAATTTGTGTACCAAGAACACGCTCAAAGAATAGGCAGAGATAATCAAACCGCAGAACTATCTCGAAGAATACGAATGACATGGTTGCCAAATTAGGTACCGTCTTGATAAACAAACAAATGCCCATCAACCTCAAAAGAAAAGTTTTCAGTAGGTACATGCATCCTCCCAGTGCTAACATACGGTATGGAGACCATGAAGGGTCATGGTCTCCATCAATCAAATCGGCTAATAAATTTAGAACCACCCAAGGCTCAATTGAACGCATCATGCTTGGAGTTAACTTAAGGGACCATATCCATAACGAAAATATTAGAAGAAAAACCGGTGAAGAGGGTGTTATAGCGAGGATAGCTACGTCGAAATGGAGATGGACTGGACATGTGGCGAGACAGGATTATACAAAATGAACCAAACAAGTAATACAATGGCGACCACGACTACACAAGAGGGGAGTAGGACGCCCCCAATGGAGATGGTTGGATGACGTAAGAGAGAAATAAAAAAAGACAGAATACGGTGGAAAATAAAAGGGGAAGCCTTTGTCCAGGAGTGGATTAAGAAGGATATAATGTGGGAAAAATACATTACTAAATAAATATGTATTGAACATATATTTAGTGCTAATCAGCTCAAAATTAGTCAGGAAAATATACAGCTATACTTTCATAAATAAAATTGGAGGCACCCTCGTTTATTTATTATACTTAAATGCCAAATGGCAAAAGCCATACTTTCTGAACTGAAGTGATTTTATTTCAGAATTCTATTTCACCTCAGTGTATTTTTACATTTACTGGTGTATTTTGACGATTGTCTTTTATAAAATTAATAAGACAAAAACTCCTTTGCCTGCAGAATTTATTTGTTTGCAAGGTTCATATATTGTTCAAACAGATCGAGAAATCCACTGCGAAAACGAAAAGCCTCCGCAATGTGAGAACGCCGCTGAAACGTAGAAAACAAAAGCTTCGGTCATAAACTCAACAAGGTATACTTTAATATGTTAACTTTATTCAATTAGTACTGATATATTTTAGTTTCGTAATAATACTCCCCTATTAAGGTTAATAACGAAATACATGTTACCTATTTATACCGGTATTTAATATTCTGTGTATACTTGCAATTTACATTTTACATACAAGATCCAATTGTTTCCTTCAAATGTAATTGCTATCACTGATCTATGTGTTTTATTTGCATACAATAATCCGAAACAGTTGTATTAGCTTTACGGAGAAACAGGAAGGTAGGTTAACTAATATCCCCGTATTTGCCCACAGCAAAGGTAAGAGTAATTTGTGAATAATAAAGTGACTGAAACATATGAAGCTCTTGAACTCGCCAGTGTAATTTCCCTTGGGTTTTATTTGCTGGGCGAAACTAATAGCACTCCTACGAACAAATACACAACGTACAGATATATTAGGAAGGCTTTTCCTTAATACTTCATCATTCTGCTGCCGTATTGTGACCACGAAAGTTTCGGTTAGATAAATTGGACGCATTTAGTGTTATTAATATAAAGGAAACAAGAACGACGGTGTTAGAAATCAAAAACCCTCTGTTTATGTGCAACCCTTCCTTCCCAAAAGCGGACAGCTTATTCATCCAGGATTATAAACAGTTGATTCACGTCAAGAGTTTATAATCCCTTCTTGCGCTTAGGAAATTTGAAGGGATCCAGCTTGAATTACTTAAGGGTGTAGTTCGAGAATTCATAAATGCCTTGATGTTAAAGCTTTAAATTCAGTTACGAACATAGAATTAGCGCTATAATATTACAAATACGTAGGCGGTTGCTATATTACACGCTTTTCTCACCAAGGATATCAAAAACGTGCAACTCACGTTTTTTCATCGAGCTTAAAAGCGAACATTATAACAAATTTTAATACATATAAGAAGCATCTTCAGGGAAGCAGTTTTATTTTCAATAATCTTATAAAATAATCCCTTGAGGTTAAACGGTAATCTTCTATTCGCTTTCATTAAAAATATACTTCCGCTGAGTAGAAAATTCTATCCGGAGTATCTTATAACCGCCTTAATATCCGTCAGCAAGATCAGCTTTATATCACGGTTCCGTTTTGTTCCATTCGTTTACCGGTTCACTAATCCGATTTGAGTGGCACTATCTTCTCGCAACAGCTGTCACCAGACAACTTCTGAGAATGTACCTTAATTACGAACTTACTAGGACTTTTACTTTTTAGTAAAACAGTAAATCTAGAATGGGCCTTTACTGGATTCTTTAAACTTTGAGATAATTAGGTACTACGTTTTCTCAAACAGAAAGGTCGTAAACACTTTCCGAGTAACTCCGCCATTCAGAATTATTAGTAGAATTGATAAAAGAGAAACTTAACTGAAATTCCTAGTTGTGAAATGAAGGTGAAATAGAAAAACAAATCTACATTCTTGCTCAGTAATTGCAAGGCTCTTGTCTTGGCATTGTACTAATTTGATTCTCCTAAAACGCACTTTTAAAGTGTAAAATGATTAGAAGCTTTTTAAAGTCTACCTACTAAGCCAAAAATTGCCCGCATGGAATTTGTAATACCAATATTTCCTTGCAAAACAAACAAATCGTCTGCTAAATAGGTGGCTACGATGATGGTGAATGGATTATATCCAGCACTCCCTTTTGAAGTCATATTACGGACACGCTTGAATTTATTCATCCGAACAGGTAACGACGATAGAAACCAATGCGAGCTTGAAATAATTATTTCTGTTTGCAGAAATGATCAGTTTTGTTATAAGAACTCATATTGCACCTGCTAAAGTGAAAGAAAAGTAAAACTTTAACTGCAAATACTATTGAAATCCCTTGAAGAACCCTACTTTCTTCTCACTTTCGTGATTTCCAGGATTAGTTGCTATAGTATTGCTGTACTCGTGATGTAACAGGCTCAGATTAGGGCGTAGAGGGATTTGTTGTGATGAGTGGGGATTGGGAGCACTGTACAACGTTAACAACCCTGTGACGCCTGCCGCAGGACACCGCTTCTACAGTGCAAGGTAGTTAGTAGATCACATATCCAATGGGAGTTGAATATATGATCGAGATGGTTAGACAAGTTTTTTTCATCTTATACTAACACTATTTCTAGTATTACCGCTAATTTTCTAGCTCTATGGTATGGAACGTCTTAGCGCAGGCACGCCTGCTCTGTTACATGTTACTTTATTCTAGCTAAGTCTAATCATTATTATATAGAATAGAAGTACGTATTCCTTGTTCCCATGTTTCTATTTTCATTATTATTGTGGTATAAGTTCTTCCACCGTTCCTCTGTATTATCCTTCGATATCTATATTTTCTTTCTCTACTTCTATTTCCTCGTTGTCATATTCCTCTTTTGAGTCATATATGCGATTCATTTTCCTCTTCATCCTAGTTTGTTCCTTGCCACTCTTCCCATTTTGTTGTGGCATACCCGATCGCTCTATATCTTGTTCCAGTGCTGTTTTCCACGTGTAGCAAGTCCTTCCCACCTTCATTTCGTCTGTTGTGCGATTATATGCCGTTTTCAATATGTGATCTTCTTCTTGATAATTCTTGCAATTTAAAAAAATCATTTGTAAAAAATAATCAAAACAAAAGGTACAAGATAAGTCATCTGAAAACAAATTCAAAAAATAAAACACGTTTTTTTGAAAATTTAATTTCAAGAAAATGCCTAACAAACTTTGACAAATAAAATTCTTCTTTTTTTAATAAATTTAAGTATAATAAAAGGAAAAACTCAAGAAGTAAACCACAGAATGCGTGTGAAATATGAGACAATAATTAATAACACACTCATGGGAAAGACAAAATAAAAAGAAAGACGTAGTGCTGAATGTTAAGGAAGCGGTCCACTTTCAGAAAAGTGACAAACAGTTAAAACTGACAAAATACGTCACTGGATAAAATCTGCCATCAAAAGAAAATGATATTATACAAAATATCAATTTTAAAATAATAGTTAAGATAAATTAGCAATACGTTTTTACATAACTTCACATTTACTTTAAAATAATATATAAAGTATAGGAATTAAACAAAAGCAGGAGCCTTAAACATTTAACAAATAAATTGTAAATTGAATTTGGAAAATTAAAAACATTTAAAGAAGAATCTTCTGGCTCCTGGTAGTTTAATAAATTAAGATTTGTTTTAGCAAATAGGAGAACATTTTGTCCGCATCAGAAAAATATAAAAAGTTACGGATTACTACACAGCCACATGAAATACTATTTTAAGGGTGAGAAAGCATTTCAACCTAAGAAGCGTGGCACTTACATGGCGATTTCATTTTCACTGACACGCACGCTATATGCTTACGTCGTAGTCCCCGGCGACACATACACCTAAAATACATGTGTACTTTTGACACGTACATAAAACAAAGTGTGGAAGAAATGAATTCCCTAGTTTTACTTCGGGGTCTTATTCTTCTGGGAGAAAATTAAAGTCGAAACTACAAGCTTTAATGCAAACAGATGAGTTTCTTCACGGGATAACTTTTGTTTAAACGTATAAACGTAAAAAATGTGTTGCTTAAAGTTGGAAAACTGGTGAAAAACCAAGTATGTAGTTATTTGTAACTTTGGAGCTTTTTAATAATACGAGCGGCATAGGAGGAAACCTTCAATTGATTAATTTCCTTTACATTATTCATTATTCGATATATTTAGTATCTGCGTTTAAGTTCTTTCGTGTACATTTAAGTACATCTCCAGAAATTAAAAATGCATATTCGCTACTTATTTTATTATTAAAGAACTTTATTTAAAATTATAGCCAGAGTGGCCGAGTGGTTATTGGCCTACCCAGTCACTGAAAATAATTGGATACCGAAACGCAGAAGTATAGTAGGAAAGGTGGCGATTGTCGAAGACGTGGTGCTTACCAGATCATTCCGTACGCACAACGTGCGAGGCAACCCAGGTATAGAAATAAACTAATGGGGGTTTCAACACTCCATGTTGACGGTCATAAGCCCCCGCGGCGTGTAAGTGCTACCTGTACTTAAAATTATCTAAAAGAAAGCATTTTTATGTTTTTATTGCCACGGTAATAGCTTTGCTGACAAACTTTCAAAAGTCCTTTTTACTGACTGAATATTAAATCGCTCATCAGTTGCTGTGTTGCAAAACAGTTCGGACTTCATCAGTTCTTCAGTGTCCATATCTATATCAATGTGCGTAACATAAATATAATAATATTTTCCGATTGGCCAGGTCGTTTTCCAGACATTAATTCGATTATTAATAACGGAGAAGTTTTTCTAAAAACACTTTTGTCTACTGAAAATCGTATATTTCAATTTTGATACAAATTGCAATTAATAAATCCAGATTTGCTGCAAAATTCTCTTCACAGTAGAATGCTGTTTATTAAAGAGCCGCCTGACGGACATATTCAACATTAAATTAAATTAAATAAATCGTAGTGCTTTATGTATACAAATGTATTTTTACTTTCTGTATATTTTGATGCTTGAAAAAAGTTAAGGCGACTACGCCAAGTGAAGCATTATTAGCTCAACAAAACCAATTCCTGCTGCTTGAAAACCATACCAGAATGAAAAATGAAATAAAGTACTGTAATGTACACTCGACGGAGCTACGTAACAGCCAGAAATAATTTAAAATATACTCTCGAACAGCTTGTGAAAAAATTAGTTTATTTTTCTTTCATTATGAACAGAATTCTATAAACTTAATAGGACTGTAAGTAGTAAAAGGTGCGCCATTTTTGAAGCGAATCCAAGCTATCCCGACCAAATTCAAGCATTTTTAGCGTTGTCGTTTGTGTCTGTTTTTGAGAAACTTACACCAAATAATTTAAAATAAAAGCTGTTACTGTTTACTAAACCCTTCAATGCATGCCTCTATATGGCTAAAATTTACAATTAAATTGTTAATTTAAAATAATTAATCATTGAAAAAGCCGGTTTTAGGGACATTTTTAAGAATTAATTGCTGCTAAATCTTTCAGTTTTATGGAAAATTATTTATATAGAGGCATAGCCTTGGGTTTTGTTTTTCCCATTGTATTTATTATAAAGACATTGAATGAAACAATTTTCCAAAAACAGAAACAAGCGTAAGGTCTGCACACTCAAAATCGTACTTTAAAATTGCACTGTACAAGAGCGCCACGTAGTGGACGGAACCTACGACAAAAGTATCATTCCATTGGTTAAAAAATAAAGATTGCCGGTTTTAATATTCTGTTTTATATTAAACAAAATAATAATATAATTAACTTCCATAAGCAAATAAGCGGCGCGCTTAATTTGATCATTTGAATATATTTTGGAAAATTTTGTGTATTCAAAAAATAAATTGATACATATTAGCAAATATTTTTTAAATATTTATTATTTGTTGAATGTGTCATATAAATGTAATACTTATTACTTATTCCAATAAAAATATACCAAGAAATTTGTGATATGTGTAGCAATCTTTATCCTTCTCTTAAAATACTGCCTTCAGTCAATCATTAATCTGCAACTATTCGCTTCTGTTATTATTTTACAGCCAAAAGGTGATTACATTTTAAAATCAGGAAAATTAATGACTCCTTATGTTACGTGCGTTTTTAGTTTTCAATTTAGAGGATCAAGAAAATTTAAAAGAAATGCAACAGCTTTTTTTACAAAAATGCGTAATATTGTGAAATTTGAAAGTGCAACTATAAAGATTCGAATCAAAAAATATTTGTCACTGAAATAATGCTGTGCGATTTTTATTGAATTGTAATTAGGTAACTTTAAAGAACATCATTTCCTTAGAAATATCAAAAAAGGGACATAACGAACCTTATCAACAGTGAAAAATTGAGCACCATCTTAATTTTATTGTCATTAATTTTTAAAAGAAATTTTAAAAGATAGCCGTGTTTGTACCTCTAAATTACATGCTAAACAATTCTCGCCACCCCCACCGTAACTGCATAAGCTTCTGCGTTAGATCACATTTCACTTTGGTTTTAGAATAGGTGGTTATGGAATTATAAAACATTTAAAAATCGCATGTTTTTAGTTTTTTCGATATATTTGAAAAAGTTTAAAGTGTATGTCAAATGTCAAACTGGCATCTAATTTGTCTTCAAATTCTGCCCAACTTTGCTAAGTTAGCCGACTCACTACCTTCTATAATAACAAAGTTACCCATACAACACAGGTAGATCATTGTCACCCTGTATATGCATCTAAAATCTTTAAAAATGCACTTGATTCTGTAAAATATGCACAAAAATACGCAGCACATGCAATAAATTTTACTCACAATAATAAAAAAAATATTTTTTTCTTAATGTACTTTCGTCTGGAATTGACATTTTTCAGTATTTTTCTTGAATTTTTTTTCCACATGATATCTGTGAAAATTACAAGTAATATCCAATTAAAATCCAGCAATTTAAAATAATAAAACTTGGAGGCAATTATTTTTAAAGTCGAAAAGGGTAATACAGAAAATCGTAAGTATTAATAAAAAATACTACTTACTATTTTGCTACATGTCCTACAAAACACCTTTTCACCATCAAGTATAAGCTCTGGAAAGTCCTATATCCAAACCGAAACCAAACTATTATTTTTTGCCATTATTTAAATAACAATCAAATAATCACGCTGGACCGATTTTGTTGTTTAATGCTCGTCACGTACCTTGCAATGTTCACTACAGCACTGTCTTACAAATACAGCATTACTTAAAATGTAAGCACATTTACACAGATCCCTTCCAAGAACAAGTAAAATATTGTTGACAACTATTCAGGGATTAAGAAGCGAACACCCTAGAAAAAATAGTAGATATTTAAGAGGACGGTCACCGCAATGCTGAATAGATAAATTCAAATGGCCAGCAAAAGAAGAAGAAACATTACAAACACAACTATATAAGTAACGATATTTAACTTACACAAGCAACGTTTCTTCACACTCGAAATTATACGACTGAAGAGAGAAAGACTAAGAGGGTACTCCGAGTATCTCATGCAGCTCAACAAGTAATCGATTGAGGTAGAAATCGAACGTTTTCCACAAAGACACAAAGCTGGGCTACATGACCACCTAAACGTAGAAGTTGATGAAGTACTGTACCACGAAAACTAAATAAGAAAATTAAAAAGAAAATGTTGTGAAGTAAAAGTGTGTTTAAACAACAATTCAAACAAGCAGTAATTTTAGTTAGAGTTAACCTATAAGTTAGCCTTCAAAAAAATTAGTATGCATAATTGCATACGCGTTAATACGTCGATAAATTTCGTATAACTGTTGTTTTATTTTATTCTTTTAGTTATTCGCGCTCTATGTATGTCAACTGGATATTTATACAAAGTAACGTCTCATCATTACAAAGCGACTTTGAGTTATAATTTTGAACTTATATCAATACAGCAAATCAGACAAGCGTTTTGTCAAAAGCATTATAACGAGAGCGAACTAATAATTTGAGAACCTATCCAGACACTTTTTTCTAGCTTTAAAGTGCGCGAATATCTAACAGAACAAAAAATGAACTTGCTATTTCCAGCATAAATTATAATTGAAAGTACTTTTGACACGGCATATTTGATTTGAAAAATTTTCTAAAACAAAGAATATCAATTAGGTGCAGATACAAATAAAAGCTCTCAGATTACATAACAAAAGAAATTATAAACGGTAGTTAAACACCCTATATAACGCTGCTCAAATGCCACCTGTCGAGTTTGGGTAGCATATTTAGTGTAATCCTGTTGGTTTACAGGCAATTTGGTGCCTAAATAGCATGCACAACACGAGTAAAGTGAGAAGTAAAATCGAATGAAAAAGCTTTACGCTGTAAATATGCATGTTGACATTTTGGTACAGCAGTGGGAATTTCACTAAAAGGCCGGTTTTATGGACTATTACTGATTTATGCTAATGGATTTCTGAGGGTCTCTTTTAAAAAGCAAAAAAAAGAATACTAAAACATGCTGTTATTAATCCTAACATTTACCTCCGTAAATGTCCGGGAAACGAATGATACCTGCACTTATATAAAGGTCGATTAACTCATTAGTCATTACATTCAAAGCATTTGCATTCGAACTTAAATGCGAGCCCAAAATCATCAAAATTCAATAGTTTGGGTCCGAAATTCGAAATTTGCAGACAAATTGTGGCTCAAACTTTACACTAAAATTCTAAATATTACATTAATCCAATAAGTTAAAAGTAAAAAACTTCCAAACTTTCCTAACTTTAATGAATTGAAAACCTGCAACAAATATTCAAAAATGTAATTGAACTCCAGATTTCAACTTGCATATTGAAACATCATCCATACTATTCCAACTCAAGTTCCGAATTTAATAAAATAGGAAAAAGATTTAGATCTTTTAATTTCAATTGACATTTCAATTCGGTTTCGAAGTCCCAAGTTTAAATACATAATTTTAATTAGGAAATTGAATTGTTGGTCTATTTAGAAGGTTCAAATGGATTTAAATATTTCAGATCTATAAAATCAATTCGATTTCTTGATTTAAATCGAAATATAATTAGAAATTCAATTTAAGTATTAATTTCTAAAAGTAAACCTATAAATAACATTTTAGTTTTTACCTTTAAAGCTAATTGAAATAATTAAAAATCTATATCAATGCGATTTAAGTGAAGTTCAACTAAAAATTTAAGCTGAATCAGAACCTTGAGAGGAATAAACTCCAATTTCGGATCAATCCAGATTCGAATAGATTTTAATATTTCTAAAGTCAAAGATTACTAAATAATTTCGTAGTTTACGAATTCAAAGTCAGTCTTTGATTTATTTTGAATATTTCTTAAGATACTGAATTTGGATTGCAAGAAAGCTTAGCATTAAATTTCAACATTCAAATCCCAATCCAAGTTTAGAAATTTGCAGAATCAAACCTTAACAAGATTAAGTTAAATGTAAATTAACAAAAAATATCAATTTACTAATTAACATTCGAAATTATGAACATAAACGATATATTGAATTCTTTGTAATTTGAAAATTAAAACAAAATTTTTTAGGTGATCCTAGAAATAGATAAGCCGAATTTGACACTGATATAGAAAAAATTGCATTTTCGAATTTGAATTGACATTAAATATCTAATTCGACTCAAACTTTCAGCCTAAGTTTGAAGGTATAAATTTAATGTAAAATTGGAATTTGGATTATGGTTTGGATGATTCCAATCTCACGAATGGCTTTAAATGTTTCAGGCCAGATTTTTACTCAGAATATCAATTCGATTTTTTTAAATTGAGAAAATAGGATTGACTATACAATTAATGAATTAAACCGAAATACATTAGCAAGGCGAATAAAAGCATTAAAACCTTGTAAGCAAATCGACTGTCCCAAAAGATTAAATCAAATTGTATTATAGAAGAAGGCGAAGTCGAAGATGGATGGAATAAAATCTTAATTAATATCAGGAACGCAGCTTAAGAATCCTTAGGTGCCAAAACAGTTAATCTAAACACAGAACCTGGGTTTTCCAAAGAAGTAAAAGAATTCGTCCAAGAACAAGAAGCGCATAGAATACCCGATGAATATTCAAAATATGTTGCAATAGGAAACAGAGTAAACGCACAAACCCGCGAATTAAAGAAAGTTTACTAATGAAATTGGAACCTGGCTTATGTAAAGGGTGATCCAACGGTTAGCATTGATGGCCATGAATACATTTGTTGACAAAAGTCAGTTATAGACTTTGGCCATTGCAACAATGGAGTTTTTTACTTCTTTGAAGATGCCGATGCAGCTAATGTTACCGTTAATTCCGTGCGTTACCGTAACATGCTAAAAGAATTTTTGTCCCTAAATTGAATGAAATGGATGTGAATCAGCTCTGGTTTTAACAAGATGGCGCAACATCCCATACAAGCCATGAAACAATCGCCTTATTGCGCTCGAAGTTCGATGATCGCATCATTTCCAGAAACTCTGAGGTGAATTGGCCCCCACGATCCTGTGATCTTAGTCCTTTAGTTTATTTTCTTTGGGGGCATTTGAAGAATAAAGTGTATTACTAATAACCCACAAACACTTCACCAGCTGAAAGACAACATTCGAGCTGCATTAGATGCCATTGATCCACTTTTATTGCGAAAAGTTATCGAAAATTTTGACGATCGAATAACCTCCTGTCAACGAAGCCGTGGAGGTCATATGAATGATATTGTTTTTCATGCATAATTGCTACATATTAAACTTTCTGATATAATAAATATTTCCGCCGTAAGTTTATAAAATGAATTTTTATTTGATGAAAAAATCCACGTTAACTGTTGGATCACCCTTTATATGGAGCGCAAAGGAAATTATGGGGCATATTAAAACGCAGCAGGCAGAATCTAAATGACTATTCACAAACACAAACGGTGGTTGGAGAACACGATACTTTAAAATATTGTACGTAGAAAGTAGCTCCCTGAATCAACCAACAGTAGTCTAACACAATTCTGGAAATAGAAGACATTGAGGAAGCCATAAGGAAACTGAAAAATCGTGAAGCTTAAAATACGGTGGAAAACGACTCGCTGAATACTCCTGAAGAGAAGCATAATATATGTCCTCAGATATAATAAGAAGAATATATGAATTAAATACTAATTCTCTAAATGTTTTTAAGTGTGGATTTCTTTTAGAGGTATTAATTGGGCTTTTAGCATACTCTGTTGCATTGATAGCATGCCTGAAGACGGGGGCAGAACCAGTCCCCGAAACGTCGCATTCCATCAATGCAACAGTGTGTACGAAAAGCCCAATTAACACCTCTAATTAAATACTCAACAAAAATACCTGTTAACAATAATTTGACAGACGATATAGAAATGTTATAGGGAGATTTCGAAATTGGTTGTTTTGTTACAATAATTAAATAAATCCAATCAGTGTTTTAAAATAACTATTAATGAACTTGTTCGTGTCGTAAAATACGCACGAATGTCGGGAAACATGATCCAGAAATCATTATCATTTTGTATTACAAAATGAAGTTCATTAATTTCTAAAATATATTAACTTTCTGTTTCTTTCGTTATTTATACAAATTCTCAATTCAATAGCTATGATAAATGGTATGCCAATTTCCAATAAGGCGTAGCTCGTTTTTCCTGCTTTTGAGATGACTTGCCTAACAGAAACTTCAGAAACAGGAAATTCAATTATTTTTGTTTGTAATATATTGTATTTCTATTCGACGTTCTAATCTAAATTTCTGACAAAAACAAATCTATTTTTGATTAGCAAGTCCATTTCATTGAAGAATTGTCATTACATTCCATACTTATTATGATTCCTCTGGTTTTACGTTCTTGTTTTTTTAAAATAGCTTGTGTTTTTTCCAAAGGATTTAGCTGGTTTGCCTTAGGGATGAATTAGATTGAGCAGATATGTATTACGTTCAAGTAATTTAATAAGGTACATTAATGATAAGTGAAAATGCTAATCACAATGTTTCATTTTATTTATCCGAATGATCGTTTGTTTTCAAGACGCCGTTGCTTGATAGGCCGAGTAACACTGAAAAATTTGCCGGTCCTCGAGAAGCACTTTACAAGATTAACTTCCAGGCGCCTTTCTCATTTGAAGTCTTAAAACTGTACTTATTTTTATTTCTCTTTGGAATTCTTAAGAGTTTTCGCCAGATATAAGAAATTTGCGTGAGCGAAGCGTTTCGTTATACCTCATTATGAACGTTACCTGCATCTTTTAGTTACAGAAAGGAGGTATTTATTTAACTCAATTTTTCGCCTCATTTTAAGTACTTTGAAAATTATGCTACTATTTATTATTGGTGGATATTAAAATACACAAGCAAACTTTTTAACAAAATATTTTAAATTTCGATGTTTGAAGGGGGTTGCTTATTTTAGCAGAATCCGCAAAAAATATGTTTACAAAGTTTTGATTAATTTTTGAAATAAATGATGATTAAAACCAATGTTTTAAATTTTAAATAGCTTACCTACGTTTTACATTTGTCGCGATGAATGTATACATTGAATACCCACAAATGCCATTAAAACTTATAAATTTTCAATTAATGTAACCATTGAGATATAATGTTTGTATTGACAGTTATTCACTGACTTTAAATTTACACATTTCCATCGAATTACTTTTAAATATATACGGTTGGTGGCTAATTTTAGTTGGAGTGATTATTTTCTGGTCTTACTTTTCTAGATTTTTTTCTGTAACTTCCACATCAAAGATTTAAATGTTTTGAATTCGGATTAATTGGCATTAAATTTACTTTCAAAATTTAAATCTCAATTTTAGCACTAACTTTAGTTTCTTTCTTTCTGATGCTTCAGCCTTTCAGCGTCGGATTAGGAGTTGGTGCAGTTCCTCTTTCCCATTCTTTCTATGTTTTGTCCCTTGCTAGTGCTTTCATTTCTGTCGAATTTTTGTCACTTCTGTTACCTATTGTGTTTTCCTGGTGCTTTCTACCTTCTGTTCTTGCTTCTAAAATCTTGGTTACTGGTCTGGCTCCATCCTCATTATATGCCCACCAGATTAATTTTCTCTCCTCCAGCTTTGTCAGAATTGGTTTTTATCCTAATTATCATCTTATTTCCTCGTTTCTCTCTCTATCCCACTTAGTCTTTCCTGCGATCTTCCGTAGGAATTTCATCACTTTAACTTCTTGTTTCAACTATAACACCCATGATTCACGGGCACACAGTATTAGTCCAGGCAAACTTTGCATTTTGGGTAGATAGCGATTTTTTTGCGATGTGTAGGGGCGTCAGTGGTAATTTTAAATCAGGGTTTTCGGGGTGGTAACCCCACCTATTCGGCCGCTATCTTGAAAAGAAGGGTTAGAGCAAAAACACACGACGCGGTTTGTGACGAATCAGCCGACGATTCGTCCGACGCTACGTGTGTGCGCTTTCGTCAGGCCATGCGAATGGCTCGACGATTCGTCAGCGCACCAGCGCCTGTAGAACGGTGTTTCTGGTTGGTACAATGTGATTTTTTAAAAACTCAATTGCAGCAGGCCGTATTCTGACTTAATACAGACAGTTCTAAGGTTATTAAGACAGAATACGGCCTGCTGCAATTGAGTTTTTAAAAAGCACATTGTATATGCTTTTATGGGATTCATCTGCCGTGTCGGCGGACGAATCGTCAGCCGATTTGTCACAAACGTGTGGTCTTGGCCTTAATTAGTTTTTCGACTATATCTCTGTAGCCGACTCACACACAAAGTTTGTAGAAATCTTTTTTGTAGATAATCGAACAACTTTTTTGCGTAGCATTAATAAAAAAATTATAAGCCCAAAAAGACAAAAATTAAAGGAAAAGATTTTTTGAGCGCTTTATTTTTAATTTTATGGAAACATTGATTAGAGCGTTTTGTAGATCATTTCATAACAAAGAATTTGAGCTATTTACTTTTTTACTTTCTACTTTCTTTATTTTTATGGGTTTTAAGGGGCGAGAGGGAAATCGAAGGTAGGTAATGCGCGATTGTAAATCGACCACCTGTCGAAAACTCATCAACTTCTTGAGGAGGCATCCATTTGTGTAGTTCTCGCATATCTTGCAGATAAAGATAAACGGACTTGGCATACAAGAAATGTCCGCTAGAGTGGAATACAGGGAGCATTATTTGAACAATATTTAAATCTAGCGACCAATACAGCCTGAATAAAATGCTTCAGAAGCGTTACTATTCTGAAGTATTGAATCCAGATTCTTGCCGTTGGATCTATGTCCTCCAACACGCCAACAGCTGTCTCGAACTTACTGGCGATGGTTTTAAATGTTGTGCTTCTAAAATTGTTGACTTGTCTATGTTCATCACAATTTCGTTCGTTGTATCCCGTTCTTCGTCGTTAAAATCAATGAAATCCATTATTTTCAGCGTCAAAGACAAATGAAAATTCGTTAATTAAACTTATAACTTATAACTTTTTTATTATTAATTCTACCTATAAAAGTTATTGATAAAAATTGTAGAGAATGCGATTTTCTACAAAATATCCGAAGAACTAATTAACCCTTCTTTTCAAGATGGCGGCCGATATGGCGGGGTTTACAATCCCGAAAACACTGATTTAGACTACCCACTGACCCCCCCTATACATCATAAAAAATCGCTGCCTTCCCAAAATGCAAAGTTTGCCTTTTTATTTCGACCATTTGACTGGACTGTAGTGGATATTGCCACCGGATTATACAGGGAATTTTTCTTTTTAGTATACATATCCCCTATGTATACTTTTACAATAAACGCAATATGTAGGCAACCAACTATACATTATAAACGTCACGTCACGTGGTGCGTAAAGGTTATGTTTCATGTTTGTAAATAAAAATAAATCAAAATTAGTGGAATATCAAAATAATTTTAATTCAACGATTATTCTAAAACATAAAATATCAACAATACGAAACAGAAAGGAAAATAAAAGCAGCAACACCTAAAGACTAATTTTTTGACATTAACTTAATTTGATGATTTTTGCCACAGCATGCTAATTTTGTAAATCATCAAATTAAGTTAATGTCAAAAAGTTAGTCTTTAACTGTTGCTGTTTTTATTTTCCTTTCTGTTTTGTCTTGTTGATATTTTATGTTTTAGAATAATCGTTGAATTAAAATTATTTTGATATTCCACTAATTTTGATTTATTTTTTATTTACAAACATGAAACATAACCTATACGCACCACGTGACGTGACGTTTATAGTGTATAGTTGGTTGCCTACATATTGCGTTTATTGTAGAATTATACATAGGGGATATGTATACTAAAAAGAAAATTTCCCTGTATACTCTCAGCTTAGTTTTTTTGTTATGTTATATTTTCTCTTTTCCCAATATCGATATACTGATTGCATAATAAATATACCTTTACATAACTTTGTCCTTGTTTTTTTTCATTTTCTCAGTTTCTTCTGCCCACAGGTTGACAAGCTGCTGTATCTTTTCATGCGAGTCTGCAATTAGTACTATGTCGTCAGCATACAATAAACTATCCACTTTTATTGGTATTATATTTCTATACCATACTATTGTCTTCTGCGATCTGACTTGGTATTTTTTGGTATTCTATCTAATATAATAATTATGAACAGAAGTGGATTTAGTCCATCTCCTTGTTTAATCCCCTTTTCCATTTCGAATACCTCTGAACCTCACCATTTATTTGACCTATACCTATGATTCTTTGGTAAATAGTGTTAATTTATTAATTAACATTAATCAATGATTTAGGTTTTTCAGTAGTTCTAACCATCGCCATATTTCAACTCTATCGAGTTGTGTCAATTATTTATATGAATGTTAAATTGTCTCTTTTCGATCTTTCAATTACTTTCTGTGTTCTACTTATGTTATCATTCATTGCATTGCCTATTTCTTTTAAATGCGGCCTGTTCATAGTGTTCATCCTCCAACTTATTTTCCATTGCCTTTTTTAGTCTATTTTCTACAATCCTTGTATATGGGTGTTTGCAATAGCAGAATAAATTCGCTTTCGTGGTTTTTAAGGTGTTATTGTATTTTACAATAAAAAAGATTATAACTAAATAAGATGTTAAAAATGCCGTCCTTCCACTCTTTCAAAAAACCCGGGTTTTGCTCGAATTATCTGGCAACAGTGTTCTGTTTGTTCCTTTTAAATAACCCCAGATACAATAGTCAACTCTGCTCAGCAAGCAAAACCGATAAGCACATGTTTACTGGCATATGTTATCGTTGAGTATTTAATGTATCTACTGGGAACAATCGCTGTTATCTCGAAAACGGTTGATTTGCGGATCTATATGTATTGGGGCTTCTTGCCTTATTTTCGACCGTACTGCATGCCCTTGGGATATTTAATCGTTGTT
Organism: Melanotus villosus; assembly: GCA_963082815.1. NCBI lineage: Eukaryota > Metazoa > Arthropoda > Insecta > Coleoptera > Elateridae > Melanotus > Melanotus villosus. The sequence continues at coordinate 43,732,367 of OY720425.1, forward strand.
TTGAAACAACCTATATTTTGCAAATTAGACTGATCCGATTTTTGTGTATCGGAACTATAACATCGATTTCCCAATCCCTCGGCATATTCCTCTTGCTCCATGCTTCCCTACATATCTCCCATATCCACTCTATAGTCTATAACTCTCCTTCCACCCCATTTAATTATCTCCGGTTCGATGTTGTCCTCTCCGCATGCCTTTTCTACTTTAATCCTATTTATAGCTTCCTCTATTTCTTTACTATTCAACGGTTGTTCCTCTTCCTGGTTTGCATCACTTTCTTTGTTTATTTCTGAATCCTGTTCTTCTTGTCGAAATCTCTCCTTGTTTCCACCACGTCTGCTATACTGGTCTTTAATTGATTATGTTTGTCTTTAATTCCTCTCATTCTCGTCTTCATTCTTCCTCCTAGTGCTCTGAACCTGTTCAAAAATCTTCCATGTTTTTTATATACCGGGTGTCAACGAAACCTGGGGCACCTCCATAATTTTTTTATTTTTTAAGGTATCTAAATGAAATTTGGTATATGTAATATACTCTTTAATTGGCGTTTGCTGACATAGGAAACAAGTTTCTGTCACTTCCGGTTTCGGCGGAATTGACATCAACTTTGATATTTTAAATGGAACACCCTGTATGTTTATACATTTTTGGAATCTCCATTCAATTTTACGTATGGTAGTATCAAGTTTGAAACATTTTGGTGACAAAATAACTACTTACAGAAGAGTTTATTTATTAATCTAAGGTGCCATGACCTTCGTAAAATGGAAGTCAGGGTGCTACGACACTCAAAACAAATTATTTTAGCACTTCAACTGTAACAAGTCTGTCTTTTTTTTGTGCATTTCATTTGTTTCACTTGTTTTGAAACCCAGTATCTAGATTTAAATGTCCAAAATATGGTTTTTTTGAACGGAGAGTGTTATTCCGAATTACATTTTCATATTAATCCCGTGTTATTGGTATCAATAAAATCCTTGAAAAACGCTCGTTTTTAATATCCTAGTGTCCCACCCTAGTGCCATTTGAAAAAATAGAGTTATTCTCGAAAAAGCATTTTTGCCAACTTTAGGCCATTCTAATACAGCAACTAAAATAGTTAAAGTTCTAAAACAATTTGTCTCGAGTGTTGGGGCATCTTGACTTTCATTTGGCGTTAGTCATGGCACTCTAGATTAATTTCTGCAAAAATTTACTCTGTCATCAAAATGTTTCGAACTTGATACTACTATACGTAAAATTGAATGGAGATTCCAAAAATGTATAAATATACAGGGTGTTCCATTTAAAATAACAAAGTTGTAGTCAATTCCGGTGAAACCGGAAGTGACAGAAACTTGTTTCCTATGTCAACAAATGCCATTTGAAGAGTATATTAAACATACCAAATTTCATTTAGATATCTTAAAAAATAAAAAAATTATGAGGGTGCCCCAGGTTTCGTTGACACCCTGTATACAGGTTGCCTACAATTTTGCGGAATATAGCAGATCCATGAGTTGGAAAAGGTTTAAATATGAGAGTATTAGAGTGACAGAGATGGAAAATTGCAATAATTAATTCGGTAACTAGCTACGCAAGATACATTTTCTGAATTGTGAATAATTGCTAGCAACAAGTCGTACATGCACCATCTCGTTTTCTCTCGGTAGAATATATATCCATTGCTGTCTAGTTCACTAATGCTCTATATTCCACATATTCTACAGAACTTTAGGCAACCTGTATGTTTCGCTCAATTTCTCTCGGAATTTTCTCCGACTAATTCGTTTTGCTTCTTTAATTTTTGTTTTTGCAATGTTCCTTCTTTTGATATCGTCTTCTCTATCTGTCCCCAGTATTGTCTTCATATATTTTTCCATTCCTTCTTCTTATTCTCCACCTGCGTCTGCACTTCACTGTTCCGCCACGGTGTGGTTATTTATTTTTGTCTTCTCATATACTTCTTCAGCCGTACCGATTATTATCTCTTTAAATTTTTCGTATCTTTCCTCTAGTGCCCAACTAACTTAATTTAAATTTTTAATTTCCGATATGGTATGGAAGGATCAAATCTTAACACCGAATTTTGAGATTGAATCCCAATTCGAATTTAAGAATTTATAGAGCACAAGCCTTAAAAATTCATTATTTTTTCAATTGTAAATGAAATCAAAGTATCAACGTTGGTTCCAAAATCCAATTTTGAACTCAGACTCTAATTCTAATTTGAAATCTAATATCAAATCTGGTTTGGAAGGTAGATATTTATATTTTTAAACTCACCCCTAATCTTTAAGAGTTTTAAATGCAAATTGACATTTGAATAGTACAAAATTTGATCTACATTTAAGTCTGATCCTTAGCTATAATTGTCAATTGAAATTTGAATCTATCTAACATGACTTATAAGGTTAAAACTGTCACAAAGGCCTTTTAGATTTGAACCCTTGTTTAAATTTAGAAAGAGATATAATTGAGCTCTAGAAATTTGAATATTTCTGAATATAACTAAAAAATTTGATTCCAAACTGTAAGAATTGAATTTAGTTTCAAAATGCTATGTAAAATTTTAATTATAGATGTCAATTTTAGTTTACATATTTCAGATTTTAACAGTACATTGTGAGATACGTTTATAAAATCTAAAGTTTTTTTAATTCGAATTAACAACATCTTACCAAATTTGGCTAAACAAAACCTCCAAACTGCAACAGTAATTTTAAATAAAACACAAATCTTGCAAATAGCTTGGAGATTAATAGTTTGGTAACGAATTTAGAAGTTTTAAAGCACATTTAGATTTAGAAATTTGCACAATATAACCTAATACAGTTGAAATTTTTTAATACAACCTTTGCATTGAAATTGGGCCCCAAATTATCATTTTAATTTAAAATTCCAATCTTACATTTGTCTTGTAACATTCAAACGAAGATTTAAATTAGAATTTAGATAGTGAAACTACCGACTCGAAATTTAAAGAATTCGAATTAGAGGTATGAATTTTGGCTCAAAATTTTAAGCCTAAGCTTTAGCAATATATTTATTTGAAACTTGCATCTTAAAAATATAGTTTGGAAGGTTGCAATTACGCCTTAAATTTCGAGATTTCAGTCTTAATTTAAATTAAAAAATGTCTATAGTTTAACCATGAAATAGTTATTTACGATATGAGTATCGTAACAACTCGTATTACGATGCGAGATGAAAAGTTTGTCAAACGAGACCGCAGGTCGAGTTTGACAAATCCATTGAGGATCGTAATACGAGGTTACGATATGAATATCGTACAAAGCTTTATCTACTTTCATAAAATTAGCAAAAAAATTTAGTATTTATCAATAATTGCCTGATGCAAAAGTTGACTGTTCCAATTTTCATTGAAATCTAATACGTTAAGGCTTGATTTTTTGTTTATTTGGTGTTGGTTGCTGTCAGTTTGAATGAAAATTGGAACAGTCAACTTTTGCATAAGGTAATTAATTATTGGCAAATATTTCATATTTTTTGATAATTTCATGCAAGTAGATAAAGCTTTGTACTATATTCATATCGTAAAAATCGTAAAAAGTGCATAATAAATGTTTATAACAAGTAAAATAACTATGAATTCTCTTGTCAATCTGTCATTTTTATGTCAAAAGTTATTACGATACTAGTGCGGTAATATAGTTCATTACAACACGATTTTTCGTTTCGAAATATTGATATTACGAAATGAAAGTAGATAAACTGATATACATATGTTCATATTTATACTCGAATTTACATTGAAGTATCAAATTTGGCTCTGAAATTTAAGTGTAACTGTCAGCAGTAAACTGAAACTCAAATACTAAATGCAACTTAAGAGTTCAGATTTTCTAAATAAAGAATTCGTAGAATCAATTACGAAAATTAATCTTTTAGTCCAACTGATGTTACTATCAAATTTTATTCGAAAAGAAGTCTGAAACGTATCAGTAATAAGTAATCTTAATTTGAAAATTGAATCTGAGATACAATTGAGAAAATTTAAATTATAGACTGAATTTCGAGATTGAAGTTCCAAAGTAGAGCCTACAGATTACTACAGATTCAATCGAACTAGCATTTAAATATCAAGTTTGGTTTCAAGATACAGCCCAAAATTTGAAGATACAATTTTATTCTGTACTTTAAATACCGATTTTGATCTTGATAATTTATATTTCTGAATTTGAATTTATGCGTTTAACAAATTGAATGCGAGTATTAGGTTTGAAGCCGATTTGGGTAGCAAATTTGGTTTTGAAATTTAAAGCTGACCTCGAAATTACGAACTGTAAGTGTAGATATAGATTTTAATCTGAATTTTAGTTTAGGAGCTTTAAACGCTCGCTCTGAGATTCCATATTTGGATCCTAATGGATCGAAATTTAAAATTCTTAGATATTACTTTAAACATGGAAGTTTTGATTTTGTAATTGAAATTTTTCTTCAAAATGCAATTTTAAACTTAAACTTAGAGTTACACAATTTTAAAAATTTTGGGAATTTCTTCTTCTTCTTCGTCCGGTTTAATAACCCTTATCCGATTTTTCCGGTGTTCAATATTTTTTTACACTGGGCTCTGTCCATCCTGAATTTTTCGAGCCCGCATTCTTGTATGCCCTGGGAATTTAAATTTCGAATTTGAGTTAAATTTAAATTTTTTAGTTTCGCCTGGGATGTCGCCCTGTTTGTATTTTATTTTGTGTTAAAAATATCTCTCCATCTTTTTTAGATTTTATTTAAAGCAGTAGGAAGTTAACTGTAAAAATGTTGTTTTTAATACCAGTTTTTTTTATTCTTCGGTGTAATACTTTTACTTATTTTGAATATTAAGACCGTAGAAACCATGCCTAAACTGTTAACGAAAATATTTTTTTTTGACTTTTTAATATTCAAGCTAAAACAGGGCAACTGTTGGGGGATTTAAGTTTTTCTAATAATATATAAGCAACAAATTTTTCTCCTGCTCTTGACTGATTTTCACATGGTTTCAGCAAAAGAAACGTTTGATTCATTTATCTCAATGTTTCGCATACCCAGCACAAGGAAGGTAATTGATGGTTAGCCATCAGTCCACACGTACCCGTGGATCCAGATTTTCGTTTTACAAGAGAAATTTATCCTTGTCCCTGTATCTAAATGCTCCCCCTTTTCGCTTGGCTTCACCATTATGTACAAATTAAATTTGTCGGGCTAGTTTTCTTTTCTCAGCTTGATTTTATTCAAACTACAACGATCTAAACTAACATTAAGGATTTAATTTATGTCTTTGCATTTTTCATTTCTATTTTCACAGTGATACAAAAAATGGGGTTGCTTTAGATCGATTAGTTTCGCTCCGTTTTCGTTTGTGGTTCTCCAAAGCGATTATGCAACAAAGATGGCGGTTATTCTTAACATTTAAAATAAACGCAACAACTGCGAGCCTAAACTTGAGATGCACAAGGACAATAAATTTGGAGTAGCAGCCTTTATCGCTGAAGGCAGTTACTTATGTTGCGGGTTTGCGGTTAATCCTCCCCGGATTATGCAAATTCTGTCAGGCCCCAATGTCGACAGGACGTTGAAGGAGATCTCCATTATCCCTCGGTTTATAAGTTTTGAATATACAGTTGCGAATTTTGATGGAATTTACTTGTTTTGTTTAATCCCCATTTACATATATCTCATTTGATAGAACGATTTGAAATGTTACTTTACCCTTTCTTAACTCCAAATTACCAAATAAAAGCTTTTATTTTACAATTTTTAGATTAAGTTGATGTTCCTTGTTTCAAAAAGCATCTCTCTGTCGAGCATAAAGATCACGAAAATAATTCACATTTCTTTCAGTGAAAGAAACGCGCTTTTTATAATGAAAATTTTAGTTTAAAAAACATCAAGCCAAAAGCAAAATACTTGAAAAGCAGATAAACTCGTTAAATGTTATATCATTTTATGTCAGTACAAAATTCGCATCCGAAATCAAGGATAAGGAATATCTTCGAAATAAGATCCCCCTTTATGCGAGGAAGCAACCTTTAATTTGTATTCTGAAGTGCTTCGCGGAATTTTTATTCAGTTATGGAAATTGTTGGGAGAATCAGGTTAATGGAATAACAGACACTCCTTAATATTACTTCTGCTGAAATGAATTATGTGGTACGGAAACGAATATAAATATATGACAGAAGTATTTTCATTTATCTTACTACGAGTGGATGTCGGTATTTTGTTGGCTGATGCTCTATTAAATGCTTTAATCGAAAAAAAAAAAAATGTTACACCTCAAAACGTAACAATAAACTCATATTCTTTTATAAAGGCATAAACCATAACAATTTCGGGTTAAAAATGGATTTTGTCATATTTTCATGGATTACAAACTTATCTACCTAAAAAATTCTGTTCGTCCCAGCTACATCTGCCTACATGAGCATTAAACCCTTTTAAATCCTAAAAAATGACCGCGGTTTAAAACCCCTAACAGAAAAATCCTTCTTGTATGAGAATAACTGTCGATTAAAATGAGTGGACGATTTGTCTTGGAATCATTTGAATTATTCACTGTATTATGTATTGTAGTGAGTCGTTTAAAAACCGAAAATTTCTTTGTTACATTTCTTAAAAAAATAATTAACAAAACATCCCAATAACGTTAAATATGTTTATTCATTTCTTCTCCTTTTCTGTTTATCTATTCCTATCTTCTATGCTCTCAAGATCTTTCTGCCTTCTTCTCTCTCTTTCTTTCTTTGCGAGTGCTATACAAAAATTTAAGTAGGTAACCTGGAAGTTGCATGAACAACCGGTAGGGGGCTGTTAAACCCCACCAGACAAGTGACAGTATAGTTTTTTTTTAAATAAGGGGATGATAATATTGTTTTCCCAGCTCTCTGGTATTTTTTCTTGGGACCATGCCTGTTGGAAGATTTTTCTTAACCATTTCGTTACTATTCCGTTCTTAAATAGCTTCAGGACTAAGGGCGATTTTCCTTTTTTGGCTTTTCTCAGGGACTCTTTTACTTCCTCTTCTGTTATTTCTTCTGCTTCGTTTGCCGTGCCATCTATTTGTTGTTCTTCTAGTGGGTTTATTTTGATGTTTCCTTGAAATTTAGTCGTGTTGAATTCTTTCCATGCCGTCAAAATGTCATTTGTATTTGTTTGCAGTTCTCCTCCCTTGTTTTTCACTTTCCTAACTTTTTGTGTTGTTTTTTCTTTTAGCCTCTTAACTAGGCGACATTCCAGAATTCTTTCTGGTTTTTCATGTGATTTTCTTCTACCTTCTTGCCGAAGTCGTCCCACGTCTTCCTCTTTGCTGCTTTCACCTCTTCCTTAGCTTCATTTCTTTTTGCTATATAATTTCTTCTGTTATGTTTCTTATGTAGGCATACCAAGCTTCGTTCTTATCTTTGATTTTTTGTTTCGCCTCGTCATTCCACCATTTTGTTCTTTTTAGGTTTGGGTTCTGTTTTACTGTCTTTCTTCCGCACACTTCTTGGGCTGTTTGTATCATCGTCTCCTGAAAGTTGATCCATGTTTTGTCTAATGTCCATGGGTTTTCATCTTCTTCCTATCTTTTTTGTTCCTCCTTTAAGAGCAAAGTATTTGTGAGTGTTTCTTCATACATATTATTTAGTTCCGGATCATCTAGTACTTCTAAATTTATTCGTGTGTGAATGCTTGTCTGTTCTCGAGTTAGTTTTTCTTGATTGCTGTGTTTGGTATTTACTTCAGCGCCTATAATTACTTTAACGTCGTGTATTGAATATCTCGTGCTTTTGGTATATGTTATATAGTCAATCATGCTCTTGTGCCCAAGTTCTTCTACTTCATATGTTATTTTGTGTATATCCTTATGTGGAAACCAGGTGTTTCCTGTTAACATCTGATTTACTATACAAAAATCAAGCATTCTCTCACCATTTGCATTGATGTCTCTTGGTAGTCCATGTACGTCCATGGTTTCATATCCCATTTCTTTGTTGTTTCCTATATGGGCACTCCAGTCCCCCATTATCATGACGTGTTTATTTGTATTTTGCATTTTTTCAAGGGTGCTCTGTAATTCGTCGTAGAGGGCTTCCTTATTATGTACTATCACGTGCAAAAGTAATGATACGCCTAAGACGATGAAAAATCTCCTAACTCAAATGGGGACTATTATGAATCTCCTCGCCACGCTAATAAGCAAAATGACATAATGGACCGTCCACTAAAAATAGTAGCATGGAACGCTAACGGGCTATGCCAACATGCTCATAAAATCAAAATTTTTGAACAAAATAACGATATTGACATCTTACTTATCTCTGAAACTCACTTCACCGTTAAAAGTTATATTAAATTCCCAAAATACAACATCTATCACATAAATCACCCAGATGGTACAGCCCACGGAGGAACTGCAGTAATCGTTAAAACTAATATAAAACATCATGAACTCGACAAATATCAAAAAAACCATCTACAAGCTACGACCATACTAATTAAAGATCAGATAGCTCCGCTGAAAGTTACTGCCATATTCTGCCCACCCGAATACATTATTACAAGAGAAGATTTTTCCCACTTCTTTAAGACCTTGGGAAACAGATTCCTGGTAGCAGACGAACAGACGAACAGTGGGGTTCACGTGTAACGAGACCTGACGGACCACGACTGCTAGCTGCCATTCAAGAATTCAATCTCAGATACATAACCACTGGACAGCCCACATACTGGTACATGGACCAAAGAAGAGTTCCAGGCCTGATCGACGTCGGCATCATTAAAGGAATAAATATCAGGCAGTGCGATATAAAAACATGTCTAGAGTTAGCTGCTGATCATTCGTCTTTAACAATTATGTTGCACACAAACATAGTTAAAACGCAAAAGCAACCCATATTGACCAACAAAAACACCAACTGGGAATATTTTCGTGACAGACTTGAGTATCTAATAAATCTAGATATTCCTCTAAAAACTAGCGTCGACGTAGAACAAGCTGTAATGTCACTCACGGAGCTAATACAGCAAGTAGCTTGGGAAGCAACACCGGAATTACAAAGTAACCCTAGATCCGAAGCAGATAAACTGGCAGTAAACAGAGCTACAAAACAATTAAAGAAGCTACTGGTACAACACCAAAACCAACGCATACAAGATTATCTTGAATCACTAACTGCTACCGAACAAACCGACTACTCTCTGTGGAAACCGGTAACGAAAACGAAGAGACCCACCATACACCTTCCACCTATCAAAAACCGGACGGTAACTGGGCTAGATGTAATAAAGAGAAAGCCACAATATTTGCTGAACACCTAGCTAATGTATTTAAACCCTACCCAGATCACTATCCAGAAGAAGAAGAAGAGGAAATAATTGACTTTCTAGAAACTCCATATCAGATGATCTTACCAGTCAAATCAATAACAAAAATGGAAGTAACTAAAACTATTGAAACAGAAATCAACATTAAAAATGCTCCAGGCTACGATATCATCACCGGAATAATCCTCAAGCAACTACCTGAAAAAGCGATTCGAGGCATCACACAAATCAATAACGCTATATTTAGAACCAGAAACTTTCCAAGCGCATGGAAAATCGTACAGATTATCATGATACTTAGCCAGTAAAACCATCCGCGGAAACAAAATCGTATAGACCAATTTATTAGTTTACTACCAATTCTATCCAAATTGTTTGAAAAGCTGTTATTAAAAAGAATTAAGCCAATATTAGAGGAACAAGAATTAAATCCGAATCATCAATTTGGATTCAGGGACCAACACGGCACTATTATAGAACAGATACACCAAATAGTAGACAAGATTCACAAAGACCTAAAAGGGAGGAGATACTGTTCAACTGCATTTTTAGACATATCCCAAGCCTATGACAAGGTGTGGCACTTGGAATTATGCTACAAAATCTAAAAAAAAACCTGCCCTACCAACTACTACACGGTGGGCCAAATTTATTTGGAACCCTTTTTGGACTTGAATAACTTTTTTGGTTTTGGTCCGATTTTGATGAAATTTGAAACCCATATTAATAGAGCATATTTAAGTTAAAATGTAAAAGACTAACGGAAAAACTTAAGGGGGATCTAAGTAAGTATAAAGCCTTGCTTTCAAGGTCGTTGCAAAAGTTACCCTGTTAATATTTAAATTCAAAAAATACTAAAAACTATTAATAAGTATCCGGAAAGACTAACCTTAAAATCGTATTAAAAAACTTTAAGCGTTCGGAGCAAAATGAAAGGCATTCTGAAATGCCATAAATATTATTTTTATTAAATTTATTTTTTAATTCAAAAGGGAAATCCATCGAAATTTCAGATTGCTTTCGTATATCGTAATAAACCCTTTTATTTAGCTAGTGTTTTGCTAACGCTGTTATAAAACTTTTTTATTTTAATTAATCTTCGATATACGGATTAATAACGATTTTTGTAGTAGGCTTTGAAACAAAATTTTGACGTTGTTTATAACAACTGTCATCAGACAATAATGTGTTTAGTTTTGTGTTATCTTTATTAACAATGGTTTACCTAACAATTGAAGATAAAAGTTTAATAAAGTCTTTAAGTCAAAAAAATTATGGCGCCAAAAGAATTGTAAAAATGTTCCCGGAGTTTAACTGGAAAGTGAGCACAGTCAGTTATTTCTTAAAACATTTGAGGGAAAATGATGGTTCCCTTAAAATGAAATCAGGGCGTGGAAGAAAGAAAACTGGCAAAAGTCATGAAAACATTGCGATGGTAAGGGACATTTTTAACAATGTCGGGCCAAATTATGTTATTAGTTCAAGAAAAATATCTAAAATAACGAACATTAAACGTACAACTGTGCGTAGAATAATAAGGCAGGACTTGAATAAGCGACCATTCAAAAAAATTTATTGTCAAAAATTATCTGCAGATGTAAGGAATAAAAGATTTGAAAGATGAGTCAGTTATTAAGGAGGTTCAGAAGCAGACAACACATTGGAATAATCTGGTTTTCAGTTGAAAAAGTTTTTTCATTGCGCCTACCAAAAAAACCCCAAAACAATAGGGTTTCCTATGATGCTCGGAAGAAATCTGACATACCGCTGGATTTACTTTTGGTTGAAAGGAGTCATTTTTTCGCCTCAGTGATGGTTTCACTAGCAGTATCAATGATGGGAAAAACAGAAATTTATTTTGTAAACGTTGGTGTTAAAATAAATTCTGAAATTTATCAAAGAAATATTTTAAGCAATATGCTTTCTGACACTGAAAATATTAGCAACGACTTTACCTTCCAACAAGATGGCGCACCATCCCATACTTCCAGAAGTACGATAACGTATTTGCAAGAACTCGTTGCAAATTTTATCGAACCAACCTAACATGTGACCCCCAAATAGCCCTGATCTTAACCCCGTTGATTACAATATTTGGAGTACATTAGAAGCCATGGTTCACGAAAACACTATTTTGAACAGTACCGATGAATTAAAACATGGGATAGTTTTTTGTTGGAACCAATTCGACCATGAAACTCTTAACCGATCAATTGGACAGTGGCGTCGGAGGCTGCAAGCTGTAGTAAATAACCAGGGAGGATACATCCATAATGAATTTAATTGAATAATTTTAGGTTGTTTTAATTAGTTAAAAAAAATTTTATTACCTTTTGAATTAAAAAATAAATTTAATAAAAATAATATTTATGGCCTTTCAGAATGCCTTTCATTTTGCTCCGAACGCTTAAAGTTTTTTAATTCGATTTTAAGGCTAGTCTTTCCGGATACTTATTAATAGTTTTTACTATTTTTTGAATTTAAATATTAACAGGGTAACTTTTGCAACGACCTTGTAAGCAAGGCTTTATAAAAATGGCCCTTACTTAGATCCCCCTTAAGTTTTCCCGTTAGCCTTTTACATTTTAACTTAAATATGCTTTATTAATATGGGTTTCAAATTTCATCAAAATCGGACCAAAACCAAAAAAGTTATTCAAGTCCAAAACGGGTTCCAAATAAATTTGCCACCGTGTATATAAATTCTGAAATCATACTTAACAGAAAGGCATTTTTATGTAAAAAGTCAAGAAGAAACATCGTGTCTACAACCTATACTATCAGGAGTCCCACAGGGTAGCACTCTGGGACCAGTTTTATACATGTTATATACAGCTGACCTTCTAACATCAAGGCTAACCACAACCGCAACCTTTGCGGATGATACGGCTGTCCTAGCGTCCCACGTAAAGCCTGAAACAGCGTCTAGATACCTTCAAGCTCATCTAAACAAAATTCAACACTGGCTTAAAGTATGGAGAATTCGAGTGAATGAATCCAAATCTTTACATGTGACATACACGATGAAACGCGATAACTGCCCACTGGTCACTCTTAATGGTCGACAACTTCAACATGCAGAATCAGCAAAATATTTGGTACTTCATCTGGACCGCGGTTGACTTGGATAACTCACATCTTCACCAAACGGAACCAACTTGGCCTTAAACTTGGTAAACTGTACTGGATGATAGGAAGCAAATCCAAACTATTGATAAATAATAAATTATTAATCTATAAGGCCGCTTTAAAGCCCATATGGACCTACTCAGACGTGGAAATTTTGGAACGTTTTCAGAATAAAGTGCTCCGAATTATAGTGAACGCACCTTGGTACGTGCCAAACAAAGTTATTCAAAGTGATGTAAGTGTACCAACAGTGAACAGTGAAATATAGAACTACAGCAAAAAATACAAAGACAGCTTGACTATTGATCCTAATAATTTAGTCAATAATCTAATGGACGAAACTGACGAACCAAGGCGGTTGAAGCGGTTCAAACCAAATGACTTGTTAACACGTTGTAACTTGCGTAATATAAACGAATAGAACTAACCATTACATATAAATGTGGTTAAGCAAAATAATGGGGTGGACTCGCTGGAGCCTTACTTCACATGGCTAGGAGTAAATGGCAGATTATCTGCCAATTGCCAAAAATGTAACCTAAAAAAATACTCATTGCCCTTCAAACAGGGCAGATTGTATGTCAAGAGGAGTTTATAAAAAAAAAGATTTGTTATTGTATGATAACAGCCTTGCAGCAGTCGATGAGTGACTTTCTTATTCTAACTTGTTAATCCTACCTACAAGGTCTTATAGTTATGCCCAAGTTACTCATCGACTGCTGCAAGGGTGTTTATCATACAATAACAAATCTTAGGCGTGTCATTACTTTTACACGTAATAGTATATTGGCATTCTCTGTAGGTGCATAAATTTGGATGATTCCTACTTTTTGTTAGAGTTCTAGGTCGACAGTTATGATTCTGGGGTTTATGGCTTCCCACTCTGTTACTCTTTTATCTAGTTCATTGCTGAGGATTGTGCCTATTCCTTCTTTTGCTCTGTTCCTCATAATATATCCTTTATCCATCTTCTTTATTCCGTTTCCTTTCTTATTCATTTCGGATACGTCGAGTAGTTGTAATTTATATTTCTCCATTTCCTCTATAACTCAACTTCCTTTCCGGTGAGGGAAGTTATATTCCATGACCCAATTCTAAACCTTGTTCTCGCCAGTCGTCTTCGGTTGAACCGTCCAGTTCTGAGGCTCGCTCTGTTTCTCTGAATCTGTATACTTAGTGCGGGTAATTAGCCCAGCCACCAAGGCCCCGTTACCTCGAGGAAACTGATATATCAGGTTATAAATACCCCTCGATGGTGGGTCGCCAGAGCCCCGTTCGTTGTCTAGCAGGGTGCACCGGGTAGTTTTATTCTACCTCTCTTGCAGGTGGGGTTGACATTTGGATCCTTAGGTGTTAGTGGACCCCTTACACCCCAACATATCAAACTACCAAATAAAAATAACCTGATAATCTCTTATTTTATTCACAATTTTCTATTTTACTTCAGTAAATAGGTTTTTATTAACATTAATGTACATAAATATTCACTATTAAATTTATACCACAAATTTGTCATGATTTTTTGTGAAATCTGTATAGGGTGGACCATTGTCGATGGTTTTAACTATCCTTATTATCGGAGATGGACGAACACTGATCTCGCAGTCCTGGACTCTTTTTGGTTGATGATTCAAGTTCGAAAAACAGAATTTCACTATCTCTTGTTATTTTTTTTTGTAGGCCACAATTCAAAATTTGGTCTTTTTGAAAACTTAAAGAATTACAAAGCAATTCTGAATTATGTACGTTAAAATATATTTTCAAATGAACCTATTTTTCAAGCAAAATTGGATTCCTGAACACATAAAGATGAACACTCTTCAGATTTGAGGATATGAACTTATAAATTTCTGTATCTGTATCCGTTTACATTTCGGTGTCAAGGCTGTTGGGGTTTTTACAGACGTAATGCACAACCCGGCTCGTCTCAGCGAGTTACGTGGTTAGTCCGCCGCGCCGTTTAATATCTGCATACATACTGCACCCTGTGTATAGTTAAGTGTGTGTAGGTGTAGGACCGGGTTACTCTACCTCTTAAACCTGTATTCGGAAGATAATGTCGTTAATCTGGTACCCAGGGCTCGATACCGGCCTCCATACTGCAGGAAAAGCCTGTCCGCCGGGAGATCCGAACCAACCCTGACGCTCTAGCACTGAGCCACCCTGGCATTTGACTTATAGATTTAAAACCCCAAAAAAATCGTACTTATACCAAACGAGTGAATTTTATCATAAAAAGTAATCTCAGTGCAATCTAACATTTTCAATCAAAGTCAAAAAAGCACGAAGTACTTCAATAATCAATAACCAATGAAATTATGTGGGGAATATACCTATGTTCAACTTTTTACCACATATCAACAATGGTATGCAAACATTCGTTTAATTAAATTAATTTCACTTAAAGTAAGTCGAGAACGACGTTCGGAATTTAATTTAAAGTATTTGTAGAAACAGCTTTTTCCAACAATTACCTTTATTAAAGTTTGCATATCATTATAAATGGGTTAGTTAGGAGCAAGATCAGCATACTTGATTCGAAAACTTTTAATTTGTGTTAAGAACGGTCGGTAGTAATAAGCTTAAAAGCCGTTACTTGAACTACACGAGCAAAATATTTTATTTAATCAAAAGATCGTTAGTTGTAATTTGTACTAAAGTGCGAAAATACTAATTGGTGTGAAACCTAACTTTTTACAACCGAATTTTATAAACGATCGTTGTGGTGTTAAAAAGAAATTCATAATTAAAAGGGAAATTATACAGAATTTTATATTAACGTACTACCTTTAGAGTTCGGTAACTTCAAAGAGAAATAATAATAATATTTTAGTTGTAATAAAGCAGAACGTTTGTTACATTTTTTAAAATATTAAATTCGTTAGATTTCTAAAATATGTATAAAACTGCCACTCTGTAAAAAAAACAAATACAAACCGTAGGCGGGTTTTACTCTTAATTTATTTTTAATTAAATAAGCTCCAAAAATCGTGCATCGTTTGCCCGTCAGCTGTTCTTTTAATTTTTAAGTAAAAAATGTATTCGTTGTCAGGTTTGGGTAAAATTGAATATTTATTTACCGAAAAAGTTCGCGAAATTAAAATGATCAGAAAACGATACACAGATGTTTAAAAACTTCTATCTACAGTTAATTTCTGCATTAAAACCGAACCGTAATACCTTATAAGATGTAATGTGCTATAAACCCCTGATAATCGTTGTATCCATTAGTGGGACTTGGGCGAACATCTTGACTTTAAAGATGCAAAAGCCAAGGAGCGGTCGGAGCAGAAGCTGAGCTAAGTCTTTGATCATCCAAGCGACATAGATCTATTTTGCTCTGCTCGAACTGCGTTCATGGCCCCGAAAACCCCATTAGTGAATTAAATGCCGAGAATTCTAAGCGTGGCTTGATCGTGTTTCCTTTTATTTTTGTAGTTTCAATTCAGTTTTTTTGTCTGTGTTTTTTAATCTACTTTCCCTTTCCGTAAAAATGTTGCTATTTACTACGACCCTTCTTATCGCTTAGAAAGACAGTTTCTGATTTCTAGAATTTATAGAGTGGGACAAAGGAGCAAAGGAAGTTTCCGTGAAGATAATAATTCTAACCTAATAATTATTGCACTGATTTTTAATTAACTTAGATACTGTGTTAGTTTAATACACGTTTAGGTGATTTTCTATTTTGTTGCGTAGATTGCTTAAAATAATTTTTCCATTACATACATTACTTCGAAAACTCACGGAAAAAAATATTGTGAAGTTAATGAATGAAAGTGAAATTGACTTTTGCTTATCTCCCGCACTTACAGTTACAAAAAGGATTTCCTTTGATTAATATTCCCTTTGTTTATAAAGTAAACGAAACGCAGCTTCATTAATCAGTCTTAAACAATTCATTTACATAGTTAATTGAGTGCATAATTTGTATGTAAAGCTATTAAATACAAGCTGCCAATGCTTGTGTGGTCTTCAAGTATTGCTACCTGACGTGCTTACAAAGAAAATTATTAACTGGGGATGTTCAATGTAATAAATTAACATTTTTCTAAATTACCTTCACATAGTAAATTGACTTTTAATTTTGCTTGGATTATTTTAAGATCTTATCTTTACACCAAGTTGGTCATGATTCAGGTTTGCTAGGTTGCATTTTAAATGATAACACTGTAAAGGGTCCCTGACACGATCGTGCTTCGTTCCAATTTTACCCGCTCAGGATTGAAACGGACGATTTTACTCGAACCGGAAAGGCGCATTTACACGTTCGTTGTTTTATTCGCTGTTAAGGTACAATTTTGAATGAACAGGCTTGTTGTACAGCTATCAGCTAGTATACCAAATACAAGATGAAGCTAAAACACAAAATTTGTGCTGTTAGTATTGCTATATTATTGCTCCAAAGGAACTAACGTGTCCGTTCGCAGTTATTTAACTTGTATAAATTAAATGCAACCTCACAAATACGCTTATCAATCAGAATTGGTCTGCAGTTTGCATGAACAGTGAACACCTGGTAATACAAATACACGTTCGGTTTTTACTCAATTTTACCCGAACGGTGTGACGTCACACAGTGAAAATCAAATTATTTTGGATTTTGCTCGTGCCGTGCTCGTTTCAATTTTTCACGCGTGAATGGCGCATACACATTCTGTTTTACCCGTGCGTTATTAGACGGTACGGGTAAAATTGGAACGAATCACGAGCGTGTCAGGGGCCCTTTAGTCTAATCTTGTCAAAATATAACGATGTTATTATTCAGTCATTACGTATAATTTCATCAGTTCATGGACTGAAGCTTCTAATACCGAATTAATTATTTTACATTTCTATCATTTTTATTCCGATTGAAAATTTAAATTTAAATTTTACTTTGAACTTTATTTTTTGAGTTTATAAAATCTGGTATTTAAAGTTTAAATTTCCTCCTGCATTGTATATGGTGGATTGAGTAACCCAAAGGCAATATTTCCGGTCCCAAGCCCGGATAAAGGAGGAGGGTTGTCTACCATAAAGTAAAACAAGCTCACAGTAGCGATACAACCACAGCAAGGAAATGGACACGATTCAAAGAAGTACGACCAAAGTACTCTGCACTGGGATAAAATTAACACTAATAACTTATAACGGTTAGTAAAGAAAATGAAGCCTCGGAGGACAGACAGAAATTTTTAAAGATGACTCCTGCGAGGAAACGGAAACAGACTCTATCCAGATTTGCATGCTGGAATATAACATCTTGGAATGCTAGAGATCAAGAAATTATTTTAGAGATTGAGAAACATAAAATCGATATATGCGGAATCTCCGAGACAAAAAGGAAAGAGGTCAAGGAACATCTAAACATTCAAACTTTATTTTTAATTTATAGTGGCATAGCAAAACATATGAGGCCTCAATCCCCGGAATTTGATTCTTCTACACGAAAGATACGCATAGAGCATGATGGAAGGTATTGTTACCTTACGGCTTCGGCGGCCAAGGGAACAAGCGGGCTGGCGACGTCTTCGGCGGGAAAGGAATGAAGCGACGAAACGGAGAAGGATTTTATTCGACGTTAAGGAATTCGTACACTTCGAATATAAGGAATTCATACAATAAGACCTTAAGAACTAGGAATTCGGAGCAGGAGCAGGAGGTCACGGGTCGGTGAAAACCAACTGCCGTGCCGTGGGTGGAAGTGATACTCAGGCTTTATACCCTTTCTGGCGACGGGGAGACTGCTGATTGGTCGACGGGAGAAAGCCGATTGGTGACAGTATAGACTATATAAATTACAGAATTCTCAAAGTAACCCTAGATACAACTCTACACTTGAGATGTGTGTGGTCATCAGCTCTAGAGCTGATTTGTCACAGCCTTAAAAGCTGCTTTTACTAGGGAAATGTGCTCTCTACAGTGGTTTTCTGTTGCCTTCTGCAGAGTTAGTGAAAGTGTATTAAGTGTATAGTATGTGTGTCTTGTTACTCGACTTCTCCGCAGACAGAATCATTAATTGTAACCAAGCGATTAAATGGCTTGACTCGCTCAAGTAGGGTAGAGGGTGGAGGATTCAGCCAGGTGGAGGGTTCAGCCATTCACTATTGCTCTTTGCCTGTTTAAATTTGCCGCCTTATTTCGTTTGTAAAGTGACCCCTAAGTGAATTCAGTAAGCCGCTTGATTTTAGTCTTCTGAGGTAAGTTTTCGATAGTAATAAATTATAACATTTATAGCGAGTTTTTTTTTATAAATGATCGATTATCTTAGATTAGAATCATCAATATATCTCTTAAGCATGTGCTTATCAAACATAACTTAAATTCCAAACCATATTTATATTGCCTCCTTTATCTTTTATCAAGAATGGGTTAGGAGCATTCGGTCACAACGAAGAGGGGTAGATTCGGCCCCGAATGGTGCACTCACATTTAGTATGAATTCATTTACTTTTTTAAAGGCCTCGTTTTTACGATAGTAAAACAGAGAGAGAAGTAAATAAACAAGATATCAAAAATGCAATATGTGAATTAGATCGTAACGAGTCTGCAAGACGTCACAACATCAAACGTTCGACTATGCAATCTAGTTTAAAAGTGTTGCTTGCAAATAAAAATAAGGAGCAATTATTACATGACCTCGAAGACTCGGGGTACGAAAGTGATGAGGAAGATGATAGAGCCAATAAATTTCGTAGTAAATATGCAGCTACTAAAGTCTTTACATTGGAGAAAGAAAGGGAAATATGTCAGTATCTGAAACACGCTTCTGACCTCAATTATGGATTGTATGTACAAGTTCCAAAACCAACCTACCAATTCGCCAAGCGCTTGCCTGACTGCAGAAATCCAGCGCAGTGGCATAAAACAGAAAAAGCCGGCAAGGTATTTATTTCTTCTGCAAATTAGTTTATTTCAGATGTATATTTCAGGAGATGAATGGAGAAAGGGATTTATGAACAGGAATAAAGATCTATCCTAAGAAAACCTTAGAGCACCAGCTTGTTCCGGGGAACGGGATTTAATAGAGCTACGGTAGAAGAATTCTTCAATAACTATGCCTCGATATTGGAACGGTACAAGTTCACTGCGCAAAAAATATTCAACCTGGACGAAACAGGTATAACAACAGTTATAAAACCAGTTAAAGTAGTTAGTACTAAAGGAAAAAAAGCAAGTTGATCAAGTTGCCAGTGGAGAACGTGGTAAACTTGTAACATTTGTTGGAATAGTTAGCGGTTAGCACAGTTAGTTCTACGATTCCTCCTGTGCTCGTATACCCCAGAATTTGAACAGTACTTGATCAATGCACCAACTGGCAGTATTGTCTTGGGTAGTAAGTCTGGTTGGATGACGGCAGATATTTATTTTTAGATGTACTGAGGCATATCCACATATGGAAGCCACTGAAAGGACTAAAGAGCAAGAAGTGTCCCAAGAACCGGTAGAGATTATTCTAGATTATTGTCGCGATAATAAAAAAAAAAAAAAACGAGCGAATAACCGTCGAAGACGTAACTAACAAAAAAACTAATGTGGCGGAATCTACACGCAACAAGAATAAAATCTCGACCAGAAAGAAACAACGCTTGGCAATAGAATCTAGAGCTTCTACGTCGAAAGAACCTATACCGCCCACCTAGCAAGAACTAAAAAAGTTCAACGAAAGAAAGAGCTTATTAGAAGAAATACGGCCATTATTTAAGATTCATTCAGAAGAAAAAAAGAAGAAGATTAGAAGAGTGCAGTCCAAATCCAGAATATCACTGATACTCCAGAGTTTAAGCTCAAACAAGATTTGGAAATAGAGAAAATGAGAAAAAAAATGTGACAAAGAAAAATCCTACTATAAAAAGAAAAGTATTGTAAAAAAAGGTATAATTCTTCATCTGATGAATCTTCATTTGTTGCAGATGACACAACAAATGAAGAATCATTGGAATCTCAACAAGACCTTGAAGAGGATTCTTATGCTGATATTAATGTCTTTGTCTTCGTGAGATTCAAGAGAGATAAGAAAGAAGGATATTGTTTTTACATTGGGAAGATATTAAAAGTTAAAAAAATATGCTTACACCAACATTTTTGGGAAAACTATCTTCAAACTCCTTTTTCCCCGATATTCCAGATGTGAGTTCATTTACATATTCAGATATTGTGGCTAAGTTAAATGCACCGAATAAAATGATTGGAACTGCTAGGATTTTGGACAGCCTTCATTTCAATTATAATTTTCAAGGATATGATTTGAGATAAATGCTTTGGAGAGACCGCAATATTTTATATTATTTTTTAAAATAGGATTCGTTTGAACTTTCGATATTTAGTTATGTCTAGAAGATAAAAATTTTGTTCATGTCTTGAAATAATCAATAATGATTAATTCCTTTTCATTATAAACTAATTAGGTTCTATTTTTAAAATAAATACTTTCACATTTACCACTTCAATTTAATTTTTTCTGTTGACCGAAACCTCCACAGGCACAAGCCGAATCTACCGCAGTATCGGGGCAGATTCGGTCAAGCACACATTTTTTTCAAATAGTAAGGAAGCAGGTTAAATATTTTTGTCTGTGCTTTAGTTTCAATGATTTCTTTTAAATACATACCAAAGTACATTTTACACCCCGAAGAATTATATTCAAGAAAACAGTTCAACTTATATTGTACAAGACATCCTAAGTAGCCGAATCTCCCAACCTCTCCCCTACCGACCTCAAACAGTGGGGAATTCTTTGTAAAAATCCTTACCAATGCATGAGATTCGAATCCAATACTCCTAACAAAGTAGGAACGCAGCCCTCTTAACGCTACGCCAACGATCTTCTTTACACTTCACGTAAGCAGTACTTATGCACCAGATATGACTCGCCATAAGGAAGAATCAAAAGAATTCTACAAAAAGTTACAAGAAATAATCCAAACGATCACTAACAAAGGCAAAGTCATTTTTGGAGATTTAGATGATTGCATTGGAAATGAAGAGAAAAATGGGGTAAAACAGAAATTCAACGAACAAGTAGTAAATGAAAATGGGGAACTCCTAATTGATTTTTGTGCCAGAAACAAACTAAGAATTAACAACATCTTCTTTCCACATAAAGAGCAACATAAGTATTAAGTATTAAGTATACATTTGTCAGCAGCAGAAATAAATCAGAAATCAACGATTGATTATTTCATCACAAACAAAGAAATTACATCAATCCAAATATTGGATGTTCGAGATTTGACATCAGCCAACATTGGCACCGACGATAGACTAGTAGTCTGTAAATTACGATTACAACGACAATCTCTCAGGAAGAAAACGCCAAAATATATAGAAAGATACAACAAAGCTCCAGAAAGCTATATAAGGAAAGGCTAAGTAAAAATTTAAGGAGAGACAATGTGGCAACACAAGAATAATGTTGAAGAAGCATGAAAGAAATTAAAATCCTGCCTACAGGAAGCCACAAAGGAAGGCATTGGAACGATAAAAGTTAATACAAATGCAACATATACCAAACTGCGGTCCACACCCGAAGTTAAGGAACTGGCCGAAGAGTTTTTTTCTTACGCAAATACCAGAAGCATATAGAAAATATGTAACCACCAGAAACAATGTTAATGCCAAAATAAACAAAATTATAAGAGACTATTGGTTGGGAATTACTAAGCACATGGAATATGACTTGGGGTACAAAAGAAAGTGTGGAGATTTCTAAAAAGCAGAGAAAAGCAGTGAAGGACTACGTACAAACAAAGATAATTACATTAGAACAATGGGAGGAGTATTTCGAATCCTAGGGGTTAAAGTCTGAATATTCCAATCAGAGTCTGACTGATTTAGCTCAATAATTTTAATAATTTAAAGATAAAGCTTTGAATTCGACATACTTCGAGTTCGATTTAACTTGGAATTTAAAAATGTTATAAAATTGAAGAGCACCAATCAGGATGTAAAATCGGAATCTCAGCTTAATTTTCAAGAATGGTTCGTACTCCTTGACGTTTCATTTGCACAATTCTAATTTCAGATTAAATAAATAAAAATCAAGATTCGGACCTTAAATGCAGATCCAAAGCTATTTGAGCTTTAGTTGTAAAGTTTTGATTCGGCATCAACTTATTTATTTAAATCTTCAAATTTGACTATATCGATATTTAGATTTGTTACTGAAAACAAGTTTATAAACCCCGAAGGTAATAATTCTAAGTAGTTGAAGTAGTTTAAGTTTTGGAAGCAAATCATTTACTTATGTACACACGTAATTTTGGACTTAATGTAAAAAGTTACGTTATAAAATCCTTTCTACTTCAGCAAAGCTAAATTCCGATTAAGACAGTTGTTAGAGTAAAACAATTCATCCGAAACATACTAAAGAATGTAAATGATGGCAACTTTTCGAATTTAACTTAAAGGTTTTCCCTATCTTTTAGATTTTCTCGCCAACCCTTTACAATTTAACACCAAACTTCGAAGATTTTGATTTTCCATTAACTCTCCGCTAATTTGCTTCCGCTCAATCTTCCAAATAGCATTCGGGGCTTTCGAGTTTTAAAACTAATTTAGATTCTCTTTACACAAAGTATATAAGAGAATTCTCCAACAAATGACCTGATTTTCGTTTTCTGTCAATACAAAATCCCAGAATGAAAGAGAATATTATGGTACCTACTAAACAATAATAAAATTTCGCAAATTCTTGTAACAACTTACGAATTTTTTACAAATAAAAAATACACCCTTAATTTGTTAACGAACGTAATTACTGTAAAATAATACGTTTGTATATTTATTTTAACTTGAATAAAAGCAACATTATTTAATTATTACATTCACAATTACAACAAAGTTTTGCTAACAGGAAAACTCTAATGAAGAAATATTAGGTGTCACATTATTATAACTTTTAAATCCTAAACAACCATGAAAACGCATTTGGCAAAAGCCAATAAACCAGTTAATTTCTACTGTTATCAACAGTTAATTACAAGGGCAAATAGGAATAAACCACATGCCAATCAATGTTCATTTTGTAACTCGTAATGTAAATTAGAAAATATTAAATGCTGTCTGAACGCTGAAAAAAAAACAGCGGTTGGATATTTGACATGCTACGGAACCAGGTAAAAAAGGTACGCCAGGATTAACAGGATTACTGTATAATTCAAGTTAATTTCATACTGAGCGGAATTACACATGAATAAATAATAACTCGTCATTTCCCCAGATATCAGGGATTAGTTTGGCCGTCGTTGTTTCCAGAATTTTATAATTAAACAGAATTATGAACACTGACGGCAGGAACGTTAAAATATTTATATTCTAAAACAGAATTTCTGATACGCGTTATGGCAAATATTAATACCATCTAAAGATTAGTGCACTGCGGTTTGTTAACTCATAAATTATTCGTTAGTTATGTATGCGATCTTATACGCACCATAGTAATGCGGTTTTTGTGGTTGTTTAGAACTGGTATGATAGTGACTTCAAGGACTCGAGGGCAATGTTTTGGAAGTTTTGATAAAAATAAATTTACAAAGGCGTTTGTTTGCAGTCTACGACAGGCAACAGGCCTGTTTTGTTATACTTTAAATGAGATTTCAGGCCGTTCTTTCAGCTCTATTTGATTATAAGAGGGACTTTCAGAGTTCTTTCGAGCTGGACCTTTCGAATGAGATTCTTCTTCTTAATTTTCGAGGCGTTACGTATGAATTCAGAATCAGGAACTGTGACAAAATAACCTTGTTTATGACTTAGGTTTTGTTATACAAAGAGTCCGAAAATGAGCCTGAAAAATTTGATTTGAAAGCTTTGGTGATATAATAAATCCTTAACTAACAGAAAGCAAGCATTAGTTCTACGACAAACTCTCTTATGTTGCTAAAAATAAATTATTTATTTAACTTTATTTGCAATTGTAATGAAGAAATATAAGAAAAACAAAACTGCGGTATAAATGTTAAACCAACAATTTCCGACTAGCATACAAACAGAAATTTCTTTTCAAATTTATAATCAATACTTTCTTTAGTATTGGGCTTTCTTTGATGTCAATTAAAGAGAAATTTTATAAGCACAATTAAGAATAAAGGAATGCCGGAAAGAAGTAAATTCAGGGGCATCTTATAAAAAAGAAATTAAAAAAACTGTCGAACTTAAAATTCGCTTCTAACTAAATTTAAGTTCGAGGCTGTAATTAAAGCAAATTTCTGTCAAACTTATACAACATCATACTACTAGAAAAAACAATTCAAGTTGACTAGTGGTGCATTTTTTTTTAATATCAACAGAAAAGAAACTCCAGAACCCAACAGAAAAGAATAGAAAGCCTAGAAATAAATAAATTCCAAGGCAGATTAGAAAAAAATATTAAAAAAGAGTTTGCAATGCCAAACCCAGTTTAATTTTCAATTTAAAGATCGTAATTCGAAGATACACAAATTCATGAATAATACTAACCACTTTAAAGTCAGTTCAGTTTTATAATATGAATTTTAAGTATGGGATTACCACACTGACACAGGAAACTCGTTGGCGCAGTGGTAAGAGCGCTGGTCTCCTAGCTAGGAAGGAGTCTTGGATTCGAATCTCATGCAGTGGTAAGGATTTTTATAAAGAATTCCCCACTGTTCGAGGTCGGTACTTGAACGAGTGAAGCCATTTAATCGTTTGGTTACAATTAACGATTCTGCCTGCAGAGTGGTCAACTGCAGTTAGTGACAAGACCCAAACACTTTACACCTAATACACGCTCACAAATCCTGCAGAAGGCAACGGGAAGCTACTGCAGAGAACGCATTTCCCTAGCATAAAGGGGATATTGTAACAAAGGTGAATGTAAAAAATATCTGGGACTGGGATGACATCATTTTGTAAGGTCGTTCCACTTGCTATATGATACATGCGGCGTATCGCAGTTGCATCTTGTAAGAAAAGCACGTACATTAAAGTGTATCGTACTAAGTAATTCGACACCTCGTACGTGCATAGATGAGAGACTGAGAAAATCGAGAAGATGGTCTCAATTTTACGGTATAAATACTCGGCTTGAAATACGCTAAAGCTATGGTTATATTCGACCATCAAAGATGCAGTACCTACGAACAATTCGACGCCCTCCGAGACGATGTTCCAGTAATATTCATGTAAGACTGTTTTATTTTAACTTAACTTTAAATCAAGACTTGTAAAAGGTTTGAATAAAATATTTGAACTCTTTTTATGGACTTAGCCGTTTTAAATGCAATTGGAACTTAATTCTTAACTGTTTAAGAGTTTACTTTCAATTGGGACTTAGAATAATTTATATCACTTTGTAAAACTCAAGCACAGATATGAAATACACTCTGCCTAAATTAAAGTAACTTATTTCTATTAATTTCTAACAATAAAGGAACAAGCCACTTCGTCACAATATAACAAAATTCACAACGCCAAGTCGTTTAAAAATGTAGTTTTGGTCCCCTTAACTGGTAGCCAACGTGATCTCCTGGCTACAAATGCCATACACAACAAATAAACTGACACTCAAATTTGGAGTTTAGTTATAGATCTGAATCGTCCGATCCTAATTTGATCACACAGGCTGGAATTTCAAGATTTAAATTTATGCAAACGTCAAATTTGTAACTATCAGTCATATGCTCAAGCATAAAGTTCGCCAATCTTGCAAACCTCCAACCAAGACCGCAGTTGGATAAGGAAGCAGACATGGGGTGCTAAGAATCTCCGGGTAAGATTAGGCTGCCAAAAGAAGTCTACGATGATATTTGGAACTTTGAATGTATGAACATTGTTAGCAGAAGATCGTCTATATGAATGCAGGAAGAACTACATAAATAAAATAAAATGGGACATTATTGGTATAAGACGCAAAGGAAGAAAATGCATCACTAAAGTCAAGAAACGTATTGTATTACAAAGGTTCGGATAACGAAAGCAAGAATAGTGTAGGTTTCATAATTAGCAGAAAACTAAGACCATATATTAGAAAATTTGATAATGAATCAAGTCAAGGTACTGACCTCTACGAAACTCGGAACAGACTATAACCTAGTACTCGATCAACTGAGAATCAAACAACCAATCAAAATAAAGAAACCACCAGTATTTATAGAGAAATACAATCTGGAATCTCTAATACATGAAAGTACGCAACAGCTAAGTATATAGAAAAAGACTTACAGAGAAGCTGCAAGCAATCGAAACTGACGACAACGACGTCGAAGGAAAATGGCTAATGATAAAAAGAGCAATAATGGCTGCTGCAAAAGAAGTCATTGGCACTAGACGTATTAATCTTAACGCCCAGAAACAAACGAAACCGTGGTTTGTACCGGAGCGGAGGTTAGAGAGCTGGCCGAACAAAAACGAAAAGAATACCTACAGTACAAAAGTACTCCATCACAGAACATAAAAAAGATCAAAAGAGAATATTGGAAAAAATTTACCTGTCATATGGACAAAGACCTCTACGGTGCCCAAAGAAAGATCTGGGAAATGCTCAAAAACAGGAAAAGACCAGTAACTGAATTTGTACAGACAAAAAGTGTACCTTTAGATTTAGATAAATGGGAAGACTACTTCAAACAACTGTACCACGCAGAAGAGAACAATGAAGATAAAGAGGCGGAACCAACAATACCGATATTTAAAAAGGGACAAAAAATGAATCCAGAAAACTACAGGGGAATTAGTCTTTTATCCACAACGATGAAGATATTCACAAGCCTAATAAAAGCCCGACTAGAAGATCAAATCGAAAATGAGAAAGAACAACTAGATTTCAGATGAAACAGGTCTACAACAGACGCTATATTTATCCAACAAATTAAAGGAAAAGCTATTGAATTTGACAAAGCTGTATACACCTGTTTCATAGATTTAACAAAGGCTTTTGATAAAGTATAATTAAAAGACGTAGTCAGAATACTGGAAGAACATCAAACACCACCAGAAATTGTCAGGATAATACAACAGCTAAATAAAAATAATACAACTAAGATACGAATAGGCAACGAAATATCTATAAATAGAAATACATATGCCCGGAGGCATCAGACAAGGCGATAGTTTGAGTCCCTTCCTGTTTAATCTACTGATGTATAAGATAACAGAAGAAGTGACGAAATTGAAGATGGGATACAGACTGCGCGATAAGATTATAAACATGATTTGCTACGCGGTCGACGCTACTATTGTAGCTGAAACAGAGGACGATTTACAAAGACAACTGTTCGCTTTCTATAAAATGGCACGAAAACTTAACATACTGTATCTGGTATCTGTCGAAGAAAGAAAATGCATGACTTTCGCTAAGGAACCAGTGAGATGTAAGCTGGCAATTCAATACAAATAACTCGGTGTAAACATAGCCAGTCCCCAGAATCTAGTAAAGGACCTCACAAGTCAGATCAATAAAGCGGCTACAATTTCCAGGTGTCTACGCGACGTCATATGGAAAAATAAACATATGAGGAACGAAAGCAAGATTCGCATCTATAAGATATGCATGCGACCAGTAATAACTTATGGCATTGAAGCCAGAGCAGACATCAGCAAGACAAAAAGTAAAATGCGAATGCCAGAAATGAAGACGCTATGGACAATAGCAGGCAAAACCCTTTGGAATCGAGTTAGAAACGACGACATCAAACAAACCTGCGGAATCCAAGACATAGTAAGATGGGGAAGACATTTAAGAAGATATTGGTACGAGCACGTAAAAAGAATGGACCCAAACAGAATAGCCCGTATCGTACTGGAAGGAAGACCAGAAAGACAACGTCCATCTGAAAGACCACCAAAGAGATGGCGGGATAGCTGGAACTTCCTATCGCAAGAAAGGCAAGAATAGTCGGTTGCAGAACAGATCCACCAATATTCTAAAAGGATAAGAAGAAGAAAAAGAAGATAATGAATCAGGAAGAGTGGCTTCAATAATCATTCAACTACACGAAACTTATTAAATGCAAATAGTTCAATGTCATGCACCAACATTGACCCATACAGATGATGAAATGGAAACCTTTTACAATACAATAACATAAATAAAGACCACACCACCCATAGCATCATTATGGGAGATTTCAATTCAAAGCTAGTGCAACAGCAAAAGGAAAACGTGGAATATGTAGAAAAATTTAGCTATGATTAAAGAAAATAAAGAGACTCTATGTTTTTGGAATTTCTAACGTTACATCGCATATATGCAATGAACTTCTTCTCTAAGATGAGACAAATAAAATGGATGTGGGTTGGCCCTGACTCAAAAAACAAAGCAAGATAGACTACATCCTAACAAGTAGTAAACACATAGTGCAAGATTTAACAGCCTTAAACTCTTTCAATGTAAGTAGTGACCATATGCTGAGAAAATAAAAACATGAAACAAATAATAGAAATTGATTCACAACAACTGAAGCAAAGCACATTAGAATTTGAAGATGAACTTGAACAAACAACTATACAAAAAATACAAAGAATGAATGGCATCTAAAGGACATAAATGAAATGAATGACTTATACACATGCATTGAGAGAAAACGGGAGAAAACGTTGCTAAAATTAGGAAAACCAAGATAAAAAAATTAAGTGGTAACAGTAAAAGAGAAATAAGAGAAAAATGTTAATTAGGATGCAATACTCATCGAAATGGTAAAAGAGGGAGGAGAGGAATTACTAATAAAATTGACTTTTTCGGTAACTGCTTGGAAATAGAAGAAATTCCGAAAAACTGGTATAAGCAGTAGTGATAGTACTACTATATAAAAAGGGTAACCGCACTAATTTAGAGAACTACAGACCGATACGACTTGTCTCACAAATATATTGATACGATGTTAACTTTAAATGATAATTTAAAATACAATTACTTATTAAATAAATAAAATAAAGATTACTCCAAAATACGATGCAGATTTAATAATAAATTATAAAAGAATTGTTATAACAGTTAAATTAGATTTTTAGTGTACTATACTATTATTGTTGTATATTTTCGTATTGTATATAGCTAGAAATATTGTTGTTATGCTATATAGTCCAGGGAAATTAGACAAAATAAAAGCTCAACTTCGGAAAAATTCCCGGAAAGCTGAATTTTGGTATGGACCTTAATATTGTGGTTCTAAACAAAATGTCAAAAGTCCCCATCGATCTGAGTGCCGCTAAAAATTTCACGCGGGGTCAAAGGTCACAAAAAATGGTTTTTCGTTAATATCTCGTTAACGGTCAGTTTTACAGAAAAGATATTTATTATAAAATTTGTAACGTAGGAAATTTCCTACAAAAAATAAATAATGACTGTTATTCATAGGAATAACTCTTTTGGAGATAATGCGATCTACAGAGTTGTAACCTTCATTTTTTCTTACGAAACGTGCACTCCTTTCCACACCACCTTCGAGGTAGAGTACAAGGTGCATCTTTTTTTACGTGGTGTCCCCAGTAAGTCTAATCCAAGTCTTTTTTTGAAAATTGTTTATTTTTAAAAAAATTATTATGAATTTTTTAAATAATTAAAATTTGGTTTAAAGCAGGTAATTATTAATCTTAATAATTAATATTATTCTTCAGACTCTATTTCAATTTGCATGATTTCCTCTTCATCATCATCTTCTTGTTCTTCTATTTCTTATTTTTTTCCTTCT
The DNA here is from genome assembly GCA_963082815.1 of Melanotus villosus. Taxonomy (NCBI): domain Eukaryota; kingdom Metazoa; phylum Arthropoda; class Insecta; order Coleoptera; family Elateridae; genus Melanotus; species Melanotus villosus. The sequence goes on from OY720425.1 coordinate 43,762,417, forward strand.
TCTGCTGTTTCCTGTATTTCCATAGATCCAGCCAGAAAACACGATGAATCTAATTAATACATCTTCAGTGGAGTCGCAATTACCGACGTCATTTATATAGGGTGATACATTTAAGCACGATTACCCTTCGCAATTGCCACATACTGCTGAACAACATAAACCAACTTTTCTGCAGTCACAGTTTAAGCTACAGCCCTTGGTACAATTACAAAAAATAGTATTCAGCCGTATTTCTGGAGCAGGTGGAAGTAGAGTTTGAATTGGCTCCAAAACGTTATCCTTTAACGTCCATCCCAGTTTTCAGGGGTAAGCTCGTTGCCTAGCCATATTTGAACTTGATAATAGACCCGATATAAATGTAGCCGAGCAGCGTTAGATGTTGGGGGAAGAATAGATAACTGAACAGGTCTTTTGAGCTGTGTAGATTTTACAAAGGTTGAATATCTGTGAGTATCAATAGATACTTCTTTTACTGGGGCTTTATACATGGCCAGAAGAAAACGAATTCCATTACTGAAAATCACGTTTAGAGAACACTCTGTCTTAGTAAAAACGTCTGCGTAATTTATTAATTCCTTACTTTTTTCAAAGAATTTGAAGACATTAATTTTACCTTTCTTAAAAATTGCTGAAGTAGTGTCGCAACCTATCACTGCATGTAAAAATAAAATATGATATGAGTTCAAACTTTGTGAAGAATACATTTTTATATTTTTATTTCTACTTTTGCTTTTCCAGGTTTCAAAAAATAAATGATTTTATTAACAGCGGTTCGTGCAATCAATATTACTAATAAGTCTAGTCTACCTCTTCACCTACAACAATGCTTGCTCTTCTATCAGACTGTTCGATTGCTGTTTCAATTATGAGAACATCAGTATCATTTTCAGCTTGTTTTACGTTGACATTAGCATTAGCTTCAAATTTTTCACGTAACATAAAAATTAACGAATATAAAGTTGAAGATGTGGACTAAATCGAAGTTTATAATTGTCATCCTCTTATATTATTTATATATATTGTTATATTTAATGTTTTGCCCACTGATGAAGAACTATAATTGTTCGAAACGTTTGAAAAATAATAGTTATTTATGTACCAAGGGCGTAAAGATGCTTTTATGGCTTGAGACGTGATTTTGAGCCCGAGACGTTAGTCGAGGGCTAAAGACATGTCGAAGGCCATAAAAGCAAGTTACGCCAGTGGTACATACATAATTTTATGCACGATCGAAGATTTTAAAACTGAAATAGAAAGAATAAATTAATTTTCTACCCACATCGAGTAGTTAGTTGCTCAATTATTTTAATTTTTTACTGACAATTGTCAAATGGTTGAAGCATTTACGCCTAGGAATATTCACATGAATAATTGTGTTAACTGTGTTGTTAATACAAATTACCCTAAATAGAGTTCTAATAAAGAGCATACATTCGATTTTAATTTAAAAAAATTCTTTATAAGACTGTTAAACTGTTTATCAATTTTTGACGTTTCATTATAGACCGGCGGCCTATAAAGACACCCACGGGCTATAAATAGACGTTTATGTCAAACAATTTCAGACATAATTGACACATTATAATGCGATCGTGCATAAATAATTTTTACAAAAGAAATAAAATAAAACCAATAATGTATTTCTAAATAAGTGACTACTAAAATCTCTTCCACATTTATAAAAATTAACCGACTCTTGTTGTTTGCATTAGCAAGGAATCAAAGAGAATATCAGTAGATGAAGAAACTTTGGCACATGGACGGCGTTGCTCTGCATCTTTGATATTTTTTTCTTATTATGACGAAAATGTCTAAGTACATAATGGACATATTATGTATCAAAAATTGTATCAAACGTTTCTTCTAGATTCCATATAACACGGTGTAAAAGAAATCCTCCATCGATGGTATATGTAACATTATTTGTAGTATCTAATTCAAGATTTACTGATTGTAAGCAATTAAATAGAGGATTTTTGATTCTTAGGCATTCCACTCTCATCACTTTTCGGAGCACATTACTTCTCCATCAACACTATAGTGTAGTTAGTATACATATATGTGTTTATTTCTATTGCTATGGGCTCTGAAACATAGTAATTTGCCTGATAGTTTAAATCGTATTCAAAGTCCAATGACGTAGACATGCCGTTGAGGAGTGCACAATGCACATGCACAGGTACACACTGTTCGTTACAACTCTGTAGATCGCATTATCTCCAAAACAGTTACTCATATGTATAAAAGTCATTACATATTTTTTGTAGAAAATTTCCTAAGCTATAAATTTGATAATAAATATTTTTTTCTGTAAAAGTGGCCGTTAACGAGATATTCACGAAAAACCGTCTTTTGTGACATTTGACCCCGCGAGAAATTTTTAGCGGCACTCGGATCGATGGGGACTTTTGACATTTTGTTTAGAACAACAATATCAAAGTATATACCAAAATCCAGCTTTCCGGGAATTTTTCCGAAGAGCAATGTCTAATTTCCCTGGACTAATAAATGAATGCAGAATGTGTTTGAATATAAATATTTATCATGGGTAAACGGATTGGAAAGCACCTGGGATACAGAAAACAAATAAAACAAAATTATAAACAGCAAGTGGTTTTGAATTGATAGTGAAATGATGCACAAATAGTTGCTCCTGAAAAATAATTTAAATTTAATTTAAATTTAAATTTAAATGATCAGAACCAACTTATAAAAGTGTTACTTAATAAAATATTAATTTGAAAGAAGATTAAATATAAAATATTATAACAACAAGTAAACTACAGGTGGAATTGAGGTCGAATTAAACTGAAATCAGATTGAGCGGCAATTGGAATTGAAGTTGGGGTAATCAGGGTGATCTACAAGTCAGCTGCATTGGATTGGAGTCAAAGTGAACAGTAGGTCAAAATAATAAAGGTTGAAACTGAATTCAAATCAAAGTATAAGTGTAAGTGTTTAATTTAATTTAATTTAACTTTATCTTGGAAGTTTATGAGTAATTCTTTGAAATGTAATTTAACGAAACCTGAGAGTGACCTTGCGATAAGAGTAAAAATTAAAATATAAAATAGAAAGCTGGGGCACATCTTTAATGATTTAACAATCAACGTGGGTAATCGTATATTTTTGGAAAGTTATAATAAAAGTAATTTGAAATTTGGGGAAGTAAAACAATTTGGGCTAATTATTGTTGGAAATAAGTGGATGACTACCAACTCACCGAACAAGTCGGTTTTAGGAGAGATTATAAGACTAGCGAACACCTGTTAGCTATGAGAATACTAGTTGAAAAGTCTGTAGAGTACAATCTTGATGTAAATTTGGTTTTTGTTGACTACCAAAAAGCATTCGATGCACTAGAACATTGGACAATCATAAATTCGTTAAAAAATGCCAGAATAGACTATACTGATCGAAAATATTTATAACACCGCTACATCTACTATACATAAAAATACCAAACTGATTGAAATACACAGGGCGATACTCTCGCGCCGAATTTATTTACGGCTTGTTTAGAGAACGTTTTCAAACAACTTGATAAGGGAATCTTTTTAAACGGGAACAGATTAAATAATCTCATGTACGTGGATGATAGTAGTTCTAATTGCAGAAGCCCCTGAACAACTACAGACTCTGTTAACGAAGTTAGATAAAGCATCCTCTGAAATCGGACTGAACATAAATTTAACAAAAATAAAAGTCATGCATAGCAGCACTTTACAACAAAAAATAAAAGTTAGGGATAGAGAGTTGGAGGAAGACCAGTTATGTGTATTTGGGGCATACGGTAATTCTAGGCAAAGAAAATCAAACAAAAGAAATTTACAGAAGAAGAAGATTGACATTGACTGTTTTCGGAAAGTTAAATAAGACAAATAAGAGACATTACCAAAAGGGAGAAACAGAATGGGAGAAGGGCCACAGTAGAATACAAGAAATTGACCATGGTGGTAGACGAGTTCTGGGACGAGAAGAATATGATTTTTAATTTAACCTTCGCGGCACCGGGCGGGGTACAAATGTACCCCACGGGTAGTTTTTTATGGTGCAATTCTGAAAATTTGACATCTTATACCGTCATTTTTTAATTTATCCTTGCATAGGTACACAGCAACAATATTGCATATTTAGATTAGAAAAAAAATCTAGAAATCTTCTGGTAAAAATTAAAATCTGTCTTGGGGTGCATTCGTAGCATGCTATTTTTGAGGCACCCGTCTGCAGTTTGTCGTATGAATTAATTTTTCTCGAAGGTGTTCGGGCAATGTTGACATGTGCGTTGGCATGATAGTCAACAGGCAAGTAGTCAGATGACTTTAAGCCACATCTACAATATCAGTCGGTCGGTTCAGTGCAGTTTTATTATGGGGTACAAATGTACCCCGCGTGGTACTCCGTGTAACTTTTTTGACGTAGTGCCGCGAAGGTTAATGTTAGAGTCAGTATTAAGAAAACTGAATATCACATGAAATATCTAGATGGTAATGCTTAACGCATACGCGGATGACCTGTTGATTTTAAGTAAAACCTCAACGAGCTCAAGACAGTGTTTAGTAACTTGGAGAAAGCTGCAAAAGAGAAATACGAAGTACATGAGAGTGGCCAGAGGTGAATACCAACTACAGGATTTAAAAATAAAGAACTACAAATTTGAGGAAGTTAAGGAGTGCGTTTACTTAGGTTCACAATTAAATATAACAAATACTGTGATGGAGGAGACAGGTGCATACAGAGTGGAAACGAAAGTTATTTTATCTATAAGGAATTGATGCAGTCAAAAGTACTAAAGCGTGCAACTTAAGGAAAATATTTCTAAGGCAATGCTAAGACCAGTGATTACATATGATTGCGAAACTTGGTCTTTAACAGCTAGTGACCAGACCAAGCTATAAACAGCGGAAAGAGATATAATGAGGAGGATCTGGGACCTAGCTCAAGACTAATTGGACTAATAGATAGGTGCAGATATAATGCGTTTTGTGAAAGCCCAAAGACTAAACTGGGTGGTGCATGTTGAGCGGATGGGGAGTACTGTTAGGAATGTGAAAGGTGTTACGGAATAGAGGGCAGACTATAGGAGAGCAAGGGGCAGGCCAAAGGATAGATGGCTGGAAGTTGTCCAGAGACCTTAGAGTACTGAGAATGATCAACTGGAGGTGAGTTGCTCAACACTGAGCCCTATGTAGAAGATGAAGAAGGAGAAGTTAAATCAACGAATTTAGAAATCCGAAATCTGTTAGATTCGAGGTTTAAATGGCAGCGTTGTATAGTTTCGTGAAATTCGGTATTAAAAAATAATATAATCCGGATTCAATCCACAGTTGAAACAAAAGTCTAAGTCTTAAAATCTAAATGAAATTCAAGTTTCAATAATAATCGTATTCACAGTAGGCTAAGAAATTACTTAAAAGTCTTAATGTGAATTATCTGGAACTTTTAGACCTTTAATTGTGTTAGACAGCGTTTCTAATTTTGAAAACGTCAATCAAAATTTATTTTAATGTTTTTCAAAGCTCGGGCTCCAGATGTCCAAATTTACATCCTGATTTGAAGCTCAGGATTAAAAAATTCCTTGCAGTTAATAGAGTTAAAGTTCAATTCAAATTAGTGAAAATTTTCTACTAAAATTATTATTATTATAATACTGAACCCTGAAGGCTAGAAATAAACTAACACAAGTAAATCTTTTAATGTTAGTCAGTTTTTACTGCTATGTATTAATTGTTAGAATTATGCCTTTAATTTGTGGTTTTAAAGTTTATAAGTACGAAATCAATATGGCGTGCCAATCGAAACCGTTCATTATTTCAAAATTACTATAACTACCCTTCCTAAATTATTCAAGACCAGTAACAGCAGGCAGTATTACTGAGGTTTATGTGCAGATACAATTCCAACTGTATCGTACAAGTACTCGTAGTACATAACTTACTAATTAAGTTGCATATACCTTCATCGTAAAACAAACATAAACCAACCTAACCAGATTTCATTAAGAAATTTCGATAAACACTGAATATTATTTGTTTGTTTGAACACAGTGGATTTGCATTATTAATTAGTATTCTGTGTCTATGTTAATAATAAATATTACTTGCCAACTGGAAATATGATTTTATTGTTAAAACATGAAATGTACAGCTGCAGATTGTAGTTGTTTGCTTCGTTTTTTCAATTAACAGAAACCAAGAAACAAGGAGATTTATTAACGTAATTTTGTATTGTTAATGTAAATACCTTTTTCCGACGATTGCCTTTTATTAAAGTTTTCAGTAATATTAATAACGGCATTACGAAACGTAACCAGGGAAACTTTTCGACGGAAAGAAGCAAGAACTACATTTAGAAGATTAAAACTACTTGCATTACTTCAGACGCCCGAGCAGCTTCAAAAGCACCCTTACCAACTTGGAAATTGCTCTTACTGTGAATTTAGTTTATCTTTAGTTAGAAATAAGGAATGCCCAAGTCATTGTTTGGAATTAACATTACTTTTTTATAATTACGAGAATCTTTTATTTTAAGGAAGGCTCCCCTGTGGAAAGTGTAAATAATTAAAAACCTTCAAACAAAAGGTTGATGTGCATTTATTTAAAATGCATTGCTTGATTGCCAAATGTAAAAGCCGCCCACTGAATTAAAATGCAATTATTAATTGAGACTGAAAATTTAAAGCAAAATTACTTCTTCAAATCTAAAGCTTGAATCCCAATGTGATTTTCCAAGACCTAATTCTTATAATAAAACGCTCTTTTTTATACAACATACTTAGCCATAAATTAGGAATATCATATCAAAAATTTCATTTTCGATTACAAATGCTAACTCCGAATAAAATAATTCGCAATAACCAAGCAATACAAATATTAATCTACAATTTATTAGCAAATGTTGTCATCCGACTGATACTCAGAATAATTATGCAATTAACAACTTTATGTTTCAATATTGAGTATCTTTTTTATATCAATTCAATTATAATCTGAATCCAAGTTTCGAAATTTCTAGCTTAAGATTTGAAGTGGTAATAATTTATATTCGAATTTTCAACAGACCTTTAGAGTTTTTGAACTCAGATCAAAACTTTTAAACTAAAGAAAGTATTCTCGATCGTGGATTATCAATCAAACGGTTTTACTAGAATCGAAAATTGATGATCGAATCGCTTACAATTAACGCACAGAATTTCATATTAAAAAGAATGGAGATTTCCAGTCTAGAATTCGGCTCAATAATACCACTCGTGCAATTTTAGGCAAGCACTAAACCCAAACCTAAAATTTGTTATTCAGTCCCAAAATTCTTCTCGACTAACAAACAACATTTTTCAGCACTCCAGGCCTGAGGCCTATGGTTTCTATTTCTTTCTTCCATCTCTTCCTATCTTTTGTCTTTTCTTTCCAGTTTGTGAGCTCGTAAGTTTCGATATCCCTTTGTACATCGTCCCACCAGGATAGCTTGGGTCTGCCTTTTCTATTTCTTCCTGCTGCTTCTTTGTTTAGAACGCTTTTGATATTTTCCTCTTCACTCATTCTTTCTATGTGGCCTAGCCATCTAAGTCTGTTTTGTCTTACTATGATGGAAATACTTGGGCTTTTAAACATTTCCTTTATTTCAGCGTTCGTTCTTCTTCTCCATCTGTTTCCTTCCCTTACTCCACCTAGTATACTGCGTAGAACTCGTCTTTCCCAGGTTTCCAATTTGTTTTCCGTTTCTTTTGTGATTACCCACGTTTCACTTCTGAAGTCGTTAATGAATCTAATTATCTCGGATCATCGATTACTAACAGAGATGATTGCGATAATAAAATCAAAACAAACTGACGAACATATGGAAAGACTGCAATCTCCCAAAACACAAAGTTAACACTTGTCAGGACTCATATTTTCCCAATCGCAACTTATGCTACAGAGACATGGACGTTAAAGATAAATAACAAAAAATTGATACTTTTAAAATGTGGTTGCACAAACGAATAGGTACTTAGAATATCCTACGCAGAACATCGAACAAATGCATCTATCTTAAAGCAACTACATATTCACAATAGATTATCAACTAGAATTTTACAGTACTTCTTGAGATTTCTTGATCATTTAACCAGACGACCAAATGGGATGGAAAAACTTATAGTAGAAGGTAAAGTTGACGGACGAAGACCTAGAGGAAGATCCCTAACACGCTGGGGCGATCAAGTGAAGAAACCGATTGGCCGTGAGCTGCATCAAGCAGTTCAAGCTTCATGCCGGGAAAAATAACATCAAATCTATAGATACATAACATCGCCATACCTTTTCGGGGTTGACGGAGTGAAGAGAGAGACAATTGTTTAACCCGCAAAATTTCGAATTTATTACTCAGATTACTAAAATTTGTATCAAAATCAAATGTTTCAATTTGACCTAAAAATTCGAAAATCCCATTTTTAAATTTTAAGGTGATGCACGTCTGACTCACAAGACGAACCAAATCTTAAGCTTTTTTTTACATCATAAATTTCTGAATACCAATTGAAGGCTTTGTACTCCCCGCCTAAACGTTCTTGGAGGATAATGGCATAGGTATTAAGAAAAATTCATGTCAATAACCGATAAACTACAAAGCAAATTGAAATCCAGAACTTTAAGTTTAAGTTTCGAAATCTTACTTTTCGAATTCGTATTCAGAAGTTTTCACTGAATTGAAATTCAAAAGTGATAATTCTAAATCCTACATTGAATGCATCCATAGCAATCAAATCTCCAAAATTATGATTCGAATTTCCATATTTAAGACACAAAGTTTCAAAGGCTCAAATTTCTAGTTTTAATGAGATTTTAAAATTCGAATTCAAAGATCTGAACTCCTTTTGAAAACAGACTCGTGAATTTAAGCAATTCTTTGAATTAAACGAATTAATATAGGACTTTAATCAAAATCTAAACCATAATCGTAAATTTCTTCCATTAAAAGTCAAATTCATATCAAAATTCAGAATTCCAGTTTGCACGGATTTCAAGAATAAGATTGAAATTTCTTGATAAGATTTGCAAAATTCGAATCCAAAGTGCGAACGTTCATTCGATCTCTTCTACTTTAAATTAATTTAAAATTTAGTTACGTTTTACCCAAATATTTTTAACCAAAATGTGTAATTCATGGTTGAATCTTAAATTCTTGCAAAACATTTGAAGCTAAATGGAAATTCAGGCCTTAAAATTTCATATCTAAACCATAAACCCTCAGAAGTTCGAATTTTGTATTTTCACTTAAGTTTTAAAATTAATAAAATGTAAATTTTTGTCGAAAACTAAAAACTAACTCATAAATTTGAATTGAATGGAATTTAATGGAAATTCTATCACATTCATTTTGATTTTAAAAAAATTGATGGAAATTCAGGTTACAATCGCCCATCTTTTATACAAATTTCTAAAGAATCATTTAAATTATACGAAAAGAGTGACTTTAATCCAAATCCATAATTCATAGATTAAAATTTATATTCGAAGATTCTAATCGCACATTTGGCTATTTCATGTCAATACTTAGAGAACCGTCAACTGAATCTAAATTTCAGTCTGGATGCAAGATTATTTATTTGAATTCATTTGTGAAATTTGGCCTTTAAAATAAAATTTGAATGAACCACTTTTCTCCAGCTGCAAATTTTAACTTATTGTAGTTTTGTGGGTAATTTTAGTAGGGATTTGAATTTTTCTTTTTCATTAGGAATGAAAGAGCCAAATCCTATAAAGTCAAATTCATTTGTTACATAAATATGAGTTTCACTCTCAAATACCTAGAATTTAGATTTTCGAAATGGTTTATTTATTGGGGTAGATTTAGGCTTGCAGGTTTAAAGGGGTCAACTACGATACGATAAGGGCCATAAGGATTCCTTCCAGTGGTAGAAGTCCCTTAAGTTTAGCAAAATTCTAGTCGGGTAGTGCTAAATGTCCACAGTAGTAGACAGGCATTGACTATCCTGGCAACCGTAAGCTTAGATGTTACCCAATAAATAAACAAATCACCAAACCAACAAAAAGGTGTACCACTTTTTTACACCCTAAACAAGTAATTGGAGGAATATGTTTTTGCGTCTTCAAATTATTTTCTAATAAGACTATTTATCGACGCTTGTCTGTATTCCATTTAATCTTAACACAAAACGAGAACTTCCACTCGGATAGTATTTCGTCAGTCAAATTAGGATTCCAAGTCAGTGTCTGCTTATAGTATTTGCTGTCTAAAGGGGTTTTGCGCATAATAGAAATCCGCGAAGCGCGCTTGACAAATATAACGCCCTTAAACAATCGCTTACAGTGAACATCTTGACACCCCGTTGTTTACGTTGCCTGTTGAAATGAAGCGCTCCTTATATTTGAATTATTTGAATGTTATGTCAGTTGCTCAAGATTTATTTCTGTTTATCTCAGTCTTAAACTTTCCAGTTCAGATATAATACTCGACGTTAATTATTTGCTGGCACGCCTGTTCCCAACTAATACAATTGTCGATTATTAAATTTCTCTTTTATACATAAAATTCCCCCAACGAGGAGTATTTAAAAGTAAAAAGAAAAATAAGAAAGCTTCCACCAAATAGAAACAGTTTTCACTAAAATTCAGACTTTTCAACGGTGATAAATTATAGTTACTATTATTTTGCAAAAGACCCTATTTTTAACGTCCAGGAAATTGACTGAGTACGCCCCATGGGATTTTCTTAAAGAGATACCCTCTGAAAGTTTTATTTTTATTAAGAAGATGCTTCAAAGTTTCATTAACCATTTCCCTCGTGACATCAATTTAGAAACACGGTCGTTGAAAGTTCGTCAGATGTAGTTGGGTTTTAGCGTATCTTAACTACAAAGTGACATTAATTCGGCCACTAACAACGTTTCATTATGAAACCAATTTATAATTGTACAATAGCCACTTTCGTAACAGCCGTATAATATACGTTTAAGTATAATGGGAATCATTATCACTTCAGTATATCTGTCGGTAATCACCCAAAATGCTGAATAAGCACAGATGCGAGGATGTATCATTAATCGTTTTTTAATATAGTAACAAAATAATACGAGTTACTGGGGGATTTGCCTTTGAAGCTTCGCCGAGACATGTGGTTTATGCACGACGGTGCACCTCCGCATTTCTCTTTAAATGCCCGCAACCATCTACAGCAGCAATACCCTAATAGATGGATGGGTAGAAGAAATAATGCTCCTGTAAACTGGCCACCACGCTCTCCCGACATAACGCCGTTGGACTACTTTTTATGGGGTGCTCTGAAAACCATGGTATACTCTAGGCCCGTAAATACGGAGCAGGAATTGTGGCGACGCATCCAAAATGCAGTAGACACTCTTAAAAACGATCTCGAAATGATGAGAAGAGTCCAGTTCAATTTTTTACGACGTATTAATCTTTGAACTCGTGCAGAAGGCGGTATATTCGAACATTTTTTGTGAATTTGTTTCGTTGAGTTAAATTAAAATTTGTACTTATTTTCTTTTCATTAAACCTTTTTTTAAACAATGGCGCTTTACATTACCTATTTACGGTTGGTTGACGATAATAATAACGCAACCAGGAGTCAGATTACGACTAGAGTGCAACGAGCGCATGCTACGCGGAAAATAAAAATTATTTTTTTGCCTAAGGTATAAGAGATGGCAAAATGGAGCAAGAGACAAAAAATGTTGGCAACATATGTGTCCATCAGCAAAAAAAAGTTTCAAATGTATTCGCCTAATAACAAAAAATATATAAGCTTCTTAAGATGTGGATGACAATTTTTTGACCACTCACAGAGAACACCTAGAAGATAAAATGATATGTCAAAAAATGCTTTCTTTTAGTACAAATCCGCATACCAAATTAGGTCGCAATCGTGAAAAGCGTTATAAAGTTTTTTCGAAAAAACTATTTCTTTTCAGTAAATTTGTAGCCCTCTAGCGGCTAAACGAAGCAACTTTGGATGGAGGTAAATTAGGTTAAATCGTCCTATTTTGGCCTCAGGAATATGTGGTATGACTTTGTACAGACCTTTCGGGGACACCCTGCATAGTGTGACCTATTAGCATAGCCGCGTCTTTAATTTAGAATTAAAGTTTTAAAGTCTACAACAGAATTTCTATGAAGGTTTTAAAATTAAAACTTAAATATAAGATGTTAATAGAAAACTTATGCAATATTTCGTTCATGTGACAGTGACTTTAAAAGAAAATGGAACCCTTCCTCGAGGGATTTGGCTTTTGTTGGGAACCTAGGTACAACGCTACAGTGTTTGTTCTCCACAGTCTATACAATTTTCAATTTACTTCTGTTGTTCGCCTCACCTGCACACAGAAATAAAAGTTCATTATTCCCTGGGTGACTAGCTTTTCTCTGAAGTAGCATTTGCTTGGTCTATTTGACAAAACTTCCGTCCCTTTGAAAAGCTACTCGTTAAACTTTTATACGGACAGGCAAAAATGCAATAGGCTTTTTAGATGGCAATATCGGGAAATGTGTATTTTGACAGGCAAACAGTTAGACACATTTTTTTTAAATTAAATTAATGAATATTTCAAACTTATTTTTTGAAAGAATCAGTAACTGCAAGTAATTTAATATTTACTACCTCTACGTCAAGCAAAACATATCAGTTACATACACGTATGTGTAAACTTAAACGTAGCTCCTCCGGCTAATCTTCACGTAGTATGACAGGCAGACATAAAAGAGGGAAGGTATAATAGAGGATATTGGAATTAATTGACTTGATATCGCGGAAGCAACGTACCTAAATTACCAAAGTTTAGGGAAACTCAAAAATTCCTACTAACTCGTGCTTCCGAATATCATGTAAGACTTTCTAACTCGATCAATTCCTCGTTTATCGCTTTCTAACCACTTACGCTTTCAACCTAAACCATTGAGTATCATACTTTATGTGAAATACGATAGTTTCGTAGTTTTACTCTTTACAATAAGTGAAAGTTTGTGTTATCAAGCATCAAATGGGTTTGTCAACGTTAAATTTATATTTCAGACGTTCACACGCTCTTGGCTGGTATTCTAAAGACGAATTCTGGGAAAATATTACTTACCTACATAACTTCCGATCACAGCTAGCTTTTGTTTAGTTTCGTTAAAATTAATCTAATTCATATTTAACTTGCTTAACTGAGAAATGTGTAAAATGAAGTCGAAATATATCCGACATCAAGAAAACTATTAACTAAAGAAGTTTATTTATTAAACCGTACACGGCGTACACCTTAATCGTTAGGGGAAAAAACTCTTAAGCAATCACGTCAGAGCATGATTTAAAAAACAGTCCAGCGGACGTTGATTTCAATACCCTTGATAAAGTAAACTTTGATAAATCAAAGCCTTTGAAATGCAAGATTGTCCTTTTAACAAGGATATTCAAACTGCACGTTCTTGTAGTCAAAGTTAGACCTCAATTAAAGAACTACATATTTATTAGAAATACAAATCTCAAACAGAAGTGGAAGTCAGAGTTGGAAAATCGAAACTGCTCATTATCAAGCATATCATTTGAGAGGTGCCGTAACACGATGCTCCACGAACAAAGCATTTTGAAGTGCACTTTCAAACATGGCTGAAATGCAAAGTGCAACCTGAGTATCTACAACGTTGTTTAAGTGGAACTCAATAACGAACCCTACTATTTCTGTAACTAATTTGTTTGTCGCTAGCAAAAGGCTAAGCTGTGAAGTTGTGAAGTAGGTATATTTTCATAGTTTCTGATAATTCAGAATTAAATCAGTTTGGAACGTTAATGTGAGAGCACCCAAGGTGCTCCAGTGAAATAGACAAACGAAATAGGAATCATACCTAAGAGATGTCATAAATATGCATAACGTATCGTAGGGGCACATTCCGAATAAGAATAGATTTGTACGTAGGTATGTCCATAAATACAGGACAACAATTGGAACTTCTTGGACTCCAAACACTTAAGTTCCTAATTTATTATTTCTACTCAATTTGACTACAAACGTGTTTCGTACAAAATGTGTAACTTAACATTTACTGCATTTGCTATCTCCATTCATGCTAATTGGCGAACAACATTCTTTAAAATAAATTTAGAAGTATTATGAAGTAGAAGTAAGCAATCGTTGGAATGGTCGGGTGGTTAACATATTCGACTACAGCGTGGACGGTCTCGTGATCAAACCCGAGTCGGATGCTCGGCGGGTGGCGTACCCAGTCACTGAAAATAATTAGGAACCAAAATACAGTGATGGAAGAGGGAAAGTAGGTGGTAGGCTTACTACATCACCCCGTACGCATAGCGTGTGAAACAACCGGACATAAAAGCGAATTAGTAGGCCTTAACCTCTCATGCTGCCGTCCATACTTCGCGGTGTGTAAATATCGATCACTTTATCTATTATGTAATAAAAGTGGCAAGATATGTGATTTACAACACACATTATGTAATTATAAATGCAATGCGAATGTAGCTATTAAATATCGAAACAAAGAGATTTAGCTTTCATGGTACGTGCAGGATAATACAAATTAAAATGGCAATTGTCAATTTATTCATCTAGGCCATGCCCTAAAGGTTTCAGCTCAGTAGCTTTACTAATTTTTTACACGAGTCATTTATAGCCGACGTGGTCGGAGCGTGCTCAAAAAAATTCTAATTTTGAAATAATTATTCATAATAAACTAGGAATTTTTAGTAAATGTTTAAAAATTAGGAAATGTTTGGGGATTTTGTTTATGAAGTCGCGTCTTTATCCCATACCCGAATGGTTTAAACAAGGTAAAAAGACATCGACGACCATGAGCAGGACGGTGGCTCTTCTGCTCTCAGATGACAATGTGGTAAGTGTAAGAAATAATTTGAAACATTTGTCACTTATGCATTATAATAATTTCAGAAATTGTAAATATTGAAAACAAAAGCATTAGGCAAATTTTTACCTTGTCTACAGAAGCCGAAACCAGCGCACAAAAGGCCCCGATCTCTAACGGAGGTCTTTCGGGTTCAACTCCTGAAACTGCCGAAATTCGTACTGGAATGTACAGAAGGCTGTACGTTGTTTCGTGCTTCGGAGATAACGTTAAGCTGTTAAACCGGTCGTCACATTAACACCTTTGACAAAAGTTAACCTCCCAACACTGTGGGTCCATCTTCTTCTCCTCCGCCGATGGGTAGAGCTAGCCCCAGGCCTAACATACGTGCCAAGAGGGCTCATAGTATCTACGTTGTAGGTAATAACAGGCCATTTGGCCTACAAAGGAGAAGAACAAGATTTTCCACTCCTGACCAAAAAGAAAATGACAAACGAATTTATATGGAGACCAGTTTAAATTTTGCTAAAAAATATCATTCAAGTTGAAACATAGATCTCACGGTAGAATACCAAAAAAAACAATGCAATGCAAAACACCAACCAGACTGAAAAAATAAGACAACATAAACCCTAGTCCAAGGTTTTTCGCCGTTTTGTTAGACATGAACAGCATTTTCTCGGTACACTGAGAAACAGAAAGCAGACAGCAAACAAAAATTATAACAAGCAGATTTTACACACATTAACAGAATGATTCTAAAATATTCGGCGGCGTTTTCGAAAAATTGTTTTATCCTTCTTTAGAACAACGCGCCCTCCTATAAAGCTAAAGAGAATACTAAGAAAATAGTTATTTGTATAACAGCTCTAATAAGTACATAACAGCTTTACTACTACAGCTGGCTTCGTCTCGATTGTGAAACCAGCTAGGGCAATAATCTGCATTTTCGCCGTATTGAACATATAAGTTTCTTTCCAAGTAGTTTGAATTAACAATAGGTTGATGATTATTTTTGATGTTGCCACAATCACGTGTATTCTTTTTCTTCTTATTAGTGCCATATCCTCTTCAGGACGTTGGCGAGGGCGATCAAAACCACATTCTTAAACGACTTGGCGTCGTAAACTTTATCCCCTTATATTAGGGAAATGCGTTCTCTGTAGTGGTTTCCCGTTGCCTTCTGCAGAGTTTCTGAACGCGTATCAAGTACGAGTGAATGTGCCTTGTTACTATCTGAAGTCGGCCACTACGCAGACAGAATCGTTAGTTGTAACGAAGCGATTAAATGGCTTCACTCGCTCAAGTACCGACCTCCTAGCTAGGAGTCCAGGGCTCTTACCATTGCGGCAACTAGCTTCTAGCTATCATCTTTGAAAAAAATTCTCCTATGGGAAAACAAATTGCCATTTTATTGGTTATTTTAATCATTTAACACGGAAAACTTTAGTGTCTGTCAATTGTCAGTAAATTGACACTTTTAATACCAGTCGATAAAAAATGTTTTTTTAATACAGTGTTATTTATAAGGCTGTTGATTCTAACGGATAATCCGAATAACCGGATATTTTTTCAAGATTTATCCGGATATTTTATTTTTAGAATAATCCGAAAGCGGTTAACCGGATAATATTTTATCCGCGGATAAACGGATATTATATTATCCGTAAGATAAACGGATATCAATTTAACCGTCGGATAAACATTTATCCGCTGATAAGCGGATATTATTTATCCGCCGGATAAACAACTATCAGCGGATAATTTTTTATTCTAGATATTTTCATGACATTATTAAACAACAAAACAACTAACCAACTTAGATCTTGCTGTCTGCAAGTCTGCATTCTATTGATTCTATTAATACTGAAGAAACTAATTTTTGTAAATTTAAATTAAAAAATCGAAATCTTTCAGTTTAATTTTCTATTTCTCTAATTTCAAGGTGTGCATAGTTTTAAGATTTTATATTTTTTTGTACCTAAGGGTGTCTGTTGTTTTTTAATAAATAAAATTTATATAAAACCGTTTTTTTTATTTTTTGTCGCGGATAGAAAATATCCGTGTTATCCGTAAATGAAAATTATCCGCGGATAAAAAATATCCGTTTTATCCTCAGACATAAATTAACCGCGGATAAAAAAATATTCGTGTTAACAGCAGATAAAATATATCCGTGTTATCCAGTTATCCTCGGATAAAAATTATACACGGATAACTATTACCCGCGGATAAAACTTATCTACGAATAAAAATATCCGGTTATTCGAAATCGGATAAAATCGGATAACCGGATAAATTCTCATAACTGGATAACCGGATAAAAACTTTAAATTTCAACAGCTCTAGTTATTTATAGCACACGAATAAAAAATTTTTAGCTTAGATCTGGGTATTTGATGGGCACCTTTTCCATACCTCTAAGTATAAACAATAAAAGTACAATATGTAGAATTAACTTAATTAATATCAGCTCAACAGGCTTTGCAAGCCCAGGGCTTGAATTGTAGTCTTTTCCATTCTTGCTTTCTTGCTGGTCGCGCTTGCCAATCTTTAACGTTTAATTGTGTTAAGTTTTCTTGTACGCAGTTTGTCCAAGATTTCTTCGGTCGTCCCCTAAAACTAGTGCATTCTGGTTCTTCTGTTAAAATTCTGTTTGTATCTTTGATTCAGGCATTCTTGCTACATGTCCTAACCACCTAAATCGTCCTTACTTTATTATATTTACAATATTTGGCTCTTTGTAGGTATCTTCAATTTCTCAATTTGTACGTCTTCTGCAATCTTCTTCTTCTCTTATTGCTCCAAAAATTCGCCTCAATATTCACATTTCCCATATGATAAGATTTTTCCTATCTTGCTGTCTTAATGTCCACGTCTCACTACCGAAAGTCAAAACCGGCCTTGTGTTACCACTGTTTTATAACCACGCACTTTAATCTTTCTCAACACACTTTTTGAAATTAATATTCGATATATACTTGCTGCGGCTCGCAATACCAATGTTAGTCTTCTTTCAATTTCTGTCTCAATGTTATACTTGTTGTTCATTTCAACACCCAAATAGGCCATCTTGTTTTTGTGTGGAAACTTGTAGGTTTTGTTATCTTGAATATTTCTAATTGTTTCGTTATTTTCCATCCTACTTCTCCCTAGCATAATCTACTTAATTGGACCTTTCTTTATTTTTCATGACAATTAACATCATCATCCAGCACTTAAAGCTCTCCGTAATCAATTCTCTAGTTCATCCTGCTGTCACAGTGTCCCAATTCGACGGCTTTCATGTCGTCAAGAATCGATACAACAAAATGGACTTTAGGAAGGTCACCGAAAAAAAATTATACCCCTCCCATTCTGGAAGTTCTTAGAACACCTGTATACCCCAGGCTACTGCCTTCTTGCTCTATATTTCCCAAGTTACTAATTGCAAAGATGGGACTCTCAAAAAACATAACAGCAAAACCATCTTCAAACCCCTTCCAAAAGTGTCACAGATACTGCCTTCAACCAAAGATAAGCTTCAACCACTGTCACCAAGATGCTCCTAGCTAGGAGTCCAGGGCTCTTACCATTGCGGCAACTAGCTTCTAGCTATCATCTTTGAAAAAAATTCTCCTATGGGAAAACAAATTGCCATTTTATTGGTTATTTTAATCATTTAACACGGAAAACTTTAGTGTCTGTCAATTGTCAGTAAATTGACACTTTTAATACCAGTCGATAAAAAATGTTTTTTTAATACAGTGTTATTTATAAGGCTGTTGATTCTAACGGATAATCCGAATAACCGGATATTTTTTCAAGATTTATCCGGATATTTTATTTTTAGAATAATCCGAAAGCGGTTAACCGGATAATATTTTATCCGCGGATAAACGGATATTATATTATCCGTAAGATAAACGGATATCAATTTAACCGTCGGATAAACATTTATCCGCTGATAAGCGGATATTATTTATCCGCCGGATAAACAACTATCAGCGGATAATTTTTTATTCTAGATATTTTCATGACATTATTAAACAACAAAACAACTAACCAACTTAGATCTTGCTGTCTGCAAGTCTGCATTCTATTGATTCTATTAATACTGAAGAAACTAATTTTTGTAAATTTAAATTAAAAAATCGAAATCTTTCAGTTTAATTTTCTATTTCTCTAATTTCAAGGTGTGCATAGTTTTAAGATTTTATATTTTTTTGTACCTAAGGGTGTCTGTTGTTTTTTAATAAATAAAATTTATATAAAACCGTTTTTTTTATTTTTTGTCGCGGATAGAAAATATCCGTGTTATCCGTAAATGAAAATTATCCGCGGATAAAAAATATCCGTTTTATCCTCAGACATAAATTAACCGCGGATAAAAAAATATTCGTGTTAACAGCAGATAAAATATATCCGTGTTATCCAGTTATCCTCGGATAAAAATTATACACGGATAACTATTACCCGCGGATAAAACTTATCTACGAATAAAAATATCCGGTTATTCGAAATCGGATAAAATCGGATAACCGGATAAATTCTCATAACTGGATAACCGGATAAAAACTTTAAATTTCAACAGCTCTAGTTATTTATAGCACACGAATAAAAAATTTTTAGCTTAGATCTGGGTATTTGATGGGCACCTTTTCCATACCTCTAAGTATAAACAATAAAAGTACAATATGTAGAATTAACTTAATTAATATCAGCTCAACAGGCTTTGCAAGCCCAGGGCTTGAATTGTAGTCTTTTCCATTCTTGCTTTCTTGCTGGTCGCGCTTGCCAATCTTTAACGTTTAATTGTGTTAAGTTTTCTTGTACGCAGTTTGTCCAAGATTTCTTCGGTCGTCCCCTAAAACTAGTGCATTCTGGTTCTTCTGTTAAAATTCTGTTTGTATCTTTGATTCAGGCATTCTTGCTACATGTCCTAACCACCTAAATCGTCCTTACTTTATTATATTTACAATATTTGGCTCTTTGTAGGTATCTTCAATTTCTCAATTTGTACGTCTTCTGCAATCTTCTTCTTCTCTTATTGCTCCAAAAATTCGCCTCAATATTCACATTTCCCATATGATAAGATTTTTCCTATCTTGCTGTCTTAATGTCCACGTCTCACTACCGAAAGTCAAAACCGGCCTTGTGTTACCACTGTTTTATAACCACGCACTTTAATCTTTCTCAACACACTTTTTGAAATTAATATTCGATATATACTTGCTGCGGCTCGCAATACCAATGTTAGTCTTCTTTCAATTTCTGTCTCAATGTTATACTTGTTGTTCATTTCAACACCCAAATAGGCCATCTTGTTTTTGTGTGGAAACTTGTAGGTTTTGTTATCTTGAATATTTCTAATTGTTTCGTTATTTTCCATCCTACTTCTCCCTAGCATAATCTACTTAATTGGACCTTTCTTTATTTTTCATGACAATTAACATCATCATCCAGCACTTAAAGCTCTCCGTAATCAATTCTCTAGTTCATCCTGCTGTCACAGTGTCCCAATTCGACGGCTTTCATGTCGTCAAGAATCGATACAACAAAATGGACTTTAGGAAGGTCACCGAAAAAAAATTATACCCCTCCCATTCTGGAAGTTCTTAGAACACCTGTATACCCCAGGCTACTGCCTTCTTGCTCTATATTTCCCAAGTTACTAATTGCAAAGATGGGACTCTCAAAAAACATAACAGCAAAACCATCTTCAAACCCCTTCCAAAAGTGTCACAGATACTGCCTTCAACCAAAGATAAGCTTCAACCACTGTCACCAAGATGCTCCTATATTGCTCTTGTGGTTTAGTGTACATTGGAGAAACTAATCATGATTTGAGAGGAGTTCCTAAATATACTGTCGTTTTGTGTTACCCCACTTTGTTTTATTAGTCCAGTCATTAGGTACTTTTTTGGTGCAAATAGTATCGATCTGTTACTGGTCGATATGGTCGAAAGCCACACTGATGTTACCTTTCTCCTAGCTCTTTTAGTATATCATTGATAATTCTTGTCACAATTTTATACAATACGTTTACGACAGCTGGATCTATAGTTAGCGCATATTAGTTGATCGCTCTTTTATGGATAGGTGATATAATTACTCGGTTCCAATCATTGGGCATTTGTTCCTCTTTCCATACTTGTTTTATTAATTCACCTAGCTGTGTTTTCAACTGATCGCTTCAATTTCTAATGAGCTCCGATTGAACATTATTGCTTCCAAGACTCCTCATTCATTTCAGAGCTGGTTCCTCACATGTTGGTTCATTACTTACTATTCTTTCTTCTGAATGTTTTATCATATTGCCTCCTTCCGATTCAATCTCTTCGCCATTCATAATAATCCGAAAATACTCGATCCATCTTTGTAATACTCTTACCTCTCCACTTATTAAGTTTCCCTTTTGACTTTTGCATATCCATGTCCTGGTTTGGAAACCTCTCCGAGTAGTCGTACCTCTTTCTTGTTATATCGAGCCTCCAGGCTTACGTTCTGTCATTGGCAATGTCTGTAATTTTTGCTCCTATGTACATTTTTTTAGGTGAATTCTAAGGTATCTTCTAATATTTTTTTTTAATCTAGGCTTTTTTCTCTTTGCACTCTCCGTCAAACCAGTTATTATTATTTTTGTTCCTTGCTGGTGGTTGTAGATGTGTTTGTGCTGCATATCTAATGGAATTTTGCATTAATTTCCACTTTTCTATGTCAATTTCGTTCCCTATTCTGCTTAATGTATTGTTTATTTCCTGCATATATTTATAGCAATTTAAAATTATAGTTCTGTATATCAGGTAATTAAAATATAAATTCATTCTGCTGTTATTCTTAACGAGCTCACTTAATTTCTCGGCAACTAACGAGCCGATTAAAATAGAAGACGGATTTTTGTATATTCAGAAAAATTGAAAAACTAATAAATAGGCTTAAGTGGAGAAGAAAACCTCCAACATCTCCTGTTGCTGTACAAAATCAATGAAAGATTAACTAATTCGAAATGAAAACTGTAAGGAGTTGTCTAAGAACTCAAGTATATTTTAGAAATCTGGATTTGTGATATTTTTTGTATATTAAACATGGTCGAACAGTATATAAAAAATAATAATCTAACGACAGGAGCTGAAACATAGTCTTGTAAACATTAATTTACGCGAAACTTTACTGAGGAAGCATAAAGTTTTCTTATTCCAGGATGAACAGCTATTGTTAACTAAATAAGCAGTATTATGGTAGTTAGAGCGTAATTACTTAAAGCTTAAGCAACTAATATTACATTCAGGAGTAAACGTAAAGGTCAAAGGGTAAACCCCGGTTGCAGTTTGTAATATTCTGTCGGATGCAGGTAACTCAGATTAACTGAATTTCAAACCTTTAGGTTAGATAACGGCTACTTTACACACAGCTGGAACAGTTCCTGTTATTTCAAAAAGGAGGAGTAAGCACTTCCGTTTATATTATAGATTATATCGTTTTCGCTTTGGAAACTGCACTCTTGCGGAAATCGAAATGCAGTTCATTATTCCGCTTCCATACACAACGCAATATTCGTATCATTATTCCTAAACTAGTGTCGAAATTAATAAAATCGGTAAATCACCAAAAATTGAATTTCTCAAACAATTCTTTAAGTTCAACTTAAAAAGCATTTGTACTTTACTAACAAATAGGTATACGTAATTTTGAATTTTAATAAACACCTACGATGCTTCTCAAAAATTCAGTTAATAATAAATCGTAGAAGGTCGTGAAAAAAGGCGGGATTATTTAAATTTTTTCCCAATTTAAACTTTCAGTTGTTCAGGAATAAAACTTTGGGGCAACTTTTCTTATTCAAGCTAATCTCTAACTCTAATATCCACCGAACTCACAACTCTGCTCGTAAAATTTCAACGTCTTTCAGTCTTTTATCCTAAGTATTTTATTTAGCCTCGTAAAACTGATTTAAAATTATTGCTAGTTATGAAAACCATAACAAAAATGTTCCCGAGTTATTTCCGTAAATTGTTCGAATAAAACGCCATGTGAAGGACTTAAAATTAAATGTGGGCTTCAATACTTTTCGTGAAATCTTTTACGTCTCCTATTCGGAAAAAATCTAGAAGAAAGGAAAGTCGCAATCTGTCGCCAGTCACATTGACTTTTAAATCGAATAACTTCATTGTTAATGCCGGCACCAGAAAACGCAGAGAAAGAAGAAAACAATTTGAGCTGTCGTCCTAAAAGAGGCCACCAACTAATTGCAGTTCCAACTTCCGAGCGAAGAAGAAAAGGCAACAGGGTTTTGATTATTTCTATGGAATATTTCCGATACAGTGGGAGTGAAATTAATTTTTAGGAATTGCCTACCCTGAACAAATACGATCAGGATTGAAAACAAACATCAAATTTAATTTTACCGCAGAGTATTAATCAATGTTTTATTTGCAGCGAAAACCACAGATGTGTGCGATGTATTGATCATACATAACATAAAAGATAACCGCAGAAAAAATTACTTTACCGGTTAATTCACATCGGTTTTATCTGTTTTGGTTTTCACAATTTAATTGAAACTATTGGAAAACTAGTGAAACTACTGAAATAAAGCTTTTAAAACTCCTAGTCAACTTTTGAATTAAAAATTGGTATTTACTACGAACATTTATTGTGAAAGCTGAAAAATAGATGACTAAAGGCCTCATACTGCAGTCAACAACAACTCATTGCGCTCTTTAAAAATTTCAAATAAAGTTTGAAATACAGCAATTAAAATAAATGATAACCAATATTAATCGTCCGAACTTATCAAGAACTCGATTATTATTAGACATGCATACACAAGTAGTGCAGCGGTTGCATATTCTGGTGGATCTTCGTTTCTACCATATTAATTATTCATGAATAGGAATGCATGTATACTAAATCTATACAACAGAAACTTAAGCCATACAGTGGTGCAGTATTATCTAAATAGGTTGGTTTACTGAAACTAATTTTAACTTGATTTGTTGTTTATAGATACTACACGGTTTAATCTGATATACAGAATCGGAAAATGCCAATAAATCGATTATGATTTGCAGAAATTACTAAACTAAGACGTGTTTTGTCGTGAAAGCGACAGACATTTGGTATTTTGTCCCTTGTTGATTTGGTAAACAGCATTTACATCATCATTGGGAAAATCCAAGGGAAGTAACAACTAATTTGAAACCCAAGTAAGCTAACCTTCGAGTTTTTCTTAAATTATTTTAATGATAACTAACATCAAATTATTAGTCAAAAAGAATTTAAAATTTTAATGTCAGTTTAGAACTAATTAATATACAAAAATTTTGAGTTATGTGTGGTCAGGCTATGAACAACAAAATCAGTGTCTTTGATTACTTACAATACTTACAATAAGATTGTTAATTTTTAATTTAAAAAATTATAATCTTATTAATGTAATTTGTTAATAAGTATCTAAAGATTAGCAAAGATAATTGAAATGATAAATATCAAATTTCAGAAAAAAAGTTCAATCGCAGTTGAAACAATGAACCCACAATAGCAATTTCTTGCTGGTTACTTTGGATCAACATGGAATTCTATAAACTCAGCCGTAGCCGGTCCCAAGCCCAGTTGAGAAAGAAGGAGGAAGAAGAAACGGTTGGTAAAGCCCTAGTAGTGCATACTAAATCCTAAAGCAGAATGCTGTAGCGTTGGGGGCGATTTTCTGAAGCCTTCAAACAAGAACCCAGAGTCTAAGGGGAGGAGACCCCAATAGAAAACCCCTAAATCTCCAGATTGGGGGTTGGGCGCAGGGATAACCCCCTGTCTCTTAAAAATGCGAAGGTTACGAAATTTATAAACTTGCCTCGGGTAGTACTGGACAAACGACGACGGACATGGCAACGAAACAAGAAAAATGAAATTTGCATTGGCACCTGGAACGTCAGAAGCCTCGAACTAAAAGAAGAAATGCAAAAGATACTAACCGTACAAGAAACAAGATGACTAAACACAGAAATAATAGATCAACGTGATGGAACCCTCTAGCTTTCCTGGTGCCGAAGAGTATGAAAAAACACATTATAGATTTCAAAACGAAATGAAAGAATAAGTTTATTAAGATATAAGGCATAGTTCAGAAATGTAACTCTGATCACTGTGCATGGTGTGCATGCCCCTACCGAGGAAAAAACGGACCAATAAAATGATACTATATATATATATATATATATATATATTGAGTTAGATAAGTACAATACATGTAATATTATCTTTATACAGCTAGGTGCTGCCTACTCAATCCCTTTCTCCAGCCATCTCTGTCCTGGGCCATATCCTCAGCCAGGTCTCTTTCTTGCATTGCTCTTCTTATCTCCTCATTCCATGAACGTCGTGGTCTTCCGCGTTTCTTTTTTGCCGTGGGTTGCCAGTGAAATATTCTTTTGGGCCATCGGTCTTCAGGCATTCTCATTAAGTGTCCAAACCAGCATAAACTACGTATTTCAATCCTGTCGATAATTGTTCGGTCAGCTTTCATCTGTTGCCTTATTTCTTCATTCCGAATCCTCTCCATTCTAGATATTCTGGCACTGCGTCTAAGGTAATCCATTTCTACCGCTTGTATCCTACGCTTCATTTCTGCATTGATTACCCAAATTTCACTACCATAACAGAGAACAGATTCCACCATTACTTGACCTATTCTTTTTTTCACGTCTTTTGAAATGTTTTTATCCCACCATAGGGGATTGAGACAGCCAATTACTTTTCTGCTTTCTCGAATTCGATGCTTAATTTCTCCTTCTCCCAATCCTTTTCTATCTATTCTGGCCCCCAAGTATTTAAATTCGTCAACTTGTTTTACTTGTGTGTCATCATTTAGAAGAACTTCAAATTGTGTTTCGCTATTTACTACTAGGTATTCAGTTTTTTGTAAACTCACCTGTAGCCCC
This sequence comes from Melanotus villosus, assembly GCA_963082815.1. Taxonomy (NCBI): domain Eukaryota; kingdom Metazoa; phylum Arthropoda; class Insecta; order Coleoptera; family Elateridae; genus Melanotus; species Melanotus villosus. Next base: position 43,788,149 of record OY720425.1, read on the forward strand.
CATTTCTGGTATTGGGCATATAGTCTCTTCAGCATAAATTCAAGATCAAAAGAATCCTGTGCTATGATAACTTGGTCGTCTGCGAAGTTAAGTGTATATAGGTAATTTCTATTGATTGGTATACCCATTCTTCCACAGCTCCTTTTCCATTCCCTTAATACTACTTCTATATAGAGATTGAATAATATTGGTGATAAGCTACACCCTTGGCGGAGTCCCTTTGTTATTGATATAGGCCCTGATAGTTGTTTCCCTTGTTTTACATAAGATACATTCTTATTATATAGCTCCTTTATGATAGCTAGCAAATGGGTGTTCATGTTTTGTTGAGCCAGGGCTTCCCACAACTTACTTTGTGGTACTGAGTCGTAGGCCTTTTCTAGGTCGACGAATGCCATATGAACTTCTTCTCCCGTTGAGATCCTTTTCTCTAGTATTTGTTGTAGTGTAAATAAATTGTCAATACAAGACCGACCAGGGATAAAACCAGTCTGCTCATCACTTATACTGTCTCCAATATCTGTTCTTACTTTTTCTTGGAGTATCTTTCCAAACAGCCTACTGATACTGCTGGTTACACTAAGGCCTCTGTAACACCTCGGATCCTTTCTATTGCCCTTTTTAAAAATAGAGGTTATATGGGCGTTTTTCCATTCTGCAGGAATCTGTACCGATGTAATGCATTTATTAAATAAACTTGTTATTTTATTTATAATTTCTCTTCCTCCGTATTTTATTAATTCTATGGGTATATTGCCTGGTCCCGGTGATCTTGAATTTTTCATGTTCATAACGTGTTTTTTTGTTTCGTCTTCCGTTATCCTTAATACGTTATTATCTCTTTCAACTATTTCGTGCTCTACTATGTTTTTATATTCGCTGCGGTCTTCTGTTAGCAATTTTCCGTAATATTTTTCCCATTCTTTCAATCTTATTAAGTGACCATTCTGGATTACAGAAGATATAGAAAAACTAATATCAGAAAAAAAGAAATTATACAATAAATGGCTAACTAAAATGATACTAACTAACTAAATACTAACCGGTCATTTCGAGATAAAAAGCAATCTAAAATTGTTTCTCAAATTTTTACAAACCAAATAATAAAATCTAGATTTATTTTTATTTATTATTATAAATTATACTTTAAATTTAGAAATAATATCTTAATGTTAAGATAATAATTTGCAGAAATGTAAAAATATTCAGAATAAAATGTAGGTAATAAGGCGTTAAAAGGGTGGGTTTTAGCGTGATTTCCTTGGGCATTTTAGCAAAAAATAGTTTAAAAACGGCATGGTTATAAAAAGTGAAACAACTATACAGTACCTAAAGATGCTATACTAATATGTCTACTAAAAAAAAAAAAAAAAAACAGCACCCCTGATTCACATTTTGCGTATTCGTCATTTGGGTATTTTCATAAATAACATGAAAATGACAGACGCTCTGGCGTTAACAATAATTTCTCATTATTACCTGTCATTACATATTTATTAATACATATCTATGTAAATCTGGGAGTACCTACGTATTACTCTTTACCTGAAAAATGTGGTAAAAAATCCTAATCTTATGGCGAAAATGCAACAGGTTGAATGATAAATTTACGTTGGATATAATATAATCTTGTCTTAATTTTTTTAAATAGAATTCCATTAGTTGAAAATATGTATCAAAAATATGAATGCTTAAATTTTTTTAAAAATCGATGTTTTGCTTAAAATAGTATTTGATATTTTTCAAATAGAAATTCATTTTTTAATAAGTCAAAATAATTATACAATCTATCCTTAGTACGGATACTAAGTATTTGTTATGAAGAATTGTGTAGTGGTGGATCGTGCTCTGGTCTGGTCTGATCTCAAGTAGAGAAAATAGCAGCTGACGGAAACCGCCTACTTACAGCAATGACGGATTAATTAACAGAAGGTAAAAGAAACAAAGAAGAACTCAAGAAAGAACCCCTGGACTTAAGAAGGAAATACAGAAAGTTTCAAATTGTAGAAAAATGATACCACCGGCACCGTGGGGAATCGAACCACCGACATAAGGTTAAACGAACCAATGCTCTCACTATTGAGCTACGGAGGCAGGTCCCCGAGAAAGCGTCAAACTTCTACACATGAAACTGTAACTTTGAAATCTGTTCTAAAAGTCGCATATAAAATCAAAGAGCCGCTTATGAAGCGCATTCACAATGACTAATTACGACAGCACATACTTCCTTTTAGATGGGAAAATCCCCATTCCTAATACCTGCCTCCGTAGCTCAATGGTGAGAGCATTGGTGCGTTTAACCTTATGTCGGTGGTTCGATTCCCCGCGGTGGTATCATTTTTCTACAATTTGAAACTTTCTGTATTTAATTTGCTTGGTAGGGCAATCTTCCTATTAGTTTCTAATATTTATATATTTATGTATTAAACATTCTGGATGGGGAGTTTTTCCATCTAAAAGGAAGTCTGTGCTGTCGCAAGTAAACCGTAACTTCAGAAAAACATTTTAAACATTAATACAGAAATTGTTTTGGGGTGACTGGAATAGTGGAATAGGTATGTTTACATTAAAAATTTTAATTTATCAATCGCGTTTCTTGTCCGTACTGATAAAGAGCCCAGGTGTGATGTGACGTAGCTTAGCTAGTCCATTCTTCACCGTAAACCTGCACTGTTCGAACGCGTTAATGGAAGTTCATCCTAACCGTATGACCGAATTAATTACCTAATAATTGACGTTTTAATTTAGGGAAAGCTCTTCAAAATGCTGTAGCAGCTCTGAAAGACAAAGTTTTTTGTTTGTGTTGTGTTTGTTTGATTCGGGTGTCGGTGTTTCGTGGTTATTATCACCTGCGAGGGTTCTGGTATCTCGGTAGGGTAATCGGGGTTGAAGACTTTCCTGTTTCGGGTCGGTTAAAGAATTTAATCGGGACTTCCTTACTTCGAGGGAACAACAGGGTAGACTTCCTTTCAGGACGCCTTGGGGGAACAACAGGATAGACTTCCTTTCAGGACGCCTCGGGGTAACAACAGGATAGACTTCCTTTCGGGACGCCCCAGGGTAACAACAGGATGGACTTCCTCTCAGGACGTCTCGGGGGAATAGCAGGATAGACTTCCTTTCAGGGCGCTTTGGGGGAATAGCAGGATAGGCTTCCTTTCAGGACGCCTCAGGTGAATGCGGACGGTCGGTTTCCAATGAAGGCGGTCGGTCGATCGGTTTCAGGTGAATGCGGACGGTCGGTTGAATTCTTACGGACGGTCCGGTTAAACAGCACTTTGTCCCGAGTCGAGGTGAACTCTGGCCCGAGTCGCGGTGGACTCTGTTACTTGAGCTCGGTTTCGAGCTGTTTATATATGATTTTCCAGCCTTATGCTCTTTGTTCGGCTTTAAACGCTAGAAAAAGTTCTCAAGACCACATACGCCTGCGAGCTGGCGGGCTAACGCGGTCGTGCCCTCGACCTTCGAGCTGATTACAGGGTCTGTACTTCAATCTGGCGTTTCGTATCACGAAATGGAAAAATTCCGTTTGAACGTACACTTTTATCAGCCTTAATAATGTGAAATTACATTCACAAGTAATATAAAGGCTTTTAATTAAAAGCGGTACGTTACAAGATGCGGTTCGCTTTTTGACTGCTGAGGAATTTGGCGGATGGGGATGCTTATTAAAAATTAAATACTTGCGAAAAAACGGAATTAAAATCGAAATTACAGAAATTAAAAAAATTAGCTTACAATTCTTTCTGAAACAAAAATTCAGGTATAAATTAATAGAATTCAATATAATATTTATTTAGGTAGGCGAACTAAAAATCTGAAGGATTATTTATTTAAAAGGCAAGTGGTAAATACAAACTAAAATATTTAAGGTTTTAGTTAAAGTACATTAAGTACCAGCTGAGCAAGGGGTAAATACATTCTTAGTCTATGTTTCTAATCCACACCAAAGATGCAAGTGAATGCCTTCGTTAAAAACTCGAGAAAAAATACGACTTACAATATATTATATGTGGCTTCAGATGAATATTGAAAAAGTCGTAGTTGGATAAAATACACGGAAGAGAACAAACATAGTTTGGAAAGCTCAATCTCTCAGTATATGTATGATCAACCAAGACAAAATATTTACTCCAATGGGAACTACCAGAACGATTTAAGCGTAAAAGAAATCGTGGAAGAATAATGAAATATGAAAGGACGAGATATAAAAGGCAGCAATCGATGCACGGCTGATAAGTTTGATCCTTCAAACGAGCCCTTGCCCAGTTTCAGCTCAGTGTACCTGTGAGGTTATTGTTGGTCACGCGAAGGCGACGAACGTGCAAGCATTTTTAAAAATGATGGACAGAAGGGAGATCCGTGCCGTGATAAAATTCTATACTTTGAAGAGGAAAACGGCGACTCAAATGAATAGTAAGTTAGATCGTGCCCTTGGTGAGTCTTCCCCTTCATTTAAGACCGTACGTTTGTGGATTGCTGACTTTAAACGTGGCCGAACGAGTACCGAAGATGAACCACGCAGCGGACGCCCAACTGATGTGATATTTGGTGACTCAGATCCACAAAATAGTTTTGAGTGACCGAAGATTGAAGATCAGGGAGATATCAGACATTATAGGCATCTCAACCGAACGAGTTTATGCTTTGTGAACGATGAGTACCACGTTTGCTGACTTTAGACCAAACGCGTGTTCGAATGGACATTGCGTTTGCGTGCTTGGAGCGTTTCAAGCGCAATGACTTTTTGCGCCGGTTAATGGCCGTCGATGAAACGTGGATCCACCACTACACACCGGAGGCAACAATCAAAACAATGGACAGCCAGGGGAAGCTGCTCCAAAGAAGGCGAAACCAATAGCGTCTGCCGGCAAAGCCATGGCGTCGGTTTTTTGGGATTCACAGGATGATTGATTATCTGGCAAAAGGAAGAATAATCACTAGAAAGTACTACACAGCTTTTCTGCAAAATTTGAGCGAATTAATCAAGCTAGGGCGACGGCACATTGCCAAAAAAAGGTCCTCTTTCATCAGGACAATGCACCTGTTCACACGTTAACGGTTTCCATGGCTAAAATCCATCAACTCAGGTTCAAATGGATTGATCTTCCGCCCTATTCAGTAGATTTAAGCCCGCCTGACTTCCATTTGTTTCAAAACCTCAAAAGATGGCTCGGCGGGCAACGATTTTCCCACAACAATGAAGTGGTTCATGCTGTGAGCGGCTATTTTGCAAACCAGGAGAAATCATTTTATAAAAACGGCATAACGGCTTTGGAACATCATTGGGCAAAATTTGTCGGCCTGAGTGGAGATTATGTTGAAAAATAAAATACAAGTTGGTCAAATTGATTCGCATTTTCTTTTTCATTTGCCTTACATTTCAAACGACCCACGTAACAATAATCACGCAAAACAAGGAAATACGAACAAGGAACAAGAAGAAACGCACGATACATTTGCACAACTATGTATTTATGAAACCCCAAAAAACAATCTGCTTACAGGGATTTAAAGAACAAATCTGTATGGAAATAAATATACATATTTTTCTTGAAAAGCCTAACCTGAAAGGCAAAGGCCCTATTTTTCGTTTAGAATAATTAGGTATTCAATATACATAAATTTTGTACATTAAGTTTGCTCCAATTAAATTCCCATCACTCATCCTTCTCGTTAAAGTAATTAGAGTGCATATTTTAAGTTAGAGAGTATCATTCGAGTTTAAATTTAAATATGTCTTAGATCTTCTTGTTTCTGTTTTGAAAGTTATTTTAATTATCGTTTAATTACGTAAATTGCAGTGCTCGACGAGCTTGTAACGGCAGTTTGTTGAAATTTCGATTTGTATGCACGAAGACTTGTTCAAATAAGTCTATCCTTCACTTATTCTAATTGATAGCTCCCTTAACTTTCAAAAGATATCCCTTTGGCGACTAAACTAAAGCCGATATTTTAATAAATTGAATGTTTACCTTATCGAAACGAAGTATTTCATGTTTGTAAAATTACATTATTTGTTTAATGTTAATTAATGTAGTTCTTCTCAGTAGATTAACAATTAAAAATTCTAGATAATCGATTAACCAACGCATTATTATGTTAAACAGCCTCTTTCTGTGCAAATTTCGATCTGTTTGTTTTAAAAAAACCTTTTAAGGCAAATTCTAAATTTTTGATCGACAATCATCCGTTGGATTCTAATTCTAACAGGTGCCGTCTCTTTGTTTCTTTATTTCTGTTCTCTATCACTACATGAACAAAAAATATCGAGATATTTCATTAAATTTGAATGTTTTCCATTTCGTGACTGTAAACACACAAATTTATCATTCAACACGAAAATGAAATTTACAAAAAAAATAAACAAACAAACCCCTGCAGCACAATAATACAAGCCTTCATAATTACAAACAAAAGTCAAACAATAAATGATTCCTTCCTGTTGATATCTGGTTAATATAACAATATTTTGTAAATCTACAAATATGTAATCCGTCGACAATTTTCGGAAGTAAAATGGATATTGGTTCCGGAAAATCTACAATAAAGTATTCCGCGTGTAACCACAATTCGAAAGCAATTTCCGGTGTATTGATTCAGAGCAGATAGATATTTATTGCCCATCCGTACGTCACTATATAGTAGCCCTGACATATTGGTTCGTTGACAAGGGATGTTTTGATGCGGTGAAGAATGGGTCATCAGGTGCAGGTAACTACAAACCACTTTATGTATTAGCTTCTCATCTTCTCTGACAACAACTCTAACATTCGGATTCCAGTATTTAAAGTTTCGTTTAAGTCGTATAGTTTGCTAATGTTCTTGAGAAATAAATATTTAGGCACAAGACAGATATTAGTTTGAATATTACTTAACTTTTGAATTAGTTTAGTTATTATCCTTAGATCCCTGATCCTCTAGTGCAGATTAATTTTTCTAAAATATACAAAAACACATTTTAAATTAAAACCAAAACACAGTCAAAGTATTTCTTATGCTAAAGAGGTATTAGGAAAGATACTTGAATTGGAATATATTTTTACTAAAATTTACACTGCCTTCTATCGAAGCATGTATACTTGTAACAAAAACTCTACACGAAAAAATGTTTGTAACTTCAATAATCCTTGTCAAATAATTCCTTTTGTCAAATGAGGTTCCATAATTTTATACGTCATAAAATGGAGTGAGATTTTCTTATATTCTCAAATTTTTAAATGGAAATAATAAATATCAATGGTCACTCTGATTTAAAAGTTAAAAATCAATTTTATTGCAAAAGGTTTGCAATAATTCTGTAATAAAAGCATTTAGTAGTTTAGGGTGTTCACAATTTTGACTGTGTAAGTTTTTGGAAATAAGTTATTAACTTAATGAACTTACATACTAAGCATTTTAAACAAGTAAGCTAAAGTTTCAGTAGTTAAAACATGTCAAGACGCAAATGCGGAAACAGATCAAAATTCCGTAGTAGCAAAACTAATATTCCCACTTATGAGGATAAAAAAGGTAAGTTACTAAGCATGTACGGCGTCATCTATTGTTCATAATACTGTAGGCTACTGTTGTTCATAATTTGCAACGATTTCTTGACCGGTTTAATGTCACTCCTAAAAATATAGATTGTCAGTAAATACAGAAAATACAAGACAATAAGTAGGGAATCAATGAGGTGCAAACTAGAGACAGAAATAAGAATTATAGAACAGGTTATGAACTTCAATTACCTCGGCACTAAATTAAGAAGGGATGAAAATTTTAACGAAGAAGTAAAGACTCAGATAAATAAAGCACATCGAATATCAAGGTGTTTGAAGTATTTAATAAGGAAGCATAAACACAAGGAATTTTTCTTTTTAGTATACATATCCCCTATGTATACTTTTATAATAAACGCAAATAGGCAACCCACTACACACTATAAACGTCACGTCACGTGGTGAGTAAAGGTTATGTTTCATGTTTGTAAATTAAAAATAAATCAAAATTAGTGGCATATCAACATAATTTTAATTCAACGATTATTCTAAAACATAAAATATCAACAATACAAAACAGAAAGGAAAATAAAAACAGCAACAGTTAAAGACTAATTTTTTGACATTAACTTAATTTGATGATTTTTGTCACAGCATGCTAATTAGTTTAACGTTTATAGTGCATAGTGGGTTGCCTATTTGCGTTTATTATAAAAGTATACATAGGGTATATGTATACTAAAAAGAAAATTTCCCTGTATATAAAAAAAGAGAAAGCAAGGTTGGAATTTATAAGACATATAAAAATACACGACGTTACACACCTTATAGGACACAAAAATCAATTACTGGAAGAAACATGTAGATCAAATGGAGGCAAAACTACACAGAGATTTTCAGCGAAGTGAAAAGGGAAACAGATAGACCTCTAAAGAGATGGAGGGGATTATTGAACATCAACATCTGAAGAAATATAAGTTGGTTCTACACAAGCTTATCGCCTAGTGCATAGTTAATAGTAATAGGAAGAAGAAGAACATAAGAGTGGTAAAAGAACGTCTTCCGGAATTGGGACCATGTCATTGTTGAAAAAGAAGAACTCAATGTTTAGCCCACCTTCTTAACGGTAACTCGAAGCATGTACCACGCCAGAAATGAAGCTTTTTTAGAAAGGGGAAGAAGATCATGGTAACTCAACTTGTATGTGTAAAGTGGGTGTGTAGGTTTACGATAAACTGAATGTGGAAGATGACCACTCGGTTTGCGAGTTACCAGGACGTCGAGCAAAGGGACAGAACCGTTTGATTCTATTTTCATAGTGAAATTCATATCAGGGCGTTGATTGTTAAAACGTTCTAGGGAGGAAGGAAGCAGCCGTTGCTGAACATCATCACGACACTGACCAAAAAATCTTGTTCGAAAGATCGCCGAACAAAGCTAATTCTCCTAAATTTTTCAACTGGAAAATTCATGATTCTACTGAAATCATCAATACACCCTAACAACTTGAATCGTAACGCTGATTATCATCTGTCCGGCATATGGAAATCTGTCATTGCTACTGGTTCCGCCTTCTCCACTCCTGAAAAATCATTACAACCGGTATAAAATCATTGCTCTCTTCTGTTTTGCATCACCTCTGCCTTGGTTTACAGGTTGAGTTACCGTGCCCTTCCTCCCCTTGCTAAAAGAATTTCGGCTCTGGCGTGGTTTACACGTTAAGTTACCATGCTCTTTTAGTATTCCCTCTTTCCTTCTGACGAAGCCCCTTAAAAAGTGGGCGAAACATTGAGTTCTTCATTCGCAATAATAACAAGGTCCCAATTCAGAAGACATTCTTTCGACACTGACTTGTCCGTGGAAGTTTTCAATTCAAGTACATAAAAGTAAATATTTACAATGTACCATATCAATTGTCAAAAATCACTTCAACCTTTACACTTCTTGCAGTTCTGGCAATCTGATCAAAACAATAATTATTTAATGAAAAGAATATCAAATTTCCCTACAAATAAACCATTTGCCATAGACAGCCCAATTAAAAAGTAATAATAAATTTCCTCCTTGTTTACGTATAGGCAAGAGCCAAAAAAAAATGGTCATCAACCTTGCATTTACAAAGTTTCAGTAACTATGCGAAATGATTAAAAACCTAATAACATTTAAAAAAGAAAAATATTACTAAATCTATAACAGGCCTCTACGTTCTCTAAACATCAAGAAAAGTAAAATAGGAAACTGGAGTTTAGCCCTCCATTTAATTTAAATACTTTAAATAACTTTAGAAAGGCTTTCGTTAACAAATCAGAAATGTTTGTAAACATTTAATATTAAATACTGTGAAATTTCTTACAAACTATTTGAAGGCTATTTCAGAAGAACATAACAACTTTAACTGGTATTACCTATGAAGCAGAGACGAAATCCAAAACCAGAAATTATCTTTTTGTTATAGTTTAAGGGTAATATCTATTTTATTTAAAACCCAAATAGTACGATGTAGGAAAGTTGGAAAAGTAAGCGATTACGAATATTAGGCCTAAGCATAAACATTTTCAATATAATATAATAAGGCTGGCATTTACATACAGTCCCTTTCTATTTGACGTATCTAAAGTTGCATAACTACTTAAAAAATCAAAAAGTTATAAGAAATAATTAAAGCGGGCGCGTTTAGCAAAACGTCAAAAAAGAGTTGAGGTTAGAGGTCAAGAATTGCGTAAAATTCATATTTGAAACTTTGCATATTTACATAGTTACGAGGGCTGTTCTGTAAATTGTTAGTTAGAAGAAAACTAAGGAATTTGCAAAGAAAATAATTTTATTGTTTTTCAAAGTATTCCCCCTTAGACATAATACACTTCTTCATTCTTTGAAACCACTTCTCGAAACACGCTGAAAACTCTTTTTTTGGAAGGTCGTCAAGAATTCGCTGAAATTCAGCAACAGCCGCATTGGCGTCAGGAAATCTCTTACCACGCATGAGTTTTTTAATCAGCGGAAGCAAAAAGAAATCGTTAGGGGCAAGATCTGGACTGTATGGTGGATGAGTGACCAGTTGGACTCCGGATTCGTGTAAAAAATTTAAAGTTTTTGCGGCCGTATGCGGAGTTGCGTTATCGTGGTGTAACAAAATTCCACGCAAACCAGATCTTGGGCGATCACTACACAATTTCTCGAAGACTTGAGGAAGGCAAACTTCTGTATACCAATCAGCAGTTACAGTTTTACGATCTTCAAGAGGAATTACTGCAACTGGACCACTGTATCTGAAGAAAACGGCAATCATTTTTTTGTTTGCACTTTTACAGCGAATAACTTTTGTTGGCATTTCCTCCTTTTCAAACACCCAAACAGTTGATTGTTGTTTTGTCTCGGGATCATAATTATATATCCACGATTCATCCCCCGTAACGATACTAAATACCTTCTTTGAAGATCCTCCATCGAACTTTTCTAACATAAACCTGCACCAGTCTACCCGTGCTTGTTTTTGTTCGTCGGTTAACAAATGTGGAATCCACCGACTTGCCAGCTTTCTTACACCCAGATGTTTATGTAAAATGATATCTACTGCAGATGATCCAATGCCTAGTTCGTCTTGAATCTCTCTATGAGTGATATTCCGTTTTTCCTTAATCAGCTTTTCGGTTGCAATAATGTTTTCAGCACAAACAGCTACTGCAGGTCGTCCAGGTCTTGGTTCATCTTTTAAAGTACTCCTTCCACGTTTAAATTCACAGAACCAGTAACTAATTGTAGATAATGATGGACTATTGTCGCCAAAAGCTGGCATTAAATGTTGGTGACTTTGGTCGTATGTTAAGCCTCGTTTATAATCGTAGAAAATCATAGCCCGAAAAGCATTCCGCGGCACTTCCATAATGCTTAGTAATAATCAAACGAATTATAACAATCAAAAATTAGGATCTCTATATGCTTTAACTTCAACCTTGCAAAATTGCAACTGGAAACTGTCAAAAGAATAAGCTTTCGATTGATGCAAATGTTTTTGTTTTTCTTCGCATCCATGGCCTGCTACTAACAATATACAGAACAGCCCTCGTATTTGTGTTATTACTGTAAAAGATATGGCAAAAACAAAATTACGATTTTCTGTGTATTTAAATTGTAATCTCCTTGTCAAGTTTCCGCAAAGTTCGGATTTAAAGCCGTTGTGACTGTACTGTTTGTGTTGCCTAGTCTAGTTTAGCGTAAATGGGCCATTTAAACCGATTTTTCTAGAACTTTATTTCCAGTTTTTCTGGAATATTTTGCATATTGAAAAAAAAATCTTGTTACGTTTGAAAGAGAGCGGTTGTATCTATCTACTGACAGGGAGATTTTTGCGGTATTAATATTTTAGTAAAAACTATTTGACAATTTTGAAGTAAAATATAGCTTTAGATTTTTGAATGCCTACTGTAAAGTTGGTTTTTAGAAATTAAAGAAAATTGGTCTGTCAATAGACAGAAAAGACATGGATAATTACAAAAAAAAAAATGCTCTGCCGTTCCTGCTTAAAAAATGAGCCAAAAGAAATGGAACAAAATGTGCTTAAAATGAGGTATATTTCATGGTGTAAATGCCAGCCTTAATCTAATCTAATCTCTGCTAAGGCAAAATTTCAAATTTTAACTGGGTCGAATTCAAATATTCGAAGTCTGTATTAAATCTAATTTTATTTTCGAACAGTAAATGTAAAAATTAACGTATCCAAGAAAACTTTGTTAGAAACATTTAATCAGTAGGAGCTAATTCAACTCAACGAATTAAATTCAGTTCTTAAGCTTCGGTTTCTACTTTTTTTGTTTTGTTTTTTTAAGCATGTGATACACCGATAACACCGTCATTTGCAAATTATTGCTTTCTAGATCTGGATTATCAGTGGAGGGTAACTTGTTAAGCCACACGAACTTAAGCCTCACTAAATGGGCCCTTTGTACTACCTCCTAGGCAGCCCTCTTTTGTCAGACTACCAAAACCACCCCACCCTGGTGATAAACCTGAAATTATCTGACACTGGAGTACTGCTAATACTGACCATGTCAGGCCAGAACTCCCCCAACAGGGATCCTTAATTGAGGCCACAGCAAGCAGAGCAATGACAGTTAGAACATACTCTGCCGTCTCCTCCTCTAGATTACAAGCCCTACAGCTGAGACTGTTAGGCAGCCCCATTCTGTGCAAGTGTTTGTTAAGTTGACAGTGGCCTGAAAGTAATCCAGCAACAATGCGTAATTTCTTTCGGGGTAGCTGTAGACATTGTTTTGCTGTCTTGAGTGTGGGTGTCTTAATGGCAGCCCGTGCCTGTCTGCAGGTTTTTATATTCTCCCACCTAAGGGCGTATTTATAGTGGATTATCTGGCGTATCATTACGTTGTGTATAGCAGAAGAGAGACCAACACCAGGTTCGGGACCCCAAAAGGCTTGCTCCGAACCCTGTTTTGCCAGCTCATCAGCCTCCTCATTTCCACGATTGCCATCATGTCCCTTTACCCATACTAATGAGACGACATTGTTTTGGTATATTAGTTCAAGGGTGCAGTAACACTGATACACCAACTTTGAACTAATTGTGTAACTTTGAGGGCCAAAAGTGCAGCTTTTCTGTGGCTAAAGATTGCAATGTGCTGGCCCTGCGTGTAGCTTTCACAAACTATATTAGCACCTTCCAATATCCCTACCATCTCATCCTGAAAGACTGTGGTGGTTTACATGTAGATTTTGGTAATCGTAGAGAACTCCGGAACCAGTCCCGTGTTTAGTTTTAGAACCATCTGTAAAGATAGCTACTGTAAGTTGATTGTGCTCTAAGGAGTCCACATTCACCCAAAAGTGTCTGTCGAGAACAAACCCAGGCGGGGTGTCTTGGTGACGGCCTCTTCATGAACACGCAGATGCCCGCCCACTCCATCTCTCAGGCGCAGCAGTCCTTTAGAACGCAGTCTGACAGCTGTCGTTAGCGCTACCTACTCAATGAATAAATCAAGAGGAGGAATTTTTAAGAGATCCGCCATAGCCGCAGTTGGGGTGGAACGCATCGCACCAATAGTTAGGCAAGCTAAACGTTGCACATATCCTAATCTGGTTGCTGCTGTTTTCGGTCTGATTCTGGGCTACCAGACTAGAGCACCACAGCATATCATTGGCTTTATGACAGAAATGTACAGCCACAGGGCAAATTTTTGGAGTCAAACCCCATTTTTTGCCAACAGCGCGGCGGCATTTCCAGAAAGTCAAGAACGCTTTCTCAATTATTGCTTTAATTTTGTGGATGATATAAACCCGATTAAAACAACTCACTTTATAGGACCAAAGCTTTAGTGTCGTAGTGTGTATTTAAAATACTAGAATTTACCATTGCTTTATGATGAACGGCTATCATGGACGAATCTTCCAAATTTCTTGAAGATTCGCTCAGTTTCCCGAGTAAGTGCATTGCAATGTCCCAAACTGTTTTACAATGTGCCGAATTACTTTTAGGGATACCTCTACCCGAATTGGTTTAATACCAATGGAATGATCAGGTGTAAATTACATTTACTGCATTTCTATCGCATATGGGTAATGTGGGTAAGCGTGAATAGCACGTAGTTTTGACTGATTATGTCGAATTTTAAAGTAAGAGTGGCTTTAGATTTGAAATTAGAACAAATAGAATTTTATGGACGACATTTAGAAATTCTTAGAATTTGAATTTCATTTCAACTCTTTGGATTTGACCCTCAAAATTTAAATTTCGAATCTGGATTCTAATGTTTAAATCTCAATTGTGGATTACCTATTTAAGGTTTTGATTTTCAAACTTGAGCTTCAGATTCTGATCAGAAAATTAAAATTTTAGAGATCGTTATACATGGATTTGATGTTCCTAAATATACCCAACTTAAAAGACTTAAAGACGCAAGGAGTTCTAACATCAGTAAAATTTATTTCTACAATTAAGTACTTATAAACTATGTGTCATTACATTTTTTTTCAAAAACTGAGTAAAATCTACTACTTATATCTAATTATTTAAATTAATATTTAGTGACGAGCGGAGTTGATTTCTTTTTTATAGGAATTTCAATACCAGCAAACGTCATCATGGGCTGAATAAATCTTTAAGAAACCTTCAATTTTAAAATGAAACAAAACAAATAATTTAATTAACGTTGTTTTTCAATTCTGTCAAGAGTTTTGATTTGAGTGAAACATCGTTTTGTAGAAATATTACGAAAGCTCTAACAAGTTGCGGTTTGGTAGTTCGTTAACGAACCCGGTTACAAGTCTACTTTACGCTGTTGAGAATATTCTAAGGATTAGAATTTCAATCTTCATATGCAAATGTACGCTGTGCAGCTCGTTAACATAATTTGGTTGCAGGATCAGGCATCCTCTCATCTTTCAAATACGAAGGCAAGAGAGAGTTCGTTTTAACGAGTCCGGATATATTTTTATGGAATACTTTATTAAGCAGGCACGCACAAATTCTTTTTTTTTTTTCTAAAACTAGAATAAGTTAAATCACACGAAATTTCAGAACAATTTCGTATGTTTTTCTGTTATTTATAATGATATCATTTGTAGCGTGACAAGTAGGTACATAAAATAAAACAAATTTAGCCAAAAAGCTTAAAATTTCCCGAGTGTTGTTGAAAACGCGGACTTTATGAAAAATGATGATAAAATTAAATAAGTTAAGAGTAGTTTTGAGTACGAAACGGGTTATGGTACCTTAGGGGTTAAACGGGATAACACAAAATTATCTGAGGAAATGCAAATTAGTGCAACTGTAGTATTAACATGAGATGTAATTGAAAGGGGTTTCTCAGAATAACTGGAATTTCACTTTAGTTTGTAAGCTACATTAAAACAATGAAGTTGGTTCTGAATAATATTCCTATCTTTTATAAAATTATTAAGCCTATCTTGATGTTAGTGTAATTAAATTAAAGACCCCCTTTTTAATTAAATCCGTAGATATCAATTTGTAAAAACTAAATAACTTATTAAAAATAATTTCTGTGCGAATATTAACATAATGGATTTCGAATAATTAAATTATAAACTCAGAGTTGTTGTATTAACCCTGCTAACCTTAATAAATGTTGTGTAAGAAACAATAATCATTTTAATTACCTTTTTCTAAAAACTATGAGTTACTAATCAATTAAATAAACAAAGAAGGAAAGAAAAACTATATGAAAATAAATCCTTATTTAAAGTGCTATTATAAAAAGAGCGCTGCTTTTCCAAGAAATTATTAAATGAAAAATATTTCTTACTTCTTCTACAAAATACCAAGTAAAAGAGCATAATTTCAGGTGAACTACCAAGAATAATTAAACAGAATTTTCTTTCTGACAGCTGCCACAAAGTAATTTAAAACGTTATTTTTCTTTAACTCAGGGAACTAAATTGCTTATAATGAAGTCTGCATTCATCCTTTTTATAAAGCAATTTACTCTCTTTCTTGAAGCTACATTCTGTGTCACTTCCATTTTTCTTTTCTGATGGGACGTTATTATTAAATTTTTAACATTTAGCTGAATATTCTTAGGAGCGTTCGATAAAAACCTGCATTAACTATGCGGCCAAGCTAAAACCCCCAAAATCTAAATTTCTTAAATTACACAGAAAATCGAACACAACAAACCTCATAACATCGGAAGATAGTTAACTAAACTAATAACCTAGAAAGATATATGCAACATTATCTATCAGTCGATCTGAATTAATTTTCTAAGACATTAATTTCGAACAGGCGCCTTGTTTATGCCGGCGTTTCTAAACTATAATTATCGAGCCGCTCTGATACCTTTACAACTTGTAACACCCTTTATTAACTCCAGGTAATCAGAGATCAACATAACCGGTGGTCAGTCACGCACTTCTCACACTCTTGTCTCGTTAACATGTAAAACATCTCGCATCCTTCAACTTACAGCTTACAACACGTTATTACCTTAACCTGGAGAATTAGCAAGTGAAGAATACCTGCATACGTTAACGAAGCTGCATCGGAATTTGCACGTATGTAAATCAAATTGAACTAAATTCAGTCAATTTAAATTTGTGCCACATTTATCGCACGTAATTTATGCAGATTTTAGTTTTATGTTGATTTGATTTGCGGTGTAATTATTGTATTTAATTTAGATATTTTGATGTCGCTGCCTAGTAATTTACTATTTTTAATTATGTGGGAGGCAACTTAATTTATGGTTTAGTTATAAAGTGAACTGAATGACATCAAGTAAAATTTGTTGGGAACATTTCCTTCAGTTCAACAGTTTGAAAAATTCATTACCATCTTTAGTATTACAAGAAAATGTACCAAAATTAATATATTTTAATTCTAGAGATATATCAAACGAATCAAGTTAAGTCCGTGATTATCCTTAAATAGATATTTTAGATATTAGCCTGATTCAAGAACCGCGGTTACATGGGAATGAAATTCAAGGGTTGAGGCTGCCTAAAGACTAGGCGCTGTACAGCTCTTCGGCAGCCAATCCTAGAACTTGCATTATATGGACACAATTAAATCTGACACTACTAAATGAATTCTCTTGTAGGGACTTATTAGCAGTCAAAACAACACTCGTCACGGAAGGATGCATCAGAGATATGGTCCTAGGTTTGAGATACCTTTCAACACCGGCGGTCAGGAAACTAATTGAAGTTGAAGAGGCTCGAATCTGCAACTTTTAAGTAACACCAACCCAAGAGGTATGTAACTCATAGATTCCTTTTTAGAAAATAGGTAAATAACGCTAAATCAGGGCACCGCACCTACATTTGTAACAGCTACGAAAGCCGAAGTTGCAGATACTTATAACCGTTGCTACTAACTTTTTAGCTAGCAAGGTAGAAAACTGGCGTGTATCTGAGAAACGAACACTCTCAGGCCATAGATGTACATAAGATTTGAAATAAACAATTCAGCACTATAAAACCAGTATTATAGAAATCCTAGAAACTGCGTATGGTACTCTTACAAAAAGAACGTTTAGCAGAAACTAAAGGAATGTCCTATCAGGGCAAAAAATAATGCTGAGTTAGAGATGATGCCAGACATCATAACGCACAAAATAAACTCCGTCTACAATCATGCTGTGCCGCAACTTCTAAGAAGTCACTTAAAAACGTTGGTAGAACGAGCGACTGCCGAATAGGATTCTTATAAATAATCCCTTGCCAAGTATAACCAAGAAATTGGAAAGGCTAAGAGAGACAGGCAGCAGGAAAAGGGGGCTCTGCAAATGGATCGGCAAAATGCTTCAGAGCAGGTTAATTAGCACACCTCTCGATGAAATAAATGTGAAGGCGTCTGCTACTAGGGGATGCCTGCAGGAGGCGCCCTGTTACCCCTGCTGTGCTGTATGGTGATATACGTGCCCCTAGAAGAATTAGAAGGGGAAGGGATGTATCCCCAAGGTTATACCGATGATATAACCATCTGTACCCACTGTCAATTTGAGGGTGTGGTATAGGAAAGTACACAATTGGTCTTAAATACCGTAGGAGAGTAGTACAAAGCAAAAAGCTCTTGGTAAATCCGAACAAAATGTCACTTCTCGTAATAACGAGAAGAAATAAATACACATGTAGGGGCCTCTAACTATATGGCAAAACAATTCAAAAAGTAGAAAAAGTAAACTACCTGTGAGTTGTATTAGATACTATAAAGTTACAGTTAAGCACTATGCAAAACATTAACAAACTAAGCGTATAAAGCCCTCTGGACGTGTAGAAATATCTTTGGCAAAACATGCGGACTGCAATCGTGTATGGTACACTGGTGTGCCCATAATCAATCGGCCTTGGTATGGTGGCACATAGCACAATCCATAAAAGCATGCTGAATAACAACGAATGGCCATGTTAGGAATAACGGAGGCAGTGACTACAACCGCAATAGCTGCTCTGACAACCCTATTAGATCTTCCCCCTTACACCTAAGGGGTGAAGCAGATTGGGGGCTTACAGATTGAAAATATAATATAACCTTGATCGTCAACCCGTATACTTCGAAAAAACAAAAACCATTTAAAATATTCCTTCCAGGAACACAGGGGAAGAACAAAATTAATGGAGAAATTTGGTACACCGACGGGTCCAAACCAGAAGACGGAACTGATCTAGGAATGTATGGAACAGGGCCAGGAAGTGCTTTTACTATAAACCTAAGATAATATGCAACAGTATCCCAGACTGAAATCACAGCAATATAGACCTATGTGCGGATAATGATACACATAGACTATAAAGGCAAAAGAGTTTACATCATTTCAGATACCCAGCCAGCACTTAAAACACTAATGACGAACTAGTTCAATTCTAGGCGGTTGGTAGATTGCCATAAGAAACTTGGGCAGCTAAAGGAACACAACAGACACAGTTCTGTGTGAGTACCAGGCCACCAAGGTATAGAAGGCAATGGAAGTGCTGACAAATTAGCAAGAAATACCAGCTCGAAACAAATAATCGGGACAGAATATTGCTAAAACCAAACCAATATGTAGTCAAAATGGGTAGAATACCCTAAAACAAAACATTTTAAAGACTTCACGGGGGAGTCGACAAAACTAATGGGACAAAAACTTCTTACTTATGGAGTGGAAAATAAGGCGCCCCTCCTTACTGGGCACTGTTTTGTTGCAACAGCAAACACCTGCACAGTACTGAATACTCAAAAGCACCACTATGCAGTTTCTGCCAAGACGAGAACGAAACTCCAATTCACTACCTATGTTACTATGAGAAACTAACAACTCTCAGGCAAAAACACTTCTGGGAAGAAGAGATAGAACCCGAAATGCTTAAAAATATTAATATAGACAATATATTGGATTCTTTAAAGAGAAACAAGAGACATCTATAAGCACAAGAGGCCGCATTAAGGACATTAGAACCAACCCGGAAAAGAAGTGGAGCTATGGAAAAAGTTAATCTAACATGACTTACAACGAAAGTCAGATAAAATTTAGGATTAAGTTAATAATTTTAAGCTTATAAATTATAAAATATTATACTTATACCAGTCTCTAAGAAAAAAATGTATCTAAAATTAATTACAAAAAAACGCGTTTTTACAACTGCTAATTATTTTATTATAGTACCTACTAAGAAGAACTTCTATTTGTTACTAGAAAAATTATTCCAAAGCTCTACGCCAACAGGAAAGCCGCTAAGAGAATACAAAGCTATCACAATAAACCTTACATTTACATTATCCACAGTGGCATTTTTTAAATATTTCATTTTGAATAATCAAACAGAAGAAATTGTTTGAATTTGTTTAAAGTCTGAATATGCTTTTGTTATTGCTTCTTGAATTAAGTCGTTTAATTCCTGGTATTGCGTTGTTTTAAACTATTTATTTCCCAATGTTCACTTATTTTCTCTAATTTTTGTTTATACATACGATTCTATCTCTGTAATTCTTTTGAGAATTTTCTTCAACGGTATAGGCTGTATTAATCCGTCATATCTTTCCTTTTTTCATATCTATTCTTAGTATTATCCGTACCATTCTGTGATCAGAGTGAAATTTGAAATTGTAGATTGCAGCCACATCCATTACCATATCCCTTTTAGTAGTTAGCATAAAATCTATTTCGATTTTGTATTGATTATTGGGAGAAATGCAAGATTCATCTTTTCCCTCTTCGTTTCTTAAACATATTGTTTTCGACTGCCAGTTTCTCTTCTCTTACAAAATCAAGCAATCTAATGCCCCCTTCGTTCTGAGTTGCACTTAAGCGCAAGGTTTCATTATGTCTGTATCTTCCGATGTTGGCTGTCCCTTTTCCTGTTGAAGTCTCGTATTACCAAAACATAATGCGATGCCTATTCTATGATTTTTGGCAGTTTAAATTACTAATGTTGCGTATCTATCAGAATAGCACTTAAACTCTTGAATTTTATTTCTCAAATATTGTTTTACGCAAAATCCAACTCCCTTTTGTCCTTTCTTTCCATTAAATCTATGATATCCCATTTTATTTACTTCGGTCCATGTACCATTTAGTCATATTTGTCTTCACCTAAGAATGTTTTGACATTCATTGTGCAAATATTTAATTTAGTTTCAGAGTTTTTGGTATTTTTTTTTTTATTTTGTTTTCATACGGGTCTTCAGGGAAACGTCCTTTTACTTCCCTACTGTTCAAGTTTCTGGAAAGCACATTTGTGTTTTTTCTTTCATCGTTAACCGGAGAGATGCATTGTTTGTCGTCTTCCTTATTTGTGCTTACATATATTTATTATAATTTGATAGTTTTCTTTAAGAGTAACGCTGTTTTCTCTGGGAGCTAAATTTTGGCTCAGTTGTTTGCTGCCATTTGATTGGTTTTCCGTTTTTTGAACTATGCGCTGGAGTATAATCATTCTGGTTTGGTGAGCGCTCAGTGTTAGTGCGCCTAGGGGTTCTATTTTCTTTATCTATTTTTTTAACTTTTCCCATTTTTACCCCATTTTTCTCTATATTTTTCAAGTCCTTCACTGTATATGTTTTTGCGTTTATACTACGTTTATTATACTTCAGGTTTACAATTTTTTTTCTCCTTCATGTGTTCTAATAGAAGTTTTCTCTCTTTTAACACAGCTTCTGGGTAATCCTCACTCAGTCATAGTTCTAAATTTAATTAAAGTTGGTCTCTTATAATTCTGTTTGTATCGACCCATTCTTCGTACTTCCTCCACGTCTTGGTTTATTTCTATATCACTTACAATTGCTACCATGCTCTTCAACTGTTTCTTTATACATTCAAACATATTAAACACTATTTGGGGATCTATTTCATGGTCTCTTTATAAAATGTACAAGCATTATTTTTCGTTAGAAAGTCGTTGACCCCAATTTTTGGGTTTGGATAAGAGCTTTGCTTTTTAATTTTTGTGATTACTGAAGTTATTTTTCACTATTAAGTATCACTTCCAGATACTGCTTAACACCTCTAAAAAGTTTACACTTTAAAACTAGCTTTATATCTAAAAAACCGCTAAACACTACACACTAAAATTATTCGTGTTGTCAGTCAACACTCCTTGTTAGTTTAAATTAATAAGTAGTGTTCGAATTGTCCTGAAATAATCAATTATGCAAGACAGATAAACTTTATTAAACATTACGTACTATAGAATTGGGATTGTATTTGTAAAAACATTTTATTGGAGTTTTATGGCACAATATAGGAAGCCATTGTTTAGGGAAAAAATACATTGCTTTAAAATAATATTTCAAGCTTAATTTATGCGTCCGTGCAGGGGTTTTAATACTTTAAATTTTTAAATCTATATTTTTGGGGAATTTTAAAAGTTCTACCTTTAATTTTTCGTGTACATGCGGAAAACTATCTCAAAAACAACCATTTACAGAATTTTCCCTACAAGGAGCAATTAACCGCCAGCATCAATAGTTAATTAGATATTAAAGCGTTTTGACAGAAATTCGACATATAGATTTCCTTGAAAATCGGTAAGGTAAAAACGAATGGAAATTATGGTTGCTAAAACTTTATAAAAGCTGCTAAAATTATATCATAGTTATAAGAGGGTTTTTAATTAGAGATAAGTGCTAAGTTTATTATACCAGCTTAAAACTTTTAAATTACACAGTAATTGTAGCGATATACTTATTCTGTTCTTTAGTGGATTTTCTATTTAAATTAGTTTTTTGTTGATTTTATAAAAGTAATTAACTGAACCGAATATTAAAATTTCATAGCTGTCTTATTTCAAGCACAGCAAATTCGGATTATAATTTTAATTTTTCTATTTTACAAATTTTACTTTAAATCACCTAAAAGTTTTAGTACAAATCACATGAAAGAGGATATAAAGTCTAAAAAAACATATTATCCCTACTACCTCCAATACAGACGCAAATTTGTTTCAGAAATAGAGACATTTTTTAGGTTTATAAATTATTAAATGGTCCGAATAAGATACCTCTTCCTTTTCTCCGTTTTACTGTAGGAGAAAAATAGAAACTGTCGACGGCAAACCACCTTTGGAAACTTCGGAGAATTAAAAGTAATCCCGAAAGAAGCTTTGCAAGGGGTTTATAAATTTTTCAGTGATATTCGATTTAACATTGAGTAGGTTCAAGCGGAGATTATACGGAAACAACATCGAATGACCAATGGGAAATTGAGTAAAAGATAACCACCAAATGGATTTTGGAGAGGTTTTAACCCAAATAAAATCTAATTAAAGTCAGTGAAAACCTATCTTTTTTAGATTTTCTAAAAGAAAGATAAAAGCTCAGTGCAAACGAAATAACGATTTGCTGTTGGTAAGATTTTAAAAGAAATATCTTTTGATATCCTTATTATTATTATTCATAACATAATTTTTTATGTAAGTTTTCTCTGTTGTTGTTTTTTGTTTTCTGTAATGTTCCGTGCTATTTCTAAAATAACCTTTGCCATTCTCTTTGTTGGATTATTATTAGTTAGTTTTTTTGTGTTTGTTGTTATCTTTTACTTTTATTATGATATTAATAATTAATTCGCTCGTTGGACCAACAACGTTTGCTTTTTATAATTTTTCTTCCAAGGGTTGCCTTGAACCGCCAATTTTTTATTTTGGAATTTGTTTGGGTTTCCGGGGTAAAAAATTAATTAATTGAAAAAAACTCACATTACGTGTCAATTTAAAAAACGCATAACAAAATCGTTGAATTTCGCATTGGAACCGCCAATTTAATCAGTTAATAAACGCTTCAAAATAAAACGCTAGCTCGGGTGTGTGAAAAAATATAAAATTAAACGCAAGATAGAACATTAACCTATGGCCATTGGAATTGGCGCAAAACCATCCCCTGCAGGAGCTGAGTGACGCTGTTTTCAATTTCAATCAAGGTGAGTCGAGGCAAATCCTATTTATCAAACATTCATATTGAGAAAAAATTATTATTTGTCACGCGTACATTTTTTTGGTCCTTCGACGTTCGGATTGTTTGTTTGATATCTGTTATCATATGAATGCCTTTTGTTCTTACCTTTTAATTATTGAAACGGTGTAGTGGTCAATTCTACTACTGGTATTACAGCGCATTCAATTTTGGCAGTGGACATTGGCTGAATTGGTTATCCAATTTATATTTTACCCATTATTTATATTTGTTTAAACATATTGTTATATTGCATACAATAGTTTCGCTAAACGCACGCACGTCATTGTGACGTTTGAGGGTAAAATAGATTATTTGGTTACGTCAATTTTGACATTTTTGTCATCTCAGTTTTTTCAATTCGCATCGTTTTTGAATTTTTTTAAATTCAAAAATGCCACCTAAAGTTAACGCTAAATTTGCTGAAGCTTACGCTTTTCGAAATGCTTTAATTAATAAAATAAAGGAAACGCTAGATATCGCAAGAATGGCACAAAACGATAATTCGTTTATTCCACTATTTAAGAGACGCTATCAAACAACAGATGATATTTACGCAAAATTGGAAACCTCTCACAATCAGGTAATATCGCTTATAGCTGCACAAGAAAACCCTGATTTTCAAGCAGAAGACGAGGTAAGGAAGGAATTCGATGCTATGTATTTTGAAATAGGAGTTCTTTATGACCAAACATTACCTGTTGATATACCGTCTTCAAACAATTCATCCCATGTTATAAAGGAATTTTCAAATGTTCGATTACCTAAAATTAATTTAAGAAATTTCGATGGTAAATTAGAATTATGGTCGCCATTTATTCAATTATTTAATACCACAATTCACAACGCTTCACATTTATCGAATACAGAAAAATTTCAATATTTAATTAGCTGCCTTTCTGGTGAACCCTTAAATTTAGTAAAGACCTTAGATTTATCAGATGATAACTATATAATCGCTTATCAAAATCTAGTCAATAGATATGACAATAAAAGGAAGTTAGCTACACGTTATTGGGAAGGAATGATTTCGTTACCTCAACTAAAAGAAGAATCGTCTAAAGGGTTACGCGATTTGATTGATAAATTCCGGGAAAATGTAGCAGCATTACGTGCTTTAAAATTCGCTGATTCTCTGGAAGATTTCATGCTGCTAAATCTCCTTTTGGAAAAATTAGACCCAAACACACGAAGATTGTTCGAATCGGAAATCCGTGATTTAAGGCAGGAAATCCCAACGTTTGGGATGTTAGAAGATTTCATCGAAGGTCAAAGTTTGGTATTAGATCAGTGTAAACCGAAATGCTCTAATTTTAAGCAAAATAATTATTCTAAACGCACGTTCCATGTTACAACGGAACATACATCACCAGATAAATGTTTTATCTGTAGTAAAACACATTTAACTTACTCGTGCCCACAATTAGTAGAGAAACTACCTACGCAACGCTACGAATTGGTAAAATCCAAAAAATTATGCATTAATTGCCTTAGTGGTTTTCACACCACCAAAACCTGTAAGTCAAAATCACGTTGTCGAAAATGCAATAAAAACCATCACAGTTTGTTACATTTTGAATCTTCCGCTACGCAATCTAATCGTAATGATGAACCTTTTAACGCTGTACGATTAGAACCTACAAATGCTGTAAGTAACACACTCGAAAATTCAAACGCTACGATTTCTTCAGTAACGGCTCTAGTTAGTGCCACATCTAATAAATTAGTGTTGCTGTCAACAGCACTGATAGATATTCGTGACGAATCCGGATATCCACACGCAATAAGAGCAATCCTCGATGGAGGTAGTGAGGGCAGTTTTATAACTGCTGCTTGTGCTCAACGCTTAGGATTACGTGTTAAATTCAACCGCATTCAAATTCAAGGAATAGGTTCATCATCCGCTCTTCTATCTTCTGGAACGGTTAGTTGCTGTCTATACCCGCATGATGAGTTACAACCATCATATTTGATTGATGCTCACGTCATTGCATCTATTTCGCATAATATTCCAGCCTTTCCAATAGATTCTTCTACGTGGACACATATTAAAGGCTTACGCTTAGCAGATCCACAATTTTGTATCCCAGCAAAAGTAGATCTTTTACTAGGTGCTGATATTTATACGCAATTATTACGTCCAGGCTTAATACTGGGATCAAATAATACGCCCTCAGCTATAAATACTATTTTCGGATGGGTTTTGTCTGGTCAGGCATGTGCTAACCAACCAACTCATTTGAACTCTTTTTTTACTGCGCTTTCTAATGAACCTTTAGAATCAACGCTAAAGAAATTTTGGGAAATTGAAGAAGTTAGCGTTGAAATTCCTCCTTCTCCAGATGACGTTATGGGCGAAAAATTGTACAAACAATCAGTATCTCGCGAACTTAATGGTAGATATAGTGTTGCGTTGCCTTTTAAATCAATTCACAGACCCGAGTTTCCCAATTCTCGCTCTGTCGCTTTACGTCGCTTTTATTGTTTAGAAAATAGATTTTCACACGATGAATCTCTTCGAATTCATTATTCAGAGTTCATGAAAGATTACCTTGATAGTGGACATATGTCCATTGCAAAGGAACCCATTACATCATCTGAATGTTATTATATACCGCATCATTGTGTTTTTAAACCAGATAGTACTACAACGAAATTGCGTGTAGTCTTCGACGCCTCAGCTAAATCAGCAAACGATAATTCACTTAATGATTGTTTGTATTCTGGTCCAAAATTACTACCACACATTGCAGATATATTACTAAAGTTCAGATCGCATAGAATTGTCTTTATCGCTGACATAAAACAAATGTATCGGCAAATATTAATCGCACCCGCTTTCAGAAATTATCAACGAATTTTATGGAGGTTTTCGCCACATGAGCCGATCGAAGAATATGTCTTAAATACTGTTACCTACGGGGTTTCTTCTGCCCCATTTTTAGCAATAAGAACGCTTCATCAATTAGCTGAAGACGAACAGCTAAATTTTCCCCAAGCCGCTGCACTTTTAAAACAAGATGTTTACGTTGATGACGTTGTTTCTGGTTGTAATACGCTGTTACAAGCGCAAACTCTCCAAAGGGAATTAATCGAACTTCTAAGAAGAGGTGGTTTTTTACTACGCAAATGGGCAAGTAATGTACCCGAATTGCTTTCCGGGTTGGATTCCAGTTTGTGTCAAGAAGGTCTTTCGTTTGATAGTGAATCCGAATCCACCATCAAACTTCTAGGCTTACAGTGGCTTCCATCGCTTGATGTATTTTCTTTTAAAGTTGATACTATCAATCACACTTGTACTAAACGACAGATATTGTCCGAAATCGCAAGAATATTTGACCCACTTGGTTTTCTTGCCCCATTAATCTTTTTTTGCAAGCGATTAATTCAACATCTTTGGTGTTTAGGTTTAGATTGGGATGCTATCCCGCCAGATGAAGTAGTTGATCGCTGGAATTGTTACCGCCAGCAGCTTTTTTTAATTAGTAACATTCGTTTAAATCGCTACGTTTTTTCGCCAGATTACTCAAGCATTGAGTTACACGGATTCTGCGATTCATCGGAAGCAGGATATGCAGCCGTTGTTTATTTTCGTATCATTGATAATTCTAATACCGTTTCTGTTAAATTTGTAACAGCCAAAACTAAGGTTGCGCCATTAAAAAAACGGTCTTTGCCACAATTGGAATTGTGCGGAGCCTATCTCCTCTCCAATCTTATAGATACCATTGTTCAAATATACTCTGAAAAAATTAATAAAATTTTCGCTTGGACTGATTCCACAGTTGTTTTGGCTTGGTTACGTTCATCTCCACATCGTTGGAAAACGTTTGTTTCAAATAGGGTTAGCCATATTCAAGAACGCGTGCCACCTTCCTCGTGGCGTCATGTACGATCAGTGCATAATCCCGCTGATTGCGCATCTCGTGGTTTATTACCCCAGGAACTAATTTACCATCCTTTATGGTGGGCGGGGCCTCCTTGGCTTAAGGCTTCACCCAATTCATGGCCCACGCAACAAGTCAATCTGTTAGATATTGAAGACGTAGTTACTGAGGAAGAAAGAAAGGTTAAGGCTTTTATTGCCCAAGTTGACAATCTGAAGCCTTGGAATGAGTTATTAACTAAATATTCTTCGCCGAATAAAATTTTGCGCATAGTCACTTACATTTGTCGTTTTACTAAAAAACTTAGGAATATGCATCAACCCATGTCGGATACAATCACATCTTCTGAATTACACAATTCCTTACTTATATTAGTTAAATTAGTTCAGCAACAGATATTTCACGCTGACATAAATAGTTTGAGACAACACAAATTATTGTCACATCCACTACGCAAACTAAATCCCTTCTTGGATCAACAAGATATCCTCAGGGTGGGCGGTCGATTATGTCATTCTGCATTATCATTTGAAGAAAAACCTCCCGCACTTCTTCCTCAATCCCATAGATTAACTGTTTTGATTATAGAAGACGCTCATAGGAAACATCTTCACCCTGGTCTTAAAACGCTTCTTTATTTAATTCGACAAAATTTCTGGATTTTGTCCGCAAATCGAGCAATTCGTCGATGTTTATCACGCTGTTATCGATGTTTCCGTACAAAACCGCAGTCACTGCAACCACCTATGGGAGATTTACCCGCAGTTCGAGTACAGCAAATCAAGGCATTTAACTCTGTAGGCATTGATTTTGGTGGCCCATTTACAATAACAATGCGAAAAGTTCGAGGAGCAAAAACGCACAAGGCATACATTTGCCTATTTGTATGCTTGACAACTAAAGCCCTTCATCTTGAGCTGGTCTCGGAACTTTCGACAGCGGCCTTTCTTGCCGCATTGCGTCGCTTCATTGCTCGCCGTGGTCGATGTGCTTTAATAATGAGTGACTGTGGAACAAATTTTATTGGAGCTGCACGCATAATATCTAATTGTTTCAAGAGCGCTGTGGAGGAAGAAGGTATTACATGGAAATTTAATCCGCCAACTGCTCCACATTTTGGTGGTATATGGGAGGCTGGGATTAAATCTGTTAAAACTCACCTCAAACGCGTAATAGGGGAACAAATTTTAACATTTGAAGAATTTTCTACAATATTAGCACAAATAGAAGCTTTACTCAATTCGCGACCACTGTGCCCCCTTAGTAGTGACCCAAATGATTTAGAGGTTTTGACGCCTGGTCATTATTTAACTTTAGCTCCTTTAACATGCATACCTGAACCCGACCTGTTAACTATCAAAATGAATAGATTAACTCGCTGGGAGCTGCTTCAACGTATGCACCAACATTTTTGGAAAAGATGGCATCATGAATATTTGCATACTTTACAACAGCGCTGTAAATGGGTTGCCAATTTTCCACCTATTGATCAAGGAACCATGGTCTTAATAAAAGACGATCTTTCCCCTCCTATGCGTTGGCGTCTGGGTCGTGTGATTCAACTCCACCCAGATCCAAAAGGCATATCTCGCGTCGCGACTATTAAAACCGTTCAGGGTACCCTCAAACGTCCGTTAGTAAAGTTATGTCCATTGCCAAATCAATAATGCATTGTAAAATACTTGTATTTTGGTGGGCGGTATGTTGGATTATTATTAGTTAGTTTTTTTGTGTTTGTTGTTATCTTTTACTTTTATTATGATATTAATAATTAATTCGCTCGTTGGACCAACAACGTTTGCTTTTTATAATTTTTCTTCCAAGGGTTGCCTTGAACCGCCAATTTTTTATTTTGGAATTTGTTTGGGTTTCCGGGGTAAAAAATTAATTAATTGAAAAAAACTCACATTACGTGTCAATTTAAAAAACGCATAACAAAATCGTTGAATTTCGCATTGGAACCGCCAATTTAATCAGTTAATAAACGCTTCAAAATAAAACGCTAGCTCGGGTGTGTGAAAAAATATAAAATTAAACGCAAGATAGAACATTAACCTATGGCCATTGGAATTGGCGCAAAACCATCCCCTGCAGGAGCTGAGTGACGCTGTTTTCAATTTCAATCAAGGTGAGTCGAGGCAAATCCTATTTATCAAACATTCATATTGAGAAAAAATTATTATTTGTCACGCGTACACTCTTATTCATTTCGTTTAATGGACATTGTTGATGCTCTCGTGTTTCTTCAGTTCATTTACATATTTTGTTCTATTAGTTTTTAATTGTTGAATGTCTATGATGTTTTTCTTTACGTGTACTAATTTTTGCCTTTCTAACTTCGTTTTAAAATAAACTTTAACTATAATCAATATATGCTTAGTTCCCATACTAGCCTAGTTTATGACATCTGTGTTTGTTGTTAGTGATAATGTAATGTAACTCCAAAGAACACTAAACGGAAAGCGCACTAACATTGTAAAACTAGCAGAGAATGAAGAAAACAACGCGGTAACACACGTACACGATCCACCACCGGGAAAACGCAATTAAAAAGAATACAAGTACTAAGTGTAGATTCAGAAGAAGTACCAGATATAACCAAAACAGAAATTTCAAAATCCTTAAACAAGAGGGCAAAGGGTCGAGCGCAAGACGAGGATGGTCTTATTGTTCTTCTTCTTCTTAGGGTTAGAAGATTTTTCCTGTTTGCTTGTCATCCTTTATTCGACTAACGAGGAAATGTAGCTTTGAGCCCATCTCTTGGACAGTCATCCCGGCGGACTGTTTCCTGTTGGTTGTTGATTTTCACAGACTGTTGCTGGTCTTTCCTCATCCATACGGTCCACGTGATTACTACATTTTTTCTTTCTCCTCCTCATCCATTTCACAACATCCTGTACTTTAGTTTGTTCTCTTATGGTCTGATTTGTTTGGCGATCTCTTAATGTTAAGCCCATTAACATCTCGGATACTCTTACTTTTTGTTTTGTTTTCTTTCTATCGGCTCGGGTTTCGCCTAGTCTTACATTTGCTTTATAAATAGGTACTTTGCTCTCTGGCTCATATACTTGTTACCTCAGGACAACCAGCCATTTTTTGGCTTTGAAAACTGTCTTGTTTACCTCTATATTTAAGTCCTTGTAATTTCTTCTTCCAAATAGCTTAATCGCATGGCCTGCTCAATCGTGGTACCATCAATTTCTAATTTGCAGTGGGTGGGTTCTTTGGAGATAACCATCGATTTGGTTTTAATGACAGAGATCTTCATGTTGAACATTTTTGCCGTTTGGTAAACTGGTATAGCTGTCTTTGCAGATTGTCCTCATATCCGCTATCAATATATGTATAGGTACGAGGAATGCTGGAAAAATTATTTAACAAATGAATCCAGGGCAAGCCAACGCAGTAATGGCATTTTTGTACAAAAAGGGCGACAACACCAAATTAAGCAATTACAGGCCCATAAACTTGCTCTCAGTGTTGTATAAACTTTTCACCAAAATAGTAACAGAGAGATTGACCAACAAATCGGATAATTCTCAACCCCGAGAGCAAGCCAACTTTAGAAAGGGTTAGCACTTTGGACTATCTCCAGGTACCTACTGTGAACGCTGATAGAAAATTTTAATTAATACAACATCAAAGTTTGGATAACGTTAGTTGATTACGAAAAGGCGTTCGACTCATTCGAAGCATAGACAGTTTTATACACCCAAAGTAACTACTAAATGTATACCAGGTATACAGCACTCATTCAAAGAATCTATAACAAAGCAACATTCCGGGTAGAGCTCAAAGAAAGTACTAACTAAATTTCAATAAAATGTGACGTGAGGCAGAGAGATACAATGTCACCAAAATTTTTACATAGGCACTGGGAGACATATTCTAGAAACTTAATTGGGAAAACTAAGGAACAAAAATAGATGCTGATATTTGAATCATTTTTGCGATTTGCCGATGATATTGTGCTAGTATCATCCATCAAAGAAGACTTACAACGAATTAGAGGTGTGTCGGTCGTGAACGATTCGTTCAAAAAGAACGAATCAGTACACTGAATCGAATAAATCGAGTCTTTACTTTCAAGTGAATCGATTCACTGATTCACTCGACTCGGCATCAAAGCCTGCGAACAGCGGAGCGGCCGTACTTTGAAGTGAATCGATTCACTCAACTCGGTATCGAAGCCCGCAGAGCCATCGGGTATTTTTGTAAAAAGATTCAGAAGTGAATCGCTCAATTCGTTCGAGTTTCGAGTCCTTTAACGTTTCTACGTAAAATTGACCAGTAAATGGGATTTGATGGTGTAAAATTTGACAATGCGGTGGTTAGACCGTTTTCAAAGTAGATTCAAAATTTAATGTAAAATGGCAAATAAGTAAATCGGTAATTAATAATTCTCTTTTCTTGGCGTTGATTATTTAAATTAATTTATGTTTGGCAAATCATTGGTGAAAGACCTGAAAGTGTTCAGCGTACATTTATGCCAGCGTTACGAAATACAACGGAGCGCTGTACAAAAATAAATCATATTTTTTATAACAATAAAGCTTGCAAGTAATTCTTTCACTAAAAACTTCTTCATTCTTTTCTACCCGTTTCATACGATATAATTACCCATCTATGTGAAATAGTTCAAAAAATACCTCGATGCTGAAATTTCGACTAGGTGTTCCGCGTATGCTTTGTTTAAATAATTTATATAGCATCTGAATCTAGAAAGAATAAGCTTTCCAACGGTTTAAAAATCGTTGAGAAATATTTACAAATAAGCTTGTAAAGGCGATGTAAATATAAAATTATTCAATTTTACATTCTTGAGTATTGAATACGAATCTACGTAAATTTACCACTGCTTCGGTTCCTAAACAAAACGAGTGAATGAATGAATCATTCAAGAACGAATCTTTGTGAACGAATCACTTGGAATGAATGATTCAAATGAATCGATTCACCAAAAAGAATCGAACTTCCCTTCTCTACAACGAATGTTAAGTAAATTACAAAAAAAAATTCAAAGAGATTGGATTGAGAATGAACATTTCAAAAACAAAGCACATGATCAATGAAAATAATATAGACAATAACAGCGATACCCTAGATATACCCAGTGGTTTCATAGAAACAACTGACTGATATGTGTATATGTATACATAATATATATATTTAGATCAAAAATTAACATTCTCAGAGAATAATATTGAAGGAGAATATCGTTGGTATGATCGGCTGATTGGCATGATCCCTGTACTCAGAAATAAAAACTTGGACATTAAATAAAGAAATTATACAAGAATTACTAATCACTCAGAGGGCTATGGAGGAGCGAATGTTGGGTGTGAATCTCCGAAATCATATAAGCAATGAAGAAATAAATACGTAGATGGTTTAAAGTTACAGATGTGATAGCAAGAAGCTGCAACATAGGTGGAGATGGACCGGTTATATTTCCAGAATGACGGATAATCGTTCGACTCGCTGAATAATTGAATTGCGGCCACCCAACTACAAAAAAGCGCAGGACGTCCACATGCGAGATGGACCGACGATATTAAAAGGCTAGTCGGCACCAACTGGAAACAGATAGCTCGAGATAGAGAAGAGTAGAAGAGGCTTGAGCAAACATATATGTACACAAATATGGACACAGAATTAGGGAGGTCAAAATATGACTATGGGTTAATAAGCTGAATATAATGATAATGATGATGATGATAGTTGTTTACATTGTTAGTTTTGTTATTCCTGTTAAGAAGGTACTCACTAGTATTTTTAAACCTACCTTTCTTGCTTTAGTGCTTATTTTCTTGTTTTGAAAAAGCAAGCCCCAGAAACTCAAAAATCTTAAGTATAAGATATTCGTCGTGGTCGTGACAAAGTTCATTCAGCGAAACCCCGACTGTTTCCCTCGGAAGGCAATGGTAAGACACTGAGGTATTTCTGCCTAATAAACTAATAAGTCTTCGCTGGAGTAGAAGTGTGATTCGAAACCCATGTAAAACTGTAAGACTCCTATGTCTGTAGGCCACTTCACACGCACACCACAGGCATATGGAGAGAAGACACGCACGGCCCTGTAAAGGGTATGCCACTCTCAGGAGAAGAACATAAGATATTCTGTCTACCTTTTCATTATTGGTGGTAATGTTAATAAAACTAAAAACAAAACATGTAAGAGGGCAACACGTTCTAAACACTCCTTTAATTCCACCACCCCTTCTTGGATGACAGTACGTTGGACCATGAAAATGGTCTCTTGGGTCGAATGCGCACGTGTTGAAAAATTAAGTTTTTTCTTCGTCTTTAGATTTTTTTAAATATTTGTTTAATTAAACGTTTCCTTTTTTTAAGACAATGTTCTTTTACTGTTTAAAATAGACTCTCATTTTTACAGATTGCTCTTACACATATGAATAATTATAATTCAAAGATTCAAGAATTATAATTAAAATAATTAAATATATTATAATGTTCTTCCCTGTGGAATAAAAAAGCACCACGTTGGGATAGCCAAATTTATGTAGTGTTACTTGAATCAACTTTGAACTCGTCGAAAAATAAGCTGAATAAATATTATGTGTTGAATCTCAGGGTAAGCATTAATAAAATGTGTGTGAAAATAGGAAATATAATTTAAAAAATTACTAACTAAAAATACGTATCTCCTGCAAAATTAAACGACACAATTAAAAGTCCAAAATTGAAATACACTACATAATGAATTAAAAATACAAATAAAATATAGGTGGATTCTTGAGTGAAATTTCTGAAACTACACATGAATAGAAAAAAAATACTCAAAAACTTGATAATCAGATTTCATTCTAAAATTGAACAACATTTTTTAAAATGATTACAAAATCAACTGACTTCATAAACCCCTAATAATTAAATCTAAAACTTATATTGAATGTTCGCGATGAACCCCCCCCCCCCCCTAGCTTGTCATTCACGTCTACATTTACATTCTCCTATGAATCCTTAAAGATTTCTACGTTCTTTCTCTTCTTGTGGGCGATTTCTTTTACGCTTTTGTATTAGTTGAAGCTGTCGCGTTTTCTCTGACTCTTCAATTTCTTCTCATTGTTCGAATAATCACTCTTTCAGTTTGTCTTATCTTCTTCTTAACTAGGTGTTTATTTTACTATATTATAGTCTTGTTGAGTCAATTAAATCGAGGATGTTATTCTTCAGCCATGATTTCTCTTTGCTTCTAGTTGCTGGGGCTCTAGTATTTACTTCATCTAGTTATTGGGTAATTGCTCTTTGATTTCGTTGGTCTCAGACACCTTTGCTTGAATGTTGTTCAAAGTTTTGTTAACGTCGTCTTATAGCCAGCCTTTCAATTTATGATTGTCCATTTTTGAATTTTTTTCCAGGTTGATCTTCAACTCAGAGATAAATATTTTGTTAAATACAAAATCTATAGCTTTAAAAATGGTTTCTCTGGCTACACTTTAGGAATCTCGTTTCATTTCTGGCGAGCAATATTAAATCTCTTGTGCGCCCTCGACTTTGTCTCTCCTACTTTAGTGTTAAAGTCGCTCATTATGAGATTATGACTATTATGCCGGGTTTTTGATTGACTTTAGAACTATATCTAAATCTTTAGAGAAAATTAGGAGCTTAAATTTGAAGAGTGTTGATTTTTCTGGCGTTTGCAAGTAGTTGTATCTTCATTCTCTATCTGAATTCTGAATGAAAATAATCTGTGATATCTTAGTACTTTTGTCTACGATTACACCCACACCAATGGATGTGCGGGATCATTGTTTCTTGAGATTTATTTCGTTACATATCCTTTCTAAATTTTCATTCGCGTTTTATCATTCATAGTCGCTCGGGGCTAAAAGACTTATTGAACTTTAAGAACTCAGATTTAAATAAACCAAAAGTTTGGATTCATATTATCTTCACTCATGGTTTATAAAGCCAGCCTTAATAAACGCAGAAGTACACAAAATAATAAAATAATGTAACGAATCAGAAAGCAGACTAAACCTATTTATTTCTTTACAATACAATAGACTATTGCATTGAAGAAGTTTATTCTGAAATAACCAATTACAGAGAAAAGCATGAGTGCTTGTTGGCAATTTCTCTTAGTTCACACAATGTCCACTTATCCATCTCCGTCAGTGCCGCCGTTCTAATCTGATATCTTGGGCAACATTTCAACTAATCCTACAGAAGCTCGACAATATCACAAGTGTTCTTAAAGTGCTCCTTTAAAATTGGTTTTAACATTGCAGAAAATAATTTGTAGTAAACTTCGCAATATTATCGTATCTGTAAATTTCTGTTTTATTCGTAATAATCTGGAAAATGGGCAGGAGTTTCGGTATGTAATAATAAGAGCGTGAGTTAACACATGAGATTATAGTCTCCATTTAGAGTTAAATTTCAAACTGAGTATGTGACGAGTTAGTGTAATTATCTTAGCTTGCGGTCCAGCACAATTCACCCAAGATTTACAAAGTTAGAGTTTCTGAATTTAATTACATGGGGAAATAAGCGACAAATAATGGTAACTCATATTAATTTAGTTTTAAAGCAATTTGCAAAAAGTTTGCGTTTTCTTTAGCATTTAGTTTTGCACATTTAACAATCTTAATTTTCCTGTCTTTCATTCGGAATTGTTTAGTTGTTGATTGAAATAAATAAACAAACAAAAAAAGATAAATCCCTTTGCTACAGCAAACAAAGTGTTTCCATTCTAATACCTGCCTATTCTAAATTACCTTGGGGAATCTTTGTTAAGCCGTATAAATTACTGAAAGAAGTAGGTTAAAGGAACAATCGCAGCACTCCTTGATTCTTTTTTCGTTGATTACTATAATAACTTACGTAGACCTAACACGAAAGAACTATAGAAGGCTTTCATTTATATTAATTTATTAGACAGATATGTAACCAACCATATAGAAAGTATCGATTCATACAACACTTCCTTCTTCTGTAATTTTAAGTTGCAATATTTGAACAATACTTTTAACAATATAGAGAAATAATTTTGTTAATATAGGAAAGAATATTTCTTTATTAAACAAGAATGAGAAGGCATTTTTAACTTTCAAGCATTACAACATATCGAACCACGAAATACCGCGAGTTGGAAGAGATGCAGAAATATACGATCCCATGAATTCAGAGTAAATTGTGAAAAGCGGATCAACGTCATATAAAAAAGGGAGATTTGGGTTAACAGTTCCAGGTTGAAATTGACGTAGCTAGAATCAGCATAGCGATATAGCGAACGTTTTTGACTTTTTTATTGCTTTTTTTTTTGGAACAGATCCATTTTTGTTTTTAACATAATGCTTTCTTGATAGAAGTCAGCAGAATTCTGGTTGATATGCTCTTCACCAAGTCATTAGAGAATATATACCGGGTGTCCCAACCATCCGGGAGTTTTCGATAACGTCTTTATTAACACAGTTATGTCAAAATGTTATTGAGAAAAGTTGTAGCGATTGATGTTCTGCATAATTTATATTTTGAGCGAATATATAATTAAAATTGTTTTTGGCCAATCGTTTATGTGGAGTATCGACCTCTGTTTCTCGATTGATGGCATTCAATAAAGAGAATGTTAAGAAGTTTTTTACCTCACTTAAGGAATTAAGGGTAAATCATGGATTCCTAGCTAATTGTATATATAATTATGACGAAACCGGCATTTCTACCGTTCCAACGAAAACTCCAAAAATACAGGAACCCGTAGGATTGTAAAAATGTCCTCAGGCGAGAGAGGAACCAACGTAACAGCTCTATGCTGTATTAGTGCTACAAGAACGTATATTCCTCCATTTTTAATATTCCCTAGGGTTAGAATGCAACCTTGTTACTTAAATGCAGCTCCTTCAGGTTCCATTGGAATAGCCCATCAGAGCGGTTGGATGACCACGGAAAATTTCACGAAATTCCTACAACATTTTATTAACCATGTGACCCCAGGAAAAGATAAACCAGTATTATTATTAATGGATAATCATGCAACACATATTAGTCTAGAAAGTATAAATTTATGCCGAGAACATCACATAACTTTACTTGGCTTTCCACCCCATACGAGTCATCGAATGCAGCCTTTAGATGTCTCTTTTTATGGGCCTCTTAAAACAGCTTACAGCATTGTATGTGACGATTTTCTAACTAGTAATCCCCGAGCAACAACAAGATTGCATGACATTGGTTCTCTTTTCGGAAAAGCCTATTTGAAAGCCGCAACAGTTGCAAATGCTATAAATGGGTTCAAAGCAACGGGCATAGAATCACTTGATTCAGAAGTTTTCTCTGAAATTAACTTTGCACCCGCCAAAACTACTGAGCTCAACCTGTTATGCCAGATGTTTTCTGTAAATCAGACCTATCAACCGATATCCTAACAACTGATACTGGTCTGGATACTACACCTTCTACAGTAGTGCAACCTACTCCATCCACATCTAATCGTTCGCCAATCGAAGATTTTCAAGAATTCACAGAAAATATACCGTCTTCATCTATTGATATTAAAATGGAACAATGTAAAGAGGACTCTAATCTACAGAGACCACATTCGAGTACGATTTCCACCAAACAGTTTTATTCTAAATCCACAGGCCTTCCACCATTACCAATTGCAGAAGTCAAATCTACTAAATGAAAAATATCAAAATTGCCATCGCTAATCATTTCAAGCACACCAGTAAAAATAGCTTTAGAGAGAATAGCAGTGGAAAAACTGGAAATAGAAAGAAAACAGATACGTAGAACATTAGAAAGAAATGAGAAAAAGAAGAAATCAATCGAACTTAAACAGCAAAAAATGGAGCAACAGAAAATTAAAAGGCAAGAAAATAGAGCAAAATGCAAGAGAAGCAAAGAAAAAGGCAAGAAAAGGAATCGAAAATAGAAATGGTAAAGCGCAAAATAAATTTCAGTTCACATTCTTCAGATTCATCAGTTACAGTTGAATATATTGACAATGATGACGATAACGATTCACTAATTTTAGAAAATGAGAAAAACTGTATCATTTGTGACGATTAAGGTAAAGATAATGAACTCTGGTTTCAGTGTTTTCACTGTTGAAGATGGGCTCATGCAGAATGCAGTGGGCTTGACCAAAAAGAGGCCAAACTAAAGAGCTGGTTTGGTGATTTTTGTAATTAGATAAGAATAATCTATTCAGTTGTTTTACTTTTAATTTGCCGGTAAAATGTGGTTTTATTTTTTGTATTTTTATTTTGCATTTTATTTTTTGTATTATTATAGAGGCAAATTATTCATTTTTTTTGATAAAAGGATCACCTTCTTTGACTATAGTTTTGTTACTATACTAAATTCAAAATCGAGCTGCAGTGGATCAAAACAAACGTATGCATAGATCACGCCCCTTGACCAATAAAAACGTAAGACTGCAGCACTGCAGCTCTTGACCAATAAAAACGTAAGACTGCAGGTACACGTGTGTTTCACATAGAAATTATTGTTTACTCGCACTGCAGCTTGATTTTGAATTTAGTATAAGTAATTCGTCAACTTACCATCGAATGTACGTCATCTTGGCAACAGGTGAGGCTAAGATGACGAATTTTGCATTTTTTAAAAATATATAAAAATATAATATTTATCCACATTATTTGCAATAATATTGGTTGAACAACGTTTAAAAGATCTATATGTAAAATATAGTGTGAATACAACCACAGAGTTAAAAGCCTTTCCCCTACCTACTATAAGCTAAATGATTAACAGAAACGTTAATCGAAAGATTATCTTTATAGTTAGTTTTTAAGCTAAAACGACCGCAAAATTACTACAAAGTTTTACAAAACATCATATTATAGTAAACCTTACCTTTGATTATTCAAAATCACTTTAGTAATTAATTTGTAACAAAAAGTTGCACAAAACATTTGAACGCTCTCATATATTATAAAATTTACTATACTGTATAACTAATGCACAAGTATGATAAACGCCCCAAAAGTCATTGCACCAATTTTTAAGAATCCCCACCAGCTTTCATTTATTGAGATAAAGTTAGGTTAAGAATTGTTCAATCTTTTTTAACAGTAGAGTACATGGTTTTTAAAGAAATTAATAAATAGTCCAACATGTTACGAGCAATTGTGCAACTTATAAATACAACAGCGCTACGAAATACTTGCACTTTAAGCGGTGCTTTAACACATCGACCGATAATTCATGTGTTCGGTCAGTTTCCGAAAAGAAACATTAGTTGGAAGCAGACGATATTAAATTCAACAGATTTAAAAATTCACATACCTAGTTTGCAGCTGGTAAGAAATTATGCCAAAAATAAAGACAAGAAAAAAGAGAAAGGTAGTTATTGATAATTGACATCTTGGAGTTTACGTAAATTGCTAAAAGCTCTTGACTGCAGGTAAAACAAAAGTTCAAGTAAACGAAAGTCAACTTGCAGAAATTATTAATGTAGATTCTTTAAAGAAACAGATGGAAAGAGCTGTAGATATATTGAAGGATGAGTACATTAAACATTTGTCATTAAGATCGACAACAGGTGAGTTATCGAACTAAATTGAAGAGTAAAATAATTTGTTTGTTTATATTAAATTACAGGTTCAATTGAGTCAATTCTCGTTTCGTTGGATGGAAAAGAGCATACACTACAAGAATTGGCACAGATTGTTAGGAAGAACCCTAAAATGATTATAGTCAACATGGCTGTATTTCCACAGGCAATACCAGCTGCTTTAAAAGCTATAGAAAAATCTGGTATGAATTTAAATCCCCAACAAGATGGTACGACGTTGTATATCGCAGTTCCTACGTAAGCATAATCACCAAACTTTCGAATTAATTGGTGCATAATCTTAATACATTTCAATTATTACTTTTTATATATTTTAGAGTTACAAAAGAACATAGAGAAAATCTAGCGAAAAATGCTAAAACGTTATTTACAAAGTGTAAAGATAACATAAAAGATGCTCAGAATAAACAATTTAAGAGTTTAAAGAAAAAGGAAGGTGTTTCGGTTGATACTGTTAGAAGCATCGAACAACAAATAGTAACCATTGCTGATAAATATGTTGCTGAAGCTGAAAAAATTATGACGAATAAACAACATGAGCTTCTTGGTAAAGACTAGTTGGAATGCAAATAATTTGTTACTTGTTTTATAATATATTGCATTTATAGTTTAAATTTGTTTGTGTTTTATTACTCTCTAGTTGCATAAATATTGTAAGTGTTTATGGAGCAAGCAGAGATTGAATTGATATACTTACAAAATTTGTCTTATATTTCATGAGATTTATGTCTGTCAACAGCACTGATTTCAGATGCCTCGGGACATAAAATTATGGAAGTTTTACGGA
This sequence comes from Melanotus villosus, assembly GCA_963082815.1. NCBI lineage: Eukaryota > Metazoa > Arthropoda > Insecta > Coleoptera > Elateridae > Melanotus > Melanotus villosus. The sequence goes on from OY720425.1 coordinate 43,828,764, forward strand.
AGGCTTTTTTTTATAACTTGTCTCAAGATGCACAAAAGTCTGAAACTGGCTCTGCTAGTAGATATAGGTACTAATATATACTACAATGCATTCTACAGTTTCTTGAATTGTATTCATCAGCTCTTTTAAATATTTAAGTTATTTTTGCACACAGCATTCTTTAGATATGGCCGAAGAAAGTAATTACAAGACCACGGATGAAGCTCTATGTCAAAAAATTCACTAATGAAGTTCATGTTATCAAATATTTTTTATACTGAAGCTTGTTCTGTTGCAAATAACCAGGAAGTAACTCATCATCATGCAATACGTTTCAGAAAGGTATTAAGATATTATTTCAGGTACGTTCTAGAGTTCTATCCACAGTAAGCCTGGGATACTGCTGCTCTTACACCAATAATTTTTAAAGGATAGAATGCTGATTTTCTGCGGACCGGAATCTCATATTCAGCACATTTATGTAGCCCGTCAAAGGAAGCCAAGCCTCATCCATAAAAAACTTAAACTTTTGCCAGAGACATTTCCCAGGCAGTATATTCATGACAGGTAACAATACAAGTACCGATGCATTGAGAATACCAATGACTCGTGCAAGAATAGAGGATTGGAGATTAGCCGACAGGTTAATCAACAAAACAAGGCTTGCATGGGTAACCAACTCGTTTAAACCATACAAGTCTGCAAGGACAGGCGGCATGTTCCCTGCACTACTGCATTTCATGGTCTTTTTAGGGCAAGTCTGGCACTTGGGTTGGCTGAAATCAGGTTAGGGTCTGTTTCATACTGAAGCCAGGGTGTAGCCCTTACGTCCAAGCAGCTAAGGCTTTCAGGCCCATTGGCCTGACATTATTTCTTCTAAAAACCCTGGAAAAGGTGATTGATAGGCATATCAGGGACAATATTTTGAGGGACATCCATCTACAACCAGAAACAGAGTGGTAATTAACAAATTAAATAAACTACAAAGGCTTGTCTGTGTAGGGATAACTAGGGCGATGTCACCTATGTCTACAGCCTCAATTGAAACAATGCTAAATCTTCTCCCCTTTCAGTTAGGTAGAATTTCAAGCATTGGCAGCAAGCAACATATAGATTAAAAGCAGGTGGGACTACAGAAAACCTTTCAGGGTAGTAATACTTAAGAGGGGTGACAAAGAACCAAAACGGGAGCTGATCCAAAGATCTGTATGGTACAGTTGGTTCAAAAACAGCTGAGGAGCAGGAGTGTGGCCATAATGATATGTGTACAAAGTATGGTGGAGTGGGGTTTTGAAAACAGGCGGATCTCTATCTTAACAGACAGCGAATCGACATTAAAGTTTGTAGAAAGTGTTGAGATACATTCTAAAGTCGTGCTTAACTATACAGAAACACTGGTGACACTGGCCGATCGCAACGGACCAAGATTATGAAGGCAACGAAAGAGCCGACTAACTAGCGAGATCAGCCTCTAAGCAAAGGATAATAGGTCCTGAACGTACAAGTGGAGTTCCTTATCTAACCGCAAAAGGGATTATCAGGCATTTTCAAGCGCTAATGATGCCCCCTTCCAACAAGAGAACGAAGCAAATGCTAAAACTAAGCAGAAAACAGCTAAGGTTGCAGGACTATTAAGAGGACACTGTATGTAACCTTAGGAAACGTCGTAACATTATGTATATTGTTAATGATCCAACTTGCAGGCTGTGTGAAGAACAAGAGAAGAGACAGCACTACACGTCCTAAGTAAATGTCCAGCTCTCGGAGCCCAAAGATTCATTATATAGAACCGAATGAAATGGCGATTGCACCCATCAACAGTATTCTTAACTTCTTTAGTGATGCTGGTCTAATGGAGTAAATTACTTCTTGGGGTACAATAAGCCTAGAGATTCAGTGCAATGGGTGAAGACCACAACCAGAATGAATAATAATAACAATCGTAAGACTAAAATGTTGTGTGGTGCAGAGACGTGGTCTTTGTCGAACTCTCAGTATCATAAATTAAGAACAAACCACACAAAGATGGAACAATCTATTTTAGGAATAAAACTAAGTGACAGTCAGGGGAGGTTGATTTGGTTGATAGATGCTTTAACACATTCACTGCCGACCACGCATACGTGGCGTGGTCGGCGATGTTCGCGTGGTGCCTACCACGCACACGTGTCGTGATGCTTTGCTGTAGCTTTATACTAGTATTTTGCTGTAGGCATCGCACGAACGTCTTCTGTATTAGTAGTCACCTAGGGAAAGGTTTTTACTACAATATTTTATAGTCAGTTTCCGAATTAACTTTTTCAGTAGCTTATGAATAATATTAAAGGTATCAGAATAATTACAAGGTATTGGCCACTGGGGAGAGTTCAAAATATTAATCGGCAGTAAATGTGTAAAGCAGTGCCGGATCAAGAAACTTTCGGGCCTGAGGCGCTTAATATTCTCGGGCCCTTGGGTGAAAAAAAAACACGAAACACTGCTATTTTTCCTATTTAAAAAAGAAACGCAAAATCAAAGCAAAAAGCATGTTTCATGAAACAAAAGATTATAATAAAATTAAATCAAAAACGGTGAACATAACATAAAATTTGATAACATAACGAAAACTTCCTAACAAACACTAATATATTTCTTTCTTGACTTCTTGGAAGCAAAGTCTTGCATGATGTTGTCGCAGTCAATGCTGTCCTTGCTTTCACTCTCTATGTATAACAAAGAAAGAGCATCCAGTCGACTTTGCCGCATGGTTGATCTTAAGTAACTTTTCACTCGTTTTAATGCAGAGAAAGACCTCTCAGGCATTGGACAACGGGATTGTTAGATAAAAAAATTAAAAAACCCGAAAAGCCGGGCGCCAGGGATGTAAAATACAATTAAAAATTGCTAAATCTTTACCATCGTGTCCCGCTTTCTTGGTCCCTGAAGCGCACGCCTCGTGCGCCTCATGGGTAATCCGGCACTGGCTTTATGCAAAAGTGGTTATGGGCAGGACATTTAAGAGGACTAGAAAACAACAGATGGACCAAGATAGTTTCAGAATGGAGACCTGGCCACCTGGCGATGGATGTAGGAAATGGGGAAGACATAACATAAGATGGTGGAAGCGACAGGTAGAAATTGGTTGCAAAAAGCGGGAGACAAGAAACAATGGAAGAAAGAAGGGAAACCCATTGCCCGCAAGCGGGATTTACGGCTATTATTATTATAAGATTATAATACTAAATGATGGCAACTCTTTTTGCCTAGGTACGTGTTTCAAAAGCGTTTTTCGCTCATTGCTATGCTGTAAATAATTACAATAACTATCAGATCCTTGGCACGTGTAATTTTAGATCTCGCCCAATAGATAAACAAACAAATTTATCAGAATATATTCAGTGCATTCGGCTGAGTTTTTCTACCCCACTCTTATACAGTTTCTGATTTATTTGTACCTACATGCTTTAGATTACTTCTATAAGTTGCAGGTTTACTTTTCTTCCATTTAGCACATTCCAGATTAGTTCCCTCGGCATGTCATCGAAAGCCTTCTCTCAGGCACAGAGGGATATTTTACTCTTGAAGTTTATAATATTCTCTGTGATGCGCTTGAAGCAGAAGATTGAATTCTGCGTTCCTTTTTTGGGTCTGAACCCTGTTTGGTTTTTATTCAATGTGGCTCCACAATTTCTCTTAATTATTTTTTCATAAATCTTGTAAGCTACCTACGCTACGTAGGTACCTAGCGCTATACCTCTATAGTTGTCACATGTCAACTGTTCCCCTTCCTTGAGGAGAGGTACAATTACTGCACTGTGCCAATCACGAAGAATAATTCTTGATTTGCAGGCGAGTCAAAGCCTGAAATAATAAAGAATGGAGAAGCGTTTTAGAGCAGGCCAAAGCCCACAAAGGGATATAGCGCCAGTGAGGATGATGATAAGGCAATTCAGTTAACTATTACAAAGACTTAAATGTTACCAATACTCCAAAGAGAAGGTAAATAAAGAAGTCGTTAGGTGTTTGTACTTTAAGTTATCATATATACTTACCTGAAACAAATGCTTATTAAATTTGTTTCAACTTCGACAACTATAATTTATTATTCAAGAAGTGTCATAAGTTCACATACGGCAATCTGTTTAAATAGAAACATAAAACGAAGGGAATTTGCATCGTTTTACATTTTGAAATCTTTAACTTTATGGTAAGTAAAATCACAGAAAAATTACCAAATTTTAAGTTTTGATTGATAACTAAAGCACCATTTTTAAGTTATACCCACTATAAATTACTGCAAGTGGTATTTGTTGGTATGTAACATACAAATTAACGTTTGCGATATAATTTTTAGTAGCGAAATTACATGAAAAACTGAAAATTATAACACCATTTTGTAACAATTAAACATAAAAATAAGTTTGTTGCAAAATTATTTTATTAGTTAGAAAATACAGAAATTCCAATTTGTAAATTATTTGCCGTGACTGCCTTAGTTGAGTTAAACGCAAAATTTACAAATAAGACAGCCACGGCATATGCGAATGTAACTAACAACAAAAGAAAATGCACAATTTAAAATATAATTGGCAAAGCAAACTTCCCGTACAGACACGGTTCGTTGTGCAACAGTAAACCAATATAAAGCGCTTATTCTGTATCCATTGCGACTGCCGGAATAGGATCTCGTGGTTCGTCTTGGTCCCCCGCATCATCTCTCAAAGGTGCAGCAGGCCCTTCGCTGCCTCCACCACTACCAGTACCACTACGGCGTTCTTCTCCTTCAATCATGGCCAAATATTGACCGGTTTCCTCATCTTGCAGAATTTTGAAGTCTTGATCTTTGCTAATGTAACCTATGGAAATGTTCTTTGTGCTTAACTCGACTTCGTTTGGTAAAGTGTCACGCAAAGCTCTTAATCCATGTTTTACGAGATCTTCCAGGGAACTAGATTGAAATTCTTCTAAATGCTTCTCTAAATACGTACGAGCACTTTGTGATCTAGCACCAATTGCCATAGCTTTACAATCGAAGAAGTTCGCAGATGGGCATGTTTGGTAAATATGGGGTCCTTGGTCATCGCAACCAGCGACTAACAAACCAACACCATAAGGTCTACGATCATACCTTTGAGTACACAATTGCATCTTGTTTCCTAACTGGCTAATCAAACGTGCAACCGGCAGGAGTGTATCATGGGAATACTTGTAATTAAGGCATTCGGTTCGCATGTAACGGCTCAAAATCCTAGCGTCCGCTGTAAGGCCAGAAATTGAAATACCAATATGCTTATCGATCGCAATTATTTTCTTCTGGTACGCAGCTAATTCAGATGCAGCTCTCTTCAAACAAAGAATAAGTGCATGAGTGTTGTTTTTTAAACCAACAGTTGCCGAACCTAATTTCACTGCTTCCATTGCATATTCAACCTGATGGAGCCGCCCCTGGGGGCTCCATACAGTCACATCACTATCGTATTGATTACGGAACATTTTTAAAGAAAATTTATGTTCTTAACACTGTTGACTGTACAACTTTATAAATTGAGGTTAAGTTCAATTGCCGATGAAAACTCAGAGTTGTTTGTAATGCTGCGTCACCGTGAACGCTCAAAATCTATAAAAGTGAACTTCTTACGGGGGTGATCAGTACAGCTATCAACATCTAGAGGGCGCCACATTACCCGATTTAAATTAATACCTTTCGATTTCAAGTGCGGAAATTTTAAATTTAATTTCCTGTTAACTATTAAAAAACATGAAATAACATACTATATCTATCGAAAGATATGGAAAATGGATAATAAAATCTGCAAGTCGCAAATTTGTAGGAAATTTGAAAACTAAACTTCTTTAAATTGTCGGAGGAACCACTTTCTAAAAACTTTACGCTATTTAAAAATCAGCTTTAAGTAAATTTCATTTTAATTGTCGCTTAAATTTAACCTTTTACGCTTCCGAATACGCTATTACCTATTTCTTGCTTATTTGTAAAAGCAAATAGACATTACAAAAACATTCTTAAAGATACATTTGAACCAAGGCCGTTTTAAGGGGCGGGGGGGGGGGGGGCTTTGGGGGCTGTAGCCCCGGGCCTATCGATGCAAGGGGCCTACCAAGTAAGATAGGCCAATGAGAGAATAAACTGCTTAGTTTGTAGGAGAGAGGCCAATTTGTGGACAAACAGACAAATTGTGGACCCTCTATTAAAAAATCTAATATTCATAGGAGTTTGGTGTTTGGGCTATAGTTTACAACAATTAAATGAAGTTAATACCTACTGATCAAAAAACGGCAGCAAATTCCTGACAGAAGTTGTTTATCGTTTTTTTTTTTTTTTTAATTTTTTTTCCACTATTAGACAATATGGGTAATTGTGGACTTGCAGTATATTTTTGATAGGGACTATGATAATCGATTTTCGTCGTTCAATTGTGGACAAGTTCATAACGTAAGTACACAATTTCTCCCATATATATTTTCTAAACATCTTTAAAAACAAGAAAGTTACGCCGTGCTGAAAAACGGAATAAAATAATTAACTCTTAAATTCGAAACTTTATTCTTAAATTTCTAGAAAACAAACTGGAAATGTATCTAAAAGTAATTATAAAAGTAACATTTAACGTGAAAACATATTTGATATAATAAAACAACTAGAAATAACACAAATAAAAAATATAACCTACTAGCTCAGTCACTCAAAAACTGATGCTTTAGTTTTTTGCATTTTTTGTTGACCAACATCAAATCATGTCGACGTAGTTGAAAGGGACAGCTTCCAATTAATTTTATAGGTCCATAAAATACATAGTCGGTCCTGATTTCAGAAACATCATCTTTTTTTGGCCATATCCATGAATCAGAATCTGGTGTTAAAAATTTAGCTTTTACTGTTTCATCTGTGATTTCCATAATTTTTCCTACATAGTACCTGTCATCGTAATAAACACAGTAATAAGCTTCTAATTCGAATTCTATGCTTTTAGTAGATTTTTCACTTGATGAAGATTCATCTAATGAATCTTCTGCTTCAAATTCACTTTCAACTATAATTTCGGTTTCAGATTCTGATGACGAAATATCATCAATTATGTTTTTTTTTCTGTTGAGTTTTATTCTTACTTTTAGTGTTTTTACGTCCCTTTTCCAACTTTGATTTTTGCTTTTGATTCTTTTTTTCTTTCTTTTGGTTCTTCTTTTCTGTTTTCCTTTCTTGTTTTTCGCGTTCCTCCTTTTCCATTTCTTTTAATTTTTTTAAAGCCGTTTCTGAAGTCAAAATATCGCCAACTGTGTCAGTAACTCTTTTTCTTTTCTGTGCCCCAGGAACTGTTCTCGTTAAATTTTCTGCCAGCTTGTGTCTTATAAACGCTTCAAAGGAACTATTTGTTTGCTGTAATGATGTGGCATTGCTGGTTGATGGGCTACTACTTGATTGGCTATTTTCTTCATGTTTCTTTTTATGTTCTGCTTCTCCTTTACTACTGGAATTTTTGATGCGTAAGCCGGGGGTCCGTTTATTTTTTGCAAAACCCTCCGTTTCATTAGGTGTGGCATGGTCCTTGAATTGGTCCGTATTTTCAGTTTCTATATTTCTAGATTCAGTCTCTAAAATGTTGGTAGTCTCATAGTCAGTCTCTTTACGTATGTATTCAGTCTCTTCAGTTACTATTTCTGTGGTTTCTTTATCATTATTAGTATCTTTAGTAGTATTTCTATTCTTATATTTATTCAGTTTTACATAATCATAAGCGTCTTCAGGAAATTTTGAAGCATCGCAGGGAAATATACCAGTTGAACGAAATCCAGATACAAGATGCTCAGGTTTGAAAGAATTTTCATACACTTTTTTTAATTGTCGAGAGAATTCATCATTTGGTAGAATCTTTCCCGGATACTCCCTATTGTATTCTTGCATCAATTTATTCCAGTACATTTTAACTGGTTTGAAAACGCACTTGTCTAAGGGTTGCATATAATGTGTGACGTTTGGAGGCAACTTCATTAATATTACACCAGCATCCACTGCTAGCTTAGAAAGCTTGTAACTAGTGTGAACGGAAGCACCGTCGAATTTTAACAAAACTTTTTTACCATTTCTGCTTTCTAGGGTTCCAATAGACTCTAGAAAAAGTAGCTCAAACCAGTTTTCAAAAAGTTCTCCTTCCATCCACCCTTTCCTCTGTACCGTGTATCTGGTTCCTGGGTAATCATCAGATGGTATCCATGTGGACCACACATATTTTCCGGAAAAAATAATATAAGGAAGGAGTTTTTCTCCAATGGCGTTTCCGCATGCTAATAATGTAGTTATCGATTTACCAGAGCCTGGCACATTTTTGGATACCCTTTTTTGCCCTTTAGGTGCTACCAATCTGATGTCTTTAGGATCATCAGAAAACCCTGACTCGTCACAGTTGAAAACACGATGTCCTTCATCAGGGCCTATTTTCTCTTTCTTATACAATTTATGTAATTGTTTATATCACTGGTTAATGGTAAATGGGTCTGCTCCTCTAAGCCTCTGCGAAGACATAATTTCGCCCTTTCTTACAGATAAGAGTGGATGACGTTTCATAAATCCCACAAACCAGTCTGTTCCAGGTTGAGAATTTTCCCAAGCTTTATGGTCCCTTGTCTCATCAAATTCCTTAACAAATTTTAGGATTTCCGTTTTTGTTAGGCCATATCCATATTTCCCCATTTCAAGAAGATATCTACATAGTGTATCTTCATCATTTTTAGACAGAAAAGTTCTCCTCCCAGCTCCTATCTGAAGATTCTCTAAATTTGTGCTTCTATGTTTCCCTAAGGTAGATTTCGGTATTCCGTACCTTTCTTCTACATCTCTCAAAGGACAACCTCTTCTTACTTCTCGAAGAGCTAATTTTAGCACGTGCATGTCATATTGGCCTCTTTTCCTTAACTGAAAATTTTTGGTAGAAAAAATGTACTTACCGAAGCATGCTCACTCACACACCTCAAATACAGTCTGAAGTTAGTTACACTTCAGTGATAGTTACCAATACAAGCATAATAACGACAGTATAACTCAAGTCCATAATTAGCCTTGTCCACAAATTGACCTCTCTCCCCTAGTAGAATTGATAAAGAATTAGTGAATCAGCTTTTGACGGAAACGGAGTGCTGGAAACAAGTTATGAGAGGGTTGTTGTGGTTATCAAGTTTTTGGCACAGAGAGGGCTACCATTAAGAAGTGAAATTCTTGCTTCACCGAACAATGGCAACTATTTGGGAACTATGGAACTTTTAGCCCAGTATGATGATTTTTAAAAGGAACATTTAGAATGGCACGGTAACAAAGGTAAAGGTCATCTTTCATACCTATCGAATACAATTGGCGATGAATTTATAACTCCCATGGGAGAATTTGTTCTTAAGGAAATTGTTGCTGAAGTTAAGGAGTCAAAATACTATGGGCTTGTTGTTAATTCCACTCCAGATTTGACCCATACGGATCAGCTTTCTATTGTAATACGATACTGTTACCGCGGTGTCGTAAATGAGAGATTCTTACAGCTAGTGCCTATCTATGGACACAGTGGTGGATCGTTGAAAATAGAAATTCTGAATTTCCCGGAAAAAACGGGGAATTTCGATCAATAATTTCAGGGACCAGTCCTATAACAACGCCAGTAATATGTCTGGGAAATATGAAGGCCTTCAGGCGCATATCAAGTCAACAAACGACAAAGCTGTGCAACAGATGGAACGTAGTGTTGCACATTCCTTAAATTTAGTCGAAGCTTGCAGCGTTGATTCTTGCGCAGTATCATTTTTCGACATTATACAAACACTTTATGTCTTCTTCTTCTTCTACGCACAGATGGAAAATTTTGTTTGACGACGATGAAGACCAAATTTTAACCCTGATAACACTCTGTTCAGCAGTACAGTACAGTACCATTATGGAAACTCTTTCACAAATGGGAGAAGATGAAAAAGGCTGAAAGTCGGCGAGAAACCAAAGCTTTATTTCAGAAATTCAGTGAACTTGAAACCGCATTTCTAGCTACTTTTTGGTGTAAACTCATGGAAAGAGCTAATGCAACAACCAAGCAGTTTTCAGAAACCCCGAACAGATTTATTAAAGAGAATAGGTTTACTAGAATCATTATATAAGTTTCTTAGAAGTCTAAGAACTAGTATCCAGTTTGAAGATCAGGAAAATAAGCCGAAAAATCTAAGTTCAGGAATAAATCAAGAATATGCCGATGCGGCGAAGCATAAAGTTAAGAAAAAATTTCCCGACCGACAGAGTGAAGACGAAGCAATACTATCTGGAAGGAAAAACTTCGAAGTCAATACATTTAATGTTATTATTGACAGATTGGCAACAGTATTAGAAAAACGAAAATCAGCATACAATGAACTATGTCAGCGATTTCAGTTTCTGTATAGCTTGACCTTGACCTTGAAGAACAAGAAACTCTGAAACTAAGGAAAGAGTCAAGAAATTTAATTCGACATTACCCTGATGATATGGAGAAATCTTTAGAAGAGGAAGTGGTTCAACTCCACTCATTTCTAAACACTCTGGCAATAGATAACCAAGTTTCTAGTGATCCTTTTGCTAACTATATAAAGTATGTTCATAAAAAAAAAAACTCTAGAGTGCTTTGAAAATTTGTTTTAAGTATGTCTTAGGCTGAATGTTACATATGACAATCATTTTCAGGGATTGCTACGAGTTTTTTTGTAATGAACATACGTTACAAATGTTTATATGAAAAGCACTTGCTCAGCACTTTTCCTAACATTCGTATTGAATATACTTAAGCATGTCGGTCACCAACTGCGAAGCCGAAAGATCCTTCTCCAAACTGGCGCTAATCAAGAACAGGCTGAGAACCCCAATGAAAGAGAACAGACTAAATTCTTTAATGATCCTGAAACTAGAATCAGATTTTGTGGGTAAATTATCATTCCAGCAAATTATTTCGGAATTTGTCGCAAGAGGAAGTTCCTTTTGTAATAGGCCACTTTATTATTCTGAAGTGATAAATAAAACTGCTATTCTTAATTTTCTCCATACACTGTTTCGTTTTTCTATTTATATGATAAAAAGGTGACGCGGGGTATTACAACCGGCCACAAAATAAATTTTGAACTTTTCTTTTGGTAGGGGACCTAATAAATGTCCAGCCACGGGCCTCCAGCAGGCTTAAAACGGCCCTGATGTGAACTGGGGTAATATAAAAATGTGTTTTTTAGTTTTCCTAGAACTGAGTACAAACTCAGAAGCAGGAACTTAAAAACTTATTTAATAATTTTATATATAAAGCGTAAATCCGTAACAATGCTTTAAATAAGTAGTATTGAAACGAACTTATAGCACTCATAATTTATGAAGAAATATAAAGCTTGCGAAAAATAAAACCAGATAATATTGTAATGTAGCGGTTTCCACTAATAATGTTAAAAGTTTATAAAAATAAGTTAGTTAAAGTTAGTAGAATTTCTGATAATTCTTAGGTGCCAAAGTGGTGGTGTATTTAACACGTTGACTGCCATGCTGGTCCCATGGGACCAACGCAGACGTACCCTAAACCGGCCGCGTTGGTCCCATGGGGCCAACGCCCATTTCAATTCCTGTGAAGCCGTTGGCTTTCATTTAGATGCATTTTTCTATAGGAATGGACCAACATGGTCTAGAAGGTATATGATATAGAGATGGTTAGTTAATTTTTTAAATAGTGCCTTATGTGGTCCCGCTTAGTTTATGCGGTCAAAATATTAAGTGGAAAGTGCAGTTTTTCTTTATTTAACTAAATACACAAGAATAATTAAACAAAAGTGAACAAATGAAGAAATTCTAAAAAAAAAAATACAAAATAAACAGCATTTTAATTACTATGTAGTTCATTGAAACACTCTAAACATAAAAATTGTTGATTCTCACATTGGTCACAATAAGTATCGACTTTTTTTGTTTTATTCATATCATATTTACGACCCCCTTTTTCAGCGTTTTTCTTATAACAATTCTGGCATATTTTTCTTTTGTTATGCTTAGTTCCTTCATTCGCTGTTTGAAGAACATGACTGGCCTTTAATCTTTTTGTCTGGGTCGCTACATTTTCGGTATCTTTTACACTAACCAAATGCTTTACGACTTGGTTTTTAAAATCAGTTAAAGTTAAAGATAAACACTTAGACATTTTTAGAGATAAGCTACAAGTACATACACACATCAAAGTCAATAAAATGAAACAAAAGGTTTTATCCAAACTATTAGCAAGTCTAACTATGAATTGAATTACATTAAATTAAATACAGAAAATAATCTTACATAAAATCGTAGGAAACATCACTAGTACGAAGAACCTGACTGCTTAAGGACATGATTGATCTTCGACGATCACATCAATCATAAAGAGCTCTGCTGAGCAATTCCTTATATAAGAAGTCAACTCCCACGCACAACGTGTCATGCGTGCCGTGAATCATACTGAGCTGTGTATTTTACAAAATGTTAGTTCAGCATTTACACAGCTGTGCAGTATCGTCTTACACAGCTGTGCAGTATCGTGTTTCACAGTGGTCAATGACCATGGTCAACACGCCATATCAACGCACGTGACGATGCATTCCTAAATATCGCTTCATTACAATATTGCAGGAATTTTAGAAAAGACAGGTAGGTAAGTGTTTTTAAGAATGGTATAGAATTACACCAAAAGAGTTGAACATGTGTATAATGAGCGAAAAAAGTACATACCTACCTGGCAAGTATTTAGGGAACTAACCTAAGCATTTATTAACCTTTCCTGAGGCGAAACCGTTTGTGATACGAACTTCTAGAAGTGCTTTTTAGACAGAAAACAACCTATCTACATCGGTAAAAGGAGTTTAAAACGCATTTATTAATTTTTGCTATTTTTAAAAATCTCGATTTTTAAACTTCCTGCGGCTAAACCGTCTAAACGTTAATTATTAAGGAAAATATGTAAAAGTAAATTTGATTTTTAATTCTCTTATGTTCATGATGTGGGCTGATTTTATTTCCAAGCCCTTACTGACTCTGAATAGGCAACACACATTACTTTCGTTATCGTATAAAAAGTATGAATGGTTGCCTATACAGATGCAGGGTTTATGAAACAAAATGAGCACGATCTATGTATTAAAAAAGCAACTCTATACTGGGTGAACACGTAAGACGCGCCGCGCCAATTAAAAATTTCAAATACAACCCAACATACAGATTTTCAAGAATACTAGAAATACATGCAATTTAAAAAATGGTTGATCTAGTAGGGTAGATATGTACATAAATATTACTCACTTATTGTTTACTTATATGTATATTAAAATTGACTGTTAGAAATTTCTAGTCGTAAAAATAAATGTTCATTGAGGAGATCTGTATCTAAAACTGCTATTTTTGTACCTATATCATTGTACGAACAATTGATATGAAATAAATAAATTTATTTTTGTATACTATTTTCTTCAGTTGTTAAGTTTTCAGATTGGAATACAGCTTTGACAGCCACCTCTGATTATATGTATACTTTTAACTGAGGATTAACATAGATCAAGGTTATTTCTCAATTTGTTGTATTTTCCAATTGTTAAGGGGCGCATCTTACGTGAATCGCCTAGTATATAGGATGTCTATAATAATATTGTGCAAATTAGGATTTTTAAAACTCGAAAATACTGGAAATCAGGTAGATGTTTTAAAAGCAGGCTGCAATAAAAATGCAAAGAACACAAAAATATAAATACAGGGTGTCTGAAGGATTCCATAATACTAAAATAGTTAAGATTAGTGGCGGCTGGTGACAATAGCAACAGGTGGGGCCAGGGGATAAAAACAACTTAATTTTTTTATTCTTCTAGACTTAATATCGAGAAACTTTTTTCCGATAAACTATCGATTTTGTTCATAGTTAAAATGTATCGATTATGGACGTAATAAAAATTTAAACTTTAAAATAAATTATAACAAGAAACGACAACAATAATTAAACGCACTGAAAACAATAAACAGCGAGGAAAAAATAATGAGGCAATGAAAGAATCGCGGGCGATTTACATACAAACGCAATGACGGGCCAGTCTAAACTGGCCCCAAGCTAAGGTTTGCGCCCGGTAATCAAATACGATTGGTAGTGTCCCGTGATCTACACATACAAAATACACATTTAGCATCAAAGACCTCACTAAGTCGCATTATACAATATTGCCACAAAATACTACAGTAATTTTTTTATTAAACAATAAAACGTGTTGGAAATAGATCAAAAACAATAATTACAAGAAACATATTTTTTAAAACTACAATTATTGCGTTAGTTATACAAAAATATAGGTGGGGCCCGGCCCCTAAGGCCCCTATAGACGAGCCCTAACTGGAAGATGATTGTTCTTCAATAACAACCCGTGTTTATGTGATTAATATGTTGATGTGTTAAAGAAGTAAAGCTTTATTTCCGGAGTACATAATTAACTGTGTTTGGCTTCATTATATTTTGTCCCCTTACAGGATTTTTACGTTCTTTCATCGCTCTTTTTGTTTAAGATGTACCTGCAAAAAAGAAAGACACAGTTAAAATATGAATTTATTTGAAACATGTACCTATAATATGAATTATTAATAAAAAAGCCTTTTAGAAGTTTTGAACTGCTATTTCTTAAACAATTAGTTAGAACTTAGAACAACCTACATTCTGTTTAAAGTAAAACAATGCAAAGCTTTTCCTTTGCTTTCTTTTTTCTTCTTCTTTATCTAAGCCTCGATTTACCTTTATTTTCAACTTACTTATAATTAATTAGTTTGAATATAAACATTTTCGGTTTGGTACTACCCTTGTTATACTGGATGATTCACGTAAGACAAGTCCCTTAACAATTGGTATAAGCAACCCAACTTACAATTTCATAAATAACCTTGATCTAAGTTAATCCTCCATGTAAATGTAAATAATCAGAGGCGATTCACTACAGAATGACTATACATAATTAAACGTTATGTCAAGATAATATTCCAAACTGAAAACTGTCATGACTTACAACTGGAAAATTAAGAAAAATATTATCAACAACAAAAAAATATATATCAATTGTTGATACAAAATATACTCAGTATATATACAAGGCGTTATAAATGTAAATCTCAAGTACTTTTTTTTGCATTTTCGTTGGCGAAAACTATAACTGTGCTGACAACCTTCATACAAAAAAATGTCGCACAATTCAAAATCTGCGTACCTTATGAAACACACTTTATAAAAAACAATAACAATTTTATATACAGATCACTTTAAGTATACATTATTTTAACGACTAGTCCAAACCGTCATTTTTAATGAATAAGTAAACAAGTAATTTAATTTGCAGGTATTTCTAGTGGCTTTGAAACATGTATGTTGGGTTGTATTTGAAGATTTTTAAGGAGCGTCTTGCGTGAATAACCCGGTATAAATTAATGGAGCTAACTTTGCTTTTTGTCTAATCTTATCTTAATCATTCAATTTCGTAGTCCATTGGTCGTGAATAATAATAAGTTAGTTTTTAATAACAAACTGAAGAGCACAATTCACAGTTCTAGAAAACCATAAAAATGTGTGTGGCTTTTAACATTCTGGACGAAGTCTATCGCAATTTATGAACCTGAATATTTTTTGAGAATCATTTACCATCAGCATTCTTTAAATATGAGTTTTTATTTATTTTCCATATTCTTTAACAATTTTTAAATTATTTGGGAATCTTCTATTGCCACAGTTATTATTTTTAAACCTTTCGTATTTATTTCTACTGCCATTAAGAAATTCTCTTTTAAGTTCTGTGGGATTTATCTTAGCTTATACGTGCAGAATGTGCCCTTTATAATATTGTGGAATCTAATTCATTAACCAACCACTGTCTGAATTCTTAAAAATTACTGTTTTGACCACATATTTTTTCGTTCGGAAAAAGGATCAGAATATTTACTTATATACTGGGTTCCCATTTTAAAACGTTTCTGATTAAACAACTCACGTGGTATGATTTTTAAACATTTTAAAATGGACATCTTGTATATGTGTGTTTAAAAATACAAGGTGTTTCAAAAAAACATGGCATAAATGATACGGCTGATAGAACACTGAAAAATAAGTGGGGTTTGCCTAATGAACATATGTCCTAAGACCCTCCATTTTTGTGTTACAAGGCGTCAAAGTTAAAAATTAAAAACTGATTATTGCCCATAACTTTGATGGTAGTATACATTTTTTTACTGAACTTGGCAGACAGTTTTACTGATATAAAAGACACATAACTGCAAAAAATCCGTTTACTCACTTTTGCCAGTGGCGTACAGCAGAAGTACGGGACTCCTTAACCGCCCCTATTTTGTAAGACACTGCTTCAATTTTAATTTTGGTTGTATTTTTGAATTTGGCAATGCTTTTTACGTAAATAATGTATTCTTGTTTCACTTCCTTAAAGTGGATATTTTTCACTACATATTAAGCCCTGGTTCAATGTAGGATTCAGATATTTTGATGCGAGTGCTTTCCTGTGAATAACGCGGTGGGTCCACAGTGCTTCCGGGGCTTTGTTTCGAATAAAAGCCTGTAATCCTCCATAACAGCTGGACACAGAACGATCACCGTCAGCACAGATACCAACGCACTTAGTCCACTCCAAACTGTATCAAGGATCTAGAACAGGTCTTGGGCCTAAGCACTAGCGGTGATACTTTTACAATGTTATTACCATTTATAAACCGTATATATAGCAAATCAAGTGAGCATATTTATTATTATCTGTGGCATCATCCAGCTGCAAGCCAAATTCCTTCTCTTTTAATTAATTGATCATTGAGGTACTCCGCTATGTGCTGTATTCTGTGGCTGATGGTGTTAATGGACGAGGGCACTTTTGAAAGTAGCTTCCCAGCAGACTCATCGATCATCACCATATCTACAGCAGCCGGTTCTGCTGCGATTGTATGAGGCTTCTTACATTTTGCGATTCTATGCTAGCAAAGCATTGCATGGTATTGATGCCTACTTATAAAAACTACGCTTTTGTTGATTTAACTCTTTTAGCTTCCTGCGATTTATTAACTACACTGGCATGAATGGATTCTAAATGGCGTTTCAACTTACTTGGTAGCATGCACTATGGTGCAAAAGCTTTCATACACAGAACACATTGTGGTCTCTCTTCACCATTGACTGCTGTCGACGTAAAACCAAAGTCCAAAAACAAGGTGTTTTACAAGATGTGTTGAGGTTTATGAAACTAGCTGGAGAAACTATGTCAGATTTTGAAAAATTTGTTGTGCTGCAATATGACGAGGTAAAAGTGAGAGCGGTCGTAGAATATAATAAAGGCGAAGATGAGATAATTGGCCCTTATAACAAATTACAAGTTGCGATGGCTCGAGCACTATTTTCAGGTTGGAAGCAACCTGTTTATATGGATTTTGATAAAAAAAATGACAGCAGATATTTTGTTTGATATCATAACCCAATTACATAACATCGGCTATACTGTAGTTGCGTGTGTCAACGATTGTGGCGCAAGTAATGTAGGGTTGTGGAAAAATCTTGGCATTAATACGGAAGTCACTTATTTTTTACATCCGGTAACGAATGAAAAAATATACATGTTTGCGGATACACCTCACATGCTGAAGTTGACGAGGAATTGGTTGCTAGATAAGGGTTTTATTTTAAATAAACAAACAGTCATAAACAAGAATCCGCTAGAACATCTTATTAAATTGACAAATTCTGAAGTAAATGTATGCTTCAAACTTTGAGAAAAGCATATCAATTGTGAAAAGACTCGACGGCAAAATGTTCGTTTAGCTGCACAATTATAGTCTCATAATACGGCAATGGCTCTATTACATTACAAACCTGGAAATAACGCTGAACATTTAGGACTTTTTATTGAAGTTGTTAACAACTGGTTTGACGTTTTCAACAGTTACACGTCTCAGCATTCTATAGCATTAAAATCTGCGTACGGTGCAAATCTAGAAAGTCAAAGCTTGGCTTTGGATAAAATGCTGGAAGTCATAAGTAACATGGTTCCCATTGGTAAAAATTGCTTGCAGATATTTCAGAAGGTAATAATCATGTCAATTAAGTCTTTGAAGTTACTTTATACAGATCTGAAAGAAAAATGCAATGCACAATACATCCGTACGCACAAACCTAATCAAGACAGTCTTGAAAACTTTTTTTTTGCAACTTAGAATCAAAGGAGGCCCCGATGATCATCCTACACCACTCAGTGCGATTTACAGAATCCGAACTATTATTTTGGGGAAAAACCCTGGTGTGGTGGAAGGTACAACTAATACCAATGATAGACAAGATGAAGAATATATTGTCGCCAATGTTTACATAAAGCTGATTTAAATGTGAACTTATCCTACCTAAATTTGGAACATTAGTGAAGTGTCAAACGAAAATGGTGAAACTAGTAGCTTGTCCTCGCAAAGCTCTACTCGGGAAATTGTTAATGCACAAGGATTCGCAAGGAATGAAATAGATAAGATTAGTTCCGAAACAAGTAGAGATGCACTGGAATATATCGTAGGTTACATTGCATATAAATTTAAAAATAAAAATCGAGAATTAGGAATCCATACATATAAATTGACAGTAGCTGAAAATCAACTTCCCTCTTGGATCCAACAATTATCTTACGGAGGACTAATCAAACCCAACGAGGATTTTTTAAAGAAAATATTAAAATACAATAATTACTTTGAAAAATATCATAGGCTTACGGGCTTCAAATGGGTAAAGGGAGTTGTTAAAAACCTTACCTCAAAAATTTCAAGAAAGGATGTAGAAACACCTCAATATTTAATACGTTCATTTATATATTTAAGAACAATTATAAGAATAAACTACATTAATATTCAAAGAGGACAACGCAAAAGAAAATCGAATGATTCCAAAGAAAACAGAATAACTAAAAAAAATGAAAAAGATTGTACAGTAAATTACCTCTGAAAAGGTGTTTTTGTTGTAATTTGTTTCTACATGTTTTAGAATAATTTCGTTAATGTTATTAAATGGATTTTTTCTTAATAATATTAGTATTTTGTATAGTATACAATATATGCAGTATATTTAGTATTGAGTCAACGTTTTTGTTTAAAATATAATTTATTATTTTATGTACTCCATTCTTAAAAATATGCATTAAATACTTTATCGTATCATTGATTATTAAGTCAACTTTATATTACACTTTTATTAGTAATTATACATAACATAATAGCATAGCAACTCCAACTTCATAATTCGTTAGTTACATACTATTTGTGTACTGTTGCCAATGATACGATAAAGCTTGAAATATAACTCGAATATTATGCGATTTAAACCGACTCGGACGTTGCGCGGTTGACTCGGCTAGCGCCTCGTCACCTAGCAACGTCCTCGTCTATTATAAATCGCATAATATTCTTGTTATATTAATAGCTATAAAAAGTAATACGACGAAATTTAAAAAACTTATTTTCTGGGAAACATTATTGGTTTCAGCTATTTCTTCTAAAATCTTGCCATTTTAATATTTGAGAACTTAGACTAAATAGGTAACAGCCTAAAAATTAATTCAAATACGTTTACAAAATTATTTAAAAATCCGGAGAAGAAAATTGTTAATCTCATAACATAAGTGTTTAGATTGCGGCAGTCGCTCTTCAAAGCCCGACTAGGTCATTGCGCTACGTCACGCGGCTCTTCACCGCTGATTGGTTAAACAAGTATGAGCACTATGAGCAGTCCTATAGTGTTTACGGTCCTTGCTTCAAGACTATATCTAGCATTTAACTGACTAATAATACTAATAAATAAGTAGGTTAGCGTCTCTCTCTTTATTGCCCAGACGTGATGTTTATATAAACAAGTAAACGAAAAGGTGCACGTATCGATTCATTTTTGTCCAGCAATGAATTTATAAAATAAACCAACACCGATTACGCAAGATTGCTGCGCGATATACCAAACATACAACCATACGGTATCCACAGCGACAGGCGACTGATGAAAAGATCCTTCACTCTTCACTTGTGGAAAACCTACGTAGTGCTTCATGCGAGTGACGTCAGTGTTACCATAGCAACCCAGAGAATAGTACAGACTTCCAAGCATATTTACGTTTAGCTCTGCAATTTGATACTGTGCTGTGAAATACATACCTATATCTATAAGAAATGTTTTGCGTATTGAACGGGGATAAAATTTATTTATAATTTAAACTATTTAGGAATTTAGATAAATGGAAAGAATAATCATTTTTATATACAAAAAAAAACTAATTCGAGTGAAATATTAGGTGAAGAGGCACTTCACCTACTTCACCTGGCGAGTCGCCACTGCTCGCAACACTTTAGGTTGCTGACTGTTCAAGAATAATTTTTTTCATAAAAGTTAAGCCGGGGGGTGGATTACTTAATTACATGGGGAATGTCTCCCCCAGTAGCCTCGTTGAATTTAACGTTAGCTGAATGAATTCAAGTTCAAAGTTAGCTCTGACCCGAAAATTGTTGCTTTTCTGTTCCAGGTTAGTAAGTCAGCCAGATTATAAGAACAAACATTCTAAAACCTAAAAGTTTGTAAATTTGGATTATTTTTAAGTATCAGCATACGATGCCTTAATGTCTGGAATTAAACTAGGAAGATGAATCTCGAAACTAACAAAATCAGAGAAAAACTGTTAAAAAGTAAACACCAAGTACACAAGTACGCGTGTATAAAAAAGTGCTCTTCGGCCGAATGTAGTTCTGATGTGAGCGTCCTGTTTTTCAGAATTTTTACTGGATTGGCGTCGCGAACAGAATAGGGTGTGGCGAAAGACTCCTGAGGGATAACACGCCCATATCAGAGTCGCGTAGTAATACAGTCATGGCGGGATGTACAGGATTGCCACCAGAGGGCCAGATTTTGCAAGTCAATGCTTGTGTCAAAAGTGAATGGCGGATTCGATTGTTCAATGTCGAAAAAACTACCCTCAATTAAAATTTAGACGATCGTTGATAAACTTAATCCCTTTGGAAATAAATTCTTACAGATAAATGGGTAAGTTCGTTGTTTTATTGTTGCTTTTCATTTTGAACGCTGTTTATTTACATTTTATTTTGAAAGTTATGAAATTATGGATCTTGACAATCTTCGACGTTTAAGAATCCACTTAGAAGTTTCTCGAAAAATTGTAAAATTTACTGAGCTTTGAAAGCTCAGCTATTAGCCGGTGTGAATTTATTATGAAAGCAACAAATTGTGAATTTTGAAATTTAATAACAATACCTACTTCAAATATTTTCTTATTTCTTGACAATCTTTATATCTTTAAAATTTATTAATCTCTTAAACAACTTGAGAACAAAAGCCCATAAATTATTCTCAAAATGCCTTTTCTGGAAGAATGTTGTAATTCTTCAAATGGTGCTTATTTTAATCATAAAAAAACTAATCAGTAGAATTGTAGCTGCTTAACTAAATACAACTATTTTTAAAAATGGGCACAGAAACTATTTTTGTTTAGTAAAATTTGAAAATTCGAATAATGGAAGCGATCCGACGGTTTCGTGAGATGTTAATGACAGATTAAATAATATAAAATTTCGTATGATTTAAGCTCTAATTTATTAAAATTTTAATTAATTGGAAACTTTCGGATTTTTAATTTTTTTATATTTATTATTATTGGTAAAAGAGACTTTCCAAAACTGATTGCATATTTGATTTTTGGCTTCAAATGGAAACAAATCTAAGGACAATGAGGGCCCTTCATTTCTTATTTCAAATCAAATGTAAATTATTGTGATTTACATTTACGTTTATGTTGTTTTCATCACGTAACACGACGATAGGGTTAATTTCTTTTAAGGTAGGTACATTGCAGTGTCTAATGGATTAATGCTAATATAAAAATAACACATTAAACGCTTTATTCCAAAACCCATAATTTGTCCGAAGATGTTTCAACTAACAACAAAAAGGAAGATTGAAATAAAAGTGACGAAAATGTTTAAACTAATTGTATACTTACGTTAAGGGTTTAATTACTTTAGAAATATTTAAAGCTTAGAATATAAAATAATAAAACATATGTACTTTCGTTTTCAGTTTTAATACTTTTAGTTGCGTTACTTTTGAGTTTTTGATTTCGTTTATTTTGTCAATAGGTACATTGTGCAATTAATTAGCAGAATGAAAGATTCCATATTTTGAGATTACAGTTAGGGTTTTACAATCAAGCAATCTCAGATAATTTCAAACAGTGCTAGGCTTCTTTGCTTCTTTATTTTACCGAACGTTTACAAACTTTTAATGCAAAGATACCTACAGGAATGATTTGGCCGTAACTTATTATTTGCAAGCTTGTAAGGTACAAAATATAGCAATGGTTTGACATTCAATTATTATTTATGTTATAATAGCAAAGCGTTAATTTAAATGGA
This sequence comes from Melanotus villosus, assembly GCA_963082815.1. Lineage (NCBI taxonomy): Eukaryota > Metazoa > Arthropoda > Insecta > Coleoptera > Elateridae > Melanotus > Melanotus villosus. Next base: position 43,851,181 of record OY720425.1, read on the forward strand.
AGAAACAAATAGATAATTAATTAATAAAATCACAAGCTTTCAATAGTTTTTGATTACTAATAAAGGTATTTTCCAATAGTCGTTTGTTAGTTTGCTTATTTTTTCAATATCCAAATACTTAATTGTTTAGCTGTAAAAGTTAATATCTCTTTTAATGAACTAGACTAACTAGGAAAGCTTTGCTTTGTCATGTAAATATTGCGGCAAATAATAAAATATAAAATAGCAGAATGCTTTGGTTTGGGTGGTTACGTTGGTTGAATACAATTCAAAAAAGTCGCACTTATTTTCTATTATTACTGAAACATTAAAAATTAAAATGTAATTAAAATGGATATGGGTATCCGTTCTACTTTTTAATTTGTTGGTGGTTTTCTACTTCATTTTTCTGGGTTTATTCAAATATAAAATGATCTCTACTTTTAATAAAAATCTGATTCTTAAATCATTATAAAAGGTACTTAATACAAATTTAGATCTAATTTTGTGTGTTTGAGAATGTTTAATTCGAAGACTTCCAAGGTCAATGTGTGTGTTAAATGAACGTTTTCTGAGTTGAGACCGTGTCATTGTTGAGAAAAAAGAACTAAACGTTTCGCCTACTTTCTTAAGGGCCTTCATCAGGAGGAAGAAGGGGATACTAAAAGAACACGGTAACTCAACGTGTGAACCATGTCAGAAGCGAAACTCTTTCAGCAAGAGGAAGAAGGACATGGTAACTCAACTTGTCAACCAAGAAGGGTTTCGTCTCTGGCTTTTAGCAACAGGAAGGAGGGCACGGTGAACCAAGAAGGGTTTCGTCTCTGGCTTGGTTGACAAGTTAAGTTACCATACGCTTCTGCCCCTTGCTAAAAGAGTTCCGCCTCTGGCGTGGTTGACATTTTGAGTTACCGTGCTCTCCCTGATGAAGCTCCTTAAGAGAGTGGGCGAAGCGTTGAGTTCTTTTTTCTCAACAATGATGAGATCTCAACCCGGAGTTCGTTGTTTGGCAGATGTTTTGAATTTTTCTAACATTACAGTTTACCAACAGCAGAGCCAATATTTGAATATAAAGAGAATTTCACCTATATCGCCGACCTCTTACTATACCTTTCGGTGTTGAGGCTTTCTGCTTTTCTTTTTTCGTACAACTTAGCTGATTCCAAAGTTTCGTATTTATTTCTGCACATCTTCTATTAAGTATTTCTGTCAAGAAGTTCGCCACAACCAAAAGCCAAAGAATATTTCCAAGGAATTTTTTAATAATTTTTGTGTAAAAATGCAAAGTTATCAGTAAAATAATAAAGAATTATAATAACAAGATGCTTTTAAAAAACACATAGGTAACTACACTAAAAATCGACTTTAGCTGCTTGTTTGGTTTCTTTAATTTTTTAGGGTCATATTCATAAACAGTATTTAAAGTTAGTAGGGGTTTAATAGATATTAAACCAATATAATTAATATATGTTGCTATAGCAATTAGTAACATCTAACTTTAAACACTGTTTATGAATATAATCCATAGTATTTATTATTATTAAGTACTTACTTATTTATACTGATTTATTTAATGTCTTACCTTTTAAGTTAAAGTTTAAGATATATGGAACAATGTATAAGGAACGCGGCACAGTGATAATAAGTGCGAAATTTAATTAAAAATGGAGCAACGAACATTATTCTTATTTTTAATCATTGCCACTACAGCCTAATAACCTCTGTAAACAATAAACAATAGAAAAGTTTTGAAAACCAGAACTTTATTGGTCACTGGCTTAAGAAATGTTCTGAAATCATATAAAGAATTGGTCTATATTGAAAAGTTGTTAACAACTAATCTAAAACGTGGACTATTACAACTTCTCAGGCCCTTTAAATGTTTTTATTATACTTAAAGCTTTAGTAAATATGTAGATTACATTGAAATATTTATTTTTACAAAATATATAAATAATTTAAGCATTTAACTATTAAAATTACTAAAAAAATGTTTCAGATTTTATCTGTTCGAAGCAACTATTGTTCTAAGATCATTTTCTAAATGAGAAGGAGGTTCCTTAAGGTTTCGGAGTGTTTGCCTTTTTAAAAGGCATTTGAAATTTATAAAATTGATCCGAAGCTTCCTGCAATGCATTTCTCCAAAGGAGGGAGCCTTAAAATTTTCATTATTGGGATTTTCGCCACTTGTTTGCTCTATCGTAAAAACCTTTCATAACACATAGTTTGACGTTTTGGTGATGGTTAGAAGTGTAGTGTAAATATCTGTTGGTAAGTGTTGCCTTGCGGTAAACTGATATGTTAACATGACCCTTGTTGTTTATAATCAGTGTCCCGAGGAAAAGTAATTGATTATTCTGTTCTGTTTCTAATGTAAATTTAATCGAGTTTTCTTGACTGATAAAATTTAAAAATTTATTTAAATCATCAACAGCGTAAGGTCAAATAGAAAAGGCATCATCAACGTATGCCCACCAAATTGTTGGTCTTTTTGTGTATTTATGAACATATTGTTGCTCAAAGTTTTCCATGAATAGACGTGGCGAAAACCTCAATACAGAAATGTAAAATAAAATGCCAAACTCGCCACAATAATCCTTTAGAAAATATTTAAAATTTCCATCTCTGAGGTTTCTTGCTCAGGAAGAAAAATAAGTTTCAACTGAGTTGTACCTATACCTTTTCACCTTCAAATTGAGACTAATCATTTTCAAATTGAAATAAACATATTCAAATTGAGAATAATCAATTTCAAATTGGGAATAAATTCAGTTTGTTATAGAAAATACAAAAACTAATAGTTACAAAGTTAACTACTTATATATTAAGTTATTTTAGGTAAAATTTATACAGTTATCGGTATATTTATCCTATTAACTATTAGGCTTATTCGTTTCTCCCCATTTATTATATGAAGGCTTTCCTATGTTCCTTTTAGCTGATGAGAATGATATCCACCTAGGTGTCATTTCTGGCAACTGCACTAGGCTAACAGTGGTTTCATTTATAGAAATTATTGTTGAAATAGTTTTTTGCCATTAATATTGATAAATTTTAATTTGCAGTTGTTATTTCCTAATGTGAAGTTATTTAGACTCAATTTTGATGCATTTATTTTCAATCTGAAAGTGTTTGTTCTGATTTTAGGGCGTTTAATCAGTTTGAAACTGATTATTCTTAATTTTATTATGTTTATTCTCCATTGGACTGTGTTTATTCTCAATTTGAAAATGATTAGTCTAAATTAGAAGCTGAAAAGGAGTAGTTTCATTAACTTTCATTTTATCTGAACTTCTTACTTTAACGCCAGCTGTTAATAGTAAATATACCGTGTGCCCATTTTAAATCGTGACCCTTTACTGGCTCTGAATATGCAACCCATATTACATTCCAGGTATAGACTATACATGTAATGTAATATGGTTTAAAATACGATTTGAAATGGGCGCACCCTACCTATAATTACTGTTAAACTGAAGAGTTACAAAAGTTTAAAGTTCAAACAAAATTTCCTACTTAAAGTTTCTGTTGGAATGTGAAATGTTGATCTTCATACAAATAACTAATAATAACACCCTCTTGAATTTTTTTATGCCATTTAACACCAAATTCAAAAATTTCAAATTCGAAAGTCATAAAAATTAGTGTCAATTAAATTTGAGCTTCATTCTGAATCCACAATTTTGAATCTTCATCAGCTTTTATAGTTGGTTATCTGAAGTTTTAACTCAAATGTAAGCTCTTAACCTTGTAGTACTGAAGCCCTGATGCACCGGCGTATCCAGCTCATGCGTCTGGGGGGGGGGGGGGGGGTAATCCATCGGCTAGGATACTAGATAATAGCAACTTTAAGGAGTATAAGGACAAAAATTAAACAACGCTTAAGTAATTACTAAAATTAAATTACTTGCTAGTATTTAGTATTTATTGGTTTACAAAACAAACAAAAAGTAAACAAATCAATCCTAAAATCTAAGTTCTATTTTTTCTTAATAAAAATACAAAAAAGACGTTTTTTACAACACAAAGTCTAATTTTCTGTTTTTTGAAAATACAAAACGGTTTATTATAGACTCCGTCTTTACTGTAATATTCTGATGGATGTGTAGCAAGGCTAAACCAACAAGTCGGTCTTGCCCCATAGTACTTCTTAACCATGTGAGTAGGCGCCGTAATGCCGAGAATGTTCTTTCAGGAGTAGCGTTACTGCTAGGTAGTGTTAAACCTATTTGTAACAGGGATTTTATTCGGGGAAATATATTTTTATCGCAGTTTTGATATGGCAACGTGGCAGACGGCCGACCTCTTTTTAATAATTTTAGGCTCTGACAATAACCGCGTCATAATATTTCGTTATTATTTATCTAAATCATAAAGCAAAAAGTAACCCTCTCCATGTGATTTATTTTTCGTCAATTCCATCGAATCTTGGGGGGGGGGGGTAATTACCCCCATTACCCCCCCCCCTTGTATACGCCGGTGCCCTGATGTGTACCACAACTACAGGCGCTGGGTCTAGAGGACCCAAACTTTTTACTGGTATAAAATCTAATATGTGTTCCAATTTTTTGTTGAGATATTTATTTTAAATTTACTTTAACGTATTTATTTTACGCGGAAGGCGATGGGTTCTTAATTTTTTGCTGTTATTTTTGTTTGCTTTATCAATTTCAAAACCACTGCTTTTAAGAGGGTGGTTAATAATATTTTTATGAATTATTGAAATTTAATTGAAATTCTTAAACAGGCCACTCACAAACTATTTAAACCTAAACATAATATCATACTTTAATAAATTAGACTTATTTTTTAACTTATGAACACAACTCTGACACAAAAGGTGAAGATGATTTAGACATAAAAAATTTTCACAGTTTATGCAGAAGTACCGCGTTTTATTATCATTTCGGCACTCAACACATATTTTGCTTGTACCAGGTAGTACTTATACAGGGCGTGTAAAAATTCACGTGCAAGCTCTCCGTAACTTTATTCCTTGGACAATAATAAGGCGAAATTCTTATAGCGAAAAAGCCACCAGATGCTTCCTCAACTCGTGCGAAGCCTTCAGAGTTCAAAATTGGCAACGCGAAAAGGAAGCCGTTTTTGCAAAATTCTGTTACTTTTTGCATATATTAAGTAATAACGCCAACAATTTAGTATCGTTTATCATTTAAAAAAAAGTACCACAAGAAATACTAGTCTGATTGAACTTTCAGGGTTTACAGCGGCTTCTTGGCGCCTTTCCCTTACTTGATGGGGAGTGTTGGTAGCTAAAGATCTCCGTTGGCGATGACCATTTACTCTTAATAAGTTTCTTCTTGGTATATTTATTTCCAGGTTGTTGAAACTGTGAATAATTTGTCCATTTATATCAACTATGTTCAGTAAAGCATAAAATATTACCATTGGCCACCTTCTAGTTTTTCGTGCCACATCATAGTTCGGCGATAGAAGGTCCACAGTGTCAACTCCACCTTTTGTTGAGTTATAAAAAGCTATAATTTCAGGTTTTAATTGCTCTCCGGAAGATAAATCAATATTGTCGTCGTGATGCAAACTTGAAGCCATAATTACGTTTCCTCCCTTTTTTGGGACGTGAGATTGTAGGGTAACCTATTCTTGATATCCAAACATGCTCAGTTTATTGGTCTGCCTTTTGTATTAACAAATTCTACAGAAAGTTTCCTTTTATTCTTGTGAATGCTGCCAACAAATGTCAACCTATGTATTTTCAGTAGGTTCTCAATTAATTGAAAACTGGTAAACCAATTATTACAGGTAACATTTCGGCCTGTGACAGATATAGGCTCAACTAGACTTGTTGGATCAATATTTTTACAAAAAGGGCCTTCTGGCTGGACTCCAACATAAACTTCAAGATTTTGGGTGTAGAACATTTTTGATGCCGTATTTAGCGGGCGTACTCGGTACCTATATATACGAATTGCTTAAATGAGTGACGCCCTCGAAATGCCGCTAATTTTTCATCCATTGCTGGGTACTTGCTCACTGTATAATTTTGTTTACAGTTGTTAACAAACATTTCGAAAACGGTTCACATTGGGACTAATTTGTCAAGAGATCGTCTCTTTTCACGCGTTGTCAAATCATCAAATCTTAAAACCTTCAAAAGAAAAGGAAACCGTTCCTTGGACATGGTAAGCCGAAATATTTCCGCATCCATTCCTGTCCCAAAGCTCTTTAATGTTAAGTCTACTACTTTTCAGACAGTCAGCCAGCCATGAAAAGTAAACCCAAAATAAAGGCATCCAATTCCATCATGTCAGTTAATGGAGCTGATTTATCTCTAGCATAATTATTAGATACTGATCGAATAGACTTATTGGTCTCGTTCAGAATAAGCTGTAACATTTCTTCAACATTCAACTGATGTTTTGGCATTCTTAGCTCTTGGTCTAATACCGGGAAGATGAAGTACTTTGTTTTCTGAACGAGTTCGTACATTTTTCAGTGGCATATGCTTTTTCCAAAGAGTTGTTTTAGTTGTGCACGATCTACCATTCGCATCTTCCCCATCTGAATCTCTTCCTTCTTGCTCGGTATCCGCGCTTTCTCTTCTAATTTCAACTAAATCCTCTTCATTATCATCTGATTCATCTAATGACTCTTCATCAGTGAGCACATCTTGCAACAATTGAAGAAGTCCAGCTTGTTCCTTTTAAGTGCAATTGCATAATCACCATTATTGCATCTATATTATGCATAAACTAATTACAATCGACTAATGAGGTTCTTATCGAATACCTACCTCAATCAATATTAGTAACACAAACACTAGCGCCGGGTCAGTCAGACCTACTTCGTAAAGCATTCTAAGAAAAATTAGCACTTTAACGAGTATATCATGCAGCAACCATAGATATTAGGAAGGTACTGAAAGTTACAGCTGTTTACAACTGACGACGGGCCCAATAGACCCAGCGTCAGTACTCCCAGGTTTTAATATCAAATCAAAAAATTGCACAGTCAAAAACTGCAAAACATTTAAAATTAAGTATAATTAACTTTAGGATTCGAAGTTTCAGTCTGAATTAAAAAAAAAATTATATTTATATTTATCTGCTTTAACAATACATATTGTCTTGCATTTTATCTGAAATAACTATTGGCTCAATCGAAGACCGTAAATAATAGCAAATTTAAAATTTAATTTAACGCTCAAAAACTAAAAAAAAAAAATAACTTATGATTAAATTTGCAATTGGAGGTTTCAATGAGGCTTTGTCCGCTTTAACTATATCTACTGTCTTGCATTTTATCTGAAATGTTGGTTTTAATCTAAGACATCAATAGCAAATTCTAATTACCTAAATTTAGGATTCCAGCTTTCAGTCTGAATTAAAGTTTCGAATCTCTATCAGCTGTAATTATACCTATCGTCATTCATTTAAATCTAAAATGTTGGGTTTAACATAAGCTATGAATAGCGCACTTAAAGACTTAAAAGCCAATTACATATATCTTCAAAAACTACAAATAATTTAAAATTCTAATTAAATTTGGGATTCGATGTTTCAATCTGCATTAAAAATTTGAGTCTTTGTCCGTTTTAAGAATACCTACCGTCCTACGTTTTATCTCAAATTTTGATCGGTTTTGGCACTATCATCTTACATTCTATCTAGAATTTTAATTCCAATGTATTGAAAGAATTTACCAAACAGTTCATACTATTAAATAATTTTGAATTCCAAGTTTTAATCTTTGTGGGCTTTAATAGTATCATCCTGCACAATACGAGCTTTTATACTAAATTCAGAAAGTTTCAACTTAAAATTATCAAAATTCTGATATTCAGATTAAAATGTGAGATTCAAACATTCTAACAATTTATAAAAAATTAAAGTTTTGAATAAATTTCAGTCTGGACTCAAAATTTTAATCAGCTTTAATCATATCAGCCCACATTTTATACGACATTTTAGGTTAAACGTAAACATTTACAACCAAATTAAAATATTTCATACTTAATTTTATTGACTTTATCTAATAGAACCAACTTGCATGGAATTTTGAGTTGCAAATTCATACAAAATCCGACTTGTTTTAGTTAATGGCATAAGTCTACCAAAAAAGGGAAGTCATGAACGTAGGACAAACACAAGTCGTTAAAAATGCGATTTGTTGATTGAACAGTTTTTCTTGTCCTAAACCAATTTACAATAGCTTTTATACAAAGCAAGAAGAACAAAAAATTCAGTTAATTGCAATGACAAAACGAACAAACATATTCCTAAACTTTCACTTTCTAGCAATAAATTCCAAATTAATTTAATTTCAATTGCCCAATTTTGACTTTAATTTTAATTAATTAAGTTAAACAGATATATTTTTAATCTGTGTACGATAAATAAGTTTAAAAGTGTTAGAAGCAGGAAACTGGAAACGTATGTAAGCAACAAGGACATTTTCGAGACTACCAAAGTTTATTTCGGAAGTCATGAGGTTAAACACACTTCGGTAGGTGACGACACGACTATTAGAAATTAGGTGTTCTTAGTCCCATTAACAAGTTCACACTTTATCAAATATCTGCTTGGCCTATTTAAACATCAGTTGACGATGACATACCGACAGTTTAGCACGTGTCACACGTTACGTTTTCCTTGTTTTACTTATAATTATGATCATCGTATATACCTTCCTATGTTGTTGTATTAAGATACTTTACGCTTATTTAAAAAATATGTAGCAAAACAAAGTTTTTAAATTAAAGTATAGAACAAATTAAAAACATATTTATATTCGTAAAGCAATGGGGTTTATTAATTTGGTTTGAATATGGAATATGTTTGCCATGTTGCTCTTCAGTAAGCGAAAGTCTTTCACAATACAAAAATGCAGTATAAAAACCGAATGCTGAAGTAGTTTAAACTAACCATACGATTGAAATCTCAGCAACTCATTAAAATTTTCCAGGTTATTGGTAGTATTTGAACCTATGTTTGGGGTTGCGAGGTACACTCTAAACCCATTGCACTAGTAAAAGATCAGGGAAAACCAGGCAAATTAAATTTTAATTTAAAAATTACTTAACTTTTCTTCTTCGAATATTGTTAAGCATAAAGTGAAATCTGGTGAGATGAGATTAAATTCTAAGATTAATAATAAATTTCTACCTTGTTTTTAAAAATGCTTTAGATAAATTTAGCCGATTTATGGTGCAAAACCATCCTCATTCCCAAACTATGCTTTATTTCAAATTTCATAGAAGAGATGGGATGAGAAGGTTATTAGCGGTTCGGTTTAGCAAATATTAATTTCAAACTAATTGAACGTCCACTATAGTGGATCTAACAAAATACCAAAATGCACTTGTTAAAAAATAAAAGTAGCAGAGAGTTGTTGCGAAGTTTAGATTATGGGGTGGAACGTAATGGGCAAAGAGCCGAATAATCGGATCGTAGGGGATTATTGAGCTTAGTTCAAGCGTGATTAATTGATTCATATAGCAGACTGGCCTGTTATTATTGTAGGGCGTAAATAATTCAACTTGCTTACAGGTGATTCACTTTAACTTTTGTTTTTATGCTTAATAGGAAAACATTCACTCACCATAAATTCTAATTCGAAAATTGAAAGACAAAATTTGAAGTCATTAAGAAGATATTTTGATAAATCGTAGGTCAAATCTAGCTTTTTTCATGCTAAAAAGTATTTGGAAACTTTAAAACGCCGATTATGAGAAAATTCTGAAATTTGAGTTCAGTCGAAATTTGAATCCTGTTTTTAAATTTAAAATCTATGACATTAGAACTTTGATGCTCAGTTTTGTATACAATATAAAACTCCAAGTTAAGATTGTTTCTTCTTCAAACCACCAACACTTGGAATTTAAAATACGTTATGAAAATATTCGAATTCTTAAATTTAGAATCCTAAATCATAGATTTAATTTTAGAGTCCCCGAATTCATATTCAAAATGTAATTTTCAAGTTCGTATTAGAAATGAAAATTCAGATTAAAGTTGCTACTCATCGAAATGTTCAAGATTTATTATTTACAATTCGGGATCTAGGTACATAAATTATAGATCTGAAGGTATTCAAATACCTAAAATTTCTAGCTTTCTTAGACTTAGAACTTTGCATTCAGGCTTTGAATTCGTGTTTCTGTTCGAAATTTTAAAAATTTAGTGCTGAAAATTCAGAATTAAATTTATACCTGAAAGTATTCGAAATCTAAAAATTTGAGATACAAACCTCAACCTGATATAGGTATGTACCTAATAGAAATCTAGATGAAGAGTCGATTAAGATTTGGTATACATATGCAGTTCGAGATTTTACTCTCTAACCTGAAAATCTTCGAATTTAGACCTTAAATTTTGTATTCAAGCTTCGAATTCATACTCATACTTAGGACAGTTCGAAGTTTTTAAGTTTATAGATTAACGGGAAAGACGATGGATTAAGTCAGTAAATTGATTATTTATTACATTATTCATTTTCTTTTGGGATATAAGAATTCAGATGAAGGTTTTTGCTGCTCGAAAGTTTCAAAATTTGGGATTTGGAATTCAAAATTTAAATTTTAAAGGTTTAGTTAGATCTTAGAATTTGCATTGTCGGTTAGAATCTTCGAATTCGTACTCAATTAAGGCTGCTTGATTTCGAAATTTTGAATTTATCGTTTATTATTTATTTATTGGGTGAATAATATGAAATTTGAAATTCAAGGTTCGAAATTAAAATATAAAAATATTCGAATTCCTAAATCCTTTTAAATCCTGGATACAGGAATTGAATCTTTAAAGCTATTCTGAAGGTTAAATTCCCAATGTCGTATATGAAACGTCAACCAGATTGAAGTTGTTACTTTTCAAAACCTTCAAAATCAGGGACTGAGCATTCATAATTTCTAACCTTAAAGAACTTTACCTTAACTCAACCTCGAGATCTGATTTTTAATTTCGTAAACTAAATTAAAGCTATTGATATTCGAATCTTTAATATTTGGATTTAGGTCAAGATTCAAATTTGAAATTTAATATGTAAATTCCTATACCTAGTTTTAATATTCAATTCTGGGATTCAAGGTTTAAATTTTCCAGTGCATCCTCTAGATTTACTAGTAAATTTCATGTTCGAAATGTGATTATTAAATCTCTTCGAAATCTTTATTAGAATTCTGTAAATTTAAAGATTTTAATTGAAATCCATTTAGAGCTCTGAAACTACGAAAATTGTACTTAAGGTTCGATTTACCTTTGACTTTTCACTTTTAATGTATGCTAACAAATAATTATGACCACAAAGGAGCGAATCCTTCAAAATTGATTTCAAATTTACATCCAAATATGAAATTTAGATTCTAACTTCAATTGAAGATTCCAATCTGGATTTAAGGTTTTTAACACTTAATACTTAAATCCTATTTTATGTATTAAATACAAAATTTGAAGTCAAATTTGCTTCGAAGATAGATGGACGTTTGTTTTTGTATATCAGAATCAGATGGAAGATTTAGGTTTTTGAATAGCGGTTTAAGTATATAAATACAAAATTTGCTTCCAAGGTAGAATGAACGTCAGATAGAAAAATCTAGGTTTTTAAATACTAAATTATTTAGAAACTGCGACAGATGGATTATGAGAAAAAATCTGACATTTAAATTTCAATCTTGTTTTAAGTATTATAATTTAAATTACAACTTGATACGACGGTCAGTTTATTATTAATTATTATACAGTGTGTCCCAAATTCAATCCCCACCATTAGGATCTCGGAAACTATAAAAGCTACAAAGTTGGTTAAATAGAGAAAGTTTTAGTAATTTTAATGCTCATTTCATATCCGATGAGAAATCGCAGCCAACTTTGTCCGTTTTCGAGATATCTTGGAAAACCCGAAATTTGGGGTTTTCTGTTTCCACAATATCTCGGAAAGTATTAAGTTATTAGTTTCAAGACTTGTACATTGTGAAGGCACTTTTTAACGGAGAATCGGGTGTTACTATATGTTTATATTTATGACGCTTGGACGCTGGACACACTGTATATCAGAATTGGATAGAAAAACATTTTGATTGAAGTCTAAATTTTGTCGAAACTGTTAAATGTTGAATTTGAGAAAAAATGTTGAAGTTTGAGTTGAGTGTTACAAGTCTAAATTTAAATCTTGTTTTAAGTATTTGCACTTACCAATTGGTTTGGAAGGCAGAATAAACGTAAGTGTGTTTTTGTATATCATATAATCGGATAGAAAATCTAGATTTTTGAATACTAAAAATTTTCTAAACTGTTAAATGTTGAATTTGAGAAAAAATGCTGACATTTGAGTTCAGTCTTACAAGTCTAAATTTGAATCTTGTTTTAAGTATTTAAATTTAAAATCAATTTTGATTCGAAGGTAGACTAAAAAACGTTTTTGTCTATCAGAATCGAATAGAAAATCTAAGTTTTTAATGCTAAACTTCTATCAATTACCTAAAACTGTAAAATATCCATTTTGAGAAAAAATGAAATTTGAGTTCAATCCTACAAATTTGGATCTGTTTTAAGTATTCTAATTCGAAATTTCATTTGCCTCGTAGGCAATACGAATCTTATTTTTTTTTAAACATATCATAATTTAATGTAAAATTTGGTTTTTGAACATATTTTCAAACTAAAAATTTTGAGCAAAAATCCGAAAACGTGAATTCAATGAAGTCTTAATTTTCCCTCGGTTTTGAGCATTTTAATTTGATGTGATTTGTATCAGGGTGGCGCAGTGGTAGCCTTTGGTTCGAATCTCTCGATGGGCAGGATTTTTCCTGCAGTCTGGAGACCGGCATTGAGCCCTGCTGACCATTCGTCGTTGGACACCAAACTAACGACGCTCTCCTCCGAATACAGGCTTACGAGACAAAGTAACAAGGTCCTACCATTATACACACTTATACTATACACGTGGTGCAGCCACCTACGCTAACGCACCAGCTTCGATACCGAGAGGTAAAAGAGGTTACAGATAAAGACAAAGACAAAAGTATCCCACTTTGCTTTAACATATTACAATTCAATAGAAAGTTAATTTTTTTATTCTAAAGTGGTTTCCAAACTATAATTTGTACTTTGTGCCAACTGCCTTTTGCATTGATTTTGTTATTTGTTGACGAAAATACAAATATTTTTTATAAAACTTTAACTGAAATTTGAATTTCAGTGGATTCAGTTGTTGCACTCTGAATTTAAAAATTTAAATTGCAGACATGCAAATGGTGCTATCCTTTGATTATGAAAATTAGGTTAAACTCCGAATTTAGAGATTTACTTCTTTGATTAGGTATCTGTTTCCTTTTCATTTTTCAGAAGTGTACGCTGAAAATGTCTTACCAACAATTTTAGTTCAAAATAATTTGTAATAAATAACTTTGTATATTGTGGATTTAAAATCGTAATCTAAACTTAAGGCTATGAATTTTGACAATTTTCCTCTTAGGTGTCCCAACTTAATTCATGATTTCAGGATTAAAGTTTGAAATATGAATTCAGAAAGTCAAATTGTAGAAATTGATGCTGAATATTCAAACTTTAATTATTTGCATTCACCTCATATTCGAATGGAAATGATAAAAGTCTGTCAAGTTTTGCCATTTATTTGTTTATTTATTTATTTATTTTAGTTAGACTTAAAGGAACTTTTAAATTTTGATATTAGAAATCGAAAAGCAGTCATGAACAAATAGAAAATTTAATAAACAGAAAAGTCAAGATTTGAAGATAATACTTTCTGAAGAATTGTTATGGCGAGTTTGACATTTTCTATTTCTTTATTGGGATTTTAGTTTCTAATAACGTACTATTACGTGAATTATTAGTTAATTAATATAATCATTTTAGAAACTGGTGGCGAAAATCGAAATTAAGAAATACATTAAATGTTAAATGTTAAATCTTCGTATTATTTCAATTAAAACTAGTTTTAGTTCGAGGTGAACCTGATCTATTTTTATTCTTTATATTTATATAAAAAAGAAGCCTTTAGTAATTAGGTGCAAAGTTCAAATGTAAATTTGAATGAAAGAATTTTGAAACTCAAATCAACAATTCAAGCTTCAAGTGTCAATTTCGGGTTTGGAATTTCAAATACGGATATATAATATCAAATGTAACTGAAACCTGAAATCTGAATTTGATTGTTGACTAAGAATTCTGAGAAAAGATTAACATTTCAAATTCTCAATTTACGTTTGATTTTAATATTGAATCTAGATTGTTGGAGTATTGAATGTTACATCTTAAATCCAAATTGGAATTTCGAGTTAGAATAACCTTCAATTCGAGATAGAATCTAATTTTTTTGGGGTATAAAATAGGAATCAGATTTAGTGATTAAATTTTTAAGGATTCGTCCCTTTGTGGAAACATATATTTATAAATTTCATAATTGTTTGTTAAAATATCTTAAAAGTGTTATTTTCACATTTTCAATACGAAATTTACTACTAAATCTAGAGAATACACTCAAAAATTTAAACCTGGAATACCAGAATTTACTATTAAAACTGTAGGAATCTTATCGAATTTGAAATGCGAATCATGACCTAAATCCAAATATTAAAGACTCAAACATCAATAGCTTCAATTTAGATTTATATTTAGTATGCGAAATTAAAAAATCAGATCTCGATGTGGATTGAAAATTCAAAGCCTGTATCTCGGGTTTAAAATCAAAACTATAGGACTTAAAGTACTTTAAGGTTAAAAATTCAAATTATGAATGTTTTGATAAATAACAACTTTAATCTGGTTAATGTTTTCTATGCAAAATTTAGAATTAAATCTCCAGTATAGTTTTAAAGATCCGAGTCTTGTATCCAGGGTTTAAGGTTCAAACTGTAGAAACTCGAATCCTGAATTTTAAGTTCTAAATATTTTCGCCCAATAAAAATAACAAACGCTAAACTCAAAATTTGGGGATCAAATAGCCCTAATTGAATATGGATTCGAAGATTCGAACCGACAATGGACATTCTATAAGATCCAATTAAAGTTTTGAAATAGAAATTTTGAATAATTGTAAATTCTAAATCTGGAAATTTTCGAATAGCAAAAACCTTTATCTTAATTCTTATCTCCTTTACAATGGGCAATGTAATACATAATAATAAACTTACTGACTTAACCCATCCTCTTTACCGTTAATCAATAAACTTAAAACCTTCGAACTGTCCTTATTGAATGTGAATTCGAAGCCTGAAATCAAAATTTAGGATTTAAATTCATATATTTTCAGATTAGATATTTCAATCCTGAACTGTACATTCCAAATCTTGTAAAACCTTAATTATTTGGTATATGGGATTGAGGTTTATATCTCTAATTTTAAGATTTGAACTTTAGGAAATAAAAGGAGTTCGAATATTTTCAGATTTTGGCATTTGAAGCTTGTAGTTATTATATTTTTAATGTCCAAACTTCAGCAATTCGAATATTTTCATACTCAAATTTGAATCTTATTTTCTAAGGCCCAAATGAAATTGAGAATTAAATCTCGAATAAGATTCTGGGATTTGAAGCCTGAATCATATTTTTAATATCTAAACTTCAGGAATTTAGATACTTTCATATTTAAAATTTGAATCCTTGATTACAAACGTAAATCTTCAAAATTTTGAATAAAGTGGAAACGGATTCGAAGACTCGAAACCTTAATGCAGATTTTAAGATTAAAACTGAAACTGAACAGAAATTGAAATATTTTTAGGTTTAAAATTTAAATCCTGAACTTTAAAATCTTGAATTGTGTGAAATTCAGAAGCGGTCCTAGGAAGCATTCATTAACCAACGTTTTTAAATATGTGGAAATTCGATTAATGAATTACCAAAGGTATAGTTTTGTGATATGAACGCCGTATTTACGTTGTTATACAGGTACATATATTTAAATGCACATTAATTTCAAATTTTAGAAACTTTCACAAAATAGGCATTTATTTATTTTGTACCGCAATTATAGTAAATAAATAAACTAAACGTAAATGGTCGCTTATCAGTTATTAATATACGTATAAATTAACCCCCAAACAGAAACTGCTTCATATACCGAACAATATTTATTGCAGCAATTCGGTTTAGAATTAAACTGCTATTATTTCCTATAATAGGATCAAATAAATCAAGATAATACTTTCTGAATCGATACCGCGACTAATATGATTTCAATTTCGTAAACAGTCACGTATCCGTATCATGTAGTTTGGAACACTTGTGCGGAAGCAGTCGAAAATACGGTGCACCCCTTTTTGCGCTTAAAGAAGGGTTAGTGTTACTGTTAAACGCCAACAAGTATGACATTGCATGAAATCGTGATTAAAAGAGTTAAATGTGCAACAAAAGATTTACATTTCAGATTACTGCCCTACTGGACTAGTTAAAGTGAAATGTAATCTATTATAGGGGATTGCGATATTAAGCTCGAGCTGAAGATTGATGAAGTTTTACCGCAGGTGGCTTGTTAAAGTCATTTTCAGAAAATTTTCAGCTGGTTGGAGTTTTAAGCCTATTCAGTATTTTAAGATATACAGTTACAGTTAAACCAAAAGATATTTGGATTTGTAATTCAGAGTCAATTTTATTTTTATTTATTGTGACTTTACGACTTATACGGTTTCAATATTTATTCGCAAAAAGGTATGACTTAGAAATGCTTAGAATTTTAAGACAGGATCGCGTAGAAGACAGGACTCTGATTTAACAAACATGTGACATAAAAATACTAAAACCAGAGTTCATTGCATAACAAAGTTGCCCCTCAACTAATTTTTTTGAGCAGCGTATTGTGACGTAAGTGTTTTGTTGTTTTCTTTTAATATTTAATCTAAACGATGAACTATACTCAACTATAATAATTGGGGTAGCTTTAATAAATTTGGTTGAGTCTTAATTTCCCTACGCCACTTGTCGATCCACTTGGCTTAATTTGCGAGAGGTGTTTGAATAAGAAGTCTCAATTAACTAACATTCGTTTATTTTAACCATGTGCTTTAGTTCTTACAGTATAACATAGGAATTGGGCTAAGTCCAGAATTAACTTCGAGTTTTACAAATAATTATTACCAGTCCTGAGTGACCCAAAGTACTCTAAGTCAGACTCAAATTAAACTAATACAAATTATTATTTATTCATAAACAGATATAATTTATTCTAAGTTTAAATCAAAATGACAAATCTGGTAAACTCTGCTAAGTCCCGCTTGACAAATATAAATTATTCTATGTTTAAATCAAAGTAAACTAATCTGATAAATTCTGCTAAGTCCAGCTTTTATTCAAACGGCTAAGTTTCTAAGATGAGTTTAAATGATTTAACACAGATATTTTTACAAGTCCAGAATTACATTTATATTTTACTTGAATATTTTCTAAGTGTTCAATTAACACTCGGACCAATTCTGCTAAGTCCTTAAAAGGAACTTAGAAGATTCACACAAAATTTTACAAGTTTTAAACTTAATAAATAAATTCATCTTACGTGTATTTAATCGCACGACATCTTGAAGGGTATCAATTTTCTCGACATAACTGCTTGTTGTGATGGCCGGAACAAACCATAGCTTTACTTTGATTCGGCCAACGCTTATATACGGTAAATTGATCCCTTCTCTTAAAATAATTGTGGGAAAAGATCGACTTAACTAAAGCACGTGTGTAGCCTTGACTTTGTCCGTACATCACCCTGCATTCTTAACATTCCTTAACAATGCAAGTTGCTATCTCTGCCACGTGCGGTGTTAAGATTAATGACCGCTCATTATTTTATTTGCTCATGTATTTAAAATGTATTTTTAATATTTTTTACATACTCCGGCTTTACCACATTATATTCAAAATTTAGTTTACCTTCATTATACTCATTAAATATATTCAAATCTAATTTTAAATTTAAAAATGAAGGAATCAGCTCTTCAGTTATGCAATAAAGTAAAAGAATGACTGTTTTTGGTATTTATTAATTTTCCTATTAATTTGATAATATCTTTACTTCCCCTAATCTGTTGGCAAATTATTTTGAACTTGGTTCAGAGATATTTTCTGTGTTTATCTTAGCTTTGCTCTTACAATAAAATAATTTCAATTTGTTGGTATTCACATAAATAATGAAAACAAAAACTTGTTACCCTTTTAAATCCTTTACTTTAGTTAAGAAATTTTCTTCAAATCTGAGTTTTTGTAAAATTACAAGAAAACTGTTTGAAGAAAAGGAATCTGGAAATAGTTTCGATGAAAAAAATACTGGTTTTCGAGAATTTTAGAACATAAGCGTATTTTCTGTTTTTCTTCTTCTTCTGCTCGTGCCATATCTTCGGAGGTTGACGATTAGTATTTTGGACACCGCAGTACGGAATAAAGTTGTAGTTAATTTACCATACTATTTCCTGAGATTTTTGAGCCAGGATTCCCTTCTGCGTCCAGGAATGAGAGGCTCTTTCCGTCAATTCTGCTCTAAATTAGTAGTTGCAATAACTCATATCTTGAGTGACTCATGACATGCTCCACTGTTCGTTTTCTGACTGCGTAAAGTAATTCTTGTTGTGTATTCATTCAACGCAGTACCTCTTCTTTTCAAACTTTATCCATCGAAGATATACGTAACATACATACGTCGGTAGGTCGATTTGTCCACATTTCTAATCAAGCGTCTATTTGTCTACAAAGTTTTTCTGTTAGAGTATAATCATGCAGGCCATAAAGGACGATTGCAAAGATATAGCATTGCAATATCTTTTTATTAGCGAAATTTTGAAGCCCCGATTGCATAGCAGTGATTTCATTTTTATTGAAGTTTGTCGAGCCTCTTCGATTCTAGTTACTCTTAATTTCTGTTTCTTGTCTCCATTCTTTGTTTAAAATACCGCTTTTATAGGTTGACACCTTGTGTTTTTTTCTATAATCATGTACTTCGTTTTCTTTAAATTCAATTTCAGTTCGTTTCCGACAACAGTCATTTGCAAAGAGCTTGTCGTCGGCGTATCTAATGTTGTTGACTAGTACATCGCTCCTCTTTTCTTTCTTGGAGTGTTTCTTTAAAGATTGCCTCTGAGTATAGGTTGATACGTTCTGTTTTTATAAAACTGTAAAAATATCGACATTGATATTTAATCGGCTAAAAGCAGCTTCACTCAGTTCAATCGCACCCAATAAATAGACAACAAAAGTAAAATTGTTAGCAAAGTACTGGTAAAGCATGCATTAAACATGTACTGCATACTGGGCCCCTTTTTCATTGTAATTTATGGTAAATATTTGTATCACTATTTACAAAATGTTAGGTGGATGGCACAATTTTTTTTTTGCTTAAAAAGGAAACTGTAAATAAATTGGTAGATGCTGGTTCGCAGTTGATGGGTAAAATCTTTGGGTGGATATTTCATAATAAACCTTTTTTAAATGAACTAAATGCATATTTGAATTACAAATCCATAAAATACAATTAGGTAATGAAAACTATCTTATGTATTCAAAATGGCCAACATTTAAACTGTCCAGTCCTAGAAACTACAGCTGACCGAAGCAAACAAGAGAGCTGAGGAGGCGTGGCGAGCGCTGCAGTCGTTTTCAGCGTACATTCAGGTTAAAAAGGATTTCGGCGGCAGTTCTAACTATATAAGAAAATAAGATCGTGAAGTTAAAATAAATGATTGATAATTTGATAAAATATGGAATGATGCATTGTAAAACGAATTATTATGATTGTAAAACGAATTATTACGAAATAGAAATACAGCTGTCAAGTACGATACAAATTTGACAACTCATAATTTTGATTGTGGATGTACCGAACTAAATATTCTTACGTGATTGGTTGAATATCTTGCTGCTTAAAATATTTTAAATAAAATTCTTGTAGTTCGCATATTTTCCGACTATCATGTTTGCTTCGGCGGGCTGTATGTAAAATTTGTTATGGATTTCGGGTGGATTGCACAAAACGTTTGTTAAAGCGAAATAATAATAAAAGCATCAATTTTTGTTTGTTCAAATATTATTTATCATATGGATTCGTATTTGTTTTGTTTATTTTGACGAAGCTGTTAAATAATATTTGTGCAAGCCGGCCTAGAGTCTTCAAAGATAATGTTAGCTTTCAAGGTACTATAAAATACTCTATGGACAAATGTCATATGTCCATATGTGACTTTATTTTGGCGACCAGGAAACACATTTATCATATTTAAACTTCAAAGGAAGTCTGTTATCCAACATTGGCCCTCGAATATCATATAGGTACTAATAATAATTTTAAAGAGCAAACTTCTTACTTTACCTGCTTTAAACACTGTAGGATTGTAAGTTCAATAAAAAAAAACATTTAGACCTGTTTGACGGTAATAAACATTCCTTACAAAGCTCTAGATTAAAGTATCCTGCACATAAATGCTCTTTCTATGAAAAAAGTCCATACAAGTTTACACTATGCTTCCTAACTAAGCCCCTACAAAATATTTTTTGAAGCGGTTTCGTCATGAAGAATAGGTTGTATATTTTCATACAGAATTTACTAGTTTGACTGAATGCTATTGATCTAAATTATTTGTAAGAAATAATTGTTATAATCGAATTTTATCTGAACATTCATCGATTATTTATAATTCATGTAGTTTAGACGAGCAGCTCACACTGTTGTAAAACATTGCAGAATGAATGCATACTGCACTGAATTCTTCATATATTTTTCTTCAATGTATTCCAATCTGTTAATATGACTTCAACCATTGACCTTATGCTACAAGTTTCAGATATATAGATACTTTAAATGACATGCTTTATCACAGATATACATTAGTATGTCGTAGATATAATATGCAAAACTTAAAATATTTCTAAACCTAATTTTAAATAACTTCGAATAGATTTCCTTCATTCTAATATTACACCTAAAAATAAAATACATTTAGAAAAAATACAATAAGCTATATCTTCCTGTGTCTCTTTTCTTTAAAATACAAAAAATGTGCATTAGAAGCACATTTAAATTGAAAAGGATTGTAAAATGATATTTAGTAATTTTTAAATATTAAGTAATTGCGAATTGGCCAGTATTTGTTAAAAAAAAACTTACAAAGAACATATAATCAAAATACAAGAGGAAAAGGTCAGGTATACAAACGTATGTTATAGTCAACTCTCGCTTTAATAATAAAAGCAGCAACAAATCAACTTCTAAATATATACAACCATCTTCCTAAACAATTCAAATTGTGTGCTAAAGCTAAAGAAAACTTAAGGGTGTGTTAACTAACAAAGTTTATTACAATTTAAATACATTTTTTTTGATAATAACTATGATGACGTTATGAAAATTTGGTTAGTGTATGTGTTGTAGGTACTGATTATGTTCTATGTATCTGACAAATTCAAAGCTGCAGGAACTATACATATGAAAACTTAATAAATTACTATTATTATTATAATAAAAGTAAATAAAACAATATATAAAAGCTATTCATTATTGTGAGTGAAGCAAATAAATTCATGAGTTTGCTTTGCTTTCTAAGTAAACTGGAAATCAGAACGAAGATCTTCATATTACGTCAGTAAACTACATCAAAATGATTTTGCAAATTCATATAGTTTTCCTGATAAAATCCGTTAGATAGTATGTTGATACCTATAATATTATCTTTTAAATGCCATAGTTTCTTACTTTTGTAGCTTTGGCCAGTCGAGGGAAATAAACATTTTTTCAGTCAGTTTTAGTTGAAGAACAACAGATCTACAACTTGTTATTAATGTTTAGTTGGCAAAATCTCAAATTTATAAAATGTGGTATGACATACGATATATTAATGTAGTTTCAAAAACTTTGTTTATTTGACTTTTCCAGAAATTTTTGTTAAATCGTGTCAGTCTGTAATAAGTCATGTTGTATTGTACAAATAAATAAACAAATAATTAAATGAATAAATAAATGTGGAGCTAGTATTAGCAATGACATAATCAAAATATATAAAAAGACTGAGCTTGTTATTCTTTAAAAATTTACAATCTTTTAATAAAACACAGAGCTAACACCTTAAAATACCTAAAAGGACTTAAGTAACAAGCTAGGCAGACGTCTTAGGTATGCACATTTATCAGAAAAACAGCAAAAGTTGAGAAATTCAAATTTTTAAAATGGAATGCAGCAGTTTTAGAATTCCAAAAATACTTTCTGTAAGATTGCAGAAAACCCTTTCTTGAGACTAATTTTGAAAAATTCATGTGCAAAAACACTAAAGTTTTTGCTCAAAACTGTTTAATATCCAGAAGCAAACTGTTTGTGTTAAAAATCTTTTGAATACCTACATATGGAATTGCATTGTGGTAAATAAGTTGTTAGTTTCTTTCTCAAATGACATACATCTAACTGTTTCAAATGAAACCCCACCTGTACCAATGGGAAAATTCTAATTAACAATAATACATTTTATATCCCAGTGTAACAGAAATAATGTAATCTAAAAGTTGGAGAAAATGCATATTTATTTCTGCAGTTAAGGAGAACTTTATCTGATTTTAGACTTTGATTGCGGTGACTACACATGAAAATCACATCCAATAACTCTAATTTTCTTACCTTTGTAATTAGTTAAAATTTAAACTGGTAACTTCAAACTAATTAAAGCACAATTCACACCCAGAAATATGAAATCCTGTTACTTACCTTCTAGGAACTTACTTTGTAATGATTTACTTGTCTCTATCGTACAAAAGAATAATTTGGAGAAAGTTTAGTTACTACTACTATTATACAGAAATTTTAAATTAATTTCTGTTTATATTGAGGTTCTCAAAAGTTCTCAAAAGACCTAGGTATTTCATTTTATTTTGTTAATAATCTAAAATTTCATTTTAAAAATAACAAAAATGGTAAAACTTTGTGTATTTCTACGCTTGCCAAAGCAACTTATTCTAAATTAGTTTTGAAACATAAACTACTCTACAAATTTCTGTTTAAATTCTATTCCAGTGACATCTAAACCTAAACAGCTTAACGAGTTGCTAGTTCCAATCTTCATATTTCGTAAATTTTACTTTTTTGAATTTTTTCAAAAGTGCACAAATATTTTCATTTTGAGTTAGTTCGAATTTCGGAATGCAACGTTTACTACTTGTTCTCACATCTAATTAAAATGTAACAATAAAAAGCTTCATTAAAAGACTGTGCCTTGGGCACCCCATACTTTCTAAACAATCCTTATTTTTCATTTTACATTTATTTTGTACTTGTACTTGTGTAAAAACAAAACTTCTTGAAGAATTTGCTTTGTAATTAATTACCATTTTAATTACGCATTATTAAAAGAAGCCCAGGCATATAAAAGAAGAAATCTTTGCACTTTATTTTATTGATGTTTCAAACCATCACTCTTATATAAACAAAAATATACAGAAATCACAGCTGCTTTTGTAGTATAAGTGTAATTAGCGAAATACTTAGAGTTGCCTTGATACAAAAAAATGTCAGAAATTATCAAGGAAAATGGTAATTTACCATTAGCAATTGCTTTGCGTTAGTTTTCTGCATATTTACTATTTACTTTATGAAAATTCTGTGTTGCAGTTTAAGACGAACCCTAAGCTTGCTTTTGTATTCCAAAATTGTTTAGTTTAACTAGTTGCATTTTAAAATTAAACGGCAATAATTTAGAAATTGAATTTTTTAGATCTCTGTATTCTGTTAAATTTATTGAATTGTAAAATGCAAGATCTTTGTATTTTATTTTAAAAAAGAAAACTAGAAAACATAGTTTTACAAACTTTAAGTTTCAGTAAGAGGGCATTTGATTAAAATTCCCTGACAAGTTGAAAAATATTACCGAATTCTTTGAAAGTTTGGCCGGCAAAAACTCCCAAAAGCTTTACAAGCTTCATTGCAACCACTCTTAGTTCTTGGAACAATTTTTTAGTAGATTCTTAACTAAAGATTCCGTACTCACTTACAAAAACCTTTGTGTGGCATTTACTGCTCATTGATCTTATTTTCTTTGTGACTATCTAATAATCCGCAGATTTTGAGCTTGAATTTGAAATTTCAGTCCATAAGTAAGCCTAACTTTAATGTCTTAGTAACAAAATAAAATTTTTAAAAATGGCTGGAAATTGCAAAAAGTTTAGCGTTTAGGGCATTGTACAATATTACCATTTTATGTTCTAGAGTTATTTTGTATTTTATTTAAGTAGAAGGTTGAACTGCTAAATTTGTAAAAAAATCACGAATATTTAAACCAACCTCAAATTTACGAATGTTTGAATAAGTGTTTTTGTTGTAAAATATTCGTACAATCTCTTGTTATAGTTATTGTAATAAAACATAAAAGGAGATATTTTTTTATAACAAATATGCATTGCAACTTTCATTAAAAATTTTTAGCTGCAGGTCGAATATGTGGTACATGCTGCAGGCCCATCAACGATCGCTACATTCTCCAAGTTGTAGACATCTCATACCACGAGCATTGCCTCCAATGTTACGCCTGTGGTGATCGTCTTTACCAGACTTGCTTCGTTAAGGAATCCAAACTATTTTGCAGAATCGATTACGATAGGTAAGTCTTTTATTTCGTTCGCTTCAACAATGCAGAAAACTTATTTTCTCAGTTTCATAGATGAAAACCATAAAAATAATTTTCTCATTACGTACGCCCTTTGTGAGTTAAAATGCTCAAAGTTTCTGCTGAAACAAGGTTGCCTAAAACAAACAATAAACAGTAAATATTTAAAGCAGGGAATAAATATAAAACAAAACGCTTAACAAGATCAGAAGTGAAACAGCAGTTCGATCAGCCCCAGTATTCTAGCAAGCCAACCCCCAATAATATTAACCACGGCACGCGACGTCTGAAAAACATATTGCATCGAGGGAGGCCGAGCAATATGCTCCCGGAGAACGGTATTTACCCTAATCTCCGTCACACATATGGGGGTTAGGGATAGAACCTAGAAATTCCTCGCAATTGAAATTGAGATATATTGTTTTGGTTCATATATGAACGGTTTAAGACGATTTCAGGCTAGGAAATAATGTGAGAATTTTGAGATTTATTCCTGTCTTTTGGATTATAGTTTACAGACTTTCATTATTGTAAAGTTGTAAAGCTCTTAAATGTTATTACAACCCAAAATGGGGAAATAACACTAAAAGAAAAGAGTCGGAAGTTGAATAGGCAGTGTGAAAATATGAATATCAAACGGAAATGCTTAGGTAACGAAGTTTGTCACTTAGTTTTAGTTCTAGCATAATAGAGAGAAAAGCTTGGGGATGCTGTCGACCAGCTGTGCTTAGTTGTTAAACGCTTAGTAATAAAATAATTAATGGATTGTTTTGGTTTTAATTGTATAAATTTGCGTGCCTACTTTAAAAAGAAACTGTGTTGTTGATTGCGTTCTATAAAAGACCAATAAAGATTAAAAGTTAAAAGTGCTCAATATGTTTGAATTTTAGGAATTTTCATCTCATAATCAAAATATATTTCATGAAACTGATCAATTTTATGCTAATAAAATAGATCAACAAAATAACTGAAATAAATCAGTCTGGCCTAAAATTATCAGGGGTAATATCACAAGACCTCCTGATTTTATCGATAAATTTTTATTTTGCACGAATTTTTTGTTTGGCAACAAACACGAAAGCAAACTGCATGGTAAATCCTGACTCCGAAGGAGGAGGGGTTTTACCTAATGTCAGTTTGCTTGAGTGATTTTGCTTAAAAGCAAAAAAATAAGTGCTTAAAAATAAAAGTTTATCTGAGAAAATCAGAGTGGTCGTGTGGTATTTGTTGAGATAAATTCCAAAGACAACGCAAACTGAAACAATTTAATTATTATTATTTTATTTAACGATTTTAGAACAAATTTTAATTATATGTAAATGTAAATTATTTTTAAACTTGAAATATTAATTAACTGTCACACTGATGTTATAGACAGTAACTGTTTATTTACTTGGTAACGGGGGTTTTATCGGAGTAACGGGATTTTTTCAGTATAATACTGTTCCCAATGGTTGAATTTTCAAGTGTTTTGCATCGTAATTGGTTAAAACTTGTCGTAGGAATTTATCCTTGATATATGGCCACAAACCAAAATTGCAAAGCGTTAAATTGCAAGATCTTGCTGATTTAAGAATTTCTGTATTTTAGTGAACAATTATTGTCAAAAAACTTGCAGAATGAATGCACATTTTTGGACTATAACGTGGCCTGACTCCATCCTGTTGAAAGAAACCCTCACGTAAATCGTTATCACATAATTCAATAAACAATTGCTACGGGATTTTTGCTCAATATCTCCCAGCATTAATATTTCTATAAACCTTCGGGTCGATACGACGAAGACAACATTTAATAGAGACAATAATGCACGATTGCTGGATACGAACAACAAATAGGAATTTATTATTACTTTCCAGTAGCCTGCTTACGGTTGTAGAAGTCTTTAACCGTCCTAGTCAAAATTAATAATTAGTCAAAATAGATATTGGTTTCAAATATGTAAATTTTAAGATCAAACTGGTTGGCAATAGAAACATAAACATCTAACAATGCCAATACATTTATTAAATATTATTTTTGTGCAGCCGGACGCGAAGTGGTCATTTCGCGTACGCAATACAGGACGCGAAATCCGATTTCGCGGCCTTACCCTTAGTAACGGCCGCGAAATATTTTAGCGGCCGTTACCCTTAGTAACGGCCGCGAAATACAATTTCGCGGCCGTTACTAAGGGTAACGGCCGTTAAAATATTTCGCGGCCGTTACTAAGGGTAAGGCCGCGAAATATGAATATGTATTTATTATGTATTTTTTACGGCTGCACAAAAAATGTTGTGTATACTTCGGCCGCGAAATTCTTTAGCGCCCTCGAGATTGTCTTGCCTCGGCCGCAAGCGGCCTCGGCGACAATTTTTCTCTCGGTACGCTAAAATGGAATTTCGCGGCCTTAGCATACAAATAACTATTATCCATTAAAAATAATAATCCTGAGTATTAAAATTTTTTCCTAAAAAGGTGATAATTTATATTCTAAGGTAAATTCTCAATTAATACAAATACCTTTTACATTGCTATTTAACATTCTATGGGAATTTACCAATTTTTGGAGTTCGTCAATCACATGGAATCACAACTCAAGACAGGCAAGACCTGCATTTTAACTGATGAAACATGTTCACTGAGAAGTGAAGGATTAAAAATTGTTAAATTAACATAACACTATTATTATTACATATTATTGACATATTGAATTGATGTAGCATAAAAAACTACAGAGGATGGGAACTTCAGAAACGAATACTTTTGCGATGTAGTAGGACCCAGCTGATTGACAGCTGACGGTTAACGCGCATAATTAATCGTTGTTTATACTTTCGACGTTGTGTCTGCCGAATTTTTAAGTTATCAGCCTAAATATACCAAAGTTGTTATCATCGCAAACAGAGGCTGCAGTGAAAATTGTAGAAGAGCTATCCAAGATATTAAAATCCGATGGAATTGATGTCAGTTTGGGTGCAATACAAAATTTGGTCCACTGTGAAGGCGGACATTCCATGTCCAAAACATTCCTCCTCCGCTTTTGAAACGGAAACCTCAAACAGAAGATCTCCAGAATATTCAGTAAGAAAAACCCTCTCAGTTAATGTCAAATGGCCAAAACAGTCGGAGTCGACCCAAAGACCACCCGGAAAATCATCTACGGAGATTTGGCGAAAAAGAACTGTACCAGAAGCGTCTTGCGGGCCAAACATCAGAGTATGTGATGTCACTGAATGAACTTTGATTTAGAGGGGACTATTGCAATAGGAGACGCAAGATTTGTTACGTCCAAGATTGTGAAACCGAGCGCGAAACTTGGATTTGTGAAACAAAGTAGAGATTCGATTCCGAATTCGAGGTGGTCGGAATCATTTCGGGAAGAGGATCCTTTGGACTTATTCGAGTGCCATCAAATTCATTCGAATTCCTGTCAATTTTCCCGATGTCAACAAATTTTTTCATGGCCATTGCGATATATGTCAGATAACGACAATCAACATCCACGCTAACCGTTGGATCACCCATTATATACCTTTGTTCAGGAAATGCAGTATCAACTGAAGCAATTGTAATGTGAGCCTTATATGCAACATTTAACTTCGGTGTTTTCACAATAACACCACAGTTCTCCAATTCTTCGAGAGCGAGTTTAGCGTCGAGGCGTCAGCCGAGACGCTGATACGCTCGAGAAGGTAATAAACAAATTTATCGTCGTGTATAATACAAAATTTTATTTACATATATTGAATTAGTTAATTATTTTGATTGATAATTATAAACGTCAAATTGTTTGTAGCTTTGATTTGCAAAGAAACAAATGAATATGTAATTTTTTCCTTGTAGACGATAAAATTTCATTTTAACATGAAGTAAAGAGTAGATAAAATATAATTTTAACAGTGAAGGTAGAATAAAAATAAGTATTGACCTGTCAAAGAAATTTTGTGTAAATGAAGACCTACGCCAGGGTTGTTGTGCATCACCTACTTTGTTCAAGACATATCTAGCTCGAGCTTTATACCAACGGAGAAGAAAATGGAACGGAATGGGTATTGACATCGGAGAAACATGTTTATATACGTTACAATTTGCCGATGAACAGGTTATCACAGCAAATGATAAGGACGACATAGAATACATGGCTCGAAAGCTGCAGGAAGAATACAGAAATTGGGGATTAGAACTTAATATGAAGAAAACAAAATACCTCCCCATAGGAGCAGAACCATCTAATATTCAACTAGACACAGATAAAATAGGAGCATGCAGTGAATACCCAATTCTAGGTGTGGAATTCGACACAACAGGAAATGACGATAGAAAGATTAAAAAAAGAATAACACAAGCCAGATGAACCATAGGCTGTCTGAATGGGATATTATGGAGTAGTGATATTGCTAAACAAGGTAAACATGATATATATGAAACTTTCATTAAAACCAGCCTAATTTAAGGAGCAGAGACATGGAGAGTTACAGAATACAATCGAAGAAAGTTTGAGGCGACCTAAATGGACGCTTTTAGAAGATCACTAGGCATATCCAGGAGAGATAGAGTCCGAAATGATGATATCAGGCAACGGATGGGAGTAAATGGTTTGCTGACAACAGACATCGAGAAGAAACAGTTAATATGGTACGGACATGTCCAAAGGATGGAAGAAACCAGACTATCCAAAATGGCCATGCAGTGGATACCACCAAATCGAAGAAAACGAGGAAGAGCCAAAAGACGTGGCCAAGTCCATGAGTAGGTACTAGAGACCTGAGAGAAAACCAGTGGAACACCAGAAGTTACGTATCAGACAACGACGGAAGACGTTTTGAAACCGTTTCTATGTACGAGTATAATTAAAATAAGTGCCAAGTGAAGGTGCATAAGTTAGTCACGCGAAGAGAAACTACAAAAGGGGGCGTAGAACACCACTGACCACGCGGTTATGTAGATGGGTCATGTAAATTCGTCGGCTTTGTACTTCTAAAATTAAAGGTTTCACCTTAAACCTCTTATATGATGTTAGTGATAGGGTTTAAATAAATGAGAGTCCGTTTAATGCGTCAATGCATTTAAAAAACAAGTAGTGGCATTTTACGACACTTGCATTTTGTAAATGGTATTTAGTTGTAAGTGCGTCATTTGAAATATTATTAACAGATTCATCTAGTTTTATTAGTAATGAAATTAGTAATAGTACAGTTAAGCAAGTCTAGTAAGAAGTGGCCGTTAAACTATTTTTAATAGGTTACCCTGTTTCATTGACACTTTACGATACTGATCAGTTGAGGTAAAGCATTATTCTATTTTGAGGTAGGCTGACCTGTTGTAAACTTGAAGTATCGGATTACCTATGCATTAAGAAAGGGCCCTGAGACAGGATGGGAGCTACATTTAATAGTCGTAAGAAATTTAGTAAAAGAAACCTTGAGATCGAGTTATACAGGGTGTATCGTAAATGACGCATAATATTCGCACCACGCGATTCTGCGTT
Organism: Melanotus villosus; assembly: GCA_963082815.1. Taxonomy (NCBI): domain Eukaryota; kingdom Metazoa; phylum Arthropoda; class Insecta; order Coleoptera; family Elateridae; genus Melanotus; species Melanotus villosus. The sequence goes on from OY720425.1 coordinate 43,881,177, forward strand.
AAAACCTGGACAAAGAATTGTATAACTGTTTTAGGCCAAAACGTGTAGTTTTTGAAGAATGGTTTATTAAAGTCTTGTAAACTTAGCAACACGGCCAATCATACTACGTCACCTGCGATATCACCAATAGCAACTGCATTGTACATAATGTACATGTACATCGTTGCAACATTTATGAAAAGCACAAGCACTGCAAAAATTTCAAACTTCAGGTGGAAATTCTAATTAAACGAAGGATATGTTGAGTACAATAACAGATTAGTTATTTCTTTTGTTGATTAAACTACGGCTGAAAATCATTATTTCATAAAAATATATGACACGACAAACAAACCAGAATACGACTTAAGGCTGCTAATTACTCCATAACTAAAGAGTTAACAGCAAATTGGTACCGGAGATTTTTACTTGGATTTTGACGTAGAATCGCGTGATATAAATATTATGCGCGATTTTCGATACACCCTGTATATTAAAGGTTTAACAATCTATGATTCAACAGTAACAATACGGTGTGCGGCGCTTCTTTATTTAAAGCGCTCCTGTATGTTGTGCATATCATGAGTATATTTCCTGCCCTTCAAAAACAATGTTCAATAATTTTTCTCAAATCAATATGTAACTCAATCCAATTTAAAAGTTCACAAAAAGTCATCGGTACCTACCAACATTAAATTTTTATTATGTGTTTGAAGAAATGTAGTACGAGATTTCTAATAAATTCAAACAATCAAATATTAAAGTTATTAAACAATAAAATATTTTACGAATTTGCTAAAGATAATGTATGGATTGTAAAAAAATTCTATTAAGGCCAAAAATATTTTTGAAACCTAAGAACACCTGATAAATAGTTATATCTGGTCTTTTATCCTAAAACTTAAACTACTCTTCTTTGGTACATAAAAACAGTTTTAATTTTGTTAATAATTAATATGAATTATCAATTCTTAAAGTCAAACCATGGTTTAAATTTTGATCTTTAATTTGAAGCAAATTTAATTTATTTCAGATCAGAGATATCTGAGATTAAGATTTTATTTTAAATTGCAATTTAACGATTATAAAATATTAAAGTCAAATCAGGACTTTTTATGTTCTATTTGTAATATGAACTGACTTTAATTTATTTTTAATCTTTGGTTCTGATCTGAAGCGTCAAATACAAAAAAAAAATTTAATTTCAGGTCCAAATTCAGACATTAAACTTGCTGTTTTAGAGCCAAATCACGAACTAAAATTATGTGATTCATTCTCCATCGATTTTCGACGTTTTAGCTATAAAAATTTGTTGTTTGCATATTTTTTGAGAAATTTCAGCTCTAAAGTTAAGTATAATTCTTATTATTAGACTGAAATCGACAATTTAATCAGAAATAAATATAATATAATTAATTACTTCTCGCATTAAAAACACGAGTTTTTGTATAAATTGAAGTTTCCGCGTTTCAGTCGCTCAAACTTTGTTACAAATTCGGTCATGATTGAGATTTCAACTGCTCTTGTTGAGAAAGTGAACCTTTAAGTTCTAGGTTACCAACAGACGTGTTATTCTAATATTATTTAAAGTAAACAATGGTTAAGAGTCAAGTAAATCAGAACCTCCATTAGATTTTTTATATACCGTGGTTTCGAACAATTTTTGCAGAAGCAAAAAGCAAAACTCAAAAAGATTACAAACTCGTATTAAATTCAGCTTCAGCTCTTCTTACAGAAATCTTTTAAAATTCTGATTTCACCTTAAACTTAGAAACGAAATTTGTATTTGGAAATATGCAGCTCACGAATGAAAGACCTTTTGTTACTGTTTCTAGATTCAATATTAGGTCTTAAAATATAATAATAACAATAAATACGAGTACAAAAGAAAGATGTAACAGTAATATTATTCAAGAAATGTGCCTTGGGCATCCTTGTGCCCCTCTATCTAATCTTTTCCCCGTTTAATCTTACGTATTTTTAATAAAAACAAAAGTTTTTAAAGAATTTGCTTAGTAGTAAATCCCTGCTTTATTTTATGAATTATTGAAAGAAGGGAATTTATGAAAAACGCAATTAATGCGTTCAGCTTCTGCAGTTTATACCGATGCAAAGACAATTGGTCGTAAATCTTACCTATGCAAGGTAAAACTAAATTAAAATGAAGCTAAGATTTATGCAGTTTTGTAGTATGCTTGCATATGCATAATTAATGACCGAGTGCGGACATCATTTTTAACACCAAATAAAAATTTACAAAACCATGTATCATAAATTATTAAACAAAATTTATTTTTTAATGGTCTTCTGTTTATTTAGTATAATCGGTCCGTGTTATGAATAGAGAACGAACCTACAAAATAGACAATGAGAATTATGCTTGCTTTTTAACTGAAACTTTCAGTATTAAGTAAGTTCATTTACAAATTATAAAAATTAGAAATCTTGTTTTTGAATATTGATCATTTTTTAAAAACGGCGAACTAAGCAATTTTTCATCAAAATACTCGTACGTTCAGTAGGTTAACGGTGTTATTGAATTTTTTCGTGAAATGACACCTGTATCAGTCAGTAAGGCAATGTGTTGCTAACGTGAACGATATGTCACATATGACGCTCCAGTTTCATCCCTAACATAGCTTTTTAACTATGATTGATAAAGCGGGGTTGATCCTTGTAGGGGCAATTTGCGACCTCACTAAAGCCACAGCTTGAATTCAAATTTTACTAGGGGAGGACTATTCTTTACGTTTACCACTAAACATTTATGTTTCAGAGAGTTTTTGAAAACATCTGTATATAAATGTTTGCTAGAAAATTGTCGCTTTTAAATACTATTGTTTAATGATGATGTTCTTTTACTTAAAGGTGATCTTTTAATATATTATATTTAACTTTTAATTTTTCCTTGACGATCTACCATTTCGTTGTTATGATATTTTTTGTTTGCTTACTTGCTTGTTGGGTGCGATTTATGGCCGATCTCACCGACAATACTTATCACTAAAGCTTAGCTAAGTAGTTCTTAAAATAAAGTTGTTCTTAAATTTGTGTTTTGTCTCACCAAGCGAGTTAAGTCGCGACTTAGACAAAGTCTAGTTCGATTTCTGCCACTAAAGCGGCAAAAGGCTTTTACATTGGTTAGCACGTTCGAAATCGATAAACGGAAGTACCGCTTCATACAAATGGGGATATGACCATTTTTTGACTTTTAATTGACAGAACGCAGTGACTTATAGGTTATAGGTTAAGTACCGTTTTAAGTCACCGAAATTGGTAACTTATATTTAAAACGTTTTTAGAGACATAAGTAAGACTTGCAGAAATAATAAATCGTTGTCCAAGTGCATTTTTTGAAGTTCCACTACTTTCTACTGACAGAACGCGGCAACTTATAGATTAAGTAGCGTTTTAAGTCACCGAATTTGATAACTTATATTTAGGACGTTTTTAGAGACATAAGTAAGGTTTAAATCGACGATGAGACCGCATAAGTATGTCTTAACAACTTAAGTCTTTCTTAAATTTTAAGAACGCTCGGTGAGATCGGCCATAAGACTTTAGACTTTAGACTAGGCTTACAATATAAGTTAGTAATTTCGGTCTAAATGAGGATAAGAGGTTTACTATGATGTAGAAAAACCAACTGTTAGTGTTGAGGTTTAAGCACTAGAAGAATGCAAATTTTAATTCAGCTGAATTAGCTCCTCTAAATGCAAACTCAGCATACCTGTTATCACTAACAACAACAGGCTATTGTTTTGAAGAACATTTATAATAAATTCTGTTTATTTGTTGAAAATTTGGACGTTAGAGCAAATAAAGACTTTATGCAACACCTATTTTAACGTCTTGACGATGCTTAGAAGTGTAGTGTAAATCTGTTGGTATGTGTTTTCTGGCGGTAAACTGATATGTTAAAATACCTTCTGTATTTTATAATCAGTGTAACGAGGAAAGGTCATTCACTGAGTAATCTGTTCTGTTTCTAATTTAAATTTGCTGGAGTTTTCTTGATGATTGATAAAACTTAAAAATTTATTGAGTTCGTCAATATCATACAGCCAGATAGAAAAGACATCATCAACGTATCTCCACCAAATTGTTGGTCTTTTTGTGTCTTTATAAACATGTTGTTGCTCTTCCATAAATATATTACCTACGTATAATTGGAGACAAAAGTGAACCATAGCCATCCCAAAATCTGAAAATCCTGTTGATGGAAAGAGTTAGGAATTCCATGACTGTGTTTATTGTAAGTGTTTTGGAGCGTGTTATCGTTTTCCAGTCTGTTTTGTATAATGTTTAATGTTTTATCTACAGGGACATTTGTGAATAGACTGCCTACATCAAAACTGACCACTAAGTGGTATGCGTTTAAGTTTGCTTCCTTGAATTTTCCATTAAACATGGCAGATAGTATGTATAAGGAGACAGTTGTATGTAACCAGGCGGGAGGATTCACGTGGAAAGCAATTTTATTAATCTTATGTTACATAATAGTTGATGTTTAGTACATGTAGAATACATTGAAAACCTTGCAAGTAACTACTGCAAGTTAATAATTTAATAATGAAAGAAACAGGGAAACAAAGTAAAACTGTGTTTATGCCTTTATGCTTTTTTGTTGCTTTTTTAGGAATAACTCTGGTTATTTTCTGAGACATACTTTTGCTCAGTTAAATTGCAAGCTCTGTTTTATTATCGTATTTGCAAGTGTGGTTACTTTCCGAAATTATTTACACTACAATGTTTTTTTATGTTATCTATTTGTAAATACTATTATACAACTGAGATTCTTCCAATAATTTATTCTATTGGTGAAGATTGTTTGGACATCGGAATACCATATCAAAACAGAGCAATAAAGGCTCTTGAGAAATAAATTGTTCAAAATATTATAGAGACATTAATTAGTGCAGAAATATTGCGTAAAGCAATACTATAAATGAATCGCCTGTTGTCAGATGTACAGCAAAATAAAAAGCCCATTTAATTTTATTTTTGTCCAAAGCAAATTAAAATTTAAGATTTATTCAAGATGTACCAAATTAATATTAGAAAATGTTAGAAATACAATTTTCAAGAACTCGCCCCCTCGGTAAAATAATTTGTGATGTAATATTCTTCTAAACATAGAATTTTTATAATTCGTTAAAATAGGTTACCAAAAGTTTAAGCCTTTAACAAAAATTTTTAAATAAAATCACCGTCTTACAAACAACTGGATAAAATATAAGTTGGAATCGATTTTATGTGATGCATCTTGGGAGAAAAATTCTAAACATTTGTCAAAGAAGCTTGAATAGCAAAATTATTAAGGACAGTCGACCCCAATTATTATCCTTTACCTCACGACAGTTTATAATGGTTTTAATGCCATGGAAGTATTTTTTATATACAAAACAAAGCTTTTACTGGAAATCTTAAACAGTAACTTTTAGGGACGTTTCTCGCTTCTAAATTGAAAACTAAACGAAAGCTTTATAAATCTTTAATGATCTTAAAAATTTTCAAAAGGGCGTAGGAAATGTTTAATTTAGAGAATTCAAGTGTTACAAAAGAAGCTTGTAAACTTTAAAAGTTAGAAAAAACTATTATAGGCTTAGTGAAAAATTAAGAAAATCCTAATTTCAGCTTTCAACACTTTAATTCCTGATCTTGAACTGACGAAATATGCTAATTTTGAAAACATGAAACTTTACGAAGGGTTTCGGTTTTATTCACTAACTTTGAGAAAATGAATTTGAATAAAAATTAACTCTGAATAATCTCAAATTCTGAAGTTCTAGATTCTAAAGAAATGAAATGTAATTCTACAGACCTAAAAAATTTTGGAAGAATTTTAATTCAAAATTTAAACTTCAGTTTTCAGAAAAACCCGAGGCAGGAACATTAATTTTAACGAAACAGTTAGAAAAATCGGAAAAATTGGGACTTTTCAAAGTTGTTCTTGAAAATAGTAAAAGAGAAATTGATATTTTAATAACCTAAACTATGAGAAACTTGGAACTTTTAAGCTTCAACTAAATTTGAAAAGAACGTTGGAAAGAATCTCAATCAACTCAAAATTTAAACTGCAGTCTAGAAACTTTTACCCATTTTAGCTCTCCGTTTTATTCTGGTTTTAGAATATTCATTCTGTCACTTGTTATAGAATGAAAATACATGCAAAACACATAAGAAGCAAGTGTTTCAGAATAAATATTCTATCTCAAGAGTGAGAATTTTTACTTTCTATTATTAAAAATGATTTCGGAATTATTACATTCACAAATGGTCGTGGAGAAAAACCTTCCCTTACTTTAAATTAGAACATTTTAACAAGGATTTAAAAAACCTCAGCTGTTGAACAGGAACTTCGAATTTCGAACATTAAATTACAAATATGTTTAGAACATATTACTCCCTATTTCGATTTCAAAATGTATGTATAAGCCAAAGCTGAAACCTTAAAAATTCATTAAGATTTGTGAATTTTAACTGTTCAGTATAGTATGAAATCGCATTTTGATTATTAACGCTTTTAGAACTTTTAGAAAAAATAATTAACTCTTAAATAATACGACCTTATAATCACAGAAGTTCATCTTAAAATGTTTGAGTCCGAAATTTTAGCTTATCAGTGAAGCCTTTTAATTCTGAAGGTACTTTTATAAGCAATTTAAACTGCGAAAAACCTGAAATTTTAGTTGAAATAAAGTTTTAAATAAAAGTTTTAGATATTTTTCTGAAAGTTTTGGATTCCAAATTCTGATATACCAGGGCGGATGATAGTGGTTAGCCTACTAATGAGAAACTAGTTATATGTTTTTAAAATGATATTTATTTTTCACCATAGTCTCCTGGTAGTGCAATGCGATGTTCATATGCTCTGACCTCATCACAAAATGTATTTTCCTTGAGGTCAGCAAAACAGGCATCTAGGACGGACTTGACTTCCTCGTCGGTTGAAAATCCCTGTCTTCCCAAGAAAATTTTAAGCTTAGCGAATAAATGACAATCAGAGGGAGCTAAATCCGGGAATAAGTTCGATGCGGAAGCAAATTTAGTTTCTTAATTTTAGCCATTGCAGTAACACTAGTGTGTGGCTTGCATTATCTTGATGAAGAATTATTTTCTTTTCGTACATCGAAAGGTAAAAGAGGTTACAGATAATACATACATACCTACTAAACATGTTTTTTTTCTTTCTTGGAAATTTGGTGCAATGGTTTCAGAAGGTTAGCCTAATATTCACTATTTATAGTTTACCCTTTTTGGAGATAGTCTATCATCAGAATCCCTTTGGTATCACAGAAAACTAAAGCCATCACCTTGCGAAATGATTTTACGGCTATAGTTTTCTTGAGCTGAGCAACGGGGTTCTGTTGATTGTTTCGATTAGAGTTCGTATTCAGAGTGTAGTAATAAACGCATGTTTCGTCTGTAGCTATAAATCGACGCATAAACTCAGTCGAACCACTCTTGGGAAACTTGCACTCGAAGACGTCTTTAATCAGATATAGGCAAGGCGACACCCATCTTGCTGGTAGTTTTTTCATATCCAGTTCTTCCGTTAAAATATTGTGCACTCGCTCTTTTGAGATGTTTGCCACATTAACTATTTCGCTGTTTGAGCCGTCTGTCTTTTAACACCAGATCGTGAATTTTGTTGGTCATCTCTGGCGTTACACTTTTAGGGCGTTCAGAGCTGTGTTCGCCTTGGATATGATGGAGTACTTTCACCTAACACACTTTCCTTCGAAAATGTCTGTATCTTTTAAACCATTTAAATAAAGAAATTTAGTAACGGCGCGCGATGTTCAATAGCTTTCGTTGTAAAACAAATAGGTAAAGCGTTGTATTTGCAGAGTAATTAACACCAAACTGTTGGAAAGATCGCCGTTATATTTTCAGTATTGCCAACTAAAAGATGGAACTTTCAAACCATTAATAAATATTTTACCTATCATGTGAAGGCTAACCACTTATCATTCTGCCCTCGTAATTTTGATTAGAAATTTCAGTCCCACAGAGCATTTTAAGGTTTTACAGAAATTTGTGCAACTTACCTTTAAAGTAAAACTTTAAATAGAAATATCAGGCGTTGTCATTGGACTCTTGTCCATATAGGGGATTGTTACACAACGTGTCATAAAAGGCATGAACTGCACACCAACATAAGGTTTTTGTTATCAAAGCAAACGTTTGTTTACTCAAAACATTATGGTTGGTTACTAAATGATAATTAACCTTTATATTTACTCGTATTTTTGAAATACTTTAAGAAAAATGATATACGATCAGTTATAAAACTTCAACGTTTAGAACATAGCAAAAGAAATAAACATCAGGATCTTAAACTTTTCGAGTTCTGATGTAATTCTAATGATTTAAATATTAACCATGTTCTCTGAACAATTTCCAGAAATTAGTAGTAAATGTCTAAATGTAAACTAAGTAGGCCACGGAATTGTCGATTGTCAAAATCAGAGAAAACGGCTGGAGGGTACAGCATGTAGCCAATGCACATGTGGTGATGGCAGGAATAGCACAGAACAATATAATATTAATATATTCAACGCGTCGTCGGAACTGCCATTTAATTCGTCCAATATGATCTAAACAATTCAGATATGACTTGTATAGGGATGGGGAGTTGTGGAGGTGCATACATTAATCTTCTAAAAGATCTATGCGAAACAGCAGGTGGATGTTTTGTACTACAATTTAATACAGAACATATTGCTTAAATTAAAAATCCCAAATAATATTTTCCGATAGGAATTCTAATAGTTTCAGTTGTGCTGTTTTTAATGACTTTAATAACTGAAAGTGGCATTGTTATAATAAAGTATGATCTAAAATGAAGTTAAAAAGTTATAAAAGAGAACTTTCAACTCGTTCAGAATATAAATCAGTCACCTTTAATATTCCACAGAAGTAATTAGAGAATTTACGCATCGCCGTTCAAAGGTTTTCCCTCTTTTAGAGGAAAGTTAAACACAGAAAGTCTTTGACAAAAACTCATTTCTCAGAGTTTCGAAACTTTCTTCGTAGTCTCTAAATATTTGATTTCGAGTCGAAGGTTGCGCGACTGACATTGATACGGGAGTAAAGTTTGTATAAGGAAGCTGCTAGCAATCGGAAACCCCTTCAGGTTTTATATATACGAGAAGTTCCAAATTCTCTACTATCGGAAATTGAAACGTCTACTTCAGTTCTGAGGTATACGTTTGTGACATTTTAAGTTTATTAGTTTATAAAGTTTTAGGTGGGTTTCGTTTGGTTTACCTTATTGGTTTCATCTTCAAATGGATTCGGTTGTACTCGTTTCTAAATTTTCTTGAATTTACATAATTTAAACGAAAACAGGACTTAAAACGTTGAATAATCTATTCTCAGGTTAACTACTGCCTTAATGATTTCTAACTATAATTCAGTGACCAACAAGTATCTGTAAATATTTGCAAACTTCTAATTACGCTTATAATTTTTGAGATTAATATGTATTTACACAATAAATGTTGTTTATAACTCCTGAAATAATCAGAAAGTAATCAGCCTAAAAGTTCATTTAATTTTCACAAAATGTAAACAATTATAAGTAAAGCTCGCTCTTTTTCAGCATGAAGAGAATAATATTTGATTAAAGATTCCAGTATTTATACAAACGTTGGTCTTTTCATTGGCGACATCAGTGAATACTCGAGTCACGTGTTGCCTTAGGCCAGGATATTGAGTCACGAGTTTAGAAACGGTTGCTGTCGCTCCTGTGTAAACATTTTCCTTTCAATAACTAATCGAACCGTGAGATTCCACAGTTTATACAAAAACCCTGATATTACTCTAGATCTGCAATATTCACATGAATATGTCGAGAAAAAAGATTCCTTTATGTTTGGTATTTCGAAAAGTCAAAAGTTGTGCCACGATGAGATTGTTATTTATTGCTTGCGTGAAACTTAGGGGGTTAAAACAGAACAAATTTATGTTTATAACTTATTGTACGAAGGGCATGAATGTTAGTTCCATAGGCGTCGATTCCTTGGGGGCACCGCGGCTCATGCGCCCATAACACAAGTAGGAAGATGTTATAAGTTATAACGGAAGCAGACATTTTAGCCCAAACAAGAATAACTGGTTCATAAAGATGTTTCCAAAATTTTCGTAACTGTTTCTGGTATGACATATTCCCATCTTGAATCAGGTTAGTTCCCCCCTCCTCCAATAATAACAGAAAACTCGGTCCCACAGGTACTTGAAAATGGAATGCTTTTCTGTAATTAATGCTAATCGGGGCATATTGCAACAACGAATAAAATTTAAATCAAGGCAGCTAGGATTTTCTCTTAATAATTCATTTTAAAATTTTGAATATTTGCATTTCCGATATTTTAATTTCCATTAATCTCCTTTCTTTTTCTTTATTGAGTATTTGGCCATACGCCTCTTTCGTATTTGTATTTTGTATTGGATAATCAGTTTGTTCCTGATATTTTCCCGACGTTTCTTCCTTCTTGTATTCAGCTCTTCAGTATTTTGGCTTCTTCTCTATCTTGTTCTTTTTGTCCAACCATTATCCTTCCTTCAAGCAATGTAGGTACATATTTATCCCATTTTTATATTCCTATATTTTTCATATTATTCTTCCTGTTTGCCTTATCTACCTTCCTGTTTTTCTATTCGTTTTATTTTAACCATGAATTTTATTCTTTTTATAAATCAAGGTTATTCCATTCAAAGTAGTTCCCTTGGGCTGCTACACGCCGGTGGAGCCGTTTTTTTTTTTCATTGTTCGTAGCAGTCCTGGAATGCCTTTCAGCTCGTCGGTTACACTCTTCTGCATATTATCCAAAGTTTCAAGTGGTTTTCCAGCCGAGGGAATAAAAGAAGTATAGAGATCCTACTAATAGGCGGGCTGGAGAACCACAGGAATGATTTTTTCTCCGATTGGTCTTTTGCTCAGCCGTGAGGTTGGCGCACACTTTTCCCATACCTAACTCCTGTGTTAAAATCTGATAGACGGTAAACCGGTTCAAATTTAACTCACTACTGATTATCCTCAACGCCACTGGTCTGACATCCCAAGAGTCTTCACTCTTTCCACACTGTCGTCCGTTTTTGTCCTCTTCCACTTCTTCTCGGCCCTCTAAGTAGGCCTTCTGCCATCTGAATACTTGTACCCTGGATAGAAAATGTTCTCCTTAAGCTCTTTGTAACTTTTCACAAGTCACAGTAAAGGATTCACCAAACTTTACACAAAATTTGATAGCACAACGTTGTTCAAACTGTTGCCTGTCCATTTTTGTAACGCATCTCACAAACATAACTTCACTTCAGATGCCCTCAAAAATCTCTTAGCTTTTTGGTGCTAGAACGAGTTTCATTCTTAAACGAATTTTGGTGGCATTTTATTTTCAATCTAGGCTTGCGTGTGCCAGGGCTTCCCAACCGCATCGACTGCCATGGACATTGGCACTACGCTACTAGAATTCTGCTGAAGCCAAGGGATTTACACCCCTGGAAGGGATCTTTATCATGCCAACTATTAAATGCTACGCAACAAAAACGTCAAATGCCAAACTTCTGGCAACTGTTAAGCATAAATCGTTGTTACCAACCGAATTATTTTAGCAAAATTCCCTCAACTGGAAATTGTCAAATATATTTTTATAAAAAGAAACATAAAAACAGATAAGGTGAATGGAAGCCGAAACAGAAGGCAATTGGAGCACTCGTTCGTTCGAACTTCTGCGCGAAAAGGTTGTCTGTCTTCTGTAACTTGTGTTTTAATATACTGTTTTGTTCGATGTTTTTGGTAATTGTCCAGGTTTCGATGACACAGAAGATAACTAGCAATATACATTTTTCTAAAGGTTTAAATTTAATGTTGCTGTGTAAATAGTAGTGTTTCAAGCCTGCAAGCAATGTTCGTTAAGGCTAATTTGATTCATATATTTCCTTCTTATTATACTTTGTACGATTTGCCGTTTTATTGTCTTCGATTCCTCTGTCCTGCATACCAGAACAGTCTGAGTCTGTTTTGGCATGCAAAGCCGTCGAGTTCTTTAAGGCTTTCCCACATCAGTACTGGTTGTTATCTGACGTTATTACATAAACCTCAAAGGGATAATCTCTGTATGACTTTTCCACTGACTCTGATCGTGGATTGCAACTTTATACGAGGGTCGGTTTTCTGACTGCGTAAGATATTATCGGAAACTGTAAAATGGTCTAATATCTTCTATGATTATCGACTACGTTGTTAGTGAATACTGAAGTTCTAAGTAACCTCCAACATTTAACAACGGCTTGAAAAAAGCATCTCCATAGCTAATTCGACCGACTGCAAAGTACGGACAGTGGTTAGATTTCTAAATGCAAAAAATGCATTAACTCGTATGGCTATATTGAATGAGTGAAAGGTGCAAAAATGGTGCAGCTTGTTACTGGAGGAAGAACAAACGTTCACGACGAGGAACAGTCTCCTGAATCATGTGCACTTTTCACTAAAATCAAGAAAACCAAAAAAAGTCTTTTGAGACAGGAAAGATTAATTTCGAAATTGAAGGAATTTTTGCGCGTCAAATAAATGCATACCAATGAAGTCAAAGATACTGGTTAAATAGACTGGTAATCGACTTCTATGACGAGGGTATTGTTAATACTATCGCCTATTCAGCAAATTTTCTTAATCGGAACGTAGATTTTATAGAAAAGTAGCGGAAGGTTACCACTGCAGAAATAAAAAGAAAAGATAATGCTGTCTTTCTTTCTATTTAGAACAAAAGGGTTTTCTATTACGTGGGGACTTTGGAAAGTATGTGTAGGCCTATGTTCGTTTCTTCCAATATTACTTAGTAAAGAGATATTGAAGGAGAGGGGGGATGTATTAACAGTAGTTTCACTACTACTATAATGCCTAAGCAAGTTTTTGTATCTCACTCAACTTAACTTTGGTGTTTCCTTATTTACCCTTAGACTATCAGAAGCAAGAAGGTAGCATATATTCAGTGTGAAACCCCATGCTTTGTCATATATTTATATTCGTCTAACAACTGCACGGGGGTTTTCTCCAAACTACTCTCTACTGTGAAGTTTATTTTGTGGCGAGAGGCTTTCATTTCGATGAATTTTCCTATATCTTATGCAAGGAAGTACCACCAGTTTGCTTACCGGTGCACCGCTCATCGTATATTTTGTTAATTATCACCTTCATTCACTAATTTCATCTGTGTACCTTATTGCCTTTGTATTGTTCATGTTCATTGTTAAACTTATTTTTTAAAATCTTATTTCAGCTTCTCGAATATGCATTTCCACAATATTTTCATAATTCTTATTTTTGCTCTTGCCGAGTCGCCATGTTTCTTTTAATCTGGTAAGTCCCAATAAGTTTTTCCAGTAATTGTTTTTTAATTTCAATGTTTCCATCTGCTTTTGGAAATTGGTTTATAATCGTATATTAATGTTTGATCCCTTTTTAAGCACCTTTTAATCTCCGCTTTTTAAATAGTGCGTCCAATTGAATTGTTCTTATATTTGTTAATCTATTCATTTTTTTAAATTAATTGTTTTATTTGACATATTCAATACCATATCCTTGAACCTTCTTTGCTGATTATTTCTGTTTTTCGGCGGAATGTGCTTAGTTGTGCTTGCATTCTTGCTTATTTTGGCCTTCCACATTAATTGTATCCTGATTTTATATTTGGCATTTCTGTTTCAGCAGCAGTTTCGTATCAATTCATGGTTTTCTCATCTCATACATGTATATTTCCAGCCTCGATGGCGTCAAGGTTACTATACTTACCTTGTAAACCAGAGATCTCGGGTTTGATTCCCGGTCTAAGTCGGTGAGATTTTTAATGCGCAAAAATATCTGAAAGTATGCCACCCTTCCGTAGGTCCCACGTCATACGATGTTTGGCACGATAAAGATCCCTTCCAGGGGTGTAAATCCCTTGGGTTTGTCAAAATTCTGGTTGGATAGTGTTAATAACCATAGTAGTTGATGCGCATTCAAATTCCTGGCAACCTAGATTTCGCCAATTAAATAAAGAAATAAATAATAAATAAATGTATATTATTTTTTCTCCATAAACGAAACTTAACTCTTCATGTCTTCTCGACCTATAATTTTAGCTATATGTTTACAAATGTTTTCTTTTATCTCTTCTCCTTGTTGTCGCATTTTCTACTGGGGACTAGAGTTAGATTTAATTTATATGATTTTGATACATCTATATTCGTATAAGCAACTATTGGTGAGAGGTTTTTTATTTTAATTTTCTTTCCTATTGCTCGGACGTTCTTTTGAGAAGCGCTAACTTCAACAAGAATATACGAGGTTTTGCAAAAAAAAAATAATGAGACTGGCACAACTGTCTGCCTTCCCCTTCACAGGGCAGGTAGAATAATACCTGCTGTAGACTCAGTACAAGTTTAAATTTGTTACAGTTGCTCCGCGATTCTTGAGAGCGTTTGAAGTGTAGTTGTGTTTGCGACGTGTGTTACGAAAATGGACCGGAAAAAGCTTGAGCAAAGTTGTGCTTTCAAATTTTGCGTGAGCTTTGGTGAATCCGCTGTGACATAATATCGACATATGCAAAGTTACACAGGGTTTATGGAGAACATTCCCTATCCACGACACAAGTGTCCAGTCTTCGTACGGGTAGACCTCCAACCTCAAAAACGGATGACAATGTGGAAAGAGTGAGGAGTCAATTGAGGTTGAGAATCAAACTTTTTATCGGAAAGTCCTTGAAAGGCTCGAGTGGCACGTGTGTGACCAGACATGCTGCACCACAATATTGCCCCATGTCACACGGCAGTCTCCATCAACGAATTTTTGGCATAAAAAAGCATTCCTGCGATTTCCCAGCCCCCCTATTCATCCGATCTCAGTTCTTGTGACTACTTTTTATTCCTCCGGCTGAAAAATCATTTAAAAGGGCGCCATTTTGGTTCTTTGGATAATATCTAGAAGAGCGTAACCGACGAGTTCTAGCAGAAGCCTTCCAGGACTGGTACGAACAATGGAAACAACGCCTACATCGGTGTGTAGCTGCCCAAGCCCAAGGGAACTACTTTGAAGGGGATAACCATGATTTGTGAAAAGAATAACATACATGGTTAAAAGAAAATGAGTCTCATTATATTTCTGCCCAACCTCGAATTCCCAGTTTCCAATTTTAAGTATTATTCATCTATCCTTGTTATCTCACTGAACTCTGCTGTTTCCAACTTTTTGTCTTCAATCTCTTCTTCTTCTATCTCTATTCGTCTGTATTTTGTCCTTAGTGTGTTTAATTATAGGTAGTAAATCAATTGTTTTTGCAGTTTTTCCAAATACAACTTAGCATCCCCTAATTTTTTGCTTAGCCCGTCTCTCCCATAGAAGCTGGCCTTAATTTGGCTAGTAATTTAGGGGCATTTTGCATCTTATTTAACCATATTAGCATGGAAACTTCTGGTTGTTCTCATTTTATAGATTTATTTATTTACTTAGCTTTTGGGCCATATTCAGGCCTGCGGGTGCCAGGCATCTCAAATGCTTAGACTGTTTGGTCATAGGATTTTGAAGATTTTATTCTAGGAGTTATGATTACCAAGCATAATTAAGATCAAGTAAAATGTGATAAACGAAAACTCACAATTGATAGTAAGTAATGTATATAAGGTAGTTATGAAGACATACATATTTTTAACTGATAGTGGAAATATGAATCTTTTTTCTTAGCATTTACCTCAAAATTTAGTGCAGCTTGTTTGTATGCCGTAACAATCGTGCTGTGAATTGTTAAAAACTTTCTAGTACGTGCAACTACACCCTTGCATTTAATCCCTTTAATTTTATTTGTTAATAGAAAACCGCTTTACCTAACGATTTAAAGATATATTCGCGATAATCAGAAGTTTTATTTCTAACGAGAAGTAATTCGAATCGAATCAAAATTCAAATGCAAGTGGCAAATAATAATTAGTAAACAAAAATGATAGTCTTTTGTCACTTTGGTCATTCGTTAATTTAATGAAAGGTTTGTACAACCGGTCCTTAAGGATCATAAAAGTAGTTAATTGGAATGTCTTCGATTAGGATTAGTGTAGGATAGATGGTTACTTTTTTAAATAAGTACCTACTTAAGAATTACTTCATTCATACAGAACATTTTAAAGTAGCAATTAAATAGCACACTTAAAACGAGCACCAAAAAGAAATCGTCCAATTCCCATTTTACATACAGATGATACAAATGAGAATATCCTGTTACAGATTGTTCGTCAAAAAATGCCTAGGATGTTCCGAACGAATAGCACCAGAAGAGTTAGTGATGCGAACATGCGAGAATGTCTTTCACGTTCGTTGTTTTGCTTGTGTCGTTTGTGGAATGCGTTTACAAAAAGGGGATCACTACGTATTTAAACAAGGACAAGTATTTTGCAAGCCAGATTACGAGAAAGAAGTCGAAATGTTACAAGGATATTCACACGGTAATTCTTTTATATCAATTTTCTATCTTCGATGTACAAAAGTAGCTTCTGTTGCTGATTTTCTTAAGGATTAAAAAGGAAAAAAACTTCCAGGTGATTACTTCTGTGACGAAATAGTACCTTCTACAAGATCGTTAGACGGAAGAAGAGGACCAAAAAGACCGAGAACTATTCTAACAACACAACAAAGAAGGGCATTTAAGGCATCATTTGAAGTTAGCCCTAAACCTTGTCGGAAAGTTAGGGAAACTCTTGCTAAAGATACGGGATTAAGTATCAGAATTGTACAGGTATTTCCTTTAACATTTTTCTGAAACTGTATTAATTGCCACGTTTTCTGTCTCGTATAGGTTTGGTTTCAAAACCAACGAGCTAAAATGAAAAAGATGAAAAAGAAAGCGGGGAACGAAAACAAAGCCGGCACAGATTTGGAAAATGATGAAAAGAAAGTGAATGTCAAAGAGGAAGAGCAAAGTAAGTCTAATTAAAATTTTAATCAATGCTTGTTTGTTTTATTTATTTTCCTTCTTTAAAAAGGAAATTAATCCTTTGAAATGCTTTGACGGATATCAAATATAATTTCGCTTTGTGCTTTGTAGTTTGATTATTGTGAATTATTGCGAATAACTTATTTATCGTTGTAGATTTAGGTTATTTTTGAAATCAACGTCATTTCGGTTTAAGTTATTATGTTGGAAACAACCAAAATAATCAGGGTTTGAGGAAATTTATTTCTGAGTATAAAAGCTTATTTAGGTTAAAGGTTAAAAAAACACAAATTTAGAAATTTCATAAACTTAAGCGAACCCTAGAAATTCTTTGTTTTAGTGACCTAAATCCTACACTTTATAAACTTGGTCAGCATATTCAATATTTGCTTATTAATTACTTTTTGAGGAAACTTTTTAGACTTAAATAACTTTTGGTTAAGTTCAATAATCCTAACAAGTTGACGTCTGAGAATTTAAAATCCTTTATTCGACCCTGAAAAGTAAAATCTTCATCCAAGGTCCGAAATCATATTTGTATGGAAAATTTAAATACAAATGCGATTTTAAGAATATGAAATTTGAATTCCAAACTGGATTTGTAAATTTTTCTTGAAATGTTAATTCAGGCTGTAGAATACCAATTTACTGAAAAAATCAATAAATTACAAAAGAAATATGTATTAATATTCGATAGTGGAAGGTAAAGTCCGATTTAAGTTCGAAATTCTTATAGGAAATCTAAAAGTTTGTAAATACTATACTGAAAAATATAATCCAGATCCACGTTGTTTAAATTTCATTTCCTACAAAAAATCCGAATACAGGTTTAGGAAGTTGAAATGTAAATCCCAAACATAAGTTTAAAAATACGATATTGAAGGATTCATTCCTAATCCGAGGTTTCTAAACTTCACCTTTAGGGCAAATCAAAATGCATACTTTGAAAAGATTCTAAATGTCAAGTCGTAAAACAAAACTAAATTGCAGATTCCGAGTTTAAAGAAATGGAATTCAATTACCAATTATGACTTTGAAAATCCAATATTGAAAAATTAAGTCCTGATTAGAGGTTTATAAGTCTCAGTTCGTTCAGAGAGCCAAATGCAGTTGAGTTTACGAAAATAAAATTCAAGTCCTGAGTTTCGTTATTGAAAAAATCTAATCTTAATTCAAGGTTGCTAAATTAAAATGCAGAATCTGAGTTTAGGAATATGAAATTCAGAGCCTAACCTCTGTTTAAAGGTATGATATATTGATCAGAAGTTCTAATTTGTACACAAAATCAAAACGCAGGTTCGTAGTTTAAAAAATGAAACACTCCTAAGCCAAGGAGTCTAAGCCTCAGTTAGTACAGAAAATCAAGCTGCAGTTTCTGATAGTAAGAAGATTAAGTTCAAATACCCAAGCTCAAATTAAAAAACCGATATTGAAGCACTAAATTCCGATCAAAGATTTTTAAATATTAATTCTTATAGAAAACCTCAACACAGGTTTTGAGTCCAAGAAAATGAAATTCAAATCCAAAACTCGAGTTTCAAAATTTGATACCGAAAAATCAAAACCAAATTCGAGTTTTCTAAATTTTAATTCACACGGAAAATCAAAATCAAGATTCCGAGTTTAAAAGAATTCAAATCCCAAACCTAAGATTGTAAATCTGGTATTGTAATTTAAATTCTGATCCGAGGTTCTTAATCCTTAATTAGCACAAAAAATCTAAATGTAGGCACTGAATTTAGAAAAATACAATCTCAAACCTGAGTTTGAAAATCAGCTGCTGAAAAATTAAATCCTGATCTGAGGTTGCTATTTGTACAGAAAAGCAAGTTTTCAGTTTAAGGGAATGAAATTCTAATTTGAATTTGAAAAGCCGGCAAGGAAAAATTAAATTCTGCTCCGAGACTTCTAGATTTTAATTACAACTGAAATACAGGTTTTGAGTTTAAATGAAATTTCAAAGTTTCAAACTTTAGTTAGAAAATTGGATACTGAGAAATCAAACCCCAGTACGAGGCTTCTAAATTTTAATTCGTTCAGGAAACCCAAATGCAGAGTCTGAGTTCAAGTAATAAATTCAAATGCCAAACCTGTACCAGAAGGTCCGACATTGGAAATTAAATCTTGATCGGCGGTATATAAATTTCAATTTGTAGAAAAAATCTAAAAGTTCTGAGTCAAAGACAATGAAATTCAAATTCCAAACGTAATTTTGAAAATCCACTGTTGGAAAGTTAAATCCTGATCCGAAGTTTCACCTTTTGTAAATCTCAATCGTAATTATTAAAATTAGATTTACTTTCGAAGCTCTAACGTTCTTGAATGCTAAAATTTCGATACATCTCGTAATGTTAGAATTGAGACAATATTCTGAATGCACTAAGAATATATTATTCGCCATGGATTATAACTTTATTTATCATATCACTAGATTAAGCATTGAATTTTGTCAGACGTTCGAAGTAAAGGCAACTGATTTAAAACACGAAAAATTAAGCTTGTTTGAACAAGTTAGAGAAGGTGAGATAGCTTATCATAGCTCCATCATATTTCGAAAGCGTGGTGGTAATTCAAAATTAAGATATTGATAAAGCTGAAATTAACAAAACATTAATGATAGATTCGTGTGTATCTAAACAAATTATTTACTCTAGATTCTTTAAAAAGAGCTATTACAATGCGCTGGTTACAAATAATTTATACTGACATTGTTTAATTTTTGAATATTCTTTAGTCGATCAAAGAACCAATCAGTATCATTTACCAAACATGCATGGCTTTAAGCTGAAACCATACCCTGCTATACCCTTTCCATCTAAAGGGATGCTTCCGTTACCTTGGAAACAGGGTTGTGTATCGTACCCTCAGAGGGATTCGTGTGTTTATGTTGCATGTACAACAGAGCTTTACATTTACAGAGTTTTACACTTGAAAGTGTTTACAAAGTAGGACTTTCAAGTGCACAATTTGAGTAGAAAATGGGTACAACTGGAAACGAATATGTATGCATGCTTGACATTGAGTTACAGGAAGGGGAAACTGATGCTCTCAAATTGCAATGAGCTGATGCAGAAAATATTTGGCATAGCTGTCGCATCTTGTTATATTTGTATTTATTACTTTCAAAGGAATTGATTTCGCATTCTTTCTGATTTCCTTAAAAATTGGTTTGCTTTTCTTGTTCTTTCGGATTTTCTAAGAAAACATTTAATGTGATTTTGTTGCTATAAACGTGGCAAATAATAATTAGATATGTTAAAAAATCACACAACTTAAAAACCAAAAGATCTTTGTTATTAAACACAATTTATATTCGTACATGTTTGAATCTGAAAGTTCAAAAATTTTCGAGCCTGTTTTTGGGGTTATCAAATGAGAGCCTGAAGTAAGTTTGTAGCCTGAATACTTTAGAATCCTTTTTAGTTGTATAAATATCAAAAGAATTTAAAAAAACATGTTTTTGGTCAAACACAGTTTGACTCCTGAATCCGATACAACATTTCAAATCTCATAGTTGTAAGCTTGCATCCTGAATACCTCTGAAATCTCATGGACTTTTCAAATTAAAGGAAAATTAAAAAATATATATTTTTCATGCCCAATCTTCTCCTGTAAAAAATTAATTCTTAATTAATTTATTATAATGCAAGGTGTTTTGAAGACGTTACCTATTCTTCTTCTTCCTTTTAAAATTAGGTCCAAGGTCTACACCCTATATGAACGACAGCTGTAGCGATTCAGAAACAGCAAAAGACATGTTTCCTCACATAAAACCAGAGAATAATATGTTCTTAAACATTAAAGAAGAACCTGATACTGGCGAGCCTTATTACAAACCTGAAGATGCCCATTCTGTCCTTCAGCATGCAGGTAAGGCTAAAACTCTAGTTGAGAACCTTGAAAACCATTTAGTTTGGAATTTTTAATTTTAACGTGATGATTTGCGGTGTACAGATTAACATTTCCCATTCCCTCAAATTGAGTCAAATAATTTAAACCATATTGGAAAATTATAATAAGTCAGAATATTTTTATTTTTCTAACTCAAAGGATTTGTAGATTTTTTTGTCGTAGGAATGGGAGCATCAGGAAAATTCCACACAAACTACGTGAGTTTTCCATTTGCTGGTTTAGATTCAGGACAACTCTCCATGCTCATGACGCCACCGCCAGCTCATAAAAATGTTGTAACACATGGTGTACATTTAGATATTAATCCAATAGATCGTCTATATTCTATGCAAAATTCTTATTTTTGTGCGGAAGAATCTACTATGATTGAACAATAATGTGATTAAATGTTAACCTAATTTTAAGATTCTTAGATTTATTCGTTCTGCTATTAATTAAAGCGTTTTATCCTTTTTCAATCCTTCTTTATTTTATGTAATTTAGGCCAAAGCAATACGTTTCCGAAGTATCTAAGACTTCCTAACATTTGAAGAAAGCTTAATTTTATTTCAAATAACTTCTTTGCAATGAAAGCTTGTATTGAAGCTCGTTTTTAATTTATGTTTTTCAAAGAAATTTAGTCATTTCCAGGTCTTAATTTATTCAAATTTATTTCAGTAATAACTTTAGAATGTTTTCACAAATTTCTATATTTCTTCACATGTTCACAGAAAACTGTACAAATTTAAGCATTAAAACGTGATTAACTTGAACCACGCTTTAATTTTAGGCAAATACTTTAAAATTGTTCTAATTTTTAAAAAAGTGTATCCCAAATACGTACTATTATATTGTAAATGTATTATCTGAAGACTGATTATGTACTGTTCAATTGTATCTATTTAAAGTAAATAAATATCTACTGAACTGTGGGTTTTCATTTTCTCTGATTTGTTTTACAGAATTTGTTTTTAGAGTAATTACGCCACCAAAATGTTTTTTAAATATCGACCTAATATTTATCTACCTATATATTTTATGATATGGATTTTAATCATCTTCAACTAAATACATTTCTGTGCAGGTTACGTGATGCTCATTTTTGGATCAAATTGAAATGGTGACAAATCAAATTAAAATTAAAATCATTAGCAATTATATTCAACTAAATGCTTAAAAGGATTTTAGCTGAAACAAGTAGAAAAACAATATTCATTCATTAAAGGTAAGATATATATAAGTTGTTTTTTTTTAAATTATTGCTACAACAAAATCTAAGCCTGTTTGCCTTTTCTATAGAGTTTGAAAGCCATAAATGCTGGCTAAATTCTGCAATATTTTGTGATGATTTTTTCAAAAATATTGTTATGTAAGCTACAGAAAATTTCGGGTGGTTGCACGATACACCTATACGGTGGTTGTAAAGGTTTCAAATCTGTATAACATTAAATAGACAAAAATTATTTACCATTAAAAAAATATATATTGATGACGTCATTGTTCGAGGATAAAGAATTGTTAGTATAAGTAAAATGCAGAAGAGTTTGTGTTATTCCAAGGAACCCTTGACTTGTTCTAGGAAATTTTCCCCCACACACATAATCCATAGGTGTCGAGGTTGAGTTGTTTTAAACTCAGTGCTCTGTCTTTGACTGCACTACACTGCATAGGTTTTATGAATTTGCGCCAATCTTTCCGGTTTTTGGCCACTTCTTTTGCTTTAGGCCAGGTTTTCCTTTTTCTGTAAGTAGCTCAATCATACTTTTGTTTTCTTGTGCTTTGGTTCTCCGCATTCTTTTGACTTGCCTGTCTTCTTTCATCCTTTACAGGTGCCCAAACCATCTCTATTTTTGTTCCATTATCACTTTCATTCCTGGTCAGAGCCCTAGCTGTTGCCTTGTTGATTTATTTTTAATTTTCTCTAACTTCGAGCGTTTTTCTCTGACCTTTCTTTACCATCTACGCACAATACTATAGTCGTCAGCGAACGGACACATTTAAAGCTGTACTGGTTGTAAGTTGTACCAACCTACATAGGATTGCTTTATTTTTTGTGTGGTTTCACTAATTAAATTGTAACATAGTGGTTTTTGACCAATATGATAGAAGTTAATAAAAATAAATTAATTAAATTTAGAAAGAATTATTTCTCCAACTACGCCACGTGGGATTTGCTTTGCGAGAGGTTTTATATTGAAAGTCTAATTCAACTAACATAACATATATTGTCCGAACTTTGAATTATGTTTTAGAAATATTATTTACAGTTAAAGTTACAAGTAAACACTTAGACAATTTTAAAGACAAGTTACAAACGTTAAAGTTAATAAATAAAACAAAGTATTAAATCCGAACTATAAATAGTCTTACTGCAAATTGAATTAAAACACAGAAAAATAGTCTTACGTACAAAGCGTAGGAAACGCTAAGGACGAAGGATGGGAACCGACTTCTGAACAACAGAGTGATGGATGTACTGACCATACCGAATGCTATTTAAGCTGTGCTGTTGTATATATACTCTAAAGTCAGCCTCCACCTTGTACTACGAACGTGCTGCTCTGTATATTTGAAAGAATGTTGATTCAACAATTTATGCAGCTGCACACAACGTATTTCTTATCATACAGGTGTCTTAAAACAAAGACCGTAGTCCATATATAACCATGCACAGCTATATCGTGTTTCATAATGTTATGTAATGCGTCACATCAACCGCGCGTGCAAGAAGGTATATCATAGTGCATTTAGGTTGTCACTTCATTACAAGATCATATTAAAGTATATTGTGTTAATGAAAACCAGTGGACTTAGTACCCCCCTTTCCTAAAGCCTTCTTGGGTTTTGAACATCTCTGACATCATATTTCCTGTTCTTATCTGGTTTCTTGTGTTCGTTTATAACCTTTTAATTAGTTCAACTAGCTCTATATTGTACAAGCTCTTCCAAATTGCTTCACTTCTTATGATATCGAAAGCTTTTGACATGCCAATCAAGAAGGGGTATAATTTCTTGTTCTTAATTAATGCTTTACCTGCTATTTGCTGGATCGTGAAGAGATGATTTTGAACACTGCAGTTTTTTCTAAAACCACTTCGGGCGTTTATGAACTTTGGCTTTACTATTCTTCTAACGCTCTTCTCAATAAATTACAGCCTCGTAAATATTTGAGGTTACGCATAGCAACGAGATACCTCTATGTTTATTACAGTCTTTGGTGTCCCCCTTTTTGTATATAGGTAGGATTACTGCATTAATCCATTCGTTTGGTACTTTCTTTTTCCTCCAAATTATATTATAAATTTCCAGAAAATCCTTAATAGATTTGTCACTTAAATATTTCATCATTTTTGGAGCTATTTGGTCGCATCCTATAGCTTTCCTTTGCTTTACATGTTTTACCTAGTTCCTTACTGCTTCCTCTGTTAATTGGTCTTCAATTGCAGCTTATCTGACTTCTTCTTCTTCTTCTTCCTTTTTATGTATCTCTTCATCGTCTTCTGTTCTACTTTATTTTTCTCTAGTTGTGCTCGAATTTAAGAGTTGTGAAAAATGTTCTCTCCATCCTTCTATGATTCCATCTTTGTCTTTTATTTGCTTCATGCATATCTTCTTTTTGCATCTAAGATTTTTAACTGCTTTGAACAGTAGCTTCATATTTCCTTCAATGTTGTCCTCTATAGTCTGTCCAAATTTATCCCTGCTTTGTTGCTTAACTTAACTTAGTTTTTGTATTTTGTAGATTTTGTATTTTTCTTGTGTTTTATTTGCTAGGAATTCTTTCCATAATTCCTTTTTCTATTTCTTTAACTTTAGTAGTCTACCACACGGTTAGCTTTTTCCATGGGTGTACTTTGTTAATTCCACAAATTTCTACTGCTGCTTTCTTTACTTTTCCTTTAAATGTTTCCCATCTGTTCTCTAGATCATCTTCTGTTGGTCTATTTGCTTCAAACTCTGCTTCAATATTATTCACATATTCCCTCTGAATTTCTTTATCTTCTATTCTTTTTGTAATTTCTGGTTTCTTGTTTTCTTTTGTTTCTCTTATCTTTAAAGTTTCCAGTAGCTTATTTCAGAAATTCTTTTATATCGTATCATTTTCCGTGGTACAATCGTGTAATCAACACACAATATATGTAGATATTTTCACTTTGCTACGTATTTCTCGTTATTTTCTGAATAATGTTGTGTTGAAAGAAGCAATTTCCGATGACCAGTCCATTATCTATAGAAAACTCGATGAGTCTTCTCGCATTATTGTTTTTTTTTTAACCAAATTTTCCTATTACCCCTTTCCATATCGTACAGTCTTTGCACACTGTAACCGTTCTATATGTTATTTTACAACTCTTCCTGAAGCCTATTCCAAAATCGGCTCTTCTCCTCAGCTGAGTCATCTTCGTTTGGTACATAACATATAAGAATCTCACCAGGATCGTTTTTGCCACTTTCATTAGTCGTTCTAAAATGCCAACCCAATTCTTCAACATATGTCCAAACGCTTTCGTAATTAGGAAAGCTACTCCTGCTCGAGCCCGTTGGGATTCTTTCACCCCCTTGTACAATAACGCATTTCCATCTCGTATATTCAAAATACCTTCTCCTTTCCTTTTTGTTTCAGTTAATAGCAAGAACTGCAATATTGGTATTTTCAATTTCTTATAAAAGCTCGAGTTCCTCACCTATTAATCCTCTGACATTCCAGGTTCCCACATAAAATACAGGTATTCTGTAGTTTATTCTCCATCTTTATCACATCCAAAACTCAATAATTATGATTTCGTCGAATTTATTCCGAATTCCTTCGTACCACAAAATTGTATAAAATTCATAACTTTGCATCTTTTGTCAACTCTTTTCAGTGACGTGCGCGCTTTATAGATTGCAGCTCGTCTTTCGACTGTTTTCAATGTAGTCAAGTTATTTTCGTGGGTCGTGAAAAGTATAAAATTTTATGTAACTACAAGCGTTAGTGTTTCCGATTTTGTTTAGAATAAGAATTTACGTCTAAAAATTCTCGTTGCAACGTTGCACGTTTTCGTTTTACGTTCAAACAACCAAATATGTGCGGTTTCGTGTTTCGAGAATATGTAATTTTATTTTTTTCTGTTCCGTTTAGTTTAATAAGAAATTTAATAACAATTTCGATATTTTCTGTTTAAGGAGGAAACTCCCATTGAATTGCTTATTGAGCATCTGTAACAGTCTTACGTTATTTGAAATTAAATAAAATGTTTGGTTTTGATGTTAGTGAGTTTTGTCATTAAATAGGTGAAGATGTTGTTAGGTAACTTAAATTCATAATAAATCGAAGTATACAGGGTGTAAATAAAATGTGCAGCAAAAGTTATACTGCGCTGATCTATGATTTAACGAAACTTCGAAACCGCCATCAAAAATTCCTCGTAGTCCTTTGTTCCTTAATAAGGGGCCTGCAAACTTAACACTTCACGCACGATATTCTCGCGTTTTCAAACAGCTTTTCTCTACCCATCTGTCAGAATTCATCACTCTAGAACTAGATATTGTTAAATCAATGGTTTTATGGGCTGGAAATTGCTTTAGTAAATTTTTTTAAATAATTTTTTCTTACGATGAAATAACCTTTTACAATTTGTCATCGGTGCAATTATTATCATACTCCCTACAGATCAAAAACGTATACGTTACCTACGTTACACATTTTTTTTTGAATTTTGAATGCTGTTACAGCGTAACACTGTTGCCAGATTTATTTTTCTTTAGGTGCTTTTATTCGGAAACGGTGCAGAAAGCATCATTAAAAATAGATAATTCTTTATTTACACACCCCAAAGTGTAACGCATTTACCTTTTTGCACCACATTTTATTTACACCCTGTATAACATGGTCAAACTATTGAAAAAGTAAAAAATCCACGATGTATATAATTGTCAAAATTAAACAAACATCGAATATAAGTACAGTCCCTGATCAAATTATTAGCCCAGCATATAATTTTTTGCATTTCTCGTCGGTGTTAAATGGGGCACCGTAAACAAATAAAAAGCAAAAACAATATGTGCCACGTTTTGATGAACATAAAATAGTGGTTAACAAATCGTAAGTCAATATTTGATCTGGCCTCCCTTATTTTTTAGTAAAGTCTGCTATTTCCGTGACATACTACTAATACACATTAAAGGCAGTTCTTTCAGACGTTGGTTGTAATTCCAGTGCCAATCGACTTTTTCTATTAGTTGACCTTTATTTTCAATATTTACCTTCGCTATTTCTCTTTGAAGCAATTCCCATACATTTTCAATAGGACTTCGATCGGGCGAGATAATAATAATAATAATAATAATAATAATAATAATAAACATATTGTGACTTGATTATTATCCGTCACAATAAGAATTTCCGGTTGATAAACACCGAGACACAAGAAAATAATAATAATAATAATAATAATATTTATTTCTACAAAAAGAATAATATACAAAAACTACATTTTTATAAACTGTATTACATAAAAACAAATATATATAATAAATACAAAAATACAATAGATAATGAGGTAAAAGAGTAGAAATAAATGAGGTAACCCACAGAAGTTAACAACTTGTGCGTGGGTGAGTATTGTATATGGGGGCAATCGCGCCATTCTAATATTGTAAGAAAAAGTTTATTTTGATAATTATTATGGTTTTATGAAAAGGTATGTATATTTAATTAAATGTTCTTTTTGTCAATTAGGCTATGTAATGCAGCAAGTGAAGTTTCTTTTAACCATTTTTTTGTTTTACTTTTAAATATATTAATGTTTGGAGCATTTTTGATATCAGAAGGAAGTTGTAAATAAAGTCTTGGAGCTAAATAGCTTTGAGACCCGGTCAGTTTAGAACAGATATTCCACTATGTAACAGTATATAACTTTGTTACTGATTTGGCAGTATGACAAGGAGCATAACCTTGCAGAAAAACTATATCCACATTGTTATCAAACTATTGCCCAACCTCTTGGTTTGCCGTTTTTTTTTAGATTTTTTGTTAAAATGGTGAGGTAGGCCAATAATTTGATCAAGAACTGTAAAAAAAATACACTGACAATGCAGCAAAAATATTGCCTATGGAGTGAATAGGTACTTAAAAATTTAATTTATAAATAAAAATTTCCACTTAAGACTCTTGGGAATCTTTCAGGAGACTCAAAAATGCTTAAACCTGTAAAATTGTGAATTTTAATGAGTGTTGCTTTAGGAATTTTGTGATATCTATTTCGATACTACACTAAGAACATGGTGTTTCATTTTTAAAAGGCCTATATAAAACGACTTGTACTTTAAATATTACGTTTCTAAAGACTCACTCATTCAACGTGTTTGAATTGTAAAGTTGGTAGGGCTCGTCCGTTTTATAAACTACATACCTACGTCGACATGACGTCATGCACATAATACCAAACGCCTTTGTGAAGCCTATGCACGATGTTGTGACGTCATTGGTTAGATGACGCAGGTATGTAGTTTATAAAACGCACGAGCCCTAGTCTGAAATCTTAATAAAAATGTTCAAAGATAACATGAATTTTGTTTGTTTATTTATTATTTTATTAAGTATAGTTGTATTCAGTTAGGTCCATTAGCATCTGGTGTCAGCGTAAAAATAAAATTTTACGAGGTTGTTTTAAAAACAAAACGTTTGAACTTTAATCCCAACAATATAGTCTCAAATTAAAATATTTAGAGAAACTAATTTTCATTTCGCCACAATCTACAGAAAGGTTTGATCATATTTTAAAGCTTCTTGAGGTTCTTTCAAATACAAATTATCGGAAAAAACTATTTTGAAAACTTAAAATGCAAAAACAAATAACACCCAACAATTTTAAGTTTTCTGTAACATGATTTTAAAGCATTATTTTATAAACTTACACATATTAAAATTACACAAATATACAGGGTTGTCCTTAAGTAAAGAAAGACAGAGCAAAAGTGCGGGTTTAAAATATTATGATTTACCTAGGATTATTAATATTGTAACGTAGTGATCATCACCAAAGGTAATGTTTATAGTTAATAAAATTAAAAAGTGAAATTGATTGCATTTAGTAGAATTTCTGGTAATTATTAAGTACCAACGTGGTGGTATATCTAACCAGTTCTGATTCAACTAACATAACATTAGCAAATGTTACTATAAATTAAATTAAGTTAAATAATCAGAAAAATAATCTTACATTAAAAATTGTAAGAAACAACATTTCACGAAGGACCCCACTTCTTACGGAGATAACTCTTCAATGATGGCTCCAACCATAATGAGCTCTTACTGAGCAATTTCTTATATAAGAAGTCAATTCCTACGCACACGTGCCTTGGAACAACGTCACGCATTCTGTCGTGCTGTGCTACGTACATTCGCCCTGCCGTAAGCATGCCGAGATGCGCAATTCTCTAGATAACACGTCATATCAACGTGCGTCGCTACTTTCCACGATGCTGCAGCTACTAAAAGGGCACTACTTAGGCTACCTAAATATCTTAAAAAAGAAAAGCCTTAACTTTCTTTTTTATAGTCTTAGGTACATTGTTAACCTAAATTACGATTATTTAAATTACAATTTTAGATTTTGGTATGATTCTGACTTCAAAGTTAATATATTCAGAGTGTATTTATCCAAATTAGTGCCTAATGAGCAAGTATTGCTGCAACAGTCTAGAATGTAGAATTTCAGAAAATTAACTAGAATTTGGCCTTCCCATAGTTGTGTCACGGCTTTTGAGATTTTCCGTGAATTAAGTGTAATACGTCCCTGTTGTTCAAAGTTTAAACCCGCCTGAAGTTGCATATATCCTTGTTGTTGCGAAATATTTCGGAGAAATCCAAAATATAATGACCAAATAGTATGATGTAATATTTGTACAGTGTTTCTTTGTTAAGAATTCGGGGAAGCACCCGTCGATCACAAGGTGACGCTAGAGTTGCGCCATTCAAGGTTCCCCCCGCGTAGTGCAAGCGTTTTGGCATCTTCTTCTAACATCCGATTTGCTTGACGAAAAAAATAGGGAAACAAATTAGAGTTTAGCTAGCTTTCCGACCCGTCGCGTCGGTCGTGCAATACCTCGTTCCGGGACCTTGGTAGAAATTCCCGTTTGTCAGCCTCTCGTTCTCGTTTAGTTTTGGGAAACTATTTTACGACATATTTGTCGGATTATCCTAGAGAGCGTCTTATCGTACCGGGTAAATATAAGCTCCGTGTGAAAGTTTCGTTTGAAGTTTAGTGTTTGGTGGTGTACCGTTTCATATGGTTTCGTTTTGGATCAAATAACCTACCAGTTCAAGGACATCCCGTTGTCTTCGCACCTGATTCCGGGAAAGGATACCATCCCTTTCTTTGCCGACCGCTACTATTCTCTCCCTGGGATTCGAAGCCTTGCATCGCTTCGTCTGGGCTACCTTCAACAAGCCCTCCCCAGGTAACGCTATTTCAGGCTGCCCTTTACGCTCCGGTTGCAGTTGCACCTGCTTCAACCCTAATTAATACCGTATATCGGTTCATTCGTACACAGGCATCAGTCAACCTTGTCTGTAATTTAAGTACATCAAACGCCCCATTTGTTTAATTCGTTCGGGAGAAGTGTTAACTGCTTCAACCAGTGTATTACTTTTTGCTTTAGTGATAACGATTCATAAACAATGCGAACTGTCGCGATGATTACCCACTTTTATGTTGCATGTTTGAAATCATATGTAATCAGATTTTTAGCTTAAGTTTTGTCATTGCCATGCATTGTATTGCGATTAAGGGAACGTAGCTGTTAACTATATTTGCCGTAGCTTGCGTAAATGTGGCATCCCTTAATCCTCTTTTTCATATAACCTAAGATAGAACTTATGAATTAATTTTGTGTCATATTTTAAATATGTTTTACTTTCATTAAATTTTATTGTTAATTCATTATTGCATTTTATTTGAGTCTTGTGTTTGTTTTAAAATAATTGTGTATAGCTTGTGAGCTTGGCTACCAGTACCCCAGTGGTTTATTTCAGTAAGTAAGGGTTAGTACATTCAGCAGCAGGGTGCAGCCACCCCAACCCCCTTCGAGCCCATAAGGAACCATCTGCGGCACGTTCCTCGAGACCATCTTGGGTGATTTCCGTATTGGCGCCCATTTTCCTCCCGATTACGACCCCCCTATTTGAAGGGTTTAGCGTTTCGAACCCCCCTTCTTCGACAGCTTGTTAGCCGCGAGCCACAGGACTTCGAAGTCCCCTATAAGTTGTCGTAGTGAGAAATTAGCACGTGACAGTTGTTTCAAAACATCCATCCAAATGTTTATATACGACTATGTAGAATAAGGTATAATTAGAATGTTGTCCAATCAAAGAAGGTAACCTAACGTTTGTAAAATTTTGGGTAAAATGTTCTGACGCCAGTTTGTTCTAATACGAGTATATCACAATTTGTAGATATTTGGATTTTTATTTCACCTTGCAACGTTGTTTGCGTGCTAAAATACAAGCAGCTAAGTTCTTCGTCCGACTATGCAAAAAGACAACAAAATCTATGGTTTGCTGCGTAGTATAGTAGCAAACATTTCGATGCCTTTCAGTTGAAAAGAACAAACTTCAATTATAACTAATTTATTGATCTGATCTAGTTTTCAGCACACCGATAAAAGTAATTTCTTATGTGAAATACAAGGGCGGGATGATAAGTGGTTAGCCTAATAATGAAAAACTTATGTGCTTTTAAAATGATATTTATTTTTCAACTTAGTCTCCTGCATTTTATCCAATGATGGTCTAATGCTCTGATCTCATCACGAAAGGTGTTTTCTTCGATGTCAGCAAAATAAGCATCTACGGCGGAGTTGGCTTCCTCGTGAGCTGCAAATATCCATCCTCCCAAGAAAATTGTAAACTTAGGGAATAAATGAAATTTAGGGGGAGCTAAATGCGGCGACTTAGCTGGATGTGGAAGCAAATCGTAGTTTAGATTCTTGATTTTAGCCATTGCAGTAACATTATTACTTAGTGTGGGGTCGTGCATTATCTTGATAAAAAATGTTTTTTTGTTCTAAACTTGGTCTTTTTCCTTGGTCATTTTGGGGCAATAGTTCCAGAAAGTTAGCATAATATTCAGTATTTATAGTTTGCCTGTTCTGTCATCAGAATCTTTTTGGCACCCCAAAAAACTGACGCCATCTCTGGGGTATAGTAATGAATCCAGGTTTCATCTGTCGATGTATAAAATCGGTTGCATGTTTTTTTAAAAGGTTCCAACCCTCTTGTACCCGAAGACGTTTGTGATCAGGTGTAAGCAGTCGCGGCACTCTTCTTGCTGAAAGGTTTTTCAAAGTCAGTTCTTCTGGTAAAATATTGTGCATTCGCTTTTTTAAGATGTCCCACTCAGCTAGAGTCATCTGTCTTTTAACACTAGGTTGTGAATTTTGTTGGCCATTTCTGGCGTTGTGACATATTTTGGGCGCCCAAGATGCTTGTACGGCAGTGTTTAAACTCAGCCACCCAATTTTTTACAGTCTCATATGATGGAGCACTTTCATCCAACACACACATACTTTTAATCTCTTCGAAAATTTCTGCAGCGTTTAAATCTTTTAAATAAAACAATTTAGCAACAGCGCGCGTTCAGTAGCTTCCACTTTAAAATAAATAAAAATGCGTTTTCGTTGCAGAGTAACTATCACCAAACTATTGGAAAGATGGCAGCACTCGTAAAACATTTGTTTTTTCACAATTTACCTTTTTATTAAAAACACAAAAACTGTATTGCAGAAAACCAAGTGTTTTATTTTGTGTAATTCATCACTATGTTCCAACAAGAGCTCTACGAGGATAATAAAGTGGTAAGTTATGTAGACATTTGTGGTTTGTAGGTAATTCGGTCAAACTGATGATTTTTTAGTTACCAGTTACCAAATATGTAGTTTATTGAAACCACTGACGATATAAAAATTAGTAAAAAAAAATGGAGTTATGTGTTCTGCTAAAAGTCTCATTAATACGTAGATCTAATTCTGTAAGTAAATTATATAGATTGCATAATTATTTTGTACAACGAATATTCCAAAAGCTATAAGCCTCTTTTCCATTTTAGAAAATACTAACAAACATTTTGTAAGATTAAAATTATTTTTTTTTAATCTGCGTCGTCACTGGAAAGGGAAAATTTTGTAGAAAGCTGTGGCATTTTTTGTTTCTCACAAATGTGCTAAGAAATGCATTTAAACAGCATATTTTTTTCAAAAATTTTCACGTAAGCCCTCCCTCCTTGATGAAGACGCCGAATTCAAAAGCTTAGAACATTTCAAAAGACGTATTTTATTATTGCTTTTACGAATTATTTTGTTATGTAGCACCACACCTACGTTGTATCTTAAGGAACGTAAGCTCTCAACAGTTTATATACAAGCAATAAATTAAAATATTCAAAGTTATGCCACCAAAATTATTATCGATTAGCAGATACATTATCGTTTTAGACAATGTAACCAGCTTCAGCAACAAGCGAAAGCAAGTAGAGGGACGCGGCTTTGCCAAACAATAGCTAATGATAGTGTTACACAGTGTGAGGTCATGTTGGTATTAGCTGCTGGTTGGGTTATTGAAAAGGGTCTTTCTGAATTCTGAATAATAGTACTAGTATTACTGTCAAACGTTGTTAGGATTTCAATAAAGAAGCGTACATAAAGCACCTTGCTATTACACCTTGTTGTTCGGTTCTCTGTAGTACGAAGTACAATGGATTTATTTTATGGGATTAGTTTACTGATTTAGATTCTTTGAAAGGAAAGGTGTACGTATTTGCTATAGACAGACATACTGTTTTCATTTAACAAAAATCAGCCAGCTTTTGAGCTATGCCTTTATAAATTAAAGCTAATGATTTATTTTTCAAATAATTACTAACAAACAATTCAAGTTCCTTTAATTATTCTTTTAGAGCTTAGAATTCGCCCAATAAACAAATATACAAATTATGTAATGTATTGTCGAGTAGTATTTTTCGTCAAGCTATGAGATTTGGATTTGTTAAGAGCTTTCTATCATCTGGCGACAATTTAGCATATTTAATTAGCAGTGTTGTAAGATACAAAAAAATTAAGGGCAGCAATTTAACACAAAGGCTTTCATTAATTCAAATAGTAGAGTTTGAAACATACCCATTTCTGTTAAGATATTTATCCTTAGCAATGCGAAAATGATAATATTTATCAGGTTTTCACAGAAATAAGAAAGTTTAATACAAATTGGACTTAAAGTAACTTGGAAACCACCAAACAGAAGACAAAACGGTGTTGCTTCCCCTTACAATTTCAAAGAGAACAACTTACTGTGCTTGCTTTCTGTAACTTTAGAGTAGAGACACCCTGTATAATAGAAATTTAAACTTTAGAATCCCAATACAAACAATTAGATACCCTAAGAACCGCATTTTTATTAAATAATCGACTTTAAATTATAAAAAACTTAGGTATTATTTATCTAAAATTGTTATCACGAATCCCTGTTTGAACACACAAAGTATCCCTTGTTGGTATTGACCGAATGATTTATTTCGGTGTGCTGATTACATGACATGACAGACCATTATCGATAAGTTATAATTGCTATTTTAAGATAATGCATAACAAATACTGTTATACGAGTAGTATCAGGTGGATAAGTCAGGTGGTAAGTTTCCTGAACAACCGAGGTGTGTAACGCACCTGTAAAACTAGAGACGTCATTTCTCGTATCTTATCAACACTACAGCGAATTATTTGTTGAAGCTTTAATGCAAGTAAACAAACTGTGTTTGTTTTGCTGTTTATATTCAGTAAAAGTAAATTCTTAGTTTTTATAATTATAAATACCTGGGCGTTTGTAAAAGTGCAATAATTTTGAAAATAGGATTTTGTGTTTTTAATTATAGCAGAATTTTTTATTTAAACTACATATACGAAATCAAATGAAAGCTGGGCTTAACTCGTAACAAAAATAATTTTATGTTTGACTTTAAAATGCAAGCAACCGAATTTGGAGTAAGAATTGACTATCTTACGGCCATGTACCAACTGTATAACCATGTACAACTTAGAGGTTCATTCCTATTACATCTGATCATAGTTTTTGATAAAAACAAACTTGTTGAACAACTGACTTAAATTTCATAGACCATTTTTTAGTGTCTTAGTGCTTCTCTTTCAAGGCAATAAGCCACATGATGTGTATTATATTTTTATATCACTACTGAATGCTATACCTACTGTAATACGGCAGATTGTAAATAGTTGATACAATTAAATGAAAAGTATAGCCTTTGATAAGTTCTGGCAACCGGAAAATTAAACGGATCATTTCTCCGTATTATCTCAGCTAATGAAATCACATCTGTATGAGTGACAGTACCAACCACAATAAATAAAGAAAGATCGAATACCTTCCAATTGCCTTTGTCCAACTATTATATATGTTATATTCCGCCGACCTGCATATACCAACAACACAAAACACAACAACAGGAACATTTTCCAATGGTACAGCCATTCTTGCAAGTCACCAAGATGCCATGGTAGCCTCGGAACATATCCAAGAACACTTGAACACAACAACAGCTGCAGAAATGGAGAATAAAAGCGAATGAATCGAAATCGGCCCAAGTAATATTCCAATATCCATAAAGTCATCATTAAACCCATCTGGACTTATAGCATGGGACTCTTACTATGCCTAAGCAAATCCAACACTACAATACATAGAAGTGCCAATCAAAAATACTGCGGCTAATACCGTGAGTTCAAAAAGGTTTTACAGGGTTGGCCATGAAACACAAAAGTAATGTCTACTGCAAGATTTAGAACCTTTGTTTTTACAATTTTATTGCAATTTGCACAACAGTATTATGCTAGCAACACAATGATGACAGTTAATAAATTCTAAATCTTGCAATTGACATTATTTTTGAGTCTCATGGCCAACCCTTATGTAAAGACTTTTTGAACTCACGGGATATGGACGTCCCTGATACGTGGGTAACCACACACTTCATACAGATCCGCATATTCCAACCGTCAAAGAAGTCATCACGTAAAAAAATATAAAAAAATTACTTTTAAATAAAACATTATGAAGCACTTAATTCGGGTATGTTAGTGTTTGAAGATTTTTGTAAATGTAAACATTAATAATAATAATAATAATAATAATAATAATAATAATATTATTATATATATCTATTTACACAAAACACAACTACTGTGTATCGGAAAACGCCATACCACATGATATTATTAAAACAATTAACAAAGACGAACATAAAGAACTTACTCAAATTTCAAATTAAAAAGTTCAGATACAGAATAAAATGGGTTCAGCTCACCGTGACATTTTGTTTGTAAAACCTGCCCGTGGAAAAGTCAAGACCAACGTATAGATACTCGACTCAAGAGATGCAACAACTGGTACCGAAGGACATTCTGTTCCTACATGCCTTCACTGGCTGTGATACAACGTCAGGAGCATTCCGGAAAAGTAAAGTTGGTTTTGTGAAACTGTACCAAAAACCCACTGACATTCGCAATGCAACTGAAGTCTTCTCTAGACCCTCCTCATCACATGCTGAGGTTGAGAAAGTAGGAAAAAAATGAGCGTAAGCCAGACAACCAGCTTGCTCCTGTACGAACGAAAGACCTCGCCGCACCAGATGAAGTTTTGAAAATGATATTCTACCGGTGCACCAAAGAATGTGGCAGTGGCGAATGTGGGTGCAGGAAAGCTTCAATAAACTGCTCGCCCATTTTCCAATACTGCCAAGGAAATTGTCTTAACGAAATCCCCATCTTGGACGATGACGATGCCGAGGAGGTGGAGACCCTCTCCATATCAGTTGAAGAAATGGTGGAAGAAATAGAAGACGAGATGGAAGAGAAGATGGATGAAGAAGACGAGGACGACGAGCCACCACCTGAGCTGACCGTATACTTTCTTCTCAAATGAAAAGTTAGGAGGGAAAGTTTATCGAAAAACGTGAGATAAAATTACGTTTTTCAGAAAATTGCGATTTCGACTGGCGGATATCTCGAAAACTATTAGAGAATATAGCCACCTTTTGGTTACGGCTCACCGTTTTCGAAATATAATTTAAAAACCAAACAACGGGACCTTCGTTGTGCCCCCTTGCTCCCCGTTCACCTCGTAAGTTCGGGGACTTTTAGTATGTTTACCTCCTAACTACTCCGAACATAGCGCTGAAGTCAAAATATTTGTTCCGAGCATTTCCATCTAGAACCCCTTTTTAAGCGTTCGTTGGCTGTATTGAATGTTTTCAAGATTTTTCATGTAGATGATTAAATACCTTAATAGGCAGAATGTAGGAGCTGTTAGCAGTTAAAGCTAAATTAGTAGTATGAGAGTGTTTCCAAATCGCAGATTGTAAGAGTAATTATCGCAAGCTTTCGTAAATTATGAAAAACTGCGTTTTATATCACAGCGCATAATATACCGGGTGCTCCATCGGTCTGTATGTTTTTCTACTCGATTATTTTAAATATTACCGAAATTTTTATCAAACAAGGTTTATTTTACATTACAATGCCCGCGTATCTGCAGTATAAGTTTTTCTACCGGGTGTTCCGGGTGTTTATATTTTTTAATGGCATACTTTTTGTGTGATTATTTATTAATAAAAACATGAATTGTTTCTGTACTGCTCATTTTAGGACTATAATGAATGAGAACTGTTTTAAATAGTAACAAAAAATCTTTTAAATTTCGTAATAATATATAGGCCGTTCCTTTAAAAAATATAAAGTTGCATATCATTGCGCAAAAATGGAACACCCGGTAGAAAAACTTATACTGCAGATATGTGGACATTTTAATGTAAAATAAACTTTGTTTGAAAAAAATTTCGGTAATATTTAAAATAATCGAGTAAAAAAAATGCAGACCGATGGACCACCTGATATAAATATTTATGATAGTGAGTATTTCCAAGTTTAAAAAAGAGATCCGACATGAGTCTCGACAATGAAAAACTATATGGTCCTTACAATCCGCTTCTGGATTAGTAAATCATAATTTATATTACTAGAATCTCTTCAACACAAAATTCTGTAGGTTAAGGTAGAGTTTACATACGCATAGTAATGAGACAATATTAAATCAGACCTGCTAGCACAACTTTTAAGTCCCCACAAAAGTCAGCACAAAACAGTGAGTTGGCAAGGCCTTGGCTACTTTATCGATGTGGCTGTACCGCGTCATATTGAAATCAACATGTACTCCTAGAAATCCTGCTACTGATCGGTTCTTTATGGTTTTAGACATAGATTTAAGTAATAAACTGCTCTGAGGTTCATTAACAAAGAAAAACTTGGCTTTGTTAAAATTTAGAATGAGACCGTTATTTTCAGAATATGCCTGCATCTTAGCTAAGCAGTTAGAAAGAAGCCGTATTACTTAATTCAGGCATGTTTTTGGTCAACAACACAACTGAGGTGTCATAAGAAAATAAACTAATAAAGTAGACATTAGCTCCAGTGACAATGTCATTTAAGAAAATAATAAAAAGTAGCGGACCAAGGTCGCTACCCTGCGAAACCCCGGTGTCAACTGGAAGGGTATTTGAATGATACTCTTCATCAGTAATTTTTAATACAACCTTCTGGGAACGTTCATCAAGGTAAGAGGCCAGCCAGCTTGGGGGGGGGGGGCTGTTATACTAATACAATGTAATTTATGAATAAGAATTTTATGTGAAACAGTATTGAAAGCCCGTGTGAAATCAAAATAAATTCGAATCATCTTTTCGCCCCGATCAAACTTACGCATAACCTCTTTATTAAAAGCCAAAATCGCATTCTGAGTAGATAAACCCGAACGAAAGCCAAACTGTTTTTCTGACAATATTTGGTAACCCTGCAGGTATTTAAGAAGTCTAGAATGAAACGCTTTTTCATAAATTTTTGAAAACACATACAAAAGAGAAATAGCTCTGTTGTTTTCAATTTTTGTATTATCGTTTTCCTTAAATACGGATCTAACAATTGCTATTTTAAGAAAAATGGGAAAAACACCAGCACTAAAAGACTCATGTATTAACTCTGTAAATATTTATATGAGCAATAAAATCTGTTACATATTTTAATAAGCAACCAGGAATGTCACCAAATCCAGCAGAATTCTTAACGCAAACATTTTTAATTATTATAGTCAGCACTTCATGTACAGAGACTGGTTCCAGTGATATCTCGTTACTGATCGAATTTAGATTTTCAGAAAAGGTGAAACTTGGTTGGCTTAGCAAAGTATTACAATTTACAAAATATTTGTTAAATACATCAGCAGTTTTCTGATAGTTAAATAAGGGTTTACCAGATGCATCATAGAAAGGATTTGAATAAGGAGACATTTATTCAAATTTACATCACCTTTGATGATACTCCAAGCCGCTTGGGATTTATTAAGAGAGTTAAAATATCTGTTGTCATTGTAAAGCTTTTTGGCGTCAACAACTGTTTTCTTGTGTTTACTCAGTAAGTTTTTATACAGGGTGTTAGGTAATGTTTCCGCCAAACTCTGGGAATAGCTTTATAATGCCAAACGGAGCAAAAAAGTATTATAAGTACATACAATAATTTTCTAATATGCATAGTTTCTGAGAAAAAGCATGCTTTAATTTAACTTTTTATTCTCGGGAAAAACAAAAACAAAGGGTTAAAGATACAGGAACAAAATTTTTACGGATAAATAAGAGTCCAGTGCATCAAGTAATAATAAAACTTTATTAACAACCACAAAATAATTAAAGGAAAAAAAATGCAACTGAGAAAAAAATAGTATAAGAATTTTTTGTTCCGTTTAGCGTTACAAACTCACCCCCTAAAGTTTGGTAGAAGCATTACCTAACACCCTGTATACAGTTAACAAGTGTGGATTATTACTAGTTTTGCTTGAATGCTTGAACAGATTTATCAGAATTGCTCTTCCGTAGTAATGTCGCGTGTCACTTAAGATTAGTTTCATTCAACCAAGTTAATTTGATAGTAAGTTAAATATCAAAATCTGTTTTCACTATTATTGTTACTGAATCAAATCGATGTATAAAACTTCGAACATAGTGTTTAAAAATTAATAATATTTAAATTATAAGTTATTTAAGCCCATTTTAACTAAAGAGTTATCCTTGTCTGCCACTTTTACTGTCATCTGAAACATTATTAAATGATCAAAGACATCTGCATCGCATTTTATTTGTATTCCATTGTATTTAGAATCGTGGACGTAACAGTAGAACAGAACATTATGGGTGCAAATATTAGCAGTTAAACAAACAACAGTTACTGCATCCAATTCTGTCCTAAGCGTTTATTACCAGCAACATTGTTAGCACTTGTGTCATTGTAACTGTAAGCTAGGCTAACTATTGAACCCCAGAGAGTCAATAGGACCAACTGCTGCAAAAATACGATTTTTCCAACCGCTAAATTTGGTCGAATACTACAATTGCCCTTCCGAATCAAACTGCTGCAATAAAAAAACACCGACGAAACCGAACCTTTTCGTTACATTATATGAAACTATTTATTACTTATAACGTCCTTTATTGGTTGTAAAAACTATACGATATTAATCGTAAAACTTTAAGTTGTTTATAAAGTTTTAGGGCTTCTATTACTTTAGTTACTTACCTATCGTTCTAAATTAATTTCGATTTATAGTTGAGCGAAGTGGATAATCTTCTTTTGGTTTTAGTGCCTTTTGCTGAATTTCCGAATTAAAAGACTTCAACGTTAACGATTCTGTGCAAATATTTACTGTGTTTTAGTGTAGGTAGTCTTATTTAAAAGGGCAGATCTTATTCAGGATTTTATTTAGATGTTTAAACAACAGAAACAGGCTTTCAAAGCTAGTCTTACATTTCCTTCTGAGCATGTAGGTACAGTTGTAAATCAAGTAAAGATTAAAATGCCAGGAAATCTACTTACTAAATTTGTATAAATCGAGATATTAATTTATATTTAGATATTTCAATCTTTGGCTATTATATTCAAGATCCCTATTCAAGTGTCGTTTTTTATATGTTGTTATTAGCTGGAACTCAAATTCTACGAAGAAAAAGTTACTAAATTTAAGTCGGGGTGTATAGCTCGAATTATGAGAAGAAAATTCCAGTGAATAAATGCGCTTAACTCACGTCACTTACACAATATTTTATGCAATTTTGATTAAATGCAATGCATTTAATGTTAATACAAAACAAGTAATAGTTTGTGACAGTTATGGTTACTTGCTTGAAGTGGCAAACCTTGAGTTCTCCCTTGGCCATGATCTGGTCCATGCTTATCCATGTGGTAGTGGAAATGCGCGTAATCATCATAAATTTGGTGTTTTAAACCCCTACTAACTTTAAATACTGTCTATAAATATGGCCCCAAGCGTTTTGGGATTTCTCTAGTAAAAATTTAAATGTTTGCTACTTGAATAAAGAGCAAAACAAATTACACAACAGCGATTCTCACCCAATGGTTCCCCTACCATCGGTTGAATAACATCACAGAATATGCCAATGTTGTCGAAAGACTTACTCCTAAATCAAAACTGATGAGTAGGGATTAGTTTCATCTCGGCAATGACAGGTTTTTGTCGCTTCAATAGTACTTTCTCGAATAGCTTAGACACTGGCAGTAGAGAAAACATCTATACGATGAGGTGTCATTATCAGGTTAGCTCTGTTTATAAATCATAATTACCTTAGCCATTTTCCAAACATCCGGTAAATTTTTTAAGGGAAATGCTGCATTTAAATATTAGGTAAATAACTTTAATCGTAGTTTTCCTCGACAGTTTCTTAAGGATCTCTTTCCTAGGGTTAATGCTGTTTTTAGTTTCTTCTGCTACTTCTTGGGGTGTTACTGGATCAATATCTACGTCTTCACCTTTATATGGCATCAATTCTTGTATGATTCAGTTTTCATTTGGCTGAAAAGCAGCAAACACCTTCGCTTTTTTTGGATTAGATCAACATCTGAGATTCTGATTAGTGGACTATTAAGCATCACTAGCCTTCTTAGTTTTTTCGTGACTTTCCTTTTCCTTCTTAATTTTTGCGTGGCTCTATTTAATTTTGTTTTATCGTCAGGTGTTCTTATTCTTTGCTACTTTTTCCTTAACTTTCCTTTTTCGTCTACCAGTTGTCTAATTTCTAGAAGGTAGTTGTTGTCCACTTTTGATTTCAAGTGTATTTTTTTATGCAGTTCGTTGTGTCTTAGTTACAAATTTTGCAGCTTCTTGATTTAACTGCCCTTTAGTCTAAAATGGAATATTTAATTGTATTCTGTTTGCCAATTCTTCTTGTAATTCTTCACAATTGGTTTCTTTGTTTACTAGGGTTGGCCTGCATTCTTTTTAAATGACAATGTCAGAATTGCTGGAGAATGGGCTGAATGCATGTTAAAGTTCTGTTCAACTGTCACGTAGATTGGAGAAAATCTTCCAACTATAAAGATAAATGCTATGGCAATCTTGAAAAATGCTTAACATTTACTATCGTTATTTTATTTACTTTTTATATCTAATTACTGTTTCTGTTGTTATAAGCTGAAATCCAGCAAGTCGGGGCGTTTTCCTTGGACCAATATATAGGCTCTTCAGTCGATTGAGAACAACATCCATGTTCAGATGCTGCTTTATGTAATTCTTTTCCCTTAGTTGTGGATAGTCTAGATCTCCATATGGTGTATCTTGCATT
The DNA here is from genome assembly GCA_963082815.1 of Melanotus villosus. Taxonomy (NCBI): domain Eukaryota; kingdom Metazoa; phylum Arthropoda; class Insecta; order Coleoptera; family Elateridae; genus Melanotus; species Melanotus villosus. Next base: position 43,923,739 of record OY720425.1, read on the forward strand.
CAAGTCTCCACCAATTATAAATTAATATGTTGCCTAACTGGCTAGGAACATTAAGGTAGTTCTCCCTTCCACCCGGTGTTACTTGCTGTTACCTGATTTTCTCTCTAATTCCATTTTCAATTTTTGGTAATGAGAAATGTTGTTTCTGACTAAATATTACAGCACTACCATTTCTTGCTACACTTGAAGGGTGGATAGCGTGCTGCCATATATACCCTCTAAACCATATATAGAATTGCCTTGTTAGATGAATCTCTGAGATGAGACATATATCTATTGTGAGATGCATATTATGTACATGTAAGGTAAGCAGTGTAAGCAATTCTGATACGGAATAACAGACTACCTACCATAACAGCTACGTTCTTATCCCTAACTTCTGTACACTTACGGGGCGTCATTTTAGAAGCATGCTGTCCTGCAGATATATTCCTTATGGGGTTTAGCTTGTACTTTCAAAAAAATGGGGGGGGGGGGGGCGTAAACTAGGAATAATTTTCTAGAAATTCTGCATTTAAGGTATTTGCAATCAGGGGGCATTTAGTGTGAAGATACATTGATGGGCTTAAAATACACCAGACGTAAATCTGCAAACCGGAAAAATTTAAATAATTACTACTAAGTATTAACTATTTATGTCTTTTTGCTAGTCAACAGGAAACCTTAACTACTAAGTCAGGAATAATCGAAGTTCAATTTTTTATTGAAAAGTTTACTTGCGGTTCTGAGTAGTAGAAATACGTGATTGGTTTTAGTGGTTTTTGTGTTTTCACAGAATAATATAACCTTTCAAAGTTTTAGAGAGGAACAAGATTTCTATATAATTTAAAATAATATCATGTAAATAACCTGTAATCTGCTTTTTAATAATTACTAAAAAATGTATTTTACTCATTTTGTTGCTTTAATTTTTAACATAACCTTAAACTTGATTACAAAATTCTCAATGTTTAAATCTTAAAAGCTATCAATAGTAATGCTTAACATGAATGAGATATACAGTATTTAAATCAATTTCCCTGTGAGTTAAAGTTTGATCATCCTGTAGTAATTTTTGATTGTCATTATTTGGATTTGATAGTACTCTGTTTCTCTAACAAAGTATTTAGAAACGTAAAAACCGAAAAAGCAAACTGAAGTAACTGAAATACAATAATATAAATAATTTGTAGCCACTGAATTGTGCAGCAATTCTTACTTTCAAAAAACTCGACAGATTCAAAACACCAAATCCTCCAGTTGTGATTGTTAAAGGCTTCTGAGATCTGACCATCACCATTACCAATGATTTTTGCAGAGCTTTGTCAAAATGAGACAAATGCCATCCACAGTGAAAAATTGCATCGGACAGTTTTGTACTCTGAAATATATTACTTATTGATTAAAGACGTTCTGAAGTTACTGGTCTCAAAATAATTTTTGTTATTTCTAAGTGGAATTTCTAATAAGAAGTTATATAGAAAAATTGTGCGAGGTTATCAATAAATGAGAAAAATCATAGATTGGCAGCAGGAAATTGACCACCAGAAAATTTAAACAATACTGAAAGATCGATAAATATATTTATTCTGGTTATGATTATGTCCTTACTTCAATGCTTAATTCGTTTCCCATATAGCACAAAATAAACATCTGACACATATGTCCCATAACCATGGAAACGGCAGTTCCAACCTGCTCGGGCACAACGGTCTAGAATTCAAAAATATATTGTATAACCTTGATTATTTTCTTAGGCATTTAATCCACAACATACCGCAGTAAAACTGGAGAGGCATATGTTTGCCATACTTATTAAATATTGCATTAGAACGACGTAACTGAATATTCCATCGATTTCGTTACAAAGCCTAAAAATATCATCATTAGTTTGACTTCAAAGGTGAGAGGAAATAGCTTAGGATTTGTATAGAAAATTATTCTATTTTGTAAGGAAGGCAAGTAATACGTATTGTGTAATTTTAAATTTCAGTGCAGTTTTGTTAGCATCAATTCAGATTATTTTTTAAATATGACTATTTCCAAAAATGAACACTGTTCTTAAGCTTTACTCTGTTAAGTGCTGTTATATGGTATAAGTTAGTTCTTTAACTTAACCTATAAGTTATCTATGAATTTACAAATAATAATCTACGTTTTAACCACTGCAAGGCGGACAAGCATATAATTCATGATGACATCAAGGAACCTTAAATGAAATTAATCAAATCACATAGAACTTTTTAACATTTCAGACATTTTAGGCTTATCGTTGAGACGTTTTTAAGGATATAACCCAGCAGAATTTGTATTAAAAATCTTCGTTGGGCTTTTTATACTTCTTCTTCTTCATCCTCTCTCTACTGTTCATTGTCGGACAAAAGCCTCCCTTGAATTATCCCTTCGTTCCTATTTCTTGCTTTTTCCAACCATCTCGATGCTGTCGCCCTTATTATGTTGTCCTTGCAACTGGTCTGTGGGCGACTAGATCTCTTGTCAATCCATGGCTTCCATCTAGTTTTGCCCATCTATCCCCACCCTCGCCACATGCCCCGCTGAGTTCCATTTAAATTTAGCTGCTGTTTCGGTTATGCCTGTCATCTTTGTACTCCTGCGAATCTCTTTGTTTCTCACCTTGTCTCTGATCGAAATGCCCGTTTGGATGTTTTGGTTTCTGAGAACATAACTTCCCGAAGGCAGCTCAACCCAACTTCATTCTTGATTTTATGTCGGGCCATTGATATTCTTTGCTGGCCTTCATGCGCTGCCCTAGATACATATATTCCTTTACTTCCTTTATTGTTGTGCCATCGATCGCTATTGACTCATCATCTCCATATTGTTGTTCTCTCGCTCGTGCCGGATGATAAGACATAATTTGCGTTTTTTCCAAGTTCACCTTCAGAGTTTGCTCGTTTCGATCTTTTGTAGCTCCTAGTGTCGAATATGAGGGTAATTGGTGTCGTTAATATTTATATCTTCGTTGTAGTCCAGTCATTTTAGGTGAACAAAAGGTTAAACATCAAACTAATTGTAAAAGAAATAAAGTAAGGTTTTTTAGGCTTGGAATAATACCCCCAACAACATATCAAAAGTCTAGAAAAATCTAAGTATGGGAAAGCCGCCATATTGGCCGCCGTCTTGGATTTACTCTCGAAATCTATAAAATACATATATTGCTCCGATTAACTTCAAATATATACCAAATAGAAAGTATTTTTTAACCAGGAACGTTATTTTAAGGCATTTAAAAACATTTTTACCAGTAAAAGACAAACATTCGTTCGCCGAATGCAGAGAGAGAGCTTTGGAACAGTGTACAGTGCCAACTATAAAACACAGAGGACGGTCTTTAATGGTGTGGGGTTGTAACAGAACTGTAGGGAAAAAAGAGGTTATTTTAAGATTCTTGAGGATCATGCATTACCTTCTGGACATCGTTTAATTGGAAATGGTTTCATTTATCAACAAGATAATGATCCCAAACATTCATCACAGTTATGTGAAAATTATTTCGAAATACAAGAACGCAGGAGAAAACTGTACGTAATGGATTTGCCCCCTCAATCCCCCGACATGAAACCAATCGAGTTATTGTGGGAAGATCTTAATAAGAGGGTTCGGAAAAACTGTTCAACTTCTAAAGAAGATTTGTGGGAAATGATACAAGAAGCTTGGCAAAATATTTCATCAGAAACTTTCGATAAATTGATTGAAAGAATGCCGCGTTTATGCAAAGAGGTTATAAGGAAAAAATGTGTTTTTTTTTAAGAATACAAAATTTAATTTCTATATAGTTTTGTAAACGTTTTGATGCTTTTGTTTTGTTAAATTATTAATAAAAGTAATCAACAATAATTGTTCCGTGCATTGAAATATCTGTACCCATTTATAAGTATAAGCTATTCAAAAAATTCTTGGTGGTCCCAAACTTTTGAGCGGCAGTGTATGTTGGAAATGACAGTAGTGTTTCAATTGTGTTAGTAGTTTTTTCAAAGAGTGTACAGTAATTTAAACGATTTTGTACAAGTTTAACAAAGTTTTTTCAAACCCTTATACCGTATCATTATAATGTTCATAACTTAACTACCTTTATTATTAACATTTTGTAATAAATGGAACATGATAGAAACAAAATTAGATGAAGTCTTTATATGATTCCTGGTCAAAAAATACTTTCTATTTGGTATATATTTGAAGTTAATCGGGGCAATATATGCATTTTATAGATTTCGAGAGTAAATCCAAGACGGCGGCCAATACGGCGGCTTTCCCATACTTCGATTTTTCTAGACTTTTGGTATGTTGTTGGGGATATTATTCCAAGTCTAAAACACCTTACTTTATTTTTTTTACAATTAGTTTGATGTTTTCAACTAAAATGACTGGACTATTGTTCCATTCCAGCATCTAAAAACCGTCCTCTAGGCTTGACGTAAATTATTTTAGCAAGATGACATCTCTCTGGCTGATTCTCTGTATTATTATTATTTTTGTGTTTATATCCGATCGTAGTTTAATTGTAAATGTGGTGGTTTTGTAGACGTTTCTAATCAGTTCTGCATACCTGGAATCTACTCTACGGTTGTCCCGAGCTTTAAGAATGGCCTATATTTCGAGTCTAAAGCATTTTCAAGCTCCACAAAAGCGATATAGAGCAGTAGGTTGTACTGGATGCATTTTTTAAATGAGTTCTCAATGTATGTAAATGGCCTGTTGCACTGTAACATCTGCGGAAGCCAGCCTGTTCGGGTGATTAGTGTGTGTCAAGTTTATTTGTTAGTCGATTAATTATAATACGTATTAGTAGTTTGTATAGTTGTGTAATTTTGTAACTTTGTCGAACCTTTTTTGTTTAGTAGTACCATAACTCCATTTTTCCAATCATTTGGGATTCTCTTTTCTAGAATGCATTTATTTAGTATCTGTATTTGTATCTGTATGTGTATCCATAACCTCTTATAGCAATATTTGGAGGCGAGCGTCATTGAGTTGGTGTTTAACCAAGAATGGCCAACAGGGCTCAATATCGACCTCCAGACTGCAGCAAAATCCTGCCCATCGGGAGATTCGAACCAAGAACTAACTTAGCGCTAGCCTGACGCTCTACCACTGCGCCACCCTGGCATTTGCATTTATTTAGTATGTATGTAATCGTTAACCTCTTATACCTTTCGGTGTTGAGGCTGGTGCGTTAGCGTATGTGGTCTTACGCGTGAAATGCACAATCCGGCCCGCATGCGAGTCACGTGATTGGTGCGCCGTTTTTTACCTGCACCATGTGTATAGTGTATGTGTGTGTACGTATAGAACCTTGTTACTCTACCTCGTAGGTCTGTATTCGGAGGAGAGCGTCGTTAATTAGGTGCCCAACGACGAATGGTCACCAGAGCTCGATACCGATCTCCGGGAAAACTTGCACCCAGCGAGATTCGAACCGGGGACTAGCGTAACGCTAGCCTGACGCACTTACCACTGCGCCACCCTGGCTCCCTTGCATTTATTTAGTAATATTTTTAATTTTTTTGCAAGTTTATTACCCCCCCCCCCCACCCATTTGGTCATTTCGTGTGGAATGAGTATGCCGAAAATTTCACGAGTTGCTCTTTCCATGTCAGAGAAAAAAGCGCAGATCAAAAGCTTAGAATCTTCACAAAGGACATTGAAGAAAAAGTGTAACGTTGGATCGGCAGCAGTGAAAGGTCCTTTAATGTAAAATAATTTTGTAAATAATTTATCCGGGATGTTTAGTAATACATATATTAAAAAGTTTTTTTTTACATAGAGTAAAAGAACGTGCATTGCAACTTAGTTCTGTATATACGAGCAGACTATTTACTTTGCAGAAATAATGTTTGAATCAAAAGTTTGCTAAATACGAGGTTCAGAATAAATTACATACCCCATACGATAAATAGCAGCAAATACAAGGAAATTCTCAAAAGCACGTGACCCCAATTAATATAGTTACTGTTTGATTTCGTAGTTTTCATATTTAAAAAAGGAATTATGATTACAAAGGCGCTGTGACTTAAAAAGCATTTGCATTAGAATAACCTAATACAGCCTAAAATCAAATGATCCAATTTAAAATCTCCCTCAGAGACCCTTGGAATTATAAGTCTGTTCTTAACTGGTTGCAATAATAATTAAAAACAAGGTATCTATATTTATGTGTTTATTTCTTTTGTCAGAATTTCCTGAACCAAGCTAAAAACAACTTTAATTTCAAGAGTTACTGAGGAAAACTTTAAATCGGATCCTTTGATATTATTAGGTCTAAAAACACGGAAGCTTTGTATCAACTTCTTCCTTTCTTGTTCTTCAATCAATGCATATCGAAACCACGAACCCTCTTAGTTTATTTATTTTTAGATTAATCCTAGCGTGCACTTACCAGATTAGTTTGGTGTGGCGACGAATGCATAGTATTAAAACCTTCTTTGCTTCTGTAACATTAACTTTGATAGCTTCCTCAAACTTAGTTTTCAGAAAAGCCCGCTGCAACTTCAGCTGTGTCACACAGTTGTATATCAAACTCATGTAAAATAAATCATTCCCACAAACACCAAATACAGCAGCCATTATAACACAACTTTCAAAAATATATAAAATTTCAAAATATGGACTTTCTCTCCAAGGAAATGGATATGAAGTTTTAAGAGGAAGCTCTTTGTTAACGTACGAGAAAATTATAAACTGCATGGCACATAAAGCTGAAGTAAACGTGTATCCAGCACAATAAATGAAGAGAAACCAACTTCCTTTTGTTATTTTTTCATGAAGCGTTGTTCCCATTTTATTAGAAGGCCAAAATTTGTAGTAAACTTTAAATAGTATGGCTGATATCCTGGTTTTGCAGAGATGTGTTAGTATTATCCTTGCGAGTGCCTAGAACATTGAAAAATCAGGCCAATGCAGTTTACTCATTCATAAAGTTGAGTATTCAAAATGTCATCAACTGTACGATATATGATACATCTGTTTACAAGCTTACACATAATGACTGTTTAAATATAAATAATGTGACGAAATTACGAGAGAAAATTAATCTTTTCTAGGTTTTCATACAAGTAAAGGTTTACTCAGACATAATTTTGTAAGGCCTGGAAAATATAATAAAAGAAGTCGTGTCCTTATATACCTCAACGTTTAGCATTGATAATGAAAGTGCAAAGGTAGCAGAACCCATGTCTATATCTTTGCGACTTGCATACAAAATATTTCCAACAACAACAAATATGCAACACAAAACGCTCAAGAAATTCAATGTCGTCGTTAGAACATTTTGACGTTCGGCCCATAAATTTACTCCATCAAGTATAATTTTAGAAGGTAACAAAAGCCATTTTGCCCCATCTTTAATAATATGCTTTGGTAAATATTTTCTGTCATCGATTTGATTCACACACTTTCCACTCTTCATTGTAAACAATTCAACAAACCCACTGAAAAGAAAATTTTCATGTCTGCATTCTTAAACGAAACTAGGGAAATCAACTACTTATTCTAATTAGCGTAGTATTTTTCAAATTATAGTAATCAAAAATTAATTTTACTTAATTTTATTTAATCGGCTTCACATGGAAAACTCTCAGATTAAACTAAGAAAACTTAACTCGAGATAATCTGTTACAATAGGAGAAATTAGTTATGTAATTGCTCCTTATTGATTGAATTAATTATTATCTAAATTAAAGTTCGACTATCCTTAACTTTGCTTGACAGATAATTTGGTCCTTTAAAACCAGGTTTGTAAGAATTTAGGTCGGTGTTTACATTTTTGTACGATAGTTAAAGTTTGTTCTAGTAAAATATTGGAAATAAATGCACTGCTTTGTGGTGTTCTTATTAATCATTGTTACACTGATCTGTATTTAATATTTTAAAAATATTAAATCCCGAATATGAGACGTTTGTATGAGTTTCCAGAAGTTCGAAGTAAACAATTTTAAACTGGATTGTATGTTTTAGAACTCAAAAAGATTCCTGGCTTCGACTAAGAACTATTTGTAAGTATGTTAGTCCAATTTTTCCATGGAAAATTAACATTTTGTATAAATACATGCTTGGTCCATGTCCGAATTAATTTTAGTGGATTGAACCGATTATTTAAATTATTAGCAACCCTAATTTTTAATTAGTTCGTTAATTATTCAATCATTTAAATTAAATATTTACCTTCTTCATTCATAAGTTTTTTGTGAATTAGAGGTTCAAGAATGTTTGGCTAATTTGTGAAAGTGAAGAGTTTTATTTATTTTTAATAACATTAAGTTACCTATATTTTATTTTATTTTTCTCTTAAATGAAGGCTTATAATATTTATAATGAAAGCTAAATTCTAATTGTATTCGAAGAAACGTCTTTCTTTTAAACATTCTGTCTTCGATACAAATCTGTAAATTTGAGGGGTTTTGATATTAAATTTTAGATTAAGTAGCTTTTTATTAATCAGTATTGGTTAAGTGTTTACTTTTTTAACCCTTTACATTTATTAAACAGACCAATCTTAGATTTTTAAAGCTGATTTGGTTTGTCTACTACTACTAGGGTAAAATATACAGTTATTGGCCCCTTAAGCATTTTGAGTTTTACAATTTAATACAGGGTGTTAGGTAATGCTTCTGCCAAACTTTCGGGGTAGGTTTTGTAACGATAAAGGGAATACAAAATTCTTATACCATTTTTTTCTCAGCTGCATTTTTTCCTCTAATTATTTTGTGGTTGTTAATAAAGTTTTATTGTTACTTGATGTATTAGACTCTTATTTATCGGTAAACATTTTGTTCCTGTATCTTTAACCCTTTGTTTTTGTTTCTCCCGAAAAAAAAAAATTGGATCCAATTCTGACATTGCAATATTACCCGCAGACAAGGGTAATGCCACAGTCGTCCTAGATAAAACTCAATATGTGGCAAAAGTAGATGATCTTCTCCAGGACAATGCTTACACCCTCATCTCTCGTGACCCCACTTCTAAAATCCAACGCGAAGTTGCTACACTCATCAAGTCATCTGACCTCCCTCAGCATATTCAACGCCGTCTAATCCCTCACGAATTTAAACCGCCAAGGTTGTATGGTCTTCCTAAAATTCACAAACAGCAGGTTCCTCTCCGTCCCATTGTTAATACTATAAATTTTCCCACGTACAACCTGGCCAAATATCTCGCCGGTATTCTTAAGGCATATACAGGGAAATCTTCTTCACATATTTTAAATTCTTCCCATTTTGTAAACCTTATCGGCAATCTAACCATAGACCCTAATGACCTGCTTGTCAGTTTTGACGTTACGTCTCTCTTCACTAAAGTCCCCATTCCTAACTCAGTAGCTATCATCGAACAGTTACTGGTTCAAGACGGCAAACCTGCAAGTTTAGCCATTCTCGTTGAAAAGTGCCTTTCCTCCACATATTATCTGTTTAACAACCGATTCTATAAGCAAGTAACAGGCGCTGCTATGGGTTCTCCCCTTTCTCCGGTGGTTGCAAACATCTTTATAGAATCTTTTGAAACAATAGCCCTGGAATCCTTTGACTTAAAACCCAAGGTCTGGTTCCGTTATGTAGATGACACGTTTATTATCTGGCCCCATGGAAGACATAACCTTGCTTCCTTCCTAGAACATCTTAATAGTCAGCACCCTGATATTAAGTTCACAATGGAAATAGAGTCGAATGGTTCTCTCCCATTTCTCGACGTCCTGGTTACCCGTAAACCGAGTGGTCATCTTGCACACTCTGTTTATCGGAAACCCACACACACGGATAGGTATCTTCACGCCAACTCACATCATCATCCGGCACAAAAGCTCTCCGTGATCAATTCCCTCGTTCATCGTGCTATCACAGTGTCCCAACCCGACAGTCTTCACGTCGAGTTAGCGCATATCGAAGAAAATCTCATGAAGAATGGGTATAACAAAAGCGATGTTAGAAAGCGATGTTAGAAAGGTCGTCCAAAAGCAACTACACCCCGCAAACCCTAAAAATCCTCAAAATACCTGTATACCCCAGGCTACAGATTTCTTACCCTACATTCGCCAAGTTACGGATCGGATAGGTAGGATTTTCAAAAAATATAACATTAAAGCCATCTTCAAACCCCCTCCAAAAGTGTCACAGATACTCCCTTCAGTAAAAGATAAGCCTCAACCCCTGTCATCAAGAGGCATCTATAGCATCTTGTGGTTTAGTGTGCATTGGAGAAATAAATAAATAAACACCTTTTAAAATAATGTAAACTTAATGTAAAAATGTTAGTAGTTGTTAATTTTAAATAATGTAAATTTAGTGTTAAACTAGTAATAGTTGTTAATTCAAAATAATATTGTATATAAGTAGAATAGGATATCGTGAAAAGTAATTTAAAAAAAAAGACATTTTTGTAATAAAGTTGTAGAGGGTTAGTTTGAATAAAATAATATAACCAAGGAGAAATAAATAATAAATAAAATAGAAGAAGGTTGAAAATAAATTACAGAAATTGAGTTTTGAAATTCAAGACTAAAAGTAATTTATTTTCATATAAATATAATTTTAAAAGCGAATAAAACTATAATTTGATTAAAAGTTAATTAGAAGATAGATAATATTATATAAAAATGTAATTTGGAATTGTAAAATATGGGATCATGATGAAATAAAAAACTTACTTCAAAAAACAATTATAAATTTGGATTTTTAAAAGAGGAATTTGGGTGAGCTGTTTAATGAAATTGGAATTGGGTTGTTACGGGGTGTTATTAGAAGGAGAAAATAAGTGAGAAGCTGGTGGATTTTTGGAAACGAAACTGGAGGTGTGTTGTTCGGGTGGATTATAAAAAGGTAGTTGCTGGATTTGTGAATTTTTAAAAAGAGAATTGTTTGTTTAGTTATTAGAATTTGTTGTTGCTAATTGTCAAACGTTTACAAAATTTTGAGGGTGTTAATTTCTTTTTAATTTACTTTATGAATTTTTAAAAATTAAAATTCATAAACGCGATCCCTATTAACGACCATGGATTAAAGGATTACTAAAAATTGAAAAAAATTTTGAAACAGATTGAGCTAGCTGGAAATTAAAAATTATATGCGATACTTTAAAAGAAGTAATAGCATAGCAACATACATTAAGAAATGTATATTCTTGTTTTCCTTTTAGCTGAAGATGGAATATTCTATCTGTAATAAGTGTTGCAACCTCTTTTAGCTTCCTATTTACAAGAAAACTTGTGCGTAGCATTTGACTCCTGTTGAAATATATGTATATCGGGTGTCTAAAAAAGAATTGCATCTAGTAGTAAATTTGTTTGCATGTAAACTTTGATGTGCTACTACATAGTTAATGATACTGCATTATTCAGAGTTGTCATTAGTTAATTGTAAAATTAACCGCGAGAACAGCACATTTTATTTTACATAGGAAATTTAAAGCATACTAGACGTATTTCATTTTAAGACACTCGGTATACTATTCCAGCTCTAATTGATAACAACTGTCTCCCTGCTTTGTCTTCTGCACCACTAATATATCTTAACTTGCGTTTGTCTGCTTCTGTTCTCAGATTCTTCAAAGCACCAGTACTAAATGTTGCTAATATGTATATTCTACGTTCCTAAAAATAAATCTTTTGTTATGCTTCGTTTGTTGTTTCCCAGGTCTCGATTTTAAGGTGTACAGCTGGAAACTCTGTCAAGATCGAAGTTCTTCTTCTTTCGTATCCCATTTATATGTGCTGTAGTTTATTTTCACCTTCTAGTATCCTATTTTCACCTCGCTTCCCGCGTTTGTCTGTTATTGGCCTATTTCTACTTTTCGTTGGTATTTAATTCTCTTTTGGTATTAGGTCGCTTTCTACGTAGATTTTGGTCCCTTTCAATTTATGTTAATTTTTCACGATTTCCATTTCTCGCACCAATTTTCTAATTTCGCTACCAATACTGCCTTTGAAGTGACCCTCTCAACCCTGTACGCTTCACTTACTGTAGTTTAAACTCCTAGTTTATCTCTTAAAACCTGCTTCGCTCCCGTTACTTTATATGTTCTGTAAATTGTGTCCAGTTAATTTTATCTGTTTTTCATTTCGAATGATTTACAACACGTTCAGTATTTCTTTTCCGAAAGATATTTATGATCAAGAAATGATCACTTCCTGAATGATCTGGAACAGTAGTTCAAGTCTATTACTTGAAAGCTGAATGTGATGATATTTATGTTGTTATTAAGCAATTATTGAACAACTCTTCTTTTAGTATTGATTTTTCTAAAAGCCCACACTGTATGATGTGAATTAAACTCTGCTACTATGAGAATTGGCGTGTTTTATGTTTCTGTTTGTTTAAGCAAAATTAAAAAAAGCGAAGGTAGCGTTCATGCCAATGTCAATTGCAAATGCTAATTAAACAAAACTAAATTAGCTAGTTATCTGATTTCTAAATTTTTATGGTAGGTACTATCATGATATCTAAATGAGATTTTTGCAGGTCTGTTTAATCTCATCACATGTTTTGTATTGTTGGTGCTTAAATTTTTTTACATTTTAGCCAGAGTATTTGCCTAGTTTGTAGTAATATAGTTATGGAATAAGGCCTACTGTGTTATTTTAACTTCAGTTCAAAATGAAGTTTCTTATAATTTCATTAAGTTTTGTGTGTTTCACGTGTGTAAGTATCTAAATAAGTTAAACGATAGTTTTGTATAGCTTTCGCCATTAATGTATTAAAATACGCAAAGGCAAAACTAGATTTTGCTTGCTCTATCAAAAGGTGTCTTAGATTTAAATTCTTAAAATTTAAAATATTTAATTGCAATTAAATGTGCGCTTTCGGATTTATTTTAACCTTGTTATATTATTTCATTATTTTATCCACGTTTCACTAAGAACTCAGAAAATTAAATAAACTTTTTTAACATCTATGCTATTACAAAGTTTCAATATTAATATTAATTGAGGAAATATGCCGCTTTAAAGGGTTCTTAAAAGATTCTAAAGTAAATTGTACAAATTATCTTAATTATAGCTGATTTTGTGTAACTACACTAGTTTGCTTTATCAATAATTGTAAACACTTGGGTAGTATACTGGTTGAGTCAAATTCGAAGTCCGCCTTGTTTATTATAAGAGACAGAGTACCTATAGGTTTAAATTATACACCTTTACAGAATTTTGTATTTAATGCCGCAGAGTTAATTTTTGAGTTTCCTTCGCCTTTATTTGAAATAAAATCAAAAAACTATAAACACTATTAAGGTACCCTTTTAAGGCCCGTTGCCTTCAAGACATGTTACAAATTTTATGAACAGCCAAACCACTGCCAAAAACCTTGTCACGTGAAAAAATTCTGTCACTAAAACGTCGTAATATTGGCTGATTAAATATTACTTTCAGTTTTTCCTAAGAATACTGAAGTCGTTACTCAAACACAGTACGAAACCTTTATTAATTTTTATTATCCATAAGAGGCTTTAAATTTTATTTTTGTCTTAAGCCTGATCATTAGTTTTTGTTGCTTTTACGAAATAAGTCTTTGTTTTCCAGATAAACGGAGACTTAATAGATCAGTCTAAGACTATTCGCACAATATTCAAGGTAAGTTGTGCTAAAAAATACTTAGGTAAGGGAAAGCAAGGTTACAAATCACATTTTTAAAAATATCACAAAATCAAATCATTTACCATTAAAAATCACAGTTTTAAAAATATTTAAACAGACGATTTTTGTCTTTTAATAACAAGTGGTAAAGTTCTCAATTTGACGCGGTCGGAATTGGCGACCACGTCATTTACTTCACCAAAATTCATAAATTCGATACTAAAAACAACCTTTTTTTAAAATATCACAAAATCAAATCATTTACCATTAAAATCTGTGGTTTTTATTCGACCAAAAAATATTGCAAAAATCACCCAATTTATTAACGAAATAACACCTGGCAAAGTTTGCCAGGCGTTAGACAGGTGAATAAAAAGTAAGGAACCGCGATGCTGGAGCCTTTATTATTAGTTTTAGAAACAAAAGCTTTAGACAAAAGTTTTATAACAAATTATTTTCCACAAACTGCTGGTTTTAAATATTTTTTTCAAGGTCATAATTTCAATTCTTTTTGATTAGTCTGAAGAAGTTAGATTTATTTTTACCTGTTTCAATAATATTACATGAGGGTTTGGTTGTGATAAAGTAATCTCGTGTAATTATTACTTTTTCATTTTTATCAAAAATTAAATAATTAATTCTATTAAACAAATCGTTAGGCCGGAGGCGTATTCATAAACCGGTGTTTATTCATAAAAATTCATCAGAAGACAAAATTGGATTAAAATCCTTTTCTGTTATAAATATGGTTGGGAAAATAAAATCTCTCCTTTCAGGCATTAGTAATACAACATTTAAAGAAAGTGTCATGCCTTCTTTTTCTCTAGTAATATGATAAATCTCATAATCTATACTAGGTTTTAAATCGTCCCAAAGGGACTCGTACTTTAGGTACAATCTAACAACTGTATTTGTTTTGTGTTACTCAGTTATGTACGTTTTATTATGGATTAATTATATTTTTATTTTTTTCACATCTATCTAACGCGTGGTAAACTTTCCCACACGTTATTTCATTCATAAATCCCATTATTTTTATGCCGGAGACGTATCTAGGTTCTTCGAATCGTTTTATTTTAAAATAAATGAAGAACCTGAAAGAAGATGGTGTTATTTATTTAGCTTTTCCAACTGAAGAGAAAAAATTATCAACAGTAGGAATCATATATGATCTCGAAGAAAAAATCAAACGTGATAGACTTAAAAGTAAATATGAATTAATATTTGAAGGATTATTAAAATATTCTCTTTAGAGAATTTAAAAGAATATTGTAAAGATTTTGAAAGGGTTGTATCAGTTTTGCATCTTTGTATACAGATTATTCTGTTTGAAATGAAAGGTAATACTTTTATTATTAGAATGAACCAAAGAGAGTTGCTGCACTAAACTTGAAAAAAGCCCCCTTTTCGTTTATTTTTTTTTTTGTAAATTTATTCCCACTCTGTTGCATTGGTCGTGAAAATAATGATACATGGATTTTGTAGGTAATTAAATTCCTTACAAGATTGATTATAGGGACTTTTACGCTAAAATGAAGTGTTACGGAGTAATTGCGATGTAAAGTGGAAACAAACTCAAAATTTTATTAAGTACGCAATTTTAGCCTTTTTTATAATAATAATATAATAATATAATATAATATTTATTCAAACGGATTATACTATTACAAAATTAACAATAAATAAAAATAGAAACATTTCACATATTAGCCCAAATAATTTACATTTTTTGGAAGCTTCATAGCTCTGTTGCTATTAATCGTACAAAAAAACTTTAACTAACAAATTTGCAGAAAATTTTATCCTCTACAAGTTGATAAATAACTTTTAGCGTACCGAGAGAAATATTGTCGCCGAGGCCGCTTGCGGCCGAGGCAAGACAATGCCTTAGCATACAAATAACTATTGTTGCGCTAAAATTCACCAGAAAAAGAAGCTATAGGCAAAAAACTGAAAAAAGTGCCGATTTTCGGTGGTTTCCACAAGATGGCGGAGGGAGCGGAAGAGGTGGGATTGTGGAAATTTGGATTTTTCTCTAACCAACCATCCTATACAACATATCAAAAATTTAGAGCTACACGACCTTTTGTACGGTAAACCCCCTTTTTCGGCCTCCGTTCACTGGACTATATTACTACATGACAATACGAAAAACCCAACACCAAATTGGATATGGCGAGGAAACTAACTATATTATTGTACATAGAGTAACTAATCTTCTTCTTCAGAGCTCTACAATCCTGGGTGGATCTTGGCTTCCTCCAGCATCTTGCCCCAACGTGCCCTATTTTCTGCCATCCTCTTCCAGTTGTTTACGTTCAGTTGTTTGAGGTCACTTTCCACTGCGTCCATCCATCTGTTCCTTGGTCTGCCAACTTTCCTTATTCCTTCTGGCTTGCTATTCATGAGTTGTTTTGGTGTTCCTTTTTCCCCCATTCTGTGCACATGTCCCAACCATCTTAGTCTCTTACATTTTATATGCTTAATTATATCTGGTTCGTCATATAGGGCTTTAATTTCGAAGTTATACGTCTTCCACCATTGTCCTCCATTTTGGATTAGGCCATAAATTTTCCGCAGAATTTTTCTTTCGAACGTTTCTAGTCTCTTTTTTTCTTTTTTGTTTAAACACCATGCTTCTGATCCGTATGTGATTACTGGTCTAATTAACGTCTTATACAGTTGTACTTTTGTCCTTCTTCTGATTGCATTTGACTTTAGTTGTTTAGCCAGTCCGTAATAACATCTGTTTCCACGTATTATTCTTTCATTTATTTCTTCCGCTAGATCGTTACTTCCATTTAGGTTTGTGCCGAGGTATTTGAAACTTCCGACTGCTTCGAAGTTGTATTCGTCTATTATTATGTTTTGCCTGTTTTTGTATCTTCCTGTTGTCATGAATTTGGTCTTACTTTCATTAACTTCCAGGCCCCTGCTCTTCGCTGCCCTTTCCAGGTTTACAAAATGTTCTTTGACTGCTTCTACAGATCTTCCCACTATGTCGATGTTATTTGCATATGCTAGAGTTTGAGTTGTCTTATATAGTACATTTCCCTCCGTTGTGATGTGCGCTTCCCTTATTATTTTTTCTAGTACTAGGTTAAACAGGAGATTGAAATTGTATGTCCTAGTTTAAGGCCTTTATTTATTTCAAACGGCTGAGATTGTTCATTCTGTATTTTTATAGTGCTTTTCGTGTTTGTTAGTGTCATCTTTGTGAGTCTTATTAATTTTATTGGGAATCCAAACTCTTCCATGGTTTTCCAGATTTCCTTTCTTATTACAGAGTCATAAGCTGCCTTCATATCTATGAATAAGTGATGGGTTTCCACACTGAATTCTCCCATCTTCTCAAGTATTTGCCTTGCTGTAAATATTTGTAAATATCTTCAATTCAATTTACCAAACTGGAGTAATACCAACCGACTGGTTCAAATCAGTATTCATCACCTTGCCGAAAAAAGCAAATGCGAAGAAATGCGATGATTTCCGCCTCATGAGCCATGTACTTAAACTATTTTTAAAAGTGCTACACCGAAGAATATACAAAAAATGTGAAAAAGACATAAGTGACTCACAATTTGGATCCCGGAAGGGGTTTGGAACCAGAGAAGCACTATACAGCCTATCAGTTCTACTACAAAAATGTAGAGACCAACAAAAAGATGTCTTCATTTGCTTTATCGATTACGAAAAGGCATTTGACCGCGTTAGACATGACGAACTAATGAGATTCTTGACAGAAAAAGGCCTTGACTACGAAGACATAAATGCCATCAAAAACCTTTATTGGAATCAGAATGCCACAGTAAGGCTGGATAATGAAAACACCGGAACTATCTCAATTAAAAGAGGCGTTAGGCAAGGTTGTGTCCTTTCGCCATTATTGTTTAACATATACTCAGAGGAAATCTTTAGAAAAGCTTTAGATAACATAGAAGACGGCATAAAAGTAAATGGCGAGTTATTTAACAATATACGATACGCCGACGACACGGCAATACTTGCAGATAGCCTGGAGGGTCTACAACGATTGGTGGATGCAGTAACTCGAGAGGGTGACACAGTCGGATTGAAAATTAACACTAATAAAACAAAATTAATGATATTCAGCAAAACACCAATAACACAGTCACAATTGACAATATATAACAAACAAATTGAGAAGGTGTGGAAATTCAAATATCTTGGTTGCTGGCTGACGGAAGATGGAGACCCGGAGTTAGAAGTAAAAACAAGAATAGAACTAGCAAGATCGTCTTTCCTAAGAATGAAACATTTACTTACCAACCGCAGCCTACAACTAGCAACAAGATACAGATTTGTGCAGTGCTACATACAGGGTGAGTTACTAAGGCGTACTCGGAAGATAGCTCCTTAACTATTAATTTTAGAAAAAAACGTTTTAGATAAAAGTTGCAGAATATCATGCAGTTCACATGCTAAAAATATTCTTGAATATACAAGGTGTCTCAGTTATTCAGGGTGATGCATGACTTTTTAATTTTAAATGGAAATCTTATGTGAAATTTTTTTTATAGATTAAGAATATAATTCTGAATATTTTTTGTTAATACTTCCCTATACCCAACTTTAACCGTTTTCGAGAAAAAAAATAATTTTACGAAATTTTGATGAAAAAAGCTACTTCCAAAACAATCAATAACTTTTAACCTTGACTAAGCAAAGGAGTAAAAGTTGGGGACAAGAAAGAACGGAAAGTGTAGTTTTCATCTGTATACTAAATTAAATGAAATTTGTTTAGGAAAAGTCCAAAATATTGTTTTTTTGACAGGTTCGGAAAAACATTAAAAAGTCCATTTTTTTAAATGGAACACCCTATATTTAATCAAACAGTTAAATAGAGATTTTTTTTCTCTACAATTTCTGTTAAGCAAAGACTATACCTAAAATGTAAAGTAAGCGAGAAAAACTTATTTTAGTGACTTTTAGTCGCTCTATTTTTTACTTACTTCTATGGATACCAATTAAAGCCGGTATTTGCCGCAGAAAAAACTAAAGACAAGTAGAAATTACAAAATAAACGCGTTTTAAGTCAAAATGAACGAATAACAGTTTTACACTAAACAAACAACAAAAATTTTAATTCAAATGTTCAAAATGTGCACCATTTTGCTGCAACCGTAGGCGTAGGCAGTTGGTGAAGGATCGGCTCACGTTTGACAACGTTTGATGATTAATGGATTGAAAGGCTTCTCGAATCCGTTCAACCATGTCTTCTAGCGTGGTCGGAGGAGTCTGAAAGACTTTTTCTTTTACGTAACCCCATAGAAAGAAGTCTATTTTGGTTAAATCAGGCGACCTAGGGTGCCACACCACTGGTCCACCTCTACCTATCCATCTATTTGGAAATTCTTCGTTTAAGTAATTTCTAACTTCGGCACTGTAATGTACTGGGGGTCCATCGTGCTGGAGCCACATTCTACCAAGAAGAGCCAAGGGTAAATTTTTGAGCAAATCTTAAAAAGTTTAAATAAGTATTCGGCGCTGTTTAAACGATTTCCAAAAAAATGTGGCCATACAACATGTTCTCCGACGATGCCTCCCCATACGTTTAAAGACCATCTATTATGTTTTTGGACGGCTCGGTGGAAATGAGGATTTTCGGTGGCGTAGTAATGTAAATTGTGCTTGTTGATGTTATCATTATTATGGAATGTGGCTTCGTCGGAAAAAAGAACATTCTCAAAAAAGTCATGCTGTTCGGTAATTTTGTTTAGTGTCCAATTGCAAAAACGACTCCTTCTGGCAAAATCCGCTTCATTCAGCTCTTGTAAAAGTTGGATATGATAAGGAGGAAATTTGTTGGTCCACATAATTTTTGAAACGGTGCTTTGACTTATGCCTAACTGTCGGCTTAAATCGCGAGCACTAACGCGCGGATTTTCCGTTATACTTAATAAAACAGAAAAAGCATTTTCCTCATTATTAACTGGCCTCAAACGCTGTCTTTTATCTCCATTGAAAACTTTTTTTCGCCAGATTTACAGAAAAAAAACTTTCAGCTGGTAAAAGCGATAACAAACAAATTGACAATTTACTAACACAATTGTTTCAAATTTAAATTTCAATGGTATCGTGGATTACCTACACTTTGTAAATGGAAAAGGTTGTCTAAAAACATTGTCAAACGTGAGCCGATCCTTTTCTTATATTAAAAACCGTAGATAACAATTTATTACTTGTCTTTAATTTTTTCTGCGGCAAATACCGGCTTTAATTGGTATCCATAGAAGTAAGTAAAAAATAGAGCGATTAAAAGTCACTAAAATAAGTTTTTCTCGCTTACCTTACATTTTAGGTATAGTCTTTGCTTAACAGAAATTGTAGAGAAAAAAAATCGCTATTTAACTGTTTGATTAAATATAGGGTGTTCCATTTAAAAAAATGGACTTTTTAATGTTTTTCCGAACCTGTCAAAAAAAACAATATTTTGGACTTTTCCTAAACAAATTTCATTTAATTTAGTATACAGATGAAAACTACACTTTCCGTTCTTTCTTGTCCCCAACTTTTACTCCTTTGCTTAGTCAAGGTTAAAAGTTATTGATTGTTTTGGAAGTAGCTTTTTTCGTCAAAATTTCGTAAAATTATTTTTTTTCTCGAAAACGGTTAAAGTTGGGTATAGGGAAGTATTAACAAAAAATATTCAGAATTATATTCTTAATCTATAAAAAAAATTTCACATAAGATTTCCATTTAAAATTAAAAAGTCATGCCTCACCCTGAATAACTAAGACACCCTGTATATTCAAAAATATTTTTAGCATGTGACCCGCGTGATATTCTGCAACTTTCATCTAAAACATTTTTTTCTAAAATTAATAGTTAAGGAGCTATCTTCCGAGTACGCCTTAGTAACTCACCCTGTATATTCAGTGTTAATGTATGGCGTCGAGACCTGGACACTCAAGGCTAATACGGAAAAAAGATTACAAGCTTTCGAACTCTGGGTTTTCAGAAGAATGCTACGTATATCGTGGACAGAACACATTAGGAATGAAGAGGTCTTGAGAAGAATGCATAAAGAAAAGGAACTGCTAACAACAATTAAAAAAAGGAAAACAGCATACCTTGGCCACCTATACCGCACCGACAAATACAATATACTACAGCTCATTATGGAGGGGAAAATCGAAGGTAGGAGGGGACGTGGTCGTAGAAGATGCTCCTGGCTCAAAAACATCAGAGATTGGACACAAATGAGTACCCATGCATTAATTAGAGCTGCTAAAGACCGAGAAAAGTTTGCCGAAATTGTTGCCAACATTCAGTAGTGAATATGGCACTTTAAGAAGAAGAAATATTTGGTCTGTTGTTGACCTGCCTGGACGGAATCCACATTGATATTCTCCTGTGTTTTCTTCCGCGTAAGGTAATAGTCTGTTGTATAGTATTTTTCCTAGTATCTTATACATTATATTCAGGAGTGTAATTGGTCTATAATTCCTGCATTCTTGTCTCCTTTCTTGTATATTGGGCATATACTTCCTATTGTCCAATCTTCAGGCATTCTTTCTTGCTCCCATATTTCTTCCATTAATTTGTGCAATCTTTGTCATAGCTTTGTGCCTCGGCGTTTTATTAGCTCCGCTGTGGTATCTTGGTATTTCTTGCTGTGTATCTTCCTCTGTTTGGGCGTGTTTCGACCACCGTTCTAACACTTTTTCCCTTTCACTTATTATGTTACCTTCACTATCTTTACACAGATGCACCCTAGGTTTAAAGCCTTTCCTTAGGCTGTTAGTTCTTTTATAAAATTTCCTTGTTTCGTTTTGATCCTTCATTGCTTGTAATTCTTGTATTTCTCGATCTTCGTATTGTCTTTTCTTTTTCCTTATTATTTTGTTTGCATTTTTTCTTTTCCTCTTGTATTCTTCTGTTGTGGCTCTCGTGGTTCTTGCAAGTGATCTTTTCCTGGCTTCATTTTTTTACTTCAGTGCCTCCTCGCATTCTTCATCGAACCACTGTTTTCTGCGGTTTTTTTTCTCTTCCTACTACTTTTTCTGCCGTCACTATTATTGATTGTCTGATGTTAGCCCACTCTTCTTCGATTATGTTAGTTTCTGCATCTTCTCCTAGTTTTGCTCCCAGTTGATTCCTGTATTCCTTTCTTACCTCTTCTTCATTTAGTTTTGATACATTTATCTTCTTTGTTGCTTGGCCTCTATCAGTTTTTATTCTTGCCATTTTTTTTTCTTACTTTCACTTTTACTAGGTAGTGATCTGAGTCTATGTTTGCTCCTCTTTGTGATCTTACGTCTATTATACTTATCTGGTTTTCATAGTTGCCATCGGGTGCTTTCCATGTTACCTTACGCACATCTTTATGTTGGAAATATGTGCTTTTTATTGCTAGGTTCTTGGAGGCAGCAAAGTTTATTAGCCGTGTGCCATTGTCATTACTTATGTTATGTAGACTATTTGGTCCTATCGTGGGCTTATATATTTCTTCTCGGCCAACTTTTGCTTTCGTGTCTCCTAATACAATTTTCAGATCCCCATTCGCTATTTGGCCGTATACTCTTTCCAGCCTATCGTAAAATTCTTCTTTTTCTTCCTCTTCCTTTTCCTCTGTTGGCGCATGGACGTTTACTATTGTTATGTTACGAAATCTTCCTTTAATGCACAATGTACATAATCTCTCGTTCATGGCTGTGAAGCCTATTACATTTTCTTTAACTTTTCCTGACACTACAAAACCTGTGCCCAGTACATGCTGTCCTGTGCTTGTTCCGCTATAGTATATTCTCGTTCCATCATAATCCATAACGTCCTTTCCTGGCCATCGCATCTCTTGCAGTCCGGTTATATCCATCTTGTATCTTTTAAGTTCTTTAATCAATTCCCTTACAGCTCCGACTCTGTAAAGCGTTCTCACGTTCCAGCTTCCAAAATGCACGTCCTTTTCTTTGTTATGTTGTCGTCTTGGGTTCCGCCCGGGTGTTTTGCTTTCGGTTTTCGTAACAATGTTTTTTTTTTTTGGGGTAGGGTGGTTAGCCCTATGCCCAACCCTCCTCCTTTATCCGGGCTTGGGACCGGCAGTGGTACTTACTGAGTTACTCAATCCATCCAGCAATTTTCACAGGCGGAGTTAGAGTAACTAATCATTTGTATTCAATTTCAGTTCAAACAACAAGGTTATAAACTAATACACCATATATTCGAAGTCAGTAGTTTCGATGAAAGCATATTTAGCAACGTAACTGGTCTTTGTTATCCCTACAACAGAACGTCTCGTACTATTAATTTGACGCTCTCATTTAAAACTACAGAAACGGACGTAAAGGTATAAGTTTTAATTATCCCTCATTCTTGATTCTTGTTAGACAACAAGTGTTTTATAGAAGGTTTAAAAATCACGGTCGTAGTTCAAATCCGATCGAACGACGTGAGCCGAGGATTTGATAGACCGAGATTTTTAAACTATAAAACACGAGTTGTCTTCAAAATTTTTTCTAACACTAATATCTTTCACTAATATATTATTAGACATTTTATTAAATTATTATTTGAGACGCGTCACAATACACAAAATGCGAAGATTGCTAGGCAACGACGTATTTTATAGAGAAAAGCGTATTTTAAAGGCAATACAATAAGTGATCTCTTATGTACCATAGAAACAGTATAAGATATTAGTGTTAGAAAAAGAACTTTTAGCATTTAAACAAATCTGAGAACCTTATCCCTACGGTTTTTATAACATAAGAAAAACTTAGGTTGCATGAAGGGACTTTAATTATTTATTTTTTATTGACTCTCTTTGCCCAGAGAAGTTATCCCTAACAAAACAAAAATTGTTATGTTTTATACAATATTTTAGATTCACGTTCAAGCCTATAAATTCATGAGTAATGAATACAGATACTTTCCGGCTACATTTGAATTCGATTATTGGGTAGCAAGACAACAGGATTACTTCGACTTTGCAGCACTTTCTGAGTGTGGAAACATGCCGGATAGAGGGAGTTTCCAAAAAGTTAGCAATTATTTATATTTAGTATTAAACAAATTTAAAAATGCTTGTTTGTAGGGCAAAACCTATCGTATACGTAAGTGGATTCCTGATCCCAGTAAATTCCCACCTCACATACCTCTAGGAGATTATAAAATCGAACTTAAGCTTATATATCATTCTGTAATCGGTGCTACTATTAATTGGTATGGATCCGTAATGGAAATACATTAAGCAGTTAAATAAATATTAGTTGATACTTCTTAATTAAACAATGATTCACAAGTATATTTTAACGTAATTTATACTGCACCTGCTTTTGTTTTTAAATAAACATTTATAGTTTTCTTTGTTTTCATTGTTTCCAAATTTTGGTTTTAACTACCACTGAAATAAATTATGATGTGCTTCACTTGACCATTGAAGATAGTGCTGAAATAATTGTTTTATTGGAGGAATCGTTTAGGCGTGAATCAACCGCGATTTCCCGTGTAGTTCGTCTATAAAGGGCAACTGGGCAACATTTATGAAGAAAAGGTCTACAACAGCTCAAAATGATTACATTATAGTCTCCAACGCGTTACGGGATAGAACCCTAACGGTGCTAAATTTCGAAACGGCCTCGCTGAAGTACGAAACCTCCAAATTAGTGAACGACCTGTTCTAAGAAAGTTGCTTGAAGTTGGGTTGTATAGTAGAAAACTCGCTGTTAGTCCCTTAGTTCTGGAACATCAACGTACAGAAAGGCTAAGATTTGCATAACAGCACTTTAATTGAGGCGAATGGCAAAACGTTTTATTTACGGATGAGTCACGGTTTAATCTGAAACTCGTTGAGGGACACCAAAGGGTATGGCGAAAATAAGGAGAACGAGTGAACGACTGGTATGGGACGGTCAAAGCTCCGAATAGAGTTTGTTAACATGGAAGGTGTCAATTTAAATGCCGAAAGCTACATGTGGAAAATGCCAAAACCTCATGTGATGCCAATTGCGTGTAACAGCTGAGGGTGCTTTTCACTTAAAGCGCGATAATGCTAGAACACATCATGTTGGTGTTGGAGTTCGCCAATACCTTCATTAATCAGCTAGAATGGCCAGCACTGAGCCCAAACATGAACCTGATAGAACATGTTTAGGACAAGTACCTTAGCCGCGCTAAAAGCATCGTTGCAGGTAGGGTAGGATTTATTGAAGCAAGAAGATATCAGGAACCTCATTTCAAGCATGCCAAACCATATGAAAACAGTAATAGCGGCAAGAAGAGGCAATACCTGTTATTAGAACTTACTTATCAGTATTTTCGATCTCATATACCTTTTAGTGTTGTCGGTATTGTACCTGAGACCTTTGATTTAACAAGCAATTTAGCATGCCATTGCATCATGGAGGCCGACTCCCAGATACATTAACATGTTTCTATAGCTAGTATATTATTTTTTTTAAGTAAAGTATGATAAACATACAAACATACAGAAATAACTGTGATTTTATGTTTTATGGGCTACGGAGGACATATTCAAACAACTACATTAGGATGAAAAGGGAATACACATAAACGGAGAGAAACTTAACAGACTCAAATATGCTGATGACTAGTTTTTAATCACAGATATACAAATAATGCTGAATGAGATCAAAAACAGGGAAGTAAGATTTGCAATCAATATGGACAACACAAGGACAAAGCATAGAATACGGAAAAATAATCAACAAATTAATATAGCTCTTGACAGCGAAACACTGTAACAAGTAGAACAATATGTCTTTCTGGTACAAACAATCAGGATGGATAAAGACTTCCAAACTGCAGACCTTAGAACGAAGAAGAGTAATGGCATGGAGTGCTTTCGTCAAACTGTGTTATACCGGGTGGGAAGTTTCAAAACAAAACATAGCAAAATTGCATTCGAAACTACGTTAGTTGTATAATGCACATTGTTGTTCATAATTTAAACATATAAAATGGTAATGGTATCAATGCATAGAGAAAAAAGTGTCCATAAGACGCAGCTAAAATTAACTTGTAAATCTTATTTTTAACTAAAATAAATTTTTCTCAGCCCCTTAAAAAAATCTTTGTTTTGGTCTGCAAACCACTCCTAAACAACGGCACATTTGGCTTCGTCATTTGTCGAAAATCTTTTACCTTTCAAATGTTTTTTGAGTTTTGGGAACAAATAATGGTCTGACGGTGTTAAATCCTGAAAATAGGGCGGGTGGTCAACCATTTCAAAACCAATTTCATTAATTTTTGAAGCGCAATCAACGACTTGCAAAAAGAGTTCACCTTTGGCAAGTTTTCCGTGGCATTTTTATGTAATTGAGTTAGAAACTCAGTATAATATTCTCCCGTGATACTTCTACCCTGTTTCAAATGATATATCAGAATTATCTCATTTTTGTCCCAGAAAACTGAAGCAAGCATCTTGCCAACCGATTTTTGAACGCGAAATTTTTGGGGTCGTGGAGAACCAGAATGCTTCCACTTTTTGGATTGCTCTTTAGTCTCTGGGTCATAGTGATGGACCCACGTTCCGTCCATAGTAACAAGCCGATCCAAAAAGTTGGAGGAATCTTCTTCAGAACGGCGGCAGATTTCCTTGGCCGTTGTCAATCGAACGCGCTTCTGATTAGCATTCAAGCATCTCGGAATCGATTTTGCCGAAAGCTTTCTCGTACCCAAGTCGTGATGAACGATGTGAAACACACGCTCATAGGAAATGTGCAATGCTTCTGCTGTACGCTTGAGCCCAATTCGTCGATCTTCTAAAATCATATCATGGATAGAATCAATGTTTTCCGAAGTGGTCACAGAAATTGGTCTTCCAGAGCAGTGCTCATCTGTGACCTCTGATCATCCTCTCTTCAATTCCCCAATCCAGTTTTTAATAGCGGCGTATGAGGGTCACTGATTACCTAAGGTTTCAATCATATCAGCAAAAATTTCTTTGCTCGATAACCCTTTCAAAAATAAATACTTAATTACTGACCGAAACTATTTTCAAAAATTCACAGTTTTATCACCGTTCAACTTAGGGATTGCAAACTTTGACAACTTATTTATAAAACATCATAGTTGTAACCATAGCAACCATATTCAATTTCGTCTACTAGAGACTTTCCAGGCTAACTAGATATATAGATACGTTTCCACGTCTTCTAACTTGCTGTTTATGTTGATCAGTAAGTTCCCTTTGTCAGTAATCAGTTTTCATGCTCTAAACATTCCTTCTGATTCTTTTGTTTTATGAAAAAATTAAAGATGTTGTGTTGTTTCTCTAATTTCGGCCTCCTTGTATTTTATTTCGGTTTTGTGTTGCTATAATGCAAACGTTTGATTATAATTTTTTTGTCTTTAGTTGCTACAAGAATGAAAATCATATAAAATAATGTCTCTTAAACGCTGAGCTTTTAGCAAAACAAAGTGTTCTCCCTGGCCCTCGAAGACTTTTATTCGAGCTAAAATCGACGAACAAAATTTGAAATTTGAATATAATTAATCACAAGGAATAATGAATTTATTTGTATGCTTATCAGGCGGGTGAAAATTATTTTAATAGACGTATACTGACGGGGGCATATGGGCCGGATCTGTAGGTTTCCACCCTGACAGAGATTTTTATCGGGTTAAATATTATGTTGGCATAGGAACTACTGCTTCCTCGTATCAGCAAGGTAACATGAAAATTGTATCAGTTTCGCTGAATTTCTAACACAAATTTGGGCGTAAGACTAAACTTTCATCTTAACATCAAATAACATCTTCGATGTTCTAGAATGCAAGGGAAACTTTTAGTAAGTTTGCAAAAGATCAAAACTAATTGTCAAAGGAAAGTTATAGCATCTACTGAAATTTGAATAATTTTACTGCAAATTATTAATAAAACTACTCTGAACCATACATTGTGTTTGTACTGATTACTTCAGTAAACTGAACAAAATTGAAAGATTATCCACATCGCTTAATCCTACGTCAAAATTAACTTATGACAGGTAAATAACTAAAGTAATAGAAGCATTAAAACTTTATAAACAACTTAAACTTTTATGATTAATATTGTATAGGTTTATAACCAATAAAGGACGCTATATGTAATAAATTGTTACATAAAATGCAATGAAGAGATTTCATTGTCGTGTGATAGGTAAAGGTAGTATTTGACCAAATTTACGTGCTGTAAAAATTGTATTTCTGCAGTATTCGGTCCTCTGGCGTCGGGTTTCTGTGTTGTTTTGAACCTTAGCTACCTACAACGACAGGACAACCTGAAAAATATATATAAAACTATACACAAATGGGGAATATGGGGAATCAATCCAGAAGCAATATATGGAGAAACAAAGATGGGAGGGAAGCTGGTACGTCTGGAAAACGAAATAATGACAGTGTGGGCAGGCACTACAGTACTTATTAAAAGCCACAGAAATATGTAGGAGAGCCATAACACCTAACGAGTTAATAATAATTGGCTTTATATGCCTCCATATTCAAGAAAGGTGACAGTGCCAGAGAGTTAAGTTTGTAAATTTTAGGTCAGTTATTTCGCAGTTGTTTGCATCAAAGGTTATACAATAGTTATAAGTTTAAGTTACATTCAAAGTTTAGGTTTGAGATGTGCCGACTACTGTTGCTCTGGTGAGATGTTGTATTTCCTAATTTTACTCTTGATTTATTTAATTCCTTGTAGTTTGCCCCTGAGGATAGATATTTGATTAATATAGCCGAAGCACATATACAGGGTGTTCCGCAGCTCGAGGGCCATAGTGTGTAACAATTTTTTGTGAATTGTTATTTAATTCATTTATTTTCAACATATTTTTTATAACTATCATTAGTTATAGTTTACTTTATGTTAAAGGTAATTTCCCTCTTAAATACTACTGTGTTAGTCTTGATTACCGTGATATTTTGCTTATTTTTGCGTATTATCTTTATGTTTTTGTCATTTGAAAACATTTTTATAGTTAAACCGGTCCTTACCTATTAACCTTATTACAACCAGTATCCTTTTGATCCTTCTTCTGTGATTGTTTTGTAGATGTTTTCTATATCCCAATCCTAATTTTTCATTTCAATTTCTACTTTCTGTCTTAGTATTGAATTACTGTAGTTTTTGATTAGTTTGTGATTGTCAGTTTTAGTAGTTTAAACACACTAGTTGTGTTTGTGCGAGATTAGTTAATCTTAGCGGCGCGCTATTTAGATCTTTTATGCGATAGATTAATTAATAATGTGTGTTAATATTAATTGAGTAATTTCAGTAATTTAAATGCTACATATTTCTTTAATTCTTTATCTTACTTATATTCATTTGTTATTCCATTATGTATTGGGGGGGGGGGATTAATTACTACAATTAGTAGTTGGGTTTATTTCTGGTTGGATTTATTTCGAATTTATTTAAAATTTATTTCTTTAAAAACCAAAAGTTCTTCGAATGCGTGCCTTTCGATTAGTTTATCGTTGCTGCACTTTAACTTATGTGAGCTTGAAAATTTTCCGTTTCGCTGCACAGGAATTAATTTTTGAGGACTGTTCAATTTGACTTCGAAGAGTCAAGAAGTAATTTTTCTCGTCGCTAATTTTGCGATGATTATTTGAAGTATTTCCTAATTTGGAAATAATTGTATGGGAAATGGTTGAAGATTGAGTCCAATTTCTTTACAGAAATCTTAATACAGGGATTTTGGTTGAGCCCTCAATTGTTTTGTCAATTTTATAAAGGCAATTATTGGCGAGCAATTTTTTTCTTATTTTTTCTGTTTAGCCGTAACTCATTTCTGAACTGCGGTTGCAGCCTTTTTATTCTAGCCCATTGTTCCATGCATTTTAACTAACTTTTGGTTAGCTGGTTTTTTCCATTTTTCAATGATGAAAATTATCAAAATGGCGTTGCATCTCCACTTTGTGCAGTAAGCATCTGGTAACGTTCCTGTGGAATTTTCCATTGGTTCCATTTGGTTTGACAATCTGTTCTCCCAGTCGTTTTATCAGCGAAGTCATTTTATCCGAGAAGTTAAGAATTTAGACGATTTTTAGAATTATTGGATTTCGGATTTGTAATTTAGTAGGTAAGTGATAATTTGTTAGTATTAATTATTTTGTATATATGGTTTTCCAATTTATTTTGATCATTTATTTCCCGAAAGTGGGTGGCCATTTTGAGTAACTTTTAGATTAAAACTAATTAACAACTCAAATAAAAATTAAATTTCAAACGTTAACTGTACTTAAATAATAAATGTTACTGTTACAATCACTTGGAATCTGAATGTACCCATAACTTGGAAACGGTCTAGTTAAGGATAAATGTTCACGAAGACTTTTTGATCCAGAATGACCTCAGGAATATGTATATTCACTATGGCCCTCGAGTTGCGGAACACCCTTATAATATAATGTCCGATTTTATTGATAATAAATTAATTAATGGGAAGGTTTGTTTCGTGTTTTCCTTTTGCCAATTATTATTGTTTTCCCATTTGAATATGGATCTTGTCAAATTTAAGTTAAAATTCTCCGATTATAAATGATTATCTTAGTAGGTAGTAATGTATAAGGTATAGATAATTTACAGGTTTTGGCGATAATAGACCCATTATTGGTAAAATATTTATGAAAATATAAATTTAAGCGAAAAGCAGGGACATGTTTGAGGAAGTGTAAAACAACAGTTCTGCAAGTTAATCAAACTGCCACCCCCGTGACCGAAAATTAATAAAATGTTTGAAAACAGGTATGCAACTTTTATGATTATACAGTGCTGTAAAATGCAACATAGTAATCTCTTTGGATCGATGTAAGACTACAAATTTTTTAATTATTTTTTTTAAATCGCCACTAAAACACTTGCTGATATAAAAGCTACTCTAATGGAAGGCAAAGAAATATAAGTACAAGTATTATTTCTTCCTGCATATTTTCACTTTTATTTTAAGATACATACATGTAAGCAAAATTTAAGCCTAAGTTTAATAAAAAACAAATATAGATATTTTCGGATTCTGATATTGTAGGTACAATAAATTACCTTAAGAACTATGTACCTACACCTAACTTACACTTACATAACGCCATTTTTGAAGTATCCTGTTTTGCACATCACAGCAAATTCACCAGAGATAGTCAAATAGGAATAGGAGAGACTAGTAGCGAAGGTGGTAAAACGCAAGCGAATTTTGCTTAAGTATGTAGCATCTTCGGTTTCACACTCTTTCGGATGCATTTGCCGTTATTATACAAAATAGCAATAGCAAAAAATAGTA
The DNA here is from genome assembly GCA_963082815.1 of Melanotus villosus. Lineage (NCBI taxonomy): Eukaryota > Metazoa > Arthropoda > Insecta > Coleoptera > Elateridae > Melanotus > Melanotus villosus. The sequence continues at coordinate 43,954,540 of OY720425.1, forward strand.
AAAAGAGGTTTAAAACCTTAACAGCCTGCCATAGACAGTTTTGAAATATTCTAAAAAACACTCAAAACAAGTCTAATATTTACTGAGCACTAACGAAAAAATGTAAATCAATGAACAAATCATTTTATTATTTTTTTGAAATATACATTTAGCTTAATAAAATTCTAATTAGGTATTTATAAGATATAATGCAACCAATTGTCTTATACGAACTTACGTTAATTAGCAACTACCGTAGATTTCAAAATCAATGTTACTTAAATCGCCATAATTCTTTATGCCTGAACTTTAACATTTTTATCAGTAAATACTTATTGACATCATTTAATATTGTAATTTTTCTTTATTTTCCTTTCTTTAATTTTTCATAATCTTTACAATCAGTTCTTCATCTAAGGAACAATAGAAAAATTTTATGATCTATGTAAAAAAGTATTACAAATTGACATAAAGGGGCTTAATCCCCTAATCCTTCCCTTTTCTTAATTTAAACCCAATTCACGTATTAATAATTTGTATTCGGATGAATTTCGGAACTTGGAGATCACGCATAAGATTTGGTACCAGCATCTCCTATCAATCGAAGCACCTTATTCTGGAACCTCTGCAGAATTTTGGAAGATAGAATGCAGTATGTCCATGCAGGCTTAATTATAGCTTTGTAGACCAAAAGGTTGCTCTCCAGTGAGAGTTGTGATTTTCGCTCAATTATCCAATACATTTGACAAAGTTTAAGACCAAGTTGTTTTCTTTTGTTAAATAAGTGTTCTCTCCAGGTCATCCTTCGGTCCAGGTGCAGCCCTAAATATTTGATTTAATCTTTCTGTGGCACTGGCTTTCCATTAAGGGTTAAAAACCTTTCCTCATAATGAAAGTTACATGTGTGGATTTACCTTCGTTTACTTTGATATTCCAGGTTTTTAGTACTTTTAGGTTGGCTTGTTAATTTACAAAGGCAGATATTGGATTTGTGTGGGAAGCCAGGATTGCCGTATCATCTGCAAATGTCGCTACTGTGGTTAGCCTGGTAGTCGGTAGATCTGCCGCATACAGTAAGTACAGCTCAGGGCCCAAAACACTTCCCTGGGGTACTCCAGCTTGGATAGTGTTTAAATTGGTGTATTCGCTTTCGTGTTTGACTAGGAATTGTATATTGCCTAGATAGGATTTGATAGTAATGGCGTGGGAAGTTCTGTTTTTAATTTAATTAATAACACAAGCCGTCGTGCCAGACCTTATCAAATGCCTGGCTAATATTAAGAAATACTGCAGAACAGTACCCCTATGCACCTGTTCAGTTGTGCCATATTTGTTACGAAAACCAAACTGGTGTTTAGGAATTAGCTTATTCCCCTCTAGTATTGGCTTGAGTTTTTTTAGGAGTAGTTTTTCTGAAATTTTAAATAGCAAAGTTAGAAGGCTAATAGGTCTGTTTTTGCCAGGTAACAGAATAACTTGCGCAACCTTCCACTGGTTAGGGACATATCACAACCTCAACACTGTGTCGAATATCATCCTAAGTATGATTTGACATATATTTGTTTCTTGGAGAACCCTTCATGTAATTAGGTCATAGCCCGGCACTTTCTTTGCATTAATCTCTTTTAGGATGACCCTCTTCCCTTCCTTGGGTTTGAATTTCAGAATTGGCAAGCCCATTTGAAACGGTATTTCTACAAAGCTTAATATTTCATTTCTTTCGTCTGTGTTTTCTTCGTCAGGATGTGGTTTTTATGGACTTGGAAAAGGTTGACCAAATTAAATATTTAGGAGTAATTATATATGATAAATTAAATTTTAAGAAGCACGTAGATTATGTTATCAAGAAAGTAGCTCGTAAAATTAGTTTACTGGGCAGGATATCTAACAAGCTTACTATTCAAGCAAGAATTAAAATTTACGAAACAACTATTGCTCAACATTTTGATTACTGTGCAAGCATTTTGTTTCTCTGTCAGGAAATGGAATTAAAAAGCAACAAAACAGAGCTATGCGTATTATACTGCAGTGTTCAAAATTTACTAAAATTACTTTAATGTTAGATATCTTGCAATGGTTAAGCATAAAATAGCGTATTTACTTTAAAACTCTAGTATTAGTCTACAAAACAATACTGTTGACTTCCAGACTTCTCAGTCTTTAATGTACAATTTAGACATACATGATTATAAAACCAGAACTCGCTCCGACTTTAGATTACTAAAATTTTCCAAAACGAAATCTCAAAATTCTTTTTTCTACAAAGGTTTAAAATATTATAACAATCTTCCACAGGAAATAAAACAGGCGCCAAATATTTATAATTTGAAGAAACAATTAAGTTTCTACGTTAAGAATAGTTTTTAAGAAAATATTGGCCACTATAAACTCTTGCACGATTAATGTAAAATTAGTAATATTACTAAATATAGTACATATTATTCATATTATTATTATTATATTATTATATTACATATTAAATATCCTTGATAGATGTCCCGCGAATGCATGGACTTTCTCTTTGTCATTTCTGTACAATTTGCCATGTTCTTTATTTGTTATTATTATTAGCATTGTTAATAGGTTTAACATTGTAGTAACTTATTCTGTAGATTTTTAGAGTAAAATATTTATTGACTTACTTTAATAAACATTTTTCGTTGGGAAAAAATGTAAAGAAATTTTTAAATCTTAAGATACTACCAATGGCAAACTTGATTATTTGTTTAGACTTCACAGAACTATTAGTCTATGTGTATTCATCCTACAGCTACACATCACATCCTTTGTCAAATTAAAATATTTACAATTAATTATATATTTTCACAATTTCAATCAATTTTTAACATTTACAAACTGTATTTAATAAAAATAATTATACTTAATAAATTATAATAATGATCAATACCTACAACATAAACGCAATATAATTATGTTATCGAAATATTCGCACCTCCAGTACTTAATATGTTCTTTTCTTTATACAAAATGTTTTCTTACGTGCTTTGTTCAAAGGAGTTGGTTATATTACAGGTCTCCAAATAGAAGTTTGCCGATGGATGCGAAGATGGGGGAACAAGACAGGTAAATGTTAGAAAAAGATACCCAATTCTTCTCAGGCGCACAACGTGTTTTCAAGTACACTTCATAACCGCTGTAATGACTGGCGAGGCTCTTCTTATGCTTTAGAACGAATTAATGCAGGGCTTTAAAGTATTTGCAAATTAACTAAGCTGGCTCGGTACTCACTTTCTTATAAATGCGAAACGTATTAAATATTATAAACATAAATCCCGTAACTTTTATTCAAAACGTTCCACGTCGAGTGTTCAGAATGCTAAGTTTGCTGTATGAGAGTCAAGCCTGAAATGACGAGTCCCCACACCACTTTATTAGAGATCTACGGAGTGTCGTCAAACTTATATTTGGAACCCTGTACAAGCAAATCTACAAGCTTGGTTAAATTACTGTCTCATTAGATAAAATTTAAATCTATTTCTTATAAACTGTTCTTTCCTATTCAACAGCAAGTATTAATGATTTCGCTAAACCAATGATAGTGGTTCCAATTCAAGCAAAATTTTATTTGCTAAATTAGCTTACTATTTTGAGTAATTACTGATGCTGAACCACAGATTTGGTGTTTTTACTTAGATAAACATATAATCTTATAATTGATTGTTAAATTAAATATGTTAAGCTTTTCAAATAAAATAAATTAAATTGTAACATCTGCAAGCAGTTACAAGTAATTATTCATAACATTACTCCCAGTGAGTTGCAATTTGATACTCCTGGGTTAATTTTCTTGGCATTATTTGGATTTTATAGTACTCTGCTTATCTAACAACGTTTGCAGAAAGGTAAAAACCGAAAACGCAAACTGAAGCAGCTGAAATACGACACCATTACTAATTTCTACAGATTCAAAATTATACAGTAGTCTTACTTTCAAGAAGCTCGTCAAATTCAACACCCCAAATCCCCCGGTTGTGATTGTTAAAGGCTTCTGGCATCTGATCATCATCATTATCAGTGATTTTTGCATATCTTTGTCAAAGTCAGATAAATGCCATCCACAGTGAAAAATGTCAACGGAAAGATTTGTACTCTGAAATGTATCCTTTTTAATTAAAAAAATATTGATTAAAAACTTTTTCAAATTATTGAGGAATAATTTTAGTTTTGAGTTTCTATGTGAAATTTCCAAATGCTAAAATATGCGAGATTCTAATAAATAATCAGAATCGTAGGCCGACACTACAGCAAAAATTGTTAAATACTTAGTACTGAGACTGCAGCAAAGATATCTATTCCGGAATTTTACTTACTTCAATGCTTAATTCGTTTCCCATATAGCACAAAATAAACATTTGACACATGTGTCCCATAACAATGGAAACGGCGGTTCCAATCTGCTCCGGCACAACAGTCTAAAATTGAAAAATCCTGTGTAATCATGATTATTTTCTTATGTATTTAATTCACAACATACCGCAGTAAAACTAGATAGGCATATGTTTGCCATACTTATTAAATATTGCATTAGAACGAGGTAACTGAATATCCCATCGAGTTCGTTGCAAAGCCTGAAAATATAACTTCATCAATTAATCAATTAATTAAAAAAAAGACTTTAAATAAGCGAAAATGGCTAAGAATAATATTTAAACATAAATAAATTATATTTTGGCAAACCATTTGGCCCTATAGTGAACTGAGAACAAAAAGTAATTTGTGGTGTAAATTTGCAAATTGTATGCAGCGTAATACAAACTACAACTAAGATATGTTTGAAAGTCAAAGCCATCTTCGTCCAAACATTTTTATGATAGCACTGTAATACAATACTGTTTCAATAAAATACATCGCTTTGATGGCCAAATTTCTAAAAAATCAATCTTCTTATTCAGTCAGTTGAATGGAACGAATTTTTCGTTTTTAGGTTATTTACTATCGAATTCAAAAAATACTTACGAAATTAATTTATTATGGCGACGAATGCAGAGTATTAAAACTTTCTTTGCTTCCGCAGTATTAATTTTGATGGACTCTTCGAAATTTCTTTTCAAGAAATTTCTTTGCAACTTCAGTTGTGAAGTGCAATTATATATCAAACTCAAATAAAGTAAATCATACCCACAAACATTAAATACGGTAGCCATTACTATACAACTTTCAACAATGTATAAAATTTCAAAATATGGGCTTTCTCTCCAAGGAAATGGGTATGAAGTTTTAAGAGGAAGCTCTCCGCTAACGTATGAAAAAATTATAAATTGCATAGCGCATAAGACTGAAGTAAAGGTGTATCCAGCACAATAAATGAAGAGAAGCCAACTTCCTTGCGTTATTTCTTTCTGAATTATGTTCCCCAATCTATCAGAAGGCCAAAATTTATAGTAAACTTTATACAATGCGACTGATATTTTATCTTTGCTGAGATGTGTCAGTATTATTCTTATGGGTGGCTGTAAAAACAATATTTATCAATTAAAATAAGTATTATTAACATTTAATAAAAGATTCAAAGCAATCCGTTTCTAATTAATTATTTTTTTGGTTGTTTGATGTACAACTTTATTTAAGGAATTATGAAAGTTCTTCATAATCCGTCAAAATATACAGTAATTCAAAAAATTTCAGTTTAAAATTGGCAGTGGAAAAGATAGACAGATAACTGAGCATTATAATACATTATAATACAAAATGAATTACTGTTAGGTTGTCAGTCAACAACCAATTATCGATCTGTAAGTTGATTACTTAATTATAATTCTTACACCAATAGTTACTAGTATAAATTAAAGAAGTCGAATACAAAATGGAAATGATTGGGAGGATAGAGAACGGTTTTACAAACAAGCAAGTAAGAAATTTATACCAAGGTATAAAGCGGGTTAAAAGAGGATGGCAGATAAGTTTATGTAAAGATAAAGAGGAAACATAATAGGATCATGTGAAGGTACGATGGAAAGCTGGGCCTAGTACTTTGAAGAACTGGCAAATTAAAATACAGAGAACGACAATGACACAGAGATTATAATCAGTAGCTAATGAAAGCAAATCCAGGAATTAATCCAGGTGAGGAGACACCCCATTTAGGCGAAATAACAAAGTTAATAAGAAACTAATGAAAGTCCAGGAGGTTACGACATTCAGGTTGAACTCATAAAGTACGAAGGTGAAGGGCTACATTGTATAATATAGCACAAGTATGGGAAAAAAGCACATCTTGCATGCTCCATACTTAAAAAGGAGCAAAGATCGAATACAAAAATTATAAGCATTAAGAACAGAATAGAAGCTAGTGTTGTGAGAATATCAGAGTGGATTCCGGAAAGGAAGATCAGTAACGAACCAACCTTTTAAACTGCGAGAAATACAGGTTGAAAGCAACGAACATAAATTAATCACTCACGTATTATTTATAGATCAAACAACCATATGATAGCATCAAGCGAAAGCAGTCGTGGCAAGCAACGAGAGAACTAGATATCTCAAACAAAATAATTGGTGAAAATGACACTAACTGGTAGAGTAAAATAGAGTAAAGGAAATTTAACAAGTAGTTTTGAAGTTAAACATGGACGAAGACAAGGGGACCCACTTTCGGCTATTTTATTTAATATAGCGCTAGAGAAAATTATCAGGGAACCCAACATACCTCGATCAAGCTTGTTCTACCACAAAAGATATCAAGATTTGGCATTTGCTGATGATGTTGTGCTCTTACCAAGCAGTAAGGTGGTAAATATGTTCGAGAAAGCAGCACAAAAAATGGGTTTGGTAATAACTAAATGAAATGAAGATGAAATACATGAGATGCAGTGAGGATGACTTTGAAACAGAGAAGTGGTTGGAAATAAAGACGAATAGTGAAAAAATGTATAAATTCGAAGTGGCAAGTTTCAACTATTTATTTGGGAACAATATTCACAAGAAAACCTGAAATAACTGAGGAAATAGGGTCGAGAATAACGACTGGGAATAGGTGCGTGTTTGCGTCAAATGAAGTACTTAGAAATAAAACAGTATCAAGGACAGTAAAAGTGCGCGTATATAAAACCATAGTCAGACCAGTGGTTACATACGGGAGTGAGTTCTGGACACTGACAAAATCAAATCAACAGAGACTAGGGGTGTAGGAAGGTAGGGTATTAAGAAAAATTCTCGGGGGAAAGAAAGTAGAAAATGCATGGGAAAGACGAACAAACCGAGAAGTAAAGGAACCAAATATAATAAGAGAAATAAAATGGGTGGGGCATGTGATGAGGATGTCTGAATTACGCATTCAAAAAAAGTTATCAAAAGTGAATTAGGTGGAACCAGTAGAAGAGAAAGGCCAAGATTAAGGTGAACAGATGAGGTCGAGGAAGACTTAAGACAGCTGAAAGTCACAAGATGGAGAGAAAAAAACAACAAACAGGAGCAGTCCAGCAAGCCAACTAAAGACATACCTACTTGACTTATTCCATGAGTATTGAGTAACCTTAAGGTGAACTTTTTGGACCATTTACTACATTAAAAGTATTTGCCCAAAGGAATTAATCACATAAGTTTAACAAATTATGGTTTGGAGTTTCATCGTATTATTTTATATTTAAAAAACTACCAAACTAAATTTTTCAGTAATTTAGAGATAACAAAATTGTTGGGAAAATTGCGTTTGGTAGTCGTTATTAAAATAATATGAAGAAATTGCAAGCTTACTTACGTCTATGCCATCATTACAAACATAAATATTTACTTAAAGCTCATTCTGTAGCTTTTAGAAAATGAAATAATTAAATTAAAACCTATTTATTATAAATATTCACCTCGATGTTTAGCATTAATAATGAAAGTGCAAAGGTAGCAGAACCCATGTCTATGTCTTTGCGACTCGCATAAAAAATATTTCCAACTGCAGCAAACACACAACTCAAAAAGTAAACCAGATTTAATGTCCTCGTTATAAAATTTTGTCGTTCAGCCCATAAATTTATACCATCAAGTAAGATCTTAGAAGGTAACAAAAGCCATTTTGCACCATCTTTAAAAATATGCTTTGGTAAATACTTTCTGTTCCCGACTTGATTCACACACATCCCACTTTCCATTGTGAACATTTAATCAAACGAACTGAAAAGAATGTTTTCATGTCTGTATTCTTAAACGGTTTTGGGATAATCGAACTATTTATCTTAATTATCAAATTAAAGTAATCAAAAAAGTAAATTTATTTAATTTACATTAATTGACGTCAGATGGAAAACTTTCAGATTGAACTAAGAAAACTAAACTTTAGATAATCTATTGTAATACGAAGAATTGAGTATGTAATTGCTTTTTATCGCTTAATTAATTTACTAATTATCTGAAGGGTTGTTCGGTCATCTTTAACTTAATTGCAATACAATTTGTTTTTTAGAACGCAGAATTGCCGGTTAGAATTTACATTTATTGTGCCAGTTATTTATTTATTTATTTGTCGTGAAGTGCTGATAATAAATGTATAGGTTTGTGGTACTTTTATTAACTCAATCTTTTCGTAAAACTGAGCTGCACTTATAAGAAGCCCAAAGTGATTAAAGGATTGACTGACTTGTGAATTTTAACATTGAATTGATTAAGTATTCTGATTAAAAGCTACATGTATTGTAAGCATCATTACATTGTGAAGTTGAAATTTATTTTGAACTTAATTTAATTAATTAACAAAGTTCATATCACTATGATTCGTGGAAATTTGCAGAGATTTAATAATAATAATAATAATAATCTTTATTTTCCCTTTTTTGACAGAACATACTGTATAGGAATGGTCAACTTATATAACATAAAAAGGACATGACTACAGAGAAGAGAGAAAAAAAAATATTAACAAGTAAAACTATTGAATATATCTAGAACAAACACATATCTTGCATGCTACATATCACAGTAACAAAGTCAACTGACATTAGAGTGAATTATTTATTATTCTAGAAATTCTTCTACGGAGTAGAAGGTCTTTGAAATTAATAATGATTTTAGTTCTTTTTTAAAGGATATCAATGTTTTACATGACTTAAGATGTACGGGAAGTAAATTATACAGACGGAGGCTTAAGCATCTAGGTGACATATATGCTACTCGACATTTACTGAAAGGTACATAGTAGTTGTTCTTATATCTAGTGTCAAACATATGTAGATTTTTATTTTGCAAAAAGGTATCTTTCTTATGAAAAACGTAAATACAGAGTTCATAAATGACAAGAGCGGGCAATGTTAATATCTCAAACTTTTTGAATACATCTTTACACGTTTGTGTTGTTGGAATTTTGGCAATACATCTAATTATTCTTTTTTGCGCTAAGAAAACATCTGTGCACATAGCTGAACAGCCCCAAAAGCAAACACCATATCGAAGACGAGATTCAACATGTGCATGGTAAAACATTAATAATTGACGATCATTGAGTACAGTTTTGAGATTTTTTATTAAGTAGGCTAAAGAATTTAATCTGGTTATGAGGTACTCACAATGTCGCTTCCAATTTAAATTCTCGTCTATGTACATTCCTAAAAATTTAACAGAGTTAGCTGTAATAACGTTTGTTCCATCAATTTTGAAATTTAAGCTAGTAATATCTTTCTGCCTATTATGAAATCTTATTGCATTAGTTTTCTCAGCGTTAAGATAAATACGGTTTTCTCGGAACCAATCATTCAATTTACTTAACACACTGCAGCATTTATTTTCTAGTACAGAATCATTCTTATCTGAAACAATCACAGATGTATCATCTGCATAAATAGTAAGATGAGCATCTGGGGAGAGATTGCTTAATTGATTTATATATAAGATAAACAAAACTGGTCCGAGAACCGAACCTTGCGGGACGCCTGTATTTATATTTACGCTTGATGAAGTAACATTACTTATCACATTATTTTCTACGCTAGAGATGGAGACAAACTGTTTCCGATTATTTAAAAAAGATTTCAACCATTTTGAGGATAAATCAGTGATACCGTAGTTGTTCAATTTAAAAATTAATAAATCGATATCGATGCAGTCGAATGCCCTGCTAAGGTCACAAAATATTCCAACAGGGCATTCGCCCGCATCAACTAACGTAGTAATTTGATCGTAAAACGAATTCACAGCCGTAACTGTTGATCTACCAGCTAAAAATCCGTGCTGATTGGAAGACAATATACTATTTTTATTTAGGAACGTACTTAATCTGTTTAAGAAACAATATTCAAACACTTTTGAAAAAACTGGTGTTAAAGTTATGGGTCTGTAATTTTCCATTTCTTGCACATTCCCTCTTTTATACAGGCTGTTTGATAAAAAACGGAGCAAGCCGTAGCACTCTTATTTATTAACTGATTTTAATAAAAACAATTTTTGGTCTTATAACTCATAAAAATCTACATTTTGCCGTAAAAAAAATTTTTTTTCGGCCTCATTGGTTAAGCGTGGTGACGTCATGATGAATTTTTTAAATTACACTCTATATATTTTTTTAGATATTCTCATAGAGAATTTTTTTCTCTTTTCAACCGTATAAATATTTCATATGGTTGCATAATAAAACTTTCGAGTTAAAGACAAAAAACCAATACAAGACTGAAACATTACGAACTTGTATCATGTCCGTCAATTCATCAGAATCCATTTTCTAATGGTTTTTCAGAGGAAATGCAACAACGCTGATTAAAAACACAAAGAAAACACTTGACACTTCAGTAACGTTTAGGGCGACTGTTTTTTGTTTCAAGTTATTTTAATTTAATGGCATACTGGCTTGTATTGGTATTTTGTCTTTAACTCGAAAGTTTTATTATGCAACCATATGAAATATTTACACGGTTGAAAAGAGAAAAAAATTCTCTATGAGAATATCTAAAAAAATATATAGAGTGTAATTTAAAAAATTCATCATGACGTCACCACGCTTAACCAATGAGGCCGAAAAAAAAATTTTTTTACGGCAAAATGTAGATTTTTATGAGTTATTCGACCAAACATTTTTTTTATTACAATCAGTTAATAAATAAGAGTGCTACGGCTTGCTCCGTTTTTTATCAAACAGCCTGTATATCGGAATTACCTTGTCAATCTTTAATTGTTGCGGAAAAGTTCCAGTGCAGAAAGAAAGGTTTACTAGGAAAGTAAGTTGGCTTGCTATGATGTAAAGAACCCTTTTAATTATAAAGGAAGGAATATCGTCAACTCCAGACGATCTCTTATTTTTCAATTTATTACTTAAAAATTCTCGTAGTTGGTTTTTTTCATAAGGATACAATTTTAAAGTTTCCGTGAGGTTATTTGCAGAATTTGCAATATTACTATTATTATTAACTGGGATTTTATTAAGAATACTTAATGGCGTATTTTTAAAGGAGTTGTTAAAGGCCTTGGCCACATCAATAGGGTTTTTAATTAAAAGTCCTTCCTGTTTTACAGAAATATTTTCAAAAGAATGGTTTTTAATATTGCATAATTCTGATATGACTTTCCATGCAGTTTTAGTAGAACTGTCAGATTGAACAATTTTATTCTGATAATGTTTTCTTTTAGTGTACTGCACCAATTTCCTGTGACACATCTTTGCTTTTTTATAAGCATTTGTCAAAGCAGGGTGTACACGGCTATTTACATACAAATCTTTTAATTTTATACTCGACACTTTTACTTCATCGTTTATCCAAGATTTACTGTTATTCTTAGCGGTAATAAATTTTTTTAAGGGAAAACAAAGGTCAAAATAGTGCAGAAAGATTCCATAGAAGAAATCAAAGGCTAAATTAACATCATTGAAATTATACAGATTTGACCAATCCTCGTTTAACAAAGATTGTTCAAACTTACATACATTAGGTTCAGTAAATGCTCTCCGAAAGGATGTTAATCTGTTACTAACTTTATTACAGCTTATATTATCTATTTCAAAAAGTACTGTTTTGTGATCTGAAACGACATTGTCAATCACGCACAGCAGACCGTTGCCAGGATAATTGGTATAGATATGGTCAATAAGGGTACATGTTGAATCTGTTATTCTTGTTGGCCAGTTTACAACATTAACAAGATTAAATTCCTTTAGTAAGTTACATAATTTTTTATAGTCGTGTGGGCAATTATAACAGTCAATGTTAAAATCCCCACATAAAATGATTCTTGCTTTTGGGTTAAATACAAAATTTAAGATATCAACTAATTTATTGAGAAAGAACTTTAAATTTCCAGAAGGGGATCTATAACACGTTAAAATAACGTAGGAATTGTTTCTGTGTGTTACATAGGATAAAGCACAGACTTCAAAATCCTTATCTACGCAAAACTGTTGAACATCGATGTTTGTTATTTTGCATGAATTTAAGGGGTTCTTGATCCATATTCCAACCCCTCCACTTTTAAAATTGGTTCTAAAATAACTAGTGAAAAGTGTGTAGCCTTCAAAATTTAAATTTTTAACTAGATCCACATTTGCACCGATTTCAGTTAGACACAAAAAATTCAATTCAGAGAATTGATGCATGTCCAACAATAAGTCGTTTATTTTATCACTATTTAATGTCTGAACATTTAACAATAATAAGTTGGGCTGGAATACTAACTGTTGTTTTCCTTTACCTGTTTTCGGAAGAAAAAACGTCTGATGCAGGCGTGATTTGGCCACTTGGATGGATCCATCGCCTTCCTAAAGTTATCTTCAGAAATTGTAACTTTAAAAGACGAATAGATTTGCGGGTTTAATGATGTTAAGAGTTCACACTTAACTTCCGGAAATTCGGGCTTCAAAAATTCCATTAAGTTTTCACCTTTAGTTTCCGGTGCAAGACGACTTACATGAAGAGTTACTACTTTAGGAATGCCCTTTATATTTAAAGACACAGAGTTTGTACTATTGCTTTTTCCTACAACTACGGGTTTTTTTTTTACGGCGATTTACTACCTTCGTCCAACCATCATTTGCAATGTTAATTGCGGGGATCTTTTTATCTTCATTGAGATTTATGATTGCATTACATTTTGCCTGAGCTTCGGCTTCCATGATTGCTACCGACACTTGCTTATTTTCAATAAAATGTTGTTCCTTTTTGTTACTTAAATTTTCGTTCCTGGTTAAGATAGATTTGTATTTATTGGTACCTTCATTATCAGCAACGTTTATTTTTGTGGAGCCAGGTAGATGACCGTATTTATCTGAAGCCTTCAATTTATGGTTTTGTATTTCTCGTTGTACGCTTAATATTTTAATTTGTTCGCGTAAATCGTTTATAATGGTATCCTTTTGTTTGATGATATATTTGATAATATGAATACTTATCTTCTTTTCAGAATCCGCAGTGTTTTCAATCGCGTCAAAAAATTCAGTGTCACAGTTATTGCTGTCTTTTGGATCATCACAACACATAATTGACTGTTCACTGATGAAAACTACACCATTCAACAGTTTAGCACAGCTAGGTGATACTGGTTACAACATTTAACACATTTTATTCCATTTACCACCTTAGATTTGCATCTTTTACATGGAGCAGGAGAAGCAGACCCACTTGCATCCGCCATCTTGCTTATATTTGAACCCTGTGTGACCTGGTTGCGAAGCAGACTCTCAATCGTTTGTGCCACCAAGTCCCCTGTTATAAGAAATTAACAGTAAGTTCATGCATGGATGATCCGGATTTAAAAAAAATTTAATTTAGATATTTTTCTATTTTTGTGTTCTTTTAATGGAAGGTTTAATCTTAAAAATCCACCTTTGTTGTTCATCTTTCTTCTTCTTCTTCTTCTTCGATACCCATATACCTTTACAGCGTCGAATAACTTGCGTCTATCCATCTCCTCCAATCTTTTCTACTGTCCACCGCTATTTTCTTCCTTGGCTGTTTTGCCTAGTTTTTCCCCTAATTCTTCTATAATATTTGATCTCCCAAATTTTGATATTTATAATTTTTTAAGCTAAGAATTAAAATCTAGCTACGACTAAGATTCACACCTGTGTCCTCTTACTACTTGCAAAATGAATGTGTAATTACGTAATTAGTAATTACAAAGACTATCAAAAAACCTTCTAAGGCTCTTAAAGCCAGAAATTTCTGCAGATGAGCAAAATGTAAGCTTGTTTTGGGAAATTCAAAACAATTTTACCCTTTTTTAAACGAATTTCAATTTTATATCTTAAAGAAGTGAACCCTTAATAATTTGGCCTTTAATATTCCTACTGATTTATTTATAATTTCTAGTTAATCAAGATTGTTCTTGATTTTTATCAAATTGATGTCATAGTCTTGTTAGAAAAGGGTGGGAGTCCTAAAGGTTCAGGTAAATATGTATACATATTGTGCTTAAAATCCCTATACTTTCAAAATTTGTTGTTTAGCAGTTCTGTTAAATATTTAACGACGAATTTTAGTTTTGCAGCTTCGTCTGCTACACCGAATAAAACAAATCTTAATTCTATGTATGTGTCGCCAGTAACTGGTTCAGAGACAATCGAAATAATTACATCTTTGGCAAACAAAGGTTCAGCTGGAAGCGATAAAGTTCCCCATTTGGTTTTAAAAGCCATTGCAGAGGAAGTGGATGAACCACTAACATACTTAATAAATATTTCCCTTACGCATGGATACTTTCCTCAGCAGTTTAAACTTTCATTAATAATTCCCATTTTTAAAGCAAACAATCCCACAGAATTTCAAAACTATAGGCCAGTAGTTCTACCGGATTTTCTGCCGTTTTTTTCTACTTTTTTAAATTTCGATTATTAACAAAAAGACAATTTTGCTTCATTGCTGGAAAAAGCACTCAAGATGCTTTATTATCCTTTTATAATAAGGTTCTACAAAGTTTTAATGGCAAACTAAAACCCGTCGGCATATTTTTTGATTTCACAAAAGCGTTTGTTGTAGTAAATCATAAATTACTTCTCCATAAATTTGACAATTACGGAATCAGAGGCGTTAGCTTGAGTCGCTTTTTATTTTTCTTCTTAATTTTCATTAATGATATTATAGAATATCTCAACGGGTATTTTCTTACTTTATTCGCAGATGATACATCTGCGTTGGTAACTGTTGACAATTTTGATATTTTACGTCTTTGAGCAAATAACTGCTAGACTGGTGTGCGAGAAATGGTCTCATCCTTAACTCTAACCAAACTAAGTTTTTGCATATTTTCTCTAAACGGTATTTTACCAGACCGAAGCCCAATGGTTGTTTGAGTTTCCATCAAATCAAATAAAATTTTTAGCGTTACTTTTAAATGAAAATTGAATTTGGGAAGGACACGTAAATCACATAGTCAAAGCTCTTTCTAGTAGGAATTACGTGGTTTTTCAGTTAAGATTTTCAGTTTCGCTAAAAATCCTATTAATGTATTACTGGGATTACATAAATTCTTTTGTGTTGGGGAAATTGTAATCAGGTGAATAAAATATCTATAACACAAACAGAATGATTAAATCGATGCTCTGATTAAAATATAACGAATCATGTCGCAGTTTCAATTCAAATTAAACTGATGTAAATTATTCTTATAAGTCCTGATTCAAAGTGAACAAATATAAATTACTCTAAGTTCTGATTACATTTAAAATGACTAAGTCCATAAAACGAATTTAAATATTTTACAAGTCCAGAATTAAAGTTAATTTAAAATAAAACATTCTTGCAGAACTGCATTGAAGCACGTACGTGTCAGGTTTCACCGTTCAATGCACTTCCATATACATGCACTAAGAGATGCAACGGCGCGTGTGGCTTGCCAGTGAATGCCCTGATCGAATGACGTCATATCAACCACGCGTGCGAATGAATTGAATAAATTAAATGCATTTTAAACTTCGCTTAATATTTTTACATTCGCCTTTGTTACTATATATTTATCAGTGTCTCCGATACGTTAGAAAGAATATTTTAAGTTTTACTAAATGTTATTAAATAAGCCATTACACAACTAGACATGCCAAGAACATCTACAGACCTTATAATAGACTCAAGCAGACAGATAGAGGATGAGTGACAATAGCCACTAAAATGTACAATCACTTACCACATTAATTTCAAAAAGGCCATAAAGAAATTATTAATAAAGAAATGTTTTTATTTCTCGGTAGATTACTATGGAAGCAACGATGTATTGGAGTATGTTGCAGTATCTTTTTGTATTTCGATGTATTTAAATTAATAAATAAATCCAAAGAAGTTTTCTACCAGTCTAATTGTAAGATTTTCCTACGTTACTTGATAATTTTAGAAATATCATTTATTATTTTCGTTTTAGTGATTGTTATTTTGTTTCATTCTATTATTTACCTGAACAGCATAAATTATTAAGTTATATATTTTCAATTTAGTGTGTGGGTAATTGCATGTGCCAGATTTGACAACACGGTGCGCGAATTAACAGTTAGAATTACCCCTGCCGTAGACTCAGTACAAGTTTGAACATGTTACAGTTTATACGCAATTGTTGGGAGCGTCTGAAGTAAAGTTGTGTTTGTGAGGTGGAACGGCAAAAGTTTGAGCAACCTTGTGCTATCAAATTTTGTATTAAGCTTGGCGAATCCGCTACTATAACTTATAAAAAGTTACAAAGGGCTTATGGCGAAGAGTCCTTATCCAGGCCACAAGTGTTCAGATGGCATAAGGCCTTTTAGAGGACCGAGAAGAAGTGGAATATGAACTTCGTGCGGGAAGACCTTCAACCTCAAAAACGGAAGACAATGTGAAAAGAGTGAGGACTCTTGTGATATCAGACCGTCGGTTGACATTGAGGCTAATTATCGTGGATCATATTGTGGCAGAGGATTTGGACATGGTCTCTATCTACGAATTTTTGGCAGAAAAAAGCATTCCTATGGTTCCCAAGCTCCCATATTCGCTGGATCTCAGGCACTCTTACTTTTTTTTATTCCCCCGACTGAAAACTATTTGAAAGGTCGCCATTTTGGTACTTTGTATAATACCCAGAAGAGCGTATAGTAGGGTGGGGCAGAAGTACGCACTTAACGTTTGACGATGTACAAAAACTTTAAATAAGTATCATATGTGCTACAAATTCAGTTTATAAACTGTGAAGGGTCTATGCAAACATTTGATATTGAAAAAAATGTTAAATTTTATATTTGAATTTCACTTAATACTGAAAAGATGGATGGCTGTATTTTCGTACTTTTGCCTCATTAGTATGGGAAAAAGTACGCATGTGGTGGAGCACACCCACCCTCTGAAAATCCAAGTTCTCTGGGCCACTTGATGTTGAGACAAGCCGGTTTGCAGCAACTCCTTGGCTCTTCCAAATATCACAGATGTGATGGGATTGCGTCCAGATTTCCATTTATATGTGTGCGAACTTTTGCCCTAATTGAAATTTTAAATTTGGCACCACAGATTTTTTAATAATGCGGAAACACAGCGATCCGAGCGTTGGAGTCTACGAATTTTTTCGTAGGTTGAACTGAAGTGGTGGACATTTAATTCTGCTACGAAAAATTGAAAAAACGCCTCCATCGGTGTGTAACTGGTAACTGCCCAAGGGAACTTACTTACTTTGAAGGAGAAACCCTTGAATTGTAAAAAGAATAAAATTCATGGTTAAAAAAGTCTCATTATTTTTCTGACAAACCTCGTATATCTATCAATTTTTAGGTTTATAAGAAAATATAAGTATTGGTGATGTTCTACATTTTTTCAAAACGTAAGTTCGTTTTAACAACTCCTTCGAGGTGACTATTAAATGTTTCTACACTTTATTTCCAAAAGAAGTCCTGAATTAATGCTTTTGGGATCTTAAATTAATGTTCCTATTATATTAGAAATATCCCAAAATTGAAAAAATTTAAAAAAAAAACAGTTAAAATGCAATGCAACAGGTTTGAATATTACATAAATCATTGAGCTAATTCATTTATAAATTAACTTTTGAAAGATTAACATTGGCGTAATAAAACAATTTGAAAAAAATGCATATTCTTTATATTAATTTCTACTAAATAATTTTGAAAGTTAAGTAATAATCGGGTAAGGCGATGTTAATTATAAAAGTTAAAGCTGTTTTCACATACTCCCATTGAAGCTTTATTTTCAGGTGTTTGTTAAATACGTAGTAGAATTTTGTAGATTATTTTTTAAAAGTTAAAAGGGTTAATAACTACAACAGTCAATTATATTTCTGAATGAGAGAGTTAATTTAATAATAAAGTGAATTTTCGGTAGTAAGGTGCGAATTTTCGTCGGTATTTATGGTTTACTATACTTAGAAGTATTTCCTCGGTTAACCAGTTTTGTACAAAACTGTTGATGACATAAGACATGACCGTAGGCATCCCTCGAGGGTGGATTCCTACTCCTGCAATCCCGCGGACACAGCTCGGAGCGGCTCGAGAAGAATGCCTGGATCAGCCGATATTAGATTCCCTGCACATAGCTGCCCGTCCGCCCCTATTTTTCTCCAACACTGCGATATATCTGCCAGAGCTGGACAGAATTCTTATTCTCTCTTGGAATTTTATCCTACCGCTGCCACATTTTTTGCACAGAGAAAACGTTTTCTTGCATGCGAAACAGTCCATTTCCTCTGACAAGAATTTAGGGTAAATTTTATCGCCTAATAATGACTGGCATTTAACTTATGTTTAACTAAACGACGTTCACAAAAGGCCCTAATTAAAATACATTTTTTTGTTAGTTCTATAAACATGACCCTGCAATTACATTAAAAAAACATTTTGTTTTAAAAATTGGAATACATTATCTTAATACACGGTTTAAAAAACATAATAACAATGAAAGAAATTTCCTAATAAACGGATAAAATGTATATCCCTATATCCCGGTTACCTAGTAACACCAATTTAACGTAACTAATTTAAAATTTTAAAAGGACAAATTGGGTAACGGTGTTAAGTGTACTTTGTGACAGTTTTTTAATTAGCACGTGAACAAAGATTAATATCGGAATATAATAAGTTTAGTTAGATGTTAAATTCTGGACAGATATGCCCACTGTTTTAAAACTAACACATCTTTAAAGCAAGAGCTTCAGGGTTAAATTGAATTCAATTCTGCAGGTGAGATCTAAACAATCCAAGTATCGACTTGCTGAAAGCAAATAATTGCGCATGGCTATAATAACGTATTAAATGATTCAATCAAATGCCTTGGGAATGTTGTGTAAGTTACATAAACTTGCATGTTGGAATTAATCATGTTTTATCCAAATTCATTCAAATACAACGTGCAGAAAGTAAAAGAGTGGGAATATTAGAAAGCTCCGTAAAGGCCACACATTTCTCTAAATCCTAAACGATAAGCAAAGATTGATCACAGAAACCCAAACACACTAACTGCACTCCGAAGTTTTGACGGAAAGTTTTTTTGTCACGATGGAGTACTAAGCTTAAGTTTGTTTGTTTGCTCATGAATTGGGTGAAATCTTATTGATTTAAAACGATTTCCAAAGCAATAGCTGATTACTGTAAAGATAATAATAAAGTTTTGGGTAAGTTTATAACTAACAAAATGACAAAAGTTTCAAAGAAATATTTTGTATGGTTGACGTTTTGTACCTATAGAAAGAAAAGTAAAGGTTTTGTTGCGTTTTATTTGGAAGAATGTCTTTCAGAAACGTCTCGTCAGCCAACAGTCTGCTATTACATTTTATCTTTGGGTAAAAACGTATAAAAATAAGAGATTGCAATGATCTTAGACGCATTATTATATCAGAGAAATACGACCGGTTCTTAAGTGGTAAAGCTACCTTAAATATGGGCAAAGTTACATCGGATCTTTATCTCAGGGTAAGGGTAGGGCAGTTTGCCCAACTTCTATAGTACCAATATGGCTTCACGCCATTTCGCACAAACTATTCTGGAAATGTGTAAAGCTATCAAGACCCAGATTGTCCCAAAAACAAACAATTTGCTCAATGCCCTATAGAGACTTTCTGGGCAACTGCGAAACAAAAGTTAAAGGTACTAATGGCGAGACCAAAAATGATCTAGAGAAAATGATCTTTAGTTGATTTATTATTCTTTAGTACGAAAGAAATAGGTGGAATGGGAAATAGAGAAAAAGGAGTTACGAGGAGAAATAGAAGCTTCAAGAAGCCGATTAGAATGGCAAGAAAGAAATAGAAGAAGAAATAATCTAGTAATCACAGGCGGTAACTTTAGTACTCAAAGCCTTAAACAGGATATTGGGGAATTTCTTCGGAAAGAGTTGGGAGTAAGCACCCGGATAGAACATGCGTATATAATGGGGAAACAAGTACCAAAAGTGGTGGTGGTGAAAATTAAGAACTTTGAGGGTAAACAGGAGGTCCTAAGGCATAAGCGTAAACTACAGTCAAGCAATATTTTTTATTTAGAGAATGAACTTACACTGAACGAGTAAAACGCAGAGATTAGGAAGGTGGCAAGTAAGGGTAGAAATACCTGAGTAGGGTATAGTAAACTGAATTAAAAACTGAGGATGAAATTGACAACGCGGTTGAACATCTGACGTGTAATATTCAAAGGGAAAGCCAGAAGAATCTGGTAGGAAGCCAGACATGCCAACGACAAAAATATGTTAAACCAGGTGAATGAAAAATGAAACATTTAACGAATACGTAAGTAACTTATTTCCTTCCCCGCAAAATCACTATCATCTATGGGAAGCAACAAGAAAACTTAAATGTTCCATAAATCCAATCCCACCCATTCGCAAAGTTGACGGCACATGGGAAAGAACAGAAGAAGAAAAATCAAAGTTCTTCGCAGAACACTGGCAATGTCGCAAATTTTTAATGCTGTAATAAAGCTACAGTACTTTCCGCTTCAAAAAGCACACAAAGTCACCTTATATAGGCCGATAACGTTGTTATCAATATTGTCGAAACTATTAGAGAGGCTATAATAAATACTAAGGAGACTAACTCCTAGAATACAAAAACTTGAATTAATCCCACAGTATCAGTTTGGGTTTCGATGGAAATATTCAACACTCGAGCAAATCCACAGAGTGGTGGATGTTATTGAAAAGGACCTTGAAGATTGCAGATATTGTGTTGCAGTACTTCTGAATGTGTGTCAGGCGTTTGGCCGAGTCTGGCACCCTGCCGTATTATCTATTTATTAAATCGTATCTAAGTGAGAGGTATTGTTAGGTTGTACACGAAGAAAGCCACTCTGATCTATACCTATTCAATGCCGGTGTTCCCCAAGGAAGTGTGCTGGGGCCCACCTTATACGTTATACCCGATATTCACGGTAGCGACCATAATGCAGTTAAAGCCACCTTCGCGCGCCACCGCATTATTAGTCTCTGATATAAACCCTATAGTAGCAACAGCAAAATTACAAACCTGTCTCAACAATATGCAGAAATAGTTACAGAGGTAGCATATACAAATCAATGAAAATAAATACACAGCAATAACATTTTTATTATAAGACGAAATATAGCTCCACTGGATAGAGTGAATGGCGCATGCGCATGCACTTAGATAGGCGATTGACATGGCAGACACATCTTACAATAAAAACAAAAGAGGCAAATGCGGAATGGTACATTAGTAACAGAATATTATCTGAAAACCTTAATGTTCGGTGAACAATCTTCTGACTAATGAAAAAATTAAAGAGACAGAAAACACTAAAGCTTAATACGAGTAATTACTTAGTGATTAGTAAACCGAGGGGGCCAACACTGGGCAGCTAAAACATACACGTAGAAGCTAGTAGAAATGGACTGAAAATACTAAAAGGTTATATTTTTTTTAATTCCTTTTTTTAATTCATTCAAATGCGCCGGTTTCAATACCGTCAAGGTTAGCACATTAGTCTTGTTAACCAAACGTCTCAAGGTCCAGGAAGCTGGCATTTTGAATACGGAAACATCTGAATGTATGTCCTCTTTGGGAAACGAGGGATGATATAACCGTAGGTTTCATGTAACTGCGATTTTTGGAATGATAAAGATACTTACCGAGGGTGTAAATCATTTAGGTACGGGAAAATTTAAGTGCTAATGATCATATTACTTAGTCGATGCGTATTGAGAACCTTGACTCCTGTATGTAAGCCTAGATCTAGTATAATGAACAAACAAGCAATAATCATATTAATAATATATTTTGAAAACATTTCCTATTCGGATGACTGCTTGTTATGACTTTTTATAATGATGATCACTATCTAATATCATTTTATCTTGCTGAAACGCGAATTTAATCTAAAAAACACACAAATAGAGTTATAAGTACATAGGATGTTCTCTTTCCGCCGAGCCTAGTAAAGTAATACGCAGTTTATTGATAAAAAACATTTATTTATAATTTTTCAAAGTATTCCCTTTCACACCTTTAGAGTTGCTTGAGTACTCCTTACAGTAGCATGCCGGTCCTCTTCAATCATGTTCCAAACAAGACCAATATTCTTTACGGTAACGGCTGTTTTTGGCTTAGGAGCTCGAAAACTGTTATTTAAGGAAAGTCGACCAGTTGAAATTCATCATACCACCGCGTTATGTCAGCTAAAGAACACGACTTGTCACCAAATACTCCATGGATTTTCTCAAAATATTGTTTACGGCTTAAACCACGTTTGAAATAATTGTAAAACATTACAGCTCTGTATAATTCCATGATTTCTTGCGAAACGGATTACTTTAAGCTTATGTATTTTAAAATATTCAAGTATTTGTCAACCGTCACTGTCATCAGCGCCGGTTTAAGGCGCTGCCGGGCCTTAGGCGGCAATGGGGAATCTGGCGGGCGCAACCCCTTGTAAATGGGGGGGGGGGCGTCTGGGGGTTCCAGAGTTGTTGGATCAAAAATAAAACGAATGTGCTAGAAGTTGTGCAAAAAATACGAGGGTGGAGCGATAAGTATGGTAAAAATGAAACAAGAAATAATTTTTTTAGCCAAAAACACCTTTTAGGTCGATACACTGTAACTGTAACTAATGTAGTGTAACTTATTAACTTATTACGGCGCAGAGTTGCTGTGGTGTCGCGAAAAATTTTGTTCTATAAATTTAGGGCCCCAGTGAGTTCCCGGGCCCTAGGCGGCCGCCTAGTCCGCCTAATGGTTAAATCGGCACTGACTGTCATTAAACTTGTAAACTAGGTTCCACTGTCAAACAAAATTTGTTGCTGATTTTAATGGCCCTAATAGATAGACTCGGCTGAAAGAGAACAGCCTTTGAATATGCATATTTTAATGTTGGCAAGTTCTTGCTTGGTAAATCCTAAGCCGGACATCATGCATGCATTTTGAATTTTGCCTCTTCAGTGTGCTTAACGTTTGTTTTAATTCATATCTCATTGGTAATTATGTGTTAATTTTATTAATTCATAATATCTATTATTATCGTAACCAGTTTTTAGAATTTTTTATTATACCTGCATCATAATCTTTGTATTTCAAACTAATAAGCGTGCGAAAAAGGACGATTAAAACACGCCGTGTTTTAAAGTTGCCTAGGTAACAACAACGTTTTATAACAAATTTACATCACAGCCAAACAACAACTGCCAATCATCTCTATGCAACGTGATGGGATCCACACGTCACCTTGTAAGATGAATCTAAATTTTTCAATTTTTTACTCTAATTTTTACAATGTAATGCAGTGCAGGTAGGTATAATAAAAAATAGCGTATAATACACGTGTATAAGAGCCTTTAAAGCACTTGCGCCGCTAAAAACACTCGACGCTGCCTCGTGATCTTAAACCCGTCGCGCGTGCTTCCTTATACACTTGTATTATAATATACTATTACAGCTACAAAAACTAAAGTAATTCCCGTTGTCTCCCTTGGCTGAAACATTACTAAAAAATATTCAAAATTTCAGCATTTCTGATCATTAAAATATGAACGACAATATTCTTATAAGTATCTGAGTATGAAAAAGGTTGTCCTGGTAGGAATTTCTTTAAAGTAGGTTCTCATTAAAAATGTATCTCTAAGGAAGTTAATATTTAATAATTTATGCTTTTCAGACGAATGAACATTTAGTAGAGAAGTAAGAAGGTAAACATCTCGTGCCAACTTTTAAGGTAATTTCTAGTTGAATAATAATAAACAATAAAATTTTGCAGTTAAACTTATACTTATTTTTTCTACAACCACCATGGAAAGTGGGACTTCGTCTCCATAGATACGAGTATTGAAAATGAGTGTTTGCCGAACAAGTGAAAATTAGCGTGCGGAAAGTTTACTTTCCGCACGCAAATCTGATTTGCGTGCGGAAAGTAAACTTTCCACACTCAAATTTTGATTTGTGTGCGGAAAGTAAACTTTCCACACGCTAATTTTCTTACTTTCCGCACGCAAATCAAAATGTCATAAATGACATTTGATGAATGTCAGATTTAATTTTGCAGAAATATTTAAATTTTGTGTGGTTGTAGAAAAAATAGTGTGTAATACATGTGTTGAAAGCTTGTATTTGCCACACTCATGTGACTGCAGCACTCACTATCGCTCGTGCTGCAAACTTCACATTCGTGTGGCAAACGCAAGCTTTCAACACTTGTATTACAAATAACTATTTCAGAATGATAATTTCTGAAAATGATTATTATGTATTTTAAGGATCGGGGGGGGGGGGGGTAGTAAAACAGTTTTAAAATGTACCTTTGTTTTAGTTCCGTCAAGGTGGATACCAATTATTTAATCGCATAGTTAAAATAGAAAGTTTTAATGAATCGTGCGTGAGTGATGTGCACGCTGTTGCTTATCCTTTTAACAGGACCAATCGTGCTATTAACATTAATCAGATATTTAACGCAGATGTTGCACAGACTGAGGTAATCAAATAAAGTTTTTATCGCCTTTATTTTAACCCTAGTTTGGAGCCTTCTTATTGTGATATATATTCCTATTTTAAAATAATAACCTATTTATTTTCCTTGCTTATAATTTAGGACGGATTTTACGTTTATATATTTTTTAAAAGGTAGCAGTATATTTTGAACCATAAAAAAATAAGCGTTTCACGTATGTTCAACGTTCACATTCAAGTATACAAATGTATAAGTAACGAGTATCGTTATTTTCCAATTAGTATTTATTTGATTTCTGCAAAGCAATAACGGAAGATTATTTCGATTTTGGAGCAGTACGAAAATGTGGTAATATACCTACTAACTCTAATTATGTAAAGGTCAGTAGGTTTGTGAGTGATAAATAGTTGTATATAGTGTAATATGAACTCTATGTTTTAAAGAGAAAACCTTACACACTATTTGTAACTGGATTCCAGATGCTCAGATGCAAGTAAATTTCCTCTGCATATACCTTTTGGAGACTATAAGATTGAACCGACTCTTCAATTTGGAGTGGCAACTAAGGTTGTTGTTTTTGCTTGGTATGGAGAACGCCGATCCATTGGCTAATAGAAAGTGAAATCATTAAATAACCAATAAATATAAGTTAATATTTGTTCTGTATTGTCAGTAAATTTTACTAATTTTGAACTGTGTTTGTTTTAAATAAATAAATAATTATGCATTCTTGAAAGTGTGCAACTTAATTTTTGAAAAATTCCGTTATTTTATTATCATATTTTTAAGGAGTAATGTGTGTAAACTATTTTTAATGAATTTTATTAGTTTTGAAAATGTATATACAACAACACTGCCGCCCCAGTCATTTGAACCGCTGACCTTCAGCTTTATGTACTAATGTTATATCAATTCAGCTCCAGATACAGATCTACCAGATACTAAGGACGAATTACACAAACAAATTTGTAAAGTTAATCATTCACTGAAATAAACATATTTGAATAAAAATTAAAATTTATATGGCAAATAAGGCCCTAGAATCTGTACAAAAGTGATAATTATTGTAAGGAATGAAAGAAATAAATATGACTTATTTACTCGTATTTGAGTTGAAATTAATATAAATTAAAATTAATTTTTTTTTTCAGTTTTCATTATTTACAAAATTTCGCATGTTTCTTTAACATCCATCTTTAAACATTTTATCTCTTTCCTCTTATTTTCTTGTTTTGTCTATTCCATTGAATTCTCAACTGATTTTTTACCTGTTTTACTTAACTGCGCCTTCATAATGGCTCAATAACGTTCTATTATTTCTGGGAAATTCGGTGGATTTTGTGTTCCTTTTTCACGTAGTTAACCTGATTCCTTAGATACTACCACTATATGGTTCATTTGGAATAGTGAGCTGGTGTCAAATCTGGTCAAAGCAACGTATTTTTGACAGGTTCCCTAAGAAATTTAAGGAATCGTTTTTGTAGACACTGTAATGTGGAGGTTTCAACGTTTATTGTGTCAGTTGTGAAATATTTTTACCACATTCACAGATGGCTTCCCGAACAAAGGCTTTATTTCCAAAATTTTCAAAACACATGTTAGCTTTCTCTGCAGGAACTTTTTCTTACATTATAGATTTGATATTATGGCAACGTTTAAAACCAGATTTTAAATATATATCTCATCGCCTAGATTATAGAAATTTATTTATACGTCAGTCTCTATACAAAATTTAAGTGTTCAAGTCTTAGTACGTTAGTAAACAAAAAATTGTACCCTTTTATTAACTTTGTCAATGGCTAATTTAACAACAGTTTTGTGATTTTATAATTCCAATGCTTTAGTTACTGCATATCAACGATTTTCATGTGGAGTGCTATTGGTAGAGTAAATTCTAAGGGCAGCGGTTCAAATAAAATCTTCTTAAGGTCTCCTCTCCATATGACTGTAGCGTGCGTCTGAAAGTAAATATTTGTACGTTCTTCTACTTCAGAGAAGACTTACTAGGCTCACTAGTAGATAGAAGTGGAGATTTCTAGAACCACCTCCCACCACTTGACCTTGAGGTCAAGGCCAAGGCCATTGCGCAGTTCAAGGTCAAGGTCGTTGCGAAGGACAAGGTCATTGCGCCTTGCGACTTCACCCCCTCCCCACCCCACTGTCACCCACACTCCACTCGAGGCCACCACCGCTCTGGAGGTCATCCCCTCACCCCGACTCACTTATATATGCCCACTTTTAGTTGAAGGCCACCGTCTGTTGTTGTATTTCAGCAACGATTCGAAGTGTGACTTTGTTTATAGTAGTAATGTTAATCGTGCTCACTTATGTATTAGTACGTACAATGCCCCCATTTGAAGGTTACAACTTCCTCTTTAGAGGTCGAGACCACTACACAACTTTCGCAAGAGGGCCCCTTTTGTACTTCAAGAAATAAAAGACGCAATCTATACTTACATGCTACAACGATTTCAATATAGTGAAATAAACTCAAGCAATATTTATAATGTAGTATTTTATTTAACACCTAATATATATAAATTGGACAAATTCTGAAAATCTCTTCCTTTGCTATAATCGGCGGAGCTTCTTATCATAGCAGTTAAAGGGCTTCGGATATTTGTTTCGTACCATTGATCCAGCGGTACAGTAAGTGGTTTAGCTTCAGTGGCAACCGTGTGCGACTGTTCCAAGTTTTCTCCCGAAATATCTTCTAGGTATGAAAAGCTGACCAAGGCGAAGATCCTCAAACCCTGCTCCAACCATTTGCTGGCTACCGCCTGGTAAATGAATACGTCGGAGAAGTGGCTCAACGTGGCCGCATAGTCCTCACCATGGAGAGCGACATCCTGCACCACGGAGAAGTCGGCGTAGTCGACAAAATAGAGAACCTTGGCTTGCTGTACTTCCATAGCTGTAGAACACCAACTGACACTGCTCGAACACAAAAGCGATACTACTTGCTGCATCACTCGGAAGCGTAAATATCGGTTTCCCCCCACCACTTAGCCTTGAGTTGAAGGTCAAGACCACCACGTTAATGCAATTCGTCCACATATTGCTCAAGGCCATCGCAGCCGAGGCCACTACGCAAGTTTGGAAGGATGATCTTCAAGCATTTGTGAAGGCCACGGCATATGTATAAAAGCCTGAACATAGCCGAAGCTACAATAACTGAATTGTAAAGTGTGGTGCAACTAAAAACAAGTGACGAATGACGTTGAAGTTTGACCATAAACATGATATTACTGCGATGGTATATGAGAATGTGCTGAAGGTGAGTATTAGATTATTAATATAAAAAATCAAACGACCCTTAATACAAAATGTAAGAGTATTGCAAGTACCATACCACCATCTGTTAATCTGAAGAAGAAATTACTCAACTGCTGCAATATTAATGAAAGAGTAACTACAAAACAGTTTTTATGCAAACAAACACATCGGTATTGTACATTATTTATTGAAAACTAAGACTAAGTATTTACATTTATTTAAAACTATTTACAATATTATTCTACATTATTTAAATATATACAGTGAGGTTGCGGAACGGGAGTAGATCTGTAAAAAAAAAAAGACAGTAGCAATAAATAGAATGGAAAGTGGAGGAAAATAAATTGAACTTACCTAACAGAGAGAGTTGTGCACCGTATCCTGGTCGAATTCGTCCAACTGCTCGATGATATAGTCCAGGATGCGGATGCGGCTATCGTCGGCATCGAGGAGGAGTTCTAAATCTGCGTCTAAAGCCCGCAACCGCCATTGGCTGTCTCCCCTATGAACCTCAAACACCCCGTCGTCACCATCGATCAAAGGTTCTAGGAGCTCAACAAGGTCCTGCGGAATGGCCATCCTGCCAAGCCGTTGTTCCTCAGGAACCACTCCCGACTCCGCATACTCCACCAAGTCAAAATCCCGAAGAGGGTAAATGTGTACGAAGAAGTCGTAGAAGGCGCAAAAATAAAAAATCATTGTTCTACCTTCTACGATCAACCGGGAACTAATGAACAATTCGGGACAAGTGTATTCATACACTTTGAAATGGTGGGGGATATCACCTTGGCCTTGAATATGTGAAACCTTGGCCTTCGAAAACACCTTGAACACATGTAACCTCGAAGAAATACCTTGACCTTGGAATAAAAACCTTGGGCTTCAAGAAAGGCGAAGTGAGTCTGAAGGGAATTGGCCGCTTCTCTCATACTTGTGACGAACATTGCAAAATATCTGCGAAGTTGTAACGCTAGAGCAGTGCGGAATACGATTCTGATAAGGAAAATGTAATTACTTTAAAAAAGACGATAGGGGTTGCAACCCCCGGCGAAGGGTTGGTGCTAGATGGTCGATTCTAGGATAAAGAGAATTCTAATGGTGTCCAGAGAGCATTTCTGAAGACAGAACGTAAATAGGATTAACAGTATTCGAGATGTCGGTGTTTCTAGAAACCCCAACCCCCACCCTCGAAAGATTGATCTTCAAGGAAATAAAAAAGTAATGATATGACTATGAAGCTACTGCAACGAGGAACGCGTTTCCGAGGTGGAAAATGCGGTAATGTTAAAAAAAGAGGTTGGGGGTAGCCACCCCTGCCAAACGGTAAGAGCTAGAGCGCTGAAAAATTGTTTGGTCCCCCCCCCCCTCAATCCCTCTAAACTCCCCCCCCCTCCCCAAGGCCATCCATCCGCCTCCTCGACCCCGTACTTAGGGTTTTTTAAAAAAAATTTTTGCTTTTTTTTTTTTTTTTTTTTATTTTAACTTACCTAACCTAACCGATTTTTTTTTTTTTTTTTTTTTTAAATTTTTTTAAATTTTTTTTTTAAATTTTTTTTAATTTTATGTTTTTTTTAATTTTATTTTTTTTTTTACCAAAGTTTTTTTTCCCTCCGAATTTTTAGCCACAACGTTTTAATTACTTCGCGTTATTTGTGTTTTTGTGTTTTTATTTTCTTCCATCTCCTTCCAGTTATTGACCGTCTACTGTTTTGGCTCGAAAACGTATTCCCACGGTGTGTTGGTATCAACGGCCTCTGGCAACAGGTTC
Organism: Melanotus villosus; assembly: GCA_963082815.1. Taxonomy (NCBI): domain Eukaryota; kingdom Metazoa; phylum Arthropoda; class Insecta; order Coleoptera; family Elateridae; genus Melanotus; species Melanotus villosus. The sequence continues at coordinate 43,984,326 of OY720425.1, forward strand.
ATCCTTTGTTGTCTGCTGGACACATTTTTTCGCTTGGGCCTGCATTCCGACCGGTCTGGGTTGGTTGTCGTGCGTGTTGAACTGCATTCCACCCGTGGACGACTTCGGGATGCGCATGCGCCGTCTTCAAACTTAGGTCTGTCGACGCGTAACTAGCTCCTTTCGCTTCTGACTGTCAAGATGGAAAGTTGTAATAGCGTGTGTGTGTCGTGTGGTGGTGTTGTTATAACGGCTGTTGACGGCAGCATGGATTGGCGGAGGATCGAAGTTGCGAGATCCATGGTGTCCTCAATTACGTTGTGTAGGTGTCCGCCGCAGGTGAGAACCGAAATTCGAATTTTATCGGACGTGGTGCTGCGTCCCGCGCGGCCCGTTGCTGCACCGACGGCAACGAAACGCTCTGCGTCTTCGTTGCCGCCGATGCCGAAACGGCCTAAGCAAAGCAGTTCTTTGTTGTTCGGATTATTAACCGACACCTCGACTACTTATCGCCCTCCACAAACATCTTCTTCGGGCCTGGTGTCTGCAGGCGTTGCGAAGGCTGCTGAGGTCCCATCGTCCGAAACGTTGGGCGAGGTTCCAACCACGCCCAACGTTTCGGACGATGTGGTCGCACCGACCCTCCACGTCATGCGCGACTATATGGAAAGCTTCGGGGCGCACTTGGAGCTGCATCCGGATGCGTCTCACGATAGTGAGGTGGTCGATCGCCCTGCCTGTCCCGACGTGGCTAGACAGGCCGAGCGATCAACCGTCGACGAGGCGGACCATTTCGTCGCTGACACTTCGTGTGGCGATTTAGTCGAGGTGTCGAACGACCGCGATTTTCACGACCTTTTTGAGCGGATGCTCGCCGCTCCTGTCGTGGAAGATGCAGAGCGTTCAACTGGAGCGGCAAGCTCCTCACCTGTGGCGGACGCATCGCCCGCGGCGCCTTCGGCTATGGAACGGTCAGAGCGTTGTTTCGACGCGTTGCTGGGTTCCCCGCTCCCCAGAGATGCGCCGCCTCCGGCGGCGGATACTGTCCTTGCGTCCACCTCTTCTGCCGAGGATGTGTGCGTCGCACCGCCTGCCGCTACGGAGAGTGTAGAAGCGCTTTGGGAAGAGGCGGACTCGGCCATTTTTAAAACTGTGCAGTGGCCCGATTCGCCGATGAAGTCCCCCCCCGGTGAGCGTGTCCAATCTCCGCCTCTGTCGTTCGACTACCCTCGGGCGCGGATCCTGCGACAGCAGCGGAATTTGGCCGCCGCCAAAAAGACATACGTGTCGCTAAACGACCGATTTATCGCCCTCTGTAGCACCACCTTAAATGACATCAAGGCGGGCCGCATTGGTGCGTGTGACGCTTCCGTGCTAATCAACTCGGCGGCTGGCATCACATCGGCTCGCCGACACGCGGAGGTGCGGAGGGGTTTGTGCAAAACGCTTAGAGCGCGCGTGGCAAAGATGGAGGAGCTGACGAAGTTGTTGTGTGTTGCCACGCGCAGGGTTGAAGAGGGGGATCGGGTCCTGCAAAGTTTTGCCCGAAAAAAATAATAGTTTACTTTTCGTACTAACTGTGCATCGCCTACTGACTAATATACACTCCTCTGCCCGTCCCCTCCAGGCCAGTTTAACACCTAACCTCCACGCGGTACTGGCTGGGTGCGTTCACAGTCTCTTGGTGGACGTAGCTAAGGGTGTTACGTTTGCTTGGGGCGTGTTGTGTGACCTCTTTGTTGTTTTGTTACAGATAGTTGACCATGTTTTCGTGCGAGCGCTGTCGTAAGGGCTTCACCAGGAGAGATGCGCTTGCTCGTCATGCGCGGGAGAGTTGTCCTCCCGGAGTCTGCGACGTTGCTGCTATACGTAGGTTTTACGAGTTCTAATAGGGTTTCTTGTACTCGCCTACTTTCGTTTCAGCACCTGCGGAATCGGTCAAGAGGGTTCGGTTGGCGGCATCTGCGGGTCCCTCCTCCGAGAACGCCGGAGTTCCTTCCGCTTGTGAGTTTCTCCCGTTGCGTTGGTTCGTCTATTACTTGGCGTTGTTCCTTTTCCAGCTCGCTACTGCGATGTCTGCGACGAGAACGTGCTCCGGAATATGTACCAGGGGCATTTGCGGAGCAACCGACACCTCCTGCGTTCGGGTCGCGGTGTTTCTGAAGACGGCGTCGTTACGTTGCAATCTGCCTTTAAATCCAGGGTTGCCACGTACCGCGTCGGTTCCGTCAACTATCACGTTGTCGTGGATGACTTCCTTACCGACATTAAGGATAAGGTTTTGCGGCTGATCCAACGTGAATTGTCTCGATTTAACAGCCTGAAGGTTAACGTCGAGTTATTTGGGTTGTTTGTGTTGGAGAGCCGGGATTTGACTGACGTCAAGTCCTTTAACACCCGCAATGAGGTGGTTAGTCGAGCAGATGACCTTTCCGACCTGTACGCCCGATTCGCCGGTGTCTTGGACGAGAAAGTTTCCGAATTTCAGGAGCGTGAATCCGGTGAGTTTATCGTTGACGTATTTCCTATGTTCGCTAACTAGCGTCGTTGTTGCAGGTTGGGCTCTGAAGCAGCTGCTGCATCTCGCCGTCAACATCAATCGGTATAATCCGTTGCGGGCCTCGTCGTACCTTCCCCTCCCCAAGGCCGTGGAGCGTAAGAAAGCTGTGATTAACGTTCAAAACGACGACGTCTACTGCTTTGGTTGGGCCGTCGTTTCGGCCGTTGTGACGCCCATGGGGCCTGCGAATCGTACGACGTCTTATCCCGACTGTAGGCAATTTTTGGATTTTCGCGATCTCGAGTTTCCTTTGAAGTTGAAGGATGTTCGAAAGTTTGAACTGTACAATCCGCAGTTGTCTGTTAACGTTTATGGTTTGGAGACTCGGTTCGCGAATGGCAAGCTAAAACACGAGGTCGTTGGCCCGTTATACTACACTGGTGATAAGAAGGTCGGGCATGTAAATTTGCTCCTGATTACGGACGAAGACGGTGGTGCGCATTATTGTTGGATTAAACATTTTTCTCGGTTGGTTTCTAAACAAATTACGGCGCGTAACGGGGCCAAACATTTTTGTGACGGATGCTTGAACTATTTTCGCTCGGAGGCTCTTTTGCTTCGTCACGCGCGTTTCGATTGCAATCGGGTCTATACTAAACTGCCGACCCCTGAGTTGCTTCCCGACAAGCGGGGTAAATGGTCTCCGGGGAACGTATTGAAGTTCGAAAATTATCATAAACGGATGCGGTTACCGTTCGTAATTTACGCCGATTTCGAAACGTTAATTGCTCCGATTGACCTTGCGGAACCCGACCCCTCCCGCCCGTTTACGATCGCCACCAGTGAGCATAAACCGTACTCGTTTGCTTACTACGTCGTGTGCTCGTATGATTCGTCGGTGTCCAAATTCGAAACCTATAGGGGTGTCGATGCTGCCACGGTGTTTATGGAACGGTTGGACCGAGACGTGCGGCGGATTTACGACGATCATTTAAAACGCGTGGTTCCTTTGAACCCGATGACTGATGAACAACTTCAAAATTACGAGTCCGCCCTAGTTTGTCACATATGTGAGAAACCCTTTGAGGATGGGGACGTTAAGGTTAGGGATCACTGTCATCTAACGGGTGAATTTCGGGGTGCGGCCCACGGTGTTTGTAATTTAAACTATAAAGTTCCCTCGTTTGTCCCGGTCTTTTTCCATAATCTCAATTACGATTCGCATTTGTTCGTCAAAAAACTTGCTTGCAACGAGGAGCACATTGATGTCATTCCCCACAACAAAGAGAAGTATGTCTCCTTTGGTAAGCGCCTCCTTGTTGATGAGATTGAGGACCCCGCTACTGGGCGCAAAAAGAAAATTCATTTGTCGATTCGCTTCCTAGATAGCTTCCGGTTTATGAATAGGTCCTTGAGTACTTTAGCCTCGTATTTATCCGAAGATCGGTTCTTCGAAATCAAACGGTTATTCGGCGACGGTTGCCGTTTTAATCTCATGCGCCAAAAAGGCGTATTTCCGTATTCGTTCGTGGACTCCCTTCAGAAATTAGATCTCCCTGACCTGCCCGATAAGGAGCTGTTTTACGATCCCTTGAACGAGCAGCATATTTCCGACGACGACTACGCTCGCGCCTGTTCTGTATGGCGTACCTTCGATTGTAGAACGTTAGGCGATTATTCTGACGTGTATTTGAAAGCCGACGTTTTGATTCTGACTGACGTGTTCGAAAATTTTAGACGACTCTGTTTGGACACCTACAAACTAGATCCTGCCCAGTACTACACGGACCCCGGTCTAAGTTGGGACGCTATGTTACGCTACACCGGCGTCCATTTAGAACTGTTGACTGACATGGACATGCTACATTTCTTTAAAAAAGGTATTCGAGGTGGAGTCAGCACCTGCGTCGGTCGGAAGGCTATTGCTAATAATGTCTTTTTGCCCGGCTATGATCCTTCTCAACCTTCCTCGTTTATCATGTACCTAGATGCGACGAATTTATACGGCTACGGAATGCGTCAGTACCTGCCGCAACGGGATTTTTGTTGGTTATCGGACGCGGAGGTTGATTTCTTTGATGTGTCCCAAATTCCGGATGATGCTCAGACTGGCTACGTGTTGGAAGTGGATTTGTTGTACCCCCAAGAGTTGCACGATGCTCATAACGAGTTTCCGTTTTGTCCTGAACTAATCGTTCCTCCCGGGGGCAAATACAACTCCCCTAAGTTGATACCCAACTTATTTCATAAAACCAAGTACGTCATCCATTATCGGAATTTAAAACAGTGTTTGGCTGCTGGCTTGATTCTTACGAAAACTCATAGGATTTTGCGATTTACCCAGGCTCCTTGGTTACGGGCCTACATTGATTTAAATACGGATTTGCGGAATGGGGCCCGTAACGAATTTGAAAGGGATTTTTTCAAGGGGAAAAACAACAGCGTGTTCGGTAAAACCATGGAGAATGTTGACAAACGATCCGATATTAGGTTGGTTTCGACGTGGGAGAAGGTGGGCAACAGAATGGGGGCCGAGGGTCTGATTGCTAAACCGAATTTCAAAGATCGCGTTATTTTTGATGAGAATTTGATAGCTGTGGAGTTGCATAAAACTGTTGTCGTCTATGATAAACCGCTTTACGTGGGATTTACGATTTTGGACGTGTCCAAAACCATCATTTATGACTTCTTTTATAATTTCCTGAAGCGCAAATATGGAGAAAACGTCTCCCTCCTTTACACGGACACTGACTCTCTTATAATTTTAGTGCGAACCCCTAACTTCTACGAGGACATTCGCTCCCACTTGGACAGGTTTGATACGTCGAATTTCCCCGTTAATAACGCGTACGGTATTCCGCGTACTCCTTCGGTTGTGGGAAAGATGAAAGATGAATATGCGGGTGTTCCCCCGGAATGCTTCTTTGGGGCCGGAGCAAAGACTTACTGCGTGTGTGCGGGCGGCGAAGAGAACAAAAAAGCGAAAGGTATTCGAAGAGCGTCCATCAAGAGATACCTTACGGTTGCCGCGTATAGAGATGTAGTAGAAAATGTGCGTGGTGAGGTGCTATGTAGGATGCACATCTTTCGTTCCTGCTTGCACACGGTATATACCGAACTACGAAACAAAATTGCGTTATCTTATCGCGATGATAAACGCTTTCTTATTCGCGATTCCACTCGCACCTTGGCGTGGGGCCACAAAGATATTCCTGATGCAAACCATGATGTTGCTGATCGAAACCTTGATTTGCTGTTGAATGTAGCGCGAGCGTTGGAATAATTACATGTCGGCTATTTATTACTGTATATATTTCGTGTACAACTCAGGTTATGTGTTTACTATGTAATAAAGAGATAAATTAACGTTTTCGCTACTTTTTATTGTGTTCTTGTTTTCACTGTTTACTGTGTAATAAGAGAAATAAAGAAGATTTTGTTTGTATTTTTTTATTTGTATTTAAAAAAGTACGGCATCCTACATTGACAAGTTAAGTTATCGTATGACATGACAACAACCAACAGCTCTCCTGGCTCGACGTTTTCGACTGTCTGTCAAGCCGCTATGCGATGTCTCCTTTGCGTATCCACGAATTGTGTTGTTTATCTAAGCCTAACCATTTAACGTAGAGTTGATCGCCTTTCCGTTTCAACACCTTCTCTACCAAATATACATCTGGATATTGAGTTTTTTGCAGTTCCTGCTCGTAAAATCCTCCCTTGATCTGTTGCCGCGTTTCGTCTTCCAATAGATATGTCGTTGGATTGGTAAGGCGCACTTTTGCAACTGTAAAAACCTCGTTACTCCACGATGGAGTGTAACCTTTACTAAATGCTGCTCTATGTTTGCTCACTCGTACGTGGTCTCCTATCCGAAGTTTTGGTTTTCTTGGGTCTATTGTTTTTACGCGGTTGTAAACTGTTCGCAACAGTTGGGCGGCTTTTTTTCTGTTCACTTCCGCAGGTTTTAATCCCGTGGTTCTGTGCTTCGTCGTGTTATATTGGTGTACGATCTTAGGTAGCAGATGTAACCATTTGTAAGTGCCCTGTAGACTGAACTGTTTCCACATCATGTTCTTCAATGTGCGGTTGCAACGTTCTACGATGCTAGCTTTTAGGTTGGAGTAGGTGCTGTAGTGATTTATATTAAATTTAGCCATCAACTTTTGGAACGCTTCGTTATAAAATTCTTTTCCCATGTCGGTTTGCAAATTACGAGGTGTTAAAGTCTGGAGCACTTTCAGCATGGCAGTCGCCACTTCCTTCCCAGTTTTTCGTTTGACGGGAGAAGCCCACACGTATTTCGAAAATATGTCGATTACTACGAGTATGTAGCGAAACCCTCTGTTTAACCCAGCATAGGGTATCATTTCCACCAAATCGGCTTGAAATAGATCATTCAATCCTTTAATCACCACCCGCCGTCTTTTATAATGTTTGCGAGCGGGTTTATGTAGCTCTTCGACAACTTGCTCTTTAACGCTCATAGTAAATCCACCAAAACCGGAAGTGACACAACAGCTTCCAACGAAAAGATAGTTTTGGTGTTTGGGGCTTGGAGGGCCGAAATTTTGTCACCTTTCTTTAGCGTAAGTCCAGACAGTTTGGTTAACGGGTAGTGAGTTCCGTTTATATGAACCTCCGTGCTTGCTGGAGTGTAGCGACACGTCTTAATGACTGCGGATTCCAAAGGAAACGAATACTCCCCGTTCTGCTTTTTATCTCTGTTAAGAAATTGTACGTTGCCGGCCGCATCAGTACCTATTCCCATCATATAAAACATCCCGTCACAGTAAAGAGATGATATGGGAGCAAGCAGTTGAATGTCCTCGTGTTGGTGAAGATGATGATTAAATTTATCCAATGTCATGTTGTATAGGTACTGTAAGAAGCAATTGTAACACAAAAACTGCTTCTGGATCGTAAACTGTACTTGCGGCTCGTTTAGCAGCAACTTTTATTTGATCGTTTTGCTTGAGAGTAAAACCTCGAAGTGCAGAAGGTGGGTATTCTGTTTCGTTTATAAATATTCGAGCGGATGCCGGAGTATACACTGCCTCTTTAATTGTTGCAATAAGTAGCGGAAAAAGGTAGGTGTCTTCCGAGCTGCTATTGCGTAAACGATACTTGCCGTCTTTAGTATAAATTCCCACAACGTAGAATATTGTCTCGTAATGTAGGCTGTGCGAGATAACAAGTTTGTGGTGATGAAGTGGTCTATTAAATTTATCTAAAGTCATAGTGAACGGTAACACTGCACGTTACTTAATAATTTTAGCTGCTCTTAATTCATCTATTATATAGACGATCTCGTTAGTGTGGCCCGTGTGTCCTGCAGACTTTGAACTCAGCAGGGTTCTTAACCAGTCTACTAGCTTGTTAGGATCTCGCCACGGTATGAACTCTAAGGGTTTGTCGTTCAGCTGCAGCATTTCTACACCTGCTCCGGTTCTCTTGCGTGTTAATATTGGTGTTGATGCTTTTCTGGCTATAGGGCCGCGTATTCCTCTTTTATAATTGTCCAATAGAGGTTTAATGATCTCAGAATATTTTTTTCCTACGCCCTGTATTTGTGACTGGGAATCGTAATTTCTGCGAATTGCGTTGGTGCGGAATAGAATATCTAAGTATTGCAATCTGTCGCTCTCTTTATAACCGATAGGTTTACTTTTAAATAGCAACTCGTACAAGCCTGCGGTCCCCTTATACTTTAATGGTTCATCACTGTTGGGTGTCTGTATCAGAAGATCTTGACCGTCGAAATTTAGCTCCGAATCTCCTACGTGATACTTATTCTCGTTTGGTTCGTATCGCACGCCATACAGATGTTCGTATTCTTTATTGGTGTCTCTCCAAATTCCTTCCACGTATATCTTCGCTAATCCTTCATACTGATTCAAATAATCTTCAAAAGGTGAATTCCTACCTTCTCTCGCCAAATGTTCCCGTAATTCATCCAGCGTTGGTGTCCCTGTGGGTTCTTCGGTTTCTGCTACTACCTCGGTCTCCAAAAATTTAGGTGTCCCAATTCCAGATGGTCCAAAACGATTAGGTGTTTCCAGTTGTTCCGCTTGTGGTGAGAATAAACGCCTAGGTCGTGTTAGAGGTGTGCTACGGATAGGTGTTCCTAGGAAGCTTACAGGTTCTTCTTTAATTTGTAGTTTTTCGCTTTTCACATTGCTTATTAATTCTTGTAAAGGTTGTGTGATTGGTTTGAATGCCTGCTGAATGTCATATTCAGCCTTAGCAATATCGGATTTTAAAGTTTCATATTTACGTTTTACCGACTGACGCGCTTTAATGAGTTCCGATACTAGTCGCTTATCCATGTTGACTAATTCATCGCGTTTCCATCTGTTATTTTTATATAGCAGTCGAACCCTTTTCTATATCGACCATCGCATAATTTACTTTCCTTCTCTATAACTAAAAACCCATAATCATTTTCCCAACAGTGAGAGCAGAGACCTTTAAACAATTCGAACGGCATATCCACGTTTACGTGGTCGTCATATATATGCTTCAAATTGGTTATGTCTTGTTGAAAGAGAATAATAAGGTTTGCGTTATCTCGAACAAGTTGCTTCGGAATTGCTGAGTACGTCTGACATAGGTAAAAACAATCCAAGTGTTGATGTCGTCCACGACAAAAGTATTCTCGTATAACACTTTGGTCATTGCAAGCAACATCGTCGAAGATTATCACCGAATTGGGATGACATTCTTCAGGTGCTGTGAGCGTATTGTCGCCTTCGAAGTACTTGATGGGCTTTAGGGGTTTCAAAAGTTTTTTGAGATACTCATATTTCGGTTGATTTAGAGATTTGGAATACAGGTAAACGTTTTCAAATCGTAATCCATTGGGATGCTCCAAAAGCGTTAACATTACGTTAGTCTTACCGCACCCTGATCGACCTACTATAAGACCGCGTTTGCAACCTTTTCCTAAAAGGCGGCTGTGTTTGTAATATTGCTTTTCTAAAGAACAGTCGTCGTGATTTGCAATTGGTAAACATTGACTCTGCGGTACTAATCGCACGTTATTCATTATAGCAACGATGTCATACTAACTGAAACTTGTTTTATATTCCAATATATGTGTCACACATGGTGGTGAGATGTCAGTCTGCGTTACGTTTGCAAGCAGAACGGTATATAATGAAAACCCGTTCTCGCTCCGGAGTCAGTTGTCGCCGCGCAGCTAAAAGAAGAGGAAAGGGAATAGTAAACACTCTCATCGACAAACTACCGGTGGAACTACATCTACCCGGATACCGGTTTTGTGGGCCTGGAACGCGATTGAAGAAGAGGCTTCTTCGCGGAGATAAAGGTATTAACGCGTTAGATGAAGCTTGCAAGGAACACGATATCGCATACTCACAATCAAGCGATCTAGCCGATCGCCATACAGCTGATCGAATACTTGCAGACAGAGCGTGGGAACGTGTTCGTGCAAAAGACGCTAGCTTTGGAGAGAAAGCCGGAGCTTTAACTGTTGCGGGCATTATGAAAGGCAAAGTAAAAACGGGAATGGGTGGTCGTCGTAAACGTAGAAGATCGAGCACTGCGCTTCATCTTGTTCGAATGGGAAAAGTAAAAACGGGAACTGGCGGTCGTCGTAAACGTAGAAGATCAAACATTAGTTTTAAGACTGCGCTTGCTCTTGCTCGAAAGAGAATAGGTGGACGATTACATACTAACGTCCTAAAAACAGCAACGATGGCATTAAACGCATTAAAACATAAAAATATTAAACCCCCAAAACAGAGAATAGTTCCTATTCCGAAAAAGGGTGGGTTTCTACCGCTGATACCCCTGTTTGCAGCATTAGGAGCTTTAGGATCGGTTGGCGGTGGAGCCGCCGCGATCGCTAAAGCCGTGAACGATGCAAAAACTGCAAAACAAACGCTGGAAGAAGCCAAAAGACATAATAAAGCGATGGAAACGTCTGCGATAGGTAAAGGTTTATTTCTGACCCCCTATAAGAAAGGTCTGGGACTATATCTAAAGCCGTTTCAAAAAAACTACCAATAGAGCTACCTCGCCGAGCGCTAACTAACGTAGATTTAGTAAAATACGTAAAAACATTAAACATTCCAAATTTTCGAGGAGTTTTCATGCGCAACAAATTACCGCGCAAAATTCATGAGAAAGAAAGCGGTATTGTAAATTTGGACGATGTAGAAGGAGAAGGGACCCACTGGGTTTCGTATGTCAAACGCGGAAGCCGAATATTATATTTTGACAGCGTCGGGCAGTCAAAGCCTCCTTTGGAATTGATACGTTATTTTCGCAGTGATGGTAGCTCAACTTCGATTTATTACAACTATAGTCAACTACAGAAACTTAATGCTTACACGTGTGGACACCACACGCTTAAATTTTTATACGCAGCCGCTACATAATAGCTTCAGTTATGTTCAAATCGTTAAAGAGAGATGTCATACACATTCACTTTTACGGGCACTTCTTCAATACTGACTGCAAAGTTTAATCCGCCACTGTTTTTAAATCAATCCAGGGAGTATGTAATGGGATTAACTAATTTCGATTGTTTTCATAGTATTCCTAATATAACTTCCACAAATAATGCAGTAAAGGTTGGAGAAAAAATAATTCTCTTACCGGAAGGTTCATACGAAGTCTCAGATATCGGTGCACACATCAATTCCCAGTTGCTTCACGATGAATACCTTCGCATTCGTGCCGATCGAAAAACCCTGAAAACTACGATTAAGAGCAACGTCGAAGTAGATTTCAACGTTCCTAATTCGCTAGGATCTGTTTTGGGTTTTATGAAAAGGAAATTAACTGCTAACGAGACGCACTACTCTGATTCAACGACTAAAATCGTTACAATAAATTCCCTGCAAATTAAATGTAACATAACGACGGGGAATTACAATAACGGAAAAGCAGCTCATACTATTTATCAATTTTTTCCCAGCGTACCTCCGGGATATAAAATAATCGAAGCTCCCCTTCACATAATCTATCTACCCATCAACGTAACAACGATTTCAGAAATAACCCTTGAAATAGAAGATCAAGACGAAAATCTTGTCAATTTTAGAGGAGAAACCATCACGATAGGACTTCATCTGAAAGAGGTTAACAATGGGTTTCCGCTATAACGCTCCAAGCAAGCAAGATAAAAGGTCCCGTTTAACGGGGAGCTGCGCCAGTAAGCGATCGACTGTTGCACCGTTAACAGAGCGAAACAAGTTATTTCTCCAGTCGCTTGGTTTTCTTGTGCTACAATGAGTATTTTAAACGTTTCTCAAAAAGTGCTTGTGGATAATTCCATAGCGAATTTTGAGTTTCACACTCATCAACCTACCACCACCAGATATGGAAATAATGATGAAATACGAATACCCATTTCCGAAGATACTTGGACTTTGCCTTCCGAAAGCTACATTTATGTGATTGGTAGGCTGCTGAAGAAGGACGGTACAGCCGTTAAGGATGCTAAATTTGTTAACAATGGTGTTGCCTTTTTGTTTAGCGATATACGTTATGAAATGAATGGTATTGTTGTTGATTCAGTGACAAGAGTCGGTATAACGTCTACTATGAAAGGTTTTCTGTCACTTAATGCTAGCGATAGTGTACGACTTCAGAACGCCGGTTGGTTTCCAAGTGATGCAAGCACCCTAACTGATGCGCAGGGAAATTTTAACGCTTGTGTGCCTCTGAAACTACTCCTAGGTATGGCTGAAGACTACAAGAAAATCTTTTTGAATGCTAGGCAGGAACTGGTTCTGTTGCGTAGCAATACAGACGTAGACGCCCTTGTATCTTCTGATTCTGACGTGGTATTGCATTTGGATAAAATTTACTGGAAAGTGCCTCACGTCACGCCTGGTCTTCGTGAAGAACTAGCTCTGACCAAATACATCGATAAAAACGCGGATACGCAAGTGGCTTTTAGAAGTTGGGAAACACACATCTATCCAGCCATGCAGGAAACTGATAAACATACGTGGGCTATTAAAACGGCCACAAGCTTAGAAGCTCCTCGTTATATAATACTCGGTTTTCAAACCGATCGTGAAGGCGCACTCTCGAAAAACCCTAGCAAGTTCGATCACTGTAATATTCAAAATGTAAGAGTGTATCTCAACAGCGAGCGTTATCCATACGATAATTTAAACATAAACATCGAAAAGAATCAGTTTGCTATATTGTACGAAATGTATGCCAAATTTCAGTCTTCTTATTACCAAAAACCCAACGAGCCTTTGCTATCACCAAAGCAATTTTTGGATACTGCACCTGTAATTGTAATAGACTGCTCTAATCAAAAAGAAGCGATGCAGTCCAAGTCTGTGGTGCTGAGAGTGGAATTCGAGACTAACACCAACGTCCCTGCCAATACAACCGCATATTGTCTGATTTTACATGATCGAGCTTTCACTTACAGTCCTCTCACTAAAGCAGTTCGACAACTTTAAGTCCACTTTGACTGGTCAGTTGTGTCATGACTTCGAAAGGTGCAACATTGCTAACAAATTTACACGATGAAACTGGTAGTGGACGTTCAGGGATTTATGACATCCGAGAAAATCTTCACTCCCAAAGAATTGGCTGTTTATAATGGTACCAGTACATCCCATTATTTATTTAAAGCTCCCTTTTCGATTGACTCGCTACCTAAGAATTTGCAACAACAGGCATCGTGGTTGATGCAGAATCACCACTGCATCGACTGGGATGAAGGATTTACGCCTGTATTTCTATTTCCAAGAATTCTACGCAGACTAATTCGAGGCGCAGAATTTATTTACGTTAAAGGACGTGAAAAGGCTATGTTTCTCAGACGGTATACTAAAATACCCATCATCGAAATTGAAGAGCATCCGGCGCTAACACCTACCCAACCAGCATGCATGTCTCATTTAAAATCTTTGTGTTATTGTGCCTTATCTAATGTTTATCACATATATAATCACTATGTAATGGAATAAGTAATATACGTTTTTATTTTAATTTTTTATTTATTCAATACAAAGCATATTGTTACTAAAGCGCTTAATATATATGTCCTGCCTATGTTCTACATTTAAAATGCTCCGCAATGCAGCATGCACGTTCTCGATTCGTTGGTGAAACCGCATTCTATCAATCGCATCCCTCTCCCACGATCCTTTTCGAGCTTGTTGATATGCGTATGTCCATACCCTCATAACATAAATCTCGTTTTTCGATTCATCAAATCTAATCTGTTTCATCTTTTCCTTCTGCTTCTTCCTTCTCTATAAATCGATTCACTTTATCTGCAAATTCTTCCAACCGTAGACCACGCAATAAATCCAACAATAAGTTTCTACTTATAGCATTCCTTAGAAACAGATTACACACAGCGACGCCGTTGTCGTACTTCTTCTCTTCCTTTTTCAATTCCTCATCAGTACCCCAACGTCCTAGACCATACACTTGTTCGTGCGATGCATCGAAAGCTAAGTCCCGCATTTGGCATTGAACATACCCTACGGCACTACGTACATCAGTGGGCTTTGGGCGCGACGCTTCAGCATAACACATCCACATTTTATTCGGATAAATTTTTCGTACAGCGTTCTATTTCTATGTCACACTTTACCACTTCACTAGCATACCTTAACAATTCGAAAAGGGCTGCCACATTGTCCGATTGCGTGTCTTGCGATAGCGACTGTAGTAGGGCTACGATGTTGCTGTGAGAATCGCCGGGAAGATCAACAACTCCTTTAATCGTCGTATTGTAGTAATGATAAAAATCGGAAGATTTCAACTTGGTCAATCGAAATTCCACAATCGGCAGCAATTGCCACAATTCTTCCGCAGATTCCGCACCCAGATACACTTCGGACCCGTCCGGGTCAGATATTCGGATGACCTTCTTTTTTTGCACTTCTTGGAAGTACAGCGTTTTTCTACCCACTATTACAGGTGGAAACTGAAGACCATACGAATAGAAATAATTACATATTACCCCTTGGTTGTCTACAAACGTTTTCCATTCATTTTCATCGAATTTCGCCCAGTCGTTTTTGTTGCCTCGTAGACTAATCACTGGTGGAAATCCCGAATGCGTTTGGAGTCCCACGGAGACGTATTTTGACAGGGAGTTATTAAGCGGGTACGTACTGCTAAGCAACTGCACCGGAAAGGGTATGTTGCGCGGCTTCTCACTTCGCCCCTTCACTGTCTGAAGAGCTTTCTTAAGAGTATCCATTATATACACAACTGAAGATCGTACTTCCCAACGTTCCTATTTCAATACATTTTCAGGGTCACCTGTTTGAGGTGGGGGTTTAACTCAAGGTCATAGATGGAGGTACATCTCAAGGGCATGCCTCAAGGTCATTTCAATACATTTTCAGGGTCACCTGTTTCAGGTGGGGGTTTAACTCAAGGTCATAGGTTGGGGTACATCTCAAGGGCATGCCTCAAGGACATGTCTCTAGCACATGCCTCAAGGTCAAGTGATACAGTTATTTAGACTTGAAGGTAGCCAGCTACATTTCAGTCACAATGTGCATAGAAGACGTGTCGTTTCCTCACTTGTTGGGTGGTAGGTTTCGTCTACGAACTTTCAAGAACTGGCCCGGCGTGCAAAACCCTGTTTCAATGGCACGTGCCGGTTTCTACTACCTACAACGCGATGATGAAGTTGAGTGCTTCTATTGCGGAATTCAAATCCATCACTGGGAACCTTCTGATGATCCGCTCAAAGAACATTTGCGATGGTCCGGAATGTGTGCATTTGCTAACCGCGTATCGGATCGGGATAACGCTACAAAACTTATTGGCGAACTCAAACTCCAACTGGAACAAACCCAGATTATGATTGATAAAAGTCGACAGTGCATCAATACATTGTCTCGTGTAGTTTAGTTTCATATTGACCTTGAAAATTATAGGTCTCAACCTTGAAGGAAGTGGTGGGGAACCCCTAATATACATAACCTTGAAGGAAGTGGTGGGGAACAAATAATATAATCTGCGCTTACTCGCTACTGGTTCAGTTTGTGTTGGTTAACTATGGAACAAACCACGGTTCTATATTCTGTTGACTACAACAAGTTTTCAAGAGACGTTGCCCTCCGAGGTGTGGACTGCGATGCCGCATTGGACCACTTCTCCCCAATCTTCCTGTACCAGGCAATCACCAGGAACTGGGTGGAGCAGGGTTTGAGGATCTTCGTCTTGCTCAGTTTCGACTACCAAGAAGACTTGCTGGGGGAAACCTTAGAAGAGTCCCATACGGTCACCACCAACCCACAACTCCTTACAGCACCATTGGACCAGTGGTACGAAACAAATATCCGAAGCCCTTTAGCTGCTATGATAAGGCGGTACATGTGCAGAGGAAGGCACTTTGAAAATTTGTCTAAGTTATATATATTAGGTATTAAATAAAATAATGCAATTATATTTTCTGATCTTTATTTATTCAGTGAAATCGTACTGACAAATATGTGAGCACAATTAACATTAATAATACTATAAACAAAGTCACACTTAGAATCGTTGCTGAAATACAACAAGTTCGATCGTCGCTACTCATCTTGCCCTTGCCTTTGGGTGATTGCCAGCTGGTTTCGATGCTATATGTAGGGTAGGTAAATTTAATTTTGAATCCTTCATCAACTGTTTTGTTGCGTATCGAGAGCTTAAACACAGGGATTCCATTTACGGAATCCAAATCCATCATTTTCCAAGTATTATTGCGTCCGTAAGTTATGTGAGCTGAAGTTGAGTTAGGAGGCTTCGCCACGTATAAGGCACCATTAAAAACAGACGAAAGAACTACCAAAAATTTAAGAGCAGGCATGTTTCTTCTACTTCGTACTAACAATTAGTGGCCTTCAACTAAAAGTGGGCATATATAAGTGAGTCGGGGTGAGGGGATGACCTCCAGAGCGGTGGTGGCCTCGAGTGGAGTGTGGGTGACAGTGGGGTGGGGAGGGGGTGAAGTCGCAAGGCGCAATGACCTTGTCCTTCGCAACGACCTTGACCTTGAACTGCGCAATGGCCTTGGCCTTGACCTCAAGGTCAAGTGGTGGGAGGTGGTTCTAGAAATCTCCACTTCTATCTACTCTCACTACCTTGGTTGTTTTCCGTTGCCTTCCGAGGTAAGTGGTCGGGTATTTCATAAGTGTGTGCGGCCCTGGGAATCGAACACGGGCCAAACCAAATCAAACCTAGGGAATTCCAATAATCTTTATTTTGTTTTCAAAGCTATAGAGCTTAGATTCTACAAACTCTACCTAACTTATAGTTGGTAAAACCCGAAATTTTGAATACAACGTAATTTCCAGCGTACTGAAAGCGTTTAGGATTCCTTCTTGGAACTTCTTGAAATATATTTAAAATGTTCAATAAGTTTTATAAAACATTAGAATATACAAGATAGTATCGGTTCCTTTACATACGTTTTCGAATATAGAATATAGAGCATACTTGTACGTTGGGAAGCAAAGTTAGCCACACAGTAGACAGTGGCATAGCAAGACAGAAATTCAGAGTTCTCTTGACACTATGTTCGTCTATACCACCGCTATTATCATGTTTTTAGCTTTAGATAAGTGTTTAAAATAAATGTAGACCATCAGAGGTTCAATTACTAGTTGGCGGGAACATTAGAAGTCAGTTAGATATTGAAGAGTTGAAGAGCTTTTAGGCATCCAGCAAAGTAACCACTATATGAAAGTACCGTCTATAGTGTTTGCACGATAGAACCGCTCCAAATTAATTTATGTTACTAGTTATCACATCATATGGGCATATGGTGAACGCCTTTTCATTTTTCAGTATTCCACAGAGATCCAGAGAAGGTCGTTTTGTATGAACATTCTCCAGATTGGCAGTTAGCTGGTAGTGGGGAGTGTCTCTATTGCAGAGGTATGATGTTCCCAGTCCTTTCGTCATATGGAGAAATAAAAGCTTCTTGGAGGTAAGGGTATTTTAAGTCTAGGTCTTTTGCGATAGAACTATCCTGGCTATATAAGTTCGTATGCTGAAGACTAACTATGAATTTATATTATTAGTTGAATCATATGGGCATTCAGGAAACAAGCTTTTCCTTTTTCAAGTATCCACACAGAATTGAAAATAAACTTGGGTTGTAAGAACCTTCTCCAGAATGGCAGTTAATTGTTGGTGTCCCTGTTGCAGAAAAGCGTCAGCTCAGTAGCAAAGAAAGGCAGAAAAGTGAAAAGTCATATCACCAGAGATTGTCTGAGAAGGTAATTCATTTTCAGTATTTTCGTTATCTCGAGAGAGAGAGAGAGAGAGAAGAGGGGGAGAGCGGGGAAGGGAGAAAGAGGGAGAGAGAGAGGGAGAGGGCGATAAAGAGAGGGGGGGAGAGTCCTCGCCTTCTCGAATTCGCCAGTCTGAAATTTGAGACAGTAGGGTTTGTATTGCAGAAGCATCTTTTACATCATCATCATTTTAGCCCATTGTCATCCACTGCAGGATATAGGCCTCCCCTAATTTCTTCCATTCATCTCTGTCCTGCGCTTTAATCATCCAATCATATCCAGCACTTCTTTTTATGTCATCCTTCCAGCGTGTTGGTGGACGTCCTGGTGGTCGTTTTGTTCTCGGCCTCCATTCTAATAGTTTTCGGGTCCATCTTTCATCTGACATTCTTGCGACGTGTCCTGCCCAGTTCCACTTGAGCGTCGCCATTTTCTTTATGACATCTTCCACTTTGGTCTGATTTCTAATTGTTTCATTTCGTATCCTATCTCTTAATCTTATATTTAACATCGCTCTTTCCATCGATCTTTGTGTTACCTTGACCTTATGGGCAGATGCTTTAGTTAGTGTTAGCGTTTCTGCGCCATATGTCATGACTGGCAGGATACATTGATTGAACACTTTAGATTTTAAAGCTATTGGTAGGGTACTTCGTAATGTTTGAGAAAGTTTACCAAAGGCTGCCCACGCGAGACCAATTCTTCTGGTTATTTCAGTGGTTTGGTTATCCCTGTTTAATTTAATTCTATGACCTAAGTATATATAATGTTCTACTGTTTCCACTGGTAATGCATTTTGTTGTTCAGGTGGTATATCGATATTAGTCATGATTTTAGTCTTTGACTCATTAAGTTTTAGTCCTATTTTGGCTGATTTTTCTTTCAATTCTTCTATCATCGATATCATTTCCTCCACTTCAGTTGATACTAAGACAATATCATCAGCAAATCTCAGGTTATTCAGCCACTCTCCATCGATATTAATGCCTTTTTTGTCCCAATTTAACTCTTTAAAAACGTTTTCCAAGGCCAGTGTACATGCTCTTGTATTTCGCAAAAATTTTCCTACTTCCTGTAGAACTTATAAGGTCCATCCTGAGATATTTGTAAACTATATGCATGCTTCACTTACGCTGCGTCGGCAGCAAATAACTATGCATTGACAGGCACAACACATTTTCCATTGTTAATTGGACACAAAATTGACTATTTAAATAAAATCACATCAAATTTCAAATATTTATGGCAATTAATGTATTTGTAAATAAAAGTCGATGCGATTTTGCTCAACAAGACCAGTGTTTATAATAATCGACGGTTGGTGTAATTAGTCATATATGTAGGTCGTAGGAGTTGTCTGTTATCAAGTCGAACACTTTTAGTGTATTGACGAATCACGTTATACCGTAAGTCCCCGATAAGGTTGAAGTTGTGGTGAATTGTTCCTTATACAGGAACTGTTCACTTCTCAAAAAAAAATCAAAATACGAAATTCGTTTGGGAAGTTGCGACCATTCCGTTCCGGTTTTTAAACCAGTTTCCATCACTGTGATTGCAAAAGGGCAGTGCTTCTTAACTCCCTTTATATCGCGAGACTACATAAAGTAATGTAATGCGTAAATACATCAAATTTTGCATTGTGGAGAGGTTCTGCGGGTAACTCCTGATTTTGACGTACTACCAGGCATTCAAATGTAGGAACTTTAGAAACCTTCGCACGTGAGTGATTACGGACTTGCGTGCAGAGATCTGTCCGATTCCCAAGGAAATCGGAATGTGGCTTCCTAGAGAAAACGCCTATCTCTAATATTAGATGAAACATATTATGATGTTCTTAAAAGAACGTTTTCCGAGTTGGGGCCGTATCATTGCTGAGAAAGAAGAACTCAACGTTTCGCCCATTTTTTTAAGGGACTTCATTATAATATGGAAAAGGGGTACTACAATAGCACGGTAACTCAATCTTGCTAAAGAGTTTCTCCTTTGGCGTGGTTCACACGTTAGCGTGCTCTTTTAGTACCCCGTTTCGCTCCTGATGAAGCAAGCCCCTTAAGAAAATGGGCGACACGTTGAGTTCTTCTTTCTCAACAATGACATTGTATCAACCTAGAAAACGTTCTTTTAATACTGACATTAACCGTGGTCTTCGAATTCATTATGAGCTAATAATTACTATAGCAAGGAAGATGTGTGGTGAGCAAAATCGAGCAGATCAGTCTGGAGGAGGAGGAGGATATTAGAGAATTTAATATCGACCTATTGTCGAGTAATTATACAGGGTGTTAGGTAATGCTTCTACCAAACTTTGGGAATAGCTTTATAATGACAAATTGAGCAAAAAAGTATAACTTAATTTTTTCCTAATATGCATAGTTTCTGAGAAAAAGAGTCCTTTAATTTGCTCTGCTCCATTTTGAGAACTGCTGTAATAACATCATTCTGGCTTACTACAAGATAGATAATAATTATTGATATTATTATAATTTCCATTTTAAATCTTAATTGTGCAGGTACGATAAATAGAGGAATGGAAATTTTACTTTTTATTCTCGGGAAAAACAAAAACAAAGGGTTAAAGGTACAGAAACAAAATTTTTACTAATAAATAAGAGTCTAATTCATCAAGTAACAATAAAACTTTATTAACAACCACAAACAATTAAATGAGATGTTCAAAATGTTCCTCGTTTGCTCTAATGCACGCCTCTGCACGTGAAACTAAAGAACCGCTAACACGAGCTAGTTCGTTCTCATTCGTTCTAATGTACTCCGCTGCCATCCTGATGCGAGGTTCCAGATCTTCGACATTTTCTACAGGCGTCTTATACGCTATTGATTTCCTTCGGCTCCAAAGATAATAATCGCACTTGTTAAGTTCCGGAGATCGAGCTGGCCAGGCAGTTGGTCCTCCTCGCCCAATCCATCGGTTTTCATATGCAATATTTAAATTTTTTTTTTACTTCTACCGTAAAATGAGGGGGGGCCCCATTATGCATGATGTCACAGCTTTTGAGATTTTTCGTGAATTAAGCGTAATACGTCCTTGTTGTTCGAAGTTTAAGCCCGCCTGAAGCTTGCAGAATCCACGCGAATAATGCCAGATCTGCATATTTTTATTGTTGCAAAATAGTTCGGAGAAATCCCAAATATGATGACGGAATCGGATGATGTCGTATTTTGTTCAGTGGATTTCTTTGTTAAAAAGTCCGAGGAACCACCGATCATGAGGCAACGTCAGCGTGGCGCCATGCAAGGTTTCCCCCCCGTGCACAAAAGGCGCGTTTGGGCATATTTTTCTAAGATGCTTAACTCAGAGTATAGCTAGCTTTCAAATTAGTCGGTCGAAAGCAAATTTTGGTTCCAAGCCTTGGAAGGGAAAATCACGAAAAAGCCTCTCGTTCTCGTTTTAGTTTTGGAATAGTATATTTCATTAGGAGGCGAGAAACAAGGCTTTTCCCGGGCGAGCGTGACAAAGCCGAACACGGGAAGTTATGCGAGAACGGGAAAAACAGTTTATGCCGTGTAATGAACGATATTTTTCATTATACCTACCTCTCTGGAAAACGGCGATAGTATTAAAATATGCATTGTTACTCATAGCAAACGCCATTTAGAATGCTTTTGAGATTTCCTTAGCAACGCTTGTTTGGAATTGTTTATAGAGTGTTTATTGGACAGATGGAGGTGAAATAAGCCGGGAAAACTGAGCTTTCGCAACCCATAAACGGTCAGAAAAACAACTGTTTTCAGAGAGGTATACTGAAAAACTATTTTACGACATATTTGTCAGATTCTCATAGAGAGTGCCGTTTCGCGAAAATGTAGTTCTGTGTGAAAATTTCGTTGAAGTTTATTGTTTGGTGGAGTACTGTTTCACATGGTTTCTTATCGGATTAAGTAACCTACCAGTTCAGGGGCATCCCGTTTGTCTTCACACCTGCTTCCAGAAAAAAGATACATTCCCCTTTTCTCTACCGACCGCTGCTACTTCTCCCTGGGACTTGAAGCCTATCATCATTCCCACTGGGCTACCCTCAACGAAGCCCTCTCCCAGGTAACGATATATCAGGCTGCCCCTTAGTATGTGCCGGCTGCAACAATGCCAGCTTCAACCCTAATTAATACCGTATATCGGTTTACTTGTAGACAGGCACCAGCCAACTTTGTCTGTAATTTAAGTACATCAAGCTTACTTCTTGTTTAATCTGTACGGGTAAAGTGTTTAATTCTTCGACCAGTGCGTATTATTTTTGGAATCAGTGGTAACCAATAGAAATAGTGCAAACTGTCACAGCATTTACCAATTTTATGTTGCTTGCTTGAAATCATTTGTAATCAGATTTTTAGCCTAACGTTTTATTTAATTTTTATCATTGCCATACATTTTATTGCGATTAAGAGAGCCTAGCTGTTAACTATCTTTGCCGTAGCTTGAGTAAATGTGGCATTCCTCAATCCCTATTTCACGTAAACTACGAAGAACTTATGAATTAATTCTGTGTCATATTTCTTTAGATTAATTAAACTTCATTGTGAATTCATTATTGCCTTTTATTTGTGTTTTGTATTTATTGTAATAATTGTGTACAGCCTTGTGAGCCTGGCTACCAGTACCAGTGGTTTTTTTTTCAGTGAGTAAGGGTAAGTAGCATCCAGCAGTAGGGTGCAGACACCCCAACCCCATCGAGCCCAGAAGGAACCATCTGCGGTACGTTCCTCGAGACTAACTTGGGTGATTTCTGCAGTGGCGCCCATTTTTCCTCCCGATTACGACTCCCCCCCATCTAAAGGGTTAAGCGTTTCGAAACCCCCCTTTCCTCTACTGCTTGTTAGCCGCGAGGTTGTCTTAGTGCGGAATTAGCACGTGACAATGAACCACATTCTTCTACGTAAATTTAATGGTAAATCTTCTAGCAGCCCTGGCAATATTTCTCGTAAAAAGTACGTTTGTCCATTTAAGCGAGCAGGTAAAACGTATGGACCTACAAGACGCGATCCATTGATTCCGGCCCAAGCGTTGATGGAAAATAGCTACTGAAAATAAATTATGTTCCTTTATAGCATGTGGATTCATGTCGTCCCAGACATGGTTCTTATAGAAATTAAAATTTAATTTCTTGTGAAACAGCACTTGTCTGTCATTAAAATCTCTTGTGAAAATTGGGGGTCCTCGACCAAAAGCCAATTACAAAATGCACGCCTTGGAGCGAAATCATTTGCATTTAGACACTGGACTCTTCGGATGTGGTAAGGATACAGTAAAGATTCTTTTCATGTTCTTTATACAGGGTGTCTGAAAACATGTGTCTCAAAATTTGGAGTCTAGTTCTACCCTTCAAAACAAGTAAGAAACGCTTAATAAACTATGTCCGCAAACCAACGCAGCCTATTTTATTTAGCTCAAATAAATTGTACTTAATTTACACAACGATGTTTATTTTCTGTAAGTAAAAGTGCTACATCTCGGGCGGCGTTGGTTTCAGGACATAGTTTATTGAGCGTTTCTTACTTGTTTTGAAGGGTAGAACCAGACTACAAATTTTGAGACACATGTTAGCAGACACCCTGTATAGTCCAGTGACCAACTCCAACTACTCGCGCAATTTCCCTGGTGCTGGCTGATGAATCGTGTTCAAGAATATATTCCTCGATTTCTCTCATTTCTTTGTTACGGCCTCGTCATACTTCTTGAGTTTTGGGTAAAACCGCACCTGTTTCTCGAAGTCTCCGATGGACAGCTGAAAAAACGTCTTTACTGGGAATCCTATGCTCACAATAGCGCTCACCATAGTTACAAACTGCTCCTCTGGCATTTCCACTACAATCATCATAAACAAAATACATATCTACGTATTCCGCAATAGACTAGCTAACCGTTTTTTTTTTTTGTAATTTTGGACGTAAATTGGAAAATGAACTTGAAGAAATTGCAATAATTTGATAATTTAAAAGTAGAGTTGCCAAAGAAATGTCAACTAACTCGCAAAATTTTGCTTTTTTTATTTACGGTTAATCATGGCAGGAGTGATTCTTAAAATTAAAACAGAGGTACTTTAACATTGTGGGACGCATTTTGAACATGATGTTTTACAAAATCTATGCAATTGAGAAAAAAATGGTATAAGGATTTTTTATTCCTTTTATCGTTACAAACCCACCCCCAACAGTTTGGCAGAAGTATTACCTAACACCCAGTATATATAATGTGATTGGTGTATTTTCTGTTGCAGTGCAAAATTTTTTTAGTTTGAAGGATATATTTCTTCATATTATTGTTCTAGAGAATATTAACGTTACGACCTTGTTGTCACGCACAATAATTACCATAGGTATAATTTTGATCACACGATTTTTTCCGAAAGGTTTTTTAACAATATGCTGAAATACTTTCTGTTGTTGATACAGATCAACAATTGCTAACAACTGTATTTATTGTAAATAACAAACTGTATACAATAATACATATCCTATATTTTCGTTGTACATATGCTTCTGTCCCTTAAATTATAACTCGCTTAAAATGGAAAAAATTAAATTCCGTAGCAGTTTGTTTAAAAATGTTGAAACCGGAGCTGTGGTTTTTAGTGGTTGCGTTAATTAATTTGTCGCTTGTAATTATTTAACTTAAGTTTATTTATTATTATTTTTATTTGTTTTAATATTTATTTACGATCTCTAAACACAGGGTTTATAAAATTTGAGATAAATTCGATAATAACATAATGATCGATTTTTGGAAAAAGTTCTCGAAAGAATTTTGTTATAAAAAAAACATACTCATTTATGTTTTGTAGCAATCAAACCATTAATAACGACGCCATCAATATGTTTGTGGAAATCCTAACAGAATAGTGTTTTATTCCAGAATTTTTCAAGTATTTAAGCGTTACTGGTTTTCAAATCCACGTAAACTGATATTTATTTCAACTGATAAGCGAACCAAAGATATATTTTGTTAAGAAAATGTTTTATTTTACTTTTAACGAAGATTGTCTTTTTACTTTTTCAAATAAAAGCATTTTATGCATTTAGTTTAATGTTGTTGCTAGGGATTTTAATTTTTATTTGACCCAAAAATGTCCTAATTTTGGTTAGAAAATAGTATTAAGTAACTTATCGTTGAAAAGAGAATTAAAATCTGCATGATAAAATCTACAGAAAAGTGAAGGTTGATATAAAAAAGAATGTTAATTTTATTGCCAAAACTCAAATGCTGTAGAAACAATTATACGAACGAAATTGGTTTTCAAAACTATTTCTATTTGTTCGAGGATTCTTTCCAAAATCTAATATTTACCATTTTATTGAATTTACTGCAAATTATAACGTACATTTATGAATTCAAGATAGGTATATACCTAAGATAATATTTGGCATAAATATTTTATTAATAAATATGAAAAATAAACTTTGATATAATTTATTATCTACTATAGCATTTATAATGCATCAAAATTAATTATGCGGAAATAAGTCGAACATGACCATCGTATTATGTAAAACTAAGATCAATTATTTGATTTCAGGGAGACGAAAGTTCACATCGTGTGGGCAAATTTATACCATCGTTTAAGGTAATTTTTTAATTAAATGTAATTTAAAACTAGTTTTCGAGTACCATTTTTTGAAATAATTTTAAAAAATAGGTCGGTAAAGTGTTCTGTATTTACAAGAACTTTTTTAAATGTATTTCAGCGCTTATTTCTTCGATGTATTATTACCATTGACTTCGGATTTTTTAAAACCAAAGCAACTGTTTTGAACATCAATCTCAGTAATCCTAATTATAGTGTTGTTACTGAAATTTATATTCAGCTTGTTTTTCCAACTTTTCTGATGTTTAAGTTTACAGTTTAAATATAATTATCTTCCTTACAGGATTAAGGTTTAGATACTTAAACTTCTGGTTTATAAAAAAATTGCTGATTTATAAAAAAAATAATAATATAATTTTATGTTTCCCAAACTTGACAAAATGCAAGTAAGCCGACGGTATTCGAAGCTAGAATTTTTTTGCCAACTTAGTTTTATAACTAAAAAGGCAGATTTACTTCTAATATCAGCGAAATGATTTTAGTTTCACCAGGACGACTATGCTGTTATTCACCGAATAGTAGAAATAGAAAGTTTCAATGAATCTTGCGTGAGTAACGCACACGCAACTGCTTATCCTTACAACAGAACGACTCGTGCAATTAATATTTCCATGACATTTAATACCAACATTGATAATGATTTTAGGGTAAAAAAGTATTTTGATATTTTCTCATGACTCGTACAAAAATCGTTTCTTTACTTTTAAGCACATTCTTTGTTGTAAATAGAAATCTCCTGTTACGGTTTGGTTAAGGCAGAATCTGGGGGATAGGAGAATTTTGAAACTAAACTGAAATTAATATATTTTACAGATTCACGTGCAGCAATATAAGTTTTTGAGCAATGAGTACCGTTATTTTCCAGTCACCTTTGAAGTAGATTTTTGTAAAGCAGTAAAAGAAGACTATTTCGATATTGGGTCGCTACTTAAATGTGGCAATTTGCCCATTAATTGCAAATACTTTAAAGGCATTACCTACAAAATTTGTAATTGGATTCCGGATACAAGTAAATTTCCTCCACACATGCCTTTAGGACAATACAAGATCGCAATTAACTTTATGATGCGTGCAGCAAGCAAAGCTTTTGTCGTGGTTTGGTATGGGAATGTTGTGGAGAAAAAATAGCTGCTTGTTAGTCATGTTACTTTGTTTATAAATTATACCGGGGTTGGGAAGCATGAGTTTTTATCACTGGAATTCATGCAACTTATATATCTATTAATAAGGATTTCAGAAATTCATTACCTGAAGCACAGAAATATTGTACATTTCTTGTGTCTGAAATTCAATTTTTTAATTTGCAGACTAATTCACAAGAGCTTTATGTAAGTACTAAGTTAGTGTTTTATGTAAACTACTGATACGGTTTAGGCACGTATTTAGTGAATGTGTTATTACAGCTTTTATTATGTGTGTAAAATTTTATTAATTAAAATTATTATTTTACTGGTGTATAAAATAGAGTTTTTTTCTTAAGTAAGTTCCTCGAATATTGGACATGTGAACGCAATATGCTGCAGGTACTGATGCCGCTGATAACAAAAAATAATATTCTATTTACCATCCTATGGTTGTAAGTAGCTATAGCACTTGACTACTTTACTTTTCACATATTTATCATTTCCTAGATTACAACGTGCGTGCTGCATAACAAGTTATTTTTACCAAACGCTGTAAATAAATTTAAAATATGATATTCTTCTTTACTTATTTGGGCAGCAGCGGAAAATATATTACGGTCATCTG
Organism: Melanotus villosus; assembly: GCA_963082815.1. NCBI lineage: Eukaryota > Metazoa > Arthropoda > Insecta > Coleoptera > Elateridae > Melanotus > Melanotus villosus. The sequence goes on from OY720425.1 coordinate 44,011,400, forward strand.
GACATTTTGTACGAGTTTGGAACAGTACAATATACAAGGTGTCTCTAAGATTATAGAAACTATCAGTACAGTATGATCCTTTGTATAAAATAAATTATTAAATCCAAGATCGTTTTATCCTAAAGTGTAAATTTTTTATACTTATTATTATTTATACTTAAAATGAATTCGAAAGTGTCAACGGTCAGTGTCAGTGTTAAGAGAACTTCTTCCGGGTTGGGACCGTGTCATTGTCGAACTCAACGTTTCGCCCACTGTCTTACGGGGCATCATCCGGAGGAAAAAAGGAGCACTAAAAGAACACGGCAACTCAAAGTGTGAACTACGCCAGAGGGAAAGCTATGTTATCAAGAGGAAGAAGGAGGGCATGGTAACTCATCTTGTAAACCAAGCCAGAGGCGAAAGTTGGTAGAATCGTTGACTGGCCCTATTCTTTCAATCAACGGTAGAATTAATAATTAATAACATAGTAGGTGTATTCAAGACAACCTTAGACGTTAGACAAACGCAAGCTGTGAACCTCAGTCATAGGTAATGCTATATATTCGTATTTGCTTGTATTTGTATAATCATAATTCAATATTGGAAGTTATTAAAAAGATGTTAATGAGAGCAATTTAACAATCATATTTAACATATTTGCTTTTGATTCCTCAGCAATGCGAAACTGTGGTTTCGCAAAAACAAGGGAAGTGAATAAACGTTTGACTTAAAATAACTTGAAAACTACCACACACAAGGAAAAATGGTGTTAACACTCTCTACGTCTTGATCCTTAATTGGCGAACTCCACACATACATTTGAAAACCAGTGTAAGCATAATAAATAATATAATCACAGAAAATATTAAAGCTAGCTACAGGCAAAGTAAATTCTCGTTTATGAATTTGGCCACAAATTGTACCATCTGAGAAAATAGTGCAGTCCCGAATCCACTCATTTGAACTATCCAATGCTGTTTATGACCATTCAAGAGAGTATTCCGAATTCCAGTCATTTCAGGCCACACGTCAACTTCTAGATGAGGCAAATGTAGCAATTTACATTTTCGCCTTCAAAGTAGCATCCTCTACAAATGGGATCATAAGCTAACCGAATCATATTAAAATTTTTAATTAATTAACAATGTCAAAAGCTTTCCTGCAATGATGTATAGTTTCTTTCGCACATACTTCATCAATGTTTTGTTTTTTTTTTTAATGAGTGTCTTAGACAGTAGCGTAACCAGACCTGACTTTTGGGGGGTTGGCACTCACGAAAATATATGCGGACCCCCGAGCACCTAGGGGAAAGGGGGGGTGGTTCAAGGTCAAGCGTTCTAGCGATAAGTTAGAAAATCGCAATACAAAAATATTTTCTCCGAAAAATAGGTTTCATCAAGAAAACTTTCTTAAAAAAACATAAAAAAGAAATATTTGTCTCTGGAACTTTATTATCCTAAAAAAACACTAAAATATAGGTGTGTATTGGTGCCACGGTGGCCTCGAAAACCAATTTTAAGAGAAAGCTGAATATTTTTGCGCAACTTATTATATTCTCACAATTCCATTACCAGAAACAAATTTTAATAAAGAATTATGTTTATGTAATATCCCAAGGGGGGGGGGGGGGGCTCGATCCGCCACCGGATTGGTGTTACTAAGAAACGACTTTTTCGATGTGTAGGTAATTAAAAAATTGCCGAGTTCCGCCGGCCGTATACCAAGGGATAGGTGGCAATAGGTATACTGCACGGTGCACGCTAATACAAAATATTATTTAGATACATATTTAAGGTTGGTGAGTTGACATTGTGGATTTTAGTAATTACGTACTTGTCTGGTTAATTTTTAATTTATTTATTGGAAGCTAAGGGGGGGCACGTGCCCCCAATGCTCCCCCCGCCCCTAGTTACGCCACTGGTCTCAGATGAAATAGAGAAATATGTATAACATTGACGCAATAGCGCTCCAAGAAATTATGTACAGTTGCACAACCAAGCAAGGACATAAGGACATCACAGGGCGGGGTTTAAAACAGCGAAATGGATCAAAAAATATATACTACTATTCCAATCGAGTAACGAAGGTACTTACATTCAAAATGCGAATAAAAGGAAAATACTATAACACAACTTTACTAAACGTGTACGCACCCACAAATGAGGACAGTGAAGAAGCAAAAGAAGAATTTTATGAATAAGTACAACAAACTTGCGATAGCGTTCCGAAACATAACACTGTAATCGTACCCAGATTGGGACAGAATTGCTAAGTGGCAGGTAAACACAAGCTGCATAATACAAGTAATGACAATGGATTAAGAATGTATAACCTATAAAGGATACACCCTGGAAATGGGGATCTGAGTCAAGGAATACAGGACGTGCGTACTTTCCGGGGACTTAACTGTGATTGAGACCACGTTTTGGCAATGATTAAAATTAAACAATTACTAGAAAAAAAAAAGAAATAAGGGAAACACAGGGCGAGTTAGGTGGAACATAGACAAGCTGAACATAAAAGAAATTAGAGCCAACATCAACTGATATAGAACTATGGAAGAACCCAAGCAAAGCAACACCTGAGGTAGCAAAGCAAACACTTGGCTTTAATAAAAATGGAAAAGCAAGACAAAAAATGCTTCATGATAAAAAAAAAGGGGAACATCAATGAATACGGAGAACTCGGAAACGAAGCGATGGGGAACACAATCAAATCAAGAACACAAGAAACTTTTATAAATCTCTACAAACCTATGAATGTAAAATATAGAAAGGAGAATTACTAACTGAAAAAAAAGACGTACTAAAAAGGCGGACAGGACATTTTCAAAATTTATTAAACAATGTTCAATTAAAAAATAAAAAGCACGAGGTGTGGATGGAATAGCAGGTGAATTCATAATAAACGGAAGCAAAGAGCTGCACATTACATAATTAAATTAATATAGAGGGAAGGAAAAATGCTAGACAACTGGGAATGTGGAGTATTCATACTGAAATAAAAAATAGATGATAAATACCTATATTACTACCGAAACATAACATTAGTGGATATAGCATATAAGATTTTGTCTTGTGTATTAAAAAATCGAATGATTATTATGCTGAAAACGAACTAGTGCAATATCAAAGTGGTTTCAGACCAACTTGATCAACTACCAATTTATAAGAAGGTAATGGAGCATAATAACACGGTGTACATTGTACAATCTGTTTATTGATTTCAGACAAACGTTCCACAAAGTTAAAAGGAGAAAAATTGCAAAGGTACTACGAGAAATGAAAATTCCAGAGAAGTTAGCAAAACTGGTCTGTATCACGCTACATAATAAAAAAATAATAATCGATCATGATCCAGCAAGAGTATTCAAACATCAGCGGGAAGATATAAAAATAAATACGTACGTGTCTGAAGAAGTGATGGAATTAATGTATTTAGGTTTCCAACTAAATGCAGGCAATAGAGTGAATGAAAAAATAACAAGAAAAATCCATGCTGAAAACAGAAGCTACTAGATTTAGAAACAATTGCTACAGTCCCAGTTGCTAAACAGAAAATCCAAAATGAAACTATACAGGGTTAAAAAACAAATGTATGATATTTGTAGGACATATAAGTAGTACAGACCAAAATAAGCCTAAAACTCTTAATAATCAGGTGTCCTAAAATTAATCGTTTCAGAGATATGGTTGATTTTAATTTTTATATTTTATTTTTTTAAAGTGTCAGTTTTTAGTAACAAAAGACTTAAATTAATTGTGAAAAGTTTTAGTTGTAGCTAAAGTAAATGTTCGAAATGCCCCCCATCGTTTTCAACACATGCATTACACCTCCGAATAAATGAACCGCGAACTCTTTCACCAATTCCAGGTATTTGTCGAATAGTTTGGCAACCTTGCTCGATCCGCTGACGTAATTCATCTAGATTATCAACAGAAAAGTAGTCTAAGGAATTCAAGTCAGATGATCTCGGAGGCCATCTAACTGGACTCCTCTACTAATCCATCGGGCATTAAAATTACGATTCAAATGCTCCCTCACAACAACCGCGAAATGTGGTGGTGCTCCGTCGTGCATGAACCAATGCTGTGATCTCTGGTTTAGAAGTAAATCGTCCAGGAGCCCGGGCAAGGTGTTTACTAAAAAATCATGGTATGTTGCCCCTGTTAGACGATTTTGTAGGAAAATCGGACCAATTAATCTGTCGCCTAAGATACCCATCCAAACATTTAAACTGAAACGGATCTGATGCCTAACTTCAACAACAGCATTTGGATTTTCGTTATGTAAATTAAATATTCCCTGTATTGTGAATCCAGCTTCATCAGTAAAGGGAATATTCGCGGAGACATTTGGGCGTTCTGCATTTTCACGCAAAAACCATTGACTGAACAGAAACCTTGTAGCGTAATCAGGTTGTTGAAGGGATTGCACTCGCTGAATATGCTAGGGGTACAACAATTGCTCGCTAAGAGTTTTCCGAACAAGAGGCGCACTAATACCCACTTAGGCCGAAATTCTTCTAACGCTAGTTTGTGAGTTTTGTTCCACACTTAACAAAATTTGTTCTTGTTGATGTGAACACAGTCACGATCACTTCGAATCACACACCAGATAGTTGTTCGAACGCGATGCATGCAGCATTTAGGGATTTAAAGGCAAAGGAAGGTCAAGAATTTAAAACACAGAATCGAGATGTTTTTTAAATTGGCGGCGACCGGAATGAAGCTCTAATATACCCCCTCAGAAAATATAGAAAGTAACACTATTAGGGGTAGCTTACAGTCACACCAATGTGGTTTGCATTAGCAAAGCTTGAAGAAGTCGCGGAAATTGTATACGGCATAGAAAAAGAAAGCGTTATTGAACCTTAAAGGGGGCTATAATCTTCGCCAGTAGTGTTGGTGAAGACGAATGGTTCCACAAGATTATGTGTAGACTATTATCAGTTGAAGAAGAAGGAAAACTATCTTATATCTCGAAAACACAACATTCTAGCTGGATTGAAAAGGTTTTCTACCCTTAGCCCAATAGGTAGTAGTTATTGGCGTAGTGACATAACAAAAGACAGCATTTACCATGTGTTACAGTTCTATGCACTTGCTAAGTTTGAGCTACGACAAGAACTGCCTTAGAACCCGAATTTTCTCTTTTTGTAAATGATAATAGAAATAGAAATTTATTTCCACATCACTCCGTGGATGGGGTACGTCAAAGTCAAGTACTTGATATCCATTTTCCGTGAGTAAAGGACTGTGGCAGTTTATAGTTATACTTTCGGATTATGTAATGCTTTGAGCGACTACACAGAATTGGCAAGACTATCTTGGAATATTAATTTCGTGTATTCTGCTATCATAATTGTGATTGGCAAAGTTTTTATAAATAATATGCAGGTTTTAGAAGTGGCGTTTCAAAGCAGGCGCGATGAAGGTCACGCTTTCCATATCACGGACGTTCAGTAATTCTTAGAATAGGATTTGAATGAACCTAGAAAGATTAAGGGCCTAAGGGACTGACCTATATCTAGAAATAAATAAGAATTATGAAGCTTTTTAGGCTATATACTTTTACGATCGACGGTGTGGCTCCTGAATTCGCCAACATTACCAAGTCATCAACTACGACAGAAGAAAGTCAACAATTTAGTTAGAATGCCAAATTTTTGATGTTAAAATTTATATGAATGCAGATCACATAAATTGCTAGGTGAATGATATGGATCCGAAGGCCAATCGATTTTTAATAGATTATATAAGTACAAGCCGTTTCCAAGTACAGTATTTTTCACCTAGGATTTGGGTTGTGTCGTCAGTTGGATTGTGAATTTATCAACAGTGCGTTGATAAATTCACAATCCAACTATACTCTATACTTCATCTCTTTCTAAACTAGGTTTTCATTACCTACTGCGCACGAATGCGTGTCTAAACAGACAGTTTTTGGACGGGGCAAGTTGACGTCAACCCAAATGCTAGATGAAAAATACTGTAACTATATACTCGTATAATTAGGCGAAATCGGTAAATCTTTGCTTTAAAATAAAATAAGATAATATGTAAGTGAAATTTCAGTTAAAACCTAGTTTCCACAAACTATTATGACTATGCGAAACCTCAATAATTATAATACTGGACAGAAATACTTCCTATTGTATTTATGTAGCGATTTAACATTTAGATTGATATTATCGATGGGCATACAATAGAAAATATATTTTTTTAGATCTATTCTTCTGTTGGAAACATAAATTTACCTCAAACAGTCGAATAATTTTCTTTAGGATGTTGAGATCGGTGTGGGTGTTAGTTCTGGTGTTTAACTTGGCGGAACTTGTACTGGTAATTATTTAATTTTTATGTAAAATTAATGGATTAATAACATACGAATGAAGTTCGTAGTAAACAACTTTTATTTTTAATTTTAAAGTATACATACTGCTTTGTGTTACCTAACAGACTGCAAATTTCGATGATTTGTCGAACTTTTCACGGTATTATCGGTATTTGGGCTTGAGTGGGATGATCTAGATTTACTGGGCTACCGAGGTCCCAGTAAACAATTTTCAATTTATTTCTGCCTGTTATTTGGTTTCTTAGTTAACAATTTTAGTAAAATACCAAATAACAAGATATTATATCTTTATTTATTTATTTATTTAATATCTAATGTTGTTGTTATTAATTTACTTATTTAGTAAGGCACCAGACTTTGTAATATACGAGCAGATAAAGCTACATACAATGTATGTATACATAGTCATCATAAAGACACGCTATTATTTATATTTTCAGACTGATGGACATTCAGCCAAACAGCAAAAAGGCAGCAATACTGGACAGTCGTTTAAGGTATTTTTTTAGTTGTTAGGACGCTTATAGTTCTATACTTATACATTAACATAAAAATTGCATAGCAAATTAGTAGCTTTTAAAATATAACTGAAAAATTAAGTGGTAAAAGTCCTTAAAAACTGTGTTATGGTAAAGGCGTTGTGTAAATTTCTCTACGAAATAATTTAGTTTAATTTTGTTGATATTTGCCAAAACACAATGGCAGTAGTAGATTTCTAGAGGGCTTTCGACCTATTGTTTCAAGTTGGATTCTAAAGATTTTCTTGGTATTAGGATGTAGATATTAAAAAGGCGACTTAAAATGTCACCAACAAAAAAATGTAATTGTAACTAGTAGTACGATTTTTTGAAATAATTTTAAAAAATAAATCGGTAAAGTGTTCTGTATTTACAATATACTTTTTTAAATGTATTTCAGTGCTTATTTCTTCGATGTATTATTACTATTGACTTCGGATTTTTTAAAACCAAAGTAACTGTTTTGAACATCAATCTCAGTAATCCTAATTATATTGTTGTTACTGAAATTTATATTCAGCTTAAATATAATTATCTTCCTTACAGGATTAAGGTTTAGATACTTATTTAAACTTCTGGTTTATAGATTGCTGATTTATAAAAAAAATCATATAATTTCATGTTTCTTAAACTTGACGAAATGCAAGTAAGCCGACGGTATTCGAAGCTAGAATTTTTTTGCCAACTTAGTTTTGTAACTAAAAAGGCAGATTTACTTCTAATATCAACGAAATGATTTTAGTTTCAGCAGGATGGATATTCTGTTGTTCACCGCATAGTAGAAATAGAAAGTTTCAATAAATCTTGCGTGAGTAACGCACACGCAACTGCTTATCCTTACAACAGAACGGCTCGTGCAATTAATATTACCATGAAATTTAATGCCAACTCTTCTAACGATTTTACGGTAAAGAAGTATTTTGATATTTTCTCATTACTCGTACAAAAATCGTTTCTTTATTTTAAGCACATCCTTTGCTGTAAATACCATGAGTTCAAAAAGATATTACATAAGGCTTGGCCATAGAAAAATAAAATAATGTCTACTGCAAGCTTTATATACCAGTTGACTAACATTTAGGCACAGTCTTCTTAGGGCCGGTCTTATAATGTTCGGTTTACTATCGGTTAAACAACTAACGGTCAACCCGCAGTACGCGTCTATTAAATTATATAGACGCGTACTGCGGGTTGACCGTAGGTTGTTTCAACCGATAGTAAACCGAACATTATAAGACCGGCCCTTAGCGCAAGCGCCAGTATCTAACCGGCAGTTTGTTAATGTTAGGTTAAGTTGCATTGTAAATAAACCAATTTTTGAAGAAATGAGTTCTTTTATTTCAGTTTAGACGTTAACGGTAACAACTAAATTACTACACTGTTAAACAAATCATAACTAGTATAGGTAATCATTAAAATTGGTAAGACAGAAAAATAAACATAAAAAACTACAGAAGCTGTTCAAAATGACCACCGTTTTCCTGCAGACACAAATTTACTCGTCTTTTCATACTATTAAAAGCATTTATAAGAATTTGAGGAGTTATATTGGCAAACTGTTCGGTAATTCTGTTTTGCAGTTCCTCGATATTGGATATTGTTAATAGAGGTCTTGTATACATTATTTTTCAGATAAGGGAATATAAAGTAATCTAAAATAGTCAAGCTTGATGATCTAGGTGGAAATTCTGGATTTGAACGTAAACTAATAATTTATTCGATCGTCAAAAAATTCACGAAGGTAATTGATGGCCTCTTGAGCGGTGCGGGAAGTCGCGCCATCGTCTTGCGAAGGTGTACGTAGTGGGTTGCACGTTCATACGTTGACGAACATCATCCACTGAATTTTGAGTACGAACTCTTGGCCTTCCAGTTCTATCTCTATGAGTAAAGCTTCCTGTATCTCGGAATAAATTAACACGTCTTCTAAGTATGCTGTAAAAATCTCCTTCAAGGAAAGCAATATCTGGAAATTGTGGCCGAAATTCCTCTAAACATGACACCGCACTGTAAATCCATTCGCCGTTCTCTCGAACACCATTTCGAAAATATGATTCAATCATTAATTTGTTTTGTTCTATTGTAAAAACCATTAGTGCCGTTTCACATGGAGCGTATGATACGGACGGATCGTCAGGACGTATAACCAAGCGCCATGTGTTTAAATGAGTAATTTCACATGAAGCGCGTATGATCCGTCCGCGTGATTTGGTACGACGGCCATACGTCGAGCCCTTGCGTCGTCGTATTGTCAGCAGGCGCACGGGCCGTTGTTTATAATGAGTAGCTTCACATGAGAACTGATGGTCCGTTACGTACCATCTCGCCTAGTTGTCGGATTTGCCCTGTTCTAGTAAACACGTGACCGTCTAGCTCTAGTACATAATATACTGCACCACCGCCATGAATTATAAAATAGATACGGAAATATTAATTTTTCTACACCTATTTAATTATATTGCAATTATTAGCATTTTTTTGGTGAAAAATAGTACCTATAATTCACTGCAGTGAATTATGGATTCATAATTCACTGCAGTGAATTATGATTTCGGCCAATCACAAATACAAATCCAAAAATCAATATTTCGCTAATCCAATCATATTTTAAATCGCCCGCGATCAACTCCTTCTGCGGCTGACAATCGACACGCCCAAGTGTGTTGTCATATTGCTTGTTTACAAAGTTATCAAATTTGACTAATTTGAGTCTAATATATTTGTTTAATAGGTGTAGAAAAAGTATCGTATTACATTCGCGATTATGGCCATTATTCGCTCAGATGATTTGTGCCACTCGCCTGACGGCTCGTGGGCTCAAACGTCATCTTCGTGAATAATGGCTGTCATAATCGCTCATATAATAATATACTATTGCACAATAGAAAATTAAAGGTGCATATATTCTATTACGTCGATACATTGTCAAATGAACATCCCCATAATCAGCAAGAATGGCAACAGCGACTTGTCGGTTGCTGATCATACGATATGCATGTGAAAAGGCGTAAGTCGCGTATGGAAATGGCTCGCATGGTCAGCGCTGACGATCAGTGCTGAACATACGCTCCATGTGAAACGGCACTTATAATTGTAGCTTAATTGAATTTTCAATATAAAATTATGACAACAACAGAAATGACAGTTAATAAATTCTGTGCTTGCAGTAGACATTATTTTATTTTTCATGGCCAAGCCTTATGTAATTTCTTTTTGAACTTATGGTAGAAATCTCCTGTTACTGTTTGATTCGCAAAATCTAGGGTTTAGAGGAATTTTGAAACTAAACTGAAATTAATATATTTTACAGATTCACGTCCAGTTATATAAGTTTATGAGCAATGAGTACCGCTATTTTCCACTTACTATTGAATTTGATTTTTGCAAAGCAATAAAAGAAGACTATTTCGATTTTGGATCACTACGTAAATGTGGCATGTTGCCCATTGATTGCAATTACTTTAAAGGCAATACCTACAAAGTTTGTAATTGGATTCCGGATACAAGTAAATTTCCTCCAAACATACCTTTAGGACAATATAAGCTCGCACTTAACTTTATGATGCGTGCAGCAAGCAAAGCTTTTGTCTTAGTTTGGTATGGGAATATTGTGGAGAAAAAATAGCTGCTTACTAGTCATGTTACTTTGTTTATAAATTATACCAGGGTTGGGAAGTATATGAGTTTTTATCACTAGAATTCATGAAACTTATTAATAAGTATTTCAGAAATTCGTTGCTTGAGGGCTTGAGGCACAGATATATAGGGTGTCTCTAAAATGCGTGGACATGGCTTAACCACAGATTCCTGGGCGCAAAATAAGATGATTTAACCCAACTTACCTATATCCAAATTCGTTTCGTTAAGTTCAAAGTTCTTAAAAAAAAAAATTAAATTTTCTTATGACAACAAGACGCTTGGATCGATTTGGATGACATTTGGCATGCCACTGCATATTGACTTGAGACATCTTTTGAGATGATAATGGTTATTATCAATGGACCACTAGTATATGAAACGTGGGTGTCACACCCCATATCAGACAGTAACTCTTTAATGGCAAGACCGATAATTAAAATAATATTGTTTTCAGACAGAAGCATTCAATAGTAAACTTTTTTCTCTCTTTGTAATTTGTGATATCTGTTACGGTTTAATCACTAAAATTTAAAATCTAAGTGACTGCCCTGAACATTTTTTAAAACAAACTAGGTATTCTAAGAAACAAAATGACAAACAACTAATTGCTATCTTCAGTAGCATTTGTTTATCGCTTGTCCAAACATTTCAAGTAGCTGTAGGACCTGTAGGTGCTGCCTTGTGATTTTTAACAGTTCATCGTTTTATTATTTTTTTACTGATATGGAGTGTGACATCCATGTTTCATATACCAGTGGTCCATTGATAATAACCATTATCATCTCAAAAGATGCCTCAAGTCAATATAGAGTGGCATGCCAAATATCATCCAAATCGATCCAAGCGTCTTGTTGTTATAAGAAAATTTAATTTTTTTTTAAAGAACTTTGAAGCAGAATACTGGTTTAACGAAATGAATTTGGATATAGGTAAGTTGTGTTAAATCATCTTATTTTGTGCCCAGGAATCTATGGTTAAGCCATGTCCACGCATTTTAGAGACACCCTATATTGTACATTTCTTGTGTCTGAAATTCAATTTTTTAATTTGCAGATTAATTCATAAGAGCTTTATGTAAGTACTAAGTTAGCGTTTTATGTAAATTACTGATACGATTTAGGCACGTATTTAGTGAATGTGTTATTACTGATTTTATTATGTATGTAAAATTTTATTAATTAAAATTGTTATTTTACCGGTCTATAAAATAGAGTTTTCTTCTTAAGTAAGTTCCTTGAATATCCGGCATGTAAACGCAATACTGTATGCATGTACTGATGCTGCTGATAGCAAAAAATAATATTCTATCTACCATCCTAGGGATGTAAGTAGCTATAGCACTTGACTACTTTACTTTTCACATATTTATCATTTCCTGGATAACAATGTGTGTGCTGCATAAGAAATTACTTTTGCCAAGCGTTGTAAATAAATTTAAAATATGATATTCTATTTTTATTGGTTTCAATGATTAAGCTGTATCTTGTAATTATTTAACTTAAATTAATTAAAATTTTGTGTTCGTATATTTAACAAAAATGCCTATAATTTTTATCAGTTTAATATTTATCTACTTTTTAGACACAGCTTTTATCAAATTTGGAATGAATTCCATAATATCGTAAATATCGATTCCTGGAAAAAGTTATCGAACTAGTCAATTTTGCTATAGTCCAGTCAATAAATATATTGTAGAGTGCATGAAATATGCGAGAGTTTTTGACTTCAGGGCTGTGTTAGGAGTAGTTAGTAGGTAAACATACTAAAAGTCCCCGCCCCTGGGAGGTGAGCATAAGGTGGGAGGGGGGGGAGAAGATCCCATTTTGGGGTTTTTCGATTATATCTCGGAAACAGTGGACTCTAGAAAAATATGTTTTAAATAAAAATGAAAGCTAATTAAATTTCCTATAAAATTGCTTCTATACATATTTGTCAAACTTCCAACGGTTTTCGAGATATACGTTATTGAAAATCGATAATTTTCGAAAATAAAGTAGCAAAAGTATATATAAAATTGAAGTAAATTTAATGCTCTACAACTTTGTGTTTGACAATTTTTCTGAGAAACGGTCGTGGGAGGCACTAGAAGCAAATGTTTGACAAAAAGTGAGGTAAAAATAATTTTCTTCGAAAATTATCGATTTTCAATAACGTATATCTCGAAAACCGTTGGAAGTTTGACAAATATGTATAGAAACAATTTTATAGGAAATTTAATTAGCTTTCATTTTTATTTAGAGCATATTTTTTCTAGAGTCCACCGTTTCCGAGATATAATCGAAAAACCCAAAAATGGGATCATCTCCCCCCCCCTCCCACCTTATGCTCACCCCCCAGGGGCGGGGACTTTTAGTATGTTTACCTACTAACTACTCCTAACAAAGCCCTGAAGTCAAAAACTCTCGCATATTTCATGCACTCTACACCCCTCTTTTGAGCACTCATTGACTGGACTACTATTAAAGAAACACATATTGTTTTATAAAAATTGAAAAATGCATATTTAATTTTTTGGATTCCTTTAATCTTATTTAAAACAGTAACAAAAAACCATAAATACCATTAAGGTAACCTTTTAAGGTCCGTCACCTTCAAGACATGTCACAAGTCTTACTTACTTGTCATGTGAAGAAATGCGGCCAAAATCAAAATCAAAATAAGGTTGAGTGGAACAACAAGGATTCAGCAAATATCTGGGCGTCTACCTAGACACCAGATTAGGATGGGGCATCCATGTGAACAAAAAACTAACTGAGTGCTATGCCAGGTTGGGTATGCTATACCCGTTGATAAATGAAAAATCGCATTTGCGTGTTGAGTACATTATGCTAATATATAAATCAATACTAAGACCTATCTTGACATATGCGTGCCCTGTATGGAGAAATGCATCTAACACACACCACAGAAAATTCCAAGTTCTGCAAAACAAAGTTGCTCGAATCTCAGTGAACGAGCCGTGGTTTGTGCGGAATGACCAAATACACAAAGAACTTAATTTACCGCTACTACTCGATCACATAAATAAACAGTGCAACAAATTCTTTGATAATATAAACGAATGCAACAGTGCAGTGACGTATAACCTTGGTCAAAAAGGTAAACATCAAAGACTAAAAAGAAGACTCCCACTAGACTTATTACAATAAATACATAACCTTTACTAACAAGCATAATTTATGTATTAAATAGAATAAATGTACAATGTTATATATGAGGAATCTAACCCTCACAATGTTAGTATAAGTTAATAATTAAGACTTACAACCGAATCATGTATAGCAAAACTAATGCTGAGCTGATTAAATCATTTAATAAAAAAAAAAGGTAAGGTGTGTTAAAAAGTACTTAGGTAATGGAAAACAAGATTAAAGCAGCAAAATTCCAGGGAAAAAGAAGTAGTAAAAATATTTCGTTAAACAGGTAATACTTCGTTCCTAAATTGTATTTAAAGACCACCTTAACCCTGAAAATGTGTTTTCCGGCTCAACTAGTTGCGTTTATCGTCATTTGATCATCTTTCAAGGAGATAAATTGATTTTACCTTTTTCTGTTATGGCTAGAGTTTAGAATTTATATTTACGTCCCTAGTAAAGTAAATGAAGTGATTAAATCGGTGATAACTCATGTTAACTTATTGCGTTAAAAGTTGTTTAAAAGCTTTTAAGAGTTTATATCGGCAGTGGAAAGACAAGCACTTTTATTACTGTATTAATTCATGATAATTCGAAAAACTAAACACCAAATTAGATATGGCGAGAAAAATATGTTAATGTACATAGAGTAACGAATTATTTGTATTCAATTTCAGTTCAATCAGAAAGGTTATACATCCACAAACCATATCCTATTGGAAGTCAGTAGTTTCGATGAAAGCATATTTAGCAACGTAACTGCTGTTTGTTATCCCTACAACAGAACCTCTCGTGCACTTAATTAGACGTTCTCATTTAAAACTACACAATCGGACTTGAAGGTATAGGGTTTAATTATGTCTCATTCTGAATTTTTGTAAGAACTTTTAAAGTTTAAACAAGTCTGAAAATGTTATCCCCACTATGGTTTTTATAACATCCAGAAAAGGAAGGGAATATTTTATTTTTTAGTTGGCAATATTTGCCCTAACTATATACAAAATTGTGATGTTTTATAAAATTTTTTAGATTAACATTCAAACCTATAAATTCATGAGTAATGAATACAGATACTTTCCGGCTACATTTGCATTCGATTATTGGGTAGCTAGACAACAAGATTACTTCGACTTTGCAGCACTTTATGACTGTGGAAACATGCCCGTTAGAGGTAGTTTCCAAAAAGTAAGCAATTATTCATATTTAGTATTAGACAAATTTAAATATTTTCGTTTGAAGGGCAAAATCGATCGTATACGTAATTGGATTCCTAATGCCAGCAAATATCCACCTCACATACCTTTTGCAGATTATAAACTCGAACTTAAATTTAAATTTCGTTCTACAATCGGTGTCACTACTAATCATTGGTATGGATCCGTAAAGGAAATAAGCAGTTAAATAAATATATGTATAATTATATTCGTAACAGTTATTTACAGGTATATTTTAATGTATTAACAAAACGTCTTCCGGATTGGGACCGTGTCATTTTGAGACAAAAGACTCAACTCTATAGCATCCCCTGTTCTTGTGGTTTAGTGTACATTGGAGAAACTGGTCGCTCAGTGCGCACACGTATCTGTGAACACAAACGTTGCTTGAAATCAGGTCTTTTTTCAAATTCAGCCGTTGCTGAACATCGTCACGACACGGGTCATAAAATATTGTTTGAAAAATCTTCGATCATTGCCAATGCACCCTATTTTTTCAACAGGAAAATCCGTGAGGCCATTGAAATCATCAAGACCCTAATAACTTGAATCGTGACACTGGTTATTATCTATCCGATATTTGGAAGTCCGCCATCATTACTGGTTCCGCCCCCTCCACCTCTGACCAATCGTCATCACCGTCGGATACTCTTGGCCGGGTACGGCCGGTATAAAGTCGCTTCTCCCTCTGTTTCCCTTCAGAAGGGTTTCGCCTCTGACTTGGTTGACAAGTTGAGTTACCGTTACCTTTCTGCTTCTTGCTAAAAGAGTTTCGCCTCTGGCGTGGTTGACACGTTGAGTTACCGTGCTCTTTTAGTGCTCTCTTTCCTCCTGAAGAAGCCCTTTATAAAAGTGGGCGAAACGTTGAGTCTTTTGTCTCAAAATGACACGGTCCCAATCCGGAAGACGTTTTGTTAATACTGACACTGACCGTGGAAGTCTTCGAATTCATTATATTTTAATGTAGTTTAGACTGCACCTGAATTTTCAGATTGTGTTTTTTTAAATAAACAATTATACCTTTATTTATTTATTTATTTATTTATTACTGTTTTTCTACGTTTTACTATTATTGTTACTGTTATTTGCTTCTTGATCTCTTCTTACAAGAAATTATAGTTTTCCTTGTTTTTATTGTTCCCAGTTTTGAAATAAATTATGATATGCTTCATTTGATCCCTGGAGATAGTGCTAAAATAATTGTTTTACCGAAAAAATATAGCACTCAGAGATATGTTGCTAATCGTTTAAGCATGAATCAATCCACGGTGGCGCGTGTAGTACTTATCTTACTGGGCAACACTTAAGAAGAAGAGGGCAAGGCTCGAAAAGTTCTGCAACAGTTAGAAATGATCACTTGCTTGTCTCCAATACCTTGAGGGATATAACGCTAACGACTCCTAATTTGTAAAACAGCCTCGCTGAAGTAAGAAACATCCAAACAGGTGAACGAACATCACCGTCCAGAAAGATTAAGATTTGCGCAAAAGCATGTTAATTGGGAAGATAACGAATGGCACAACGTTTTATTTACGGATGAGTTACACTATAATCTGAAACTTCTTGATGGACGCCAAAGGGTATGGAGAAAACAAGAAGAGCGATATCATCAATGCTGCTTTGTTCAACTATAGAGTTTTGGTGGAGGCTCTATAATGGTATGAGGCGGTATAAATTCAAACTTCCGTATAAACGTAGAAAGGGTAGGTTTAAATTCGGAAAGATATATGTAGGAAATACTAGAACCTCAAGTGGTGCCAATTTCAGTAGAAGCTGAGGACGCTTTTTTTCATAATGCACAATAACGGCAGACCTTATGTTACTGTGGGAGTTCGCCAAAACCGTTATTAATTAACTAGAATAGCCAGCACGGAGCTCAAACCTGAACGTTATAGAACATGTTTAGGACATACCCGCAAGACAAATTCGAAATCGACCAGTGGCACCAAATACGTACTTTAGCCAATCTACAAACAGCGTTGCAGGAAGGATGGGATTTACTGAAGCAAACAGACATCAGGAACCTTATTCCTCAATCATGCCAAATTTTATAAGAACAGTAATAACGGCAAAAGGAGGCAACATCCGTTATTAGAATTTACTTATCTGCATCTGTATCGTCGATCTCTTATACCTTCCGGGGTCGGTACTTTACGGGTGCAATGCCCAATCCGGTGTGACTCTGCGAGTTACATGATTGGTACGCCGCGCCGTTTAATACCTACATACCGTACCTTGTACATAGTGTAAGCACAGTATAAAAAGATAATCGGTATAGACAGCTTGGGGATATTGTTTTTATGTGCGCATGTCGACCTGTAGGCAGGAGTACCACAATACTTCGCATACTCCGCTAGTGGCGTGACGATCGTACTTTAGTAACTTTAGTGTTTGCCAGTGTTTACTTATAATTTTACTAAAATTATTTTAGTCACGTGTCATATTTCAAGTCTCCGATTTGAAATTGTTTAAAATTCCCGCTCTTGTAAGCGGCGACATCTATAACCAACACAGTGAAAGTCCACCAAGTGTCAGCCATATTACTTAAGATCTTGTGCTATGAATTTCAAAGGTGCCGACTGCAGCTGTCCATATTGATTATGTTTTTATACTGTGGTGTAAGTATGTGTACGTGTAGGACGTTGTTACTCTACTTTTTATGCCTGTGTTCGGAGGAGAGCGTTGTTAATTTGGTGTCCAACGACGAATGGTCACCAGGACTCGATACCGACCTCTAGGCTGCAGGACAATCCTGCTTAGCCCAACCAAGGCCCGCTGAATTAATATTGCATATAAGGCCTGCCCACTTCATTTAGACAAGACGCAATTAGAAAGGACGATAGCGCGCGCCACCTCGGCATTCAGAACTTACTTATATGAGTTGTAATTTAGAAAATTAAAAAAAAGAGATTGTTTTATGTAACTAAATATGTTTTATTATTTGATTCTGGTTATTCGTATTCTGCACGTGTTTAATACACTTGTGGTACAAAACTAGCACGTAATACCATATGAACAAAAATTATTTAGATAAGGGATGGCCATGGTGAACAAAATCACTGTGTTTGATAGGTTCAGCTTGTTGTTGGTTCTACATGTCAACTAAATGTCAGTTTCGATTTGAATTTTTATTCATCATGGTATTCTCCGAAACGCATTTGAAAACACGAAGAGGCATGTAAATTTATGTTTGCATGAGAACGGTGGCCATTGTCAACATCTAATGTAATAAATTGAAAATAAACCCGTAGTTTAATAACTAAATTTTATTTGACAAGCTGATTAGCTTACATAACCTATATAATTTCAACTACTGGTGATGAATCAAACATGCAAGGTACGTTCAGAATTCCAAAGCCACCCTTTATATAAATAATTTTTGTTCATATGGTATATGTTTAGGGTAGCAGTTGCTTTCTATTTATCAAATAGTCTAACTGCATTAAGTGATACGATAATTGTACCGATGAGTGTATTTTCCTAAACTAATTATAATGTAATGTTTTCTGCATGATTGCATAAACTAGGTAAACAAGCTTTTAAAAATTTACAGGTTGGTAATAGAATTTTATACTCAGATGCCCTTGGCATTGTCGTACCTCATACGTATTTAAAAAAAAATTGGAAAAAGGTAAAAAGTAAAATTATTTTACCTCCGCTGGTAGGTAAAATAACTTTGTTCGCTGATGAAAAACTCAGGCGAATTACCATAATTTGCCTTCAGCTCGTATCGCAAAGTACGACCTTATTGAGAATAGTTATCATTACATGGTAATTGAACAATTTAATATTTATTATTTGTTGGGTGGGAGGAAAGTGGGAAACCTAAGGTTTTGCTTCGTATCCGAAAGATATTTAGCATGCGCAATC
Organism: Melanotus villosus; assembly: GCA_963082815.1. NCBI lineage: Eukaryota > Metazoa > Arthropoda > Insecta > Coleoptera > Elateridae > Melanotus > Melanotus villosus. Next base: position 44,030,114 of record OY720425.1, read on the forward strand.
TCAATTGGTCCTGACCGGTATTTAACCTGAGACCTTTGATTTAACAAGCAACTTTACATACCATTGCATCACCGAGGCCGACTCCTATATACCGGGTGGCTAGAAAAAAACGAATCCTGTTTAAGTCCTCACATCTCCGCAACGCTTTAAGATAGCGATTTCAGTTTTCGCTTTCTAAGAGACAATGGATTGAAAATTATTCCTGCCAAATTACAAACAATTATTTTAAAAAACAAAGGAATGGCGAATTTTTTAATATGACCTAGAAAAAATCAATTACACGTTGACAATGTTCTTAAAAATTCTACCAATAAACATCTTGTATAGTGTATTCTACTCATAAACATGGTGTATGGGCCCTCCATTTTGTAAATTCACAATTCTTAGTCTATGTTTAAACTGTAAAATTGCTCTTCTGATTAAATTTATAGACACTTCTGGCCACAGATCTTCTAACCGTCGGCGCAGGTCTTCCAAGTTTGCAAATGGTTTCCGACTTTCAGCATACACTTTTTCTTGCAATACGTTCATACTGAGTAGTCTAAGTCTAAAGGATTACAGTCTGGAAATTAGGCGGCCACTGAATAAAAGATGGCATGTTTTCTTCTAAGAACTGTTGTGTCCTTGCTGCTCTGTGGAATGGAGCATAATCGTTATTCGGGTACAATCGATGCATTTCCGGTAGTAAATTGTCACGTAAATGCCGTATGTAGCTATCTGCGTTTGTTTTGGTTAACTGACGATCAGTAAAAAATAGCCATTGCCATTCTAGGATATTACGCATGACACCATGAGCGATTATGTTTTTCTCCAGGACAGCGCTCTATCCCACAGAGCAGCAAGGACACAACAGTTCTTAGAAGAAAACACGCCATTTTTTATTCGAGCAGACCAGTGGCCGCCTAATCCTCCAGACTGTAATCCTTTAGACTACTCAGTGTGAAATGCATTGCAAGAAAAAGTGTATGCTGAAAGACGAGAACCATTTGCAAACTTGGAAGATTTGCGCCGGCGGTTAGAAAAGGTGTGGTCAGAAGTGTCTGTCTATAAATTTAATCAGAAGAGCAATTTTGCGGATTAAACATAGACTAAGAATTGTGAATTTACAAAATGGAGGTCCCATACAACATGTTTATAAGTAGAATACACCATACAAGATGTTTATTGGTAGAATTTTTAAGAACATTGTCAACGTGTAATTGATTTTTTTTAGTTGATATTAAAAAATTCGCCATTCCTTTGTTTTATAAATTAATTGTTTGTAATTTGGCAGGAATAATTTTCAATCCATTGTCTCTTAGACTGCAAAAACTGAAATCGCTATCTTAAAGCGTTCCGGAGATGTAAGAACTTAAACAGGATTCGTTTTTTTCTAGCCACCCGGTACATTAACATTTTTCTGCAGTTAGTATAAACAAATAGTGATTTTATGGTTTATGGACTATTATCGTAATATATTGTAACGTAGTGGTTGTCACCAAAATTAATATTGAAAGCTAGTAAAATGAAAAAATTAGTTAATTAAATTTAGTAGAATTTCTGATAATTATTAAGTACTAACGTGGTGATATATTTAACCAGCTACACCACGTGGGGGTTTGCTGCGGTAGGTTTTATGTTAAAACTAACATAACACATATTGTCTAATCTTGATTAGGTTTCACAGAATAATATTATGAGGTAAATAAAGTTAAATATAACCACTTAAACAATGGTAGGTATAAGTTCCGCAGAACAAATGGACATGGCGCAGTCCCAATCTAAAAACAAGAAACGAATATGACTATGTGATCACGGATCACAAGAACACGGTAACAGACGTATCTGTTTTGAACTCCTTCACAACCAGCAGTCACCACAGAATAGTTCGAGCAAAAATTAACATAAACACGAAGATCGAAAGATTAAAACTAATAAATAAAACACTGAAAAAACCTACAGAGAGCGAAACAATTAAGACAAATTCTGAACAGTATGAACAAGAAGTAAACAAACATCTCGAAAGTATACAAGATGATGTAAAACGAACTAGTAACATATAGAGGAGCTAAATAAAATAATATTAACGGTAACATCCCAAGCATCTGCAAATATCACTAACAAAAAGAGTTCAAAAGATGAAGAACTAAGCACAAACACTAAGAAATTAATAAACAAAACAAGATAACTGCGAATGAAAGGACAATGGGACACGGTCGAGTACGTGGCGAGGAGAGAAATAAGAAACGACCTATTCAATTATAAAGAAAAAATAACAGAAAAAATAACTGAAAACAATAAAATTCTAAAAGTCTTACGATCTCAGTACTAAGAAAGGGTACAACACAAATCAATAAAATAAAGGACAAGACAGGCGGCGAAACAACAAACAGAAAAGACATACTAAGAGTAGTTGAAAAGTTCTAGACTAACCTATACAAGTCACAGCTAGAAGAAGACCGCCCACGATACCAAGAAAACATAAAAGTACAAAGAACAAAATTAAACGTCATAAACGTTGGCTCCGAAGACATACCAGATGTCACCAAAGCAGAAATAAAAAACACCCTTCACCAAATTAAAAACTCAAGAGCACCAGGCCAAGATGGGTTAATAAGCGAACAACTGAAACATGGAGGAGAAAAGTTAATGAATCTCGTAAAAAGATTAATGGACAAATGTCTGGAGACAGGAAACATACCAGATACCTGGAATACAGCAGTGATGATTCTTATACGTAAAAAAGGAACTAAGGAGAACTTAGAAAACTATAGGCCAATCAGCATATTATCACATCTCCATAAATTGCTCACAAAAATCATAGCTAATCGTATAGGTAACAAATTAGACGCTTACCAACCGGTGGAACAAGCAGGATATAGAAAAGGATTTGGAACCAACGACTACCTGCAAAGCATAAAACAGATAATATAGAAATGCAAAGAATATAACACACCTATAGTACTCGCCTTCTTAGACTACAGAAAAGCTTTCGACACTATAGAGATACCACACATAATAAAAGCCCCTGACGATTGCCGTATAGGCTCCAGATATACCCGAATAATAAAGAACATATACAAAAAAGCAACATCCATAGTAAAATTACACGAAACAACTAAAGAAATTAAAACAGGAAGAGGTATAAGACAAGGTGACACGCTGTCACCTAAACTAGTCACGCTAGCACTGGAAAATATATTTAAACAACTGAATTGGGAAAATAAAGGTCTAAATATTGACGGTAACCATTTATCAAATTTAAGGTATGCGGACGACACAGTTTTAATCACAAATGACGAGAAAGAAATGCAAATAATGTTACACGAAATATACGACCAATCCAAGAAGGCAGGACTAGAACTGAACATGAGGAAAATAAAAATCATGGTAAATGATGAAATAAAAGGCACAAATCGGTTTATAATCAACAAAGAGCAAATAGAGGTGGTCGAGCGGTACACATACTTAGGGCACAACTTAACACTGAGGAAAGGATATCAAGAAGAGGAAATCCGAAGAATAGTAAAATTAGGTTGGGTAGCATTCGGTAAACTGGCAAGTGTATTAAAATCAAAATTCACCAAACGCCGAAAAGCAAAAATATACAATACATGAGTATTACCGGTACTCACATGCGGTCTTGAAACCTATGCAATCACAAAGAAAATAGCAGACAAAATGGCAAAATCCCAGAGAGCCATGGAAAGACAAATGCTGGGCATAACTCTTCGAGAAAGGAAAAGAAACGAATGGATTTGAAAGCAAGCAGGAGTGGAGGACGTAGTAAAAAGGATAGTCCAACTGAAGTGGAGTTGGGCGGGACATGTGGCGAGAAGGACAGATGACAGATGGGCAACACGACTGCTTCAGTTGAGACCAAGAACAACGAAACAAAGCGTAGGAAGACCGGTAACCAGGTGGTCGGATGACATCCGGAAAGTGGCAGGTAAACAATGGATCATAATAGCAAGCCACAGGGAAGAATGGAACAGAATCTGGGAGGACTATGTCCAATATTGGATCAACAATGTCTGATGAAGAGAGAGAGAGAGAGAGAGAGAGAGAGAGAGAGAGAGAGAGAGAGAGAGAGAGAGAGAGAGAGAGAGAGAGAGAGAGAGAGAGAGACAGAGAGAGACAGAGAGAGAGAGAGACAGAGAGAGACAGAGAGAGAGAGACAGAGAGAGAGAGAGACAGAGAGAGAGAGAGAAAGGTATAAGTTCCAGGTACATATAAACATCAAATTTAATAATATGCAACAAATGGTTTGACCAGAACTATTAGCAAGTCTTACTATGAATTGAATCAAGTTAAATTAAATACAGAAAAATAATTTTACATAAAAATCGTAGAAAACATCACTAATAAGAAGAACCACACTTCTTAAGGATATGGTTCTTCGACGACCACACGAACCATAATGAGCTCTACTGGCCAATCCTTATACAGATGGTCCGAAAACCAGTCTAAACATACAAAAATTAATGAGTGCAACAAGGAAGACATAAAAAATATGGGTAGCACAACAAAGACAGAATGCAATCATAGCTAGGTAAATTTTTAAACTAAATATCTCTCTCCTCTCCAATAACAAGCAAGCAAGCAAAAACATCTGTCATAAATATTTTATATGTCATTAAAAGCATAAATTCCAATTCTTTATCCGTATTGATTAGTGGTTCTTATGGCATCACATCTCTTCTTCACAATTGAATACCATATCGTGGTTTTAAACTGCACACTTTGAATACACAAATTAAAATGATCGGCAATTTAACCTCACTTTATTCTTTTAGTGACAGATAAAATATTTATGACAGATGTTTTTGCTTGCTTGCATGTTATTGGAGAGAGATCTTTAGTTTAAAAATTTGCCTAACCATGATTGCATTCTATCTTTGTTGTGCTACCCATATTGTTTATGTCTTCCTTGTTGCACTCATTACTTATTGTACAATGTGATTTTTTAAAAACTCAATTGCAGCAGGCCGTATTCTGTCTTAATAACCTTAGAACTGTTTGTATTAAGTCAGAATACGGCCTGCTGGAAGTTTTTAAAAAATCACATTGTATGTTTAGACTGGTTTTCAGACAATCTTTATACAGTGTGGTCGTTTAGTCTGGAAACCTGGGAATAAAAAGTTGTCCGATCATTTATGGAAAAAATCCTCTGACAGGTCGAATTTTATTTTTTATTGCATACATTTTGACATATCGTTAAAATTTTTTCGCCATATTTGAAAAAGTTATGACGTCATCGGGAAGCTGAAACTCACCCGCTGAGTAACGGTGTATACAAATGCGCATGCTTACTTTGAACAGCAGAGTAAAACTATATGCACATGCCTAAACATATTCGCTTGTTACCTAATGATTTTTGGTGTATTTAATATTATTATAATGCAAAAATACCGAGGAGAAGTATATTAATATACATGCAATAATTATAAACAATGCACAGTACTTACCACTTGTTGACGCCATTGCGAACTGTACATAAAGCGTCGCCTGCGGTGATTAAAAACGGAGTTTATAAAGCCTGCCGAATAGCAAAAATGGCCATTATGCAAATTTTTGCCACTGCTTGCTTGTGGCGCTAGTTATCCATCGTTGACAACTGTCAACTGGCTTTGATTTTTTACGATTTACAACAAATACGGGTTATTGGATGTTTAATATTTAATCCAGAAAGTGTATTACAATATAAATTTCAATTGTATGCAGGTTTGCAGAACCTTATGAGACTGTGTAAAAAATTAACTAAATAAGAGTGTAAGAAGGGTGCAGATACTTACTACTTTTCCTCGGCACAAACCAGGAAGACTTGCGAGGGATTGGACTGGTTATTTAGCCTAAATATAAAACTAAATCTGTAGAATTATGGCAAGGAGGGATGCAAAAAGACATTTTTAGAACGTACTTTTTGTTGTACAACTAAACGACTAACCAAAAATTAACAAATTTAAATTAGAAATACAGCTGTTAGTGAAAGGATAACTAGCGCCACGGAGAAAATTTGAACTAGTCGATTAACTGTCAAACGGCCCTATTCGGCAGGCTTTATAAACCCCGTTTTGAATCAACGCAGGCGACGACATAAAGCCATATAATTTCACAATCATGTTTCGAGATGGCACCACGAGTACCGCAAGCTCAGCTGTAGAGTATCTACAATTGTATACGGTCGTACGGTGATGTTATTAATATGGTGTTCCTACTCCCACTATTTTCCATATAAAACTTTTGTACTGCATCGTTTGACAGTTCGCGTACTAGTTTAGATATTTGCCGCTAGATCGCAGCACAAAATTTGATATTTTCATAATCATAACCTAGCAGCTTTAAGAACAAATCGATTTTTTCTTTAAATTAAATATTTTTTCACAAAAGGTTTGCTGCAATGCTGCAAACATAAGCATTTTCATAAATTGTTCTCCCAAATGTTTTTCTGGACATTTCCGAAAATCATGTAAAAAGCACGGGCGAAACATAATACTTTGTGTTCCCAAGAGTTGCGATAACATTCAAAATTAAATATTTTGGCAGTTCTTGGTGTCAACATTCAATTGTCATTAGCGCCATCTTACAGCAATTGTTGGAACTAGTACGCCACTTGTCAAAGAATACAGTTCACAAACAATCGAAGGAGTGGAGACACCATATCTTAATAACATCCCGGTCGTACCAAACCCGATATACAATTTTTAAACTCCGTTTGCGGCTATATAAAAGTTGCGTCTACAAACGTAGACGCTGTGACCAAAAGGGTTAAATGGCGACCCCCCCCAATTTTTTTTTGCAGATTTGGATAGTTCGTGAAATTTTAAAACCAAAAATGTCAAAAAAGTATGACCTTGAACTTGAAAATTTTTGAAATAAAAAATGGCGGAAAATTTTTTAACGATATGTCAAAATGTGTGCAATAAATGTATTTATCCACGACTACTTAATAATCTGTCAATTATTCATGTGTTTGGTCACTCATAATGCTATCCATTATACACTGACAGAAGTGTATAATGATTATTCAAGGTGTCATGGTAACATCATTGTCTATGGTGTATAATGAAGGAAATAGATTATGTTTCTAATCCTAATTGACAGATTATAGGTTATGTTTCTAATCCTAATTGACAGATTATTGACAAGTCGTCGATAAATTTTAATTAAAAATTCTTCGTATTTGTGTTCGTGGATAAAGTATAGTATACGACTCGCTATAATGGCTATTATTACCTCGGATAATTGCAAAACTCGCTCGCAATTTCGCTCGTGTATCCTCGGTAATAATAGCCTACATTATAGCGTCGTGTATAATATACTATTATTTTCCATTTCATAAGGACAACAATTTCAAATTTCATTTCCTGAGTGCCGCATGTTTTTAGGTTTCACTATTAGACTTCCATCTCACTCTTTCACAAATTTGACGTGCACGTCGTGGGCCATGAAATATCGGGATACGTTTACTTATATGTTTTAGCCAACTGATAAGGACATACAAGTGCTATTTTTCTACTTTTTTCTGTTTTTACTCTTTTACATAATTATATTATTTTATTTGTATTTTACTAAATTTTTTGTTTTTGTGATGAATACTTAATAGACCAATTAATTTTTAATTTATTATTAATAGAACACATTTAGAACTTTATTGGCGACAGAAAAACAAAGGGAAAAACTCGGTATAATACGATGAATAGCAGATACTATAACTTTTAATTAAATTATAATAATCGCACAACTACCGTCAATTTTCTTTCGTTTCTTAAGGACTGTATTCATGACGAATCCAGCTTCTTATTTCATTCAGTTATTTTATTTATGATATTTATAATAATTGAAGTTTACACCGAACTGATTTTATTCCTTGCTTTATAAAGCATACAGGACTGCCTTTCCTTTTCGCTATTGTGCTTCGATGATATCGATCATTTCTTTGTGTCGTTTTTTTTTATATTTGTAGGTTTAGCGTAATAATAATAAGTTGATACATTTCTTCGTTACATTTTACTCAAGTAGAATAGATTTATAATTGTATTTTTAATAAAGGTTAATATTTCAGTTCATCATTTCCTTAAGGATCAATAAAATAATAAATAATCAGGAAATAGAGGACCTTCGAATATTCTCTCATCATCTTATTTAACAGAATCAAAAAGATTCGAAAAACAAATTGATCGTGGGATACATGTTCTGGTATGAGTTCTAAATAAATTTACTTGGTTGAATTAATATTTACTGTTCACCATCAAATTATTACTTTTTAATTTAATAGGTATCTATATGTTCCATAAATTTTTGGATAACCATACAGACACTGTTAGAAAATTCTAAATCTCATCTCTGCAATATGGATTCATCATAAGATTTTCCCTTACGTTTTTCAGAAATTGGGGATAACCACTCGCAAGTAACTGCTGTAAATTAATAATAAATTTAAAAATTCTTGCCGGAATGAATTTCTAGGGTTATCAATGTTATCATTGTATCTTGGATGTCTGCTTGATTGTTTATCCGGTAAGATTGTCAGGATTGGGGTTACTTAAACGACATCCCCGTAGAGTATTCCAACGAGAAGAATATACAAGTTTGGATGCACAGTTAATTTACTAGGTAAGAAATAATATACATACAAATACAAATAATCAAAATTTTACTACATGCTTTACCAAGAATATCAACAGCCTACAGAAAAAATTATCATGAAATGCATCATGTAAAATTAATAGTTTGTAACTTTAATGTTTAAATATTGCAACTACATAAATCTGGACGTTACTTTTATGTTTATGTACTGGCACAACAGTATATCTTATTTAAATAACTTTACGATACACAGAAGAAAGTACATTTTTATTTATAGTAGTAGTATCTGAAAATGATTTAAATTTATCAAAAGTTGCTCCCGCATTTTTTAAAATGAAATCTTCCTTTGAATGTGAATTTAGGTAATTAAAGTTACAAAATTTTTGATTTCAATTTCGGAAGTACCACACAACACTTTTAAATAGAATACCCAAATCAATGCAGTAAAAATAAGTGTACCTAAGTAGTTAGGCCTTTTTTTCCGCCACAGTTCCATACCAATCAAAGACAGCAGCTCTACGCGTAGAGCCAATTTTTGTTGCCAGTTCGATCTTGTAATCCCCATATGGTATTAATGGAGGATATTTACTTGCGTCCGGTATCCAATTACAAAAGTAGTAGGCGATTCCCTTAACAACGAGTTATAATTACTATCATCGTTAATTAAACACATATTCTACAAACCTTTATGTAATTGCATCCATTGCAAAAGTTGCCACATTTACATATTGATTGGAAATCGAATATATCATCTCTTACTGCCTCACAAAAATCAACTTCAATTGTAATTGGAAAATAACGATATTCGTTACTCATAAATTTAAATACTTGCACTTGAAACTAAAAATAATAAGTAAGTAATCGATCTATACATATTTGTAAAAATAAAGGAATGATCGCAAAATTATTGCTAGACCCTAAAGATGCAAGATAAATTACCATTTCGCAAACAAACATTTTAAAAGAGGCAGAAATTTATGTATAATAGCAGAAAATCCTCAAGAAACCCTAAAGAAGTTTTAGCTTAAATTCTAATTCTTGTTTTTTTTTAAATTTATTAACCCTCAAGAAGAACGTAAAATTTAATCTAAGGATGAAGACGACTACTACGCGAGATTGCATTCTGTAAAAGTTTATCTAAAATTCATTTACTTTTTTGCGAATTAGTTTGTTTAAATTTCGAAAACAATCGTATTTGTTATCTTTCTGAATGATCTGTTGCCGTAAGAATTTGTACACCGGCACCTTGGTCTATGATGTAATTTTAGAAAATTGTTAGTTCGGATAAAGATGCAATCGGTTTAAAAATGACAATAAAATTAACCAATTAAATCTACAACCCTAAAATAATAACTTATGGCTATTCCCTGGTAAAAACACGTGTTGCAGTTTTATAACGTGTGTCTATAAACTGTCGACATCTCAGATGCTTTGAAAAAAAAGTCTTAGATTAAATCATAGACAATGACATTTTGCAAATCTTGACATTTGGTTTTGTGTTCTGAATCTAATTACAAAATATGTTTCTGAAATCATAACCTACTGGGATGTTGACGGTTTATAAACACCCGTTAGATTTTATCAGTAAGTAAAGAATAAACTCGGGCAAGGAAAAGCTATCGTAGTTTTTCAGATGATACCAGGAGAATAATAAAAAAATCATTTGTTTATTTACCAATAAACCGTTTCTATGGTTTTCCTTAAACATGATGGTAGCGATAATTGCTCGATTCGTCCTGTTATAAGGATAAGCAACGGCATGTGCTTTACCCACACAACAGTTTTCGAAACTTCGTGCTTCCGCTATATGATGAATAAAATAATATCCATTTTGTTGAAACTATAAAAGTAATACATTAAAAAAAAGTGAAAAATCCCTCTAGAAATATAATGCTGGCATTGTGTTTTGGCAAATATCAACGAAATTAAACTAAATTATTTCGTAGAGAAACTTACACAACGCCTTTACTATAACACAATTTTTAAGGACTTTTACCACTTATTTTTGAAAAGCTACTAATTTGCTATGCAACAAATCAATTTTTATGTTAATATACATATAAGTATCGAACTATAAACGTCCTAACAATAAAAACAAATACCTTAAACGACAGTCCAGTATTGTTGCCTCTTTGCTGTTTGGCTGAATGTCCATCACTCTGAAAATATTATTAGCGTGTCTTGATAACAATTAAACAATGTATACTTACATACTCGTATATGTAGCTTTAACTGCTCGTATATTACAAAGTCTTGTTAAATAATTAAATTAATAACAACAACATTAGATATAATATCTTGTTATTTGGTATTTTACTAAAATTGTTAACTAGTAAATCAAATAACAGATCGAAATAAATTGAAAATTGTAAATCTAGATCAGCTCACTTAAGCCCAAATACCGATAGTACCGTGAAAAGTTCGATGAATCATCGCAATTTGCAGTCTGTTAGGTAAAACAAAGCAGCCTGTACTTTAAAATTAAAAATAAAAGTTATACTAAGAACTTCGTTCGTAGTACTCTCATTTTCGTATACCTATTATTAATCCATTCATTTTACATAAAAGTAAATAATAATTACCACTACAAGTTCCGCCAAGTTAAACACCAGAACTAACATCCACAATGATCTCAACATCCTGCAGAAAATTATTCGACTGTTTGAAGTAAATCGATAATATCAATCTAAATGTAAATCGCTACATAAATACAATAGGAAGTATTTCTGTCCAGTAACTATTATAATTACTGAGGTTTCGCATATCTCCTAGTAGTCATAATAGTTTGTGGAAACAAGATTTTAACTGAAATTACGCTTACACGTCTTATTTTATTTTAAAGCAAAGATTTCCCGATTTCGCCGAATTAGGTTATCTGTTTTATACACCCTTACAATTAAATACTTGGAAACGGCTTGTAATCATATAATATAATAATATATTAAAAATCGATTGGCCTTCGGATCCATACCATTCCTCAAGCAATTTATGTGATCTGCATTCATTTACATTTTAACATCGAACATTTGGCATTCCAACCAAATTATTGACCTTCTTCTGTCGTAGTTGATGACTTTGTAATAATGGCCAATTCAGGTGTCACACCGTCAATCGTAAAAGTATATAGCCCAAAAAAGCTTCGTAATTCTTGTTTATTTCTAGGCATAGGTCAGTCCCTTTAGGCCCTTATTCTTTCTGGGTTCAGTCAATTCCTATTCTAATGCTTACTGAATGTGCGTGATATGGAAAGCGTTACCTTCATCATGCCTTCTTTGAAACACCACTTCTAAAACCTTCATATAATTTAGAAAAGTCTTGCCAATCACAATTATGTTATCACAATACACGAAATTAATATTCCAAGATAGTCTTTCCAATACTGTGTAGTCGCTCAAAGCATTGCATAATCCGAAGGCATAACTATAAACTGCCACAGTTCTTTACTCGCGGGAAATGCATATCAAGTATCTGTTTTTTACGTGCCCCATTCACGGAGTGATGTGGAAATAAATTTCTATTTGTATTATCATTTACAAAAAGAGAAAACTCGAGTTCCACGACAGTTCTTGTAGTAGCTCAAGCTTAGCAAGTGCATTTGGAATAATCCAAACAACAGAATTATAAACTACCACGGACCGTTACTCATGGTAAATGCTGTCTTGTTTTATACTGAAGTTGACATGTCACTATGCCAATCATTACTATTAGGCTAAGGATATAAAACCTTTTGAATTCAGCTAGAATGTTGTGTTTTCAAGATATAAGACGCTTTTCCTTCTTAAATACATTTTTCAGCTGGTTATAGTTTTCACATGATATCTTGGAACCATTCTTCTTCACCAGCACTACTGGCGAAGATTACAGCCCCTTTTAAGGTTTAAGGTTTCTCTTTGTATGCCGTATACAATTTTCGCAACTTCTTCAAGCTTTGGTAATGCAAACCTCATTGGTGTGACTGTAAACCACCCCTAATACTTTCTATATTTTCTATAGTAGAGCTTCATTCCAGCTGTCGTTGGTTTCAAAAACATCTCAATTCTGTGGTTTAAATTCTTGACTTTCCTTTGCCATTAAATTCATAAATGTTGCATGTGTGATTCGGAGTGAGCATCACCCTGTTCACATCATGAACAAAATCGGATATTGAGTAGTACCATTCCAGAACGTTAATGTTTTTCAAAATAATCAGAAGGTAACTCACATTCATAACCCATATTAGTACGCTTCGAGTGGTTTCTCAATTCGAGCTTCCGTCTGGATAGTTTTCTCTAAGCAAGTCATCACTGCTGTCCCATTTTGATAGTTTGCAACTACGTTTTCTATATCATGGGGTTAGTACAGTATAGCACAGTATTTGATCATATACTCTTAAAATTCCACATTTAGAATTTATCCTTTACTACCCTTTGTTTTTAATTTTAGTGTTTTTATGTCCCTTTACACCTCGTTCGTCCATCTTTCCCTCAGTCATAGTCTTGTATAACTCTATGTTCGTTCTTCCGCATGACGTTCCATTTGCTTCTTGTACTGGACGTACAATGCGATTTTTAAAAATTCAATTGCAGCAAGCCTAGAAAAAAAGCTATTCCGTCTGCAGTCAGCTGTAATGAGCTTTGTATGACATTAACCTGTATGTCAAACTGTGTGACAGTTCAGGTCACAGACCAGATAGAATAGACAAGAAACTTAAATGCAACCCAGCCCTGATAAATATAATAGTTATGGGGTCATCCATGGGATGGCTCTGGTAATACAAATACAAAATCAAGTGATCACGTGAAGGCAATTATAATTAAAACTAAAATAGTAGTCTGTGTAAAAATAATTAAATAAAAAGTTGTCAAAAATATTTATTCACATAAATAGTTGTTTAAAAGAATCCGTATTTTATTGTTATAAAAACATTACTTATTAACGATATTAATATTAATACATGTTTAGCAGAACCTGTTGAACCGTTAAATTATGAAGAAGCTATAAGTGGTAAAAATAAAGAATTATGGATGAAAGCAATTCAGAAAGAACTACAAACACTTGTAGACCACAATACATGGACTCCAGTAAGAAAACCAGAAAATTGTCCAGAAATAAGTACAAAGTGGACATTTAAGATAAAGAAAAGTGAAAACGGTGAACATCAAACCTTCAAAGCAAGACTAGTGGCTAGTGGATTTCAACAGAAAGAAAATTTTGATTTATCAGAAATCTATGCACCTGTAGCAAAATTAACAACAGTGCGAATTTTAATAGCAGTGAGTAATCACCTACAATTACAGCTACATCAAATGGATGTGAAGGGAGCATTTCTGTACGGAGATATAAAAGAAGTCGAGGATTATTGTCTTTATGTTAAATCAATTTCTACAAAACAAGTGATTTATATAGCATTGTTTGTTAATTGGTTCTCTAATGTATGCAGTATTAGGATAACGTCCTGATTTATGTTTCTCAGTTAGTTATTTAAGCAGATATCAAAATTTGGGAAATGAAGATCTGTGGAAATCACTTAAAAGAATACTTGGATACACCAAGCAAACTTCGAAGAAGAAACTAATATAAAAGAAATATAGAAGCACCTGTTTTGACTGGATATGCTGATGCGGACTGGGGTGGAGATTTAGTTGACCGAAAATGTTTGTACTCCCTGTTGAATTGTGCATAATTTTTACTGTTAATATACTAATACTAATAACTATTAAGTGTATTTATTATTTTTTGTTTCTTTGTAATACAGTAGTTGTTATCTTGTGTTGTTTTTAAAATGACCGTTTTTAGTGGCCAAAGATTGACTGTAGAGATTTCAAATTTCCCGCTTTAGCGTTAGTAGTGTTGCGGTCATCCACATGCAGCGCTAATGTATGTATTAGTACTCTCAATCAAAGCATTGTACTTTCCTGTCTATTCTATCTGGTCTGTGGTTCAGGTACAAAAAATTTACAGAAGTTGTACAAAAAATGCGTCTATCGATTTACTTATTTTGAAATATTGATTTCGATTTACTTGTTTTGAATATTGATTCCTGATTTGGCTTAACTTGAACTAATTTACTTGAGTTAACTTTTGCTCGCCATTTGGTGTACCAGTCTTGGAGCAGGTTGAGATGGCTTTATAGGTTCGCGGAGGCGTTTAAGGGGTTCTCGTTGATGGAAATGACTGCCACGTCAACAGTAAAAGAGGCGGTTTCTGAGTTGTCAATTTCAGATAGATTGGCTGTGAATGTGTGTATATGAGGAGAAGCAGTGCTCGACGTACAATATTTTGAATAAGAGTCTTTCAAAAACCTTGCTTGTTATGGGTAGTAGGCTACCGGGTCTATAAAACGACGGTTCTTGTGGGGGATTTCCTGGTGTTAGGATCACAATTTATTATTTTAGCACATTTCCAGATGGTAGGGAATATGCCTAAGCATACAATTAAATATGCTTGTTAGGAAAACTATAGCTTTCTCAGGCAGGTGTTTAAATACTTGTCAATTGATGAGATCATATCCTTGCGTATGTTTAGTAGTTTGATTTCTTCCTTTACTTCCGTGGATGAGAAGGCTTTTATACGTGGAAACATTTGGCAGGGTGCATTGATAACGTTTTCTATTTCTTGGTCAGTATAGTCTGGCTGGGTTGTAAAGACATCAGTTAGATCTGCCATTTTTGTACAGAACCAGCCCACCCGGCATTAGGTTGGCGGATAGGAGGTGTGGGTGTCTGTGTATTCCGTCAACAATTTTTATGCAAAATTTTAGCTGTTACACAACGCTTTATAAGAAGCGAATTACTGTCGCAGTTCCACATCAAAAAATTATTTTTCTGCTGATATTAAAAATTATATCAATCGTTATAAAATCCAGCAGTTTAAATGCAAAACAAAGATTCTGTCAGTAAGAATTTACTAAAAAAAATTATACCTTAGGCGTTCATGTAGGGGAAACTGGTACATAGCGGGAGAACGTACCTACATAGTGAGACAGTCAATTTATTTCGCCATCTATGTAATTTTCGAACAAAGCTATTCACGGCCAACTACATTCATATCCACTAACGTGTATACAGGCCGTTTGATAAAAAACGGAGCAAGCCGTAGCACTCTTATTTATTAACTGATTGTAATAAAAAAAATGTTTGGTCTTATAACTCACAAAAATCTACATTTTGCCGTAAAAAAAATTTTTTTTCGGCCTCATTGGTTAAGCGTGGTGACGTCATGATGAATTTTTTAAATTACACTCTATATATTTTTTTAGATATTCTCATAGAGAATTTTTTCTCTTTTCAACCGTCTAAATATTTCATATGGTTGCATAATAAAACTTTCGAGTTAAAGACAAAAAGCCAATACAAGCCAGTAGGCCATTAAATTAAAATAACTTGAAACAAAAAACAGTCGCGTAACTCGCGATGGTGCCCAATTTGAACAATACCTGTAGTTTCCATTTCTTGTGTTTTTTTTTTGTTTTAATAGTTTTCATCTGTTTAATGTATTTTAACATGGCACACTCGATTTGTTCAAAGTTGCTAGAATAAACGTTCGTAATGTTTCAGTCTTGTATTGGTTTTTTGTCTTTAACTCGAAAGTTTTATTATGCAACCATATGAAATATTTACACGGTTGAAAAGAGAAAAAAATTCTCTATGAGAATATCTAAAAAAATATATAGAGTGTAATTTAAAAAATTCATCGTCATGACGTCACCACGCTTAACCAATGAGGCCGAAAAAAAAATTTTTTTACGGCAAAATGTAGATTTTTATGAGTTATAAGACCAAACATTTTTTTATTAAAATCAGTTAATAAATAAGAGTGCTACGGCTTGCTCCGTTTTTTATCAAACAGCCTGTATATATTATGGCGGTGCCAATTCAGCCAAAAACAGGTTTTAAGAAAGTAGGCCATTGGTCCTCCTTGTGGCGACATCTATTAGATAGTTTAAAATGTTAAGAACATTTGACGTTTCCAAATTGATTAATAATATTTATAAATCAGTTAAACTATATTTTCTGTATATTATTATTGGTATAATAACAATGCATAAATAATAATAACTTCAATTAACAAAATTATCAAAGTAGAATGACAAAGCGTAGTTACACATTCTGCCGGAGAGGGCTCTGACAGGAGGACCTGTCAAAAATATTTAGAAGTGGCGCCACCGTTGTTTCTAATTGTGTCTTGACTAAACAAAGTGGAAGGGCCTTAATATATAGAGCGCGTACATTTTGTAACGGACCGCGAAATGCGCAGAGCGGGGAAAGAGATGACTATAGAAAAAATAAGACCAATATACTTAAATGTGAAACCTGAGAACACCGAACTCTCTTGCGCGGCAAATGTAAAAGTTTTTAGAAGCCCCAAGGTAAAGAAAGATAACTAAACACAACGACAACTTAAAACAAACGCACGTGCTAACCCAAGATGGACGCAATGACAAAAATAAACGAACGAAGACGTTTTTAAGATGGCCTGTAACTACCGTAAACACAATTTCGTCTTCCGCTCAGCAGTCCACAAGAAAGCGTACGCGGTCTAATAATTAAATTAGGTGGCCTTGCTTTAAATAGTACTAGCCTGGTTTTGTACCAGGATTTGGCGGGATATTTAAAAAATAAGTACATACAGGGTGCTGAAAAAATGGCGTATTAACTCAATGCTACGCTGTTAAGGGACACTTGGTGAACATGGGAAAATAATTTAAAAAAATCTTTGAGTTTTATTCCTCAAGATATGGAGGTACTACTTATTTATGAAAATAAGTTGAACTGGCAACGTGGTTTATTAATAAAAAAGTAGTAGGTACAGTATTTAAGTAAGGTATCCTAGAAACAATGCAACAAACAAAATAACAATTAAATAATATCATCATACAAATGTTGTTGAAATAATTAGAGAAGGTGTTCGAAGTTAAGACCCTATGCGTTCAAGCAAGCTCGAGCTCTTTTGATAATATTATTTGAAACTCTTTCTAACATATTTTAATTTATTAATTTGAAGGCTGCTTGTATCCGATTAATTAGATCTTCTCTATTTTGAATTGGCGTTCGATAAACAACATTTTGTATGTAACTCCAAAGGAAAAAATCCATCGCAGTCAAGTCTGGCCAAAGTACGGGGCCGTTTCTGCCAATCCATTGGTTAGGATAATTGTTATCAAGCCATGCTCGGACTGGTGCTGTGTTATGTGCCGGTGCACCGTCTAATTGAAACTACGAATTATTCACTGCTGCCAGAGGAATATCGTCTATAAGCTCAACAAAAGTATTCGTTAAAAACTGCAAAAAGTTTTCTCCGCATAGCCGTGCTGTTAAAAAAACAGATCCAATTACATGGTTCCCCAATGTCCCAGCCCATACGTTTACACTAAACCGATGTTGATAGTTTCTAACATGTTTGGTGTTGATTTTCAAGGCTATAACAATGTTCGTTGTGTTGATTGAACATTGTCTGTCTAAATCACCCTAGATGTAAAGTTTCGATCAGCTTCGTTTTGCGCAAGTAACCAGTTGCAAAAGTTAATTCGCCTGTTGTTATTTTCTGGTAGTAAAGAATGAGCCTTGGTGTAGTGGAATGGGTGGTTCCCTCATCATTAATAATAGTCCACGTTAATCTTCTATCGAAACCCAATTCCTGTGCTACACCTCTAGTACTCCTCGTTGGATTTTCTTCTGTTAGGTCTAGCATAGCCTCTTATATTTCTGGGGTACGTGCCTATGGCTCTTGGACGGCCACGGTCAATATTTTGCACTGGTACAAAGTTTCCATTCTGCCTCGCTCGTTGGTCTAATCTTCTAATGACATTTGAATCAGGATGATCATAATGTCTAGCTGCTGCAGTAGCATTGCCATTACAGCGGCCTAATGCTAAATACATATCGGCGGATTCATTGAATTGGTACATTTTCAGGATAAAAATAATTCAGAAAAATGTGACAAAAATGTCAAATGCTGAATAAATAAAAATATTAAATCACGTAGGTGTGTGTTAAAATGCCTGTGCAAAATCGTCGTCTGCGTTGTTCCTGTCACTGTTGCCAAATGGATTTAGGGCTTGTTGCTCCAAGTTTTTGACTTTTTTGAATTGATAATTTTTGAATTTTTCTTCGGCGACGGTCTAAATTATTTACAACTTTCATCATTTACGTTATTAACTTTCAAAATAAAGGTATAACTTTTGTTAATATAAAATAATAAGAAAGTTAAAAAGTCAACTTTAGACCTCCACATCTTGAAGAATATTCTACATATAATTTTTTTACTATTTTTCCCATACTCAAGAAGTATCAATAAACAACGCACCATTGAGTTAATACGCCATTTTTTCAGCACCCTGTATAAAGTAAAGCGTAGTGGTGCACAGTGCGACGATTTAGCCGGTACATACACACACAAACCAGTACTAATTATGAGTAGCAAAAGCAAAAAAAAGTTAATTGATAGTGAAAATATTTATTTAAGTAGATTAAAACAATTTAAACTAGTGTCATGACTACATCATTAAAATACTACAATTTTTTTTTTATGAAAAAATCCTACAAGTGTCATGACATCACTTTTGTCCAATAACAACGCTTGGATCAGCATTTCAACAGCCAATCATTCATTTTTATCATGATAAAAAATATCATTACGTCCTTCTCGTACATAGAAAAAAACGACGCGTCTCTGTCTGCTCTGTTGCTACAGAAACCTAAACTTCAAAAATATTAGTTGACATTAATTGCTAAAATAAACGTCAGAAAAAATGTCTTTAATAAAAATTTGTTTGTTGTTTCACGATTTTTTCCAATTAAAAAACACTCTACCTTTTATTTTTATGGATAAAATTTCATTCTTGTATCACTCAAACGAAGTTGCCATAAGAAAATGGACTCGACTAGGCCTACATAAAAAAACAAGAACAAAGAGAGCATGCACCACCTCCTGTGCAAAATTCCATTTTTACGCCGGAACAGGTACGTCCTCATTTAAAGACAAAAGAAAGAAAAAACGTGTAGAAAAGGAAGAAAGAAAGCAAGATCATTAATAATCACAGACACTCCAAGTAAGACAGACATAGAAGCAGCACATGAAGCGAAATTAACCAAGAAGAACCAAACAACGACAGTTAAAAATAGGAAAAGAGTAAAACGAGCAGTTTTTGTAGATACCAGCTCTTCAGAAAGAGATATAGAAATGGAAGAACCTGAAACCGAGTTGTCAGAAGATCCGGGAGACGAGGAAATTCAGGATATTAAAGAAGGAGATTTTATACTTGTCAAGTATTCTTCAAGAAAATCCATAAAATACTTTATTGGCCAAGTAAAAAATTAAATAATCCAACTATTATGTTACATTCTTGAAGAAAGGATGTAATTGGAGCTTTGAATTTCCCATAAATAAAGATCAAGATATAATATCTGCAGATGATATTGTTAAGAAGCTTCCAGCACCACAAGTTTCGGGAGGGACGGCAAGAGCTTCAAAAAAATTAAATTTTGACTGCAACTTGCAAGAATATGCTATGTATTAGTTTAGATTATTTTTTTATGACTTAGGTACCTTATTTGTTTCTATGGAATTGAAATTTCTAAATAAACTTTTCTGTGTATTTTAGTTTGAATATTGTGCATGTCCCAATATGTACTAGGGGGTGGTACATTGTGAGACACGTGGTACATAGTGGGACATCGGCAATTATTCAATTAGTATTTACTTAAAAATTCCTAATTTTGGATATGTAATACCTAAACCACGTATGCATGTTGCAATTACCAAAAATCCGGGTTTTGAATTAATCTGTAAATGTTATGCCCAATTGAAAAAATCCGTCTCAGTATGTACCAGTTTCCCCTACCCCGTAAAGATAAGTAAAGTGTGAAAAATTTACCGGCTGAACAGCAGTGTGAAAACGGAATTAGATAAATTTAGGAGTCGTAATATTTGAAAAAATCAAATAAAGGAAATATTTTTGAAACTACAGTCATATTCCATATTGGAAAACATGCTTGTTGCAAGCTTTGACTTCAGAAAGTGCTCTCTACACCTCACGGAATTGGTATGTTAATTGGCTTCTCTAGAAAATATACCTCATAGTTATAACTTTACCGGAAATGGCTACTGCTATGTATTGGCTAAAAGAAGTGGTAATCTCTGATGAGATATACTCAAATTTATTAAAATATTTTGAAAAAGTGTTTCCAAATGTTTCTAATGATACAGTACTTTCGAAAACGATCTAAAAATTTGACTGATATGAAAATAAGTTTTCTAGTACCTACCTGTGTGTACATCTGTACATACACGTTAGTAGTACGCACGCCGTAATAATAAAAAAAAAACAAAAAGTTTATGTATAAGCAGCTTCAGAATTGCCAACAATTTTGAAAAAGAAACCTGATACTGTCATATCACTTGATTTTAATGATTTCTATGGTTGGAAATGTGTAATAAATTCAAAAAAGTTCGAAGATAACCAGCGTAAAGAAATAGTTACAGAAGTACTTTAGACAGTTTCCTTATACCTACAATAAAATAATGGTTTGTAAAAGATGGAGTGTCCATGTAAGGTAGTACATCACGTCACAAATCGAAAATGATCACTGAATATTTAAGACAGAAACAAATATTAATCTATTTGAATTGCTCGAAAATAGCCCGGATATGAATTCATTTGAAAATGTTTGGTCGATTCTTTAAAAAAATTACGGGAGATGGGATCAAAGATTACTTCAGCAGGCTGTCAATGTTATTAACAGCATGTCAAGAAGAATTCCAACTCTAAAGTCTGCCAAGGGATACTTCACAAAATATTAGTGCTATTTTTAATTTTAAAAACTAAATAAAGGCCTTACGAAACGTGCTATTTGAGATTTCTTCTAATTTTAATTCAGTTTCTAATAATATAGCCACATTTTTAGTTAGGTAGCTTTTTAATTTTTTGTTAAATTAAATAAAAGTCGGTTAGGTTGTTCTGTCCTGGAGGTATCAATGCTTTAAATCCAGCAAGAAGGTCTAATTTTCCATGCTGATTTTAGATTTAGAAAAGCTTTCTTCTGTCGATAAATTTTTATTGTAATTTTGCATCGAAATCTTTGGGCATTTTGCTGTTGACAGACATGAAGAACCGTTCGAACTCGACGTAATTAGACCTTTACATAACATGTCTTCGAAATTGAATTTTCAAAGTTCGCTTTTTGCAAGTAATTAGGCCTATTAGTATGGATTTAAGTAAAAAGAGAATCCTTTTTACTCGTTTCAGTGCGACGTTTTGATACAGGCAGTCTACTTATGCAATTTCGATACTCCTTGTTGTCCGAACTCTCCGAATTTAGATCGAAAGTGACTAAGGGATTGAATACAATACTAGTACCGGTACTTTCGCTTTTCTTTTAAAATTTTTGATCTAAGTATGTTCTGTTCTGTATTAAATTAAGCATATATATTGTTCGCCTTAGAAACGAACAATCAGTTCAGATCATTAGTAACAGACAGGCAAATCAATAAAAAATTACATAAAGAATCGCTTCTACGTTTCAATTAAAACACCTAAATTGTATTACTGGGAACAATATTTAAAGTATCATTTAAATTATAATAATACTCTAGAATACTCACCAACACCAAAGGAACAAAAACTAGAAGGATAATAATGCGCTTCATTTAGAAACTGCAGCTGAATATTACTTTGCAACCATTCGATGACAACTGTACAAACAAATGGTAATAAAATGCAAGGCTAAAAAGGCCAGTAGATAATCGTAACAGCGGAAACATTAAACATACATAACAAAAAGCTCATTTAGATATATCGATAACGGCTCAAAAATTATGAAACCAAAATGTTTTTGTTTACTTCACGGTTTATAATACTTTATTTTAAAACACTAATTATTTTGGTTGGAAACATGCGGAGAAAACATAATAAGATTTATAAAAGCACAAAGAATGAGATGGTTCCGGCATATAATGCGTAGTCCCAAAAAGTCAGTTGCAAAACAAATAACCGAATGGAAACTTTTCAAGAAACGTGAAAAAGGAAACCCAAAGAAAAGATGGTGGGGCGCTGTAATGCAAGGCATCGAAACAGTAGGAATATAGAAATGCAGAACAACAATTATGGACAGAAAAGCATGGAGAAAAGTTGTAGAAAATGCCAAGACACACAAAAATCTGTAACGAAGCAGTGAGAGAAGAGAGCTGATCCACCTCTAGAAAAAGATCAGAATCCCTTACGAGGGGAATGGCAATAATCCTAATGGATTGGACAGCCAGAATAAGGTGAAGAATATTCTGGTTTTAGAGAAAAATGTTAAAGTATCTAGAAACCAACGGTTGCTAATGTTGGCCTAACAATGGGTCACTAGATGATAAACACACTAAAGCAGTTTTCAACGTACTTCTTCTTCTTAGAGTGGCATGCCCTTTACAGGACTAGTCTAAGTACTAGCTTTTCAAATTGATCTGCTTAAACCTCATATAAACATATCATAACTGTGGAGACTTAATTATATTACTGGACGAACTAGGTAACAATTTTTCTATAGGAAACATCGCTTCTGAACACTTGTTTTATCTTTTGGAGCAAGTTAAATATGGGATTTTTGGCAATACTTCGAGAAAACTACCTGCACAAGAGATAGTGCAGAAGCCCCTTTGACTCAGAGCAGGGGCTTTTGATTTTAAAAACGAAGAGCGGAATACCCTTTCGTGGAGCTCTACAAATTTCTTACTGGAACTATCACCAACTCCCAATACAAGAGGCAGCATACTTTACTTGATTCCAAGAACAAAGAGAATGTACTTTTTTGGGGAACTTAATATATTTTTTCAAATTTAACTGAAATCATCTAGTTGAGTGACGCAAATGAGATTATAGCGTGTGATATATTTTATGCTGTTTGAGGTCAGCTAGGTGGACTCTGTGCCTATGCCATTAGTATTTTATTATAACGACATACATACATACATATCATTTTTTTAATTTTATACTACGGAAAATTACATTTACCAAAACATTTTCTGCGCCGCACTGCACTTACTACCCTTTCTGCTTAAAAAACTATCCATCTAGACTTGATTGTGAAACGTGAACGTTTTTATTTGTTTCAAGTTACGGGTATCCAAATAAAAGACCTACAGCAACGAGATATACGTGTGAATTATATCATCTTCTAGATACTAAAAATTATTTACAACCGTTTTAAAGATCTTTTGTTTTATATCATTCAAAAAAAAATCTCTGGCTTAAATCAGGTGATCGCATAGACCTCAACATGGGTTCCGCCTACCGATAATTATAACAGTATATTTCCCAGGCAAGTCTATAACTTACAATGTGATCGTTAATTAATTAAGAACTATAAAAACTGCAACAATTTGGGTTTATTTAGGTTTTTAGGTAAATTGGGAAAAGTGGGTTCCTTTAGTTTGAGGATTTTGTTCTAGGTAGTCTCATAATTTTTAAATAAAATTATTGTAGTTATAGTAATAGCTCGTTTTAGTATATGTATTTGATGGTCCACCACTTCTAAAATTAGATATTTGAAGACCTAAACACATTATT
The DNA here is from genome assembly GCA_963082815.1 of Melanotus villosus. Classification (NCBI taxonomy): domain Eukaryota; kingdom Metazoa; phylum Arthropoda; class Insecta; order Coleoptera; family Elateridae; genus Melanotus; species Melanotus villosus. Next base: position 44,054,211 of record OY720425.1, read on the forward strand.
CGGAAATGCAATATAATTAGTGGTTTAATAATGTTATGTGCATTTCTGATATGCTTTCCCTACTTCCGAGGCTTAGAATTATCCGTCCTTGTCTTGCATTCAGGTGATAAATTTGGGCACGAATTCGGTCGTGAGTGCACGCTCCTGTCTTTTTACTCCGTGACCAGGACTTACCAAAATCAAACAGCATAAGAGCCCCTCATCGCCTCTTTCTTTGATGATAAGTACAAAATTAAGAAAACCTAATGACATTTCCCCTACAATTATTAATTACCACTAATTAACAAGCAGACAGATTTATCATTTTAGAGTTAACTGGATTGGTTGCTTACTTTGCTGTTTAATATTCCTGCGTCCTAATACTTCTGCGCCCTAATTTATCGCGTCATTTTTTCTCTATGTCGTAGTGTTATCGCGTTCAAATATGTTTACGCCGAAACGGCGGCGTCTAAACGGCCGCGCCGAAGTGGCCTCGGATAAATTTCCTAGATCGTGCATATACCCCCTTACCTCGTGAAAGTACTGGGCATTAAATGCCTCCTTTTTGTAATGAAAATTACAAGAGAGACGTACATACATATCATAATTTCGGTGTTTCTCTGCTGTAATTCGATTGGTAAAGCATTTATTGGTAGATATTGGAAAATTAATTTTAATAACAGAAGAGAACAATCGATAGCGTCGAAGAACGGTGTTAAAGAGATACAATTTTTCATGGTCTGCAACCGAAGAAATCAAACCACTTTGATTTGGACTTCAATTGTTAAATATTATAAATGAAATTAAATAAAAAAATATTAATAAAAAAAGTAATTGGGTGACGTACAGTAAATATTAGCATCGTTTCTTATTTTCTTATTTTCTGCGAACCAAGAGAGCCATATCAGGAAGAAGTTTTCTGCCACATTTATTTATTTATTCTAAATATTTTTGTTTATTTAGTCCCGCTAACTAAAAGTCAAGATGTAAACAGAAAATATTTAAATACTTAATTAAAACATTAGTCTTTACTAGAAACACAAAGATATTTGTCTTTAATATAGGGGCTTATTTGGTAATTTTTATGATAAGAATTCCAACGTAATTACATAAATTCGCTCATCCTGGTTTGTCTTCTACCAAGATTATTGATCTACATATATGTTGAGATCTAAGTATAACTCAGATTGCTAAAAGATCTATTATCACTTGAGGGGGTGTAATTACAAAATTTAATTGTGTCCTTAAAAGACAAAATTAGGAGAAAAAGTGACTTATTTGTCTGTCCAGAAGAAAAGTAAAAAGTACCCATAGAGTTTTATTTATTAGTAAAATTTAAATTAAAAGTACAATTAGTTAAATTAGCATTTTCGCTAACACCAAAACACATCACAACTTATTATTATTAATTCTAGCGTAGGTACTCCACTATTAATTACATTTAAAGCTAAAGACATTTCAGGTTCGTGCATTAATTTTTGTTGAAATACATAAGCGCATGGTGGTGAAATTAAATCCACTGGCAGCAACACCACTAACATCTGCAACAAATTTGCTGCTATTACAGAGAATATTGGGTTCATTCGATGTTTCACTATGGGTATAAGGTTCATCCAAAGTTACAATGGAATGGTTACGGGACAGAATCTCCATTGCAATATCCTTCTTGTTTAATAGAGACTCCTCGATGTATCCTTTAGCCACACTACGAATTTCCATCCACCATGGCGTTTTAAACAGGTAATATCGGCGCCTGTGTCTACCAGCAATGTGGCTGAAGTTTGTACTCCTTCCAATTTAAATAAGATGCTACCTCTTTGACTGCTTCTCCAATTTTGTGAATTCCCATTACCGTTCGATGGCAGACTTCATTATGGTATTTTAGGAAGAATCTTTGCTCATCCATACCGGCTGGTCTAAGTGAAGCCTATTTTCTGTATGTGTTCGAGTAGATATCACCAATAACAGTAAAGGATCGTTTCTTGGACGTGTCACTATTAGGGATTTCTATTAGCAGAATTCATTCTAACTCTTCAATATCGTGAAATTTCATTTTTACCAGCTCTTCATACAGGCAGGCCCCAGATATTCTAAATATCAAAATAATCTACAAAACAGGCGTTATTTAAAACATTTAGACCTAACCTAAGGTATTTTTGCCTTTATCCCCAAATATTTTTCCTCAGGAGCATTGGAAAAGAAATTATCAATTTCTTCTCTAGTTAAGATTTTTGCCTTTTTCGGTATGTAGGTTTCACTTTGTTTCTTCAAGAATGCACGTAGCTTTAAATATTTGCTAATCTCCACATTATGTTTAATATTTAATAATGACCGTATCATTGAATATTGTGACCACATAGTTAAACTTTCCATGTTTGTCTTCTGCTTCAGTTCGGAAAAGTAAGCTAACAAAACATTCTCCGAATAATTCTTCACATCTTTCTCGGCGCACCACTTAACGAATCCCCTATAAGCGACCTCATAGACGCTCGCTGACTTTTTTCGCAACAATTCTTCGAAAGCAGCTTGCGCTATTTGGGTAATTTCAGGCGGTGTTCACTCCAATTGGGCATTAATAGCACAGTTTTTAACTAAACACAAATTACGAATGATGCAAATGACAATTCGTAAGTTTTCTGGGATACCACAGCTGGAATGACACCCCTCTTGGATTTTTTTTTAAATTTTCTCGCTGAATTGTTTTTTAATTCCTGCGTTCGAAGAAGTAATAAAATGTAATATTCGGAGAAAAAGTGATTTTGTGTGCCTTGTATGAAATTACTCGACTCGCTTCGCTCGTCTTTCAAACGTCCATAATCCGCACACAAAATGACACTTTTTCTCCTAATAACACAATTTACTATTTTCCGCCGCCAGTATGGTTAAGTTATAGAGGGTGAACCGCTGCATAAGGTACAATCTAGTGACGCAAATAGCGGGTGATCAAATGAATTTCACTTCTAGTAGGCTGTTTATTTTTTAGGCATGTCTTAGTTTAATCTTAAATATTTTGTTTTTGAGCTGTCAAATTCAAATTATAGTGCGCTGCAGTACACCAAGACATGCTCTGCACTTACAGCGCATACACTAATCTGAAATTCATTTGATCGCCCGATAGATTTAGGGCCAGTTAAACGAGTTATAGCTGGTGTGCTTTCTAAACTTCGTAATATTAGTAATTATAATATTACTCCGCGACTTAGTGTGGCCGGCAGCATGGATGGTTAGGGCCTCCTAAATCGCTTTCATACCCGATTGTTTCGTACGTTATGCGTAAGCACCACGCCATTGACAACCGTCCTATTCGACCACTTTGGTTCCCAATTATTGTTTGTGACTGGATAGCCCACCTGTCGAACATTTGACTAGGGTTTGACCCTGAGACCGTCCGCGCAGTAATAGAATTTCTTAATCACTCGGATATTCTGGTGATTCGTAATAACGGGTGTTAGAAAACTTGTCTTATCAGAGTGACCTGTGCTTATTAAAATGTATGTCCTGTATTGATTCTGTATTGGTACTTGAGTTAATTTTCAAGTAGACTTAATCACAATTAGTTAAATAACAGCAGCTGTCAATAGTTCTAATGAACAGTGGATATTGAAGAATTAATCTAAAAACACAAATTTTTTTTTCAGAGGTGACTCTGATAAGACGAGTTTTCTAACACCCGTTATTAGTAAGAACTTTGAATATGGATGTTGTTTAAAACAATATTGTCTGTATATAGTGTTCAATGTTCTTTTCTTTGTCTTGTCAATTATTATAGACACAAATTAAAGTTCATTACGTACCTTTACTTATGGCTCACCCTTATCTATTATGTAACATTTGGTCATATTCGAAGAAGATAGGTTGATTTTACCATTTATTTATTGATTCTTGTTGGGAAGTAAATGTGAATTTACACCTCTAGGAAAGTAATAATAGATTGTTTTGAAAGCCAAGCAGAGGTAACTACTGGTTAAGTTAATTTAGTTAAATTAGTGCGTAGAACAGTGCTTAAACTTCTAGCGGCAGTTTATATTGGCAATAGAAATGTATTGAACATAAGTTGGAAGTAATTTTTCAGTGTCACATAGTTATAGGTCATCACCTCGTGAAGCTAGCCAAGGTAGATTAAATCTCACCGACTTCCCTTGTTGTATGAGTAATTCATAAAATTTCGACAATTGCTTACTTAAATTCAATAATAAGATACTGTCTAGCTTATTAACTAATACGCAATACATAACTTTAAAAGTGTGAATTCTTGCTTGCACTTCTACTCCAGAAAGGACTTGCTAGGCAGAATACACCTCGGTGGTTTGCCATTGCCTTCCGAGGGAAGCGGCCGGGTGTTTTCGGTGTATATGTGGCCCTGGGAATCGAACGCGGGCCATCTCAGTAGTCAGACGCACGGTGAACCAACTGAGCCACGACCGCCATAATTTCCTATTGATTTATAATTAAACAAGTTTGCTTCCTAATACCTTCTTTGTATTCTCAAAAACTGCAAAACGATGATAGCCAACTATTTACTTAACTCTCACATTTTTAATAATTCTGTTATAATTTCAAAGGAATGTCTTATAAAATATTATGATCTTAACTGTACCCTGTCATTCTTTTGACATAAGTTAGTTTCCCGAAATACATTTCTTTAATTCAACATTCAACATGAAAGTTACAGAACAGGCGCTATTATCACCATTAACACATCACTGATATATTTAATAACTATGTAGAAAACCGCCTACTTGTAAACTTTTATACTGGTAGAGAACTTTTAAGAATCTAACGTAGTTCCGCTATGGTTCCATGCCACACGATAGTAGTGCGAATTATAGAATTAAATTTAAGTTGTATATCCACTCTATAATCTCCCAGAGGCACGTGAGGTGGAAATTTGGTGGCATCAGGAATCTATTTACATATACGATAAGATTTTCCCTTAAAACAGTAAAATATAATGTTATCAAATCTTAAAACACGAATAAATACTAACTTTCTTAAAACCACCTTTAAACGGCATGTTTCCACACTCAGGAAATGATCCAAAATCAAAGTAAGCCTGTTGTACTGCTACCTCGTAGCCGAATTCAAACGTAATCGGGAAATATCTGTACTCGTATGCTTCAATAAAATCATTACCTTGCCATAGAATTTTAGTGTTTCTTTAGTAGTAATTACTTTAGACAAGGGAGATCAGCAAAAAAATTAAGTCGTGAAATACAGATATTATATTGCAAAATCGACCTATATGTTTAGCTTTTGACTTATTTGTTAAAAGTCAAGATTTCTAACTAGAATCGAAAATGGACAAATTTAAATATTGTACCTTAATATCCGGCTGTGTACTATTGTATGATAAGGTTATATTAATTGCACGGGCTGTTCTGTTATAGGGATAACAAGTACCAGTCGCGTTACTGAATATAGCTTCATTAAAAGAACTTATTTCTAGAATATGGTGTTTTAGTATGTAACCACTCTGATGGAACTGAAAGTAATAACATTAGTTAATCACTTTATGCATGCTGCATTAACATTTTCTACTTAAATTAATTCGAAAATTTAATTTTAATTCAGATCTCTGGAAAAGAAATCGTATAGTATTGAAACAGTTTTTAAAATACAGTTTTACAAAAAATCGATTTTGAAAAGGTGTTCTGGCTATACAAAAAAAGCACAAATTTCACAAACATCATAAATAACACTTTAGAAATGCGCAACTAAATAAATTTTAAAATAACCTACAAATACCGTCCGCCCGTTAAAAATCCGTACAACCTTATAGCCTATTTTAGGATAGTTTAAATGAAATATTCGCTATTTCTTATTATTATTCTTTATTTTTAATACAACAAAATAGAAAATATTAGGACCTAACTTCAGCTTCCGCTTATCGCCTTGCTCCGTGTCTGATCGATTTTTTTTTGTGCTAAGAGCCAAGCTCTTGTATAAAATCTTGATCAATACTTTAGAGACAGTATTTTATTTTCAATATAAGCGGTCGATGGCTTCCGGCTTTTCACTCTTCCTTATAAACCCTTCTCTTTGGGTAATTAGGTGTTTTATACAGGGTGATGCGATGTTCCAGATCTTCGACATTTTCTACAGGCGCCTTATACACTATTGATTTCCTGCGGCTCCAAAGATTATAATCGCAGCTGTTTGAGTTCCGGAGATCGAGCTGGCCAGGCAGTTGATCCTCCTTACCCAATCCTTCGGTTTTCATATGCAATATTTAAAAAAATCCTTAGTTCAACCGTAAAATGAGGGGGAGCCCCATCATGCATGAACCACATTCTTCCAGGTACATTTAATGGTAAAGCTTCTAGTAGCTCTGGCAATATTTCTCGTAAAAAGTGCAAGTACGTTTGTCGACTTAAGCAAGCAGGTAAAACGCATGGACCTACAAGACCCGATCCAATGATTCCTGCACAAACATTGATGGAATATCGCTGCTGAAAATTATGTTCCTTTATAGCATGGTTGTTATTGAAATTAAAAATTCCATTTCTTGCGAAACAGCACTCGTCTGTCATTAAAATCTCTTGTGAAAATTGGGGGTTCTCGGCCACTCTCTCTAAAAGCCAGTTACAAAGTGCACGCCTTGGAGCGAAATCATTTGCATTGAGAGACTGGACTCTTTGGATATGGTAGTAAGGATACAATAAAGATTCTTTTAATATGCTCCATACAGTCCAGTGACTAACTCCAACTACTCGCGCAATTTCCTTGGTGCTGGCTGATGAATGGTGTTAAACGTGTTCAAGATTATCAGAAAGTTGGACACTTACAAAAAGATATGTGTAAAAGGATCCAAGCTCCTGAGTTAAAATCCCAAAATCTTACAAACCAGAAGAAAACACAAACTGGAATAATGGCTAATGCAAGGGAAGAGAGAGGTTAGAAAAAGTCAGACCTTTTTGGCTGAGCAATCTACGGGAGTCGTATGAAAAAAGTACTATTTAGTATCAAAGGTACGGTTAGCCATAGTGATAGATGACCTCCACTAAAAGGAGAAGGAGGAGAAGAATAAAAAACTTGAAATTCTTAATTCTTGGGCAAATATTTTTGGCGCTAGATTTAAAGTCAATTCTAAATTTTAAATTCCTATTAAATCAAATAACTCAAAAACTATACTATCACTCCCTACAAATTCTACCAAAAATAATCTGACAGTACTGACTGATTAAGTTTGAATTAAGAAATAAAATTTATGTAGAAAATATAGTTATATACTTCGATTCACGAAAGATGAGCCGCGATTCATTTGTCACCTGCATACGTATAGGTTAAGATTAAAATTCCTAGTCAAATTTGCAACTGCCAACATATATTATTTATGTTTGGCGCCAATTTTGAAATGACTAATATGGGGGTACTTTTAAATTACACACGTTTCTTGAATTGAAATGATATGTAAAAATAAAAATACTAATAGATAATTTTAATAAATTGTTATCCTATCTTTCTTAATTTAATAATTTATTTAAAAAGTGCTAAAATTCTGAAATTATGACAACAGATTCTTATAAAATTTTCAATACAACACATATCTTAAGCATAATATTAACAGAATTATGTATTTAAAGGAATTTAGCAATATTATTTATTTAAATGCTCTACAGGCCTTGGAGGCATATGGCTTACATTTACATCCACAATATATATAAAACATTCATCTTAATTAAATATTTGTATTATTTTTCCAGGTAAAATACGTACTTTATTTTATCACCGCTCAAAAGGTCGACCCGTCGGCGTCGGGGCGGTAACTTTTCTCGACGATTTTACAATGTCTTTATGTTTGATTATGATTAGAATAAAAGATTCAATATCACTGCTAGAATTAGATTCCCCTAAATTGTCAATATCTATTACAATTTCTTGAACTGTTATATCTAGAAGTTTTTCATGTTCATAGCAACGTTTAATCATTTCTTCGGTGTGGCGCACACAATTTTTCCATATTTCTGGAGTACGTTGTTGTAAGGCTATCATAACCATCTCTTCCAATATGTTTATCGTAATATCTTTTAACATGCGCCCATATCATTTAGATTGCATTCGATTGACAATGGTAAGGTGGAAGTCGCAGAATTACGTGGCCATGACTTCTTAGCAATTTGTTCACTTCGTAACCTTTTTTTCCGTTTTATGTTGAGGCAATTTAAGTAATTCTTGTAGGAAAAACATTCAGAGCTTCAGACTTTTAAGATTATCGACTCGAAAGACTTTTGACTTCGAATATTTTCAAGCTTCAAGCTAAATTCCAAGAATTACGAAGCTACTGAGCGTTTTCAACAAGCTCCAAATGTCAATCCTACATCGAATTCTAAATTGTACCGAGATTTTATTCTTAGCGAGCTCCGACTGGTTCCCTAACCATTATTTTTTTTATTATTTTTTTGCTAAGCCTCAAGTAATTTTCAACTTACAATCAAATTTTAATGTTCAAATGTTTATTAAGTTTAGAGGCTTCATAGAGCTTCGAGCCTCGAGCAAATCTCGTGCTTTATAAACAGTTTCAAGAAAAAGCTCGGCTCGGCTCGGTTGCACATTTGTTAGGCTCAAACTGGCTCGAAGTTCGAGCCAAACCGATCCGAGTTCGAGTTTCGACGTCTCGTTCTCACCCCCATTATGGATAAGCATTTTCGAGGAACACGGTACACAGTGTGTAATAAAAAAACCTTGAAACTGAAATATCTATTAAGAAGCATAAAAATACATTGGTAAATAAATGGTTATACAGGTGAACATGATACACAACCCAACCTTTTCCAGTGCAAAATAAAAAACTTTTATAATTCAAGAAGTTGTCAAATTATTTCTCTACCAGGTATGATGCTCTGATACTGCTTTTAGTGTGCCATACCAAAACATAACAACAGCATCAACAGGAGGTGACACAAATCGAATATCTGCTTTATAATCACCTGTTGGCATATGAGGTGGGAACTTGGTTGAATCAGGTATCCAGTTACATATGTAATAAGTTTTGTCCTTTGAGGAGGTATTCTAATTAAACGAATATTAAATCAGGAAAACCACCAACCTTTTCAAAACCTGCCAGTGGCATGTTTCCACATTTAGTAATTGACAAAAGGTCAAAATAATCTTGTTGCACTGCATTCCAAAAATCGAACTCAAGTGTGAGTGGGAAATATCGGTATTCATTACTTAAGAATTTGTATAATTGATAGTGAATCTACAAGAATACAAAACATTATGCTGTAAGACTAGAAACACCACATTTCAGTTTTTCTTTTAATAACTGATAGTTGTACTATTATTAAACGTGTTACCTTCACATCTTTTAAAGGTTTTTTGAATGTAAAGGTCGCGTTTATCGCACGAATTGTCCTGTTGTAAGGAAAACTAGTGGCATTTGCATTGCTGACCAGAGTTTTATTAAAACTGTCAACTTCCATTATATGACTTATTATCTTATAACCTCCCTGAGAGAACTGCAAGCAGAAAATATTTTTTTAGATATTCCAAGTCACTTAGAATATTCAAAAGTTTTCCCAGTTGTTGACGAATAACCTGCTCTTCAAAGAATTAAGAGCAAAAGTTATACATTTTGTTCAGTCTAGATTTTAAAAATAATTTATTTTCTAAAACAATGTGAAAATTAGCTCCCTCTCCGTGGTGCTGTAGTCCCATCTAGACCTGGGCCTCCTGTATTCATACCCCAAATATCTTGTTATTGTGCTGACGCCTTCTACTTACGAAATTCAATATTTGTCTTTCCTTATTTAATTTATCCATCATAGGATTGGCCCATAAATTTTCTTGAATATTCGACTCTCTTATCTTAGCAATGATCTACTTATTTATTTTTTTTAGACATTATTATTGCTAGTTTCCTTATTACAAATTAAGACATAAATATAGGCAATAACAAGAAGTACGCTCTCTGAATAGCTTGCAGCATTTCCTATTCAGTGTCATTTTAATTATTTATTTGAGATTTTCTCTTTCTATTGTTCTCTACACTTCTTCGATTTCTCTTTCTGAACTATCCATCACATTGATATCATTCGCATAACCGATTATTTGATGGGACCTATACATTATTGTGTCGTTTAGGTTATCACTAGCCTTCCTCATTGCCTTCTCAAGTACTAAGTATATTAGGGTGCATCGGTAACAAGCCATCTTCCTGTACACGCATTAAGGAGTTGGGAAGATGTCTGAATCTTATCTTGTATTATTACAGCTGCCTTTGAGTCTATTATTGTCATTCTGACCAGATTATTTATCAGTTTCATTGGAAGACCAAAATCTTTCATTACGGTTTACAATCTATCTTGGTCGATGCTGTCATAAGCTTATTTGAACTCAATGAACATTGCTATTATCTATTCCCATGATTTTCCGATATTTGGCGCATAGTAAAATGTTGGTTCGTGGTTGATCGGCCTACCTTGAAACCCACCTTATATTCTCCAGCATTTCTTTTTCATATTATGCTGTTCTTTGTCGTAGTATACTTGTGAATATTGCATATGCTATGCAGAGGAGTGATCTTCTTCTAAACTTGCCACAGTTATATGCTTTTAGTCGTTTTGTAAATGCAACATATTCTTCCGTTGTTCCATTCCGCAGGCATTCTCTCTTTTCCCAGTATTAGTTTCTGTATTACTTAACACTTCGCCTCCATTTTTATTAATTACTCCGGCATGTCATCTATTCGTAGAGCCTTATTATTATTCAGGTCACATATACTGCTAATTGCTTCTTCGTATATGGAATCTATGGACAGCAGCTGGGCCGTCGGTCTTTTCCCTTTTTCCTGATTTTCAATGTTTTCGTTTGGCTTAACAAGTTTATGAAGTATTAGCGCCATATTTTCATCACTTATTTTCCTTCTACTAAGAATCTTCCTTTTTATTTTTACAAATGTGTGGTCTTGGATGTAATTTTTGTTTTGTGTCTCCTAAAATATTGGATGTGACGAAATCATAGCGGAGATGATAAAATGTGGAGGAGAGGTCCTAGTCAAGCAAGTAAAGATATTATTTAACATGTGCCTAGAAAGAAACGAAATCTACAAAAGAGGTGACAAAATGGATCTAAATAACTACCGCCCGACAAGCTTACTTTCCCAAATCTACAAACTGTTTATAAGCATACTAATAAGCAGGCTAGAAAAGAAACTTAATTTCTACCAGCCCAAAGAGCAGGCAGGGTTTAGAAAAAGCTACGGGACAACAGACCACCTGCAAACGATGAGACTTCTAATGAAAAAACCCACAGAATATCATATGCCAATTTGGTTGGCGTTCATGGACTACCAAAAGGCCTTGGATAGTATTGGAGCATTGGCAATTATAAAATCACTTAAGAATGCGAGGATTGACTATCGATACACAGATATCATTGAAACTATATACAGGGTGATTCAAATTCGCGTGTATGCATGGGGATCTTGGAAACGGTAAGAGATAGAGAGTCGGTTAAATGGGGGCAAAGTTGCGTAATCAAGGGACCAACAATGTGCGTTTCAAAAATCAAGGCTAACTTATTCAGTTTTTGAAATATTTGAAAAAAAACTAAAATTTTGGAGAATCGTTTTTATTTAATTTTGACCTTACTTGAGGAGATATTAAAAAACGGAAAACACTTTCTCATGGCCACTTTTTGTCCTCTATCGAATAGCTTAAATACATTTTTGATGCAACGTTTCGTATTTTAGGGCTATCATCAAGTTCATTTTCTTAGATACGGACCTGAATGTTTTGTTCTATTTTCTGCAAGACCTTATGGTACATGATACGATATCTTGAGAAAGTGTTTTCCGTTTTCCAATATCTCCTCAAATAAGGCCAAAATTAAATAAAAACGATTCTCCAAAATTTTAGTTTTTTTCACATATTTCAAAAACCGAATAAGTTAGCCTTGATTTTTGAAATGGACATTGTTGGTCCTTTGATTACGCAACTTTACCCCCATTTAACCGACTCTCTATCTCTTACCGTTTCCAAGATCCCCATGCATACACGCGAATTTGAATCACCCTGTATATAAAAAAGCCAGATTGAAGATTAAACTACACGAATATACAGACCCAGTAAGAATAAAACGAGGAGTATGACAAGGTCACCCAATATTGCCGAAGTTGTTTACTTTAGCAATGGAAGATATAGTTAAGACCTTAAACTGGGAAAATAAAAGTATACTAATAAAAGGTGAACGTCTCAACAATCTACGCTTTGCAGATGATATTGTACTAATAACAGATAACCTAACAGAATTACAAGAAATGGTACAAGAATTAGCGGAAGCCTCAGAAAAAACAGGACTACAAATAAACATAGTTGATACAAAAATAATGATAGAAGAGATACAACAGTAAATGGCAAAGTTATAGAAAGAGTCGAGAAATGTTTACCTGGGACATAAGATAAGAATAGGAAATGAAAATCAAGAAGCGGAAGTTAGAAGAAGGCTTACAGCAGGATGGTCAGCCTTCGGAAAATTAAATCAAGTATGGAAAACAACGATACCGGCAAAATTAAAAGCGATGTGTGATACCTGCAATGACCTATGGAACGGAGACCTGGATGCTTACAAAAGCAATCATGAATAGGATGAAAGTAGCGCAAAGAGCCATGGAGCGAAAAATTGTGGGAGTAACTCTAGCAGACAGAAAAACGAACCAATGATTAAGAGCAAGATCGAAAGTGGAAGATATAGCAAAAAGAATAGCAAGACAAAGATGGGAATGGGGTGGACATCTTGCCAAAATGTCAGATAAGTGGAATAAGAAGATATTGGATTGGAGACCATGGGGAAGAAGAAGAGCTGTGGGCAAGCCAATGATGAGATGGGTAGATGAAATAAGAAAAACAGCCGGAACCAAACGGCAAGAATTAGCAAAGGACAGAAAAGAATGGAAGGGTAGAAAGGAAGCCTATATCCATATTTGGATAGAGAGTGGCTAAAAGAAGAAGAAAATATTATGATTTATTATATTTGCATATATCTCCCCTTCTCCTCGTTAGTTTTTTGATGTCTTCTCTGTTCTTTATATTCTTCTCTTATTTTCCTAGTTTGTTGTTGAATTAGCTTTCTTTTGGCTTCATTCTGTCTGTTGCTTCTTTATACTTTTAGTCCAATTATCCGGTTCCGCACTTTGCCTTTACATATCCTATGTCTGGTGCTGCTGTCTCCATTAGGTTTTTTCTATGTATTTCATTTTTATTCTACGGATCTATAATCTGCAATGTTTTTTAGTTTTGTCATACTTTTCCCGAATCCTCATTGATATTTTTCTTTTATTTCTCTTCCTATAATTTGTGCATATCTGCACATCTAACATATAGTCGGACTCTGATGTTGTTCTCCTCAGTGTCCCCGAGTCAATTACACTTGAGCTATGTCTTGTAGAAACTAGTACATGATCGATTTGGTTAACAGGAGATATTCATGTCCCTTTATGAATTTGTTTAGGTGGGAACATAGTGCTTTAAATTAGCAACTCCTTTATTATTATTAATTGTTTGTCTAACAATGGAGACTATGTTTTCCTATGGTTGGTAGGAAAGTAGTTTCTCTGCCTAGTTTGGCGTTTAGCTCCGTTATGATTAATTTTATATTATTGTTTGGTACTTCGTCCAGTTCTTTTTCTAGTTGTGTACAAAAACTCTTCTTTGATTAAGTCAGTTTTTTCTTCAGTTTGTGCATGTACTCAGAATGCCGATAGGTTAAAGAATCTCATTTTAATTCTAATGAAAGAATGAAACCTTCTTTCATTAACTGGCTTGTATTATATCGTAGAATTTTCTGCAGTTGCCGTTTTCCTGTAATGAAACCTGTCCCAAATTTATGGTTCTTGCACTGCGGTAGCAACTATTTGGTACTCGAAGATTTATGGAGCTATTGAGTTTGAGGCTCCTGGTTGATACAATGTTCTGATGTCCATTTCTCGAGATTTTTGTCTCCGAGTGATCCGTCCCGTCCGAGGTATCAATTTCGGCTTTGTAACTGTTAAGACCTCTACAGGCAAAAGAGATGCATCCCCAGGGGTAGCACCTCACCCAAGCATTTTATTCGCCTTTTACGACAAACAAGAATATTGTGTGCCTATTCAATTCCCGGCACACAGGGTAAAATGTGAAAGATATAATTGGTTTAATCTTTTTAAAATCAGTTGATTAGCAGTTTTATTTTTCTGAATTTCTAGATATATAGGTATTTTATAAACTTACTTTAAATATGGGTTCCTTTTTATTAGTATCAGCATTTCGGGGGGTATTATATACCTAAAACAAAGCGATTAAACACCAGAAAAATATAATAGATAATTTTTCTTACGAGTGGCTACTGCTTTATTTACTAAGAAATCTACCACCTGCATGCTATTATAACATACGTTAGGTACATACAAAGATGCAGCATCAATTTCATTTTTACAATTGCCGTAAAATAAATAATCAATTACTTCTGAATGTTAGAAATTCGATCGCTTACAGAATTCTCACCTCAAAAGTGTAATATTTAATAGCTAAACTTAACTTTGTGTCTTATTTTCTAAAGTTCTGTGCCTTGCTGGCATTTATACTTCACATCAAATCACGTAGAATTAATTATTAATTCCGAAGTATGATAGATATACCAAAGTCTTCGGTGCATTCTTTCTATACAAAATTGCTATTTTTCAGAAATTCTTCTTTAAAAATCAGTCTATTTTGATAAGTACCTAGTTTGAAACAAAGTTACCATACTCCGATTATATCATTACAGAATCGACAACTGAAAATGCGTGTGCCGTTCTTTATATTTAAGGGAAATTACTAAACATCTGTTTTCTACACCACAGGTACAAAGACTTGTTTTCTTCCGCAATTTGCTAAAGGTAAACTTGTGGAAAGCAATTCAGAAAACGAAAGTTAAAATTGAGTCGAATTGTCGTTATTTCTATACACTCCTTTTAGGTGGTACTCTGTCCTTAGATTACTGACATACTTACAAACACTAATTGCACAAAAATTAAAAACGTTATAACAAGCTTCATTTTTAACTAAAGGTATAAACTAGTATACGTATTACGCCGTGTATTACTTGGTAAACATATGACGGAACACTACACATTACACAATCATTAATTTAATAAACCAAACCGAAATACAAATACACAGGAAGAGTAAAAATAAATCCACAAAACAATTTCGATTAGACTCTCTGATTAAAAAACTATAAATCTAGAATTACTCCGATTGTTTATTTTTATTATTTAGAATTAAATAATTTGCATCACAACAGCAACGTACTTGAAGTTTGTAAAGAATGTTAATGCAATGGAAAATTTCTATCTCATGATATCACAATTTTATGTTCATAAAACAGATATTATTTTAAAACTCATACTTTTAGATGGTAGATATACCATGAGATCGTAAAAAAATGATTCTGAGCAGGCCTTGACTAGTACAACACGATTGGTTACACTGGTTCTAGAATGCCTATGAATAATAATGTGACAGTGACATTTGTAAGTCAGACAAATGTAAGTCAGTTTAATATGAAACGAAGAGTTATTTGTTGTATCGAAGCTGAAGGATCACATTTTGAACACCTACTCTAACATATATTCATCTTACTTTTCAGTTTGTACCCTAAATAAATACTGTTTTGTGTTTTAATTTATTTGAAATTTCCTGTTTTGAATCAATTAGATAACCTCTAACCTACTGCCGCATTTTGAAATCAGTCTTGTCAATCGTGTTGTACTAGTCAAGGCCTGCTCAGAATCATTTTTTTACGATCTCATGGTACTTTGATTATACAATAAAAAGGAAAGAAAAATAGCCAACGATAAAATACAATTGTTTAAACGGCAAGAAAAAAAAATCAGAGGCGCCGCACAGTTTGTAAAATCTCTGGCAGGCCTCACTAAAAACCCCAAATGTGGCCATCGTGTCACATAAGACTACAGGAATGTCTTCCAACATCAAAGTTACCACCGCGACCAAGCTTTCCTAATATACAATTTTGTTTGTATTTTTTTTATTTCAAATTATTTGTTAAACTGATCTACGTATTTGGAAAAATATTTCCCCTTAGCAGAATATATAAATATGTAAAAGAGATAAACATCCGATGATTTTTTAAACTTTGAAGGTTGCGGGTCCTTTTCATATTCAGCTGAACAAACCTCTGGAACTTTATTTGCCTTCCTAGAAAAAAATGCACCTGCTAAAAAATGAATTTAATGGTTTATAATCGTCAGTGATATTTTGCCTTGCGTTTTGCAAGCAATTTGATATTTAAGTGATGAGCTTTTAGAAGCTTTCAACAAGTCTAGAAAGTCTAGACAAACTCTAATTTGCGAGTAGCAAGCTAACCTCTGGCTTTTAATTCAAGCTCTTTTACTTAACTAGACTGTTGCCCATAAACAAGGTTTCAGTATATTGAAACAAGTTCAAGTGATGCAGCCGTTTCACTCGGTGTAGAGGGGGAAGGGGAGAGGTGTACCTTCAGGTTTCGCCTTTCTTATAATTTTCTGTGCCAAACATATAACTATCTAAAAAAAAAAGATTCTGAAATCCATAACTAAAAGATTGCTCTCTGGAAAAATATTAGTCCTACAGAAGAACTAAGTATTCTTCAGGTGCAATTTATAAAACTAAACTAACTAAAAATCGGAGAAGACCTCAAAACTGAAGCTTTCATGGCGGAAACTTGTCCTTTCTACATTTTCAGTTTGAAGATAATAACCACATAATTTCTGAGCTTTTTAGAAGTTTAGCTTGAAATTCTATATTTTTCAGGCTGCATACCTTTGACTTGGTCGAAATTATATAGAATCTTATTTAAGGATAGAGGCTTTTAATCCAAAATATTACTTGAAAAATTCAGGCTTTCAATTATGTCGAGCTAACTAAGAAAACTTGGTTATGGATTTATTTAAAACTAAAAATAGTGTAAATGATCTCAACAATTTCAAAACTTGTTAGAAGTTTCATCAGCAAAATCTGAGCTTCTTCAGGTTGAATAATGTTAGGTCTCCTGAAAAAATAGCAAAGAAATTCGGTTCATTTTTCAACGGTAAGGCCTCTTAGCTGAAAAAATATTAAAAATATTACTTGGAAAACGAACTTAAATAATTTTCTGAAATTTCAAAGCTCTTCAGAAATATCTTTTAAACATAATCTGAATGCCGAATGTTCTTACGTTACTTGAAAATCTAGGTAGTTGCAGGTGATCTTTTAGGGGTAAACTGTGGCTAAAATTATTGCTATTTATTTTATTTAGCAATTTCCTCGAACATAGAATGAGTCAATCAGATCGAATGTTCCAATGTAACCGAAAATACAGGAGAATTCAAACCATTTTTTCAGGAGTAAAACTATTACTTTCGTAGTTAACACAGATTATAAATTATTATTATTGAAGAAGCAAATTTAAAGAACCTTTGAAATTTTAAGAATTTCCCTGAACACAAGGTGAGCTTTTTTAAGCTGAATGTTCTTAGACTTCCTGAGATAACAGTTCTTCAGGCATAAAACAATCTAATTCTCAGTTGGCGAAAATTATTGAGTTATTCATTATTTAACGACGAGATTTCACAAGCATAAGATCAGGTTTTTCGGACTTCTTTTGCCTCAAAAATTGGAAATTTCATGCGACCTTTCTAGGAAGAAAAGTACAAAAATTCGACTATCACTTTAAAACTAAAGCATTTTCCCGGAATCCGTCTTCTTCGGAAAATGTTGTTCAGGTTGACTAATATTAGGTGTTGTTCTGACCTTTTGACTGTTTACATTATGACAATCTCGTTTAAATTAAGAAATAAAATAAAATATTCCCTTTTTGTGTACTGCAGCTAAGAATTAAAGGTTGAAACTTCCGCTTTTTTCTAAGCTCGGCTCGGCTTGGTTTGCAGAAAATTCAAAATATGCTCGGCTCGAATTGGGAAAATGGCAAATCTTTTTGGCTTGACTCGGCTTGTAAACTAAACTTCAAACTTTTAAACGTATTGAGTATTTTCAAGCTTCGAGCAGAACTTCGAATTTTTACTAAGTCATGAATTACACAACTATTGTCACTATTGAGCTGTTCGAGTTTTGACCAAGCTACATTTTAGTTCTAAGTATTAAGTCTACATCAGATTCTATATTCCACCAAAGTTTTATTCCCATCGAGCCACGAGTCTTTCCCCAAGAAGACCTTTCATCGAGCTTGAGCCTTGGCTATCCCCCACGTAATCTTTCTATCAGTTCAACAATTTTATATTACTGAACTCAACCATTTATCGAATTTCGAACCTTGAGCGAGCTTCAAGTATGAAGCAAACCTCGAGTTTTACAAGCAATTTCACGAAAAAGGCTCAGCTTGACTCGGTTCACCAGTTCTTAGGCCAATCCGAGCTCGAGCTTTGAGGTCTCGTTTCCACCTCCATTAAGAGTAACCATTCTCAATTATAACCTCGGATCTGCTAGTTACATCTACCTAAACGGACTTATCAAAATTCCAAAACTACAAATTTTCAACTTTCAATTCTTTTTGTTTTCTTGAAAACTGCACATTGCACAAAAATATCTTTGTAATTGCATTGCATCCATCCCCTGAAATTTATCTAAAGCACTTTGTAACAAATAAAAGTTTTTTAATTCTTTTTTTTACCCTGAGATGCTTTTCGGAACACCTATTGATCTTGTATGGTAAAATCGCTATCATAGTTAATATGTTCCGTCTGATAATTTTTTTATTAATTTCCAAAAAAATTAATGTACACGACAAGTAATTGGGATTAATAAACTGGGCAATATGCCTAAACAAATTGCCACATTTCTGAATCTAGAAAATGCACAACAATATACTGGCCACTGTTTCCGCCGTACCCCAACGACTACGTTTGTAAATGCAGGTGCGGATATTACAACATTAAAAAGGCATGGAGGCTGGAAGTCTTCTCAAGTAGCAGAAGAATGCATAGAAAATTCTTTACAAAATCGAATAAATATGACAAATCAATTAGTTGCTTCAATTAGTGGATCTAATTCGTCAGTAAACTTTCCCTCAACCTCCAATTCTTCCTGCTGCACCACTGTTAGGTCTGCCTCTACAAATCAATCTGTTTTGAAAAATATTACGGAAAATATTTCCAATGCACCAGTTTTTAATTTCAGTAATTGTACAAACACTATAAATATAAATATTAATATGTACAATGTAATATAATTGTTTCAATAAATAACTTGTTTTGTTCAGATTTAATTGTTTTTGATTCATACTTTCCGGTCGTGGAGAAAATACAGTCTGTTACTCGGTTAGAATGAAAAATCGATCTACTCATATCGAATTTTCATTCTAACCTTGTTACAGAATATACTATTTTTTCCTTTTCTGGAAATTCGTGAAAAAGCATTTAAAACGACAAAGTTCTACGGTCATCCTCCATGACACCGAATATATCTATATTTCAAGTTTTTTTTGATACTTTTAGACAAGTTACCACGGACCTAACCTACGGAAGGAAGAAAATACAAACAATATTTTTTCAATTTCTAACCCTGCAGAAAACATGGAAATAACAATCTCTCAAGATCTGAACATAAAAAAGTAGACGGAATGAACCTGATGAAGACCTAATCGCATTACGCGTCGTGCATAAGAGTACTTGTACATAAAAGTTTTAATGTTTATTGTGACTTCAAAAATATACATTCACAGATGCAAATAAACTTTAGCTAAATAAAATTTTTATATATCATTCTAACTAATTATAGCTTACGAACATTAAAAGCATTTATTGTTTAAGAAGCATCAACTTCTTGCTTTTCAGTAATTGTTTAAGGTATTTCCCTTACGGACCCATACCAAACCATAGTAGCACCGACTACAGAACGATATTTAAGTTGAAGTTCGGCTTTATAATCACCTAACGGCATGTGAGGTGGAAATTTGGTGGAATCAGGAATCCATTTGCATATACGATAGGATTTGCCCTTCAAACGGAAATATTTAAATTTATCTAAAGCTAAATATGTATAATTGCTGACCTTTTCGAAGCTACCTTTAGACGGCATGTATCCACACTTAGAAAATGCTGAAAAGTCGAAGTAATCCTGTTCCATTGCTATCCAATAATCAAATTCAAATGTAATCGGAAAATATCTATATTCATTACTTACGAATTTATACACCTGCACGTGAACCTAGAGAATTACATAAAATGTACTGCCCGAAACAGTTGGTAGATTAGGTTCTTTTGAAAAAACTGGCACATGATAACTTGTTAAAAAAGAAATTCAACACAGATAGTTAGGATTCATTTAAAAGAGGGAAGTTATAGTATACTAATCATCATGGATAACTAATTTTCAAAGGTATTTTTTATAGTTAAGATTTGTATCCACAATCATTAATAAGGAAAAAGTACCTTTATTTCCGTTTGTGTAGTTTTAAATGAAAGGGTTATATTAATTGCACGAGCTGTTCTATTGTAAGGATAGCAAACAGCAGCTACGTTGCTAAATATAGTTGCATCAAAACTTTCTACTTCTAATATATGGTGCGTTATTTTATAACCTTTCTGGTGAAACTGAAATTTAAAAAAATTGATTAATTTATATACTTTATATAAATATACTTTCTTACTTATCAATCATTAAATCAGATTTTTTGCTTAATTTTGTGAAGAAAAATATATCATTATTTTTTTGTGTTATAAATAACCTCAACTTTATCAAAACGTACCTTGAATATTGGCTGTGTACTAACAGATTGATGATTTATTGAATCACTGCTCACCTGTAATTAAATAATGCTATATATAATTTCTTTAAAATAATTTTAATTACTTCTTCAAATTTTCTAAATTATAATTTTTAGTGGCTATTTAATTTCGAATAGTTTTAGTGCAATTTCATTGATTTCCTAGCACGAGATAACGTAATATAAAAAATTGAAAGCATAAAGCTAAAGACTTTTGTAACTTGCAGTTAAAAGCTTTAACCTTTAAGAACTTAAGCCTAAGATGACTTTTGATTATACGTTTTAGTTGATACTGAATGGCAATCTCAGTCGCCAATATTTAAAACGAAAAATATTTAAATACTTACAAATACCAAACACAGAAAAATTAACGAAGTTATGGCAAGCTTCATCTTGAACTTGATTTAATGTATTAAGCTGTGATCGACTCTCTATCCACCCATATTATAGAATGCAAATAGTGTTTATTTCGAATGATGTAAGTACCAACAATACATTTTTGAATTATAATCGAGGCACAAACGGATGAAGAAAAAAGCTCATTTAGATGTCTTGATAATATAACTTTAAAACCAGAATTAGTTTTGTTTATTAACATTTGGCATTGATAGATAAGTTGCTTTTGTTGAATTTTTGTGTATTTATGTGAGCGAAAATAAAGGCTCAGTTTTACCGAACAAACGAGAGTTTATTTTAATGGTTTAATAAACTTTTAGGTTACAGAACCAACACTCCTAATTCTAATATTATGTTGAAATATGCAGCTTTATAATGAAAAGTGTCATTGTTTATTTATTAGGGTTTGAAAACAATTGGTTAGCAAAATGTGGACAGGAAAACGTTTAAATTAATATGATGGACAAAATTATAGTTAAAAATACATCTTAGTAATGACGTCCTTGAATATGTATTACTTGTTCATCATTATTGTTTAATAAAGTTTGTACTTTTTCTGTTTAGCACTCCAAACCTTTCACTGAATGTGATATCTAAGAATATTGGTTAAATCATTTTATACTCACGAAACATAAATACACAATAGCAATTAGAAGGGTTGATAACAATTTCATGGTACATCTGAGGTACCTAAATAGTACTCAATGGAATACTTCATATTGGTATTACCCCTTAACCTGACTGTGTAGTAGCACTATATAGAAATGTACTAATTCCAAAGACTGTTAAAATCGAATGCGAAAGATATATAAATATATACCTATATTATACTTTAAATAAATTGTAAGAAATGACACAAATATAAAAAAATATCTCGTTTAAAATACGAATATTTTACATAAACTTTGACTATTTTATTATTTTATGTGGTAGTTATCACTGATACACACACGTTAAATACACAGGCTTACGGATTTATGTGAAAAGATAATTTAAACACAAAAACAGAAACAATTAACTTTAATTCTTAAAAGATTTTATTTAAATAACAACTATTTTAACAGTATTAACTTAGAACATTCAGTATTGAGTCTTTTTTACGTTCAACAGAATTTTGAAAAATCTTAGAGAATTCGAATTTTAAATAAATAAAATGAGCTAAATTAATAACACTTCTGATACACAGCTAGAGTATATAGTTGGCAATACACAAAATTAGAAATCCTTACCTAAGTCAAAATGATGGCCAAACATAGTTTCAAGACGAGAAGCAATTAACTTTTTAATATTAATGCAATAGGCTTTGACTATAATTAAAACACTAACTAAAATATTTACTACTTTATTACTTAAGTATTTTCATTTTATTCGCTACTTACAGAAAACTTAAAACAAATTTATTCGAAAACAGAAATCCAATATACGTATGTAGGTCGTTTGGAAAGTATGGTAAATGCAAAAGAGAATGCTAATACATTTGACCAATTCGTATTTATTTATCAACATAAGATCAATTGAGCTCGAAACATTCTGCCCAACGATGTTCTAAAGCCATTATAACGTTTCTATAAAATGATTTCTCCTGGTCTGAAAAATATCCGTTCGCAACATGAACCACTTCATTGTCGTTGTCCTCCGGGCGATCTTTTGAGGTTCAGGACCAAATGGAAGTCAGACTGGCCTAAATCGAGTGAGTAGGGCGGATGATCCAACAATTCGAATCTGAGTTCATAGATTTTAGCCATGGAAACCGGTGACATGTGAACAGGTGTGATGTCCTGATGAGAAGATTTGTTTGCAAGGTGCGGTCCCTTTTTGTAGATTTTTCGCTCAAATTTTGCACCACACCTACATAGTAGCAGTGACTGTCCTTCCAGGTAGTCAATAAAAATCACACCCTCTGAGTCCGAGAAAACCAATGCCATGATCTTGCTTGTTTTCGCCTTGGCTGTCTATTATTTTGATTGTCATTTCGACTACGTTGTGTAGTGATGGACCTACTTTTCATCGATGATCACGAAACGGGGATTATGATTGAAACGCTCTAATCACGCAGATGAAATGTACATTCGAATCACTTTTGATCTAAAGTCAGTAAACGCGGCACCCATCGCGCACAAAATGTTTGCATGTCCAAATGTTCATTTGTTCATGTAAGATAATATTATAAACTCGTTCGGTTGAGATCTCTACCATGTCTGCTATCTCCCTGATCTTCAATCTTCGGTCACTTAAAACTATTTTGTGGAACTTAGTTACCCATATTTGAAGTTGTCACATTCATCTTCGGTATTCGTTCGGTCACGTTTAAAGTCAGCAATCCACAAATGTGCGGTCTTAAATGAAGGGGAAGACTCGCCAAGGACCCGATTTGGCTTACTTTTTATTTCGCCGTTTTTCCCTTCAAAAGGTCCAAAATTTTAACACGGTACGAGTCTCCTTTCTGTCCATCATATTTGAAAATGCTTGTCCTTCGCGCGACTAAAGAATAAAATCAAAATGCACTGAGCTGAAACTCTGCAAGGGCTTGAAGGACCAAACTTATCGGCCGTGCATCGATTTTGATTATGATGCTGCCATCTCTGCGTCGTTTACCTTACATTTTAAACGACCCACGTACATTTATTTAATAATATACAGGTGATAATAAAACAAGAATGAACTGCATACTGTAGACACAGGAATTAGAATGGTTCATAACAAACACCTTTTTCCAATAAAAAATATTTAATTCATGAATCCTTAAAGTTAAGTGGAGGCCAGCTTGGCCTGAACTAGAATGAGTGGACCACTCTGCGGCTCGGTGGGCCCGGCCCTCTCGACAGTGTAAAGCTATAAGAGGGAAAAAGAGAAAGAAGAAGAAGAATTTTCGAAAAAGTGGCTCAACTGCAAAGTCAAAACCTTTTGTGAAAATGTATTTCTTTCCATTGTAGTTAAAAGTTTTTATCCACGACTAGTTAATAATCTGTCAATTATTCATGTGTTTAGTCAGACATGTAATGCTATCCATTATACACTGAAATCATTATGCACGGTGTCATTGTCTACGGTGTATAATGAAAGGAATAGGTTATGTTTCTAATCCTAATTGACAGATTATTGACAAGTCGTGGATAAATTTTAATTAAAAATTCTTCGTATTTGTGTTCGTGGATAAAGTATAGTATATGACTTGCTATAATAGCTATGGCTACTATTACCTCGGATAATTGCAAAACTCGCTCGCAAGCTCGCTCGTGTTGCAAACATTAACCTCGGTAATAATAGCATACATTATAGCGTCATGTATAATATACTATTAATCGTTTAAGTCTAGTATGGTTTTTGATAATCTAAGGCCTACTTCTTTGTTTCAGTCTATTTTAGTTGAAACACCTAAATAGCAACATGCTGCGCACAAAAGTTAAGGCAGATATTATCAGCTTCAGATGGGACTTCAATAAAAGTGTTAGCACTGTGCTTTCTTTACTCTGTAACCTTGTGATCAAAGCTATCCAAAAATTTAAAGAAATAACTAAGGAATTAATAAAATAAACTTAAAAAACTCTTATTTAAAATATCCCAGAAACTATACATTGGAATTACGTATTTATACTTCCGCTAATAAAACAATGCATATTACTTCAACAAAATATCCTTGCCAGACATTATTTAAATGGATTAATTGGGTTTTGGTTTCTAAATCTACTAATGTTTGCTATAATTTATGGTTAATTTAAGTTATGTAACGGGCTTTAATTTTACTTTTTATTATTTTGTAATCAATTGTAGCAGACTGTTTTCTCATGAAATGTACCCTTTTAATAAATGCGGTCTCATTTAAATTAAACAATAGAATTCACACCAAAACATAACATTTATTTAGCTTCCTTTTACATAAAAATTTAAAATAATCGAAAATATTCTCGGTTTACATCGATTCGAACAACAAGAAACACCTTAAAATTAAAATATTTAGAAAGAAATTGAAAATCAGATGCAGACAAAAAAATATTTGTAAAACAAGTCATATCACTAGAATGTTTCATACTGTGATAGAGCTTTCACAGTTCCGTACCAAGCCCCAACGACAACAGTCGTAGAAAAAGACTGAAACCTAATCTCCAATTTGTAATCACCTGTTGGAATGTGTGGTGGAAATTTGGTTGCATCAGGAATCCAATTGCGTAGATAATAATGTTTTTCCTTTAAACGAATAGTTTTAATTTTGACATAAGGTATATTAAATCATGGAAGCTACTAACCTTTTCCAACCTACCTGTAAGTGGAATGTTTCCAAATTTAGTAATTGTTGACATGTCAAAATAATCTTGGCGCAGTGCATTCCACAGATCAA
This sequence comes from Melanotus villosus, assembly GCA_963082815.1. Taxonomy (NCBI): domain Eukaryota; kingdom Metazoa; phylum Arthropoda; class Insecta; order Coleoptera; family Elateridae; genus Melanotus; species Melanotus villosus. The sequence goes on from OY720425.1 coordinate 44,079,640, forward strand.
ACTCAATCGTAATTGGAAAATATCGGTACTCATTGCTTAAAAATTTATATACTTGAACGTGAACCTATAAGAACATTAAACAATAATTATTCTATTCTCATTCAAAACCATTTGTCTTGTAATTTAGAAATAAAAATTTCAACACTATTATTACTCGTAAATTGACGTTACCTTCGCATCCGTTACTGTTCTTTTTAACGTAAAACTTGCGTTTAGAGCTCGGATAGTCCTGTTGTAAGGAAATGTACACGCGATCATGCTCCTGCATATAGTTTCGTTAAAACTCACAATTTCCGCTATACGATGTGTTATCTTATAACCGTTTTGGTGGAACTACAATTAACAATACTAATTAAGTGTTTTCTGTATTTTGTAAATTATTAAAATCGATTTGCCCGTTTAGAGAAATTATATCTTTTATAAATACATACGTGTAAAAGGAAATTTAGAAAATTTGATTTATTATGAACTTAAATCATTATTTGCTAATAATTCAATTGAAATGTCTTATGAAATTGAATGTTTCAATAAAAATCCCGGAGTAATGTTTAAGGTTTTTGGTTTTACTAAAATATTTTAACTTTGGTTATAAGCTTACTTTAAATTCAGGCGGCTTACTATTAGACTGAAGGTTAGTTGAACCATTAGCCAACTAAAATAAAAGAGAATTGTGTAGTAAATGTGGACAAAATGATAGCATATTATAGCATATAAATTGAAAATTAAAGGTACATGTTGGTAAGTACAATTCTAGTTGTTGTGGAGCGAAAAGAGAGCTAAAATATTATTTTTTTGATATCGCTTCGCGCTAGTGAGAAATAGTTGCCTTTTATGGTTACTTAAATGTTCCCAAAAGCTGGACTTTGTAGAATCGCATCTTGAGGTGCCCCAGGGCGGTTGAAACATATCATTACATTTATTAAAAATATAAGAGCAGCTCTTCGCTTATTATCCCTACATATTTGTCAAAAAAGGGATAACCCAGAACTCACCGCGTGGAGGTGGCTGCTTTTTGAGTTTCACCCCCCCCCTCCCTTCTGCCCCTATATCCCACCCCCAAAGATCTTATTTTTAAGGCCTATTTTACAGAATAATTACGTTTTGTTTCAAAATGTGGTATTTGCTCTCTTGACTCTATTCTGGATTGTATGATACCATCCCTGCTATTTTGCCCACACACTGCCATCGATGCTTCAGTTACCAGTCTAACACACCTCTCTACGGCTTGTGTGTGACAAGGAAACTTTATAACTTCTAATACAGAAGGATCCTGAATAGCATGTTTTAAATCTTCTTCTGAAAGAATAGCCAAGCATCGGTGGTTCTGTTAGTTTGCATGCCTGCCAATTTATAAGGTTCGTAAAGTTTTCAGCTTAAAAATTAATAGGTGGTATTTTGAACTCGCGTATTCCACCGCCTTTTTTCCCATGTCGAATTTTCAGGAAACGACGAAAACCCAGTTCTCTAACCGTTTTACTATCGTATGTTACCATTGAAACTAAAATGTTTTCCGGATGTCCATAAAAAGCATTTCTTTGAATCACTGGATCAATTATCTCTTTAACGTGATCCTGAAAAACTCTTGACCATCTTATCAATGTTAATAAATAACGTGGACCATCTTTGCACGATGGTTTAAGTTTGATTGTAAACCATAATGGTGGATAAACTTTAATTACAAATTCGGTTAGAGTTTGTAGATTATCGGCTACACATTTTGTTGAAACATAGAGTCTTAAATCCTGTTTGCTGCTGTTAGCCAGCGAGCATGAGAGAGTTTGCCAGGGTCTCTTTGAGATAAACTTTCAGAACATATTCCAGACGACACAGCATGACACATGTCCCATACTTTTGGTCTGTACTTAAAACTCCAGGGTCAATATTAGGTAAGTTTTCACTTTCTATAATAGAAACTTTCTCTAGAGGCAACTGCTCATATTTTTTCCGCACAAGAGTCTTATCTTTCCGCCCATCAAGGTACAAGCCCTTCAAAACTTCTTTGCTTATATTTTGCAAATCACTTCGCTTTCGCTTTCTTGCACGCCGCACTTTACTTCGGTCTATGACTTTTGATGTGTCGCTAGAGGTGATAATTTTGAAAGCTTCTAGTACAGCAGATGCAATAGCTGCTGCAGCTCTGTCTGAAACTCCTGTTCGGTCGCATACTTTTGCCAAATTTGGAAGAGAAATCCTCATTTGTTGGCAACTTTTCCCTTGTTTTGATGTTGATGGAAGCTGATTTTCATAATCATCAGTATCAAAAGACGTATTCGATGTAAAAGTCGCAGCTTGATGCGCTGCTGGTTCACATTTATCTGTGACAGTTGCAACCGCAGTTGTTTTAGCTTGCGACGTTCTAGAAAACTCCTTGGCCTTTCTCTCTTTCCTATTATTTAAGATATTACTTGTAGTAATGTCTACATAACCAATGGTCATTTTCCTGGCATTCCGTTGGTCTAATAAAAATGGTCTTTCCTTTATGGGTACTTTTATTTTACACTTGCAAGTAGATAAGTCTTTGCACTTACATGACTTACACGATGATATGTTAAAAAGTGTTCGGCGCGCATATTCTTCGAAAGCTCTAATTTTATTATTAAACGTTTCTGTATTTCTACTTTTTATAGGCTTCATTCGTTTCCGATATATTTCATAATATATTTTAATCATGTCCGTTGTCCTTTTACGCGACAGAAAGGGAATAGAAGCTTTATTCCAAATTTCCTCGAGTCTTTGTGCCAATAACTGGGATATTTCCGAGACAGGTGGGTCCTTATTACTGGTAAGTTTCATCTGATACCTTATCCACAAGAAATGTTTGATAACTTCATTATAAGTAGGTAACATGATATTCCCAAGCTCTTCGGGGGCACCAAACACTGGGCTAAAAACATTCACTCTTGTTTTAGGCATTATAAACAAAACACTAAGAAAATTCACTGCTCTATAAAATCTGCAAAGCATCTGAACTTCACAAACAGAACTGCAAGTCACCTGGCAGTAAGTTATCAAATTTTAAAACACCTGGGGCACCTCAAAAACATATCGGAACAAAATGAGCTTTTGCCATGACATTTCTAGTCACAATAGACAGTTATTGCGCACTAGCCGTTTCTTGATTTTTAAAATAGGTTTTTCTCCCCACCTTAATAAATATTTATATCTCAGTTCTCAGATAATACATCGAAAACTGTAAACCCAAAATAATTTTATTTGTTAGGTATATATTTTGTTTGTGTTTATGTTTAAACATGAAATATTATACCTGAAAATACTGCGCTGTACTTGAGTTTAGTAAAAAATGCAGATGTAACAGAAATTTTCGTATTTGACTAAACATTTATCGTATGAAACATTTCTTATACTTTTAGCTGACTCTCGAATGTAACCTTTGAAAGCGATCTAGTTTCTAAATTAAGATGAAGATTGTTGTTGGCTGCGACTCTTTAAATCAGCTATTTGGCTGATTTGTTTTCTAAGACTATCTGCTAGTTTATGTTCTAAGCTAAATACAGATTCATTTTTATTAATCAGGCATTTCTTGGTGTATGATTGGCCTACTCTAAAATATTTTAGTAAAAGTACATTTTTGCCATTGCAAGGAGAGTTTTAAATTTAAAATTATTAAGAAAATTTTTAGCAAAAAACTTTACAGATGAGGCTGTGCAAAAGACTTTGTACCATTTAGATACGAGATTACATCTGATAATCCAATACTCATTTATGTATATTCAAATGCTTGATAACTGTATGATTGTACACTGTACAAAAGACATTTGACAAAACAAAGAGTATTATTTGCAAATACCTATTTATAACAATTGCAGACAGGAAACAAGTGTAACAAATAAGCTCATTTAGATCCTCTGATAATACACGCAAAACTACCAGCCTAAAATAGTTTGTTTTTAAGAATATGAATATTTCTGCTTAAAAATACAATATTCTATTTCAAAAAACAACGTACTGGAGACTAATAAAGAAGTTAATGTTATAGAACATTTAGAGTGGGAATGATAGCATGTGGTGTTTCCACAGCTGTCCACAGTTTCTTCTTCCAAATCTCTTTTTCCCATCGCTTCCGCGATCTCTTTCTTGGTCTTCCGCTTTTTTTTTTCTTCATTGAGGCTTCCATTTCCATATTTGTTGTGGTAGTCTATCTGTGTCCATTCTAAATGATAATGGTAATTCTGGCATTGTGTAAAACATCACCGAATCACAGTAATAACTAATAAGCTCATGTGAACAATTTATGTTGAAAATATATCAGTCTTTCAAGTTATAAAAAGGTTCCACTGCATTATGTCGGAAATTACTGTTTTTATTTACTAAAGCTAATGCAATACGCATATGAAGAAGGATTGATACTGTACTGTACTCCCGAACGTGATGCCGCATGCAGGACCTTAAGTTCCCAAATGGGTTACAGAGACTGATTTTTGACAGAACACGGTAGTCACCCTCCTGGCACTTGTCCAATCTGGGTGAACTTTTACCCATATTACAAATGTCCATAGAGTGAAGATATCTAACATCCATAAAAATGAATGATCTGCTATATAGATATGTGGTTTAAAATAGGGTATCATAAAATACCTGTGTTGCTGGTTTCACGATCCCGTAGATGACTATGAATCATCACAACACGATGCAGCTAAATTTGAAAAACTTCAATAAATAATAACATGTGCATACCGTTACACTTTGTGGTCTATTAAACGCGACTATCATAGCATCGACCTGAAGGATCAATTCTTGTTTATACATTGAGAGCAATAATGGCTGACCGTGCCGCCTCATTGAAAAATCAACATAGTAAAATGTGCCACTTCGTATGTATGTACATGGACTGCACCTACTTCGTGTCTATTTTGATATTTTGTCTGTCGTTTTAGGTTAAGTCCGTTGTGTTGAGCTAAACGGTAAATTATCTCATAGCAATAAACAATAATTGCATTCATTAAGCTTAGATAACGTATCCTCTCTTTCTTTCTTTCTTTCGTAATCTATTTCCTCTTTTTACCGCAATGCAGTGTTGAGGTTCATTTTACACTTGCTGGTGTGCTGTAACGACCCACCGTAATTAATGTATTAATATTATTCGTGAAGTTAATTTCACGATATTAATTCGAGTACAGTTGGTCGTTCACCAGAATTTTCCGTTAAACGACGTCACAAGCAGATTAACCAAGCCCCGGACGAGATAACCCGACCACCTTGCGTGCGGACGTGATTTTGTAGCCTTGTTTAACGCACCAGGCGAAACGGAGAAAGACGGCCCCAAAATCATATAAAAGGCGTCGTAAATTCACGTTCATCACCAGAGTCCACCACGACGAAGTGGAAGCCAGTCGTTCCAGCTGAATAGCCAAAACCGACCGTCCAGTACAACCGAAGTACGAAAGCACCAGGTGTAATCCTTTTAACCCCAAAATCCCGAGACCGGCGAGCACTAGCCTGTCTGCCTAATTAACAGAGACCGGCGATCATTAGCCTGTCTGCGCAATTAACCGAGACCGGCGAGCACTAGCCTGTCTGCCTAATTAACAGAGACCGGCGATCATTAGCCTGTCTGCGTAATTAACTGAGACCGGCGAGCACTAGCCTGTCTGCCCAATTAACAAAGCCCGGCGGGCATTAGCCTGGCTACAACCCTCTTAAAACTCAAACCCTTAACCCGAACCGCCTTCACCCAAAACTACGTACGAGGCGAACCGCAACACTTTCGTTTACCGGCAATTTAAAGACAACGGGAGAAGTACTTACCTGGCATTGTACAACGACCGTCACGTAATATTCCGTACCATTCCTGGAGGAGAGAATTCCCGAGATCACAAACACCCTTGTTAATATTTAACCTCTTGTATTTTGACTGTTATTTAGCAAATTCAACAAACCAGCTGAGACCGCCATTAACACAGAAAAGTCACGTGCGACAACACATCGACGAGGCAAAGAGGGACAGGCGCACCAAAGCACGCAGCTCCGCCGGTAATGACCGAACAGCCCAGCGGCCTCTAACGGAGCTACCGCTAACAGCGACTTGGGGTTAAGAACCAAACATTAAGTTTATTAATTACCAGAATAGTTTTGTTTTATTTTCATTTTCATACCAGTTAGTTAAGTTGTACATGTCTGTCCTGAATTAATTCCTTTTTATTTGCTTATTTACAATTGTACATATAATTTTGCCGAAGTGTGTTATTATTATTTAATAAACAGTTTTATAAATGGTTTCTGTGTTATAAATTCAAGCTTCGAAACTGCAACCATCACCTGGAATCCTTCTGAGTTACCTGGAGCAATTATAACCCCAGTTGGGGGTTACAGTGCATTGGAGGTGATGGATCAATTTTTGGCGTTGCATCGCATTCCAACCAGCTTTCATCCCCAACACATTCCTACACCTTAAGGCGGCTAGGGAGTAAATTCTTACTTCAGTTTTGGGACGACTTCGTTAGAACTAAAATAGGCAGCCAAATATACTAAATAGCCCTTTGGCATAAAACCCTGTTTATTTTTTCCGTTACTCAGGTTAGTGGTAGTTACCCGCAGTGGTTGGGGATAAGTAAGAGTGACAGGTTACATGCTGTGCAGCGTTAAACATCTTAATCTGCCTATGTTATTTACAATTTTAGATGTGTTTTGCAGCTTGACTTTAAAGAATTCTCGACCAAAGGAAGATTTTTGACCGCGGGCGATCATGCTGTAGGCTAAGGCCAAATTTGGCGTCAAACGTGTTTTAATTTAAAATTTATAATATTTTGTGGCAATAACAGATACTGGATATTAGTATTTTAGTACACTATAGATATAGTAATTCTGTTATGTTATGAAATAAAAATTTTAAAAATGCATTAATAGTTTTTAAAATCATTTCTTCGTTTGTGCTAGAGCAAACTTGGTAGAACCTCCCGAACATGTATGTTTTAAAAACTGGAATGGCATTTCGACGGCGATGGAATCAGCTTGTCGAAGGTTTTCGAAAGTCAATTAAAACACACGGGTTAATTTATGGGAAAGTAATTGGTGACGGGGACAGCAGTATGTACAAAAAATTAATTGCTACCGCGCCATATGGTCCGACATTCGTGATAGAAAAAGTAGAATACCGAAATCATCTCCTTCGAAACTACATAAACAAATTAAGCGAACCATCCAAGGATACAAATTTTCCTATTATCCTCAGAAAGAAGGTAACGTCCAGTGACACTTTAGGCAGATTTCGGTATGCTGTTACACAAGCAATAAAATTTAGAAATCAGGAAAACGTATCCTTTTGCGAAAAGCAAGAATTGCTTAAAAAAGACATAGTAAATGGACCAAGACACATTTTTGGTGAACATAGTCAATGTGATAGATATTTCTGTAAGAAGCGGTCCGGTACAACTCGCCGCAGCCGAGTCGCCGCGGCCGACACGCCGCAGCCGGGTCGCCGCGAAGCCCGGCTCGCCGCGGTCCGTCTCGCCGCGGTCCGGCTCGCCGCGAGGTATTATAATTCTAAAAACTTTTTACATTTACATTACATTTTTACACTTTTCGAATCCACCTTATATTTTTAAAAATAAGCATTATTTAAATAATTTAAAATAATTTTTAGAATTCGTCGGGTGTAGAATAAATTTGGATTTACCAAGAAGACTTGCAGAGGCTTTAATATTTAGGTAATTAACAGTAATCCTCTTTAACTGCTTTAAACGCATAGGCATTGTTATCGCTATACCTGGTTTTGCTTTTGGAATGGCACTTACAACATTCTATGACTCACATGCCACCGATGAAATTAAAGAAATATCGAGATGCGGACTACAGGATTTTAGTTATAGTGAGGGACTATGCAAATAGAAATATTAGGTATAGATTATTTACAAGGTATAGCTCATAACTACGAAATGGCTCAGTAAACAATAAATAAATAAACAACTTTACTGTCAACGCTGTTGTTTTATTTCAATGTTCACACCGTAAACATTCGCGGCGAGTCGGTCTGCGGCGACTCGGACGGCGGCGAGTTAGGCCGGCGGCGAGTCGGCTGCGGCGACTCGGCCGCGGCGAGATGTCCCTTTTCGTGTAAGAAGAAGGTAGTCGAAGAGGTAAGTGCTTGTTTTTTAACTCGCATAAATTACGCTGCACACACAAAATTTTCTAGGGAGCCCCGAACATAGCCCATTGTCAGTAGTAATTTATTGAAACTAAAATAAATATATTATATCAGTCACTGCTTATTTCTAAGGCTTTTGTCAACATAAATATTTTGTATTCGCAGTAACAGTAACAGTATGATGTATGTTAAAATATTTTTGTGTATTTTTAATAACTCTGTACCATAGGTTGGGTTTCGGTAACGACGTGTATTTAAAATACCCAAATAATAATAACGTATATTTATGTATTACAAATAGTATCTTCATTTTAGGAAAATCTTATCCCTGATCTACAAACGAGTGGCTTGTATAGTGTCATTATGAAAATGAACAAGCGCCTGTGGCGGAAAATGTTTCCAGTTTGCTATACGATGTCGATACAAATGCCGCTGAAACGTTTAATTCCATCGTGGCAAAATTTGTTGGTGAAAAAAGAATAAATTTTGCACTAAAGGGCTACAGCTACAGAATTTGGTTTAGCAAATGAAGCTACAGCAACTGCTTTATTTGAGGAACAGTTTAGTAAAAAGGTAGAGAGAAGTGGTCTCATTATTGACCCAGTCTTGCCATTTCTCGCATGTTCCCCCGATGGATTAGTGGATGAAAATGCATTACTGGAAATCAAAAGTTCCGAAAAAAGCGGAGATCTATTACCGACAGAAGCTTGCGAACAAGGGAAGATATATTACTGCATACTACAAAATGGAAAACTTTATTTAAAGAAAACCCATAACTATTATTTCCAAGTCCAAGGGCAACTGCATATTAGCAATAGGGAACTGTGCTATTTTGTGATCTATACTAAAGGTGGAATAAATGTAGAACAAATTAAAAGGTGCGTTTTGATATCATATAACAAAGAGTAAAGCAATAATATTTGTTTTTTTATTTCACAGGGATGCTTCATTCTGGAACGACAAGATGGTTGAAAAACTATCTGAATTTTTTATGAACTCCTATTTACCAGAGCTTGTCGATTCAAGGAGATCTCGTCAGCAAAGTCTCAGGAAGATTTATATGTCATAATAAATGACCTCCAAAAAAACCTAGTATACAGGGTGACATTGAAAAAACTGCCATGCATAGTACCACGCGATAGAGGACCATAAAATAATAAAAAAAGTTCTTATACGCTAATGTCCGATCGCCTTTTGTTTTCAAGATACAGGATGTTAAAAGTTTGTTAGAAAATTTAATTTTTTTTTAAACTACAATGCATAGTACCACGCGATAGAGGACCATAAAATAATAAAAAAAGTTCTTATACGCTAATGTCCGATCGCCTTTTGTTTTCAAGATACAGGATGTTAAAAGTTTGTTAGAAAATTTAATTTTTTTTTTAAACTACAATGCATAGTACCACGCGATAGAGGACCATAAAATAATAAAAAAAGTTCTTATACGCTAATGTCCGATCGCCTTTTGTTTTCAAGATACAGGATGTTAAAAGTTTGTTAGAAAATTTAAACTTTTAACATCTTGTATCTTGAAAACAAAAGGCGATCGGACATTAGCGTATAAGAACTTTTTTTATTATTTTATGGTCCTCTATCGCGTGGTACTATGCATTGTAGTTATTAAAAAAAAATTAAATTTTCTAACAAACTTTTAACATCCTGTATCTTGAAAACAAGAGGCGATCGGACATTAGCGTATAAGAACTTTTTTTATTATTTTATGGTCCTCTATCGCGTGGTACTATGCATTGTAGTTTAAAAAAAAAATAAATTTTCTAACAAACTTTTAACATCCTGTATCTTGAAAACAAAAGGCGATCGGACATTAGCGTATAAGAACTTTTTTTATTATTTTATGGTCCTCTATCGCGTGGTACTATGCATGGCAGTTTTTTCAATGTCACCTGTATAGGTAAATACATCCTGTTCACTGAATTTTGATAAATAGCGAATTCCGATGCTAATTTAGCTTTATGAAAATATTGGCCCTCCTAATTATTTTAGACCAAAAATCAAGTTTTTTGAAGAGAAAAAATTCTGAATCCAGCTAGTTGTCTTATTCGCTGGAATAATGAGCTTTCGCAAACCAAAACCTTTAAAAAATAAAAATTGCAAAACTTAAAAAATACCATAAAAATTTCATTACCAACAAATCACACCTGTTTCTTGATTTCCCTATATCTCAAAATACAATGAACGCGGTGCATGTAAATAAATTATAATATAATTATCTTTAGTTATTTGTTAATCACTCTACTGTAAACATTTATTAAATTTAAGTTATCAATTTATTATAATTATTACTTTGTTTTGCTTTGTTTTTTGTGTAAATACAAATATTTGGGAAGGGTTTGTTTGAATAAACTCTTACATTCTTTGTATGTGTTGAGTATTGGCAAAACAGAACTCCAGTTCCAAGAAGGCGATAATAATCTCTAAACCCATCGAGACATTCCTAATCCCTTGTTATTCCTATTAGCAGCAAAGCGCTGTGAGGCAGGTCAGTTCACAATTATTATCTACATATTCTTCTTGTATTATAAGTTGCCTAACTTGGAAATAGATTTAATTGAATAAATTAATTATTTGTAGAAACTAAAAAAAACAATTTCCGTACAAATAATCTACTCTTTGAAAGGATTCGAAATATCTAAGGTTTTTAAAAAAAAATTAAATAATAACTACGGCATATTGGAAACAATTTCAATCAATAAATCAGATTAATTCCAAAACCAAAACAAATAGATCAGATTTGTTTACGTAGAATAAATTTCCCATTGTTTATCGGCAATATCCATAGTCGCCGCAACTTCCAAACTCAAATGTAGGGGCAGGAAATTAATAGAAAGTTTTTATGAAATTCGGATAAGTGATCAGAGCTTCAGACGTGAGTTCCCATAAGCCTTAAACCTAATCCTTAACTAACGCATTCGACCCAAATCGGCTCCATAATACTAAGGCCACCGCAGGAATCGAACCCGCGTCAGCCGGCTAGCTAGCAGCCTCTTACCTGACTAAGCTACTCAGGCTGCCTGACAACGTATTCAAGTAAGTTAAATGGCGTTTATTGACTGGCCGACACGAGAAAAGGCGAAACATTAAACTTGCAAGACAAACGTCAAAATGCGAATCTAATATCATACTGAACCATAAAACGCGCATAAGCAAAGTGGAAGCAAAGATTGGCAATGCCTGCTTTGGAAAGTTTTTTTCGATCAACCTTTTTTGCTCTCACTGTAGATAAATTAACTTGAAGATAATTTTAAAACAGTACACAAAAGAAAATATAATTACAACTTTAAAACTTTAATGTAATACTGAAACTGTAAAAATACAACTTGATTTTCAAAGTCATTATTACCACAATAATATGCAAAACCATCCACCTAAGAAATCATTACCATCTTGCATTTCCATAATGGTTTAATGCAATTCTTCTATGGTACCGTACCAAACAACAGTGAAACCAGTTACGGAATGAAATTTATGCAGCAATTCCGCTTTATAATTTCCCAGAGGCATGTGAGGTGGAAACTTCGTGGAATCAGGAATCCATTTGCATACACGATAAGATTTATCCTACAAACGAGTACAAATAAATTTGTTTAACACTAATAAGAATAATTGTTAACCTTTTCGAAACCACCTTTTAACGGCATATTTCCGCACTTAGAAAATGCTGAAAAGTCGAAGTAATCGTGGTGTCTTGCTACCCAATAATCGAATTCAAATGTAACCGGAAAGTATCTGTATTCGTTACTTATGAATTTATAGAGTTGAACGTGAACCTACAAAATTCCATAAAATATCACTGTCTGAAGGCTCTGGCTGATTATAATATGTTTTCTTATTTACGATAACTTCTCTGCACGCAGAAGAAGAATAACATTACATCATAAAAACCATCGTGGAGATTTCAAATAAATTTCTTAAAGGCAGTGTTCTAATTAAGATCAAGGATCAGCGATACATAGACATACCTTTGCATCTGTTTCTCTAGTTTTTAAAGAAAAGGTTGCGTTAATGGCACGGATTGTTCTGTTATACGGATAACAAACAACACTTACGTTGTTAAATATGGTTTCATCAAAACTAGTGACTTCTGTGATACGGTGTATAAGTTTATAATCTCTTTGAAGAAACTGAAATTATTAAAAGTAGTTATTTATTCTGTACATTCTTAATTAAGCGAATGTTCCCCCTTATATATCTGCAAATATATCTTTGTGTTTAAATGTACGAAAGAAAACTCCTATAACAATAATTTTTGTGTTTTAATGGGATGGTATTATACAGATTGTCCGAAAACCAGTCTAAACATACAAAAATTAATGAGTGCAACAAGGAAGACATAAACAATATGGGTAGTACAACAAAGATAGAATGCAATAATGGCTAGGTAAATTTGTAAACTAAAGATCTGTCTCCAATAACAAGCAAGCAAGCAAAAACATCTACTCACAAATCCTAAACCCACAAAGACGCTATTACCAGCTTCAACTTGAACTTTCAGCTTGAAGTTTATTAAAAGTGTACACTGTGCTTTATACTCAGTAAACACATGATGGAAAACTGCAAAAATGTAATGAGCGGAATATTTAAATTGGAATTGACAGATAGTTATTTACTGAAGGGTCAGGAAAATGGCCCATATTACTTAGGAGGAGCCACAGTGAAATACGAGGCACTCTGTGCTGAGTATTTTAGAGGGCTCCCAGTTAAGTAAGACATTTTACTGACGAGTCGTGCATTAATTTTTTTCTCAAACCCCAATTATAATAAAAATTAATATTTATTAAATTTTATTTAATGGGTGATTTTCTACGTACCTACCTATGTAGTAGTACGTTTCTCTGTTTCTAAAAGGTTAGATAAAATTCTGTATAAATAAATGAATACGATTCTCTGTTTCTAAGGTGACAGAAAATTTTGAATAAATAAACGAAAACCGCTGTCGTTTTTTTGTGTGTTCCTGTTCATTTGCAATGGCTTGTGAAGAAACTACCAACGAACTCCCTTTAGAAATTCGAAAAGCCGCAGAAGAGACCGTGGCGGAGTTACTTCCGAGAAAGTCTAAAGTGAGACACAATTGGGTTTACGATGCTTTTGAAGGTTGGTGTAAGGCTAAGAATGTTAGAGGAATTACAGAAGACGTACTTTTGGCTTACTTTGTGGAGACAACTAAACATAATTATAAAGCTTCAACTCTTTGGAGTACTTATTCCATGATTAAGTCGACAATATAAAAAAAAAGGAATATTGATATCAGCAAGTTCAACAAGCTAATTGCGTACTTAAAAAGACCAGGTGAGGGATATCAAGCTAAAAAATCAAAAGTGTTGTCCGGTATTGAAATCGACAGATTTCTTAGAGAGGTTCCAGATGAAGAATTTTTGATGCTGAAGGTAGAAAATTTATTATTTTATTTCATTTTAAATAGTTTTCAAAAAAAATTCAGGTTGTATTAAACATCGGTGTAGCAGGGGCTTGTCGCTGTGATGAACTGAAAAAAAAAGTCCATTGATGATGTTGAAAATAAGAACTCTGTATTGATGCTACGAGTACCTGATTCAAAAACACATAAACCAAGGCGCTTCATAGTTGTTGGGGATAATGGCAATGAGCTTAATATCACGCTTTACGTCCACCTCAAACGTCACATAGACGTCTCTTTTTGAACTATAAAAATAGGAAATGCACCGTATAAGCAGTGGGCGTACATACTTTCGGCAAAATACCAAGAAAAGTAACAGCTTATCTTGGCTTAACCAGTCCTGAGGAATATACTGGGCACTGTCTGCGTCGCAGTTCTGCCACTTTATTGGTTGACGGTGGTGGAGACATCACAAGCTTTAAGAGACTTGGTGGATGGAAATTTTCTACCGTCGCCGAGGGTTACATAGAAGAATCATTATTAAATCAACTGGCGACTGCTAATCGAATACTGGACAGGAAAGAGGAAAATAAGAAAATAACGCTGACATCACGAAAGACGGTGAAGTTGCTGGATGTTCAAAATCTGAAACTTCTCATTTGGCAGTTGGTGATGAAAATAACTATAAAGAAAATGAAGTTTCTGTTTGTTCAAATGCGATGATAGTTAACAATGGAAATAATGTTATTCGAAATAAAAGTGCTTTGTTGTCCTAGATTAACATATCCAATGCAGAAAACGCAACTATTAATAGCGTAATGTTATTGTATCTGTATTGTTACTATTTTTGTAACCTGGTCTTAAATAAATAAAATAAAAATAAAAATAAATAAATATTCAATAAAAATTTAGAAAATAACGTGTAAATGTTTTCGTGACTAGTCAAGGAAATGTAATTTTCACGCCGCATTTTCGGAGCCAAAGTTTTCAGAAAATAGCGAAAAACTAGATTCAAGTACGTGTTACAAACAGCATTTTTTTGTTAACGCTCCCAAAAATAGATTCAAACCTTTTATTATGTATGATTAATGTGATCAGAGCAAATATTTCTCGAAAATAGTGAGCTTCGGATTTGAATTACCATGTCACTATAAATAGTAACCAGATTGTTTAATGTAAACTTATTGGATCAAATGAAGTTGATTAATTATTGTATTGAACCATTGTGCTTTATTTACCTAAATGTTCGCCAAAAGTTTTCATGGCAACTTTTTGGGATTGAGTCCGGAAAAGACTCATTTTACGAACTTAAATGAGTCCGTAAAATAGCTACTTTTGGGAGCATGTACAAACAAATAAATTTTCTAACAATAACAAATAAATGCAACAAACAAAAAACTCTCATTTAGATATCCTGATAATTCTCCAGAAATATTAAAACCAGAATTACCTATTTACGTTTGCGCTTATAAAATAAAATAAGTATTTTACTTCAACAAAATATGTGTACACCCACCCCGGACATTATATTATATGATTACGCTCCGGAATATAGTTTCATTAAAACTGACAACCACCTTCTACTATATGATGTATTAGTTTATAGCCACTTTGAAAGAACTGCAGTAGTACTAATTAGGTATTTTATATATTGTAAGACACACGTCAGCAGTCAGTGGAAACACGTGTGAACGTATGCTTCATCCACCGACAGAAGTTTCTAGAGTTACATCCTAACTGGAGTGTTCTCGAGGCCAAAATTGTTATAAAAGGCGCAGTTCCTTGATCGAGCGGGGGAGTCTACCAAGTGTAGTATAGTCTAAGTAAGTTTTAAATGGCGGTTGAACGGGTTTTTGTTTCCTCGCCCTATGCAGTTTCAGATTTAGTTACAACAAGATATAACGCATGGCAAATTTCACGAGTCAGAGCGGGACACGGATATGCGTTATATCTTGTTGTAACTAAGTCTGAAACTGCATAGGACGAGGAAACAACAACCCGTCCAACCGCCATTTAAAACTTACTTAGACTATACAAGTGCGTTCGTGAATATAAACTGTATAAATAAAGTAGTTAGTGTTACGGGTTAATATTACTCGTAGTTTTGTGTTTTTAGTCTTTAAGTTGTTGTTTCGTGTTAATTACTACGTTGTATAAATTTGTTAATAAATAATTTACACCACGGACCGAAGTTTTAAGTAAACGCTTTAAAAACGTTACAATATTCTCTAAATTATTAACAGTGATTTACAGATTTCAATTAAACAATTTCTTGTATAAGAACGTGTGAATCGAAATTTCTATAATTTATTTGAATGTAGACTTAAATTCTACTTTTTTAGTAAACTACTATAAATTTCGCATGCAATCGTATGAAATTACTGTTCTAAAGTTTTTGGTTTCAAAAGCATTGAAAAATGTCTTTTTTGATATTAGGTAGTTAAATATTTTGAACTTCTTTTATGAACTTACCTTAAATAGAGGCTGATCACTGTCAGACTGAAGATTTCTTGAGCCATTACTTAACTAAAGTAAACATAACAACTAGTTAGTGAACATCGCCAAATTTTATATTTAAGAATATCATTTAAACGTATGTATACTCACAAATAGCAAATATGCAATAATTAAGATTAATACCAATTTCATATTAAATCTGAAGCAGGAAAAGGGAAAAATGTTATTTTGGTATTGCTTCGTAACCATACAGTATAAGACTGCTACATTTTGAATAGTAACAAAGGAAAAATTTTGACAATCACATAAAAACCTCGTTTAGATATTCTGATAATATGCCAAATAATATTTTGGCTCATAAATTAAAGTACCTTGCTTAATTCAACCTTGATCTATGTACATAAAAAAATCGATTGTATTTAACATTTTATGTTTTGCTGAATAGCCTGGTCAGGTACTTTAATTGCTAAATTCGAAAATTTGATTTAACTATCTGCATTTTAGAAACATGTATTAGTGTTAGTATATTATAATAAAATAATAATAGTAGTAGCAATAACCTAATAGTAATAACTAAACCATAGGGAACAAATTAAATATAAGTAAGACTAGTCGATCGATCGTTTTACATATTTTTTGATTCCGAAACTACTAAAGGTTTTTGTCTTAAAATCACGGAATACGGGGATCGCCTATTAACCTAACAGTGTACTTACCTTTTCTGCTTTTCTAACAAAAACCGTTAAAAATGAAATTTAAATTATACCTGCTCTTTGGTTATACTAATGAAATTTTTAAAATGCTTTGTAGTCCTTCCATGAAATAACCATTGGTCTAACAATTTTACAACTTAGGTAGTACTTCTTAGGTTGAGTTTCTCAAGCAAATTGCCAAAAAATTCAAGGCCTCATATTCAAATATCGACTATTCGGACTATTCACAAATTTTCTGTAAATTTACTTATTTTTAAAGCCTTTTACTAAACTGCCCTATTATAACAGTTATTCTCCAATAAAAGTCATACACAAAGCCGGACCTTACACAACAAAATTGCAAGTTCAAGTAAGTCTCACACTCATACATAATCATGTACACCCTATTTTTAAACTAATTCGTCTTCTTCTCCTTCTTTTTATTTTAGACCAAAACCTGTTTTTCGTTTTGTTCGTATTTCTTGCTATTACTTATCTTCTTTTGAAGCATCTCCGGGTCTCTTCTTCCTGTTGGTCTATAGTCCCGTGCTATCTTTATTATTACTGTCGGCTCTTGTAACATGATCGTTCCACTCTCATCTTCTGTTTCTTCCCCATTTTACTGCATCCGTTACTTTACACTCCCCTCTTAAGTTTTCGTTTCTAATTCCGTCTTGTCTTAATTTTTCAGTAATCACTCTGAGAGTGTTCATTTCAGTCGTACGAAGAAGTTATTTGTTTTGCTTGTTTCTGCTCTGGTCTCGGACCCATAAGTCAACACTGGCCTCACCATTGTCTTGTATATTTTAACTTTGCAGTCTACACTCAGACACTTATTCTTCCATGTTACGTCGTAGGTATGTTATGTTAATATTTAAGGGCGTTTTTATTTGGAAAATACAATAGGTTTTTCATTGGATACCGCTGATATACCTTAAAATTGACAGTTTTATAGGAAACGATGGTTTTAAACATAAAATGTGTCCACGGATAGGTGATACAAGAGGAAAAACTTTTTTATTATTGATTTCTCAGAAAATTTTATTGTTGGTACTAATTTTTGCTGTGTTTAATAGTCTTATTTCTCATGTTACTTTTCCTGCAGGTAATCATTTAAGACTTAAATTCACAATTTGCCTCAGATTTGGATTTAGAATTTGGAATTTCTGAATTTTTTATAATCTGATCAAATAGACACCAGAACAACTTTTGAATAATTTTGATATTTGAGTTTCCTTTATTCTTGAAACTTTCAATTTAAAATAAAGTTTTTGAAATAATATTTATCCTAATTTTGTATTTTTGAAGCGTCTACGAGCACAACAAAAGTTTTAAACTAACAAAAAATCAATTCTGTCTGAATAACTTCAAATTTTCCACACAAGCGTAATTTTGTGTTCTGAACAACTTTACTCTAATACAGTTTTGCGATATTTGTTAAAATACTAAGACTTTACTTAAACCTCGCCTTCGTTTTATACAGTGCTCACACAGATGCCTTGATTTAAAAAATCGAAAGTCTGCTTAAAATGAATTTAAGAACAAGCAGGGATAGACTGCCAAAGAGCGTATTGATATCTAAAAAATTTTGGTCATTTATACCTCTTGTATAACCTATCCGTGGACACATTGCATAAACCAAATTTTATTTTTATATAAATTTAAACGAAATCTGCTTAAAGCACATAAATTTGAAAATCCATCGTTATTCTCATTCGCTAGTGTTACAATAGAAAAAATAATGCCATCAGATTATTTTTAAATGATAATGGTAATGCTGGCCTTGTGTAAAAACATCACTGAAGCGAAGTAATAGCTTATGCAAACAATTTATGATGAAAATAAATCAATCTTTCAAATTATACGAAGGTTACACTGCAGTACGTCAGCAATTACTTTTTTATTTACAGAATGGCATTTCAGTCACTTATCAACTGATTTAATAGGCATAATATGAAGAAGCATTAATACAGTATTTTACTTTACACCCGGTCGCAACGATTCATCCAAGAACTTAGTCTCCCAAACGCGTTACAGAGACTGTTTTTTGACATAACGCTGTAGTCACCTGTGCCTAACCGTCCAGGCTCTTGTTTGGTCGGGGTGAACTCCTACATCAGTCTCCCGGCATTTTGGCCCTGAACGCTACGTCCTTCCCACTCTTTCCCATGTTTCGCCTTTTCTTTCCAGTCCGCAATTCCGAGCGCTTGTAAGTCTTTCTTAACGCCATTTAACCGCCTTAGTCTTGGTCTTCCTCTACCTCTACTTAATTCTGGTTTCTTTTCTAGAATCTTCTTGGTTCCCCTTGAAGGATGCATGCGTCCTACATGTTCCAGCCAGCTAATCCGCCTACTTGTGATTTCTACTGAAATACTCTACGTACAATGTTTTGAGCTCTTGGTTATTTAATATACACCGTACACCAAGTGTGCTCACGTGCTCAGACTTAAGGGCCTCTGACACGCTCGTGATTCATTCCAATTTTACCCGTACCGTCTAATAACGCACGGGTAAAACAGAATGTGTATGCGCAATTCACGCGTGAAAAATTGAAACGAGCACGGCACGTGCAAAATCCAAAATAATTTGATTTTCACTGTGCGACGTCACACCGTTCGGGTAAAATTGAGTAAAAACCGAACGTGTATTTGTATGACCAGGTGTTCACTGTTCATGCAGACTGCAGACCGATTCTGATTGATAAGCGTATTTGTGAGGTTGCATTTCATTTATACAAGTTAAATAACTGCGCACGGACTCGTTTCTTCCTTTGGAGCAATAATATAGCAATACTAACAGCACAAATTTTGTGTTTTAGCTTCATCTTGTATTTGGTATACTAGCTGTACAACAAGCCTGTTCATTCAAAATTGTACCTTAACCACATCGAATAAAACAACGAACGTGTAAATGCGCCTTTTCGGTTCGAGTAAAATCGTCCGTTTCAATCCTGAGCGGGTAAAATTGGAACGAAGCACGAGCGTGTCAGGGGCCCTTTATACTATCGGCGATCTACCGTAAAAGTATTAGGCAGCAAGCGATCGACTAGGTAGGGAAACAATACAAATTTATAAATGGTAGATATTTATTAATTGCACAGACGAATCACATATAAGTACATGGATATTATAATAGCTGTAAGTTTCTAGTCGAAAGTTGCCGCGTGTTCTAGGCACTTCGTAGCGTAAGTGCGGATTGAATTATTTATGCGATCGACATGAAAAGTTTTCGCGATCGACCGTTTGAGCACCCCTGCCGTACACCATACACCATTTTCGTTCTTTGGTGCGTATATTTTTTGAGGATCTTTCTCTCCTAAGTGTCCAGCCTGTTATGTTCCTGCTTTGTCATGCACCATGTCTCCGAAGCATATAAGTATCATTACTGGCTTTATAATAATTGTTTTATAAATCTTTATTTTATTGTTTTTAGTAAGTAATTTTAGAAAGTAATTTTGTTTATATGATTTCCTTAACATTATTCATAGATTTCAAGCAAGCATTTGATCAACTGAGTAGGACAAAGATAATGCAAGACCTAGAACTAATAGCAACACCTCAAAAGCTGATAAAATTGGTCAGAATGACAATGGAAAAGTCAAGAGCAACGGTCACGTAGGTCAGAATAATTCAGACAGTTTTGACGTAAATCGAGGAGTACGACAAGGGGACGCCTTGTCAGCATTACTATTTATAACATCATTGGATGACATAATTAAAACGGTGAAAAGTAATGGATTAATCAACGTGAAATCCGTACAGATTATAGCATACGCTGATGACGTAGCAATTGTAGCAAGGAGCCGAAGGGATCTAGAAGATGCATTTACAACAATAGAAGCAAAATCGAAAGAAAAAGGATTATCAATTAATGAAAAGAAAACAAAGTACATGCACTGTAGTAGACAAAAGAAAGTAATATTCACAGGATTAAGAACCAGTCAGTATAATTTTGAAGAAGTAGAGACATTTAAGTATATAGGAATATCAATACATAGAAGAGGTGAAAGAATAAATATTAAAGAGAGAATACAGGCAGGATACAAAGCTTTCTATGCCAATAAACAGCTGCTGAGGAATAAGACACTAAGCAAAAACACAAAAATAAGAATCTACAAGATAATCATCAGACCCATCGTAACATACGCAGCGGAAACGGCAAATCTAACGCAGAAAGAAGAGGAACAACTTAAAATATTCTAAAGGAGAATTGTAAGAATAATAATTGGTCCAAAAACGATAGAAGAAGATGAAATAAGACAATTGATGAATCACGAAATAGATACTCTGCTAAAAGAAGAAAATATAGTTAGGATTTTCAAATCACAAAGAATACGATG
The DNA here is from genome assembly GCA_963082815.1 of Melanotus villosus. NCBI lineage: Eukaryota > Metazoa > Arthropoda > Insecta > Coleoptera > Elateridae > Melanotus > Melanotus villosus. The sequence continues at coordinate 44,100,603 of OY720425.1, forward strand.
GTATGGTCATGTATATAGGAAGGACAATAAAGAACCGGTAAGAATAATAACAGAATGGAGCCCAGCAGAAGGAAGACCGAGAGGAAGGCCAAAAGCAAGATGGAAATATCAAACTGAAAAGGATATAAGAACAATTAAGATACAAAACAGGAAAAGCCGGATTAAGGATACAAAAGAATGGAAGAAGATAGTAAACCAGACTAAAACGCACCAGGACCTGTAGGAAAAGATAGAACACAAACAGAAAATGTGGTCTTATCCACCACGGCAAATGGATCAACAGAGCTAAGAAGCAGCTACAGTTTCCCCGGAAATGTATAGCTTGTAATAATAATAATTTCCTTAACAAAAAGAACACTTAGTACCCGCAGTAATTCTGGCCTATTTCATTAGTTTCGTTAATAAGGGAACCTAGATACCTGAAACTTTTTGTTTTTTGATATTCCTGCTAGTTCACCACAATTTTCTTAATGCCTTCATAATTACCTAGATTCTTGGGGGCACCATATACTTTCTTTGTCACATTCATTTTAAGACCCTGGGTTGCCGCTGCTTCCTCAATGTACGTGCATACTTCTTGTAAATCTCTGGTTGCCCTAATCATTACGTCTATATCGTCAGCGTACGCAAGTATTGGGCATTGCCTGTTAAAAATTGAACCCTCGAGATTAATGGGTACCCTCCTCATAATTCTTTCCAGCGCTACAGTAAATAATGTGGCTGAAAATGCATCTCCTTGCTTCAACCGGTTGCTAATTATAAACCCCTCTGATAGCTGGTCTTGGATTTTATTAACCGTTGTCTTGATCCCCGTTAGACATCTTTTAATTAGACCCAAGTAGCACAGAATGTTGGGCCAATATTGGGCCAATACATTATATATATGATATATTGGCTAAACATTTTATCGTCCTGACCTTAAATATTTTATGTTGGGCCAATGTTGGCTGTACAATATATATCTTCGAGTATTGGGAATACCTTGGATTTATGTAGAAATTCCAATAAAAGATTATACTAGTAAAGCCAATATTTACCCAATAAAGGCTATCCCATGTTATACCTTCCTTGTCCTGCCCTTAAATATTTTATATAGTGTAAATGTTGGTTATACAATATATAGTTTCGTATATTGGATATGTCTAGGCTTTATATAGAAAGTCCAATATTGGATTACATTGTTAAAGACAACATTTAGCCAATAAAGATTATCCAATGTTAAACCTTTATTGTCCTGTTCCCTAATATTTTATATAGCGCCAATGTTGGCCCTACAATATATATCTTCATAGATTGGATATACTTCGGTTTTATATAGAAAGTCCAATATAAGATTACACTCTTAAAGACAACATATATCCAATAATCGTTGTCCTATGTTATTCTTTCATTGGCTTATCATTTTTATCAATATTTTGCCAAGATAAATGCAATATGTGTACTATAACATAGAGATATTAAGCAGGGTGCAGGATTATGACCAAATTACATTAATACATTGGTAATTTTAAGTTCGTTATAAGAAATAATTGTTGAATCTAGTTTTTTATTTTTAACATGAAATTGTTCACAAAATGTTTTTCTGTTAATTTATTTTTATAAAACTTTGTCATATCCTGGACCAAACAATTGCTTTTACAGCTACGTCTTCAAAAAGATCGTAACTTTAAAAATATACAATAAAATTATTATTATTATTATTATAAATGTCTTTCCCAGTGACAATTTATTATAAGTTTATCAATCGCTACATATGTTTCGACGTATTTATATCACCGTCATCATCAGGCAAATTATTAACTGATTCCTTTGATAAAAAAAAACACCACATATTCTAAATTAACTGTTAATCACATAATCACATTTACCAAATTTTTAAATTTACAATGAATTTTCAATTCCAGCATAACCTGTACTTTATTAAAGCTACGATTAAACTATAACAGTTTACTACTTTTTAGTATTAAAAAAAGGAAATAAATATCAAAGGTACTTATACTAACTCATTATCTTTCATAATTAGAAATTAAACTAAAACTGTAAAAGCCTGCGAAAACTTTCCAAAGCTGAAAGTTTGTCATATTTCTAAGAAAAATATACAATACAGGTTGTACTAAGCTACTAAGGCTATTCAACATCGGGTAGCTTATTCATAAAATCATAAGGGAACATTTAATTGTTTCGACATTATAAAAAATGTATACAATTATTTGTAGAATTAATTTTTTTACCACGTGAAATTATTAAATAGCAATTTAAACAGTAAACGCCGCAGTAAAGCGAGGTAAACAAGCACCTGAGCAGTACTTTGGTTAATTCTCGGAATTTTACAGAAAAGGTTCGTCTTTTACAAATTTCAGGTAAAAATTTATCTGTAGGCCTCCGGTTTATGGCTTCGGTCATTCCGTCATTCGGGGCTGTTTAGTAAACCTGTAGGTAGTGCGGAACTTATCACTGTAGTTGACTGTGTTTTACGAGCATATATTCGTAAGTATTCCAAAGGTACGTATGCATTATTATTATTAGTTACTAGTTACAATAATTTAATTTATAGAAAAAAATGTCTGGTCTTCGAGTTCAAAAGCACAGGAAACTAAATAAAATGTACAACAACTTTATAACCCAAAGCTTGAATGATCAAAACTTTCCTTCTAAAACGAAAGAAGAATTCAAGCTGTAGCAGCTATGATGGCATCGCAAGATTCGTTTAATTTATTGGTAAAATTACCCACATTTTTGTTGTAAATTATTTGTTAAGTAATTTATTTTAACACTTTACAGGTGGATATCTCGTATTTAGTGGGAGGCGATACATATAAAACAGCAATTTACGCAGCTTTAAGAAAGTTGCTTTTATCAGGCCATCGGGCGTCGCTCTGCTGTACTCAGGGCAAGGAAAACAAAGAGGGGGACAGAAAAAGGACTAATTTTCCTATTTGAAGATAAGTTCTGCGTTAAAAGGTATTGAATTGCAAAAATTGTCTATTTTTTTGTTTTACATTCATTTGCTTTGTCAAAATTATAAAAAAAGATGGTCGTATTAAAAAAATGTATAGCCATAGTGGGTTAGTGTTCAGAAAAATTCGCATACTATAGGTACTAGTCATACTTGGATTTGACATACATTTTCTTTAATAGAGTAACTTAGATTTTAGAATATCGCTGCTTTTATTCTCGAAACTATTTAGAAAACTGTATTTTCTGATATTCTTCATGAACATTTTTAGTTTTACACATTTTGGTATGTTTCATAAGAAAATAAAAGGTAGCATTTAAAGAAAAGGTAACACTTCCTGAAATATTAAAATCTTCCTTATTGTTGGCTCTCTACTTAGATTTATGAAGAACACTAATCTTTTAGGCTGAATGTAATTATTTAAATATAACGTGTCATTTTTTATTTATAGAAGCCATTCGAAAGAGGTTTCCTAGTGTCACTGGTGCGGAATTTAACTACAGGGTTGGCACATTCCTTTATACTGCCAAGGATCGCGACGGTGGAAGGAAAAAGCGGAAACTAAACGATTCCCGCACTGAATTATTATAATTATAATATAAAACAAAATTTAAATGTAATAATTGTAAGTTCAATGTAATCATAATTAAGTATAACGTGTTACTTTAGAATTTGAATATTTTCTAATAAATTGTAAGTGTGCTTCTCAACAGTAGTTTGTGTTTTAGGAATATTTACTTATTTAGAAAGTAATTTGTCTAGGAATATCATGATAGAATATATAAACTTCATTGTCAAAAAATAAAAGTATATGATATTAAAAATTATTCACAAATGTGTTTGTTTTCTCGTAAATGATGAATATTGTGTGAAAATAAGTGGCCAACAATTCAATTCTACATTGGGGATATGTCTAGTTACCAATAAATAACCGATACATTCGGCCAAGAATGGATTGTTGTTACCTACAAACATTGGGGATATGTATAGTTACCAATAAATAACCAATATATTCGGCCAAGAATGAAACGTTGTTACCTACAAATATTTAACCAATAATGCAGTCTTATATTGGGAATACCTTGGCAGCCAACAATTAACCAAAATACTGAACAGATGTATAACCAATCTACTTTTCCAATGTATTTCGTACCTAGCACTTCGTATATTGGATAAATCTTGGTTTCCAATATTTTGCCATTATAAAAAAGCGTTAACATTTCTAAGATAACACCAATGTAAGCAAGCCAATATTGGCCCAACTTAAGTGTGCTACTTGGGGACGTACAAGTTTTCGTGACACCCCAAACTCATCCAACCCACATAACAGCTTGTCCCTTAACAATTGATACTGTAAATAAGAAAATTCGGTTGTATATTAATTTAATATCTTTGTTGTACGTCTTCGAGAGTAGGCCACAACGGCGAATGGTAACAACTATGTCCATGGTCACAACCTCACAACAGTTAATTTGGACACAACGCAACGGCCACCACTAGTTTTCAAACGTCATAGTTAGGAATCGAGCTCCTCAAAAGACGCTTGTAAAATATGGAACCCAGCAATTAAAGATATAGGTTTAGAGAAATATGTACATTATGAGGAATTTACCTTGCCGATTTAAATGTGGAGAGCGCCGTTTTATCCGCGATTGCAATAAAGCATAAAAAAATGTTTTTCGAAGTTTATTTGAATTCTAAAAATGCATTAATTTTATGTTTACATCGCATTTACAAGCTTAGTATTTAATATTTCTTCAAGTTATAATTAACAAATGCTACATAAATTGTAAACAAAGCGTACGCCAACATAGCCATATCTAGGTGGACTGAAAGGGAAGGCCTTAAAGTGAGTCCGGAAAAAGCCACCATAATACATTTTACAAGAAGAACAAATCTATAGGGTCTGAGACCTCTATTTATTTGTGACAAAGAAACTGTTCTGTCAGGGAAGGTGAAGTATCTGGGAATTATACTGGATTCCAAACTAACCGGGAACCAACATATTGGCAAGATTATCAGAAAAGCGGAAACTACACTAGCAATAGTTAGACGAACGTATGCTAAATCTAGGGGTTTTAAACTTTGTTGTTGGTTTGTTAGATTTTACTGTATTAGTTTTGACCTCGCTTTATTGCTTTCAGCTTTGATTATGATATCTTTACTAGAATTTTTCCATTGAGAGTTTGCTCGTTTGAAGGTTCCAGATGTTTGGACCATTTATCTCGTAACGGGATCAGGCATTTTTCATATTGGTTTCTTAGTTTTTTATAGGGAACCGATACCTTTGTTGGTCAAATGTCTGAACCCGTTATGTTTCACCTGTTAGTTTTTGTTTTTGTAAGATTGCGACAGTCTCTAACTCTGATTAGGTTTTTGTAACTATAGATTATTTTAGCATTTGATAATGTCTCTATGAGACGAAACCTGGTTATGCTACTGTATTTTTCAATATAACAAGTGGGAAAGACATTTTGTTTTACTCATCATTACTTATTATTGAACCCACTATAAGTATCCGCAATGGATGGTCTCAATACATTGGTTTTTATTATTAAGGAACTCCTGTGAAAGACCAGTAAATACAATGGAGACCTTACTTGTAGACTCTGCAATAAGGAAACAGAGACAGCAACACACATTTTATGTGTTTGGGATACGCTGGTAAGAAAAAACAGCGCATATTCGGAAAGCCTATTATGGAACCGAAGGAGTTCATTAGACACCCGGTGAAGTACCTTTATCTCTTGATGCAGGGAGCAAAGATCACCGAATGAGTGTGACTTACAAAACAGGGTATGCACAATAAGCCTTTCAGGCTGCAGTGCTTCCCGGAGTCATAGACAGACGTGCCCTGATATAAAAAAAAGGGGTACGCGAGATACGCGGTATTGCTTCTGTAATATTTTGGTTTACCATTAAGTATTTCGATTTGTTTATATTGTATGTCATTTTCATGTCTTATTCTCTTTAATCCATTTGTCTATTAAATAGTTCTTGAATTTTTCTACGACAGCCTGCTATTAACATCGGCGTATAGTGCTTCATTCAATTTTATAGGTATTAGCTATTAACTTTGCATCTGTTTAGTTCTGTGACTTGTGTTTTTCAGTATTTTGTGCATTATTATTATCAATAGAAGAGAACAGTGTGTTACAAACTCTATAGACGTTTTTAAAAAAAGGTTTTTGAAAATAGAGAAATAATTAATTGGGGCTCGCTCGGCCAGCGTCCATCGCGATCCACATAATTTCCCATTGCTTTAAGAATTATCCGTGTTTAAAACTTACTAAGAGCATTCCAGACCAAACTATATCTAGTTAAATGTTCTTAAAATTACTAATTTTCTTTAAAGAGCAGATTGTTCACTTACATCTGAAGTAATGACTATAAATGATACGAAACATCTAAGAAATTTTACTGTTTCGAATTAATTCTCTCAGAAGAGTTATAGACTACCACATCGTATAATGTTTGTTAGTTTTAACGAAACTAACTAGATTCAGACCTGTAATTGTCGTCAGTTTTCTTTATAAAGAGATAATTTATGCAATAAGCGCAATATAAATATGACTGAAGTTTTTAAAGCAAGTGATGCTGCGTATACTTTAAGATTAACAATCAACAGCAATAACAACCATACTCATACGTATATCTACTAGATTTAGTAGTAGTATAGTATCTAACGACATAGTACGTTTTTGACAACACTAGGAATTTTAAATAAACTGTTATTTATAGATATAACAAGAATACTGTTTTATACAGCTTTTTCAGAACATAGTGCAGATGTACCATTTACTAAGCATGGTTTTGTGGAGGTTGAAGCTAACGCTGGAATTTTTTCCGATATCGACATAAATGTCGATTTGTTTAATCCACTACTTAAAAGTTGTTGTAAACGGCACGAAATAAAATAGACAAACTCAAAATACAATCGCCGATGGTTTTTTATAAATTGTAATAATTTCACATAATTTCCTCACAAAATTATCTGATTTCCCAATGTAGACTTTAGCCTAGAAGAATTAGGTACCTCTAATTTATTTGAAATTTCTTCAAATAGGACAAGCTTCTAAATTATTTAAACCAATACACATCAATATTTTTCAGTTTTTCTTATAGGATACCTAAGGGTAAAAGGAAGGTGCTTCTGAATTTAAGTTTCATTCATATTCGTCGTACATAATAGTTTTTATAACTTCAGCAGTAACTAAAATGTCGACGCCATTTTGTGTATCGATAGAAGCGGAGAAAGATTGTGATAAAACAGCTTGCCTTTTACAAGCTAGGTACTACTTCTTTAGTAGCATTTATATTATATCTTCAACATAGACTTGCAATACATCAAAATATTATTATTATATTCGTCCCTCTGTATGTCCCTTTTAGTTGTTAAATTTTTATTTTTTTCAAACTGCTGAATGTGATGTAAAAAAAATTTCAAACTACAACTAGTTTTATATCATCGTTACAACGAAGAGAACAGTCAAAATAAAAGTATAAGTTATCGACGGGAATACGATCTTTAAACATATAAAGATTTACAACTTGGACTATAAACAAACCCATTTCGTTATTGGCGAAAAGATATTGCGTTTCGCCATGTTCGTCACTTGTCATTGAGCTTCCTTCTAACGGCTGGTAGTAAAGTTGGGCTTTAGGGAGGCAAAGTCATTCGTTCGGCTGCCTTACCACTTTTACCTGTTTATAAAGGATAATAAAGCCTTATTGCAGTCCCGACATGGCGCCATATTTTCTCGACTCCAGTCTTAACCTCCGCAAGTTCCGGTTTTAAGTGTTTGCTGCCTTGCTTGCTTCGCACGACCTACGATCTATTACATGGTTCGAGCGCTAAATATATTCTTGGGGGAAATTTTTGATCGTCATTTAAATTAAACTCTCTTTAAAGCATTTAATGCAATAATAAACTATAAAAAAGTAAAACAGACTTCAGAATTCCTCAAACGATTTCAGAAAGAAACGTTTATCCAAAAATGTTGATTAAAAGCTTATGTTGAAGAAAAATTGCAACCTTTTTCCTAATATAAAGCGTTCAAAATGAATCAACTAAATGTTTTTTAAATACGTCCGAAGCATACCTTTCTTTTGAAAACTACAAAATAGTTTTATTAAAACTTTTATAAGGAATATTACTACTGCAGTTGTTTACTCTGAGCCAATTACTAAAAGGGATAAGCAACTTTAAAACTAGCGACACCTTTATTAAATATTAATTTTGGATCTATCAAAATTTACTAAAACTTTCACTTTTGTTTCTAAATGTAAATCTTGTTCCAAAAACATAATTTAATCAGGTACGTGCGTCAATTGTAATAAAAGTGAAGACTCAGCAAGCAGTTTTCTTTCTAGAATTTTTGTTATAAACATCACCAATTTTCAAAAGTTATTTCTCCTTTCAAATAAATCAAGCTGTTGTTGGTTAGTTAGTTGGAGTTAGGTTAGGTTTACTAAAGAGACCGGACATGTTTGATATTTAAAAACATTTCAGACGAGCACACTTACAATAATAAAACTTTCTAGTCTGAACTCGCATTTTAAATGCTCAGAATCAGTCCTGAAATGCAAATTTTAACATTAAATTGCCCAAGAATTATGATCTTGAAATCTAAAATCCAAAACTTCAATGCTTAATTTCTAACTCGTAATAGGAACACATTTTGCATGATGCATTACCAATAATTCCCAGGTTCTGCTTCAGATTTAGGGCTTCTTCATACTGAATGGATAAATTTGCAATTTTAGGTTGCAATGGTAAAAGGATTAATGAAAAGTAGAATAATAAAACTAAACAGTTATTAATTGCCATTCCATTTTTGTCAATATTTCGGCTAAGGTTTTAGTTTTTATTAAGGCCTATTGAATGGCTGATTATATTAAATAATCCAATTTACAACTATCCTCAGTGACCCATGGAAGTAAAGTCGTTCTTTACCTTGGTTCAGGAAATGCTGACAAAATTCAAAACATATAACAATCACATAAATCCAAATACCTCAGTTTTTACTACTTGTTATTAGTTAAGATATGACTTTCAATTCCATGAGTCATTCAGGATGACTTCAAATTAGATAGCTTGAAATAAAAACTACTTAAAAAATCGTACATATAGATTAAAGTAACATTTAAGTAACCTACATAATTGAGTTGCGCACTTTAAATTTAATAACACATTTACTACAAACACAGGTATAACTCTCAATATTTTTAAAAGGTCCAACAACAACTTATTGTCCAATTGGGCAGCAATATTTTTTACGTTACATTAATTAAGAGGAGGTATTTGGTTATTCAAAATTTGATTACGGACTGAAAGTGTTTTGTATTTTATCTAACGACTATTACGCTCATCCATCATTTTCTCATTCGCATCTCCCAGATTTTAAAAATTCCACCAGGTTACGATTTCTACCTAATAGCCCTCGAAAATCAAACGTTTAAGAATTCTTAGGTCAAGAAGGGACATGAAAGTAATTATTGCAAACAAATTTAATTTTATTCTCAATTACACAAACCTTATTAGTTCATTAAATCTTAATGTTATTTTGCAAAAACTTGGAAAATGTATGTCATATCTAAGGTTTTAAGTGTCGGTTCTACGTTAAGGAGTTTAGTTTATTTAAAAAATGTAAATAAAAAGCCTGGTTTGTTAATGTTAAGCACCTCTCAAATTTGGTTTACAGTTGAAATTGTAAACGAAGTGAAAATTAATACAAACACAAAACGCGACGTTATAAAAGAAGTAAAAAATGACAAAATAACTTTTGAAAACATTCGAAATACTTTTAGAGCGGCTACAGTAAAAACACAAATAAGAAACTTATAAATGGGGCAACTCTGGGAAGTAGCATACAGTTTACAAAAGAGAGGTGAATATATCGGAAGTAACGTATTAACAGAGCAAATAATGAAAGACTAATGGAAATAACAAGAGATTTGAAGCCACAGGAACACCGAAATCGAGGAGTACTACAGAAGAAATGAAAAGAAAGTTATTAACAGACTCCACGTATTCCTAGTATGCGAAAAGAAAAAAAAAGAAGAACGAAAGACAAATAGGGGGAGAAGAAGAAAGGGAAGGGAAGGGGATGGAGAAGAAGAAGGAGAAGAACAAGTAGAAGGAGAAGGAGAAGGTGAAGGCGAAGGCGAAAGAAAAGGAAAAAAGGTAACAGAAAAGAGTGGAACTAAATTGGCAGAAGGTATAAGAAATAACTGACGAAAGTGTTAGATTAGTTAGCAACTATTTATGTAAGGACGAAGTTGATCATTTAAGATGCGATAAAATTAAAGAATACCAAAATCACCTCACAGTAGGCAAGCTCATGGTTACATAGGGATATTAAAAGTATTTTATGCTAAGATTGCATCACAGGCAACGATCAACACGTAATATTACTCTGCTTTCCTAAAGAAGGAATTGGGGGACAGCCAAATCTGCTTCAATATTTTACTTCACAGAGAGTTATTTATAGCAAAGCAATGTTTCAAAAAACATTGTTTTTTCTCATGCACTGTTAAGTTCAAATCTTTTTTTGGGCTCTGAAAGTTCACCTATAAGAACGAAGTGCGAGGGTGGATGAATGAGCTATTTTACATAGAAAACTCTTAATGCTGCGAAATAAGAAACTGACCTAGATCTTGCTATTTTCTTCGTGATCGTCAAGTTTTAATCAAAATTGGAACATTAGTGATGTTACCACTGTAAAATATCCCGACTCAATTGGCCTCTATTGATTAGCACAAAGCTTTTAGCTTCATAGAGATCTCCTATTCTTGAAAGCCTAAACCTTGTATAAAATGCCACAAGATAACAAAATTTTGAAATATGACTGTGTATACATACAATAACACAGCCTTTTAAATGAATATTACCGGGGACCTGAAAACAGACAAAGTTCATGTTAGAAAAGAAGCCTGCCAAAGAGACACAATCTCTCCATAATTGTTTACCCCTATAGATGAGGATATACTCAACGCATTATCACATTATTGTGGGATAAAAAGAGTACCTGTAAGCATGAACGCCTGCTACAATCATCTCCGCTTTGCAGTTAATATAATCCTATTCAATAGCGATATTAAGGAGACAGAATCAATGCTCAGGCAATTACAATTAACAAAACCAAAATTATGAGTCCAGAATGCATATTCGAAACAGTTGATAAGTATGGAAAGGAGAACCAAACAAATAAAATTTCTTGAAAAATAGGTTGAAGCTGGGCAGCATTTGCAATTTTTAAAGATATCCTGAACAACTGTATGTTCTACTACCTCTGATAATCCAGGGAAAGAAAACTGCGAGTTTAACCTAGAGAGGTGCGAACTGTTTAAAAACTACCCAAAAGGATTTTAGAATTAAAATACGAAACAAGCAGGTCCGACGAGGAACAAGAGTTAGAGATATAATCTGAAGAATAGCCAAATTAAAATGGAGTTGGGTGGGTTACGTGACCATGCAAAACACAAATAGATAAACCAGAATAATTGTACGGTGGAGACCGGCAACCATAGAAAAAGCGTCGGTAGACTCCAGAAAGGTTAGTTTGGTGATATCAAGGAAATGGCGGGCAGAAGATAGTGCCAAGTAGTACAAAACAGCGAAACGTGGAAACATATGGCAGAGGCCTACGTCCAGCAGTGGACAGATCAACGCTGGGAAGGAAAAAGAAAAAGGGTGATATTCGCGATTATATTTATTATGCACTTCTAGATTTGAAACTCTGATTCGAGAATAATTAAAAAAGCGTGAATATGACTTAAATTGGAAATTGGAATATCAAAACGGGATGTTGGGGGTTTTGTGGCATACAGTCTGATTTTAAGTTGAGATTCTGACCTTAATTCTAATAACAAACCTGTGTTCTTCTTTCTTCTTCTTCAGCCTTATTTCATCCATTGTTGGATATAGCCTCTCTTAAATATTTCCATGCTCTTCAGTCTCTCACCGTTCTTATCCATTGTTTTCCCGCTATCTCCTCAACATCGTCTCTCCATCTTCTCTAAGGTACTTCTCTTCGTTTCGTTCGGTCCCCAGCAAGTTATTCTTTGCATCCATCTATTTGTGTCCTGTCTTGTTATGTATCCTGTCCATTACCATTTGAGACTCGCTATTCACTCAATAACATTAATTATTTTGGTGTTACTGTGAATTTCGCTATTACGTATTTTGTCTCTTGAAATGACATATAGCATGATTTTTTTCATAGCCCTTTGGGTGACTGTTAGTTGTTTTGCTTGTATATCCATAGGTATGTGATTACCGGGAGTATGTAGCTGTCATACGCTTTTCTTTTTCCAAATATATCGGTATTCCTTTGTCTTTAAAAGTGTAACTTAATTTTCTAATGCCCATGCCAGGTGAATCCCATGCTTGCTTTTTGCACTTTGGTTTTCTTTGCCAATTTTAATCGTATGTTCTATACGTATACAGTAGTCTACTTTTTCTATGATGCTATTATCAATGATAATATCGCGTGGACTGCTACTCATGATTTTAGTTTTGCTTAGGTTCATTGTTAATGCTATTTTCTTAGATTTGTCGTTTAAGTCCTTCAGCATACCATTTAGGTCTTCGATGTCAGTACTACATCATCAGCTAATCTTAAATGATTTAAGTGTGTTCCATCCATGATATACGTACCTTTTTCTTACCATGGCAAGTGTTTGAAGACGTTCTCCAATGCTAGTGTGAATAATTTCTGTGAAATGGTATCGCCATATCGGACACCTTTGCCAAATGGTATTCTATCTGTTCTGAGATGATCATTTATTTCTACATGAAAAGTAGCCTTATCATAGATATTCTTAATGGTAGGACAATATCTTGAATCAATTCTAAGATCTTCCATTGCTGTTAAAAATGCTCAGGTTTCAATGCTGTCGAAGTCTTTCTGATAATCCACAAATGCTAATTGTATAGGAACATTGTGCTCTGTTGTTTTCTCTATAAGTATTCTGATTGTTTGCAGGTGGTCAATGGTTCCAAATTCCTTTCTAAACCCAGCTTGCTTCACTGGTTGGTACGTGTCTAACATAGTTGCCAGTCGATTTGTTATAATTATTATTAGAAGTTTCTATAGATGTTACAACAAACTTAGAGGTCCATAAATTTTCTATATTTGTCTGACCTTCTTTTTTGTATAGTAGGATAACTTCTGCAGTTTTCTAGGATTCGGGTATTCTTCCTTCTATTAGACGTTTGTTTATTAGTACTCTCACAACTTCTGAGTTTCTCCTCCCGTTTTTAACATTTCTCAGGGTATCTGGTCTTCACCGGGGCTCCGTTTTTCGTTTGTTGGACTGCATATTTAATTTCAGATGGAGTTATTTCTGATAGTTCTTTTGAGCCGACATTTAAAATATATTCGGAAGGACCTATAGGAATTAATATGAAAATTACGACTTTTTACGCTACCGTAGACTATTTAAAAGCTTAGTAACTAGCAACATAACTAGCACTGCTGTAAAGAGAAAGAATTTACTAATTCTTGATGACATCAGCCACCAAAGTCAGTAGCTAACGGTCCTAAACTAATTGACGTAACATGATTCACTTGTAGGTTTAAAATATCAGCTACAATTGAAATTGGAACCTGTGTCCTCTTGTCTACTAAGTAAACTTATATACACCTAGGCCTTAAACCTTTTGAAAATTATTACTGTTTTGCCTTAAAAACGGGTCTTGTTGAAATGCAAACGTATAAACTAAACGGCGCCTCCACCAAATGTTTCTCTGTACTTTGTTCTATACCCTAAAATCTTTACGTTTTCTTTTACAAAACTTTGTATTATGGTATTATAAGAAGCTCAAGCTTTCAAAAATTAGCAAACTAAAATGTAAAGAGCTGAAGCAAAAGGAAAATTTGCACACGAACATAACACAAGCGCCTGGAGTCTACTTGTTCCAGCATTTTCGGTGTGCGTGAATTAAAGCCCCCCCGCTGGGGATCGTTTCTCGGGGCTGTAATGTAATGATCCGGGGCAGCATCGTCAGGCGTCACGCGGGTGACACCGCTGTCGGACGGATTATGATCGGCACAGCGCGTGCCTCCATTTACATGTGAATCATGCTGCCAGTTGTGTGTTACTGCGACTCGCTCACCCGGAGCATTTTAATAGTCCGGGTAAACGCTAGGGTGTCAGGCAATATGGTTAACGGAGAGGCCCTGAGCGAACTACTTAAGATCTATGACACCGTTTTTATCTTGGTTTTACGGGGAATAATTAAAATTTTCGAAGCATCGTCGACGTTCGCCTCGTTACTGGATTCTTGGCTTTTGTGCATCTACTTATTTCGGTTTCTTTTTTTCTGTCCTTAATACGAAAACATGCCTACTTAAATTTACGTTTCATGACTTCTACGAACCTTCTTTGCTATTTGACATTCTTAATTTTTAAACCGAAATTTAACATTAAAAACTAGGTTAAATTTAGAATTATTCCTAGTTGACAACCAAAAATAGATAAAATATAAGTCTTGGAAAATTTTAATGTACAGTATATTAAATATCCAAAATTTGTATAACAATGATAATGACTGCCATCCCAAGTTTATAATATTTTAGAAAAATTAGGGTGAACATGGGCTCAAAGGTTTCAACCAATCACCTTATGTGATTATCAAATTAAAATTTGGAATTTTTACTTCACATCCATATCTGCAACTTGAATAATGCTTAAAGTTCGAAACTCGAATTTTGAGTAGAGGTAGTACTTCAGTTTTGGGAATCTTTTGCAATTATAAGCTGTAGCTGTAAGTTGTAACTGTAATTACAAAAGTTCAATCGCAATCCTTTGAGTTTCAATTTGAAAATCACATCTTTGTCATTTAGAATCTGTAATCCAGAATTATGCAAGATTTGAGTTTAATTTCTCCATAACAAATATGCGTCTTTGGTTTTGAATTTTTACCTTAATCCTGTTCCTTTAAGTTAGAATATGAAGCTCAGTGCTATGAAATTTAATCTATAAATTGTCCACACAAAGCATTTTGTTTTAAATTCCAACTTAGGTGCGCTCTTCCTTCAAGATGGAATTTGAATCTCAAATCTTCGAAATTTTGAATCTGTAATCAAGAATGGAAACTTAAAGTTTGTAGATAAAATACGATATTTGAGCTTAGATTATTCACAATAAATCTACATCTTTGTTTTTAAATTAGAACTTCAGTCATTTTCCTTAAAGTTTAAATTCGAATCCCAAACCTTCGAAATTTTTAATGTGTAATCTAAATGAAATATATGATTCGAGACTGAATTCTCCATAACAAATCTGAGGTTTTGGTTATTATTTCAAACTTCAGTATTATTCATTCGAATTGAAATTTGAATCTCAACCTTCTACGTTTTGAATCCGCAATTCCAGAATCGCAACTTAGAGTTTGTAGATAAGATACGATATTTTAATCTAATCTTCGACATTTTCAATCTGTAGTTCGAAATAGAAGTATAAAATATGCAGATTTA